>JAIFKI010000009.1:25066888-26525200 GCA_025389145.1 Misgurnus mizolepis
ATTTCTACGGAATTTTTTTACAGTGTACAGTTGCTTTGGAACAAAACAAAATGTCGGTCAAAACCTCAAAATCGTTACAAAATTATTTTGGTACACTTCAAAACATATCAGCATGTCCAAACTTTGCATGCATGTTCATGGCCATAAATGAGAAAAAGTCACAAAATTTCAAGAATAAAATCACAGGTTAACTGGTTTATCCGACAGCCTTAAAATCAAAACGGGATTGACCCGTAACATAATATGATTATGTCATTAAACATAATACACAAAATCCAGCAATATCCAATAAATTTTTATTTTAAACACAATCTTTCTTAAAGTTAAAATGTAAGTAAGGAGGTGCCTATATTGTTCCAATGCTTACTACACTGTAAGAAAATGCAGCATTTTTATCAAATCAAAATATAATTTTATGTTACTTTAATTGTAACCGTCTGCCAAATGCATAAATATCATATAAATTTAACAAATTAAATTAAACAGTTGTACCTTTTTAAAGGTTATGTCAAATTACCCCAGTCCAAACTTTAAATAGAGTTGAATTGACTAAAAACTTTTAAATGTATTTTTTGCATAATTTGTATGTTTTTTGGTAGTATGCTGTATGTACAATACATAGCCTAGGCACTGCTAGATCACAAACAAAATTTATAAAACTGGAAAATAAGGCAAAATGCTAAGTAAAATGTCTGCTGTGTACTACCACAGTATTCAATTGCAAACATTCAGACCGTATGGTGAAGGTCTTGGTTCATTAATATTAAGTAGGTTCCGTGATTGGATGCCTGGAGCGGTTACCAAGCAACGTCAGCGTAGCCTAATTAATATCCATAAGCTAAGCCCCTTCCTGTAGTAGCTAGTTCAGTTCATAATTTCGCCTCAGGACGGACGGACGGAGCGTCGCTTGTGTCGCGCTTATGGCTGATAGTCAGCGTGGCGCGGAGACGAGCACATAGTTGAGCCGCTGTCCAGCAATGTGGTTACCCTCGGCGAGTATTACATTCAGTGAAGCCCGCTTAAATGTTATAGTGTGTCGGTTGGGCGCTATCAGGCAGGCATATGTCTTAAAGACTTCTCCAATGTAACAACAGTGAACCCTGGAGCGCGAGGAAAAGAAAGCGCCACATATTTCGAGATTCAGTTCCATTAAACAACACTGGATATATTTCCAAAGTATGCAGTTTAATCGTCTCTGCAAACATACGTTTAAATTGACCTGTCTGTCACAGAAAGTTTTCAGCAAATATCAAGTCGACATTGGCAAAGACTGAGCTGCCCAATCCCAAGTTGCTCTCTCTCTCTCTCTCTCTCTCTCTCTCTCTCTCTCTCTCTCTCTGATTTACAGTAATGCGTGAGAACACTGCTGAATAGAGTGAGCTGACATATTTCATTCTCTAATGTTGCCACTGTAGGAATAACTTACTGCACTTTCACTAAAATAAAAATAGGCCCATAGCAAAACAATTTGCTATGCAAGATACATGTATTTACTATAATAGATCAACTGGCAGCGTTAGCAGCAAGGGTTGTGGGAACACATATTCTAATAAAAAATGTATACAGTGATCTGTTGTGGATAAAAGCGCATGCCAAATACAACAAAATATATCTAGATTTTTTTGGGAATGAGTTCACTTATGAACACACTTAAATGATTCACACCAAAATCATCATTGTGTGGTTTATAAATTTATACGCATTTACAAGAAACATTGATAAAGTATGCGTAGCCTATAGTGTACATTATATGAAAGTGTAGTGAGCTTGCCAGGGCAGCCTCGCGGAACAGGGGCGGGAGATATTCTGGACGGACTCCGCGTAGCCGCGCAGTGGAGCGCAAAACTTCTCTCCGATTCGCACAGAATTAAACGGCGACCGTTCATTCTTTCTGTTTCCGTATTATTGTTTCGACCTCTGCGAGTAATTCGCGAACCCGCGTTTAGTGGAAGCCCACAGTAAGACCGGTTGTACAAGGACAGCACACTGGCTTTCCGCGCTCCAAGTCGGCGGTGGCTGGTTGGTGTTGCGCCGAGCAGAGCCAGAAATGCGGGATACAGGAGGAATTGAGAAAGACTGACTGTTCTTGGAGAGGGAGAGGTGATCAGCACTGAGCCTGATCTTACAAATTTGGAGGGGGGGCTGTCTGTATTGCTTGGAGGGGCGGCAGAGAATAACTGGCTTGGCAACCGCGCGGTCACCGGATCGTACTGAACTGGATACTATTAAGCAAACTGGTTAGATAGCTTGTAGGCAAGTGTTGATTGTTTCTCTCAACTAACAGACTGGGATTTTGGCAAAATGAGGACACCATTGCGTACGTAATAGCTACATCGATACGTTTTTAGATTCATTTATCAGTATTTTCCACATACTGCTGCGTAGTTTGGTATATATCATCTTTGTTAATAAATCTTATGGCCAAAACCTTTATTCATTACCATGATGAACAGGTTCAAACCATATTGGTTGCAGTTCTGCACTGAAATATAATATGTATATGTACTTTATATACATTGTTGTATGTCATTTTTGCGTAACGTCCTGACAATTCGAAATTGCTGAATATGATCTTGAAAGAAAGCACAAGTCAGTCAAAGCAATGGTGAGTGCTAGCTATTGTTATCATTGTTAAGCTTGTAAAAGCTTATTATTTATTCTCGTAAGCAAATATCATCTAACTTCATATAAGGACGCGGAACAGTGCGACCAAGTGCGACCTGTATACAGAGCGCGCAGGTTGAAGTGAGGGTTGGACAGTGTCTCAAAGCGAGCTCAGGGTCCCTGGTCTCTTTTATAGAAGAGGTTGGGCTCCATATAGGTCGGGCTTTGCATATGTGTAATCAAACCAATGAGAATCCCCTGCGCGTCTGGCACACGGCAGTGAGGCAGCGCAACAAACTCTGGGAGGAAGAGAAGCGATTGTAATTTAGGGGGTGTATCCCTTGTTTAAGACGCTGTTATGGCAAAGCCAATCGCCAGATGTTTGTGTTTCTTACTCAGATTTTGAGACTAAGCAGAACGCCGGTTACTACGCGGAGGCTCATTCGCTTATCCAAGCCACTTGTATAGTTTAAGTACACAAACGATCTGCGCTCCAGCTCTCTCACTCACATACGCACGGGATTACGCCAGTTTGGTCGTCTATTTTGAGGAGCAGCAACGTTTATTCTGTCATTCTTTAACAGGCTGAAGGAAATGGCAAAGGAGAGAGGACCACGTCTGGCAGAGAGCAGAGAAAACCAGAGCTGAATGGCAGGATGCAAGCGACCTGAAGACGCGCAAAACCTCACATTTCTACAGCGAGCCTTTTTACGCGTTCTGTTGGTTTCCTTCATTTCAAACGAAAGACCCGCGAGTGGATTTATCTCTATACCACCAATTAAGGATTTTCCTTTTTCTTAATTTTTTCATTTTTTATTATTTTTCACACCCTGAACTCTAGGAGTCAAGGATGCATTGTGGATTAGTGTTGATCCTTTTTACGGGAATCTTTCTCATCGCCAATGCTATCAAAAATGGTAAGTGTCAACTGCACGATTTTCTGTGTGGTAGGCTACCTTATAAAGTAATAATTCTTGGTGTTATCTTTGAGGCTTTGGGACTTTTAGATTTTTCACCTGCTCTCACCTGCCGCTTGTTTTCTGACGCTATAGCTTGTCAGTCAAACCTTACCAACGCTGATAATAATTCAATGCAGTACAGAGGTAATATAGTGTATATTTCACAGAAGGCTACGTCTGATATTGTTCACACTTATAAAACAATATATATTATTATTATTTCTTAATACAACATTAAAACGCCTTACCATATAACAATAAATAATGTATCCGTATACTGTGCTTCAAATAGTTCCGAAAACGCAGTTAACCAAGAAACTCATATCTTCCAACGTTTAAATCTGAACACAGTTTATTTATTAATCAGTAGCCTATGCATTATATAGGCTAATAGTTGAATGAGTTACTTATTAAAGTTAATATAAAGTGTTACAAAAAAGTTTATGGTCGCCAACGTCGTGCTGCTGCGCGTTGTCTCTAATCTCGGCAAAAAATATTAATTGTAATACTTTAATCTGCAAGACGAAGACTTGCTATTTTAATTTAATGATGCAAAGTTCTGTTAAACTTAAATGTATCCTTATATCACCAATGACAATTAAAAAAGTGAATAATCTAGTTTAAAATGCCTTTTATAAAAATAGTTTGTTTCATATGTTATGTGTCATATGTTAACAAACTGTAAGAATTGTGTGTTATTTATTATTTATACTGTTTTTTAATTTTTACTTGTTCGACCTACAGTATAAACTGCGCCTGTTCACAACTGTGTACAAAATATGTCTTCTTTCAGTCAAAAGTAAAAGCGTAAATGAATACTGGATTCACATGGAGTCACTTGCATGAAGATTTGAACAGCAAGTTGGTCTCCAAGTCACCAAAGAGCACATGGGCAGATAAATAATCTAACTGCTCCCTATGCATTCATAAATTATAATACTGATTCAAATAGCATGTCACCATGTCTGAGATTTGGAAAATATAACATTAATTATTCTCACTGGCCAGCTAAGCATTTCACTAATATTAACATCACCACAAAAGTCTTTAAAATATATTAAGTCATTGAAAGGTGACTTATACTTTCTTAAACATAAATATATTTTTATGGATTGAACTGCACTGATCCAAATTAATTTCTGTGGAGTTTCTGTTAACTGTCAGTAGAAAGACACTGAAATGTCTTGAGCTTTTGTATAAAATTATATAGTGTTGATACCGTAGCCTATGCATCATTGCATGTATGTTATTGTATTTGTCGCGCATTGATGGCTCTTTGTATTTATGTCAGATTGTACAATCATTTACACAATAAAGCACTGATTCTGGTTCAGATGTAAACATCTACTGTTACTTCTCAAGCATGCTTGTTGTTGATAAATGTCATAGTAGGCTATTAAACCATCGGCTGTAGAGTTTATATATAAATAACCGAGCATATAAATAAAACTATTAAGAAGAGAAAGGTCATGCTTTCCGCCAGGATGAAGTTAAATGTAGGTGAACTTATCAGCCCTCTATTTGAAGCCAATAAATATATGTCAAAAACTTGCGTTTTTTTCTGTTTTAGCAATTATTTAGATATACAGTATAATGGCAAATTACAGTCATTGTATTAAGTCTTATGTTTAAAAGTAAACCTAAATACATTCATCTAATTTTAGTGAAAGGTAAAAAGTGTTTAAACACATTTTTATATAATTCACTAATAATCTGTCCATTATGACTTGACATGGATCAGTCTATTAAGGTAGTCAACAGCTTATTTTGTTAATTTTCTCCCCTTTCTTTCAGACAAATGTGGGGATAATATAAGAATATCTAGCGCAAATTACCTCACCTCACCCGGTTACCCGGCGTCTTACTTCCCGTCTCAAAAATGCACGTGGGTGATTACAGCTCCCGGTCCGAACCAGAGGATTCTGATCAACTTCAACCCGCACTTTGACCTGGAAGACCGGGAATGCAAGTGAGTATTCACTGTTGACTATTTGGTGTGGAGGTGCGACACCTGCTGGTCGTGCTTGAGTATGTTCAACTTACACACAGGCTTCAAATAGGCTGTATGTCATTTAGAATATAAATGATATCCATGCTATGTTGCTAAAGGTTATTTGAATAAAACATATCCATGTGCTGGAGTTTGTGATGTACTGTGTTGGCAATTCAGTCAGCTTCCCAAAAGCTGACTTACAGTATTACATCATAATTCAACAGTTGACCTGTGGTTTGGTCGGTGTAGGCTGTTTCCAGTATGTGCCCTCTTTCCGTCTGTTTCCTTTGTTTGTGCTGGCAGGTCTGAGGAACGTTATTGTACTGTCAGAGTGCGATCGGCTCTGTTACTGTATCCCCTCCACCCAGATAGTCTTCCGCCTGGAGCTCTTTGTGTTTGCCGAACGTCTCGTATTAATGGCTCCGTTTATCAGGATCTTTACCTTTTTATGGCCCTGTAAACCAACAGCGATTTATGGCCCCAGATGACCCTGCACTGTCTGCTTCTAGGGGGTCCGTCTCTTTTGAGAGTTCAGGTTTCGCTGCCCAGAAGCGACCAGACCCCCGTTCTATTAGAAACACACACACACACACACACACACACACATACACGCACTAGGGGATGCTGAGAGTGAATGGAGTGTAGATAGACACATGGTGAGGACGTAATGAGCCTCCTAATGAAATTATCCAGCAATGCTTTTCCTGCGTCCGAACAAGCCAAGTTAAAGAATTGCACATTTAGCTCCCGAGGCAGTTAGTGGATGCAGATGACATTATCAGAGTTGAAAAATAAGTTGCGCTAGATATTTGTGTTTGTTGTATATGGCAAAAACTAGAAATGTCTTTGTGATCTTAATTTAAAAAACGACTCTTCGTCACCAACTCCTCTTATTTCTCAAACCTTCCCCTTCTTCTTCATCTTCTTCATTCACCTGGCTCCATTTGGATATATAAAACTTACATTTATGCTCCAATCATTATGACCAGGCATGTGGTCACGGTTCATAAAAGAGCAGAACAAGTTATGCTAAGCGCTAACTTGGAGACACGCTCATTGCTGCGCTTTCTCCGGTATAGACGTCTGCTTTGGGACAATCGTAAAACGTGCTGCGGTTGTGTCTGCTCCTCGAGGCAACGAAGCATTTCACTGGGTTTCAGTTCCACTCTGTAATCTCTCCACTTTAAGCTATCATTTCGAGTCATTGTGGGGAAAAGTCATTCAAACAAATTCAAAGTTAATTTTCTTTTCTATCGTGATTGGCCAAAAGTTGTGAGCAACAGAGATGGACATCCTCCCTCCACGCGCAATCCCTAATTCAATTTGGAGACCAGATAGACATCTGTTTGGTGGATCTGGTTTCTGCAGATTAGGGGTGTTTTTTTGACTCCCAGATTCAGCTGGACTCACATTAAGGTCTTCTTTCATAATGGAAACTGTTGATGGTCGAAATGGCTTCTTTATCAGATGGACTGTCGAGGGAGGGAAGCTACAACACACGCTTCAGTGCACCGCTTGCAATCTAATTAGCAGCAAATGGAACGCACATGCTCGACATAACATGTCTGTTATCAACAAAGCAAACAAGAAATGCGTCCTGCCCAGTGATGACAAAAAACAAGAGTCAACCCTCTGTGTTGCGTGTGTGTAATGATTTCGCAAGTGTTTTGTCTGGATGAAGTGGAGAGTTCGGAAAATTATTTTTCAAGTGTGGGAACTTAAGATTACTTTAGATGTGCAAACTCAGATGTGTCATAACGCATTTTTAACTCATGCATGTTGTTCTCACGATCAGCTCCTTTGATGTGTTTTTCATTCAGATTGAAAAAAGTTTGGGATAAAACTTGCTTAACACATTATTAAACATAATGGAAATTGCAATATAATTAAAACAATTTAGCGAGCTACCTGGAATTTTAATTCATTATGCAAAAATGCATGAAGAAGATGTTGTTTTTGAGTCTTTATGGCCTGGTTTCAATGCAAATGTTTTTGCAGAATGGGACAACAGTTTTTCTGGTTGGTCATACTGTATTGCTTCGTGTCATTAAAGCTGATGGACTTGAGTGAGGTCATAGTGTGTGCCTGTGTGTATGTGTCCTGTGTTGTGTCAAAACCCCCTCGACAGCACTATGAATCATTGATGCATCATGGTTCGCTGACCAAACAAAAACTGCAAACATTTCCTCTCAATTGTTAGATTCCTGTCTTGAAGTCATAAACGGAGGCAGTGGAATTTCATAAACACAGCACTCAAAAAGATAAGATTTATTGTTTAAAGTCGTATTTTCTGTACCTTGCCCGATGCATAACAATGGCTGTTTGGTTCAGATTAGGTTAGCCAAGATTGCGAATATTCAGAGAATTCTTGCTTAAGAATAGTCCATTGTAGGTGCAAGAAAGGTCATCAAAAAGGCCCTGGGTCTCTTGCTTGCACCCTGTGACTCCACAGTAACCCTAAGCCTTAAACACACAGTCTTTCTCCCTATAGTGACCAACCTTCAGCGCCGCCCTGCTGGGTCAGCCCGCAAAGCAGCACATGTCCTGTGGAGTGAGCAAATACACTCTTGGCTCCGCGTACAAACCGCACATCCTGTGTCTGTGTTGCTCGGAGATGAGGACAAAGCTGATTAGTCATGGAGACACTTGTATTAAATGCTTCTGATTCACTTAAGGGTTGTTTTATAAAGATGTTTTAGGTGCATATCAGATTGATATGCAGTTTCTCAAATCCCCTGCTGTTAAGATGAATCAAAGGCAGATCCTGAGAGACGAAGAAAAAATTGGTCTTGGTTCTGGTTCTTTGTTTTTGTGGGCTTTAGTAAAACAGGGGCCTCATGGGTCCCCTGTACCCCGCTGAGAGCTACAGTAGCCGGGCTGGGAATAGCAGTTACTTCCAGACACCCAACACTGGCCCTCTCTGCTCCTCTATTGCAGTAAACACTGAAAAGCAGGACGGTATGGACATTCATCAGCGGTTGTCACGGAAGGGAAAGCTAAAGAAGTTTGGAATGTGACGTTGTTCCTTTCATCCTCGACAAGGGTTTTTAAAAGCAGGGAATGCTTTGACCTCTGGGCGGTAGAGGAGGCTTGGGCTGACAGAAATTGTTTCAGATACTTATGGCCCCTGTTAACAAACATAAGCTTGGCGATCTATTCTCAGGGAGGGTCAGAGAAGCATCATGGATCAAAAGCAGAACAGAGATGACCGTGAGATGTAGATAAGAGGCCCTTCCTGACTCATTCTGTGGCCCTAAAACAGGTGTACCACTCCTGTTTCTTCTCACGAAGGTGTCATTTTTTTGTTAAGAGTACGGTTGATGTGTGTTGTGTAGCAGAGGGGATAGAAAGCAGACTGAGCAGCGTCAGCTACTGAGCAGTTTTGCTGGTTTGGAGGTTGCTTCATGTCCCTAGACTGCCTGTAAATCACATTTGTTCTGGTGGTGAACAAAATTCTGGGTACAGAGGAAAAAAGGCAGCTGTCATACGACGCAAGAGCGAGGTAGTGGTACTAAAGCCAACCCAGATGGGGAATGAGACATAAACACTGGAAAACAGACACATAGCTGCGCATATAGTCGAGCAACGGAGATCGTAAAACTTAGCTGAGCTGTAGTTAAAGGTGACGTTGGTAATTTTTGTTCAGTGTTGAAAGTATAAACAGTGTGGTTTTGTGGTGCTTTTAAAATATTGCTCTGTTTGCCTACCAATCCCGACCAGCAAAGCAGCAATGGCTATGCTGAAGCATTTATTGTTTGAAATCTCTTTACTCGGTTGCTTCTCATAGACGGCAGTGATGATAAAAGCACTGCAGTCTTAAGAGATTTCAAAAAGGTCACAACAATGCCACAAACTGTGCTCAGATGTGCAAAGCAAGTCCAAGCCAAATAGTCATTAATGGATTCTTCCATTATCACAATAACTGTTATTCACATTAATTTTCTAACTTTATAACAATTGTTTAATTTTAAAGATATTTAAAGTTTGTTTCTTTCCTTTCTGACTCATTTTAACCCTTGGCCTTCTAAAGGCCAAAGTATGGCCCATTTTTTACACGTACGCAAGGGGGTACAGTACCCTTAACACAATTTTCATCATCAGAAGAGTGCAGGTGTACTGTACAGAAACCCTGCCCACCACCTGATTTTTGAAACCTGCATACATTGTACGCGTAGGTCATGCATGCGCCTACAGCAGAATGTAGTATTTAGCCAAGGAGATTAATTGCATTTTGGCGCAATGCGCATGCGTCAAATATTAGTCAAATAAAATATACTTTACAAGGCTGTGTTTGTTCGACCACACGGGTATGTTTGGGTATACGTAAAAAACACACTGTAGTCTGGGCTTAACCCTCTCACATGACACCAAAGATCTTGGGGTCTTAAAAAGGTCTGCTTAATGATCAAGATAAAGTGGCACATATCACTCCGCTCATGTTTGTGTGTGTGTGTCAGGTCGAGGGGTTTTCCACCACTAAAGCGTTTCACCTTGGCCGCGTGTGCTGGAAGGACAGGCTGATTGAAAAGCTCTCTCTCTCCGTGACATCTGCTGTCCTCCCCGCTGTTCTGTCACTGGCTTGATTCATGTTCTCCTCGTTTTCTCGCTCTCAGTCTCTCTCTCAGAAAGACCGGCACTTCGCCACTCAGCGTGATCTGATCTGTGAGGGAGGAGAAAGTGATGAAGTACGGACGTGGAGAAGAAAAATAAAAGAGTGTTAGAAAGTGAGTAGACAAAAGGAGGAGCTTTGAAAAAAAGGGAGACTCAGCAAAATCAATTCGGAATTAGCGGAGGAGTAAAAAACGCCTCCCACATTACCAATAAGTTCAGTGGAATTAGCCATTGCAAAATTCCCTTATGCTGACAATAGAATGATGAAGCTTTTTAAGAGAATTTGGCAAAAGCCTCGTAAACTTTCCACTCAGAACAAGTTTCCCAATATGGAAGTGTCTGGTCTCCGCTGTGAGCCGTCACAGTTGAGCAAATCCTGTTGCTTATTTTGCTTATGTTTCACCTTTGATGTGCTTACCCGGTCTCTACAAGTTAAAAGATCAAAGAACAAGTAGCTTATCTTAGATTAACATTTGGAGATAGTGGAGATTTAGATTTATCGCTAAAACATCTATATACAAGATGGAAACATTGACGTTTGTTAGCTTTAAGGACATCTGTATGTTTTTGCTAATGCGTATGCATATAAAAAATACTCATTCTAACCAACAATATTGATGATGTGTCTTGCATGCATGCATTTGGGAGAAATTGTTGTCCAATAAAACGCTCCCTACAATGATAATAAATGTCCCCTTAAGCCGCCTGTGTCTAGCAATAGTAACAAATCACAGACTATTGGCTTTTTTAAATGGAAATATGTCAATACAGAAAAAAAATTTGGTCATCAAGCTTTCTCAGTGGGGTCTTTAAAAACACAAAAGTTCTCAATGTCTGGTCTGTAACTTAATTATGCAGAAGTCTATGGAACATAACTCTCTTGATCTTGTTTAGATCACGCTCATTGGAAACAGCTCAAGACTGTTTCCATGTACAGGCTGAAGTGAACAATATACAGAAAGGGTGAATGAGAGTAAACAAATTGAAGAGGATCTCTGCAAGACCTGATTCAAGTCAACCTGGTTTTTTAAGGACATCATAGAGGTCTAAGCTTTAATTGATGTGGTCCTGTTGAAGATCTAATGCAGCATGTCTCCACATGCTGGCCTTGTTTAGTTTGCTGCCAGAGCCGCAAATGGCCCTTTATTTTTTAATTGATGGGGTTCCTGGCCAGCTATGGTTCAGCCCACACCGCTCTGAGCTTAAGGGACCATTGGATGGGGATTTGGGTTAGACATGGTTCAGCTCCACTTGGGCCCCACGCTAAGATGGCAAAGTGAGTGTATTTTCAAAGATGTTGTTTTTGTGGTAAATTTAGGTTGTGGGATCTTGTTTTTTAGAGCATAACTTTTCATTAACTCCCACTGGTGTAAGTGTAATCGAGGGGCTTCAATCTACATCCACAGCGCTGGTTGTGAGTTTGATTGCTATAAAGAGACAGTGATGAATGGGAGGGCAAGGGCTGTCTGATTTGCACATCGCTAACCGGCCGCTTTGTTTGCTTTTCTTTTGGTCCTGTCTTTCAGCAGATTGCTGATCATTATATGGGGTTTGTTTGTGTGTTTGAAGGTGGTATTTTTCTCACACTATAATTTACCATTAAACAGCACATGTCACAAAGCTACAAACTGACCTGTTTTTAAATCAACCCATGGGTGGGATGTTAGTGGTCTTGTAACGCAACCTTGATAAGTCTGGAGTCCCTCCTCTCCAATCCTGTTTTCCAGTTTCCACCAGATCTCCTTGCTCGTTGCATGCATGCTTTGGTAGAGTCTCCAAGTTGGCAAAGGCAATGTGGGTTTGTGAACGGAAAGCTCAGTTTTCTCTTCAAACTTTGGCATCATCTTTGGCTTAGACACTTTGATCAAAACGTTGCCTTGCAAATGTACGCTCACTCAGTGAAACAAATACACGCATACACACACATTTCAAGGGCTATGACAGAATTAACCGGAAGAACAACCTCCCACCAGGTTTTCTTAGCTTGTGCATGCGATTCCAAGAGCTTGAAGAGACTGGACACCCTGTTGCAAAATAGGAGATGAAGAAAGTAAACCACTGATAATATATAGGACACACAAAGAAAGTGGCAATTCATCAAATGCCTAGACACTGAAACAAATGTGGGAGAATTCTTGTTGGTTTTCCTACTTCCTCAACCATAATGGTAAATCGGTTTCTGGAGGGTATGTGTGTGTGTGTGTGTGTGTGTGTGTGAGAGAGCGAGAGAAAGAGAGAGAGTTTTAAACCCAGTTCCAGGCATTACTTTGAACTCTTCCATGCTATTCCATCCCATGTTACCACCGATGATCTGTTACATGTCACACTGAGCCTATATGACAAATCCAAGCTCAATAGTCACTATGTGGACATTTTTATCCCATTTATTACATCATTAGTCAATTAATGATTTCCAAAATTATTTTCATTCTAAATTTGGTGTGTAGGAAAGATTTCTGGCCTAACGTTGACTTTGTGACATTCTCTCTGTGCTGGTTAAATCTGAGTACATATTTATTAGGTGTAAATGAGCCTCAGTAGCACAGAAAGGTTAATCATGATGCGATGCTGTTCTCATGACTTATGATGTTGACCTCATCAAAGACAACACTTACATAGGCGTTCCCTTCCCCCATCTGCCTAACATCAGATGAGGGACGAATGGAAGGAAGAGCAACAGGACCAGTAAGGAAGGAAGTTAATTGATTTACTCCTTGTGCACTTGTAAAGGCTGTTTTTCTCAGAAAAGAAAGAATGTGATAGACTTCATGAAGAGAAAGTGATGTAGACCTGAGGGACTATAGCACATTTTCTGTGTCTTTTTCTGTCTTTCTCATTCTTTCTCTCATGGACGCCACCCACAGGCTTACCTCTTGTTGACCTCCCTCAGCATTCAGTTCATTACTCATTAGCCTGCAGTATATATATGTGCTACAGTATGTAGGTTAGTGATGATCTTGTTTTCCCCATACAAGCTGTTCGCTATGTCTCATATAGTGGAAATGAGCAGTCATCATTTGACTTTAACACTGCTTTGGAAGTCAGTAGGTCATATCCTCTTCTTCATGCCATATTGCATTTCTGAATTATTTAATAACACAACTACTATAGATATACATCTTTAATTATTGCCTGTCCTTTCCTATTTGCTGTCTGACTAATGACAACGGTCTGACACTCCTGCCTGTGGGATCTTATAGTATATCTCTAAATAATTAGTATTGAAATTAGCATAGCTAAAGGTATTACCCCTAAGGCTGACCCTAATTTTCTCTGCACGTACTAGATTCATTATAAGAGCAATTTACAGACATGTGAGAGGTCTAACATGTCATTCCCCTGGTGTTGGACATGAGGGGGGGGGGGTTGTTTTAATGGAAGATGGTGTACGGCTGCCCTATGCCCCCACACGACAAACCTCTTTCCTTTAACTCAATCCACAACCTTGACTTCTCGTTCTTCTTAGGCCTAGACCCATCTTTAGAGGGATGGGTCCATTCTGGCTTAGTAATAATATCCCCTATCAGATGTCAAGGGGGGACAAATAGGGGCTATTCTCTTAGTAATGGCCAGTGAAATAGGCTCCCGACATGAAGACCGAATTAAGACCCGTGTCCCTTGTGCACCTCAAGGTGCAATTTATTTTTCCATTGTCCTCTTCTTGGACTATAGTGAGGTTTTTGTTCTGTCTTTCTTTTCAGTACTGCATTAGTGAATATATATTACTGTTTTATCCGTCATACATACCAGTTGAAGTCTATATTAACACCTATTAACATCATGGTACGAAAAGTATACATTTTATTAGTATGTGTTCCCTGGTATTGAACCCATAAACTTTTTTGTGTAATGTAAGTTGAAATGTTGCATTTAGCATTTCAGAACAGACCTGCTAATCATTTTTTGGAAGTTGCATGGTTATGGTCCACCTAAATAACTAAACCTTAAACTGCTATAGGCATAACTCCTCTTGGATTGACCCAGCTCATAATTCACTCAGCTCTTCCTAAATTACGGCAAGTTTGCAGCAGTTTCCTTCAGCATGTCATTGCTGCACCGAGGCTAAATCTCTAAGGTGAAGTTAAGCCAATTTAGTGCAGTTCCTCATCATATCCTGTCAGTGGATGATACACAGATATCCATCCTGCACTGCCGCTTGATGACAAAACTTCCTCAAGCTCCTTCGGCAGTGTTTATATTGGATCATTCGGGGATTCTTTGCATTAGCAAAGAAGCGTGGTGCTATGATGTAACCGTAGCGCTGCGGATGGTTTAGTGTAGGGCATTTCACTTAATCAGTAAATGCATATTAGCCGATTTTGCCCTCTGGGCAGAGCTCTAATGAATTGCACTTGGTTGTTCCACCAACGACAGCAGGATGTTGGATTCAAAATAAGGGGATTTTATGGAGTAATATGCCTCCACTGTGTCTTCGAAGACAAAACTGGTGAAATTGCTTTAATGGATAACATCATATGGTGGAGTAAGCAGAAACTGTATGATTTGTAGTAGAGAATTAACTATGTAGTTGTACTGTAGTGTGCTCTTTTGTATTGTGGCTCTGCCAAAATACGGAGGAACATTTAAAAAGCTGAGCTTAGACAGTAATTGGACAAGTCTTTTTTATAAACACAGAATGGAAGGCTTGCTAACATGGTTCATTTTATGACACATCCCAAAATTGAATTGTTAAAGGATCCTTTATCTCTTGCATTGTTTTTCTTTTTGTCTGAATCCTTATTTTTGGTGTACTTGCTATATTTGCTGCTACATTTGTAGTGAAACTGCCTTTGTGTTGTACACAACAATGTGCCCACAATACAAGAATTCATTCATGTGATTCTTGGGAATCCGTGGCTCTTCGAACAGCCTAATAAGGAGCACTAATGAAAGCGGACACACTTAATCCATCAATGTTAATCATAATTGCCGTTTATGAAAGCGTGCTGCGTGCTCTCCTGTGCCGCGCCCATTCGGAATTGATTAGCATCTAAAAATAAGTCTCAGACATTAACAGGGATGCTTAGGAGCGATTGTGGCTACTACTGGGTGGGTGTAATTGGCTCTCACTGAATTGAAAAGTATTGAACCGCTTGACATGTCCACACCCTTCGCCAGCCCTGCACCACATTTACTCTGTGCCGCCCATTTCTAAACAGTGCCGCTCTAATCATTTGGGGTTAAGAAGAAAGAGTCGAGTGGTTGCTTTGGTTTGGCTGGGCACATCAAATATCATCAAGTCTGTGGGGAGCAAGTTGCAAGATTTGAAGCCGTTAGTCTTTACGACTTTCTGTTTAATTTGATGTTGGCACAGGCGTAATGGACACAATAAATGCAACTCATTCATAACCATTTCCTCATTTCACCTTTATCATCAAATCAATTTCACCTGAGAGACATAAAGGATATTTTTCTCAACAGTTGGTTGCTCACAGAACCAATTCTAAGAAGCTATTTTAAAAGGTACAACAATAAAGATAAAAACTCACCACCAGGCGGTTTAACAGTTATCAGAAAACTCACAGCTAACTTCGGAATCATAGCCAGAGGTCATGGCCCCTCCCCTTCACGTTGCAACAGTCGCGTGTAAGTTAATAACTCCATCAGGGAGTGTTCTTGTTCTCTGGAGTGCTGTAGCATTGGACCCAAACTCCAACGTCTTCTTTACCGCTTTGTCTAACCAACATTTTGAGTGACAGCGGCGAGGTTATTATCGTTCCAAACGCAGCTTGCAGCTCCAGGAGCCCATTACAGTAGACTCGGTTAATGCCTGTCACATGCCATGGAGAGCTGTGGATAGTTTTGGTGAGCGAGCTGCAAACTTGTCCCCTAAAGGCTTTAGCTGTTAAAGCGGCAAAAAAGTCCAGCTTGCTATGTGGAAATGTTGACGTTGTCCTCCATGTGGCATCTAAGTGACAGTTTGTTGATGTTTTTCACAAACACTCAATGCTTGGGTCAGAGTACCAAGAGCGTTTACAGCTTCACTTGTTTACCCCTTCTTGTGAACAATGATTCTTGTATGTCCCTCAGCCATCTCCATCTCAAAGGAAGAGTTGAGAAAAGCGCAATTGTTTCGAAAAGGTCACGTCGAACCTAATCTTTCCCTTTGGTGGTAGATAAAGTGAACTGCTGTATTGTAGATCAGACCGGAGATTGGCGTCACAGTGGGTATATTTTGTTTCCGTGACCGCTTATGGGGGTTTAAGTGACAGGGTTTTCTGGTTAGAGATAGACTCTTTAAAGCTCCGAGTATAAGATGAATTGTTAGCTTGTAGTTTATTGTCTTAACCCCAGGCGTATGAACAGGAGTAACCGTTCCCATTTGACCGATCTGGATTGTGCGGCCGGAATTCTCTCTGCAGACAGGCTTGTCTGCCAACACACTGCAAGTCAGCGAAGCGAAGGTCTCTGAGAATTAGATTCATCCTTTTTGTTTTAATTTCCCCTATGGATTGGCAGGCTATTTTCACCATTATTATGGTGTGTGCGAGTGTGTGAAGAGGCTTCAAAGACTTTGTGTGGCTCACGATCTCAGACAACAGTCAAACAGTGGAGGGCAAGAGATTTTTCACAGGCGAAGTGGCCACAGGTAGAAAAGTGTGAAAGAGAGGGAGGGAATGCATTAAAAACAATCTGTCTGTTGTCTCTTCTGGGGCTGTAAAATGAAGCGGGCGGAGGCCGGGTGGAGCGAGGAGGAGGTTTAAAACCCGGGGCAGGTGCAGAGGTGTCTGGTCTGAGAAATTAAAACTCTGTATTTGATGAGAGAGCTGTACACTTCTCCTAATGGCTTCAGGGGCCAAACTCCATTTTAAAATCACTCCCTGCTGTTTGCTCATGCTCTGTTAACGCCAAACTCCATCTCCTGGTCTTTCAGACCCCTGTGAGTTTCCAAAGAAATAGATTAGCAAATCCTGTTCCACACAGTCTTCTCCGTTTGCTGGGAGAAAGTCATTCTGAGAATGTAAAATTGCCTTTGCAGGCAATCCCATAATGCCCTGCAGATGATTAGCAAGGCCAAACCGTTGCTGCGTTTGTGGAACAGCAGGTCTGAAACTCAGGCTTTCTTTTTTTCAGTATTCAACAGGAATGTGTCTGTAAATATGTTATTTTTCTCTTTAAAACCAACACTAGCCTTAAGGAAACTACTGCATTTTCACCTGCATCTTATTCTAATACCTCCCACGAAAGCTTTACAAGGTCCATCTGTGTTAGGAAGCAAGTGCCATGCCTTACTAAAAGATCCCATAAACACATTTTTCTTAAGGTGCAAAGTTTTTACATGCAGTTTGCTGAAATCTTCTCTCTTTTTCTCTGAGACCGAGCAAAAAGGATGTTTTGAGGAGAGATTGTAGTGTAGTATAACGTTACATCTGCTGTGACTACGGTTGTGCAACAGTGACTGTATTTCTGTGGCAGACTGCTGCAATCTGATAACAAACCTCTGATTCTTACGGCACCACTGAGATGGAAATGTCCCGCCTTCCCCCTCCCTCAAGGCTTCTGTGGGAGAATGCCTGCATCAATTTTTCAAAGGTTTGGATGTGCTCTGGTTTACCTGGGTGGGATTTAAAGTAGAGAGAATGTATGTGTGCGTGTTTGTTTTTATCGTATAGCAAGCCACATAAGCAGGGAGAAATAATCAGCTGAAAGATAGTGGAGAACAGAACAGACAGAGCTGAACAAAAAGCGATGCTCTCAATATTGAGCTGGGTTGCTGCTGTCAAAGATCTTCACACATTGCTGCACCAAAAAGGCTTTTAAAGCTCCCTTCAGTCAATGCTGCAATCCCATTCTATTCAATTTTAGGAGAAACTGTATTAAAGATCAGTTAAGAGCAATACGATTTTCCTCTGGGTATCCCCATCTATAAAAACAGATTGAATTTTTGTTTCCAGGACCAGCAAAGGGTCTGTACAAGAATCTTATCATCCAATAATTTCTTTCTAATTTTACGAGTTCTTTATGGATAGGGAACTGCATAGGGCTGTGCTTCCTCAATAAAAATGTTATTCCTGAATCAACAATGGATCTTGATAAAGAAGCATGTTTAAATTTTAGGCAGTTTGGAGGTCTACATTCGAAGAGCGCAAAAATAACAATGTTGACGATCATCCACATTACTCTAATGAAATCATTCATCTTCTCTTATCTTGACAAAACACTCTCTCAGAGCACTGTACCATTGACCCAACTTAAAATCAAGCCAGAATGATGACAGAAAACAAAAGACATCTTTAAAAAGGTAATGGGCGCATTTTACGGCCACTGGGCTCGTGGGCTGTAAAGCCACTGAATAAACGAGTAAGTGCATTGGCTGGATTCCTGTGTAAATGTAGCATGATGGGGCTGAAGGCAGACGCCATTCTCCTCTCAGACTGATAAAAGGAGAACACAGAGCTTGTTTGTACGGGTTCAGGAACGCTGTTTCCACAGCTGGCCTTGAGAGGAAAGGGCAGGGAATGAAAAACAGAACGGTGAGCAAATAAAGATGCCACCAGGTACAAAACAGCAGACCCAAGCCAAAAAGAGTGACATCATAGCTCGGCAAACAGTCCTGTGAGCTGCAAAAAAGTTAAAGTTGTCTAAAAATAGCATTGCATTGCATATTTATTTTTGCATTTCCATTACATTGAATATGATGGTGCTATCACAATTTTAAGATGCTTGCACACTGAAGTTCGCAATTTTCATCTGTGTTGTTTATTTGTATTCGTCATACGGAAAATTTGGCATGCACAGAAACCTTGCAGACTGAGTCCGATGAGTATTATTGTATCCATTGTGAAAAGAAAAATCTGCAAAACAATACAAAATGGAGTCTCTATTCACGTTAGCACTATTCACTACGAATGGATGAATGACATTCGCAAAAAGCTATTGTTTAGCTAACTTGAGCCTAATACTGTATCTTTCATGTTTTAAAAAAGTACCTGCCTTTTTTCTAAGCTGTCGTTATATTTTTATATTATATCTTTATATTTCATTTCTTTGTATGTTTGTTTCTGTTAACAGTGCTTTTTGTTGTGCACTGTAAAAAAGATTGGTTGGTGCAACTTAAAAAAGTATGTTACCTGGTTTTAAACTTTAAAGTATTAGTTAGTTCAAAAAAAATTGTGTAAAAATAGTTGGCAACTAATATTTTTAAGTTGAATTAAGTGAAGCAACCAGGTGACTGTTAATTTTTAGACTGAGAAATCTCGAAAAGTAGTACATTTAACCAGATCCAAATTTGAGGCAGTGAAGTGTACATGAGGTTGTATTTATTTTATAACATGCAAAAATTTCAAACTCAGTGTGCAAACTGTTTTATTCTGATAAGAAAATTATAAATACGATTTTTTTTTTGGTTTGCGCATTGAGATAGATGTAGAGTTAATAAAGACATTTTGCCTTGTATTCAGAAATTTCACCCTAGACCCTCGACAATGTGATAAGGCTCAGACACCAAAGTTTCCAATTAAAATATTTTAATGTGAACTTAAAACTAGACTTTTTTTCAAGCTGGGCTAATTTTATACCTCAATGTTTTATACCTGTATATCTAATTTGTATTTATTTTTCCCCCAAGGAATTTTGGGTGAAACATCTAAGACAAAGTTGGTACTTAGATGAAACATAACCAAGAACTTCATAGGCTATAAAAAGCACAACCTCCGAGCAATAAAAATTTCTTCTAGGTTTATGTGTCAGTTCAAATGTGTTTTCAGTACGTATGTGGTATTAGAGCAGTGACACTCTTTTCTGCTGTGACTGATGGAGTTCTGTGGCTCCTCCATCAGGCCAGCCAAGCGAAGAGACACGGGTGAAGTCATCTCTACATTACCAAGCCCTCTGGGGACCCAGTTTCAGAGAACGGCACACTTCTCATATTCCGTCCCCTCCTTTCACACACATACGGTATCGTGCCACCCCCAACTTTGTGAAAGAAACCGACCATTATATCATAGAGTTGCAACAATCCTCCACTATAACACCTCCCCTTACCCCCTTGGATACTCACTAACACATTGACACACATTTCGCTGTCTGCGGTACCTTCGTTAAATTTTCACACATTGTCCCACCCGTAACGTGAGGCAGGTGGAACGTACCATTTTCTAAATGGGGGTGGGGTCTCTTTACTGCAAATACATATTTTTCTAAAATACATCAGTATTTACACCCTCCTCAACATATAAATGAAAACATTTATGCCTATGCATGATTTTGGTTAATAAGCTTTGATAAACCACACCATGATTCCCAGAAAAGAAATAGATTGACTGTTCCAAAACCCTGCTATGCCTATTCCTGCTGCTTTCGCGGTTATGGGTGTCAGGGGTGATTAAACGCCATGGAAACAAGACCCCGCTGTCAATCATATTCCATGCTGAGCCTACCTCCGATTCAACAGTATCACATCAGTATGCATAGTGTATTGTACAAACAGACGTAAAACACACATATCTGTGTGAGAAGTTTACAACGGCTCTGGATTTTTATTTTGCGTCTTATTCTCAAGCTGTGGCAGGACCACCCACCCGTTCTCGTCTAGTATTACAGACTTTAGATTAGCACTTGTGTGTGCGAGTTGCACACGTGCCGCCGAACTGTCGCTGACTCAATTATGTGGCGGCACAAGCCAATAGCTTCAGGGTTGAAACTCTATTTTGAGGTGAAGTGAAGCGTGCATGGGAGTTTGTGTGCATGTGTGTGTTATCAAGCGATATCTGCTGTCCCCAAACACACAAAGACACACTACCTGACAAACCGTCATGTTAAGTCAACTAACAGTACCACCATCTGCTGTCGTTGCCGTGTGCCTGCCTGCCTGTGTGTCTCTCACTTTTCACCACACACACACCGACACACATCACGCTCCATTATGCAGGGAGAAGGGGTGGCGAATTGTTATTTTACTCGAAACCGAGCTGCAAAGTGTTCGTAAATCATTTGACTATAAAACTGTGAGGTGGATGACATGGAACCGTAAACAACAGAAAGCCTAATGTAATGTAATTAAAAGCATTGTAATATTCGGAAACATTGTAATATACAAAAGTGTTTAACTACAACTGACATTCTTCTGCAGATTATTTGTAAAAGTCTTACGGGGACTACTGGGAACTCCAACTATTGGAGTGACTTTTTAAGTTAATTGATTTTTTTATTCTGGTTTATTGAAACAAATCATTCGAGCTCTGCGGTAAACCATTTTGTTAGCACCGCAAAAGGTCATGGGTTCCAGGGAATACACATACTGATTAAAATGTATGCCTTGTAAATGCACTGTCACATTGGATAAAAGTGTTGGACAAATGCGTAAATATGAATGAAATAAATGCTGTTAATTAATAATAAAAAGTTTAAATTAAGGTATCGCTGTCTCTTTCTCTGCAGATATGACTATGTGGAGGTGAGGGATGGGGTGGATGACAGCGGTCAGCTGGTGGGGAAGTACTGCGGGAAGATCGCCCCCTCTCCAGTAGTCTCCTCTGGGAATCAGCTTTTTATCAAGTTCGTGTCCGACTACGAGACCCATGGAGCAGGCTTCTCCATCCGATATGAGATCTTCAAAACAGGTGAGTAAACCTAAAGTCCCACAACATGGTAAAATCTTTGACATGACCTCACTAAAGATATCAAGGTTATATTTTCACTTTATGTAGGATGAAAGCTCAGCTTTTTAACAAGAATAAAAAAGATACAGACATGGTGGGTTTTATGATGACCATATATGGGCTAAAGTGACTGAGACACTTCAACCACGTCCTGGTTGTTCTTATTCAGTCCCACTGGGAGAGTTGCCTGAGAAGATGAGATCAGATGATAACATAACCTTCAGGGTCTCCTGTTCTGGCACTGTCTGGCCTACAGAGACACGCACAGATACACACTCAGGAATCGTCGCTCTTATCTGGAGATGTCACGGCAATAAGCAGAAATTTCCTGTTGTTAAAATCTGTTTCCTGTGTTTGAGGCAGGGGTAGAGGCGAAGAGAAAGCTAGAGAGTGAGTGCGTGTAACACGGACAGGTGCAGTAGACATCATGGATAAATATTGACCCTGGACTGCCACGAATGTGACCTCAGGATGAGATTGATGTTCCAGTGGAGTTTATTTTAATCTTTACTGTTTGTGTGTGTAGCCGTTTCTGAAGGAAAAAAATATTGCTTTTTAGTTGTTTCTTCTAGACTGGAATGACATTAATTGGAGACCAAATGGAGACCTTGGCTAAGGTCTCCCGCTTCTCAGACTTTTTGTTATTCTGACCCAGGGCCCTAGTAATCTCACATGTGGCTGCTCTGGGATTTTTAAAAGAAGTCTGCAATTTAAAGTCAGATATTATATAAACACAAACATTTCTCATTAAATATTCCAAAACAAAATTATTACAGAATATGAAGAGATTGGTTCCAAAACCAATAAATCCATTTTGACTAATTTGGGTAAAAATGTGTTTTCTATACCAAGAAAGTGATCAGATGAAAACACTATTTTCTGTTACAAACTTTCACATAGCATCTTTAGGTTATAAAAACATAAAAAATTCTAATCCATAATTTGATTTTCAAATATTTATTATAAAAATGGATTACTTTTCCGCAAAATGCATTAAATCCATGACAAGTTATCTATTAAATCAATATATAAATGTGCATTCATCTTTGCCATGTTATATTCATTTAGTCGACTAGTGGTATACAGTGATAAAAAAATAAACATTAATGGCATTAATTAAAACACTTACTTTGTCCTATTAGGAAAACTGTCATTGCAGCCGTTATACTTGGGATGTCATTGCTGAACTTTTTTGACAGCGATCAGCTGTAAAATGTTTTGGTCCTGCTCGATTTTCGTTGACTTCGAGTAAAATAATGGAAAGTTTTTCATAAGATCCCCTGGGGTCAATGTGTTAGCATGACAGAAGCCTGAGTGCCTCTCGTGTAAATTATTAGATTTTGATGGCTAACGTTTCTTTACCGTCACAGAAAACCACCACAGGTTTATCAATGCCTTCACAAGTGTTATTTTGTTTTTGTTTGCTTGTTGACCACTTAGTACAAAGTAGATGAGGAAAACTAGGATTCTGTGTGAAATCAAAGCGCTGCCATTATTGTTTACAATGCGTGGAATGGTGCGCTGTGATTGGTTGAGCGGATTTATTGCATTCTGCAGAAAAGGAGGAGTGGCGTTTATCGCGTTTTGGAAAAAAATGAAGAAAAGTTGACAGAATAACACGCGGATATTGGATTTTGCGTAAAATGAAGTATTTACTTATTAATACTGACCAGATACAATACTGATTTTAAATGGCGTTTATCGCGTTTTGGAACCAAACTCTTCATATATAAATCATGTCTTGTTTGAACATTTGCAGAAACATTTGAGACAAAGTTGATACTTCACAGAATCAGTTTTACTGAGCAACATCTGAGCAACACATTCTCCTCTGGTTCCCATTCTCCAAATGCGTCCCCCCATTCACATACACACACAGCGACATACACAGATAGGCCTACGCAATTTGGCTCTCATCAATAACATCAATAAAACTCCCGCAGTTTTCCATTATCTCAGTGCTGGTTTTCTTGAACTCATCTTCTTGATGTGTCTTATTGGAAACAAGGCTCCTCGTGAGACAGCGAAGATGTCTGAAACATATCGATGCGCTTTGTAAAGTCTACTGGGCACTCTCGTTCAGGGTGGGTGCCCTTGTGCTGGGTGTGTTTCTTCATAAAACCATTTTAGTTTATCTGCATGAGTGTGCAGCTACATCCTGCGTGAACGACAAACAATGCCATGAGAATTTGTTGTGACTGCGAACTTCAGTACAGTAAGTGCAAAATGTAGAGCTATGTTATCAATAAAAAAACACAAGGAAGGAAAGTGCGAATGCAAAGGAAAATGGAGTAAGAGAACAATAGTGGGGTAGTGAATATGTAAAGGATGGAAAAATAATTAGAGAAACTTAACAGAGTATAGAAAGTTCTGACACCATCTGAACTGTGCGTGTATGGAAACACAATTATTATAGTGCAGGTGTGAAGGCAGGTGTTCGGGTATTCAAATGATGGATGATGTAACAATATAACACCATTTCAACTGAAATAATGCAAATTTTGAGCTGCTTTTGCACTTGTAGACGTAAGCTGAGGACTGGAGGATTAAAGATTTCACTGTTTTGCTTTCGTACTCACACAGCGTGTAGGCTGCATTGCTGGAGGCAGCAATACACTAGCATATCTAATCAAGGCTATGCAGTGTATTTTCTGTTTTTATGGAGCTCTAAAATCAGAAAGCTCAATTTAAAACAGCCATCATCATCATCATCTTTAGTTGCTTATATATGTTACTAAAGCAATTACTGTTGCAGTAAAAAGCCTTCAAACACCTTTCAAAGTCAACATAAAAATCAAAATTAGCCATTTAATGTCTTAATACCCAAAAAGGGGGTTTGCATCTGTAATGATTTATCAGAATGTAATACAAGACTTTAAAGACCCTTGCCCTTTACAATCAAGTCCCGATGAGTAAAATCATGTGTTCATCCCCAAAAATTCCCATTGAATTTATTGAATTTATTAAATGGAAAACTAAATATTATGAAAGTTGAAATAGGTTGTAAATGCCATTTCATATTGTCGTTAGCCTTGGTAAAATCGCTGTAACACAATGCATTGACTGACTTTGTGCTTTTATAAAACAGCAGCAACAAATTTCAGAGTCAGACCTATCCATTTTATAAGAAATAATGAAACACGGACCTTGGGGTGAGACAGAGAATGATTGTAGAGAAAAAAGTATGTGAAGCGAGAAGAGAGTTTGCAGAAGAAGCATGCACGGAGAACACAAAAGATGAGAAAAATGTGTTCAGAAAAAGTGTGAAGGTGTCAGAGAATCTGAAGAAAGAGAGAGAGAGAATGAGTCGAAGGGAGGGCGAGAAATCCTGTGCACTCACTCACACACACATACACAATAAAGATAAGAGATGAGAATCTGCTATCTACAAATGCAATCAAGCCTGACCCAAGCTGGACAGCATGGCTATCTAATGAATATCATTCCTTTGGGGGGTCTTCATACCTCTACGGTTTTGCAGTCACAAGGTTATTTCTATCAGTTTCTTCTGCAACATTCCTAACAAGGGGCTTTTAGACGATTTTTTGAAACTTGCACATTCTATTCTTACAAAGAGGAGTCTGTAGTTACCGTGTCATCCTGTCTTGCAGTGGCATTCCGTAAATGGCCTTTCATAGAGTCGGAGACATACGCGTTTAGTTAAAGGCTCTGCAATTTTCCAAGCCACATCAAGTGTGGAGGCATGGTGATGCTGGTGTTTCACAAGTGGGATTGAAGAATGTTTAACTCAGAACGTATATAAGAAGAAAAAAAAGAAATAAATCTGTGGAAAAATGAATTGGTTAAATGAAAAGCTTGTTTTTAAGTTAGAAGAAATGACTAGTAAAATGCATATCCCATGCACATTGGCTGCCAAAGTATTGCAGTTCATGTATTAAGTCGATACAAAGTCAAAAAAGTAACAATAATCTGGGTCGGTAGTAGAGTACCAACTTTATTATTAAATAATATTAGTCAAATAAACTTTATAAACCAAAAACGACTCTTAAAAACAATACAGTTTATTATGGAAGGTCTTTATGCACCACTGACAAAATAGTTATGTATATTATATTGCATTTCTGAGATCTCTCTAAAAGTCCCACATTGCACCTTTAACAGACTTTTAAAAGTGATATTCTGGTAAAGAAGCTAAATTTATGATATTGTTGAAGATATTTTGCTGATTTTAGCTCATATTAACTGGACAATAAGTAGGATTTACCCCCATCTAGTGGTGAAGTTGTATTTTGCATTCAAACGAATAGTGCTCTCTAGCGCCTCGCTTTTTCAAATGCGTGTTGCAACTACGGTAGCCGTTATGTACTCACTGATGTCCTTGTCCGTTTCAGCTGGTTCACATGATCTGAATGAAAACGCGTTGTGGAAACGCATTGGTAGGCTAGTGCTTTTTGTCCCTCTCTGCTATTATAGTTTATCAGCCTCCTTGGACTTACCCGTTCAATGTAAGTAAAGAGAAGAAATTCTAAGCTTACAAAGAAAAGTAAGATCTCTGGCAGAGGTCATTTGACACCAACAAGGACATATTTATTAATAAAGACATTGATTTTGATTAATAAAACACTTAAAACCCAACTTTCTGTCCCATTAACTTAAAATTGACAAGCAATTTTTGTCAAAAACATAGGAGTTTTATTTGTTTGACTATTACTACTACAAAACCGCTGGTTTGGGACATTGCCAAGATGGCCGCAAGTGAACTGACCTGCCATTAGGAGACTTTGAGCTACTCATCATCAGTGGTATCTCATGTCAAGCTTGACCATTAATCACAGCGATGTTATCTGAACGTCTTTACGATGGCACCTGTGTCAACACCTAAGAAAAGCGTGGTTTGCTCTGCCCATTTTAAGTGTTTTTAACAAGTTTAGTTGTTTTTTACAAGCCAGTGGCATAGGTCACATCTGGCAAAGCAAGCATATCACTCTACAAGCCTGTTTTCTATATACTCCCCAAACTTTACTTCCATAGTGTTTAAACACACAGGCCTAATGAAATCAAGACACAAGCTGTTTCTCTATGTTACATACCCACTTTCTTTCTCACAGGGAGCCATCAGCAGCGTTGGCTGGCTAAATGATGTTTCAGCAACTGTGGATTATGTGCGAGTGTGTGGTTAACCCCACAGCTGTGATTTCAGATTAATGTTTGGTGGAATGTGTGGCCAAATTTTGCTTCTCAAACTCTCATCGCGCCCATTAACCTGTCTCAGTGTAGCCACGGGGGTAAACTCTAAAGAAAAGTGTGCGTGTCTAGATTAATTATTTTCCCTGAAGATATATGGAATATAAACAACAGTGATTAGTTCACTAAACCCAGAACACCTTAAACCACCCTTTTTTACTGTTTCAGCATTATACCGACTTAGTCGCGTGCCATGGGATTCCCTCTCAGTAAATTCCCTCATCTTAGCATAGCAACGTTAGCATAGGTTTCAACACTGTGGGACCGTTTGGGTTTGGATTATTTTAGGACTAAGCCGTAGTTATATAAGGAAATTTAAGTAGTTTATGAACGTACCTTAGAAAAAACAATACTGGTTTGGAGACAAAACAATGGCACTGATATATGTTAAGATATGTCACTGCAAAATGTTTTTAAATTATAGTAGCTCAAACATGCATTTCTAGTCAAGGGATAAGTCCCATTCCAGGAAGCTGGCCCAATGTGCGGTAAAATACCCTAATACAAACTAAACTTTACTATGTACAGAAAACTTTATAGCTGACGAATTCCCAACTGTGTCCATGTTCTTTTGTATTCAAAGCTAAAATGTACATTACAACACTTCAGGTGGTTTGTTTTCATTAAGATTGGACCTGCAAGCAATCTTTTAACAACCATTGCCTCTGGCCTGTTAAATAAACGGAGAAAATTCAATAGAGGACAAAAGCTTTAGTCCCTAAAACGATAAGCCCTGTGAATATACATTTGTGCAAAAAGGCCATTAACATAAATCGTACAAAAGCTAATCGTTAACATCGAAATTAACACTTAGCCTCTATGAATCAACCGTGTGTTTCAATACTACTTCACTGTTCTTCCATAAATTCTGGTGTGTAAGTGTAAATTTAGTTCAGAATGACTTGAAAGTATTTGTGGTTGAGAGAGAGAGAGAGAGAGAGACAGAGAGAGAGAGAGAGAGAGAGAGAGAGAGGCAGAGAGAGACAGAGAGAGGGTTAATGGAAGGATCTGACAAGGCTTTATTTGTTTGGCTTGGGTTTACAAGCTTAAAAGTCCCTCCTGTTTTTCATCACAGTTTTGACTAGTCTTACTCTTATAAAGGTTTTCTTAACTACTCGTAAATAACTACAGAAAGCACCCAAGTGACAGGGGAATGTGGGGAGGTTTTGAACATTTGCGGTCAGCAACAATAGTGTCATAACTCTGTACTCTTATGAGGCACACATAATCCCAAATACATACACACATAGTACAGATTTTACAGTCACATCACAATAAACAGAAGTCTGGGATTACAGTAAAGAGCAGTGAAGACTACAACTCTTTATTTTATTTCACATTTCATACTGTAATCCTTCGTATGTGACCCCATCTGTGAAATCACAGCTAAAGTAATTTTTTACTACATTAAGTCATCCTATAATGTAATAGACATTCTTTGAAAATATTACCTTGATATCGGTCATGTCGAAAAGCTATATATGCTCAATATAAAAATTAATAAGTGAAATCAAACTTTGATAGTCCAACTCTTATAATTAGATCATGAGACTTTAGCCTAGATTTCATGAAATCACATTATTGCAGAAGTATGTTTCAGGCCTCAGAAAGTTGTGAAAGTCTGAAAAGATGGCAATAAACATAAGCGTAAGAGATGTTGCAGAAAAAAAAAAAAAACGTTTTTCTGCAATTTCTTCTTCCCTGTGGAAAGATATTATCGTTTCTCTCAAAAGATTATCTTTGCTATAAAACTCTGCGTGTCTGTCAGCTTGTGCTATGCCATGCACCGTTATCACAAACTGAATGTCTGAGATGAAAGTTTTAGGCTCAATCATCAAATATTCTCTTGAAATCTAAAAACTTTTTTGATAAGTTGGAAAGCTATTGGAGACTGCGATTGCTGATCATTCATCTAACAGCTTTCAACCCGATAAAGTGTTTCTGAAATTACCTTGTCCGGCTTCTCCCCATGTGAGCCCGCAGATCTCCCAAGTTTCAGTGCATTAGAGTGGAGGCATGTAGTGTTTGGAAATGCCTGATTCTTATTCATAAAGGGTATTAAATGTATTAGAGCCTTTTTGGACATTTTAAAGCTGCATGTCCTGCTGTTTATAAAACAACCAAGAATTGCACTAAATGTCAACTCACTTTAAACTCAAATTTCCATGTTGGTCATATACTTTGGTGCAGAAGAGAAATAGAAAAGAAATGAAGAAAGAGGAACATGAACCAATATGAAGCCCTAATTTCTGCACCTAACATGATTCCCAAATAATTACAGTACGTTGGTGTCTTTTACAGATTTTTTTTTTTAATCTAATAATGATTTCAGCCATGTTGACATCATTATGTGTCATGTAATCTCTTGACTGGTTCATGATCTTTAAACTTTTGAACCCACTGTAATAACCATGATGTGATTCCGCCCATTAGGCACTGTAATGTAATGTAATGTTGACATTTTAGTGTTGATGATCCAGAGGTGATCCAATGCACATTACTCTGTAACAAGAGCATATTTACACTAAGATCTTTGAGTCTATTCATCACACAACAGATTTAGTGGGGCGGCCATCATGTAAGTGCAAATTAGTGATGTATGTGTGAACTTTAACAACACACTACATCAACAGAAAGCCAGTCCACCTGGGACTTCTGGGTAAATGTTGTGACTTGCTGATGTAAAAGTGTGCACACTATTTGTTAAGAGAGTGTCACTAAAAACCTTATCTTGTTTCATTGTGTTATTCTAAGCACTTACCATACATCACAGAGAGTGCCTATGAAACATTTAATAAGTAGAAATGCACATGTGTTTTTACATTTCTTTTTCGTATATACTGTAGATATTCCATCTTGATCCCACACACACACAAGAGTCAGCACATCTCATCTCAGGCAGAGTTGGCCTCCTCCACGGCCCATAAACTATACACTCATCAAGCACACAAACAAAGACCGTTTTTCCTTCATTGCTTGTTTATTCCCTTTGTCCCTCTCTCTCAGTGAACAATTCCAAAACAAAAACTCACTTTCTCCTTCCTCCCCATTTCAGGTCCGGAATGTTCTAGGAACTTTACCTCCAACAATGGAGTCATCAAGTCTCCTGGTTTCCCGGAGAAGTACCCCAACAACCTGGACTGCACCTTCATGATCTTCGCCCCCAAGATGTCGGAAATCGTTCTGGAGTTCGAGAGCTTTGAGCTGGAGCCGGACACGCAGCCGCCCGCCGGAGTGTTTTGCCGCTACGATCGCCTAGAGATTTGGGACGGATTCCCCGGAGGTGAGTCATCGGAGAACCAAACAGGAAAATCAATGTATGAAACAAAGGACCAGATGATGTTTGAGCACTCCGTTTTAAATAATTACAGTTCAAAGACACAGAAACAATAAAGTTTGATGATTCACAACAGAAATGGGGATATACAAATAATAACATTTCTGAAGAATAACAGTTCCCAGGGCATTGCTGTGTTGTAATGTTGCTATGTGATTCTTTGGTCATTGTTAGGTAGTTTCCTACTGGCCCAAGTCAAAGCATATCACACCTAAGTCTTTATTATACACAACAGTAGCTAGATATAGCTTGTGTCTCGCTATCAATGTTTTATCATTTGACAAGTAATGACACACTTCTCAACAAGCAGCACGTTATATGGTATCTTTCATTTCATTAAAACTTTAAAAAAAACTCTTGCAAGCACCAATACTTACAAAAACCACCACTAACAAACCTAAGACACTGGTCAAAACAGAAGTCAATGGGTGGGTCTTGTTAAATTGGCCTTTAACATACTAGCCAGTCACTGTTTTTGATCTCTAGGGGAGAATAGGCGCCTTACCCCAAAACAGATCTTGGTTTCAAAAGCAAAACAAACATTCCTAAGTATGGATAAATGTCTTATTTAGACTCACACAAATACTCTCATCACACATGCACATGTGACTTTGCTGTATAAGAACGAGGAATCTTTTTATAAGTTTTGTTTTTTAAAGCATTTTGCCAGAAGCTTTCTATCCTCCAAATAGTTGTAGTTTAATAATATCCAGTTAATAGTTTTTCTTTTCCATGTTTGTTTTCTGGACACAACACTACGGTTTTCCCTGTACGAGTGGGGGACTCTGGAATGAAGAATATTTTGGGTGTAGTTATGACAACAGTCTGCAAGATAATTACTTTTTTGTGCGTTCGTGTGTGTATTTGGACTGCAGAAACACATTCAAAAGCCCAACAGGCAGATTCCAGCTCAAAACGGGAAGGAAGTCTGCAAGGAGCAGAGGTCTCATTCTGTTTCCACTTTATTATCGACTTTTCTGTTTCTTGCTAGAGTAGAGAAGACAAGAAAAAGGATCATTTACTTTCAGTGTTATGATGCTGCAAACTTTGTAGGTCACTTCATATGGAGATATGGAATGAAGTCTTCATAAAAAGTGTTTAAAAAGTTTTGATTGTGGGCAGGTCAAGATGAACTTCATAATTTTCTGTGCAGATTTTGAGGGTGTGGCATTCTTTGGTAAAACAGATTGAAACACGATGAACTATGTGAAACTGTGCTGAGAGTGGGGTGCTTTGTAAATGGCAGGAGTTCCTGCAAAGTTCTGCCAGGGCAGATTCTGTCTGGCCCTGAGGAAAAACACAGACACGGGGCCAGAGGTTGTTTGCATTGTCAGAGACTCCGTAGCCATCTGTTAAGAAATCTCCAATAAAAATTCACTACCGCCAATGTTGCATGGATCCAGAGAAAGAGCTGAGAGGCTGGCACCAAACAAGGCTTTGAAGGAGCGGCGTTGGTGCTCAAGGGCCTTGATGTTACTTGTCTCTACAGTTCAGACACAAGCTGCATTACCTGTGGAGCCACACCAATCAATAGTGCATTAGTGTGGAAAGGCTGCGAGGCATGAGACAGAGGCTTCTATGACTTCAATCCACTGCCAAATCCCCCCCAGCCCACCCTTCCATCACCCGCTGGCCGCCCACTTCTCCGACTTGCAGGATGGCTTCATGGAGAGGCTCTTTAAAATTTCATAGCCTTGTTGAGTCATGCATATAATCCGAATGGTTAACCGCACCCAGAACCTTTTCGATACACAAGCACACATACATTTATGTACTCTTGAATGAACCTGGAGATTAATAACATGAATATAAGACTTTATATATCCATTTATATGGATATATAAATGATTCGTTACTCATCAATTATTATATCCATTTATATGCACAAACATGCAGGTCTGTTTCTTGTCTTTTGGACTGTAATGGACATCTTGTCAGTGACTCTTTATGAGGATCCAATCACATTGCTCATCTTCAAAGACCTTGAGAGCAAAATTCTCATTCTTCATAACTGTTTTATTTATGTTGCCCACTCTCACTCCCTTTCAATATCTTTCTTTACTCCCCCTTGTGACTCGTTCTTATAGGACTATTTTCGAATAAAAGTCTTTTATCATTTACTTGCCCTTATATTTTCCAAATTGAAAAGAAGATGCACAATGTTCGTTACTCATCAGTCACCATTCAAGGCAACTTGTGATTGGTTGTCCGGTCTCACACTCTATTGGTTCACACTGTATACCTTTGACACTGCAATTTGCCATTAACCTTAGTGTTTCAAGGCAGTTTTGCTGTGTTAAAGTGGACACCATCCTTTTAAAATCGCAAGTGTGAAAGGGTTAAACTTGGCCTTAACCTGGGGTTAAAAAAGACATTAACCCAAGGTTATGCGAAGTGTGAAAATAACCTTTTTCTTCGTATTTCTCAACACAGCTTCTATACATTTACTTTACTCGGCTGAATGTATGGCATACATCTCCCTTTACTGCCTCGGTTATGTTCAGTTCCTCCTTTATTGTTCCTTCTAACTCCTACACTTTTTTCTTTTAAAGTGGCTTTTAGGAAGTCACATCAGAGTGGCCCTGGAATGAACAATAAGTGCTGGAATTTATGACCGCCACAGAAAACAGTAGCCCAAGGTCACAGAGACAAACAGTCACTGCCTGTTTCATTTCCATTAATAACGAGGTGTAGAAAGTATGTTCTGGTCTTTTAGTACAAGGTCGACCGTCAATATCCTTTAAAAGCTGAATAAGTTCCTATTCAATCAATTACAGAATTATGTAAAATCATTACAAAAGTGTATGTCTCATCACATCTCTCTTTGCTTTTTCTACAGTTGGTCCATATGTTGGCAGATATTGTGGGCAGAATACACCGGGTCGCATTATTTCCTACACTGGAATCTTGGCTTTGACAATCAACACAGATAGCGCTATTGCTAAAGAGGGATTCTCAGCTAACTTTACTGTATTGGAAAGGACCGTCCCAGATGGTAAGTCATTAATGCAATGGTTATTGTGTACTAAGCTTGAACTCTTGAAAAACTTTAGGTGACTTTTAGATGGTCTACTACTGTAGATCAAGACCTAGTCCAGAATCCAGCTACAAAACTATCTGGTTGAATTTTTTATGAGGCTACACACCACCATCGTGCTCAATTTCAATCACATAGATTTTGTACTGGATAAAGAGTGACATATTTCATTCAATTTAGATTATTATAATTTTGACCTTATTCTTCGAATGTATATTGCACATTAATGCTATGAGTTACGTTATATTTCAGCTTACAGAACGAGGTGTGTACAACCTTCATGCCGGCTCACGCTCAAGAATATTTTTAGTGTGTTCTCAGCAGGGGCTTTGCCGAGCAGTCGCAGTCTATCAATTATTTATCGCCTCCATAAATTTACATCCAGTGGCCACTTCTCTCACAGCACAACATGTTTACCACTATATTGTTCTCTGCAGGAAAGGAAGGAGATCAGATATTGGCAATAAGTCTTTATGCTTAGGATTTTTTCAAGTATGACTCCGAGAACAGCCACAGATTTATGGTCTTGACCGAACATTGACGGATGCCAGATGTTAACAGACTCAAGATCTGGTTGTTTTCAGTCATTGTTCTGAAGAACAAAAGGGTGGAGAGCGGACAGATGACTTAATAGAGAGATGGGGAGATAAAACACAGGGCAGAAGAGAATTAGTGATCAGGTGGACGGCGTGTTAAGATGTAGTGGAGCTACAAGATTAAAGGAGTAAAGAGAAAGATGCACATGAGAAATAATTAAAGACACAATGATATGTGTTGTAACTATATGGCATGCTGGCAGAAACGGTGGTTACCGTGTTACATTTGGTTATTAAAATTAGTGATTACCCAGCTAGTCATTTACTTTAAGTCACCTAAATAACATAAAAAGAATATTCTGTGAAAATAAGTTGATATTGACCTTCTTGGATAATTGTTTAATTGATGCAATGCATTCTGGGATACTGCATAATCTGCATAGGATACATGCATTGCTGCACCAAGTTTCCAAAGTAGGAATATAGGTGAGGTATAAAACAGATCTAAAGTCCTAGTATAAATAAACAGTGACTAATGTCTCTTCAAAACAGATGCATTCTCCATCTGGTACATGTGTTTAAGCCTGCATATTTGGCCCATGCCGTTTGTGTACGCGTATCTGACCCAGATGCTCTGCACCTTTCTCTGTAAATATTAGTGAACGTGGGCTCACCCTGTTTTCCATGCATGTCTTTTCTTAACAAAGCTACAGTTGTGTTTGCGTGTCCGCGTTTGTTTGGTACCTGTGACCTCTCGTAAATAAATTACCACGTCTTCTAATTCAGTGTCAAAAAAGTCCCCATCCTGTGGTGTCCCGGAGCCCTAAATTTTGTGCCGAAGCGTCTGGATGAAGACCCTCAGGGGTCAGGGCGTGAACTCTGCTTGTCTCAGACACACGGCCAGCATGCCTCAGGACCACTGCCTCATAACATCACAAAACAATCAGGAGTAGGTCCATCCTGGGTGGCAAGGCAGGCGGGGTGACATACGGCCCTTGTTTCTCATCTCTAAAAACACAGACACGCTGTGGGCGTCTCTGACTTTCCATTTCTCAAATGCCGATCCTGGAAAAAAGGCCGTTTTGACTGCCCAAAGGAAATCTTCCAAATGCATTTCTTTTATGTACCTCATGACTCTTGATGCTGGACTTAAGAGCTTAACCTGAATGTTTTATGAATAAAGCTTTACTGTTCGTCTTAATGTGGTACACTTCCCACAGTGCTTCCATTAAATTGTTCTTTTCCTGTAAGAAGTGAGAGGGAAAGTGGAGTGTGTATGTGTTATTCTGGTGCCAAGAGATGGAAACTCATGGCACTTTGTTGCTAAGTGGCCTATTTCCAAGAGGAAGGCCTTAGTTGGGGTTATGATCTGATGTATTTTATATTTAGATCATAAAATGACATTTTAATGGGGCATTTTTTTCTCTCTCTCTTTTTTTCTCTCTCTCTTTCTCAGACTTTGACTGCACTGAGCCCCTAGGCATGGAAACCGGTGAAATCCATTCGGACCAGATTGCGGCTTCGTCCCAGTACAACCCAAGCTGGTCTCCGGAACGTTCTAGACTCAACAACCCAGAGAATGGTTGGACCCCCGCTGAGGACACGAACAAGGAATGGATTCAGGTACTGCAAGATTGACGCGCTCTGGCACACATATAGATCTATCATTAATGAGTAAGAGGGATTCGTCCTTCACAGAGAAAAGGCACAGCTGCGGTATTTTTTGAAGAACAGAGAAGCACTAAAGCCGCAGACGAAACGTTTGAAACTCTAAAACTCCCCACACTTTTGAGTTCTGAGTTTGAAACTTTCTCCAACTAGAATCCAAGTTAAACTCGATCCAGCAGCTACCGGCCTGTCTTCTTCTATAAAAGGCCAGCAACAACAACTGTTGAATTTTTCGCCCTTGTGGCTAGCCATGAAATCAGCAAAACCGGTTCACTCGAGTCAAACGGATTGTTCTGTCATTATTTACTCCCCTTCATGTCGTTCCCAATTTGTATGATTTGGATCCCAAACAGAAATGGCAGAATATTCATGCTTCTCTTTTGCATACATAAAAGTAAACAGGCACGTATAAAAAAGCGACTTTTTATATTTGCGTGAACCGTTCTGCACATTCTACTCCACACATCATTTGTGCACGTCTATTTCAGTCCCCAGATCTGTGAGAAAGTCTGGCTAGCAGTCATTGTGTTGATTACACGACCATTGCAGCACCTCAACAGGCCGTTTATGCATGTCAGGGGTTTGTCTGTGACCCAAACCCCCTGGGCACCCTTAGAACCCAGACTTGTTTTATCATCTTTGCCTGACTGGAAAGTTTGGACCAAACCGTCCCCTCAGGAGGCTAATAACAGACATGACCCACATCCAAGTATTTGCTAGGGGAGGTCTGTTAAGCAGATTTTCTTTATTGCTATGAAAATATTGTCACAGTGTCTCTGTGTTCCGATTCAGGGCATAATTAAATTAGCGAAAGGCTCCTCCCACCACCAACAACCCAAAAACATCGAGATAAGCGTGCACTTTATTAACACTGTATGCCACACTTCTTTATTTGGAAGAAATTCGGTAGCCTTTAGAAAATGTGATTTTAACTAGATAAGCATTTTGAGTCTCGTCTTTTAATCTGTTTATCTTTAAATAATAGTGTTTTTCTTTGTTTAGGGCTCAGTTAGATTATAGATTACTAGTTTTTGTCAATGAGGTATCGATTGAGATTGTTGTTTAGTACAATGAACCATACAATGATTGGTCTCTGCTCATTTTGCACATCATCACTTCAAATGAAAGACCATAGTCTAATGACAAATTTATTATATGCTAACCGTTTCAGCTCATATCAAACCCCAAAGGAATCATCAGTAGTGAAACATTCTGCATCTGTTTGCATCAGATGAGTTTTTTTACTGGAGGCCTGAAGAGAAACGGAGTAATATTTCACTTCTAGCACCCAAACCAATCGGTTCCACATCATTTCACACTTGCCACTTCATTTTTTATTCAGGATAATTAAGTAGACTTTGCAAATGTTCACCCTCTTGGCTTACTGAACTTGTTTAGTCATTTTATATTAATGAAACTCTAAATGACTTGCCTCCCACCGTGCAGTATTGAGGAGAAGAGAGCACAATTTCGCAACCGCTTTGAATTCTCTAAAGAGTATTGATTAGAGGAAGGGTACTTTTAGTTGGCAAAATTTCAGCAAATCAAACATATTCTGTTTCAGCCCTCCTGGGCCATGCCCCGTGAATCCCTTTCCGCCAATCAGATGTCAAAGTTGAACCTCGCACATCTGTTTCCAAGGGAACAAAGGCGGATCCCTACCGAGGATGAATGATTTATAATTTGGAGACGTCCTGCTTTCTTTTTCTCCCTCTCTCTCGCGTGCCCAGCACTTGTGGAGGAGTTTAATTATAACAAGCGTTATTAAAAGAGTGGAATTCTTCATTTTGCTTTCATTAAGCAACACGAGCCTCCACAATGGTCTTTCTCCATCTAATGGCACAGTCCACTTGGCACGCACGTTTTGGCACTCGGTCCAGCGTCCTCCAACGCATATTATCAGTTCATTATTTATTACATTTACACTCTCGTGTCATTTACAGCAGACACTTATATTATTCATGGAAGGTTTTCCCTGTTACATTTCACTGTTTCTGGTTGGAGGCTGTAGTTTTTGTAGTGGCTGTAGCTCAGTAAGTGAAACAAAGATTGGGTTCGATTTCCAGTAAACACATAAATGTAAAAAGTATATAAGAAGTTTGCTTGCCCTGATTTTGCCAAGTGAGAGATGTCCTCAACATATTGTGCTAACCCAAGGGCAACATTTTTGTAAATAAAACCTAAACCCACCCCAAACCCCAACCCTAACCATAACTGAACCCTAAAACCAGAGGAAAAAACAATGGTCTAGAAGCAGCTAATCCTAGTTGTAAGCTTATACTTGAAAACGTATTAAACTTGTAAAACTTGTAAACTTATTTCTGAAGTCAACATGTTGGCTGAGGACATTAACCACTTGGGCAAAATGAGGAAAGCCTAGACATTCAGATGCAAAACCCTCTAAGTGTGTCTAACATGTTTGCTTGTAAATAAGCATTTTATCAGGCAGTTTAGTAGTCAAGGTTATTAGTCAGTAATTGAAATGCGTATTTTCACAAATGCCACTTTAGTAATTTCATTGGTATTTAACAAATTTGACTATTTCACGGCAAAACCCTCTAAGTGCATGAAAGCATGTAAACTGAAGAATCTGAACCACATATCAGGGGGCGCTGCGATCCATGTGGCTGCCACCTTCAGGTTGTATTCAAGTCCAAGTACTTACAAATGTCACAAGTTTGAATGTGATCCACAGCCGTTTTGTGTAGCATCATTCATACAATACATTTTTTGTGCACTTAGAGGATTTTGCTGAACGTTTAGTGGATTCTGCCCATGAAACGATATTTCTGAATGGCCTGAGGTCGGAATTAAGCAGATTTAAAGTGAAGGTATTTAACGAACATCTTATACATGCCGAGAGCATTCAGTTAATATCTCATTTTTGACAGAGTTGGCGTTTAGCAACTTTTGCATCTGTTCTCCTCGTATCTTGTAATGCACTGTAAGTCGCTCTGGATAAAAGCATCTGCAAAATTGTAAAATTCAGTTTAGGTTTTTCACCCATAAGGTAGAAAAAAGATAGCATATGTCATGCATCCTAATCCTTCTTAAAATTAAAATCAGGCACTTATGCTCCCAGCTTGGCACTTTTTATAATTAATCTGGGGTCAGGAAATCTTGAGCTGAGCTAATAAGCTGCAATGTCTACTGTAATATGCCTGTCTTTGTCTATTTGTACCATGCTGGCTTCCTTCAGGGGCTATTTAAACATATGATGGAAGAAAGTGAGCTTCTGCCCATGAAGACTTCCAGTACACTGTGTTTATGGATATGGCCTGGTTTCAATCGGAAGACCATTGTTAAAGCGTGACGCTAGGGGATATTTCCATCTGTACAACAGATTTTGAATCTAACATATGCAGACTTCCGATTTATAGAAACCGTAACCAATGCTGTGAGGGATCTTATGGAAGACTCATTTTCTGTCTCATGGAGAGCCTGGCGTAACAAAGAAGGGATATTTCAATGTTAACGCAACATACTGCAAGTGATGCAATAAATGCGAGCTCATCCACTCGAACAGCAGCCGATGATCAGAGAGCTTTTATGAATTATGCATTATGATCTAAGAAATAGTCAACCGTCAATAAAAAGTCTCTCCCGTCTAGCAGGTTGAATAGGTTGAATAGGAGTCGCTCATTAGAGATCATGTTTTGTTTCATTAATCGCAGCCTAACAATCACTCTCATCCACTGGTCTACCAAAACACGTCGACCATTTGCATTTATGCATTGGTGCTTTGAATACACAGCGGTTCATTTAGGCACCTGCTGCATATGTCTATCCTGCTGTTCAGCTTAATGGTTTGATCAGGGGTTGATTCACATAGACGTGAGTGCCTGACTTCTTTAGCGTGGCAGGAGATGATGTTTGCCTTTATCTTGTTCATTAAAGAACCTCCGACAAGAGGGCAGAGCGTCCAGAACAATAAGGTCGATGTTTATAAATCCACGACTATGGAGTGCCAGCCAGGTTCTGTGTCAGCCAGTTTAACATAAAAGCCATCAACTTGATTGATGGAGGTGAAACGGGAATGTGCAAGGTCTGTAGATGAAAACAATGATTGAGCCACCACCCCACCCTCTTATTTTTACCGCCGTGCCAATGCCTTCAGTCGCCGACCTATTTCACTACAAAAACAGGTCGGAATTCCATTGCCATCAAGCAGGCACTAATTACAGACTTCCTCTGAGAAAACATTTCTCTCAGGCACTTTAGACACATTTGGTTTTATCTATGAAGGTTGAAGGGAAAGGGGAAATAGCGAGAACGGGAGAGCTTGGGAGTGAAATGTCGCTCTCTGTAACAGAGCGCTTTCCTGTTTTCTTTCGCATGTCATCTCCATGTGTTTTCTATTAGCGATGGTCATCTAGACGCTGCCACGTCCCCTCTCTATTGTTTTACTTCATTTTTCTTCAATTAAGAAATAAGGCGTTGCTATTTTGAGAATACGCTGTTCTCCTGCCAGCTGATGAGTAATTAGACAGTGGGAATGTAATTAACATGAGAGTCTCTACTGACAAAGCCTGCAGAGCTGGTGTCAAGCTAGGCCACCCTGCCAGCAGCGCACCTGCGCTAGGTACATTCTTACATTGATGTAAACCATCTTCACTGCCTACGGTACACACAATCTCATGACAGTTTTAACTATTTTACAAGGTAGTTAATTCGTAAGATTATATGTTTAAATACAATCTGCTTTTGCACTTGTAAAGTTATGATTTAGGGGTGGGGCTTCATTATTGCTTTCCAGTGGCGGCTCGTGACTGCTCTTCTGAGGGACGCAAATTCAAAATAAGTGTTTGGATATTCGTGTGTTGCTCGTTTTTTTCAAAATATGTGTTTGTTGCATCATGTGAACCATGTGCATCACGTGTTTTTTTTAAATAAGTGCCTGCTGCACACACGTCAAAACCGTTTATGACAAATTACATGCAAGACACTCCCTTAAAAGTAAACTCTGATTACGCATGAGATTATGCGAGTATCTGGCAAACGCGAGCGTCTCTTTAATCATAAACCCTTTAGACACGTCTGTAGCAGGCACTTTTTTGACAAGACACGTGATGCACACAGGTGCCCTTGACACATATTTTGAAATTACCAACCACGCACATGACGGCTACATACATGTTTCGATGAACTTTTCATCGTGCGTCCTCGAAAAAAGAAGTCATCAGCTGCCACTGTTGCTTTCTTTCCAAATATTGTAGGATTTTGTATGCTTTTCCTTCATGAATTTACAACAGACACCTTGTAAAATAGAAATTTCTGTAAAATCAAGCTGATTATTAATACATTTTTAAATAAGTTATGTTTGTCAATGTATGTTTGCAAATTTTACTTGTAGATCAAACTAACGACCTTGCACTGCTAATGCAATGCTCTACAATACCAATTGAGCTACATGGATGTAAATTTTGATTTAACGGCAAATGTTAAAATGATATTAAAGTCTTGCGAGGCCGGGCCTGGGAAAAGATCGCAGCGAATAGCAAATAGCAACATGATCCAACTTCCAACAATCCAATCAATCCTCGATGAACAAATTCTACCTTTTTTTCATGTCAGAAGTCATTTTACTCGGATATACGTCACGTCTGGGAAAATAATACAATCGCTTTTTACGTTTCATTATGACTTTAAAGAATTTATTTTTGTCCCACTTAACTCTTTTGAGTTTTTTCGTCAATTAAGAAAAACGTGTCTCTGAAGAATTACCGCGATTACCGCAAAGCAATACCGTGATTATCCACTAGATGACACTTACCCAGTTTATGAAAAAACTGAAGCCAAAACGTTATTTACTCATTTTAAACTCTGTGTATGTATCGATAATCATTCTGAATCTGATCTCTAACAAAATTCCTTCACAAAAATGCAATTATTGTAGCTTTTTGCTAAAAAAAATGTTTTTAAAGACAAATACCCATATTTAAAGGAACAGTATGTAGGATTGTGGCCAAAACTGGTATTGCAATCACAAAACGTGTGGCTAAAACTGGTACTGCAATCACACAGCTGGTGGCCAATATACCAAACGACAACATAAACATCAGTTGAGGGCTGCAACTCCACTTTTTAAATGACAATATCCTGGCCGGACTGCTGTTGTCAGTGATATAAGTATTTGAAATGAAAATGATTTCTTAATGTCTAGTGACATTTCAGGGCCATTTAATGATTAATTGATATAAATTTCTTACATACTGTTCCTTTAAGAGTTTATAAGCAGAGAAAAAAATACAGTATAGATAGGATGAAATTTTTTTTTTTTCGTTTTGTTTGTTTGTTTATTGTTTGTTTGAAAGAAGAAGGTCTGTTCATTCAATTTATATATTTTTATGTTTATATATGTTTAGAAGAAATGTTTCCTGTAAAGCATTTTGCGAAACTTTTGTGAAAATCACAAAAAAATGCTGGCTGGCAACTTTTCAAAAAATGGCTGGCGGCGAATGAGTTAAAAAAATTGAAAATCTTCCTCAACACGTGAGTGGTTTGAGTTTCCATCTCTGACAAAAAAAGAAAATGATCAACACTCATCCCCAATGTTTTTAAAATAATAAAAATAATAATAATAATAAAGATCACTAGAAGTGCTAAAAATATCACAGGCTAAAATTCCGGCAGGTAAATTGGGTGATGAATGGGAAGTCTTGGAGGAGCCTATAGATCTCTCAGCTGGCAGTAATGCAATTTTCATGAAAATGTGAATTAATTATACCTGTAGTTAATGGAATTTTAGAGAAGCTTTCAGAGCAGCCAGGTGTCGTGAGATGGGCTGGTGGGAGGAAGCCGCGGTTTGATGGATGAAGTAGAACTTTGCCCCGTGAAACCTGCCGGCCCACATTTGTGTTTGCTTTGACTGGGCCGTCGTGCATCTGTCTGCTCAATGTCTTAGTTCCTCTCGACTAACCCGCAACAGATGGTGCCTGAGCCTACAGTACAGTAGATACCCAAGAGTAGCCGTGCTTTTAATGATTGACCAATTTGTGGGTTTTTGTTGTCTGTCTTTAAAAAATAAAAGATGAAATAGAAAAGTCGACAGATTGCAAAGAAAAATCTAGTCACATGAGGGACACTCAGGAAATGTAGAAATGAAGAACCGCAACTTACAATGGCTTTTTGGGGAAAATGAACATTAGCATGAACACTTATTTTTGCCTCTCAATAAATTTTAAGACAAACTTAATCCAAACTTGATCCATGAAAGAGCTGAGCAATAAACCTTTTTTCAAACATGGTTATCTCCCAATTGTTAAAACAGCCATCAGTTTCTATTATTAGCCCATGCTAAGATGAACAGTACTGTAAGGTTTAGGAAATCACCGTATATGCTTGACGCTTATTTTTTTAACACAATTAGCATGAGAAGTGTCAGTGAGTGTTTGGCAGATTAGATTTCTTCTCTTCTATGCAGGCCCAAGGCAAACCATGAATTGTTTCTTCCAACACACACAAACACACACACGACTGTAATGTAATAACAACACACACTCTTTCTAAATTGAATTAGTTCTGAAATATCTAAGCTGAGGTCCATATTTCACAGATGGACTGTGAGGAAAACACGTGCAGTACCAGAACTTTCCCATGACAGAGTTATAAAACTTTAAAACCCTAAGGTTGGATTATTAACATAATTATCAATGTGTTTTATACGATTTCATTTATTAGATATGCGTGATGTCATTGGAGGAGGTGTTGATGTATTTCTCTTTCGAGTGGCATCAGTCCCGATTCCCCAGACATCAAAAATAGGTATAAATAAGGAACCGAGTAAAAAAGAAACGGGCACAGTTTGCAGAGTCAGCGTGGTTTAAGAACACTTTGTTCTCAAGGGATGCATAGATTCCCATTTTGACTTTCTCATGGCTGCTTTCAAGGCCGGACTGATTGTTTTAAACCTGCAAAGTCACACCAGTGACTTATAGTGTACAACTACTCAGTCTTACGTTGGCCTGTTCTTTCTCAAATGCCTAATGTGGTTCCTAAAAATGATAGAATACCTCATTGTTTTTGTTCGGGTGGTCATAATATTTCAGATGAAATACCCACAGTCTGGTTAAACTGACTCATTTCCTTATAAGGAAGTGTGATAGGCTTTTGGAAAGAGCAAGAATATGGAGTCTGTCAGTCAGGGAGTTCCCATGAGGAACGGGGGCTTTCCCTTAATCTCTTGTTTTCACTGTATTCATTTAGCCTAATACCTACTGGATTGATTTTAAAGTTAAAGAAGCAACATTTTGTATTTATTGTACACGTCTTGTTCATACAATACATCTCACAAGAGGTAAAATATGTAAATTTTCCTAGCTTACTTTCACTTGCCCTATTTTCCTCTTTCTCTGTTTGAAGCAGAAAGTCATTAATAACTCATGAGGCACTCATTTGTCCTGATCTGTGATCAGCTGATGTGAGTGAAACTGATCCAGTCTGTCTCTTCTTTAGCCAGGTTTTATGATCTCAGATGTTTGGCTGCTCCGCAGCTCTCATCTTTTGCCATGTATATTTTAGCATGTCCAGAGAATTAGTGCTAAGACTCGATCTTTTAATATTGGTAATATTGGATGGTGAATTATCACGCAGATGGTCCACAGTTAGAAAACTAACTTCTCATCTCATATAGTAGGTTTGTTCTGCTCTTCTTTATTAACCAATGCAAGTTAGTGATGATCTAATGTACGGCTGCAACGGTTAATCGCGTGTCCCATTAAAAATGCCTCTGAAATCGATTCAGAATCGATTCTGTGTTTCATGCACAGCTTGTGTGTGTACAACGGCATTTGGTCAGTAAGAATTCCTTATCAACCTTAAATCATTATGAGTCAGAGTCGTTTATAACGTTCATTTCAAAAAGCAACACTCGTTAAACAAATTCTTATTAAAAATATTCTTTATTATCATGAAAATACCTGAAACAATTTGAAGAACAGCAATATAAATATTCCTGTAGACATTTCCTGCAATAGCATTTGTAATGCTACTTCTTCTGTGGCAAAAAGGGAGTTTCTGCACGAGAGCGCCCTCTGGCTTTGGGATGTGCCGGGATTTCACTTTAATTCATTAAAATTCATTCATTGAGAAAACGCACATTTGCATGATCAATCGTTGCAGCCCTAATTTAATGCATTTTCTTATCTTTATCTTCATGCTATTTTCCCTTTTAGTAACCCCACGCTGTGGGGCAACACTGTTGGCATTCCAGCACTAACCCTGCAACTCAGTCTGGCCCTCTGCAATTGTTTATTTGCGTCTGTTCATCTGTTTCTAACTCCCTTTTATTACCCTTTTCTTTCTTGGAGTCATTCCTTCCCATGCTGCTAATATTCTGCTGTATTTAATTGTTGACTCTTGTCTGTGTTTAATATAAGAGTCTGGAAAGCAAATGTGCACATGCCAAATCAGCAACATTCAAGTCTTTAGTCTATGTCCAGGGAATGAATAATGTGAGATAGGCGAAGACAAAGAAGGTACTGTGCAGCACGTCATGATGATAATATGGTTTCCAATAGGCCAACTATGAATTGCACATCTAGGAATTAAAAAGGGCATGAGAAGTGTTTGAGATCTCAAGTGAAGTATTAAAAAAGATTTATCATTGTTATTTCCTATAAACACTTTTAAACACTAACATGAATCACTGACAGTCTTGTAAGTGGCCAGATCAAACTAGCCATTCTCATTGTATTCTCTTCCAGTAACCCTTAACCATTCTCTCACAAGCCTCACGGGAATGACATCACAACTCATGATTTTTTTATGAGGCATTCATTTTTCAATACAGCACACGTATGAAATTCTGTGTCCTTTCATATGACTTTTTTATCCCTAACACGGGGCCTGTGAAGTTGGATATTCTTCTTCATCTAATAATCTCTTGTCTCCCGTTCAGGAAATTAAATCGTCACATGGACTGTGCTTTATTAAATTGAGATTCATTAAAATTAATCTTTTATTCTAATACTCACCTGCGGTCTCTTTGGCTCAGTGTGTGATACCTGATAAGCCGCTTTTAAAGTGATACTCCCCTGGTTCTGAGTAATTTTTAAGTATGGTTTTCTTCCTTCGCAGGTTGATCTCGGGTTCCTGCGATTCGTCTCCGCAATCGGCACGCAGGGAGCCATCTCACAAGAGACCAAGAAGAAGTACTATGTGAAGTCTTATAAGGTGGATGTGAGTTCAAACGGGGAGGACTGGATCACTATTAAGGATGGCCCGAAACAGAAGGTGATTTGGTTGCTTCTCTTGGTCTTAAAAATATATTATTGAAAATGATTATTAATGTTTTTATTCATTCATTTATGCATTTGTTAACTCTTTCCACACCAGCATTTTTTTTTTAAAGGTGACATAGAATGATTGACATGTAGACAATTTTTTTTTTGTTTGGGTCTGTAATGCCTTAGAAGCTTCGTAATAACCTATCTCAGATAGCTCTATTAGGGTGTGGGATTTTAAACAAGCGGTTTTGCACCTATTTGGCTCCCCCTACTGGGTTAACTTGCAATCTCATTACTGATTGGCTGACTTTGCTGCCACTCAAAAAATTTAGCCAATTATTTTAAAGTGAAGGGGCAGTGAGATGCCTGTGATGTCATAAGCATCAGTTTTTCAAATTGGGACGTTTCTAAAAGAGGAATTTCTATGAGACTGAGATGTTTAGCATGTCTAGATCTTTTTGTATGTTCGTGAATGCGAGTAGACTACCATTATTCAACAAAGACAAGGTAAAAATGGTTTTTCATTCTCTGTCCCCTTTAAAAAGTTGCAGCGAGCGCTAGCATTTTTTATGATTTTCACAAAAGTTTAATGCCATACAGAAAATGTTAAGTATATAAACATTCAATTATATCAGGGTTTTTATATCCTCTCAAATATGGGAAGGTTTCTTCAAAAATACAACATTTTAAGCAAAAAGCTGAGACAAATGCATTTTTTTGAAGGACTTTTGATAGAGATCAGATTCAGACCGATCCTCAAAACATACATGGAGTTTGAACTGTTTACCCTAAGGGAATACTTCTGGGTTTTATAAGATGGGTCACATCGCCACATGGTGAATAATAGCGGAAATACGGATTGCCGGAAAAACTCGTCATTGGCGGGGAGGCGTTTTCTCATAATTGACGAGTTATAACTCAAGTGGACGAGTTAACTCAACTTACGTGAACTCGTCAATGGCAGGGAAAGAGTTAATCACCAATAATGCACCATAGTGCTGTTTATTCTTTTACCTATATATTTTTGCATATAACAATAAAATATGTTCCTGTAGCTCAGATGGTAAAGCATTGGAAAAGGTTGTGGGTACACACTGACATAGCGTGCATTCAACTACAGTATACATTTTTATCAGTAAATTGCTTTGGGTTTAAGCATCTGCCAAATGCATAAATGTCTGTGTACATACTATTCGGAAGTCTTGGTAGGAGCTCAGGTAAAATAATCCTTAAATTTTTTTAAGCCTAACATGAAAGTAATCCGTAACTGGGTCTGTTTCCAGAGCTCCTTGGCAGGGAGTCCTGTAAACATCTCCTTGCATTGTAGCCATGTCACCGTATGCATCCATTACACCAATTCACGCTCCAGCTCCAGATGGGAATGCCACGCTCGTGTGTTCTGAAGTGCTTGTGATTCTCTGACTCCATTATGTGCCCAGTGTGGTATGCTAATCTTCCGTCTTAAAAGACTGAATTTGCGAGCTCTGTAAAAAGAGACCAAACAGCGCAACTCCAAAGCCACCACAGTAGTCTGACTGTTTTTCTTGATTCCTTAAAGGAATGATGTCAACATTTGTGGTAGAGATTTTCCTTAAGGGATGAAAAGAGGGAACAGAGGATTTAATAAACAGAGGGTGGCAAATGGAGATGGTGAGAGAATGAGGCATTCTGGGAAGGGCTTTGAGTGTTTGAACAGCTGGTTGATCGCACTTGGTCCTGTGATAGATTGAATTAGAGTTGAGAAGACTCTGATCGATTGGCCATCAGGTGAGCTATCGCTAATGTCTCCCTCAACACGCAACAGTTAAGTAGAGGAAGACTTGCCTGGTGCAGTGGACACAATTGCTGTGTCCCAAATCCATTTACATGTCTTTAAAGGGGAAAGCAATGCAATAAATTATGTCAAAAAAATATTGGTGGGGACGTTTACCCAATTTTTGTGTGTGCTGTTTAAGTATTGCATTGTTAGCAATATGCTGGGTTGTTTTTTTGATAAAGCTACTGCCTATGAAGGTAGTAAACAGCAATGCAGTATGTCATAAAACAGAGCAATTGTGTCAAGTGTAAGTTTTATGATTTTACTCTTTTATACGTCTTTATGGGTATGTCTGCCGTGTGCACCAGTTCAAACTATTTTTAAATAGGCCTGTCAAACTAAGCAAGCCAATTAGACGCTTACAAGTATTTGTGTGACTACAGTATGCGCAGACACATCCTCATGCCCGAGAGAAAGAGCGAACTTAAATACACCCAAAGGTCCAATTTCTCAGCCGACCCTCAACTAAAGTACACCGTTCTCTTTTTAGAGCCTGCATTTTTAAGATGTGGTGCCTTGTTTCTGTCTGCCGGGCTCTAAAGTGCTTTTGTGAGGTGAGGGCCCATTTACAGATTGCTGAAACAGCAGTCCGACTGCATGGTTGTTGCACAAAGGAAAGCCTTTTGACTACTTAGAGCTTTACGGCTGCACACTGGTGTGACATTTAAAGATAGTGGATGGCTCATCATGTGTCTCCCGTCCAGACATACATGTTTGAAAAGTAGTGTCCAGGGACAACATTACCAGCGTGGTTTCTGGGATCGAACGGATGCTGACTGGTGCTTAGCAACGTGCTGGACGCACTTCTTGTACAGCGTATAGTTTGACCTCTTAGTTTAGAAACGTGAAAGGTCAAGCATTAAAGTTATTTTTCTACTGGCAACAGTGCTCTTATGGATTGAAGGGTGTTAAACTCATCTTAAAGGGCACATATGATGTAATATAAGTCGCAGGTGTGCCTAGAATGTGAAGTTTCAATGTCCAAAATTCCACTATTTGGGTGTGAGCAGAAAACGCTGTTTTGCCAGCAGTTACAGTATATCACCCTGTAGCCCAAGACTGGTTGCCCACTAAAGCTAAGTAGGGTTAAGCCTGGTCAGTACTTGGATGGAAGACCTCCTGGGAAAACCAGGTTGCTGCTGGTAGAGATGTTAGTGAGACCAGCAAGGGGTGCTCACCCTGTTGTCTGTGTGTGTCCTTACATCCCAGTATAGTGATGGGGGACACTAAAAAGCACCGTCCTTCGGATGAGTCCTGACTCTCAGTGGTCATTAAAAATCCCAGGATGTTCATCGAAAAAGAGTAGGGGTGTGCCTGGGCATTATGGCCAAAGCATTGAAGGAAGGCTCTTTCTTGTTTTCTATGGTATCATTGTGAAGAATCCTTTCTAGCACGTTTATTGTTACAGTGTAATGTATGAACCCACTAATGCAGTAATACGCCATCAAATATGTGCCTCTGTCAATATTCAATATACAAATAAACAAGATTTTTAGCAGATGCAGGTCTTTAAAAATAATCCCCTCTCATTGCATCTCACTTAGAAAGTGAAAGGCAGATCAAGGAAGAGAAAGAGAGAACCTTCAAGGTCCTTAAACTTCAAAGCCACAGTTGACCTTTATATGTTGACCTGTGAAACAAGATGAGCTTTGAGGATGTTTGGGGGTCACTTTTGGTTTCATTTGTCTTACTCTGTACCAATTCATTCATTGAATCCTTCCTTTACAGAGAACATGTGCTAGCTGTCAGCAAGAATCAGCGCTGTGGACTTAACACTGTCTAATTCATAGCTGGTTCATAGGTCTGCCACATTTGTTTTCAGCAACAACAGAGCCCATTGTAGAAATGAATTGTCCAAAAGATTCAGTGCAAGTTGTAAGCCAGACTCTGACATCATAAAGTGGCTTTTGTTTTGCTACACAGTTGGCTCCAGAGTTAATTCAGTTCAGTCTCTATATGAACGTTTACGTTTGAAGATGCTGATCTAAACGCATTCCTGTCATGTCTTACGGTTTCTGAGGCAGAGTGTTGGCTTGGAGGCTCTTTATGGTGGTTCCTTTAAAAAAAAACAGTGCGAATAAGTATGTTTCTTCTTCATTTGCTAGGTTTTCCAAGGGAACACCAACCCTACAGATGTGGCTGTAGCCAAGCTACCCAAGCCCACGTTGACAAGGTACCTCCGGATTCGACCCTACTCCTGGGAGACCGGCATCGCCCTGCGCTTTGAAGTGTTTGGATGCAAAATCTCAGGTTGGTTTGTATTAAATCTGGTTAATTTCTGCCTTCCAACTTTGATCTTTGCTTTCATTTTTAACAAATTTTGTTTAGAAGTGGAGTGTTAGTTTGCATTCATGTGAATGCTCCAAACGGAAGCCTTGTTTTGTCAACACTCCACTCCAGCATGATCTCTAAATTAAACGGTTTACGTTCTGCACGCTTTAGAGGCAGGCGTGCACAGAAGTGTTTATTCATGTGACTGAAAGACATGCGCTCAGATTAGCTGTTGCGTTATATGCGACTGTTCACGCTAACAAAAATGACCGTGTGTTCATATAACCTCATATTTGGCTGTACTTCACTCAAAATGAATGCAATGCACAGCGTGCGCTACTGTTGCTCGTCCGACCTCTCCGTTTCAATCCAAATTCTGCTTCTATCCTCCTCCCCTGAGCCCTAACCTCTCCAACTCTCTTACACTCTCACAGATGCACATATCACATATGCCGAAATCCACTCACACCAGCTGTCCCTGGTCTAATTTGCATACTCATCTACATGTTTTGACTTGGCTCCACCCCACAGAGCTGTGATTGCAAAGGCATTCGTATCATCAGCGCCTCCCTGCTGAGTACATTTCTTGATGTGTAGGAGTAAAGCGTGTGTTCGCCATCGTCTATCAGCTTAATGCACAACATGCATACAGACTTATTTTTAGAGACTGTGCACATACACAGATTTAGCCCTGGTTGTATATTTGCGCATGTGTGTGCGCGGTTCACCGCGGCTCTGGTGCGCAGCTGTTGCAGTCATGTTTTTTGGACGGTGAAACAGACCGCATTTTAAACACATCACAAGAGCAGAGGCCTGCTCATGACATCATCAGCGTACATCGGGCTCCCTTATGATGATGCGGCAAAGCCTGGCGTCTGATTAAAGAATCCACTGTAGTTTCACTCGCAAACAAATACCATTCTAATACCCTGGTACTTCAGTCATGTACCGTAGTAATTTCATGGGATTCAGACATTCATGCACTATGCATGGTATGCTTTGTAGTATCTTGAAGAATAAGATAGTATATCAATATGGTAACCAACTGAATTAACATGGTATGTGTTAGGGCTGGACGGTATTTATAAAAGTAGGTACAAGGATTTTACCATCTGAACCCATCAGTGTATTTTCACTGTTCACAGACATTATTACCGGACACTAATAGTTCTTTATCACTATTGTCCAGTGACACTAGCCACAGTAGAGGATGCAGGTTGGCAGTTAGGAGTTGTTTCTTGCGTAAGTTCACTTCTGATATTCGTCCACATCCACACAGCCATTAATAAACTTCCTCCCGCTGTTTGTAAATAAAACCATCTGGGTGCGTGTGGCCGCCCATGCTGAATGCGCTGCGCCCACAACAACCCATCAGATGAAACACGCAATGCACGTGACCCTGTCCACCCTCAGGGTGTGTCTGTTAGGGTCTACCACACCAGGAGCTTTCACCAAACATCCCCAAATCACATCTGAAATCCATAAACAGGACCTGATGAGGGTGCCTGCCAGAGGATTGAAAATAAACTTGGTTTGCTTCCAGGCCACTGTGGTCCAACCACCTCAGTGCAGATCTTTTTTAAAGAGGTCTTGAAAAAATGTAAGTACCCCATATCAGAAAGCCATTTTCCAAATGTCTGGCAGGGTAAAAGAAAAACAATCGTGCCCATGTACCCACAAACAAACAGTGGAAATAAATAAAGACCCGAATATTTTTATGAGCCTAGTAACTCACATTTGGACTCATGAAGGGGTCACAGACAAGTGGACTTTCTTTTCCCAAACTGCAGAGGAAGTTCCCTTCAGTACAAAGGCATCGTTGTGAATGAAAACTCTGTTCTTGTGGTATTTCACGGGACATTAGGTCCATCTGCGACGAGCATGAGACTGTCTCTGACGCTTTCCTGCTTCATGGATGCCGATTGTAGATTAAAGTATTGCTGACAGGTCACAAATTCCCAAGCATCGGAGAAGGTACAAAAGTCGTGACAGGCAACATACAGGCAGTGAATCAGTTGGTGCTACGCATCCGATAATTTTGCCCAAACTCAACCTGCCTTTGCTGAAAAGAAGCAAAGCGTGAAAATCGTATTACAACACTGGAACAAAGGAAGTGGGCTTGGAGAGATAAAGATGGATGAAAATGTGTGAAGGGTAGGCTTTAAGAAGGTGAATATGAAAACGGGCGAAAAAATAAAGAGAAAGTTGAGTGGGTTTGAGGATTAAAAATGAGAAACCGTTTAGAAATGAATGTAAAGCACCAGAGAATGGTTTTAATTGCAGCAGATAGCTTGAGAAAAACAGGCAGGCGAGTTAATGTACAAGGTCAGTGCTGAAAAGAAGAGCGCAAGAGGTTTTTAATCTTTTCTGTGCCCTTGATCCATCTTTCCTGTGCAGTGAATGTCTTTGCCCCACTTTTGTTAAGCCCATTTTTGGCCTGCACCCTTTTTAGTATTGGGAATTACAGATTATTCCCAAATAATTGTTTGAAACTATTTGCAAATCCATTTTAAGATGGTGTCTATGTGTGAAGCATGCTAGCTGGCTTATATCTGGTCAATAGCTGGTTGATCTTCTGTGATCTTTAACCAAATTAAGCTGGTTATCTTGTTTCTTATTTAGTTTATTGCTGGTCTACGTTGGCCAGCTTAGTAACCTAGCTACCATCACATTATAAAATCACAGCTACCAATTATATCTGAATTTTTAGGATATGTTCTCAACTTTCTCTCTCTCTCACTCCTTTTCTCAATTCTTCTATATTTTTCATTGTAAACAATCTTACATTTGTGTGGCCAAAGCACAGACAAGGTTTGACAACAGTCTTCCATTCTTTCTCCATCCCTCAACAGAGTATCCATGTTCAGGCATGTTGGGAATGGTCTCAGGCCTCATTACAGATGCCCAGATCACAGTATCATCTCACACCGAGCGCACCTGGGTGCCGGAGAACGCCCGTCTGCTGACTAGCCGCTCAGGGTGGACGCTGTTACCACAGCCTCAAGCCTATGTGGACGAGTGGTTGCAGGTGGATCTGGGTGAGGAGAAGCTGGTGCGAGGTTTGATCATCCAAGGAGGCAAACATCGAGAAAACAAGGTCTTCATGAAGAAGTTTCGACTGGGCTACACTAACAATGTCTCAGATTGGAAAATGGTGATGGATGCCACTGGCAACAAACCCAAGGTAGGATAAAATGTTTTTTCAACTTGGGAAATATGACTTTTTAACCACAATAAAATTCCAGATGAGCCTTTGTTTGTTTATTCAGATGTTTGTGATTGTTTGAAAATGGTTGTATAATGTATTCCGCCCCATCCCTATTAGAGGAACAGAGCGATGAAAGATTATAATTAGACTAACATTAGGAGACCTTCAAATACATTCAACAATATTACTAATAATTACACAGCTAATGGCAGTCTTAATTCAAAAAGCATTTTATAAATTATGTACCGGATAATGTACATCATTATAATAAAAAGAAACCCCAACAGGGTGATCAAGGTTGCTACCGTATGCAAAGCAGATGAGATGACTATAGACTAGACTATTTATTACTCAACTACTTACCAAATAAATAAATAAATAAATAAAGGGATGTTAAATATTGATCGGAGATGTAATAATTTTATTATGTAAGGAAAAAGTGCATAAAAGTATTTACTATAATAACTAAAATACTAGTTAATAATAATAATAATAATAATAATATAATAATAATAATAATGATAATGATAATGATAATGATAATGCTAATAATAATAATAATAATAATAATGATAATGATAATGATAATAATAATGATAATAATAATGATAATAATAATGATAATAATAATATTAATGATAATAATAATAATGATAACGATAATAATAATAATAATAATAATAATAATTATGATGATGATAATAATAATGATAATGATAATAATAATAATAATAATGATAATAATAATAATAATAATGATAATAATAAATTATCATTGGTATTATAAATATTATTAATAAGTACTTTTTACTGACATTTGTTCATTGGTTGTGAAATCAAGCACATCTCCCACAAATCATCAGGTATCAAATCATTTGATTTTCAAAACCTTTAAATTTATATCCATATATTCTGAGGACAAAAGGAGACACACATGTGCGCTGATGGCCATTATTTCATAATTCTCTATCCTGTACCTTTGTTACCTCTGGCAGGTTATGTTTCCATCTAAATGTCTTTTATCTGTCCGTCCCCTGTGGTACCTTGTGTCTGGTTTGGAAGTCTTCAGAAGTGCAAGTCAAAGGCTGATGCTTTTGAAGGCCTGAGTATCTTGCTGCTGCAGACGACAGTGTTAGCCCACAGCCTTTTTCTTTTTGGCTTGGCTGTACAATGTCAGAAGTTGAAGGCTTTCTTCATGTCCTCGCACTTGTTCTTTCATTACAGCTCCGTTTTTTACTTTCTCTGTCCGACTGGCGTTGAGCTTCCCCCAATAAAGCTTCCAATTTTTCACTCCGTTCTCACTGCTCGACCGATAACTAATGTTTCTCTCTTGTTGTTGATCTTGGCAGATCTTTGAGGGAAATTTGAACTATGACACACCAGCGCTGAGGACCGTAGAGCCGGTATTGACGCGCTATCTGAGAGTGTATCCAGACAGAGCCACTCCTGTTGGTATGGGACTTCGATTGGAAATCTTGGGCTGTGAAATGGAAGGTAAGTTAAAAAGTCATTGACATACGGTACTTAAATACATAACCACACACTCATGCTGTGCATAATAAAGTAGTGGTTACTAACTTGCCTATTTTATTTTAGTGCCAATTCAACTCAAAATAGCTAGCTCTACATTGTTAGAAAAAAATGATGCTGGAATGGCAATAAGAATGCATAATTAAATCAAATATGTACCCTAGCTCTGGGCAAAATCCTTTAAAAATGTCCTAATGTGTACCATTAGATACAGATATGTATACAATTGGTACTAATATCCACTCTTTAGGTGCAAATGTTTACTCTTTGACAGGGTACAGCCCCAGTGACAGCTGGGGTACATATTTTGACTTTTTTCTTACAGTGCACCCCAGTAAGTTACTTTTTCGATAAAATTTTTAGTATTGCTTTATTGCTTTTTTGTTGTTTTGTATTACGCACAAACTCTGTTTTTGATTCGGTCTCTTATCATCGTCAAACCTGATTCACTTAGTTAACTGGTTCGTTCAAATGATTCATGTAAATGATTCACGTTCAAATGTAGCGTAATTTGAGAGCGTCTCGCTGAAAGCTGATTCATACACATAATGGACACTCGCAGCAATCCAAAAACATATTGTCCAAAGCCAAGTATTATAAGGGAAAGACAAACTAAATTATAGCTCTTTGATCTAAAAAGGCACTTGTGGATCCTCAAGCGTGTGGTCTTACAGAACAGATGCTATTTGATTGAATTTGGACTTTATCTACTGAGGAGAACCGGACAGGGCACGGCTTAACTTTCTTCGTAATTAGTTGCCCCGCAGATGGAGCATCAAAGGATGTCTCCTACCAGAAAGGCAGGGCCCTGTGACACTCCTAAATAACAGGGCCCTTCACAGCTGGAGATCATCTTTGCTCCACCTGCCTTTAAGGATTAGGAAGAGGTCCTTGATGTCCTCTCCCTGTTTCTCTCTGAATTAGTTTAACTCAGATGGGGTGCGTGTGTTCTGTCAAGGCAGCGTTAAGTGGATTTACATATAGGATTTCTGGGACTTGCTTGTATAAGCCGCAGTATCCCACCGGGAGCTTTGGTTAGATGATAGTGCTTGTTTTCGCTTTTAATGCCAGCACATGCACCCACGTCCTTTTCCGTCTCTCTCAATCAAACAAGTGACCCCACACGCACACATGTGCGCACTCCTAACAGCGGGACGTTAAGTCCTAGCAGGAGTGTGGAATCAACAGTGCCGTCTAAAGACCTTTCTTCGACCCCTCGGCTTTAGGGACTGCCCCCGCGTAACCTCCGCAACAGCTCCCGTTTCCCCCATTCCCACCCCTTCGCATTTTTCCGTCCTTTTTATCCCGGGAAAGCCCTCTAGGCATAAAGGGGGCTCATTACAAGCTGAGAGTAAACACAGAGCTTCAGGCAGATGCAGGCAAAGGCCACATCCAAAGGGGCATAATGAGAGGACACCGCGCTGTGCCGGCCCAGGGTGGAGCGCAACATACAGAACTATAGCCAAACCCAGGCACAGAGTCACGCACAGGCCCATATCAAGGAGCTGAACTATTAAGATGATTTGTGGCAGCACCAGTAGCTAGATTTTTAGACATGTACATGAAGTATCACCATGCTTTTTGTTTATTTTTATGTGCAATGATGATATGAATTTAGATATCGGTTATTATTATGATATATACCAGACTTTTGTAGCCAGTAGCCAGATGTAAATGATCTGATAAGAGAGCTATTAACTTGAATAATTCATAAATTCACATTAAATGATAATAATAATAATAACAATAATAATGGTGATTATATCAATATTATTAATATTAATATTAATATTAATGTTAATGTTAATATCAATATTAATATCAATATTATTTTCAATATCAATGTTAATATCAATATTATTTTCAATATTAATATTAATATTATTAATAATAATAATAACACTAATACTAATAATAGTGATGATAATAATAATAATAATAGTGATGATAATAATAATAGTGATGATAATAATAATAGTGATAATAATAATAATTGTGATAATAATAGTGATAATAATAATAATAATAATAATAATAATACTTAATCATTGGTATTATAAATATTATTAATGATTAATGATCAATAATTAATTAATTTTTCAATGTACAATCTCTCTCTATCTTTCTCTCTCTCTCCCTCTCTTTCCCTCATCTTTCTCACAGTGCCCACAGTGCCCCCCAGTACCCCCGCTCCCTCCACGTCCCCGTCAGATGAGTGCGATGATGACCAGGCCAACTGCCACAGTGGAACAGGTGATGACTACGACCAGACAGGTGCTAACACTCGCCTGCAGAGACTGCACCCTTCCTTTCTGCACCTTGCACCTTCTGCTATGCTAATTACACTATCCTGATCCCCACTAGCCCATTTTTTCTCCCTTGCTTCTGCGAATAACAGCTCTTCTAGTCTTTCTTGGTATGCCTACGCAATGCCAGTCATGCTAATCTTATCTGCCCCCACAACAGCACTCACCTCTGGGCATGTTCAGGGTAGCATACTGTCTACAGTAGCCAACTCATACTAAGAATGTAGTATGTATACTGTGCACAGTATGAAGATCTTCTGCATGCAACTTATATCCACATTAACCTGCTACATTTGCCAAATACGCTACACTTGAACTCCAATGTTCTGTAAACCAAATCACAATGAAGAATTAAAGACAAACAATATCAAGCACAATACTAACTATGGTTAGCCATATATAAAAATGCTTGGGATTCAAACATGCAATGTAGCAAGGTGAAGTAACAACAATGTACAATGATTATTGTTGCATACTGTAAATATGCAGTATATATTGTTTAGTAGGTAGCATGCAGTATGCAAGTATGCAAACATTGCATATGACCATACGACTCTTAATATTTTTCTAGGCCAGTTGTGTTAAATTTGCATGCAATGATTCTTGTGACAATATAGCATGGTACTGTTAATAATCTTTATATAATTCATACTATAATATCAAATATTGTATATTTCTGAAAACAAGTTTAGAGAACAGCATATAGTCCAAAAGATGTTGTAAACACTTTACTAGTATTCTGTTCAAACACAGCCATCAGTATTTAACCATTACACCAAGCCTTGATCTCCACCTTGCAGCTATTTGACTACAAAAGCTGTGCTCTCCAGCTGCTAATACTAACACTAATATCTCAATCCTGCCTTTAATCTCTTCAGCGTTCACTTCAGTGCAGTCTCACAGAGTGCGTGTTGCACAAAATTACAATCCCCTCTGCTAAATGTTAAAGTAAACTTTTTTACATAGACTGTACTTTTTATGTCTCATCTCACAAAGCTCATTTAAAAAATGCCAAGGAGGAGAATTTGCACAGTCAGATCTGTGCCTCTTAATAATTTCCAGAATAAACCAGTCCCTAGTATCCGATTTTAACTTTCATCTAATAAGCTTCAATATATCCACACTACAGGTGGGATCACTGTGCCAGAGACGACCACAAAGTTGAGCACCGTTCCAGGTGAGAAAGGTATTTACTAATATTATTTACCTTCTCTGTGCACTCACTAAGTGTAATGTTTTTAATTATCATGGATTTCCTAATGCAAACTCTCTCTTAAAAGTAGTTTGTTGTTTGTTTTAACATGACGTTAACTTTCTGGGTGGCACAGTGGCTCAGTGGGTAGCACTATAGCTTAAGAGCAAGTACTGTAGGTTCCTGGTTTAAGCCTTGGCTGGTTCAAGAAGTCTTTCTGTGTGGGGTTTGAATGTTCTCCCCGTGTCAGTGTGTGGTTACTCCAGGTTACCTCCCACAGGCCAAAAACATTGATCTTTTACAACTTGTATATCGATTAACCGGTTTTCACCATGAATATAGCCATATATGCTTTTTTATTAATAAACATATAAATAAAATACTTTCTGCAGTTTGGAGTGCAGATATACACTGCCGGTCAAAAGTTTTGAAACAATTGACCGAAATGTTGACTATGATCTTAAAAAAAATTTAGTCTGAAGGTGTATGCATGTGCTAAATGCTTGAAATTACTTTTGTAGACAAAAATATAACTGTGCCAAATAGATTCATTTCTGTTAAAACTAAAATTTTATTTAAAAAAATATTTATAAAATAAATTACTTTGACTCAATATTGAAGAAAAAGCAGCCAATAAGAGCCCAGATTAAATGTGAAATGTGAATATTCTTAAAAATGTATCCTAAGGTGACACTTCAAGAAGCTTTATTCATAAAATGGCTCACAAGTACGGTTTTGCAGGGTAAAAACTTGTTTTAAACACTCAAAACTTGTTCTTTATTTCTATATTTTTTTTCACATTAGAATAATAATACAATCATACAAACTATGACATAAGCCAAATGTAACTGTGGGAATTATGTTGTGACTAAAATCATCCAAAATAAATAAAAATTCTGTTATATTTTATCATCTGAAGTGCAGTGATCATTTGCCTAGAAATCTATTTAAATATATAATTTAAATAGATGACTTAGACTGAATATTGAAGGAAAAGCATATATATATATATATATATATATATATATATATTCTATGAAAGTAATTTTAAATATTAAACCATACACCTTAAGATTAAATGATTTTAAAGATCATTGTTAAAGGATTAGTCTATTTTCTTAAAAAGATCCAGATAATTTACTCACCACCATGTCATCCAAAATGTTGATGTCTTTCTTTGTTTCTTCTTTGTCGAGAAGAAATGATGTTTTTTGAGGAAAACATTGCAGGATTTTTCTCATTTTAATGGACTTCAATAGACACCAACAATTAACAGTTTTAATGTAGTTTAAAATTGCAGTTTCAAAGAACTCTAAACAATCCCAAATGAGGCATAAAGGTCTTATCTAGAGAAAAGATTTCATTTTTGGCAAGAAAAATAAAAAATATGCACTTTTAAACCACAACTTCTCGTTTTTCTCCGATCCGGTGATGCGCCAGCGCAACCTAACGCAATACGTCATCACGTCAAGAGGTCATGGATGATGTATGCAAAACTACGCCCCAGTTTTTACGAGTGTGGAGAAAGAGAACCGTTCCGACGTTGTTGTATGTCGAATGATACTTATTAATGTCTTTGTGTCAGTCTATTGTTTAAAGTGGTCCGCAAATTTGTGTTTCATATATGTAACGCGTGACCTTTCCACGGCATTACACATATACGTGAGGTCGCGCTGGCACGTCACAGGACCGGAGATAGACGAGAAGTTGTGGTTTAAAAGTGCTTTTTTTCTTGCCAAAAATGACAATCGTTTGGCTATAAGACCCTTATGCCCCGTTTGGGATTATTTAGAGTCCTTTGAAACTCTGTTGAAACTGCAATGTTAAACTTCATTAAAACTGTTAAGTGTTGGGGTCTATTAAAGTCCATTAAAATTAGAAAAATCCTGGAATTTTCCTCAAAAAACATAATTTCTTCTCGACTGAACAAATAAAGACATAAACATTGGTGGTGAGTAAATTATCTGGATTTTTTTAAGAAAATGGACTAATCCTTTAACATTTCAGTCATGTATTTCAGGAGTGTACCTATAAGTACGCCATTCGTGAGTTCACTTTTAAAACATCAGTTGTTTAGTGCGTCATCTTTACAGTGTTTAACGTCAGCAGCGTCAGTCGGGTGAGACTTGATGTGTCCAAACAGTGAAAAATTAGGGGTGGGGTGCAATGGCTGGTGGGATTGTTTAGGAAACCTGTTTTACAAACAATCATTAACAGTTTTTGCAGGAAATTTGTTCAATTAAACAAATTTCTGTATATTACACTTTAAGCAATGTTTGATTTTCTAAGCGACTGAATTTACAATCTGGTAACAATCTGTCATCATTTCACTCAATTTCTATAATGGAAAGAATTATGCACTTCATCTTATAGAAACAACACCGCTTATCTCGTTTCCTTTATTTGTCTGATGTTGAGGAAATTTGATTGAAATTGGGGAAAACTAAAAAATGAGCATGTAATCTGTTTTTGAAGTGTTCTCATGAAGGGCCGTTTAATTTGCACATTCAGCATAATGAATGCTTAGCCATTCAAGACTGCTCACTAATGAGCAAATGAGAAATGCCCCTTAACTGACCTTCCCTAATTAGTCAGCATGCGTGTGTGTTCCTGACTCCGTCTCATCACACCATCAAAATAACTGAATAGAATGGAGGTCCTAATATGCATGTGACCTTGTGTGTGGTCATATCTGGTTAGCATTGAGTCTCTATTATTTAAAAAGTGGTTTCATTGCTATGGTAAGCATTTTGAGCTGGTAAAACGTCCTGGATTGCGGGTAAATGTATCCATGTGATGTCTTTCGATGCAATAGACCCAAAACATTAAAAGATGGAAAAGAAAAAAGTAGGTTTTAATTGGAAACCGGCATTTTTTGGTGCAGCAGTGGCCGAGTGCCTGAGCTGCGGCTTTTAATGGGAAATTCTTTCCTCCGTGTGTTCACCCTCGGAAACTCTCGGAGAATTCTGGAATTATTAAAGGAGCGGAGCCCTCGGCTTTATTAAACTGTCTGGAGAAGCAGCGGCGAGGCTGAGCAGGCGCGGGTGTAGCTGACATCCTAGATGTGCTTCTGCCTCTCTGTCCGTCTCAATATACTCTGCTTCTCGTCTTCTCTCTCTCTCTCAGTATAACGTGGTTAAATCTTACCTCATTTCTTTTACATCAGTCTCAATTTAAAAGCTTTACTGTTTCTACTTGCGTTTTTTTTCTTAAGACCTCATATTTGCATATATATATATATATATATATATATATATATTTACAGTATGATAAATACTACTCTGTGCGTTTGGCACAAGTCCATATAGATTTTACTTTTGTAAAGTAACTCTCTATTGCCACCCAGTGGACATTGCAATGCTTATAATATAGGGGTTTGCAAAGAAGCATTTGAAATTGGCTTATTTAGAAAAAGGTACAAAAACTGTCACCTGGGTTTAACCCTTTTTTACATAAAAACTGCATAGTAGTACCTCAAAGGTACATATTGGTTTAAATAGTACCTAATAGGACCTATTTTAAGGGTACCATACCAGTTGAGGGCTTTTGTACCATTTTTCTCTGATATTATCACTTTTACTATCATCTTTTAAAAACTGATCATCTCTTTTTACTTTTTTAGTACAAGTAAAGTTTTGTTCTTGAACTGTTATTGTGTTTTATTGTACAGCACTTAGGTCAGATGATGCTGTTTTTAAATGTGCACTGTGTAACTTTCTCTTAAAGGATCTCTTGACAGAAATGCAATATAATATACAGAACTATATTATCAGTGGTGTATAAAGACCTTACATAATGAACTGTATTGTTTTTATTACCTTAGTATGAGCCGTTTTAATCTACATACACCTCAGGTCCCCTTACATTGAAGTCGTCACCAAGTTTCTACAGTAGCCCTAAATGGACAAACTGTGCTCAGAGTGCATTTGTCCCTATACGTTGTCTCAGATGATGATGTGTTTGTTATGTGGGAACTACCGTAGCTTCTCTATGCATTTCAAAAGGGAGGGATGACCTGTGGCCTGAGCCGGTGGTTGCAATTCACAATTTCACCAATAGATGTCGCTAAACATCTACACAGCTCATTTCATGGTTTAAAGGACAACACCACCGTTTTTCAATATTTTACTATGTCCTTACCTCAACTTGGACAAATGAATACACACCTATCTTTATTCAATGCGTGCACTTAATCTTTTTACAGCGCGTCGTGAATGTGTTAGCATTTAGCCTAGCCCCATTCATTCCTTAGGATCCAAACAGGAATGCATTTGAAAGCCACCAAACACTTCCATGTTTTCCCTATTTAAAGACTGTTACATGAGTAGTTACACGAGTAAGTATGGTGGCACAAAAAATTTAGTCTAGGAGTAGTCAGGAGTGATGATGTTACTGCGCGCCAATGTCGAAGTGATGCAAACAAAGTGCTCTTCCGCCATACAATATAGTTCTCATTTTTTATCCACTTAAAAAATCGCCATGTTTTATTTTGTGCCTTACTAGTGTAACTACTGATGTAATTGAAAAAAATTGAAGTGTTTGGTGGCTTGTAAATTCATCCCTGTTTGGATCCTAAGGAATGAATGGGGCTAGGCTAAATGCTAACACATTTACAACGCGCTGTACAAAGATTAAATGCACGCATTGAAAAAAGATAGGTATGTATTAATTTGTCTAAGATGAGGTAAGAACTTCATATAATATTGAAAAACGGTGGTGTTTTCCTTTAAAGGCCACCGGAAAATATTGCGTAACATATACTATTCATTTTAAAAGCCTTTCGATTGAGAAATATGCATTTAGCATCCAGAATACGATAGTTATAGACATAAAGTATATAGACATTCACCAGCGGAGACCATATTAGACCATGTTTGGGGTCAAATCTATCACACAACAGTTTCAAAATACTCAATTTATGTAATGTAAAAGTGAGGCACTATTCTTAACTGCACTGTCATCTCTCTACAGACTTCTTGTTGTTTGCCTGTGATTTCGGCTGGGCCAGTGATCCTTCATTCTGCAGCTGGATATCAGATGACACCGGGTTCAGGTGGCAGATTCAATCCAGTGGAACCCCAACTCTAAACACCGGGCCCAACATGGACCACACAAGTGAGAAAAACATCCTGCATCATTAGCTTTGCTGATATCAAGCGTAACATTTCCACACTTCAACGCCTCACATTTACTCTCTCCTCTAAGGCGGATCGGGAAACTTCATCTACACGCTGGCCACAGGTGCACAAGAGACAGAAGTGGCTCGGTTAGTGAGTCCGTCTGTGTCCGGCCAGCACTCGGATCTGTGCTTGTCCTTCTGGTACCACATGTTTGGCTCACGCATCGGCACGCTGCACATTAAGCAGCGCAGAGAGAGAGCTCAGGGCACGGCTGATGTCCTGCTATGGACCGTCAGTGGTCACCAAGGCAACCGTTGGAGGGAGGGGCGAGTGATGATACCGCATTCTAATAAACCCTATCAGGTATGTCTGTTTTGGACACCCTGCCTTTTATTGGTCCCAATAAACATGAAATATGTTCTTGAATATTAGATAAAATAGTTTTTGTCAATGTTTAAGGTGGTCATTGAAAGTGTTGTGGAGAGGAAAAGCTGGGGAGACATCGCAGTGGACGACATCAAAATCTTAGACAATCTTAACATGGATGACTGTAAGGGTAAGTCAACCAGATGCACATAATATGTAAATTATTGCAGCTTTACTAGGTTATACCTGAGGCATAATAATAATGACTGGTCATGTTCACTGACTGTTTTAGACCCAGATGTCCCAGCAGAGCCAATACTACCTGAAGACAACTTTAATGAAATCAGTAAGTCCCATCTTAAACTCTCTTAATGTAGGGTCACACAATTAACAGGCAACTCATGGTGTATTTCCCATCTTCTCCGTTTAGTTGTAGACACGGATTTCCCTGAGATTGTGGAAAACCCTGAGATCGACGGAGCAGAAAACCATGAGATCGGCGGAGCGGGGAACATGCTGAAGACGCTGGACCCCATACTCATCACCATCATCGCTATGAGCGCGCTGGGGGTCTTTCTCGGCGCCATATGCGGCGTGGTTCTCTACTGCGCCTGCTCCCACAGCAGCATGTCCGACAGGAACTTATCCGCCCTGGAAAACTATAACTTTGAGCTGGTGGACGGTGTCAAGTTAAAGAAGGACAAGCTCAACCCACACAACTCGTACTCAGAAGCGTAAAGCGCTAACCAATGAGAGGGAACCTCTCCTCAGGGAGGGCGGGGCTAAACGGACTGCCGATGCCACCCGTTTGGGAGGAGGACAAGGCTCTGTGGTTCAGGGAACCGATGGGTTGGGGTCTGGGACTGAGCCATGCTTTTCTCAGGAGCTGCAGTGAACGGAACCTACCAGTAGGGGACACTGTGTACAAAACATTGAATACGAGGATTTCAAAGAAAAAGTCAAAAATGAAACATATGTACAGATGATTGAAATTTATTGATTTAATTTTTTATTTTATTGTTTTGTATTATTTTCAGTTGATCATTTTTACAATCGGATGCTGGTTTTGAGACCAATATATAATAATGTTATAAAGTATTTATCGTTTTTTCTAAGAGGAAAAATCAATTATTTTTATTTTATTTTTTGCGCTTTAAGGAGATGTGTAAAAACCCCAAAATGAACCATATATGGCTAACCCCACGATAGGGAAGGGATCACAAGGGGGTGGAATATCATCCAGCCCTGTTGCATTCTGGGTATGGTTCAGTCAGTGCCTTTGGTACATCTTTTTTGGCCTCTTTTATGTTGATTTTTTGATGTTTTTAACCCTTCGGTTCTCAAAACAGGTTGTCGGTCAAATCTGCAAAACAAACCCAGTAATTCATAGCGCTTTAAATGTTCAAATCCTGCATATTGTACATAAGTTTTAATATATTTTATTGCCCTTTTCAAAGAAACGAGTAAAAGGACAAAAAAAGAAGCTGCAGTATCCCTTTTTCTTGGGTTGTATGTTGTAAATACAATCGTCTGACTGTTTTGTGAAAGTGAAAATCGTGCGCTTTATTTCGTCCTGTTATTTTTGCTACGTTCCCAAAAGATGCAGCTCTTGTTGAATACAGGTGTCAATACAAATCTAGTGCACATTCACGTCCTGTTTTAGGCATCTTATGCTCTCCGCCATGCGATTTTTGGACACGGGAATATGAGAAAACATTGCATTCACATTTATGGGTGGACATCCGTCATGCACAACTATAAGATAATCACACTCAGAATGTCTGTATGTCCCGCATACCAAAAAAAAGGAAAATGAGACCCATCCACATTGCTTTGATTTGATATGAATGACCCCCAAATATTTCATCTGCCTCAAAGTGCATATTTTATCATCCGTCGAGCTTGAATGCATGTCGTCCGTCAACCAACTTGAATAAAACTCTCTTATCAGGGGGAAACTGTCATTTTAAGAGTGGTGCTATTTAAGTCATATCCGCTGAAAATGTTTTTAGCACATCATGAACTATTCACGAGCACATCCCATCATGAATGCTGGTTGAGTGATGTCATTTTTGTCATTGTGGCCTTGTGTCTGTACCAAAGGACTGTTGCTTCAAACCGCAGGGTCCAATCACAAACTATACTCTCACGAAGGCGATTTGGATTTTGGAAAGGGGTCAAGCTAATTTATTGCAATGTTTATAATACTAGTTTCATCATTCACGACCATCACACACAACAGCTTTGATTCAGAAGAGAACGGACTGTCGAATCTGTACTTTAGCAATGGCTTACACATGTAGTTTAACCAATAACAGGGCTTCACTGCTGACAATACTAATGTTTTCTACAGGTTTCTTGGTATGTTCATGTACTGTGTTGTATACTGTGCCGAACACATTTTTCATTTCTTTCCGGTAGATTCTGAATCCAAGTGTCGATGCTACATGTGTGTCAGTTGAAAGGATAAAGGGGGCCGGCGTCAGTCGGGATTCTGTGAGAAAGCATACTGTAGCATAAACTAAAAAGAAACAATGTTGCACTGATCGATATATTTGATGAAGTTTGTGTTTATAGCATTCATTTGTAAAAAAGAAAATGGAAATAAAAAAGACAGTGTTCATTTTTTAAATAGTTTCAGGACATGTAATATGATTCTGAAATGATCGATTATCGAGATGTTTTCATTATTGAAAAAGGTATACAGATTTCCTATAGTAAAGTTCCCATTTACCTGACTGATTATCTTTTCGTTTTTGTACTGTCGTTCAAATTTTGTGCTGATTTTTTTTACCAGAAGATGAGGAAGAAAAGATAAAACTTTTATTTTCAATACTGCCTCTGTAATTTGCTGTTGTAGGAAGGAAAACATGAATAAAAACAGCAAGGCCTTAAAATGGATATCAATGTTTCGTGTTTGATCTGCATCACAAGACACAAAAATTATCATTTGCTGTTTAAATCAGATTCAGCTCAAATAAATGTTTCTGGAAAAATAGAATTTCTTTATCATTTCAAACTTTATATAGAGTGCATTGACCATCTATGAGTAGCAATAAGCTCTGGACACTCAGCATTAAAGAAGATAATTTATAGTTTTACACTGAAGTGTTTGAAGATGTGAATATTGGATGAAAATATAGTTATACCCGTTTAAATTTATTTGAAATAATAAAAATAATGCAACAAAGTATATACTCTCTAATCAAATGTATATACAAATTAAAATATTTCACTCTCAAAACACCACAACAATAAAGACACAAGTCTCAACTAGTTCTGAACCAAATTTCAAGTTAAAATAACAAAAAATGAAGTTTCTGTCACACTTTAAGTGGTTTTACCAACCAAGGCCACTAGGTGTCAACGGTTAGTTGCATTATCTTGTCACAAGTTAATAAATTACTGTCTATGCATTGTTTTTAATGCAAAAAAGGTTTTGAAATATGAAAACTACATTCTTAGAGCTTTCCAACGATATATAGGTTGTCAAGATTTTTGAAGATTCATAGATTCATTTTGAAGAATATTAGAATTATGAATATATACGAATTCATATGTACTCCTACGGGGTCAGTGACAATTAACAAAATGACTGTCGCTACAAAACTTCCATCATCAAATGGCCCATATAGTATAAATATGAAAACTACATTCCCTGAGCTTTCCAAAAATATATAGTTTGTCAAGGTTATTTCAGGTTAATAGGATATTTAAATAAATATGTAATAACACCTTGGGCCCACCATTTTAGAAAATAACTCATACTACATTTTTTTTCAAAATGCCATTGAAATATAAAAACTACATTCTTAGAGCTTTCCAACGGTATATAGTTTGTCAAGATTGGTGTAGGTTTAGGCTATGAAATTATTGTTTTAAATATGTAATGCCAAATGTCCCACCTGTGGGACAGTGACAGTTGAAAAATTGAGGAAACAACAGTGGGCGCTATTGAGCAACAGAATGACTCATTTTACACTTGTAAAACCTCAACAACCATTAGATTAATTGTGTTGTTAATAAAAATGACACTATATGTTTAATTTATTTTAATAAAAAGTTTTATTTTATAAAGTCAGTTTAAAAAAAAAACAAGGTAAGAGGGTGAGGGTGTCATTATAGGGCCCAGAAAGTAAAAGACACCCAGCATCAGAAATTGCGTATTGTGACTAAATTAGATGAAGTACCCACTTCTTGACCGTTAAAGCAGTACATTTAGCAGTAGGCCTATGCTAGGTCCAGTATGAAAACATTTTCATTAATTTCGTGACACGTATGTTCGCTATATATAATGCACTAACTAGCAGTGTTAAATTTGAGTTTTTGGGAGTTGACTCCAACTCTGGACTCTCACTATGGAGTGGTTGAATCGATTCTTCGATTCCATTACCTGTCAATCCAAACTGCATTCCAAACTATGACAGCATCTTTAGCACACAACCTTTGACAGAGTTGACAAATATCGCGTTATTTCCTCACTGTTTTGCGTGTGTAGGTCCAGAAAGCTGTTTTTGACCATGATAAGTAAATTCCTAAAGCAGTCATCTTTCTCTTATAGTTTCAGAGTTTTTTAGAATAAAAGTTATTTGGGTGTAAATGTCAGGAGTTCCTGTCGAGATGAAAGTAAAACGTGTTACTTTTGTCCCGCTGCTAATACTGTTGGATTATAATGAATGCTTATATTATTTCCAGGGGCGTCAGTTTGTGTTGAAAAGTGGTAGGAACAAAAGATCAGATTAAAAAAACATTACAGCAGGACGGGAAAAATATTGAATAATGGTGCATCAAAATGCCCATAGCGTATGCCAGTCAACAACACAAAAATACTCAGCATAAAACTCTCAACAATGTTGACTGCACACATGTAACAGTCCCCGCAACACCAGTGCTCAACCGAACAGTGCCAAAGCACCATACTGTAGAAAACAGCAGCGCCTATAAAACCTGCTCAGAAGTGACAGAAATCATGAGGAACATGGTTCCGGAGGTCTGTGGTCTCTTCAGTCAAGTTGAGGCACTTCTGCTTTTGTTGCTCGTTGTTCCTGCCTCATCTGCGAAGCAGAGAGAAGCTTCAGGGCCTTGAGACGCCTGAAGACCTGGCTGCGCTCTTCAATGTCACAAACCCGACTCAACATTGTGGCTGTTTGTCATGTTCACAGAGAGAGAATGTAAAACTGTGAAGAAACTGTGTCAAGAATGTGTTCAAGTTACTGATCGGCGCATGCATGTTTTTGGGTCATTTTAGAATCAGTAGTAGTTTATTTTGTTTAAGTTACTCTATTCAGACAATATACATTGTTTCTTTCTGTAGCTAAACTGCATTAAATGTTTTATTTTATGCAAATAAACCTTAAACATTTCTCGGTTTGCTCGATATTTCAGAACATTTTAACCATATGCTTTCAAAAAGTGGTGGGGACATGTCCCCAGTATCCCCAGTGTAAATGACATATGGTTATTTTAATTTAATTTTCATAGTGTTGAAAACAATTCAAGTTTGAACCAAAAATAAAACCGAAATTTAAAATAATAATTTAATTTTATTATTTTTTGCAAAGATAAATGACTAAATATGTTTGCAGTTACATAAAACGAGGTAATGCTCATGTATATTAAATAAAAACAGGTAATGTAACACAAAAATCTATCTTGTTTTGTTGTGTTACTTTTGACCCACCTGTGTGTTACTTTCGTCCCTCCTGACACGGTCAAAACGAACAATGTGCTGCTTATGTTCAAAGTAAAATTATACTGAAGTTTTTTTTACATGTTTACAATTATACCTGGTATTGATACAGTAGAACACACTTGTGAGTTACTGACCACAGCAAAAAATACCCATATCTAAAAAAATATTTTACAATTAAGTTTTTTGTAAAGAAATTGTACTTTCGCCCCTGCTTTCCTACATGGACTTCTACACAAATAAAAAAAAGGTGTGATCAATGTTACCAATTCAAAGACAAAAAGATGTTTTGTTATAACTCTGGTAGCAAGGGTGCCGCCGTCTTGCAGCACTACAGCTTGTGACATCAGGGGGTTAAATTAGATGTCCTGCCTGAGTTCAACTGATCAATGATAGATACTGATAAATCTGAAAAGGGAGAAAAACTGTAAAGCATCAGGCCTTCAAAAGACATCCAGAGGGAGGCTATAAGTGCAGTGCTCCTGAACGTAAAAATTAGTTTACAGTGTTAAGCACAAGTTAAGGACAAGTGTTCATATGAGCTTGCCAAAATTCCTCTCTCTCCAATTCATATACTACAGTATCAAAATCATGGTAAATTGCAACAGTTTCAAAAATTTCATTTCGTTTTCGGCTTCACTAAAGCTGATCAACCTGTTCACGCACACCTACTTTCTTAGCCAATATCGAATTGCCTTAAATTACAGTTGCTAAACAATGAAGTAAAAGTACACTTGGGGTCTCTTGTTACCAAACATGCACAGTTTATAGTTTATTTTAATGCATTTCTTCACTCTAAGAAAGGATATGTTTTTTTATTGTTGTTTGTCATTTTGAGTTGATTTTGAATTCAAAAAATAAAAGGGACAACAAAAGATGTGTTAAAACAACACAAAATGTGTTGTTCCAATAATAACACAGAGATGTGTCAAAGATTTTAAGAGTGTTTTCAATGTTCGTCTCAATCTTTATCCCCATCAATATAAAATAGCTTTCAATAGGCTATATGAAGCATCTATGTTTTTTTATTTTGTTTTATTAATTCGTTATTCTACATTCATGGAAAGAAATAAAAACGTTTGAACGTGTTAACAGATACTACAGTACATGAAAATACATGGCAAAAACTAAACGCAAAATCTTTGTGCTTAGAGCAGTTTTTTGACAATACAACATTTGACCAGCAGGGTGCGGTGTCGGCTGAGAAATTATTTAAGTTCACTCACCTCCCTAAAGCTTACCATCTATCAGATATTAAGCAAATGCTTTCTTGTAGATTATGTTTACACATTAGATTTATGAAAATGTTTGTGGCGACTTTTTTTGTGTGTATTATATACAAATGGAAAGATTAAAAGTTCAAAGTCTCCATTAAATTATGGGAACTCATTTTAAGAGTTATACACTGGGAATTACCATACAGAAAAACAATAAACACAGTCGTGCATAAACAAAAATTGTTAAACAAATGCAAAACTACAATTGTAGACTCAAATAATTGGAAAACAATATGTTTTTTAGTATTTTTTTTTTCATAGCTCAACAACAATACTAATTGTAGCATAAATTATTTATGTCTCACCTGTAAAATGCATTAACAGGGTTCATGTCTCTATAGCTCTGTAGTTAAATGTTTCATGCAAACATTCAAAGACAATCTGTAAGACTACATGACTGAACATGACACTTCTGAACCCAAAACAGAAACACTTGTTTTTGGACCAATTGAGAATCCAGTTCCAAGGAATTTTGCCTCGACACCACCCAGACCTATTGATGCACCTGTATCAACTCCAAGTCCCACCTTAACACCAACTGGACCGGCTTTGGCTGATGCACTGGCAATTTCGGCCCGAGCCATTGCTCCGACTCCAACAACACTTGCTTCAGCTCCGGCCGAGGCGTTGGGCCCATTGACTTCTGCCTCTACCACACTGACTTGAGCAAGAGCACGGCCAACTCCTGCTTCTGCATAAACTCCAGCTTTGGGAATTCTCTCGGTTGGTTTGTTTGTCAAACCTACTGCATATTTTCTACATCGAGTATAATTGGATTCTGCAGTGGCACATGCTGGTCTGTCAATAGTGTCAATGATGTTTATGGTGTCTAGGATGTCAACATTAGCTGAAGCAAGCTGAACATTTGGTTTTTTGTAGTTTCCTTTTTGATTTTCCATGTGTCTTTCTTGGGTAATTTTTTATTGACGTCACTAGAAACATGAATGCATGTTGATAAAGTCTTAATGATCAGTCTGTCACTCAAAGACTGCCAAATATGTTGTGAATTAACACTTTTGCTACTGAAACATAAGGCGAGATGCAGGACAGCAGGTAGGTGACAAAGTATTGTAAAATAAAAAAACAGAGTTTATTGAATAATCTTAGTTGTATTTCAATGCTCGGTCTGTTTTGTCTGACTAGTAACAGATTCAACAGGTGTTATTACACAAAACAAAGACTTTTTAGCTACACAAAATTCCCCTGTAAAAACCTTAAAAATTGAGACATTCCCTTATATATACTACTTAAAGATAATATAAACAAACAAAACATTAAACTGTAATAGAAAATAAGATATCGAAAATCTAAATATCGGGTCGTTTGGTAGAAATTTGTGTATTTGATGTGTTTTCTATTTTTATTTTGAAAGAGATCCTTTGGAAAGTAATAAACATATGTGATACAGTTATTTCTTGTATTAGGAAAGTACAATATACACAAAACAAATTGGGCCTTTTGTAAACAAAATCTGTTATATTTTATGAATTATTTAAATTCATACAATCCCTCTTGGAAAAGGTTAAAAAAGCTCTGAAAACGTATTTTAAAAGTACAGCATTTTCTGTAAATCTTTTTTTTCTCTGGAAACACATTTGATTAATACCTCTTGTTGATGTGGCATTAAGCACAATGAGATTTTTATATGCAAAATAAACATTAATTACGCATTCAGTTAGTTCTGTTTAATCTACTTTTGCTTTAATTTGGTACCAAAATCTTATTACATAATTAGATCAAGTATAAATCACCTTAATTAAAAAACAACACTAAAATGTAGAGTTCTGCCAAGTGACCAACTTTTAAATAGCACTTACCATTTTCATTATGTCTATGGTTGTGGAAATGTCGGTTTGAAGACATTATTGGGCATCAAAAGGTGAAGGTCGTAGCAGGTATTTGGTGATGCAGTGTCTCAGACTCGGTCCTATAAAACAGAGGTCCCAACCACCGGATCTATAAAACAGAGGTCCCAACCACCGGATCGCGTACAGTATAAAAGCTACGTAATAGCCCAATTGTGTGTTTTTGTCCTGGAAGTGCCGTCTGCCGACTTCAGATAACAGGGCCGCGCTCTCTCTTTCACTTTCTCTTTCTCTCTCTACCAGCGCATCGTCGATCACATTGCTGTCATGAGTTCTAAAACAGGGATGTGCACAGGGGGGCGGCCCGGTGGCTAGAGCCACTGCCCCTTTGCCCTAATCGGCTGAGGTGCCCCTCTCACCCGCCAACCCCGAACCCTGGTCAAAGTGTTCTGTTACCGCTCGTCAAAAGATAGGGTACACTCTAAAAAAAATAATCTGAAAAAAAGGGATAATGTCCTGGCATTAAATTACCGGTACTTTTTCCATTGTTTACAGGCATTTCCATTTATTAAAAAACTGAACATTCTGTAGATTTATAGAACACTGTACGTAGATTTACAGAACATTGTCCGTAGCCTTTAGGGACACTTCAATCCGCCTATAAAACGCAACAATGGTGACAATCAACAACAAAGCTTCATGCTGCAATGCATGCTGGGTACCAGGATTGTAGAAAACTCTTTCTTACCATTTACTGTCACCATTGTTGTGATTTGTATCCAAAGTGTTGATGTCTCTCTGAAGCAAAAACTGACACATTTGCAGCAATCTTATTCAATACACTGTGTTTATAATCGGCATAGAGTGTCACATAGAGTGTAGATTTTAGTTCTTTATTCTTATTTTATCATTTTATATTTAAATGTCAGGCAGCATAACATACAAACAATCAAGCTTAGAAGACATGACAGATTTTTTCCTCCTTCGAACAAGTTGGAATTGCTAAAAGCAAAAACCACTGTTGTAAAGATTTAATGTGATAAATGTTGTGGTAAATATCCATTTGACTTACACGTCACGTCAGAAAGAAGATTTGTCTACTAAATCACATGTGTGGATGCTGGAATAGTTGAACACTTGTATCTTGTTCTGACAGCATTTGTTTAGAAGTTAAACACCATGTTAGAAAATAACTCTGCAAGTTGTAATTTTAGGTTTCAAACAGAGATGGTGATAGCAGTGGCGAAGCCAGAAATGTTCAAGTGGGTGGGCCTTTATAAAACAGGGTGGGCAAAGCATTGAATGTACATAAATTGGGAGTGTTTACGCCCATGGCCGGCGTATATTTTTTTCCCCAATGTAAGTGCGGCTTTTTTCAAAACAGCCAGCAGCTGTCCATTTTTTCCGCGCTGTGGTCTAAAAATATTCAACTCTGGATGAAAAGCTTAGCTTGTCAATGTAAGTTCTCACACAGCCATCCAATCACAGTGGGTGAAAGGGCGGGACTAATATCACAACAACCAACCGGCTCACAGCTCAAGTATCACAGCAACCAAAGCGCTTGGCTGAAAAAACTGCTGGCATTTGGCGTCCTCCAGGCGTTTTCAGCCGGGTTTAAAAGCTTTGGTGCACACTACCTAAGCCAAGTTACCTTAATGCCATGCAGGCAGCACAATGTTTCAAGGGGAAATTTATAAAACAACTTAAATAACCAACCAGCTTGTCTACAGTATATGGGCAGGTGGGGCTGTGCCTGTTTTATACAGTCTATGAGCAGTGCCCCAACAAATTATTAATCCACTTGAAAACACAGAACTCAACATAAACTGAATTAGTAACGGAATTAGTTTTTACGTTATTTACGTTGCGTGAACGTAGATCCGAACAATATGTCATTCCTCCTCAGCAAAATGCATGACGTGAAAGCGTCATAGGCTACGACAGATTCAACTGGTAGTGATTTTACTAAAGAACTCGTTCGAAAGATTGTTATTTAATGAGACAATGGCCATCAAACAACATGGCGCAATACAAAATTGCATGTGTTGTCATTTAAGTGTAAATATTCCAACAACATTAAATCATACAGCCCCCTAAATAGTTGATTGGAGTAATACTCCTGACTATAAACTGTAAATAATAATGACACCACTATAAACATTAAGAAAATGTCTAAACTCACCATTACATGTCCTGTAGTCTGAGACGGGGCTTCAGGGGTGTATTCCAGAAAGCTGGTTATGTGGCTTACCCGGGTAAGTTTAGGAGTAAGTAAGCGGATAACCTCTGCTTTCGGTTCCAAAAACGGAGGTAACTTTCGGGTTATGTAAGTAACCATAGCAACTGACTCTCTGAAGATAACCTGCTCCGGAGCAGGTTATGTTGCAAGGTAAGTTCATTTTAGTTAATAAAACGAGGCTCCGGAGGAAGTCTGCGCATGCGTGTACTTATGACGAGCGTAGAGCGGGCGTGGAAGCATATATTTTGCATAATATTACAATGTTAAAGCATTTATTTTATTTTATTACATATACAGTCGCGAATATTTATTGCTGTCTTAAAAAAATGTGTGTTATGAATTTTTTTAAAGAAACTTTTTTTTAATAACATGGATTGATATTTGTGATTGGACTAATTACTATAAATTTAATTATTAATTAAATTTAATTTAATTAAAAATTTATTCATATTTGTGTTCGGACTAAATACTATACATTTAATTATGTTCATTATTAATATATCTCCAAATATCAGTGGATGTATGAAACACAATTCCATCAGTTAATTAATGTTAACAATAAAGTACATTTCCATATCAATTTTGTCAATTCATAAATAACCTCATCTTTCACTTACTAGATAATTTGAGATGAATCTAAAGTTATAATAAATGTGTGTGCAAATACATTGTCATTAATGAATCTTAACCTATGTTACTTAAGTGACAATGTGGCAATGTTACAGTAAATGGGTATAACAAATAGAAACACATGATGCCTATCATAATAATAATTACTGAGGGACAGAAGTTACCCCTGGCTGCAGTCTCTGATAGGCATGTGCATCTGACCTGGCCCACAGAATGACACCCATGAAGCACAGGCATGATTTAACACTGACCCACAGAGTGACACAGGTGAAGCACAGACTTCATTAGGTGAAACACCATTGAATCACAGACATGGCATAGTGGTCAGAGATTTTCTATTATCAGTTAGAATCATGTACACAATGAAATGAAATTATAAATATATATTTCATAGTATAATATTTATTTCTTAAACATGCAGATCCGCCCTCTCTCTACATTTGATCTATAGTTGGTGTTTTTCTAAATCACCTTTATTTCTATAAAATGGGCCTTTTGTAGCTGCTCTCCAGAGCTATCATTTTTGAGCAAAGGGAAATTGAGATATTTGCATATATTAGATGATAAAGGACATATTACAACATGTTACTATTGACACTAATGTAACATTTCTATTCTCCAATTCTGTCACAGCAGATCCTAATCGTCCAATGCAAATGAAGTGTAATGAAAAGCATTACAGTTTAGTGTAATGAAAAGCATTACACAACATTATTGAAAATCTGTAAAGAGTGTAAGGAAGCTTTACAAATAAAAGAGGGTGCATTAATCTATCAGCTATCAGTAAATGTTAAAAAAGATGGTGACACAGTGTCATACAAGGAAGGTCCTAAAACTAAACAGGGTCACCCAAAGGAGCAGAAGTAAAATAAGTACAATAGCCTACAGTGAATATTATCATAATGCATTTTATGCCTACACAATACAATCATATCTAAAAAAAAAAACTTTAAATAAGCCTTATGACAGATTTGCACTTTATGTGCCACAACCCTTATGAAATTAACCATGGTTTTATTGGTGTATGGTTGTAGTAACCATGTTTTTTTTAGTGCATTGATTACTATCAGCAGAACCATGGTTTTACTACACTAACCATGGTTTAACTATGTTTTTTGAAAACCATGGTTATTTTGTGGTTACCATGGTTTTACTGTAACTATGTTTTTTACTGTAGTAAAACCATTGTTACTTTTCACAAGGGAAAAGATATTCATAATTCATATGTTTACAATCATATATAAAATCTATGATTATTTTTACTATATTAATTACGTTAGATTGTTTTAGATTATTTTAAATAATATTGTGTGTATTTTCGTTGAGACACATACAATATTGGACTTAAATTGGGTCAAATAGGTTCGTATTAATTATTTAATTAATTAATTTTATCTGTTTTGTAATCACGCACTTCTAAGCCGATTATAAAACGTTGATTTTGCCAGAAAATATTGGTTTATAATGTTATTTCTCATTTAAAAACGTTTAAGTTCTCTAACGTTTCCATGGTGACTCGTGAAATCTGCGATCCATTGACAATGCCTTTATGTTGTTACCGTGAGCGCGCTTTAACTCTGGGTTACTTTCAGCGAGTTGATTGAACTAACTCTTAAACTGTGTTTTGGAACCGACATACCCCGAGTAAGCAAGTTTGGGGTTGATCAACCCAAAGTTCGGGGTTAATCTGATGGTAAGTTAACCCTGCTTTCTGGAATACACCCCAGGTTCATAATAACAAAGTCCAATATGATCATAATGTCCCTTCGCGCAAAGAAAAGCAGAAATACATTTCTCAGACGAGCATTTATCATCGATGAGCGTAACGTTATATGTTTTTTATACAATATGTGGTGAAGAACAGTCTTTCAACACAGCATGAAGTCATTATCAACGTAATACGTGCTCGTTTCATTTTGTTGACGTTTGAAAAGATGTCCTCAGTAATCCAACATTTCCATGAGTGATGTAATAGTCTCCGTCTCCAAAAGTAAACAGGCATAAGCAGATGTCATCGTGGAAAGGTTGTTAAACTTGATGATTTGCAACTCGCTGTTTTCAAATTCAGTTCAATCGCGCGTAGGCGGAACTAACAATGACTGACGAATCATATTCAACGTTTCATGTTGACAAGCGTGTGCACCAATAGGGTAAAAGAAAACTGCGAAACTGTCTGAACATGCAAACTTGCACTTAAATTTTATATTTTAATTATATTTATAATTGTATTACATATATGAAATTATAGTGTGATAAGACGTATATTCGTAGTACTAGTATTTATTTTTGTTAAATTATTTACACATTTCTCTGGAAAATGGCCTTCTGATTGGGTACGTGGGCCACAACTCAAAGTGGGCGGGCCCAGGCCCGGCCAGGCCCACCCGTAGCTTCGCCACTGGGTGATAGAGAGGCAAAAGTGAAAGATTGCAGCAGGGGTTATTGCACCCATGATGCAACATGTTATTAAAAAAAAAAAAAACAGCTAAACGCCTGTAAAACATAAATATGGAAAATTCCTTCATATTTACATAGTACTTTGTCCGTTTTTTAACGGATTTTTTTAGAGTGTACGCTGTTTCTGGTAATCCACTTCGTGATTTCCCGCTCCGCAGAATCTCTCACAATCTGTCCACTCTTTGAAGGGCGGAGAGGACAGTTTGTTGTATTAACAGGTAGATTCATTACATTACCTCAGTGTTGAGGTGCTGATCTAGTTTGAAGCCGAGAGAGGTCGTGTACTATATTATTTTTGATCAGTGGCGGCTGGTGACTTCTTTTTCTGAGGGCGCACGATGCGAAGTTCGTCACAACATGTATGTAGCCCATCATGTGTGTGGTACGTAATTTCAAAATATGTGTTCTGCACTTTGAGAGATCGTATGTGCATCACGTGTCCTGCCAAAATAAGTGTCTGCTGCAGACGCGTCAAAGAGTTTATGATAAAAGAGACGCTCGCGTTTGCCAGATACTCGCATAATCTCATGCGTAATCAGAGTTTAATGTTAAGGGAGTGTCTTTTGGAACATGAGCGTCTCTTTTATCATAAACGGTTTTGATGCGTGTGCAGCAGGCACTTATTTTGACAAAACACGTGATGCACACATGATCTCTCAACACGCAGGACACATATTTTGGAAAAGGGAACCACACACATGATACTCCGAACACTTATTTTGAATTTGCGCCCCTCGGATGAGGAGTCACGAGCCGCCACTGTTTTTGATTGCTTGTTATCTCGCGATCACATTCTTTTTCCCGAGAAAAAGAGAGACCGCAGCTCTGTAGTAATGATCGAAGTTATCTGAAGACGTTCAACTCTTTGACATCGCAAATGACAAAAAAGTAATTGCAGGCTTCTGGAAAACAATAGAATTATCCAGCGATCATGGCACCATGATCAAAACTCTTTTACTGCAGTAACCATATTTTAACGTGTACACTTTTAGACTTATCAACACCATATTAAAGAAATTGTATGAAGGTAGGCTATATTTGGTGATAAACAAACTGCACACCTGTGACAGTGGAATTTGTATTTGTAGAGATTATCCACACAGGTGTATCAGTATATTTGAATTCACAAATACAACACAACAGTTACACCTTCACAAATTCTTCAGTGCAGATGCACAAATCCCATTTTAAAAATCACAGATTAAGAAACTCATAGGCCTACATTCACGTTTTTTGCTACAATTGCTGCAGTAAATATGGTGCAAAACCTATTTAGTCACACACAAATTTTGTACATTCGCAAATCATTATGTGCATCTGTGCGATGAGAGTTGCATGTGTGTACATTTTTTTATATTTATTTATTTATATTTTTCTAGCACAAACACAAGTATATAACTACAACTGCTCGAATCTGCTGCTACAATTTTCAAACACTCTTTTTCGCGTGCTCTCTCTTTTGCACCAAATATCTCTCTCTGAATTAACTACCATTGTTTCGGCAAGGTAAATCGCCTTTATCAAGGTATTATTTTCACCAAGTGGAGATACAATATGTTTGAATGATACACTCTGAATACTGTTATCTGATTGGTCCCTTTCTGTAAACCCCGCCCCAACACCTAATCCTACTGTAGAGAAACAGGTGATTTAGGCCTTTTACAAAATCCTGGCTAAAGTACAACGAAATAAGTTAAAAAAGTCCTCTTTTCCATTTAAAATTAACTAAATTCCTATTTGATATACTGGGGCAATTTTGAAGTTTATTGTTTAAGACAGGAGTGGGGAACCCTGGGTCCTGGAGGGCCACTGTCCTGCAGAGTTTAGTTTCAACCCTAAGCAAACACACCTGAATTTCATTTCCAAGTAATCCTGAAGACGTTAATTAGATTTTTCAGGTGTGTTTAATTAGGGTTGGAACTAAACTCTGCAGGACCGTGGCCCTAGGGTTCCCCACCCCTGGTTTAAGACATCAAATGTTGATGTCCCAAACTAAATTTAGGGGCCAAAAGCCTGTTGAGAAATCAGACATTTATAAACAGGTATTTTATCCAAACAGTTCCAACATTGTGTTGTGTTAATCAAAATCAGAGATGTATAGTAACGAAGTAGAACTACTTCACTACTGTATAAGTACTAAAAGGCAGTATCTGTACTCTACTGAAGTATTCTTTTTTCTCCTACTTCCACTTTTACTTCAGTAGATATTTTCGATGAGTTTAATACTTTTACTCTGATACATTTTTTATGTGCTGCATTGTTACTCGTTACACTCGTTATAAAAATGTTACGAATCATTCCAAACCCACATTATCACTGCCAGAGCGATGATACACATTAGACACACACACACACGCACGCACGCACGCACGCACGCACGCACGCACACACACACACACACACACACACACACACACTCTGGTTTCCATGTTTTGTGGGGACATTCCATAGACGTAATGCATTTTATACCATACAAACTGTATATTCTATTCCCCTAACCTACCACATTCCCTAACCCCAACCATCACAGAAACCATTCAGCTACTTCACATTTTCAATAAACATCATTCTGTTTGATTTATAAGCTTGTTTCCTCATGGGGACATCAAAATGTCCCCACAAGGTCACAAAAACACTGGTATTCCTATCTTTGTGGAGACAATTGGTCCCCACAACGTGATAATTACCAGGTACTGTACACACACACACACACACGCACGCGCGCGCACGCACACGCACGCACGCACGCACGCACACACACACACACACACACACACACACATCGTGGTCTAAACCAATCGGAGATAGTGAAGGGCGAGAAAGGGTGAATGTGCGCGAAAGAACGAAACCTAAATCCATTGAAACACCTTGTACCTTTATCATTATATATACTTATATTTCATAATACTGAATTCTCTATCGCCATATCAGTAAAATTAATCTGAATTAATCTGAACATTCCTGTTCTTGTACTGCTGCTACAGCCAAAGGAATTGTGAGTGTCCTTTAGCTTAAACATTTGAAATAATATAAACAATATTATATTCAAACTTTTGACTGTTTTCTTTAATAACTATATTACACAATACTTGTACTTTTACTTTCAGTACTTGAGTAGTATATTTTAAAATAAACTACTTGCAATACTTAAGTACAAAACATGTTTAATACTTTAGTACTTCCACATAAGTGCTGTGCTGAAAGAGCACCTCAACTTCTACTCAAGTCACTTTTTTGATAGAGCACTTGTACTTTTACTCAAGTCTGGGCCCCTAGTACTTTATACATCTCTGATGAAAATAAATAAAACATGAGAAATTATGACTTCAGGTCACTGGGATTAAAATATACTTTGAAATATGTTTGTGGTTTTGTTCAGCTATTAGGATACTAAACAATTATTAACTAATTAAAATATTGGTATTTTCACTATGCTGTTAGATCTTTCCTATCAAAATGTTTCTACACAACACTTTTTTACTACATCACTTATCTGGCATCTGTCTGTACGTGTTAATCACATGAAAAAACACAAGAGGGCAGTGTTGTCAAAAAGGAAAAAAATTACCATATACTCATACTGCATGAACTCTCTGAAACCATATTTAAAAAGGCATCGTCATGGTGCTCTGTTAATTGTTATAAAGACATTATATTTTATGGTTGTTAGACTGAATAATTCGTGTATCTACTGGCAAAAAATAATAAAAGATATTTTAAAACATCATGGTATACTTTCACTCGTGGGTCCAACACACTTTGTAGGCTACTCTATTATAGGAATGAAAAATCACAATTGCCCAAAATTTAAAACAATAGTTTATCAGTCAAAATAACAAAAACATAGCAACAATAAAGTTTCACTAAAACCTATTTCTGTTTCATGCAGACATTTATTGTGAAAGCTACTTTGCCTCTTTTGGGAGTCTTTTGCTTCTGCTTATGTAATCATAGCAAATGAGTTTTTCTGTTTCTGTTTTTCTTATCATTTTTTGTCATCATAAGACCCAGCTTCACTGTTTAAAGATGTTCTTTCAGAATTAGATGGTGTTCATTTTATTTTAGCATTTCCTTATTTCACTTCTGGTTCTTGCTCATTTCTATAGCTAGTATTGTATATTTTGCACGTCTATTGTTCCAAGAAAGCTCTCTAGCCATTACAGTATATGTTTGAAAATGCCACAAGGATTAACATTTTATCATCTAATATTTTGACATTGTTTTTGGTTTTCGAATACTTTTGGTGCCACTTTATATTTGTATCATGTTGTTCTTGCTAGTTGTTTAGATAAAGTCATTTATAGTAGCCTATATAGTTTGTAAAAACATCACTCAAGTCTCTCTGTCATTGCAAGTGTTAATGATCTGATTCCGGACCATGTCTTATTCCATGGACTAAGAATAAATGTGTGTGTAATGTTAAAGCCAATTCACTAGTTTGCCTGCGCATTCAGGTCTTAATGATTAATGGTAAACGAACTTGGCTTGCTGTCCTCGAAGGGAGCTCTGTACCTGAGCTCTGAACCTTCAGAGAGAGCGAACCTGAGGCTGGGGCTCGAGCCCCAAGTTCAATCCCCTGCAACGGAACTGCAAAGAGGAAGATAGAGAGAGTGAAGGAGGAGATGGGGAGGAGGAGGGATACCGGAAAAGAAAGCAGCTGGACGCGGAGGCCTGAAGGATGCCTTACTGCCTTACATACGCCCATGATGATGATGATTGACAGGCCTTAATGTTTAGGCTCCTACCCAACCTACGTTTAGAACTTCATTAAATGTTAAAGGAAATATAAATATTGCCAATTTATCTAAATAGTCTTTTTGTTTGGTAATGAAATTAAAAAGGTTAGGGCATGAGCAGCAACAAAAAGTTATTAACATTTTTCTACTGTGCTAATTAATCAGATGATTTAAGCAAAAGTTAAATAAGTATTGGTAAAAATAACCATTTGTTCTGGTTTAGAGCCAATAAATAACAAAGCAAATGAAAACAAACAAATGAATGATAGCACTTTAAAGTCTTAACTATTTATTATTTATTGTCAGTCACATTACAAAAAGGCAATATTCACAACATGTTGTAACAATTGTTGAACAAATAACAGAAAAAAATAAAGTGCTTGAAAAAAGCTGATATGAGATCACCATAATAACTTAAAAGCTTCTTATAAAGATTTTTAATACCTAACTTTTAATAGCTTTTTTTATTGAAACAATTAGATGAAATATACAATCACCTTCAGGAGAACATTATCAAATAAAAGAAGATAGAAGTCAGAGAAAAAAAAGGAAAAGTAGAAATAAACAAAACACAATAAAGGGGTATGTAGCTTACAATCAAGGAAAAATAATAACAATAAAAATATAAAAGCAATGACGGAAATTAGTTAAGTTGGAGTCAATAGAAATATATATTTTTAAATATATATATCCAAAAACTTAACACATTCTTTATTGTTAGTCAAACAAAAAGATGCGAGCAGTAGTCAACCTCAATCAGGAAATGTGAAAAAGTAGAAATTGAGCCCATACATTTTTGCTTATGGATAAAAAATTTGCCAATCAAAATAAAAAAGTTACTCTTTAGATTTGTTGAGTCAGAGTAATAGCAGATAGTATCTTTCAAGCTAAAAGATTGTGCAAGGATAGGTGTTTTGTTTAAATGGGAGTACAAGTGTAGCCAAAATTTCTGAACAAACGTACAAGAATAGAATAAATGTATTAATGTTTAACTTTTAATAGCTACTTAATGGATAAGTTGGCCCCTGACGTCATAAAGCAGAGCTGATGACGTATAGTGTTTTCCTGTAGAGGCGGGGACTGCAAGAGGGGCTTCTCTCTCTCCCCCTCTCGTCTGCTGACCTCATACTTTTTCATCGTCTATCAAGCCTTCTTTTCCAATGCAGAGGCGCAGACGATCAAAAGCGAACAGTTGACTTTCTGGGATCTTTATATTATATAGCGGACGGGACGCGTCCATAATGGATTATTTGTTGTGATTTGTTTCGACTGTAGGATTTATAAGAAACGGTCTTATTGTTTAGGAGTAAAAGAAGGATACACGTTGACAAAAGACGCCTATGAGGCTCCGAAAGTGAAGAGAAAAAAATAAAAGCCATAAGGTAAAGTTGTAATATGTCTATAAAATTAAATGACGCGATCTCTTCTATGTGTTTTCTGGTAAAATGTTCAAAGCAAACGCTAAAGTGTTTCTTAAAATAGATATTTGTGTGATGTATGTATGTAAAGAGAGAAGTATGTGTTGAAGTTGTCGCTCGTGTCGCTGCGCAGGCGTGAATAACGGTCCGCGTTACAGATATTTTTGGGTGGGTTTATAAAAAGACCTTCAGCTTCTTGTACTGTAGGTCGACGAGTAGTCTCATATATTGGCTATAGTTGTACTTTTATGTTGCCTTTTCGCAAGCTTTCTGTTGTTTTGAGTTTTTATGCCCCGACTGTTTTTTCCATCAATATTAATGTAGCACATCCACACTTGTTGCTAAGGAGAATTTTTATTTTTTGAATTGCGTTGGTCAATCTAATTTTCATAAAACTGTCCTAGAGTTCTTTTTTATAGTATTATCTATTGATTTATATTTGTAAATTTTCAACATTGTTCTGACGTGTAAAGGAAAAAGCAGCTATGAATTATAGAAAGTGTATGACGTCATTCGATGTATCAGTAAGCTAATGCTTACGTCAGGCTGCAGGATTTTAGTCATCTTGTTTAGCCTGATTATTTGCATATAAATGAATAAAGAAGCAAATGTAATTTGAAGTCTGAGGCTGCCATTGCTAGCTAATGGATTTTTTCAAATTGTCTTTCCTTTCCTGACCAGATTTACAAATGACTGTAAATTAATTCACCATTAAATGGAAAAGGAAAAAGTTACCTGCATTAGACAGATTAAATGTAAAAGGCTTGCTTTGGATAAAGGCAAATGTATTGTTTCCTGACAAATACTCATTTGTGGTTCCTGTTTACAATCAGTCAGTTTCTAAAAAAAGACTACAGGAGGTTTGAGATTGATCATTTTTGTCTGCTTCCTAAAGCTGTCTGGATCTATTTTACACGGTCATTTAAAATGTCAATAGGCTGGGAAACAAACTACATTGAATAATTGGATTCCGTTTTACCCTTGTACCCATTTTAATCTGTAAAGGACGTCTGGTGTTTTTGTCCTAGGAAGCAACCTTGCATATGACAGGAGAGGAGATATATTTTAATCATGTAAGTGGAGGGTTGCACTCTAGTAGATAAAACAAATCAGGTGTTTTTGTTTGTGTGTGGTCAGTAGCATCTGTCAGCGTGACCTTTAACCTTAACAGATGCCGGACAGAATAAAACTTTATGTTTAGACTTTTAACAGAGTAGGTGTGTCACCTCTGAGGTTATTTAGAGGGTCTTGTTTTGTATTTCTGATTTGTTGGTTATTCAAAAATGTTTAAATGTTGATGAAAACATGATAGTGTCACTCATGTTGTGGTTTGTTTTCTCATGAGAGGTTTGTTTTTGTTAGGGTGAAAAGGAATTTTTAAACAAACTGAGATCCAGGGTTTATTTTCAGACTTGTTTAAAAGTTTAGAGGGCACTTTGGGTTATTTTCATGCACACTCATAGTTAAGAAAAGTTAAAGATTAGTTTAAGTGTTTTTCACAGCAGCAGTTTAGACATGCCAGGTTGAGCTTAGTATTACTATTTTACACATCTTTTTTAGGAATAATATTTAATTGATCTCTAAAACATAAAATATACATGAATGGGTATGTGATGTACATGGTGATCAAAAGTTGCTCTATGCTATATTTTAGCTTCTTCAAATTACACATCATTTGACAGTATTCAGGGTTTTCCCACAGGTCCTTGAAATCCTTGAAAGTTTGTAAATCTGGGGGAAAAAATCAAGGCCCATAGATACAGGTCATTGAAAGTGCTTGAATCTATTTTATGCAAGACATTTTCTGAAAAAAATCCATATAATTCCCTGTGTGGTCTAGGATAATATATTATTCTAGACTTTTTAAGCACATGTGCTAAACTGTTCACTTTAAATGCTTATATCTTCTGTATGCAAATGTTGATTCATACCAAAATGCTTTTTTGCATAGTTATGTTTGATACATGAAAATGTCTTGGGTTACGTATGTAAATGTTGTCCCATGAGAAAGGAACGAGACGCTGCGTCTCCCTTGCCATACTTACTACATCCCTGTAATGCCATCTTTGGCAATATTTCAGATAGCGATATACTTCCTGTTTGCCGCTTTTTGTTTCACATCATCATCACATATGATTATATTTGTCTACTAAAGGGATTTTAGCATGCATTTAGATCGAAAGGTTTTAACATCATGAGAAACCGAATTATCATAATTGTCTTTTATTGTACATTTTGTAGGTAAACATAATTTACTCCACACCTGTGTTTAAAGCTTGACATCTATTGAACTCTGAATCTGATCCAAGCATTGTTTTCCTGGCAGGTTCAATTACACTGCAGTAGGACTATAGATAGACCTTAGGCAGCCATTATTTTTAGCTGAGCTTTGATCCAGCATCCAGCAATCGAGAGATATTGTCTTTATAGATGTAGGCAAGTTCAAAAGCAAAAGTAATTGTGCAAGTTTTCGAAGCAGTCAAAATGGAGCTTTTAATCCTTCTTAAAAGACACAAATTAAACATATTCTTCCAATATGTATGATTTCTTTTATTAGGTATACTATCCACTTGCAAAAATAGAAATTGCTTTATTGCAACGTTTCGATCTCTCGATCTTCTTCATGCATCTAACATATATATTTTTGATGCCTGAAGAAGATCAAGAGATCGAAACGTTGCAATAAAGCAATTTTCTATTTTCATATATATCTATGTTTGATGCCTGAAGAAGATCGAGAGATCGAAACGTTGCAATAAAGCAATTTCTATTTTTGCAAGTGGATAGTGTGCGGGACCTCTCTTTTTTCATTTGTCAATATTTGGACTTCCGTGTCCTGCTCTCCTATGCACCTATCGTACACAGGTGTGCGACGTTTATGTAATTGTTTTATTAGGTATAGCAATGAATCTTTTTGAATGTGATGAATGTGGCCGTGGCCTTTATGTAGTTTAAATATTTGACCCTGTACCACAAAACAAAGCATAAGGGTCTTTTTATTGAGATTATACATCATCTAAATGCAAAATAAATAATTTTTCTGTTAATAGAATAGGACAGTATTTGGTTGAGATACAAGAATTAAAAAATCTGAAAGTTGAGAGTGCAGAAAAAACGAAATATTGAGAAAATTGTCCAAATAAAGTCCTTAGCAAAAGCATATTATTACTAATAAAAAGGTTTGTTTAAGTGCTCTTTACTGGCTCTTTAAGTTTTGTAGGCGAGTTTTTGATTAAATTTATTGGGTTTTTTGCTGCATCCACTCTCTGTAACTTTTCAAAATATCTTTATGGAATATGATCTTTATATGGTTTTTGTCATAAAATAAAGAACAATAATTTTGCCCTATGCAATGTATTTTTTGTTTTTCCTACAAATATGCATGTATGTTGGTCACATATAGGTTCTAAAGAACATTTTATGTCTTCCTTACTATATTTATTAGGATCACCTGTCAAGAACCTGTTTAAACATGTCATGTTTAACCCCATGCTTTATTAATGTTGCAATGCATATTAATAGATGTAATTTTATCACGTAAAACAGGCTTTTATTTTTGTCCTTAGCATACGGTAAATGTGATCTTGCTTCACTTTGCAATATTTCTCAGATGTACTTCTGTTAAGTCCTGTTGCATGCATGAAAAACGGGCCCCTTCTAATCTGATCATCTTGTTTGTTCCCACCCTGTTTCCTATAAGCAGTGCGCTCCTCCCTGATTTCTGTTTTTACTGATCTCTGTACCCATCAGCCAATGACAAAAGAGCCTTTTTTGGCAGTGTACAATGTGAGCCTTTTTCATGCAAGCCAACACAATAAATTTGCTTGAAATTGACCAGCAATGGCATGTGGTAAATGTAGTGTTGTGTAGCTTGCAGTTAACATGATCACCATGCCAATCTCATACAGAAACCTTCAAGAAAACAATTAATATTTATTCACATGCTTGGCTGAGTTGTGCAATATACTATATATAATGCACAAAGTTTCCACACCACAACTTTATTACAATAACAAACAGTGGTAATGTTTGGATCTCTTTTATTTCATTTTTTTCCACTGACGAATAATAAAACAACAACAACAACCTATTCAAATGAAAAGGGCTTGTGCATTTAAAATGAGTAACTGCAGTGTGTGAGCTTTAAGTAAAGATAACATTATCATTCATAGGTATATTCACTAATATACAGAATTATAAAGTTTGGAAACACTTATTCATCATTTATTAGATGTTTTTTACATTATATAACAGTAAACTCATCAAAATTATAGAATAACACAAATATACAGTCTTGTTCAAAATAATAGCAGTACAATGTGACTAACCAGAATAATCAAGGTTTTTAGTATATTTTTATTGCTACGTGGCAAACAAGTTACCAGTAGGTTCAGTAGATTCTCAGAAAACAAACAAGCCCCAGCATTCATGATATGCACGCTCTTAAGGCTGTGCAATTGGGCAATTAGTTGAAAGGGGTGTGTTCAAAAAAATAGCAGTGTCTACCTTTGACTGTACAAACTCAAAACTATTTTGTACAAACATTTTTTTTTCTGGGATTTAGCAATCCTGTGAATCACTAAACTAATATTTAGTTGTATGACCACAGTTTTTTAAAACTGCTTGACATCTGTGTGGCATGGAGTCAACCAACTTGTGGCACCTCTCAGCTGTTATTCCACTCCATGATTCTTTAACAACATTACACAATTCATTCACATTTCTTGATTTTGCTTCAGAAACAGCATTTTTGATATCACCCCACAAGTTCTCAATTGGATTAAGGTCTGGAGATTGGGCTGGCCACTCCATAACATGAATTTTGTTGGTTTGGAACCAAGACTTTGCCCGTTTACTAGTGTGTTTTGGGTCATTGTCTTGTTGAACCAACCATTTCAGGGGAATGTCCTCTTCAGCATAGGGCAACATGACCTCTTCAAGTATTTTAACATATGCAAACTGATCCATGATCCCTGGTATGCGATAAATAGGCCCAACACCATAGTAGGAGAAACTTGCCCATATCATGATGCTTGCACCTCCATGCTTCACTGTGTACTGTTGCTTGAATTCAGAGTTTGGGGGTCGTCTCACAAACTGCCTGTGGCCCTTGGACCCAAAAAGAACAATTTTACTCTCATCAGTCCACAAAATGTTCCTCCATTTCTCTTTAGGCCAGTTGATGTGTTCTTTGGCAAATTGTAACCTCTTCTGCACATGCCTTTTTTTTAACAGAGGGACTTTGCGGGGGATTCTTGAAAATAGATTAGCTTCACACAGACGTCTTCTAACTGTCACAGTACTTACATGTAACTCCAGACTGTCTTTGATCATCCTGGAGGTGATCATTGGCTGAGCCTTTGCCATTCTGGTTATTCTTCTATCCATTTTGATGGTTGTCTTCCATTTTCTTCCACGTCTCTCTGGTTTTGCTCTCCATTTTAAGGCATTGGAGATCATTTTAGCTGAACAGCTTATCATTTTTTGCACCTCTTTATAGGTTTTCCCCTCTCAAATCAACTTTTTAATCAAAGTACGCTGTTCTTCTGAACAATGTCTTGAACGACCCATTTTCTCAGCTTTCAAATGCATGTTCAACAAGTGTTGGCTTCATCCTTAAATAGGGGCCACCTGATTCACACCTGTTTCTTCACAAAATTGATGACCTCAGTGATTGAATGCCGCACTGCTATTTTTTTGAACACACCCCTTTCAACTAATTCAACTAATTGCCCAATTGCACAGCCTTAAGAGCGTGCATATCATGAATGCTGGGTCTCATTTGTTTTCTGAGAATCTACTGAACCTACTGGTAACTTATTTGCCACGTAGCAATAAAAAATATACTAAAAACCTTGATTATTCTGGTTAGTCACATTGTACTGCTATTATTTTGAACAAGACTGTAAATATAGGAATTATGGAATGACTAAAATTTCCAAAAAAAATCAATACTATGTTACATTTTATCATCTGAAGTGTGGTCACATTTATTTAGAATTTGCAAAATCGTATTTGTGGCATTTTATCAAGAAGCTTCTTGAGGTCTTAACCTGACATGCTGTAAACAATAACATAAGGAGTTCACAGCTATTCAAGGCTCTTGTTGGTCGCTTTTTCTTCAGTTTTCAGTCTAGAAATATAGTTCAGTTTTTATGCATACGCAAGGCTCCGCGTGATACAAATTTCATCAAAATAGTATGCCCACACTGTACACACACCACCAGATATTTGTAACTGCGCACATAGGTCTTGCATATGCATACAGAAGAAGGAAGTATGTAGCCAAGGAGATGCATTGCATTTTGTCGCAGTGCACATGCGTTGAATGTCTGTTCCAAGGCTGTGCGTCTGACCGCATCTGTATGTTCACGTACGTAAAAAAACAAACTATATTCCGGGCTTAACTTATCAATTTCAAAAATATAAAAAAATAATAATAAAATGTTAGTTTTTTTATTGTTCAGATAAACTATAGCATTTAAACATACACATTTACATTAAAAGATTTTTAAGATCATGGGAAACATTTCAGTCACAAACTTTTTACATGTAGGGGAGAACCGGGGCAAAAGTAACGCTGGATGAAAGTAAAAAAGCTAATTTCTCCGAGCCCTGATAACATTTGCATTCCAAACTATGACAGCATCTTAGGCACACAACCATTGACAGAGCTGACAAATATCGCGTTATTTACTCACCATTTTCCGGAAGTAGATCTAGAAAGGTGTAAATTAAGTAAAGTCATCAAGCGATAATTTTTTTCTTATAACGCATTGTGTTTTTTTTTTTTCGTTTCATGTGTTAAAGTACTGACCAATCTACAGGTTATTTAGTGCTCTAACACATCCTAAAGTTTGAATTTTTTTTCAAAATAAAAGTAAATCGAGTTTAAATTTGAGGAGATCCTGTCGGGTCGAAAGTAACACTTGTTACTTTTGTCCCGCTGCTAATTGTGTTGTAATGTATATGTTGAAAATTTATATTATTCTTATTTGATTTAGATTTCTTTTCAAAGTGTTTTAACTGTTTAATTTTTTTTATTCTCAACAATTTAAGTTTGTACTGTTGATTGCTTTTAAAACATTTGATAAAACTGAAATTAAAATGAAAATGGTAATTCATTATTTTTACAAAAATAAATTACAAAATATGTTTGCAGTTACATATAAACAAGGTCATAGTCATGTATATTTAATAAAAACATGTGTAACACCAAAATCAATCTTGTTTTGTTGTGTTACTTTTGACCCACCTGTGTGTTAATTTTATCCCTGCAGGTGGGGTCGAAAGTAACAATTCACTACTCATGTTTAAAGTAAAATTATACTGAAGTCGTTTTACATTTTTACTAAATTCCACCTGGTATTGATAGACCACACTTGTGAGTTATTGACTACAGCAAAAATATATCTTTGTGTAAAACATTATCTTTTAAAATTAAGTTTTTATAAAAAATGGTACTTTCGCCCCTGCTCTCCCCTACTGTAGTTTTCGTTCATACTCTGTATAAGAAATGCAGAACTTATTTAACATTCAAGCTAATCTGTCAAATAAAAAGACTACTGGAAATACAAACTACTGGGTTAGATCTTACTATCCATGTGGGTTAAACTGTCACCAGGAGACAATTGCTATGTAAACTGCATTTGGTTCAATGTGTTATGCTGTAGTAGGTCCATTGCCAGTTGAAACAGATCTGGAAAGAAATCAATCTCATAGAGAATTTTGTGCTTGGAAAAAACAACGCCATATTTTTTCACAGTACTTCTCCATAAATTTCCCGAAATCCAGCCTCTAACATAGACATTGCTTTTCAGAAGTGACGTAAACTATTCTTTTCACATAGCCAGGAGTTAATGGTTTAATTAAATAGCTTTACATTTAATATTAATATTAACTTAAAAATAGCACATAAAGTTAAGTCATGGCTCTATACAATAGTTAAATGAAGCGTTTTACAGTTCAATATTTTGTACATTACTTTGAACAAAAAGTTCATTGAATATGATATGGACCTATTAGCCTTAGTGTTTATATTCTATAATGGATGTTAAACAAACTCATGTATGTTCAATGCCAACTATCATCTAATCCGTATATCACCAAAATATTACAATGTCCTTTTGCATTAAGGTTGGAAGTCACTTGAAAATACCAGTGCTGTCTTGTTGTTTTATGGCTTTGTAAGAGAGGCTTTTGGCCAGACTGCATGGTGTTTTTTTGTGATAGGGGAAGATTCCTGCAAAGCAAGAGAGAAAAAGCCAACGCAACGCTTAAATGGGACTACTCAGGCAGAAGCAGTTGTTTTTAAGATAATACTAAAGCCTCCAATGTCTGCATCAGGTCTACAGAGGCTGGCATAATATATCATGCCCAGTCAGAGTATTCTGTACATTATATGTTGTAGCTCTAAAGGAGGGGGTTGATTTAAACCATGTCTTCAATTTGATTCATTTAAGTTGAATCTGGTTTACTGGTGTTAGTGGAGATGCTGGGAATGGGGTTTACATTTCTTTGTTCTGGTAAAAGGGTAAACACATCTAAGAGATTTCAGAGTATTTTAAAGAAGATGGTTAAGTTTGTGGTAAACTACAGATGGAGGAGAAGATGAAATGAAAGGGTGGTGCTCAGGGTGGGACCAAGATAGTTTATTGCAAACAGGGGCGTTTCGTTGTACTTGTGAGAGTTGTACTTACAGCATTATGACATGTATTTAACATGTGATAGCAACATCTACACATTTGTGACATTTGTGAAGTATTGCATATTACTAGGGCAAAATTATAAAATGCGTGAATAGTTCATAGACCTCAAATAGAGAAAGCACCCATGTAAACTATTTCTAGGGACCAATATATAATTGGAACTTCGGGATTGGCTTTTTTATTTGAGCCAGTAAGCCAACACCTAAAACCACCCAAGACACCATCATTTATGCATTGGCAGATGCTACTATCCAAAGTGAATAGCAGTAAACTTGAAGTATGAGTTTCCTGGAAATCAAACATTTGTCTGGTAAATGCTGTACATTATCACTTGAGCTGAATATGAAATTCTAGTTGCTTGTGTACATACAGCTTTGTGGTTGGACATTTCTTGCTCCATTTATGTCGATTTTGAATTGTGTCAGGCTATTTATTGTCCGATTGGGCAGAAAGTGGTATTGACCCAGTCTGACTGTGATAGATGGGCTGATCTTGAGCATTAGCATGGTCAATACTCTCTTAAAGGCTGCTTTTATAGAAAGAATAAGTGTTATGTCTATGCTTATTTAGCCATATTCATAGTTTGATGTTGAACTTTGGATGTGATAAAACAGGTATTTGTTCTTTTTAAAATCATTTTGATACAGCGCATACTGCAAATTGTTTTGTTTTTGTGGCTTAGCAGCTTGTAGAGCAATAGCAATGATGGGTACATTCATCTGAATGTACATACTGATAAAATGTATACATTCAAAACATAAGTTGCTTTGCATCACGTATCTGCCAGATTTGAAAATTGCAGCATAAATGTTGGTCAGTCATTGGCCAGTACCAATATCTATAGTAAAAAGCAAAGTATCTGATAGATAATGTATGGTTTGGTAATATTTAAATGAATCTATTTGCACTTATTTTAAATATAGTATATGTATTGTATATTTTTATGTGTTAAGTTGGTTCAGGCAAAAGTGAAAATTCTGTCATAATTTACTCAACCTCATGTTGTTATAGACCTGTAAGAATGTCTTTATTCTTTATTCTCTTAGTAAAGAAATGGAACCCATTGACATCTAATCTATAATATTACTTATTTTGTGTTTGACAGAATAAAGAAACTCATACAGATTTACAACAACATGAGGGTCAGTAAATAATGACAAAACATTCATTTTGGGATGAACTTTCCTTTTAAGAGAACAATAAAGGCCATTTCACCGAATTGGGGCAATTTGCATGTTTTAACTCATCAAAATTTAAGTTCTATTTTTATATTTTTTAACACTAAATCTAATAACACATATTTTATTTAAAAAAGAATGAGTATTGGTCAATGTCAGGTAACTAGTTTATTTTGAACATTGTTTCTTAACTCTTTCCCCGCCATTGACGAGTTATCTCGTCAATCTGCAATACCGTTATTATCCACCAGTTGTCTTCCGCAACTTAAAGATCGCTCTGCATCTGATCTCTATCAAAAGTCCTTCACAAAAATGGAATTATCTCAGCTTTTTGCTCAAAATTTGGTGTTTTTGATGAAACCTACACATATTTGAGAGGTGATAAAAACAGAACACATGAAGGTAGGATGAAACTGATTTTTTGTTTGAAAGCAGAGAGTCTGTTCTTTTATTTCATATATTGTATGTTTATATATTTAAAAAGAAGCATTTTCTGGAAGGCATTAAACTTTTGTGAAAATCATGAAAAATGTTGGCGGTGAAAGAGTTAATGGAGGATGGAGCCATTTTGGTAACAGGACTGAGTTTTTAGCAAAAAGATGAAATATAGCTGCATTAAATATGTGCTACTAGCATGAAGACAGACACTAAGCAAATTCTAGTGAGTTACCTTTTTTTTTTTATAAACTGATATAATTTGACATTCACAGCCATAGCATCAATATTATAAAATATACTGAAAAGAAAATTTGAAAAGTAAATTTGATCTTCACATGTCCTTTAGAAGAACCAGATGATGTTACTTCCTGTTGAAAATGTGGAATATTCCTAGATTTCCTGCCGATATATCGGGCAAATTTTTGCAAGTTTTATGTGTATCGGCATTAATCGATATGTGGCTGCTGTGTTCGCCGATTTTTTCCGGCATTATTTACAGACAGAGTGCTGGAAGCCGCAAGCGATGGCAGTTACTCAAAACAACCAACCTTTCCATGACAACATCGAAAGCTCGGCTTAACAGCTGATCATAGCTGGACAAAGCGAGTTTTTATTTCTATGAGGCGGTTTCCCGCACAGGGATTAGACTAGTCCTAGACTAAAATAAATGTAAGAACTGTCCAAACTAATAACATCTCTTTTTAACATATCTTAAAATACATCAGTGCCCTGTGTTTTGCCTCAAAATGGACACAAGTAATATTTTTAGTAAGGCATGTTTGTTAAAACTAGTTATATTTCCTAATTAAACTAAGCTCTAGTCCTATAAGATAATTCCTGTCCGAGAAACCACCCCTATATATATTTGTAGTAGTAAAATGCTAGAAATCAATATCCTTTGCTGATGGTTCCTCTTCATTGTGGAGAGTCCCGTTCATGGTTCCATAGCACCCTCACCTGTTTTTACTATTTGTTAAATATAGTTTTTTTTTTTTAAGTTCAATAAATGTTACTTTTATTAAATTGAGACTTGTAACATTTGGCATCATCGTATCATTTTTACGTTGTAAAATGAATGAGCGAAAGCAGTATCGCCCACAAATCGGCTCAAGAAAATCGGCAGCCTGTATTGGTCATCGGCTAAGGCTGATGAAGCAACAATCGGCATCGTTACTAATAAAAATCCATATCGGTCGATCCCTAATATGGACCCACACAAAAATGCAAAAAAACAAAAAAAAAAAAAAAACAAAGAAAGATGTGAAGAATTCTATGCTTTATATGTAAAGATAAAATGCTGTTTTTCAGTGTTCTGTGTAGTTTTTATTAATGTTTTTAATTCTATAGTTTAAATTTGGTGTTAGATTAACATCCATGACACTTTGCTTAATAATAAAATGTATTTTAGAGTTAGTTTTACTGCATTTTTATACATATAATGTCATGGGGACAGAAATTGCACCGTTTCAGTGGAATGGCCCATAAATAGATCTTGGGATGAACAAGACAGGGAGGAGAGAGAGAGATTTCGCCCAGGCAGATTGTTAAAACTTGATTCCATTAAAGCCCCCATCTATTCTCTTAAATGTATATTATGTCATAGTCATGTTTGTTTATCTTCTCAGGAAAGAGGATGAACTAAGTGTATGAATTTTGGGGCATTTGCTCTAATTCCTCTTTTATAGTATACTGGAACAGAGAAGAAAAAAGGATTAAAGTGTAAGAGAGTTGTTTCCACAGATCAGTTCACGGGTTTTGAAGTCTGCCTGAACTGGAGGTTAAATTTCAGTGTCCCAGATGGAAGGGCCGTCCCCTTCCTGTTTGTTTTATTTTCTTCTTTGTGTGTTTTTTTTTTTTTTTTTGCAAAATAAAGTCTTGGTGTTTATGAGTGTGCCAAAGAAAACTACAGTAGGATAAGAATTGAGTTTGCTCAGTAGTAATTTCAAGAGGACTGATAGTGATTTCATTCCCATGATGTTTTTTGTAGCCTCCCCCCTCTGCCTCTGCATTCCTGTGTCCAGCTGTAAAACCTCATTGAACAGAAACAGCCATGTTGTGTTTCTTTCTGTTCAACACCTCACTGGTGTTTAATAGACATGCCTTACATACAAGGGTTTACATGGGGCTAAAGAATGGACCTTTATTGGCTGAGTGAATTAAGATAAACTGGTATTGACTAGGGCCAATAAAAAATAAATATATACATAAATCAATAAAGAAACTAGTAAATTAATTGAAAGAACAAAGAAACAAACGCTTTTAAACATGGATAAATAGGTAAAGTTTTTGCAACTCAGACTGAATAGCTTCTGAGTTTAACTCCAGTGTGATTTCACAGACCTGCTGTAAACTCTCGGTGACACACAGGCTAATCTGGTCTCTGTCCGACATGCTGTCTGCACGCTGTGTGTAATAAAAGCACACAAGCTCATACACACTCACTTACTAACAGTGACTGTATTACACAGGACTTTACTTATATAGTCAGTGTAACAACTGCAGAGTTGTTATAAGGTTACTTATGATGATTTAATCTCATCTGCCACAGTTCCCACAGTGGCCCACTTTAGTGTTTAAAAGGGTGGGATTCCACTAAAACCACCTCATCTTTGCCCATTCAGCTTAATGGAAACCACAGGCACTACTTTCAGTGGGGGAGTATAATGGGCATTTTCAGCCTCACAGTAGACGCCCCTCGTGTGCTAAAAGTGTTTTTGGTTTCCAGTCAATTCATAAAACAACTAATTCTGTTTATGATTTTGACTTTTCTTTTGATTCCAGGTTGTGGTCAACACTTTTAGGGCCATATATACTTAACAAGGCAAATTAGCGTAGAAGGGCAATAAAAAATAAAATGCAGGAAATATCTTCCAGTTTTCTTAATGTGGAAAAATTTCACTTCCAATAATGACCTTCATGAGCAGTGCAAATTTGCATAGGATTTAAGACATGCTTTTTATTTGTTAAATAATGCTGTGAATACCAGTACAGTACTTTAGTAAATTGCATTGCATGATTCATTTAAATACTCTCCTCCCATAAACTCATACAAATGCATATGCAACAAGGTCAGTCGCACACCTTTCCAGTGCAAATTTGTCACTGTGTATCTTTGGTTAATCCTGACAGTAGTTGTTTTATGGCACAAGAGGCGTTTGCGTAAGCTTTTAGTAAATCTTTATTTAAGGGCATCTATATAGTCACGTAATTTTTTTATTCTTTTTTTGTGATAATATCACGAATTTCCTAGTTTTTTGTGATCGTATAACGAGTTCATGTTTTCGTGTGATTATCACGTATTGGTTACTCAACTGTTTTGTCCTATTTTCTTACCATTGTCACTTCGGTTTAGGGTTAGATTTACATAAAATGACATCCTTACCCAAACCCAACTCTAACCCTAACGCCAGGCGACATATAAAAAAATCTGAAAATATAGTATAAACCAATATATAAAGTGACATTCTCATGCAAGCACCAAATCTAACCCTAAACTGAAGCGACGATGGTTTGAGAATAGGAAAAAGCAGTTGAGTAACCAATTCGTGATAATCACACGAAAACAGGAATTCGTTATACGATCACAAAAAAACACGGAAATTTGTTATAATATCATGAAAAAAGAATCAAACAATTACGTGACTATATCACAAAACCTCTTGAGACTGGGTCCTGTACACCTAAAAGTTGACTTTTTATTACATTTTAATGCACAAAAAAGTATAAAGGTGACAAAATAAGAGATATATTTATTCAAAGGTTTTCCTTCATTCACTCCTGGCAAAACAGACTAAAATATTAAAATAAACTCATCTCGTTTGTACACAAATTACACTCACCTAAAGGATTATTAGGAACACCTGTTCAGTTTATCATTAATGCAATTATCTAATCAACCAATCACATGGCAGTTGCTTCAATGCATTTAGGGGTATCAATATCCTATCAATATGGGCCAACATTTCTAACGAATGCTTTCAGCACCTTGTTGAATCAATGCCACGTAGAATTAAGGCAGTTCTGAAGGTGTAAAGGGGTCAAACACAGTATTAGTATGGTGTTCCTAATAATCCTTTAGGTGAGTGTATGTGTACACTGTCAAAAATAAAAAGTACAAACCCTGTCACTGGGGCAGTACCTTTTGAAAAAGGTCTTAATATGTACCATTATTTATCTGTAAACTATCAATATGTACCTTTGAAGTACCAATATGCACTCTTTGGGTAGGTGTACCTTTTTGAAAGGGTACTGTCCCAGTGAAAACCCAGCTTAAGTCATTTTTTGTTTTCTACATAAAATAATCCTACATAATGTAAAGAGCATGCAGTGAATGATATCTGTATTATTGATATCTTCATATATTGGCTGAGTAAGACTTTGTTAAATATTGAAATAAATGTAAAATCAAAACACAGACAGGGTCACAGTTATATCCAATCAAATGCTTTCTACAATGAGAATGTACCCTTCCTCTAAAAACAGTAAAAATACCACCACAAGACCATTTCATGTCGGTGTTATTGTGGCTTTCGTCCATATTACAAGCTATCAAGGAAGGTTGAGAGTGACAACCTAAAGGTTATTTAAAAAGAGATCCTGTTTTATTAGGAAATACGTCAACGCAGGAAAGAAAACTGCTTGTTGTACTATTTTTAGCTTTAAAAAAAAAGGAAATGTAAAAATTCAATACTTCTGAAATATGAATGCATATGATTTAAATACCTCTATTTTGATGTTGTCAGCTCCTTATGACTTTAAGTAACATTTACTTTAATAAAGGCTCGACTGTCTCAACTAATTTGTCCTGAATGCTTTTGATCCCCTCTCACATGTAGAGCCAAACAGGATTATTTATTTACTAGACACAACTCAAAGTCTTGTGGGACACACTGATCAATAACTCTTTACCTGGCAACCATTTGCGCTTTCAGCACGCAGGCCATTTTTACAGAAACCCCAGAAGCCCCACATGGCCATGAATGTTTTATAGCTATAAAAGACGTCATGAAATAACGTTATGATACATTGTAATGGCTGTTGTTGTGCCATGGATAAAAATACCTTGTGTTACTATATCTCCTCTGTACTTGAATCATATCCTGTAGATTAAAGCATTACATAGTTTGTACATAGTTTGACCTTTGAGTATTGTATTTCTGACTGAGAAATAGTAGGAAATGATCTGACTGATGAATGACGGTCACTTTTACCCGAGAATAGCATCCGATGGGTGGTATTTAAATTAGCCTAATAGTTCCTCTTTCAGGGGCTGAGAAAAGACATGACATGCTAGGTGCTTTTTTATGACCTGTAGCTAGCTGGGGTTGCCAACTGTACTGTTAGTAAAATGGTACAGTGATGGTATCTATCACATGCTAAATAATACCATGGTACTTAAAACATACTACAGTATATTATGTAAATGGTACTTTACAAGGTAACTTAAAGAATAGCAATGGTACCCATTAAAAAATGACCCTAATGCACAATGTTTATGATTGCGTTTTGTCTTCTTGTTTTAGATGGACCTGAGGTTACTCTTCATATCAATATTATCAGGCGTTATTTGTTACAGCAGCGCACAGCAAGGTAATGTAATCATTTTTGTTTTAGTCGATTCAGAAGCTTATATGTTACTGTGCCATTTCATTAAATTTAATAAGGGGTGCATTTCTATTAAGGATGAATAAGTGGCTTGTCTCCAGTGAGCAAGACTCTGGTTAAATAGTGCTGTCATTACTCAAACGTCACTCCATTCGGCTTGGCTGGAGCTTTTTTCCATAATGGAAAACGTAAATTACTCATCTCTGGCAATAATTACAGTGTGACAGACTCATGTAAATGAATCGACCGCTTAGAGAGAGCAGCCCCTATCATTATTTCTTTGCAGTGCATGATGGGATATGAATCTGGATCTTTTTGTTTCTGCAGAGGGCAACGAGTGCATTAAAGCCAACGTGTTATCTTGCGGAGACTGCATACAAGTGGGGGCTAAATGTGGTTGGTGCACTGATACAGTAAGTGGGGTTACAATTCTGTGAGCTTTTCTCTTGAACCATACATTAAGGAGAGCCTTTATTGCCCAGCTGAATTGATTGATGTATTGCTGCGCGTCTCTCTCTCTCTCTCTCTCTCTCTCTCTCTCTCTCTCTCTCTCTCTCTCTCTCTCGCCCTTAAAGGGAGACTCCACTTGAAAATATTCTCATTTTCCAGCTCCCCTAGAGTTAAACATTTGATTTTTACCATTTTGGAATCCATTCATTTGATCTCCGGGTCTGGCGCTACCACTTTTACCTTAGCTTAGCACAATCTATTGAATCTGATTAGTCCATTAGCATCGTGCTAGAGTTTTGATATTTTTCCTATTTAAAACTTTACTCTTTTGTAGTTACATTGTGTACTAAGACCGACAGAAAAGTTGTGATTTTCTAGGCAGATATGGCTGAACTATACTCTCATTCTGGCGTAATAAGGACTTTGCTGCTGTAACATGGCTGAAGCAGGCGTAGTGATATTACACACAGTGCTCGAAAATAGTCCCCCTAGTATCTTTCAATGGCAGGGGACTATTTTCCGGTACTGCATAATACCTTTGCTGGATATTACGCTTTTTTGAAAATATGCTAATTTTCCAGTTCCCCTAGAGTTAAACATTCGAGAATTCTTACCGTTTTATAATCCAATCAGCTGATCTCCGGGTCTGGCGCTACCACTTTTAGCATATCTTAGCAAAAGCCATTGAATCTGATTAGACCATTAGCATCGCACTAAAAATAACGATGATATTACGCAGTGCCTGAAAATAGTCCCCTTAGTATCTTGTAATGGCAGGGGACTATTTTCAGGCGCTGCGTAATATCATTGCACCTCCTGCAGCCATGTTACGACAGCAAAGTCTTTGATTATTACGCCAGAATGAGAGTATAGTTCTTAGACATATTTGCCTTGAAATTCACAACTTTACATTTTCTGTCGGTCTAAGTACACGATGTAACTACAGTAGAGTCAAGTTTAAAATAGGAAAAATATCAAAACTCTTTGGTTATTTTTAGCGTGATGCTAATGGTCTAATCAGATTCAATGGATTATGCTAAGCTATGCTAAAAGTGGTAGCGCCAGACTCGAAGATCAGCTGAATGGTTTCCAAAACGTTAAAAATCAAATGTTTAACTCTAGGGGAGCTGGAAAATGGGTATATTTTTAAAAAAAGTGAAGTGTCCCTTTAATTTCAATGTAAGTGTGCTTTATTGGCATGGCATATACTCTACATTTGCAGAATATTGCTACCCAGGCTCTCTCTCTCTCTCTCTCTCTCTCTCTCTCTCTCTCTCTCTCTCTCTCTCTCTCTCTCTCTCTCTCTCTCTCTCTCTCTCTCTCTCTCTCTCTCTCTCTCTCTCTCTCTCTCTCTCTCACACACACACACACACACACACACACACACACATACACACACAAATTAATTAAATTATATGCATCAAACACCTTGTAAAATGCAAAGTGCACTTTAGATTCATATCTCATCTTGCAGTAACCAATCCATAAAAATTTTAAATTACTGCAACAGAAGATGCAATTGAATTCTGCAATATTGATTGATACTCTTTTATACAATGCATTGCCCAGCAAACAACAGAGAGTGTCACTGTTTTTAGATCATGCATTCCTGTTCACGCTCCACTGCCATGATACTTCAGCTGAAGCCACTGAGATAAGATGGTAAATAAAACGACTCTGACAGGGGATATGCATAATGTCAATAACAGTAATGACATATGACCATTCACATTCCAGTCTGCTTCCAGTTTAGAACACAAGGTGGAGTTGTGGGAGGAATGCTTGTTGTGGAAAAACTCCATATAAGGACTCCAAAACATGATGGCAAATACATACTGTCATTTTTGCATCATTTTCAGACAATCAGAGGATTGGGGGATTTGGGATACTATTAAAAGGTTAATTTCTTATACAGTATTTGTATAAATGTTTTGCAATGTTTAAAAAAAAAAACTAAATTCAAGATTAAGCAGGCACATCTTCTAATAGCAAATTCCCAAGTAAAATAATAAAATAAACAGTGATGTGATTTAACAGACAGGGCTTATAGCAGGGGTGTCAAACTCATTTTAGGCTGTGGGCCGGATGGTAAATTACGCCATGAAGTGCGGGCCGGATAATTTTTTTAAACCTTAGTGTGCTGATAATTGTGTTAAAATTAACTAAACAAACCAATTAATTAGTTTGTTTAGCAAGAAAACCAGAGAAACACACAGCTCTGTGAAAACTACATTTCATAAGGTCACACTCATACTGTATATTATACACACAAATTTACATCTGAACAAAACCCACTGGCCTTATAGGTTGAAAAGCTTTAATTTAACTTATTTTGCCTTAATGCCAAAATTATTTATAAACCATTCACTTTTCTTTGGAATATATTTGTAATGAGAACAGTCATTTAGAAAATGCTAGATGGGGCAGTGGCCCAACCAAAAATGGGACTATGGGGGGTGGTACTATTATTATGACTCTAATAAAGTATTATAAATATGATGTGTTATATTACTAGCATCAACTTAGACAAGTGATTATAATGGGAAATATAATAAGAATTAAAGTGTGACAATCTGCTAAATATTCAATATGATTTACCTGCTGGCTTGATGGAGCTTTGAATCCATGTTTGCAATGTTGAACTGCTGCTAAAAGCCTCTCTTTCCGTTCTCTGTCGTTATTTTGTGAAGGCATTGGTGTTTTTTGTATTTTTTGTCTACAAAGTGTGCCAACAACAGCAAATTTAGTGTTTATATTAACTTAGATCTGATCAGGAACATTAAATCGACTGGACAAGCATTGTAACGTTAATAAGAATGTGGATATTTTGTTTTTGTTAGCTTGCTAAGTTGTTAGCACTTTTAGAACACCGACAGCAAATCATTACCAAAAGAAATACATAAACATACTTACAAGTTACTAATTCTGCGGTTTAACAACTGATATAATGTAATGAATCTACCTGTTAATGCAACGAACTTCGGAAACTGTCGTCTTCGCTCTCCAGGCAGAGAGTGGACACAGAGATGCTGCGGAGCGGGCGAGAAAACACGAAGTGGATCACCGGAATCAGTGGATCTTTAGCGGAGCGGTAACAATAAAACAGCAGGATTTTTGGGCACCGTGTTAAGTCTATGTTCCGCGTTTTGCTGCTTTCCGCCAGTCTCTCATATTAAAAACGAACTAGACACCCGCCTAAAAGGGTTTTTAAAATATGTATTTAATATTTAATAATACTGTACTGTAAATACTGTAAATCATCACGCGGGCCGGATTGGACACCTTTGCGGGCCGTATCCGGCCCGCGGGCTGCATGTTTGACACCCCTGGCTTATAGTCTCAGACTAAAATGCCAGTTTGAGCTGCCTTCATTTAAAAACATTTTGCACTGACATATCTTAACATATATCAGTGCCATTTTTTTGTCTCAAGATGCACACCAGTATTGTTTTTTTTTTGTAAGGTGTGTTTGTAAAATTACTTACATGTCCTAATATAACTAAGGCTTAGTCCTGGATTAATCTAATCCCAGTCCGGGAAACTGCCCCAAAAGTGAGAAAGTAAGAGCAAGCAGAACAAAGACGTACTAAAATGTACTAAAGTAAACAGTAGTCTTTACGCATTTAACATCATTATTAAGTTAACTCAGATTCAGTGCTATACCAAGAGGTCTTTGCTTTCTTTACCCAACAGAAATTTCTAAAACAGGGAGAGCCCACATCGGCTCGCTGTGATGAGCTGGAGTCGCTTAAGAAAAGAGGCTGCGCTGTCTCCAAGGTCGAGAACCCACGTGGAAGCCAAAGGACCCTAAAAAACAAACCGGTGACCAACCGTAAGAAAGGAGCAGAAAAACTTCGACCCGAAGACATCACACAGATCCAGCCACAGAAACTCAGCCTGCAACTCAGATCTGGTACATACAACATTTTAGTATGATCTATGGATCTATTCATTGAATATATACTGATCTGTGGAGGTAATTCGGTGCCTTATTGGGAATTAAAATAGATTATTATTCCTGTAGGTGAGCCTCAGAATATTAAACTGAAGTTCAAGAGGGCTGAGGACTATCCCATTGACCTGTACTACCTTATGGACTTATCCTACTCTATGAAGGATGATTTGGAAAATGTAAAAAACCTGGGAACAAGTTTGATGCTGGAGATGTCCAAGATTACCTCAGATTTCAGGATTGGTGAGTCTTTTGAAGTCAAGGGGTGGTCACACTTCAGTTTTCGTTGCATTGACTTCCATTCATATGCATGCAAATGCATCAGACTGAAAACGCAGACATTTCGATGCGTACCAAAGTTCAAGTCCTATCACGTGGAGACGTGACGTCTTATTGTAAGTACATCATACCGAGACCTTTCTCTCTACTGAAAAGCAAAGAAGCGCCACATTCGCACCAACAGTTGCTTTAATGATATAGTAAAAAATCATAGCAATTGGTATGTATTTTAAAATGTGACTAATAAACATGAGTTTTAATCCAAAATGCCTGACTTTCTGACAGGTTTTGGCTCTTTTGTGGAGAAGACGGTTATGCCATATATCAGCACCACGCCAGCCAAGCTCCTAAACCCTTGTACTGGGGACCAAAACTGTACCAGCCCCTTCAGCTACAAAAATGTGTTGAAACTCACCAGCGATGGGGAGCAGTTTAATACTCTGGTGGGGAATCAACAGATATCGGGTAACCTTGACTCACCTGAGGGAGGATTTGATGCTATCATGCAGGTGGCTGTATGTGGGGTGAGTGAAAAAAAACTTTACTACTTCATCCATGATTTTGTTTCTACTTTACCCTCCGCGACCTCATTTTTTAACCTTAACTCTTTCACCGCCAGCGTTTTAAAAAAAAAGTTGCCAGCTAGCGCCAGCATTTTTCATGATTTTCACAAAAGTTTAATGTCTTATAGAAAATGTTCTTCTTCAAATATATAAACATACAATATACCAAATGAAAGAACAGACCCTCTGTTTCTGCAAAAACACCACATTTTGAGCAAAAAGCAGAGATAATTAAATTTTTGTGACGGACTTTTCATAGAGTTCCCATTCAGAGCGATCTTTAAAACAGACAGGGACATGCAGCAGCTTGCCATAGGGCAATACTTTTGGGTTTAAAAAGTTGTGGAAGGGCGCCACCTAGTGGATAATAGCGGTATTGCGGAAAGACGGAAAAACTCGTCATTGGTTGGGAAGTGTTTTCTCTTGATTGACGAGATATCTCGTCAATGGCGGTGAAAGAGTTAATACTCGTTGGGGGTAATGCATTACAAGTAACGTGCATTAGGTAATAATATTAGTTTTCTAAAGTAACGAGTAAATTAACGCATTACTTTTTAAATGTACACATTAACATTTTAGTTACTTTTTCAAAAAAGTAATGCAAGTTACTTTTTTAGTTTAATTAATTTGATTAAAAAATAAAAATGATGTACTGAATTAAACTAAACATAGTCAAATTATGCACTCTATGCGTACACGCCTGTGTGGGAACAGTCAGAAACTGAGATGGAAGGTCAGAGCTCGACATTTTTGTGATGAAATATGCAATTTCTGAAATTTTCAGTCAATAAAACACCTGCAAGGCCTGAAAGAGATCAAGCCTCAGCCAAGAAATAGTAACGCAAAATTAACTAAAAAGTAACGTAAGCATTACTTTCCATGAAAAGTAATTAAGTAACGAAGATTAGTTACTTTTTCGGGAGTAACTTAAAGGGATAGTTCACTTAAAAATAAAAATTCTGTCATCATTTACTCACTCTCATGTTGTTACAAGCCTGCCTACATTTCTTTGTTCTGATGAACACAAAGAAAGATATTATATATAGATAATATTTGAAACCAAACTGTTTGTAGACCCCATTTACTTCCACAGTATTTTTTTCCTACTATGGAAGTGAATAGGGTCCACGAATGGTTTGGTTATGGCAGAATGATGACAGAATTTTCATTTTTAGGTGAACTATCCCTTTAATATTGTAATGCATTACTTTTAAAAGTAACTTTCCCCAACACTCCTAATACTCTTTCTACCCTTTCAGAACCACATAGGTTGGAGAAATGTCACTCGTTTGTTGGTGTTCTCCACGGATGCAGGTTTCCACTTTGCTGGAGACGGAAAACTCGGCGGAATCGTTCTTCCCAATGATGGGAAATGCCACCTGGAAAACAACATGTACACAATGAGCCATTATTATGTATGTAATGTTTGGTACTTTCTTGGGTTTGTGAATGTTAAATGTTTGACTGTCTAATAGAGGTTTCGTCTGTGTCTTTTGCTAGGATTATCCATCCATCGCCCACCTTGTTCAGAAACTGAGCGAAAACAACATTCAGACCATATTTGCTGTCACAGAAGAATTTCAGCCTGTTTACAAAGTACGTTCACTTTGATTTTTATCTTACTGATGGGTTTGATTTCTAAACATTTCCATCTGGCTTGTTGTTTATTTTTTCACATTATTCAAAACGTATACAACTTTAATTTATATTAGTGGTGTTATGTAAAAGCATTAAAAAGTGTTTTCCAATGTGTGTTTTAATAAATGGTACACCTTAGTTTTTGTGTTCGTGGCTTTTGCCCTTCTCACATTTTCTTTAAAAAGTTTAAAGCATTGTTAATTTATTTTTTTTTTACTACTGATCTTACTTTGAAAGACATTTCAAATAGTTAACTTTATTCCAGTAATAAAAAATATTTAATATTTTTTTTCATGTGCACTCTTTGAATCCAGCTTCTCTGTATTTGGAAAGCCACAACCCCGAAATAGTTTCTGACTCCCAACTTGGAAAAGCCAAAGTCATAATTTAAAGTTCCTGTCTCAAGTGTAATGGAATGTTGTTAAACAAACACCCAGTCTCTGTGCTTGAGATCCATGAATGTTTTTGTACCTTTTTCTTTTTTTTCCCTTTCCACAGGAACTTAAAAACTTAATTCCGAAGTCTGCAGTGGGCACGCTGTCAGCAAACTCTAGCAACGTGATCAATCTTATTATTGATGCCTACAATGTGAGTAAATCAGAAACATTCACAGTGTTTTGATTGAATTTGACCATATAAAGCTCCTCTCATTTAAACTGATGCCCTCTCGCTCTCTTTCAGTCTCTCTCTTCAGAGGTCATTCTGGAGAACAGTAAACTTCCTGAGGGAGTGACCATCACCTATCAATCACACTGTAAAAACGGTATAGTGAATGATGGAGAAAATGGAAGGAGGTGCTCCAACATTTCCATCGGAGATGAGGTGAGACCAAATCAGCCATGTTATCCACCTCTCAAGCAATTCTTACATGAAATAAGATATTAAAGTTGTTTGTATTTGAAATGAATTCTTAGGTATCCTTCAGCATTAATATCACAGCTCAGGGTTGCCCCAGACAAGGCAAAGAAGAAAAAATTAAGATTAAACCTTTGAGTTTTACTGAGGAGGTCGAGATCACCCTCAACTTCATCTGCGAGTGTGACTGTCACAAGCAGGGCATCAAAAACAGCGACTTGTGTCATAACGGCAACGGCACATTTGAATGTGGAGCCTGCAGGTGAGTCTAAGCTCATACAGCAATCTAGCACTTGTTTAGACCTTGTATGTATAAATTATATTTTATGCAGCTCAACTGGTAGAGCATTGGGATAAAAGCATCTAATCTCTGATTACGCATGAGATTATGCAAGTATCTGGCAAACGCGAGCGTCTCTTTTATCATAAACCCTTCAGACGCGTCTGCAGCAGGCACTTATTTTGACAAGACACGTGATGCACACAGGACCCCTCGAGACGCAGAACACATACTTTGAAAATACGAACCACACACATCACGGGATACCTACTTGTTGTGATGAACTTCGCATCGAGCGCCCTCGAAAAGAAGTCATTGGCCGCCACTGGTCCAAACACAGCCTAGACGCCTAGGATAAAGTTTAATAGACGTCTAACCATAGCCCAACAATAAATTAAATACAATTAAATAATAAACCAAACACCTTGTAATCTATGTTGACTCTGCTTACAAAATTGAATATCATATATATCTCACAAGTTATTTTGGCAGAAAAAAAACACCAAATTCAGGTTTATTTTTATTTTGTCTAGAAGTGGGTTACTCATAGCCGAACTATATTGGGTCTATAGTTAACCTATACGGTGAAATGACGGCTGTTGCTTGCTGGGTAATAAACTTAGTTGTTGTCTAATTGCAGATATCGTGTACATGTGTGCTAATTTGAGCAATTTTGGTAATTATGTCATTACTTTGTCATTTCCTTTGTATGTCTCCTTGTATTTATTTCAAATCGAAATGACATCAGCCACCCTGCTGATGTCATTTTATCCACCTCATTTTATCCATACAAGACCCTCCGCTTCGCGTCGGGTCCTGATCACACTGTCGGGGCTTATTTCCCGATAACTACCGGCTGCCTCTACATTATCCCTTACTTAAAAAAGCTCAGATACAAAACCCTCTAAGTGCACCTGACTCTTAATTGATTTTGCCAACAAATCTGTAACTCTTTCCCTGCCAGTGTTTTTTTTTTAAGTTGCCAGCCAGCGACAGCATTTTTTTATGATTTTCACAAATGTTTAATGCCTTCCAGAAAATGTTCTTCTATAAATATATAAACAAACAATATATCATGTTAAAGAACAGATCCTCTGCTTTCAAACAAAAAAATCATTTGTTCTCTTTTATCACCAATTTTGAGCAAAAAGCTGCATATCTGTAAAGGACTTTTGTTAGTGTCATACACATAATACACAGAGTTTTACTGTTTTTGAATCAGCGGATGCTTCATTGTTTTATAAGTTATAAGAGAGCCACCTAGTGGATAATAGCAGAAAAACAGTTTGCCCTAAAAACTCAATCAGGGAAGCGTCATTGGCAGGGAAGCGTTTTCTCTTAATTGAGGAAATAACTCATCAACGGCGGGGGAAGTATTAAGCAGATTTAAAGCAAAAGTATTTGATGAACTTTAAATATGTGCCGAGAGCATTCAGTTAAAGGAACAGTATGTAGGATTGTGGCTAAAACTGGTATTGCAATCGCAAAACTTGTGGCTAAAACTGGTACTGCAATCACACAACTGGTGGCCAATACACAAAATGACAACATAAACATCAGTTGAGGGCTGCAACTCCACTTTTTAAATGACAATATCCTGGCCAGACCACTGTTGTCACTGATATAAGTATTTGAAATGGAAATTATTTCTTAATGTCTAGTTACATATCAGGGCCATTTTTTGATTAATTGATATAAATTTCTTACATACTGTTCCTTTAATATCATTATCTCATTTTTTGACTTAGTTGGCGTTTAGGGGCATTTGCATCTGAGCTCCTAATTTACTCTCAAGCACGATGATATGATAACATATTATACATTTTAGAGAACATAGATGATTACATATACCCGTTACCCACTCACAACTAATAAAAAATTATAACTTGGCCTGCCTGACCCATAGATTATCTGCAGTGTCCATGGATATAACTGCAATTTGCACATCACTATTCTCTAAACTCTCTATTATTATTTTGTCTATTTATAAACACTTATATTTCTGGTAAAGTTGTAACGTAATGTATATTTTTACACCTCACTCTGCTCTTATCAGGTGCAATAAGGGACGTGTTGGCAGACAGTGTGAATGTCGTAAAGACGAGGTGTCCACTGAGGACCTGGACAAGAATTGCCGTAAGGACAACGGCACGGACATCTGCAGTAACAATGGCGAGTGTGTGTGCGGCACCTGCGAGTGCAAGAAAAGAGACAATCCTGAGGAACGCTACAGCGGCAAGTTCTGCGAGTGCGACAACTTCAACTGCGACCGTTCCAACAATAAACTCTGTGGAGGTACAGGAAGCTTTTTATCACTAAAAGACACTTTGTTACTCAACAGACCATTAACACAGGAAAAAAAACATCAGATTACAGATTCTGTTTACGTTTCATATCACCAGATAAAGACTGTTAGTTACTGTAATCTTATTCTCTTTCCTGTAGGACACGGCCGTTGTGAGTGCAGGGTTTGTGTCTGTGATGCTAACTACACTGGAAGCGCGTGTGACTGCTCTCTGGACACCTCTACCTGCCTCGCCTCCAACAAGCAGATCTGTAATGGCAGAGGGATTTGTGAGTGTGGGACCTGCAGGTGCACAGACCCCAAGTTTCAGGGTCCCACCTGTGAGATTTGCCCCACCTGCCCTGGAGTCTGCACTGAACACAAGTATGTGACAAAAAAGAGCAAACAAGTCAGAGAAAGACGTATAATATGTGCCGAGAGCATTCAGTCAATATCATCAACTGTTATAATTATAAGGGGGTCCTTGGACATTTTCCTCCCCTGTAAGGGGTCCCTGGCCCCAAAAAGTTTGAGAACCCCTGCCATAGAAGAACCAATCAGTCCAAGGTTCTTGAAAAGTTAAAGGTTCTTTATAGAACCATACAGCCAAAAATAGTTCTTCTATGGTATATTTATTTGAAAAGTGTAAGATGTTATCTTTGATATTCCAGTGAAATGATGTGAGTTTCATGCTGGCTGAATGAGTTAATGTCAGATTTCCTTTCACAGGGAGTGCGTGCAGTGTCGGGCATTCGGCACCGGAGAGAAGAAAGACACTTGTGAGAGAGACTGTAGTTACTTTAATCTCATCAAGGTGAAGGACAGAGACAAACTCCCTCAGCCCGTCCAGGCTTTCCCCCTCATGCACTGCAAAGAGAGAGACGCCAATGACTGCTGGTTTTACTACACATACGCTGTCAATAACACTGAGAAGGAGGTCCATGTTGTGGAAGAATTAGGTGAGGACCAAATGTGTGTTTTTATATCCATTAGGGTTAGGCAATGACATGCATAGTTACTTTACAGAAGTCTTTCAACAGATCTGAAACCAGATTTTAATGTGTTGATGACGGTTTTGTTTGGCAGAGTGTCCGCCGGGTCCTGACATCATCCCCATTGTGGCGGGTGTGGTCGCGGGCATCGTTCTGATTGGTCTAGCCCTGCTACTGATCTGGAAGCTGCTCATGATCATTCATGACAGACGCGAGTTCGCCAAGTTTGAAAAAGAGAAGATGAACGCCAAGTGGGACACGGTATGAAAAGCTTCTGACTATTTTAATATCAAATAGTATTTAACAGAATCAACATTTATTTTGTTGTCTGGTTAAAGTTTAAACTTTGCAAATTTAAGTTGTGTGTTTAGGAGGTCACTGAATGTTTTTGAGCTGGATGGATTTTAAGACAGCTGAGAGGAAAGGCTTTTGGGTTTTCAAGGCCTCATTTTTCGGGGTGTGGCCTGGGCTGTTGTGGTCATTGTGGACGGTTCAGTGCTGCCCTCTGCTGTTTAAAACTTAACATTTTACAACACATGTGCACATTGGCATCCATCTGTAATGCCAAACAGAATTCAAAATCACACAAAAACAAAAGAGGAAAAATAGGATAAGGCAATAGTTAAGATGATAATGACATACTTAGTTATAGTAAGAATCATTGTAATAAAGTGAATAAGTGTAAATAATTCCTTTTGATCATGTTTATTTTTTATAAAGTGAATAAGTGTAAATAATTCCTTTAATAATGTTTATTTTTTATAAAGTGAATAGTGAATAAGTGTAAATAATTATTTTAATAATGTTTAATTTTTATGAAGTGAATAAGTGTAAATAATTTCTTTAATAATGTTTAAAAATAATTTATTTGCATATGCTAAAATTAAAACAATAGATCTCTATGAAGTCTTTTACACTGCGTACGATTATTCGTGCTGGGTGAAAGTGAGGATTTTTTTCGACCAGTGTGACGTTTTTTCCCCGTCGGGCTGCGATGAAACGAGCTGGTTGTTACACATTGCTTAAAGTAAATGTCCTTAACTGTTTGAACCCCACAGTTTGAGCACAGATAATGTGTGCGGAGAAACATTTTGGGTGAATTAACCCTTTAAGGGAATAGTACACAAAAAATTACAATTTACTCACCCTCCATTTTTAGGTGAACTGCCTCCATAAGTATGATATGAAGGTTATACTTTCATTGTCTTGCATGCTTTCTCTTTTTTCATCCATGCTTTGTATACTTTGCATCTTTTCTACCTACATACTGTATCATGACCATTTTTTTGTCCTTTATTTGTTTTCTATCATTTCATCTCATGTATTTCTTTACTTTATATGTTCTTGATTTTTTATCTGCCCCATTTCCACCTTCAGACAGACAATCCAATTTACAAGAGCCCTATTAATAAATTCCAGAATCCAAGCTATGGACGTAAAGCTGTTGCTCTTTAAGTTTGTATATCTCTCCTCTTTCTGCATGATCTTTCTTCAGTGTGTGCGTTTGTGTGTGTGTGAATATTTATCTGTATCTGTCTTATTTGCTTTCAATTTCAACCATTTTCAGATGCTTTTTTACTTTTCAATTTTCGTATTTGACATCCCTGACATCTTGAAATTTCACGAAGTATTTAAACAATCACTAATAAATCCCAGCATGAGTATTTGACAGTACTTCACAATACTTTACTCAGTGTTTGACATAATCACTTTGTTCCCTCCAATATATAACAGGATGTCACACATATACCTGCATGTGGTGATGTTTTCCAGTTCTTTATTTTTATGTAAGGACTGCTTTATAATGGGTAGAGATGCATTTAGATTTTGGATTTAGAGATTTAAGTGCATTGTTTTGCTCTGCGTGCATTAAGTGCATTTGTTGCTTATTGTTTCCAAGGCTAATTTTTGTTTATTTCACAGGGAGAAAATCCTATTTATAAGAGCGCTGTAACAACTGTCATCAACCCCAAATATGAAGGCAAATAATGGACAACGATATCACAACTCAAGAGTGTTTTTGAAGGAACGGGCCATGTGGATATCCTATATTTTCCTTTCATTTGTTTCACATTTTATTTTTATTCTTTTTGAAACTATATTGTAGTGTTAGATAGCAGTATTTTATCAAAGACTGGTTGCCCCCCTCCCTGTACAGTTTGTATAGACTTTATATTTACATCTATTTCTTTATGTAAACATTATCTCTTTTCACACAGAAGCATTTTGCTTTAAATATGGTGCAAAGGGATCCATAAATCCCTCTAAAAAAAAAACAGGATCATATTTACTTTTTCATGATGCTGATAGTGTGTATGTTGTCATAGGACCGCTTGACGAATGTGTATTTGATTTCGGATTGTCAAGTGAAGTGAAACCATCTTCTCTCTGATCAACATTGTAAACTGGGAAGGTTTGATTTGTTATGCTAATAATCTATGCATATTTGTTCACTGTTATAGATTTTATTTTATGCCAAAAACATGTTTAATGCAATGCAAAACACTTAACTGTTAAAATGGCACGTGTCCTGTGATCATAACTTTATGCTGAAAATGTTGTCTGTGCATTTTATATGTCATGAAAGGATTATGTGGTGAAGTTTTATTATGTGGCTCTTAATGAGTATCAGTGTATTCAGGTGATATCCTGATGTTAATCGGTATAGGAAGACAAATGCCATAAAACTGCTCATTGGAAATGGGCACAATTGTTATTACTCACAAATGAAGGATTTTAATGTTATGTAAAAGCTAAAACAAGTTTTAAATGAGCATACTTGATCATCTTTGTAATTTGAATGTGAAGACATGTAAAATTAAAGTTGTAATAATTCACAAATATGAAGTCAGAGATAAAAGCTAAACGCTACAAAAACCCTAAGCAGTATGTGTTGCTTAAAAACAAAATGAAGAAAATGAGTTGTTTTGTGTGCAGAGGTTCATATCTAATGCTCAGCGGTACAAATAAACATCTTTTACATATTTTATTGGAATGTAACCAAAACGTTCGGTCATTTTAAATGTACAATAATACTTGGGGAAATTTTATTTTAAAGAAAGACAAAAAGAGAAATGCTGTAAAAACACCCCTCTGCTATAGCTTGAGGTATTGGTTTGGTTTAAAGTGCCTTTTTTCTGGAATTCTAAATATTGGCATTTAGAATTTATTTATTAAAAGAAATAAAGAAAAAAAGATTGTTGTAATGTATTTCTTTCTAAGCTATGTAAAACATTAACAAATAAACAGTCACTAATTATTAATGCCATCATGGATTCTAATATTTGGGACACATAATAAAACGTCTCAGTTACGTATGTAACCCTCGTTCCCTGAAGGAATGGAACGGAGACGTCATGTCGTGACCGATGAATTGGGAACTCGCTTAGAGAGACCAATCTGCTTCGTTTACTACTACTTAAATGCCAATGTGCTTGGCATTGAGGTTTTAGCATAATGCCGGCACCACCCCACCAGGTGCGTATATAAGCCGCAGGTGCAAATAGGGAAATTAGCTTCTTTTCGCTAAGAAAGCCGGGAAACAGTGACCGGCCGTAAACAGCAGGGAGCAGCACCTGTGGCAACGGGACGTGACGTCTCCGTTCCCTTCCTTCAGGGAACGAGGGTTACATACCTAACCGAGACGTTCCCTTTCAGTCGGTCACTACGACGTCACAGCTTTCTCTCTCTGCTGACCACCGTAACAGACAAAGAGCTGGGAGCACACGCAGCTTCAGTGTGTGGTGTGACACTGACCTGAGCCCGCTGAGGGTGATGGTCATCCAGTCTCCTGCTCTGAGAGCGCAGACTCTGGGAAGCACCCACTGGCGATAGAGGAGAAGGAGGATGAGATTGTGTGTGCCCGCTATCAGCTCTCTCGATCCTCTGGAGACCTGGAAAAGAGATAGGAATGCACTCTTTTGTGGTTTTGTGGGTGCCGGCTGAGAAGCCGGCGGAACAGAAACAAAACGAAACCAAATATTCTCCGCCCGGCCCCCCTCCGGGGGAAGGAGCGGTACGTTCACCATCTCCCGAAGAGTGATTCCATCCGATTCCAGGTCGCCTGTCTCAGGGCCGCTTGGACCTCCGTTTGCCACCACAGGAAGCGGGCTGAGCGGGTGTGGCAGGCTGTCGATGGCTGTTCCCCCTCCGCTGCCGGGATGTCGTCCTAGGGAGGGGGCGGGGGCATCCGACCAGGGCGCCCTCGGCGAGGAGTATACGGCGATTTCCAAGTGCGTGTCAGCTCCTCAAGCACCTATGGGGAAGAAAGGTTCAGGAGGTGAGGGCTGTGAGGCCTGGGCAGCTCCAAAGAACCAGTCATCCTGAAAAGTATGCTGATCTCCGGATTTACGAGAGAGTGGCTGTCTTTAAGCTCTTCATATCACTCTTTTAGGAAATCACTCTTTAGATGCTCAGCTGATGATGCGCACAGGGATCAGCAATGCACTCACTAAAACTCAAAACAAAAAAGCTGTAGAGTAGTAGAAAAACTCCAAGCGTCTGCTGTGGTACTGCTTGTCCAACCAACTTCAGCAATCGTTTCCCCAAAGAGCAGAAAGTAGCTTCTCAGTTGCAGATACTGCCGGCATTTGAAGGGAAAACGATAATTTCCCTATTTGCACCTGCGGCTTATATACGCACTTGGTGGGGCAGCGCGGCATTATGCAAATACCTCAATGCCAAGTTCATTGGCGTTTTAGTAGTAAACGAAGCAGATTGGTCTCTCTAAGCGAGTTCCCAATTCGTCGGTCAGAACATGACGTTGTAGTGACCGACTGTGACGACGCTGAATTACTTCCTCATTCCATCGGTGCAGATCATGGGAGTTCCTGATTGGCTTTGCCCATGCTAATTGATAGTTAGCCAAAAAATATAAACGTGCTGTGTGTTATTTGGAGTGGGGCACTCTAGGGGAAGTTTTCCTCTCGAGTGTCTCGTTCTTATGTTTTTCTTTCACATGTAGCATCCAGTTTTGTTATAGTAATTTGCATTTCTTTGTTTTCTTTACCCCTAGACATTTGTTTATTATTATTGGTTGTGGTATATGTTTAATGTAATAAAATTCACATTAATTATACGTTTTGTGTGATTCCTCTTTTGTGTTGCGGCTTTAAGGAAACATCCTGCTTTAGGAGCATTACCAAAATTGACCAGATTAACAACACTTTTCTATAGTCTAGATATTTGTTTATATATATTTTTATAATGTTTTCATCTTTAAAACACTGCTTAAGTTTACATCAGAATGCACATGTAATATATTTAATACAAACACTTTGCATGGTTTGGCCAAAAAATGAAAGTGAAAGTGCAGCTGAGTCACACCTAACATGTTTTGCACACGACTCTTAACACAAAACCAGGAAACTACTTTTCAAGCGAGTTTGTTTCTCTCTCTGTCTGTCAGTATATTATTGAAATATGGCAGAAGCTCATGTTTTTAAGGACAAGTTCAGCTGTTCAGTGTGTTTGGATCTCCTGAAGGATCCAGTGACCATTCCCTGTGGACACAGTTACTGTATGAGCTGTATTACAAACTACTGGGATCAGAATGAGATGAGAATCTACAGCTGCCCTCAATGCAGACAAACCTTCACACCAAGACCTGTTTTATTTAAAAATGTGATGATTGCTGAAATGGTGGAGGAACTGAAGAAGACAAAACTTCAGACTGCTGTTCCTGCTGACTCTTATGCTGAAGCTGGAGATGTGGAGTGTGACGCCTGTACTGAGAGAAAATACAAAGCTGTCAAGTCCTGTCTGGAGTGTCTGAAGTCTTACTGTCAAAATCATCTTAAACAACATGAGAATTTCTTTAATGACAGGAGGCATCATTTGATGAATCCCACCAGACAACTTCATGAGATGATCTGCTCAAAACATAATAAACAACTAGAAATCTACTGTCGCACCGACCAACACTGCATTTGTTATCTGTGTACGATGGACGAACATAAAAACCATGATACTGTGACAGCTGTAGCAGAAAGAACTGAGAAACAGGTATGAACTGAATTCAGACACTGCACTAATGCTAACAGTACTGATTAATAATATGCTAAACCATGAATGTCATTATGGTAACATTACATGCATGCTGTATAATGTAATATCTTTGAGGTCTTATAGTTATTTGTTATCTCACAGAGAGTTTTGGGAGAGAGACAGAGAAAATTACATCAGATAATTGAGGAGAGAGAGAAGGAGCTTCAGGAGCTGAGAGAGGCTGTGGACTCTCATGCGGTGAGTTTTGAGCAGAAAAACATCTGCTGGCAGCTTGAAGATCAGTTTGAGATTCATGACTCTCCTCCAGTGATGGAGATCTTTACTGATGTACCTGTAATGGATCTGATTGTAATGTTTGTCCTAACAGCGCTCTGCACAGACAGCAGTGGAGGACAGTGAGAGGATCTTTACTCAACTGATCCGATCCATTGAGAGAAGACGATCTGAGGTGACACAACTGATCAGAGATCAGGAAAAGACTGCAGTGAGTCGAGCTGAAGGAGTCATGAAGCGTCTGGAGGAGGAGATTGATGATCTGAGGAGGAGAGACGCTGAACTGAAGCAGTTTTCACATACAGACAATCACATCCATTTCCTACAGGTAACACAACTCTGAAATACAACACAGTGAGCATTAGCAGGATCTCTGGAAAACTTCACTTCTTATATGACTATGATGGTGGTTATTTTATAAGCTGATAAATGTGCTTAATGTTGAATCTTTATGTTCATTTGTAATCTTTTCTTCTTCAGGGTTTTCAGTCTCTGTCTGCAGCTCCTGAGTCTTCAGTCTCACACAGATTTACTCTCAGCTCTCTCCTCTCTTTTGATGATGTGAGAAAATCTCTCTCTCAACTGAAAGACAAACTGGAGGATTTCTGTAGAGAGGAGATAGAGAAGATATCTGGTGAAGGTAAAGTAGCAGATATTCATTTACTCTCAAACAATATCACACAAGCAAGAGTGCTGTTAGACTTTATATCAATGTCATGATCTCTGTTTTATTGTGTGTGTTATTGGTTATTATATTTATACTATGAGAATTATATTAATTATGTCTGTTTATGTTTCAGTTACATATATCTCAGTTATTTCTAATGAACTGAAAAGCAGGGAGGATTTCCTACAATGTAAGAGACTTTGAAAACTTGTATGATTTATAACTTTGATTTATTAATATCCTTTAGTAAAGGGATAAAACAAGTTGAGTATTATTAATGTTTACAGAAAATGTCTATGTTCAGGTCACACGTGTCAGTTATTGTTAAAGAGGTGAATTAAGTGAGTAAAATCAACAGTAAGCTGCAGATACTGAGACTCAGAAAAAACATAAACCTTTCAAAACATTTAAGGATATATTAAACAATCTTAAACTTAATAATAACTGTGAAGAAATGAAAGTTAAAGAAAGTACAAATAAAGAGTAAGTACAAATATAGAAATGTGTAGGTTTTGGAAATAATGCAATAAATCTGCATTGATGATTTTTGTTAAACTGTTGAAGTCATTTGTGTTTATCTTCACCAGATTATAAGCAGTTCACACTGGATTCAAACACGGTGCATAAAATCATTCAGCTGTCTGATGGGAACAGAACGGCTTCTAACACTATCACAGTCCATCAGTATCCTGATCATCCTGACAGATTTGATTACTGGAGTCAGGTGTTGTGTAGAGAGAGTTTGTGGGGACGCTGTTACTGGGAGGTTGAGTGGAGTGGTGTGGTGTATATATCAGTGTCATATAAGAGCATCAGCAGGAAGGGAAAGGGGAATGAGTGTTTGTTTGGATATAATAATCAGTCCTGGAGTTTGTACTGCAGTGACTCCAGCTGCTACTTCAGTCACAATAACAAACTCACTAAACTCCCTGTGGTGTTGAGCTCCTGTAGAATAGGAGTGTATGTGGATCACAGTAAAGGATCTCTGTCCTTCTACAGCGTCTCTGATACAATGAACCTCATACACAGAGTCAACACCACATTCATTAAACCACTTTATCCTGGGTTTTTTATTTTTAATGAATCCACAGTGAAAATGTGTCGTCTCATAAAGTAAATCGTAGGGATTTTATAAGCTGCATATAAATTTAGGTTTATAATAGTGATTACAATATTTGCTATATTTTTCACAAGCTTTTATATATTTTATAGATATGCCTGTACTTCTCTGTATTTAACATTACTACACATATCAAAATTGTGAAAAGCGCTATAATAAACTTGAATTGAACTTATCAAAAAATATATTCTGTATGTTCTAATTAAAAAAATAATTTGACTGTTTCACTTAATAAAATTGAGGCAGCTTATTTTTTTTCAGTATTTTGATTTCAATTTTTTGTTCTATTAAATTTCACACTGAACTTTCAATTTAAATAATGTCAACTTAAATGTATCAGTTCACAAACAGGTATAAGCCTAAAAAATAAAGTAGCTTAATTTAATGTTTCATGCCATCCCAAGACACTTACACATTGATTGACTGCATCACTATTTTCACATAAACAATAACGCTTGATATCATAAAACATATTTTTAAGTAAATTAAATTAAAATTCATCATAAAGGCAAAGATCTAAAAAGGCTGTAAAGTTTACTCAAGAACTTTCTTAGTGAATCAGACACCCAATCACTGCTTATATTTTATAATAAGACCATCAACCAACAAACAAGCCAGATTCACACAGAGATGTAGAAGAAGGTATCTGGCAATCTTATTATGAGATGGTTTACAGCCCATGATTTATTTTGTATTCATCCAAAACAAGCAAAGAAAGCCTTTCTAGTCAAGTACATGTGAAGTGCCCTCCATAAGTATTGGGACAGTGAGGCAAAAGTGCTCTTTTTGTGGAGACAATTATTTTGTAAAATGAATATGAGGCAAAAAGTATACAGAATATTAACTACATGCTTTACCGACAAAAAAACAACAACCTTTCATCCTGACTTATGTGTGTTGTCAGCAAATGAAAAATAAATGCCCATGGGAAATTTTAACTTATAACCTTTAACTCATACGAGAGTCTTCGAGGGCGATTATGAAAAGTGTCAATGATGTCATCATACTCAGTCCAGAAAATCCACCAATTTATGTTCGAAAAACAGCAAGGAAGGATTTAAAAGCAAATATATACAGCATAAAATCACAGCATTTTTACTTCACTGTTTCATCAGCATAACAGCATACAACATAATTCAAACCATGGGACAAATCATTGGGCATTATGCCAATCTGTGTTGTGAAAGTCTCACGGCTACAATCCTGTGATGTAGGCATTTCTGTGTCTTGAGAAGCCTCAGGTGCCACTTCACTCGCTGTCGCAGAAGCAGACTCAGATGATGTAGACAGTGGCGGCGTTTCACAAAAACCTAGGGTATGGCAAAAATTCTTCGTACAAGGCGGCCATTCAAATAACGAATCTATGAAACCACATTATACCCATATGTTTACATACTGCACCAACCTGTATAAAATCATACTATGATTGCACGGATGTAAACTTACTGACAACAATACGGAAGCAATACAAATGAAAAACAAAAACAGAAATCATGGTTGTTTAAAATGCTTTTCAAATGTTGTCATTCTTAACTAAGTGGAACTCCAGCAACAGATAAAACTAAATCAAGATAATATCAAAACATACTGTAACATCCCTTCACAAATCTTGTCATGACAGCCGCCAATAAACACTTATAAAACACAATAAAGACTTTTAATGTTGTGATAGAGCACATAGTTAACCCAACCAGCTAACCAACTAAAATGCTAAATGCAAAAACAAGTCTTACCTTTTGTCGTCGTGCAGTTTTTATTCCACAAGTCGCCATATTCAAAAACGCGCGCAAATAATTAATACAATTCACTTCGACTGCGCTACAATTTCGAAGTGGAAGAGAACATGTTTATTTATCCACAGAGAACAAATCGAATTGAAATTGCATTGAAATAGAATTGAACAAATCATTTTACTTCTGGAATAATGTATACAATATACATTGCGCGAGTGTTGTGGAGAGTTTGTTTGAATGTTAAAACAAAAAAAGGAGTTTACTTGCGAAAATAAAGATTATAACAACAGCGGTCATCATGAAACCTCCTGCACAATTCAATCTGCGCTGCAAGAACGACAGGGTGATGACATCAAAGTACCGCGAGGGTGAGGCGAAAAATAATAGGAAGAGTTTGCTTTCAAACCGCTCTCGCGGCACGTTGATGTCATCCACATGTCAGTTTCTGTATTATAGCATGAAGTCGAGCACACGCGTAAATTTTCCATATTAGTGATGTACCAATGTTCAGATATGTTCTACTTAAAATATTTAACATTATTTTTAATGAGCTTCATTATAGCCGGTTGATTTCTGCTGTTTTGTCTGAATGCTAGGGTATGGCAACTGCCATACCCTGCCATACGCAAACGCCGCCCCTGGATGTAGATGCAAATTTTCGTCTTCTAGCTCATCTCTCCGTGCTTTTTTGAAAAACATAATATTGTACTTTGCGCGCCAGCTGCCATTGTCACCGAATATTAATGAACTCTCATGCGAAGAAGACAGCGTAAGTTATGCACAACAACACGTGACATGAGCTAATCCAATCAAGTTTGAAAACAGATGCATTTTACCTCGCAGCATTTTGATTGGTCAATCTATCAGACTAAGAAATCAACATTTTCTTATTTTATTTATTTTATTTTAAGCAATTGGAAATCTGAGGGGGACGGAGGCCCAGGGCCGGCGCCACGAGGGGGCGTGACACTATCCCGCCCCCTCAGATCACCATTAATGTTGAATGGGATTTTAATTATAAAATGCGCTATTTAAAAATCACGTTTGCCTTGTGTATTGTCTTCCTAAAGTGAATTTTAAAGTCTAATTATTTAACAAAACAAAAAAACAAGTGTGCATGTATTCTACCGTGACACACGCCCACTCATGTGTAGCCTATAGGCTTGTTCGAATTCATCAGGCGAAGACGTCAAAATGCCGCGAGAGCGAGACGAAACGACACTTAGTATGATTTCTCGAATCGTTCTCGCGGTACTTTGACGTCATGTGGTTGTTGGTTCTTGCAGCCGCGCCTGAAGTTGAACAAGTTTGTGTTGACGGCTTGAGGCACGCTGACAATGAGCCCGCGTTCTTAGTCTCAGAGGGAAATCAAGATGTCGAAGTGGGAAATTATATAAAAATTTACAGACAGGAGTGTGAGAGTGACCTGGGCCTGCCCTGTAGCAATGGATATATGGAAAATAGCATTGGAAGTTTTACAAACCGGACTCCGGATTGTCACACATCAATTAATGCCGTGGCGTGGATGAATTATCGGAGCATTTCAGGTGCAAAGATCCAAATGTTCGGCTGTCATTAAGTCAATTCGGGCACCATGAACTTCAGCCAGACTGTACATAGTTTTGAAAAGTTCAGAATGATGTTCATGTTCTTCAGCATCCTTGCAAGTCAACGTACAACCAACAGCCTATTATTTTTCTGCATTTAACGTTAAAGGTAAGCCTGTACGATCTCTCTCTCACACACACACCTGTTTATCAGGAGTAAATAGATAAAAAACAGACATTGTTAAATTTATAATTAACGAATTTGAATAAGCCTATCCTACAGCATAGCTGTATATGTAAACGAGTTATTGTCATTTTGCTATTGTGGTTCTCTAGCTGCTTAATCGCTAGCTTATGGTGCATTACTTGTGGCAGTTAAAATAACTACGTTATATGATCAAATTGAACCAAAATGTTGATAAAATGTTGCGTTTGGACCGTTTTTGGGCTGAAAACCATCAACTCTATTTGCCAACACTGCCCCCCACCATTACGTAAAATGTATTTCTACCTCTGGTTCTGAACTTCAAATGAGTAGTGTTGTGCCAATATGTAACGTTAGGTTTGCGTTTTTTTGTTGTTGTTGTATTGTTCAGAGCTCTGAACGTTGCTCACTATAGCTGTAGTTTTTGTGGTTGTATTACAGAGATGTTTGTTTATTACACATTAAAACTTAATGTACCAAACCTATGTATTTTCTAGCTGGGGGAATTATATGCATTCATGTGATCGCCCCCTCTGGTATTTTAGACGCCCCCTCATCAGCGCTCGGCTGGCGCCGGCACTGCGAAGGCCCAAGGCCCACCTAATCCCCCTCATGGCTACACCCCTGGTTCCAGCAGCCAATAGTACAAAGACAACAAAATGTCTATGTGTTTTTTTATATGCTTAAAGATAAATTTAAGTACAAATTCATCATTCAACACCATTGCTAAGTATTTTCTCCTTGATTTTTGTTATGGTTAAGGTACTAATCAACTATGAATCACTCAGTCACACTTCACAAATGTCTTTATTCCACAATTGTATAATCACACACTCTTAGAAAGGATGTGTTAAAAGTACCACAAAATGTGTTGTTTCGATAATAACTAAGAGATGCGTGGATTTTGGGACAACGCATTGAGTGTGTTGTTTTTAGCAAATTCGTTCTGAGTACAGCATTTAGATAATAGTGTCTGACTGTTTTCTTAAAATTAAATGTTAAAACCTTGTTAAACCATTTAATTAAAATGTTACCAAAAATATGTATATATAAATATCTCATTGTCAAAAAAAACTTAATCACAATCCACTTACTATTAGCCTTGTAGAGTAGGGCTCTATAGGAGGAGGAACATAAGTACAATATACCCCCAAAAAGGAAAAGGAAATCTATACATACAACCAAAAACAATTAATCACAACAGTGCCCAAATCCCAACTCACTAATACACAGCAAAACATACTCATGGTTTTTTTTTACCTCCCTGATATAATTTAGCCCAACTCAACCCAGACAAGAAACAAGAATAAAAATAAAAATCCAAATGCAATTAATTTAATAAATTCTTAAATAGCAAGACAACACTCTTATTAGACTTTTAAACTCACTTCATGCAAAGATACAAAAAAGTCACAATTCAAATAGTCCACCTGCAGTCCTCTACACTTCAGTTCTCACTGTACGCAGCCGACACGTTGAACCCTAATGGCTGGAAGAGTGAAAAGTTTGTCCCGCCTTGCAGGAGATGATGATGCCCTTTAGTACTCAATGCTCCATATAGATAATAATGGTGTCCTGTAGCACCCCTTGCTACAATCCGACAGTGGCATTCTGGAGTCAGGCTTCTACCAGTCGACAGGGCCTTTCCAGTCTATTTTCACTGGTGTCCATCAGCCAGGTCATATAACTGTCCCATCTCACCTTCACTTTTGTGGCGCACCGTCTTTAATCTGACTCGCCAACCAATCTCAGAGCTTTGTTTCCCTCCTCTCGCTCGCCGCTTACGGTTCATTCTCCGCCAAAAACAAATGTCCATGGAATTTTTATTTAATAATCTTTGGCAACACAGCTCCAGCCCGGGACACCACTAGCCATTTTGGGCCCTATAAAAGAATACAGCATGTAGTTGGGCCCTCTACCACACCCATGTACTAATTAAAATGAGCTTTAAGGCCCCAATATTGTGTGGGCCCTTAGAAATGTCCTACCTTTTAACCACTTAGTGACGCCCCTGGGTCCAGCAGCTGATACAAAGACAATAGAGACATGACCATAAAGTCCAATTACTTTTATTAACCACACCTCACAACGATAACTATAAAGGGTAAACAATTTCACTACTGGTTCACTATATATTCTCTATATAATCAAATAAAAACCCTTTAACCTTGAACAATTTTAATTTAGAAAATGTTTTTAAAACAGCATTCATTTAAAAGACTTCTCAACACAACATTGAGTGAGTAACAGAAACTAAACGTCTTAGTTTTGTTTCCTGGTGGAGGGAATGAGATGTTTTGTCCCTCCTGTCACAACACTGAACTGCGTGCAGATCTATCAGATTCCTTCTTTCACAACACACTGACATCCACTTCCACATTGATTTGGCTTATTTTTGTTAATAATTGTGGAGACGTTGTAATATCTTTAAGCATGTTATTATATGGTCACAGATGGTTCACTTTAAAATACTGAAAAATAGAAATAATACATCTGTAAATACTACACCTTAACAATACTTACAGTGTTTTTACCATATAACAAAGTTTTAACCACTGTAAGTAAATGTTTTGCCAGATCCATAAGGGATTATTTTTTTAAGATGAAAGATAGTGGCTGTGTCCGAGACCACATACTTTTCTACTAAACAGTATGTGAGAAAACTTTCTATCTATCACAAAACTATCACAGCGGATTCTGATGTGTGCATTCAATGGACATTTTTCTTTCCCATGAGGCCATGGAAGAGGATTAGTGAACCAAGATGACATGAAAACAACTGACGCTAGATCACATGACAAAGACAACAGGGGGAATGTAGTGTGTCCGGATTTTATTCATACTACACATAAAGAACATACTGTGTTTTATTATGACTATCACATATGCACACCAAACATTTGGCACAATTTCCAAATTAACCACAACCAACTTGTGAGAAATCATTTGTGTTTTTATTACATGTGAATATGTAAACATTAAATAGTGTCTGGAGAACAAAAATCCAGTCCATCTGATTCAGATCGTACAGTCTCTAGTAATGAGCTGATGAGTTAAATCAAAGGTGTCAGATGGGTGAAACTTGCAAAAATGTGCAGCACTACAGGACTGAACTTACAATCACTGCTGTTTATTTCCCCCAAATTACACCAGAACACACAGAGAATACATTCAATACAAACATTCAATATGCAGACCTACAATATTAGATTTAACAATGATGCTACATTTAATGGAAATCTTTAACATTTTGTGGATGATGTAAAAAAAAACTGAAAGTGAAAATGCACTAAAATACTGGTGAGTCACACCTACTGTAACAAAACCTGTTTTGCATACGACTATTAAACACAAAACCAGGAAACTACTTCAGCTGTTCGTTTAAAAAAACATAGACTTTTTAAGCGACTGTCTCACTCTGTATATTAGTGAAATATGGCAGAAGCTCATATTTTTCAGGACAAGTTCAGCTGTTCAGTGTGTTTGGATCTCCTGAAGGATCCAGTGACCATTCCCTGTGGACACAGTTACTGTATGAGCTGTATTACAAACTGCTGGGATCAGAATGAGATGAGAATCTACAGCTGCCCTCAATGCAGACAAACCTTCACACCAAGACCTGTTTTATTTAAAAATGTGATGATTGCTGAAATGGTGGAGGAACTGAAGAAGACAAAACTTCAGACTGCTGTTCCTGCTGACTCTTATGCTGAAGCTGGAGATGTGGAGTGTGACGCCTGTACTGAGAGAAAATACAAAGCTGTCAAGTCCTGTCTGGAGTGTGTGAAGTCTTACTGTCAAAATCATCTTAAACAACATGAGAATTTCTTCAATGACGGGAGGCATCATTTGATGAATCCCACCAGACAACTTCATGAGATGATCTGCTCAAAACATAATAAACAACTAGAAATCTACTGTCGCATTGACCAACACTGCATTTGTTATCTGTGTACGATGGACGAACATAAAAACCATGATACTGTGACAGCTGTAGCAGAAAGAACTGAGAAACAGGTATGAACTGAATTCAGACACTGCAGTAATGCTAACAGTAATGATTATAATATGCTAAACCATGAATGTCATTATAGTAACATTACATGCATGCAGTTTAATGTAATATCTTTGAGGTTTTATAGTTATTTGTCATCTCACAGAGAGTTTTGGGAGAGCGACAGAGAAAATTACATCAGATAATTGAGGAGAGAGAGAAGGAGCTTCAGGAGCTGAGAGAGGCTGTGGACTCTCATGCGGTGCGTTTTGAACAGAAAAACATCTGCTGTCAGCTTGAAGATCAGTTTGAGATTCATGACTCTCCTCCAGTGATGGAGATCTTTACTGATGTACCTGTAATGGATCTGATTGTAATGTTTGTCCTAACAGCGCTCTGCACAGACAGCAGTGGAGGACAGTGAGAGGATCTTTACTCAACTGATCCGATCCATTGAGAGAAGACGATCTGAGGTGACACAACTGATCAGAGATCAGGAAAAGACTGCAGTGAGTCGAGCTGAAGGAGTCATGAAGCGTCTGGAGGAGGAGATTAATGATCTGAGGAGGAGAGACGCTGAACTGAAGCAGTTTTCACATACAGACAATCACATCAATTTCCTACAGGTAACACAACTCTGAAATACAACACAGTGAGCATTAGCAGGATCTCTGGAAGACTTCACTTCATATATGACTATGATGGTGGTTATTTTATAAGCTGATAAATGTGCTTAAAGATCCAATATGCATTTTCAATATGCATATTTTTTAATAAAATTTCCTAAAATAACTTGCACAGTGTGATATATTTCCAGCAGTAGTGTACTTACAATATCTCAAAAGTCTCCAAAATGTTTTTGTTTTAGATAAATTCCGATTTTAAATAATTGTCCATCCCGGAAAAAAACGTCGCCTTTCAGTGACGCAATATCCGCACTATCGTATTTTTCCGGTGTAGACCATGTGATATTCCACCACACCGGAAAAAAATAATTTGACGAATTGCTAAATTGTAACAGGATAATATAGGATAACATGTCATGTTCCTTGCAGTTCATTGATTATGATGACATAAAATAATGCTATCAGACATAAAGGTAATACAAAAACGAATAAATTACCTCATCCGATTCAATAATTCGACGTAGATGCATTGATAGATGGTGAAAACTCATTGAAAATGACATCTCCCAATGACATACACATTTTTTTGTGTTGAAAAAAATGACATACTGGATCTTTAATGTTGAATGTTTATGTTGTCTTTGCATTTGTAATCTTTTCTTCTTCAGGGTTTTCAGTCTCTGTCTGCAGCTCCTGAGTCTTCAGTCTCACACAGATTTACTCTCAGCTCTCTCCTCTCTTTTGATGATGTGAGAAAATCTCTCTCTCAACTGAAAGACAAACTGGAGGATTTCTGTAGAGAGGAGATAGAGAAGATATCTGGTGAAGGTAAAGTAGCAGATATTAATTTACTCTCAAACAATATCACACAAGCAAGAGCGCTGTCAATGTATACTGTATCAGTGTCATGATGTCTGTTTTCTGTTATTAGTTTATTATATTTCTACTTGTGTTATGGGAATTATATTAATTAAATAATAATAAATATTAATGTTTGTTTGTTTCAGTTACATATATCTCAGTTATTTCTGCTGAATTGAAAAGCAGGGAAGATTTCTTACAATGTAAGAGACTTTAAAAACATTTATTATTTATGACTTTATCATGATTAATGATTTTTATTTTTATCCACTACTACATAAAAATTGTGAGAACAAAAGAAGGAATAGAAAGTAAAGAACAAAGACAACATGAAGTAAAAAATATTTCTGAATGTTCAATGTTTACAGAATTTCAGGTCACACATGTCAGTAACTCAGTTATTGATAAAGAGGTGAATAAATTGAGTAAAATAAACAGTAAGCTGCAGATACTGAGACTCAAAATAAAAACATTGACCTTTCAAAAAAAATCAACTTCTGCTACCAGACACAGAACACAACTTAACTTTTTTATAAATAAAATTTACATTACCTTAAAAACTGTATACACATATTAAATATGATCTAACCAATCAGTGCAAATGGGTATAAATAGCAGTCCCTCACCTCTGTCCCGTGACAGTTTTTGTAGCATCCTTTCACCCCCTCATCACCTTGATCCCAGCTAATACATCTATCCCAGTTAAAGAGTTCTGAACTCGTGAAATAAATGCATTAAACAATCTTAAACTTAAACTGTGGGGAAACAAAGTAAATGAAAGAGTAAATACAAATATAGAAATGTGTAGTTTTTAAAATAATGCAATAAATCTGCAATGATGATTTTTGTTAAACTGCTTTGTGTTTATCTTCACCAGATTTCAAGCAGTTCACATTGGATTCAAACACAGTTAATAAATACATTCAGCTGTATGATGGGAACAGAACGGCTACTCGCACTAACACAGTCCATCAGTATCCTGATCATCCAGACAGATTTGATCACTGGCTGCAGGTGTTGTGTAGAGAGAGTTTGTGTGGACGCTGTTACTGGGAGGTTGAGTGGAGTGGTGAGATGTTTATATCAGTGTCATATAAGAGCATCAGCAGGAAGGGAGAGGGTTATGAGTGTTGGTTTGGATTTAATGATCAGTCCTGGAGTTTGTACTGCAGTGACTCCAGTTGCTTCTTTAGTCACAATAACAAACACACTTTACTCCCTGTAGTGTTGAGCTCCTGTAGAATAGGAGTGTATGTGGATCACAGTAAAGGATCTCTGTCCTTCTACAGCGTCTCTGATACAATGAACCTCATACACAGAGTCAACACCACATTCACTCAACCACTTTATCCTGGGTTTAACATCATTTCAGGTTCAGTTAAGTTATGTAATCCAGCAGTGTAGATGACATGAAGATTCTCTGTAGTACTGTAATCTTAAAGGAATATTCCATTTTCTTAAAAGAAAAATCCAGATAATTTACTCACCACCATGTCATCCAAAATGTTGATGTCTTTCTTTGTTCAGTCGAGAATAAATTATGTTTTTTGAGGAAAACATTGCAGGATTTTTCTCATTTTAATGGACTTTAATAGAGCCCAACATTTAATACTTAACTCAACACTTAACAGTTTTTTTCAACAGAGTTTCAAAGGACTCTAAACAATCCCAAACAAGGCATAAGGGTCTTATCTAGCAAAACGATTGTCATTTTTGACAATAAAAATAACAAATATACACTTTTAAAGCACAACTGAACCACACACATGACGGGCTACATACATGTTGTGACGAACTTCACATCATGCGCTCTCTAAAAAAGAAGTCAACGCCACTGAAATCTATTATATTATTACCATATATACCAGTTGGGCATATGAAATGAAAGTGATGTAATTGGCAGTGTATGATAAACCATCAATGTGACCTCTGTGTTTAACTCATCCAGTGAGTACACACACACGCACACACACACACACACACACACACACACACACACACACACAGCACTGTATCTATAAATGATGTTCTTAGTACAGTGATTATAATCGAGTAAAGTGAGTGTAGGAACAAACTTCAACCAACAGAGGGAAGCAGATTTTACCAAACTGACTCCTTATGCTGCAATACAGGGACGTGCACAGGAATTTTTAGGGGCAGTTGCTCTGACCTAAAAAAAGGGCACCCCCTATAAAAAAAAAACTTACAGCCTATATGAAGGACTGATAATAACAGGGTCTTTAATAAAATCAGCAAACATGTTTGCCTAATGCCTACCAACAAAGAACAACAGCATTAAATGCTGACTTATGTGTGTTGTACCCAAATGCACATAAGTGAATCAAACTGATCCTACACATTTTATGCTTTTCATGTGTCAGGACACAGCTCAGTGCCCATTAAAAAAATGTGATAGATTCTGTACTTTTGTATAATGTTCATCTTTTAATGTTTAGACATTTCTTGACCCCACAGAAAACAGAGGAATACTTATGAAGGACACTTGTACAGTATGTGTAAAACTGCAACATACACAAACAGTACAGAAAAAAATACAAACACCGAATAGACAAGCATTTCAAATTAACTCTAGTCTCTATGTTGATGTAGCTTATAGCTGAAATATCAGACAAGTAAACTGACAAGAGTTTTGCATTCACTATAAAGTTATCTCCTAAGATGGTCTGAGGACATCGACAGTTTACACTTACATGATATAAACTGATTTTAGACAAAACTCATGTTTTCTTATGTTGTCATGTCACGTGTGTTTTGTGAGAAGCACTTACATCATACAGTACTGTATACAGCGAATTAGACGCCAATCATTGATGGATTTTCTTCAATCTGTGATACATGTTTCTGGAGGTTGCGCGCGTGACGACGAACAGGTAGTGCGTATGTAATGGCGGGTACATGTGTGAAGTTTTGCTTTTAGTTAAAAGATTGGTAAATTCATTTCCACGTCACCCAACACTGTTTATATTCTGTGTGTTTCTACATAGGCTACGAGTAAAACAGCATCAGACGATTCCGTTTTTGCAGTGATCTGAACAATTAATTCAAACTGATTCGCGAACCAATTCAAAACTTTTGGCTCATTGGCTTTGTAAATAATCGACTCAAAAGACTCATTTATTGGCAACACTTTGTAAGGAATCGACTCAAACGAGTCATTAATTCGCGAATGCCCCAGAAACACGAGACAGCAATTTAAAAATAAAATACAAATTTTGTCATTAATTAAAATACAGTAACGAAGGAACGCTGCACAGTGTAAACGAAGTTAAAGATTTATTTTTTTTCCACCTCGGAAGGGCAACTTAAGTCGAAAAGGGCATATGGGCAGTTGCCCAGGCTGTAATATCAAATAAAATGTGTTAAAAATGCATTTTAAAGTGCAATTTGTTTGCAATTTGTCCACATTTTTCATGGTCTAAACTGAACAAATGCGGTCTCTTGAAATCCAATATGTTATTTTTCTAGAAAGAATGAGTATACTTACACTTTAAAACCTCTTCTCAGAAAGACAAGATGTTTAAAATGTAACATTGTAACACAACCAACAAGGTAAAGAGCGTTTTGTAAAAATTTACACAGTTAAGACATTTGGGGAAAAAACAGCTTTCTGTACAGTGATAATAATACATTTCTTTCATGTGATAAATACTATTATATATTTCATGTGGATCTTTAAAAGGCAAGACCATGCTACAGCTTTGCAAGAAACACCATCAAACACCAACTGTGTCTCAAAACCTAGAAAACATAGACAGGTGTCCACCTAGACAGCACTTTACAGCCATATTGTAAAATATTGATTTTGAAACATACAGTAAATGTTTTTAATAGCATCAGTATAAAATAGTGCAATGAAGTTATTTAATAATATTTACTTATTTTCTTATTAAGGGCTTTGATTAATGTCAAGGGTTTAAACATTTGAACATCCATGTAACACAATGGTTTGATTTCCTTTGCATTATGTTACGTGTAGCCTATGCTTATATTTAATTTATCAGTAAGATATGATAAACTGCATCTTACTCAAAATGATTTCAGTGCTGATGTTGGTGACTAAATAGACAAATTGTGTAGTCAAGTTCTATGGAGTTCACATCAGTTTGCAAAATTGTGAATTGTGAACTGCTCTGAAACATAAACAGACTCTACATTAATCGTTTATATGGACAGTTGCTCATTCATTGCAAGCAGTGTGTGAATCAGTTCACTAGGTTTTAAAAAAACACCTCTATCATAATGCATCTTGACATGCAGTCATATAAATGCAAAATATAAACATCTACATGTCTGAAGTCCAAACCTCTGTTGTCCCCTCAGTAGAAAGCAGGTATAGTGTGCTCTATTACACAACGTCTGCAATGCTGTCGGATCAGTCGAAGTGCCTCAGGTGACACCTCACACTCCTGTACGTTTAATAACTGCAGTTCATGACATCGGTCCGCCAGCACCGTCAGCCCTCGTCCCGTCACGCTCTCACAGCCCCTTAGACTCAGCCTTCGAAGTCCCTTACAACACTGTGCTAACACTTCCAGTCCAGCGTCTGACACCAGCGGGCAATGGCCAACATCAAGAGATCGCAGTCTGGGGCAGCTACGAGCTAAGTGTCTCAAACCCTGGTCTGTTATTCCCTCACAGCCACGTGCATTCAGGTACCGAAGCCGTGGACAGTAGCGAGCTACGTATCGCAGCCCAACGTCGGTAATGCGCATACAGTGTGCCACGCTTAGATACCGCAGGCGGCCCTCCAGACGAGCCACTTCACGCAGACCAAAATCTCCCACCAGAAAGCAGTCACTTAGGCTAAGCTCACGTAAAGCGCTGCAGTGCAGTGACAGCTGTTGAAGGGATTCATCGGTCAGGCGGCTGCAGCGCCGTAGGTAGAGATGTGTGAGATGTGGACAGTGAAAGGCGATGGTTCTCAGGCCTTTGTCCTCCAATGATACACAGTCTGTCATGTCCAGATAACGCAGGCCGATCTGTTGTCCATGTAATGGTGTGAGCTGAAGAGAGGACTCCTCAGTCAGACTGATACACGTCACTTTAGGACAACCTTGGGTAAAAGGAGAGACATCTATTAGCTCATAATGGCAGGGTATTAAAGATTCACTCTAAAGAAATGATGTGCTGTTTTTTTTTCAATGAAAGCAGATTTCCCTTTCAATACAGTTGACTTCGCTTTGAGATAGTAGCTGACGCTATGGGGGAAACTCCTGTTTACTATGCGATTGAAGCCTATTGGTCAATGTCTGTAAAAATTACAGACAAATGGCGTTCGAGCCCGCGAAAGTGGCGGGGCTTACGCCTTATTTAAGTCCGGAGAGAACGCCATAGCTTACCTTTATTCTTCTTCAGTGCGAATGTCTTGCTGCTCCGAAGAAGAAGCCTTCCTACTCGCCGTCAATCTAGCCCTGCAGCCCGCTTCCGGCCGAGAACCAAAGATGAAGTCTTTGCTTGCCGTGGAACAAGCCCTGCGCAGCGGACACATGCCTCCAAAGCGGTCTCCCCTGCAACCATCCGGTAAAAAATAATATTCTGAATGTAGAAGCTCTAAAAGAGCAAGGGCACTGTTGTAATAGCTCCTCGGCACAGCGACCCATGTGAGCCCCTCTGAATTTCCTCCTGAGTGCGTTGTTGTCCTGCACGTCCCACGCAGAGACTGCTCACACGAAGCATGGCTGTTCCATCTGTGTTGCGTGCTCCCCCTGCTGTTTCTTCTCTCGCTGAGATGGGCAAAGTCCCATCCTACACCAGAGCACTGGATATTGGTATATTAATTATGTATTCTGTTTTTTCTGCCCTTTACTCAATGGCAATACCATGGGGCCTCACGCCAAGCTCCTCCTCTGCATGGATGAGTCAGAGCCTGACATAAACACCATTAAGACAGACTGCTCTGTTCTGTGAGCCACTCAGATCACCGCTTGAACGGCTTCCCATGCGTATAAGTGATGCCTATAGCCTTATTTCACAGTATAGCCACAGTGGCAGCAGCAAAAGGGTTAAGTCGCGCCTCGGCTGGACTACCCTGAAGGATTTTGTGTTTCTAAATACCCTGTTTTACCCAGGAGCAAAATACAGTTTGAATGCTGTCGATTACCGGTCCCCCCACCTGGCATCACTGTAATGGCAAACTGCATTGAATTCCTCGCAAGGAGCAATTTCCGTCCTCACTATGCCATAGCATAAACTGACACCCCACGGCTTCTCTTGGCGGACGGCGAACAACCACCGAACGCGCTCTGTCCCGTCAAAGCTCTGTGAATTTACACAAACCGTTCTGCCATATATCTAAGTCAGATCAGCTGTTTGTAAGCTTTGCAGACCATTCACTAGGCGTGCCTATCACTGAGCACAGGCTATGTGAAGATATTTACATTTTAGACATTTCTGAAGTGGCCAGCTGGTCCTCGTCATCCACGTTTGTCAGATTTTACAGCCTAGACATCCCTGCCTTGAATCCGCAGGTCCTGTCAGCCTGATCTCATATCAGGAGAGCTCACATGTATGCACGCTATTAGGTTCTTCTGTATGCATTAACAGTGCGCTTGGGGAGCTCACCTGTATGCACACTATGATGTTCATTTGTATGCGTTCACGGTGGGCTCGGAGGGCTCACCTGTATGCACGCTATTAGGTTTTTCTGTATGCATTACGGTGCGCTCGGAGAGCTCACCTGTATGCACGCTATGATGTTTATTTGTATGCATTCACAGTGCGCTCGGAGAGCTCACCTGTATGCATGCTATGATGTTTATTTGTATGCATTTACGGTGGGCTCGGAGGGCTCACCTGTATGCACACTTTTATGTTTATCTGTTTGGGTTCACAGTGCACTCGGAGAGCTGACCGGTGTGATCACTATTTATGTTTGTGTACACATTCACAGCGCGCTCTGGGAGCTCGCTGGCTTGTATGCTGTTATGTTTCTCTATATGCATTCATGGTGCACTCAGAACTCACCCGTATGCATATTTTTATGTTCATATGGTGATTACACTTGTGCTTCACGTTAAGCCGTATATGCTGGTAAATAAGGCCCCATTCGGCGTCTCTCCAGTAAGGCACTTCATTCCGTTATATGCACGGCATTATGAGATAATGTTCCCCCATAGCGTCAGCTACTGACGCAATGCGAAGTGAACCATATTGAAAGGGAACGATAAGGTTACTCACGTAACCCTGGTCCCCTTGAAATAACGGGAACAAGCATTGCATAGCTCACCGTGCTTAAAGCGTCACGCAGCGAGTGTTATTAAACTACGCACTTTAGTCGAATAATGGTAAGCTATGGCATTCTCTCCGGACTTATTAAGGCATAAGCCCCGCCACTTTCGTGGGCTACAATGGCATTTGTCTCTAATTTTTACAGACGTTAACCAATAGGCATCAATCGCAGAGTAAACAGGAGTGTCAGCTACTGACGCAATGCTCGTTCCTGTTATTTCAGCGAAGCAGGGTTACCTGAGTAACCTTATTGTTTTTTGTTCATATTTTGAGCAAAAGATCAGAAGGTTAAACAATAAAGAGATTTTTTTCACAGCCTTCTTTGTTCATATTTACCAACCCTACAGATGGCAGTGTATCTGCTGTTTCTACTATTAAAGTTATACTGCATGCTTTTAAAGCAAATTCAACCACAAGATATCTTTGGCAACATAGGATGAATAACTTGAACATAGCAGAATGCATGCTGTGCCCTCTGTGTGATGGATAACTTTACAGTTTGTTACTGTCAGAATGAACTCTGCAGACCGACTCTTGCACCTTTGCTGATGATAGTCGATCTTTTATAACTGAGTAAACTTCACCATCCCCCAGAAAGAACTGCTGGACTGGCAGCAATTTCTTGGTTTTATAATGCATTTCCCAGGTTCATGGTATGAATTAAACTCCACAAGTAAACATGCCATTCTGGTGTACATACTGTCAGCTAATCCATCACCAGAGCTTTTGTAAGCAATCAGGGGTAACATGTTTTACTCATTGTCTTCACTTGTAATCGATGTGCCATGCAGTTCACAACCTCCTTACGGCAGAACATTAACCATTTTTAAAATCTTTTGAATGGCAAGGGCGGCAACATTACCTGATACATCTAGGTGCTCCAGACTGGGACACTGGGACACCACGTCAAACACAGCATCATTGGACACATGATGGCAGCCTGCAACCTCCAAACGCCGCAGCTCCGGACAACGCTGAGCTATCACACGTAGCCCACGATCAGAAAGCCTCCGGCAGCCACTGGCCACGACCGTCTCCAGGGTCAGACAAACAGTAGGAGTGTCCTGACATAACCTATTAGTAAGAACCTTAAGGGCCCTGTCAGCATTTAGCAGCTCTCCAGTAAGACAGATGGCTCTCCAGAGCCGTGGATCCCAGGCCAGGTTATACCAGCGACGACACACTCGAGCGCAGCGGCACAGGTGAGTGGTGGACAGGTAAGAGAGAATGTGAAGTAAAACAGGATCTGGCAGAGCATCAATGAGAGCCACATGAGCAGTTTTGAAAGGGCGTGAGTTTGTCCCTGGAGGTTGATGAATCAGAGCCACTGTTTCCCCACAGACATTAATAGAAGGTGAAGATGTTTCATGCCCATTTGGGACTGTTTGAGGTGAGTATGAGGAAAGGTTTGGATTCAGAATGAGGGCGAGGCTTGGAGTGCTAGGTGTCCTCATACTTAGGGCTGAATCTGGAGGAAAGAGTGAGACAGAAAATTAGATATAGGAGGGAAAAATTATGAGATTTCTGTATTCTCTATTGTTTCCTCAATACACCAGTGAGTCACTCAGATATCAACATTAGATGTGCAATCCCATGAATTGCTATGGGATTGTGTCGGCATAAATTACATTACTGTAAAAAATGTTGGTTCAACTTTTAAAAAAAACTTACCTGGATACCTCAAATTTTTAAGTTAATTCAACCTAAAATATATTTGTTAACTCAAAAAAGTTGTTTAAAATTGTTGTGTCAACGAATAATTTTAAGTTGAATTAACTAAAAAAAAGGTAAATTACTTTTTTTAAGTGGAACCAACTTTTTTTACAATAATTATGCATCAAATTGGGCTGTCATAGCACTGTGATTTACTGTATACACAGAGAGACAAACCAATTCCCCTCCTTTTCATATTATAAAACATGACAAGCAAAGCCCTCTTTAAAATTTGTGCTTTAGTGGGTTTTATGTGCATGTGCGTCTGCAGGTGTAAACAGTAAGTCAAGAAGATTTGTATTCCAGACCTGACCTGAGATCAGTCTGACTCACGGCCAGGTCATGATGACATATTCAGACGCTCCCTCTCGAGGATGATAAACATCTTTGGCATGACAAAATACAACTACATGAACTCAGAGCTCTAAAATAGACACATACTCAGCTCATACTACCAAGAGAGTCATTTAAAACATATAAAAACAAATTTGTTTTAAGTAAGAGGATCAATCTATTACGTCTTGTCTGGGTTAATGTGGACTCTTCTCCCAGTCAAACAAGGTAAAGTAGGACAAAAAAACATACTTTTGGTTGTACGCAACCACGAGTACACGACTGATGCGTGGCGAGCAAGCTGTTCGGTACAAACTCATGCAACAGGTTCTTGCATTACTGGTGGTGACAAACCTCAGTTCTCAAAGGGGTGATACCGTTACCTTTAAATTGACACATTTGGAAACACAACAGTGTGTGAAAATAAGCTTGAGTAGCTGGAAATGTGTGCATTCCCAAACTGAAATTCTATACTCGGTCCATGACTCATGATTCAACTCTGTATTTTTATGAAATAGACATAACATTATGGATTGATATTTCCCAGCAAGCAGAAGCAAATGTCAAAAGCTCATTCATTTAACATTCCTAATCTGGAATCCAATTTTGCAGAGACAATATTACAAATATTTGTCTCCTCTGTTAGTTCATACCAACTTTCATTTGGTCAAGCAAAAAACAACTGGCCCATGATGCTGATGCGATCATTTTAATGATTGTTTTTCAGTACTCCATTCGTGAGTCATCTGTAGAATTTATGGACATCGTCTCATTTGTGCTCTATAAATACACCCGAGTCCAGCTGTTTGCATAATATCTAAATGATCAGATAATCCATATATAAAAATATGACCTGTGACTGTTTAACTGCACTAAGTATTCACGGCAGGACAACCTGACAGATAAAAAATAAACTAATTTTACAGAAGGACTTCTGCATTATTTCCTTTACAGTCCTATATAGCCAGACCACAAAACTGATCCACAGTGATGCTAATCTTGGCTAAGAACTGACAAGACTGTAAAGTTAATAACCGTAGATTGTTTTGTTAAATGTGTTGTTTAGCAGTGGGTTTATGAACTTACCACAAAACCAGTCATAAGTCACACAGGGATATAGCCATAACCAAAAAAATGCATTGTATGGGTCAAAATTATTATTTTTTTAAAGCTGAAAACTATTAGTATATGAAGTAAAAATCATGTTCCATAAAGATATTTTGTAAATTTCCTACCGTAAATATATATAAAGTTTATTTATGATGAAATATGTGTTGCCAAGGACTTTATTTTGACAACTTTAAAAGCGACTTTCTCAGTATTTAGATTTTTGTGCACCCTCAGATTCCAGATTTTCAAATGATTTACCATCATATTTGCCAAATATTGTCCTTATCTAATAAATCATACATCAATGGAAAGCTTATTTTTTCAGCTTAAAGATGATGTATAAATCTTAAAGAGGACATTTCACAAGACTTTTTTTAAATGTGAAATAAATGTTTGGTGTCCCCAAAGTATGTATTTGAAGTTCTAGCTCAAAATATCATATGGATAATTTAATATAAAATGTTAAAATTGCCACTTTGTATGTGTGAGCAAAAATGTGGCGTTTTTGGGTTGGCAGTGCTGTGGTTGGATGGTGCAGATTAAGGGGTGGTGTTATCCCCTTCTTACATCACAAGGGAGCCAAATTTCAATGACCTATTTTTTCACATGCTTGCAGAGAAAGGTTTACCAAAACTAAGTTACTGGGTTGATCTTTATCACTTTTTCTAGGTTGATAAAAGCACTGGGGACCTAATTATAGCACTTAAACATGGAAAAGTCCGATTTTCATGATATGTCCCCTACAATTAAAAACATTGACCGTTATGAATGTGGCCCAAGGTCACATATTTCAGATTATACCACAGCACCTAATCTAAAAATGTAAACCTTAACTTTATTTTGTAAAAAAAAAAAAATCAAATACAGTCAGTGTTCAAAACTTTACCTTTATCTTTGCCTAATTCACCAGGCGAACGGTAACCTCATAATATTATATAATTTTTGTTGAGTCGGATTTTGCAGGAAATGTCAATTGTTTTTTAATGCACACAAAAACAAATACATGAAGCTGCACTGTTATGTTTTAAACAGAGATGGCAATAGAGAGGCAACAGCTACACACTGCAGCTTTAAAAAAGGCGCAAGAGTTTTGAAACGGCTGTACTGTACAAAGAAGAGACTTGAAACATTGCAGAATTTTTTACAGAAAAAAAATAAATTAACAGTGTAATAAACAGGGGTCTCATTTATAAAGCGTGCATACGCACAAAATGATACTGGAAACGTGCGTACCCCAGTTCACATGCCAAGGTTGCGATCTATAAAAAAACTAACTTAATGGGAGAATGGGCTCGCAGGGTGGGATCTGAAGATAATTCATGTACGCACACTTGCAGGTGATCTGTGATTTTTTGGCTTTTGTGCATACATAGACTTTTAGTAAGGATCCTATGCACAGTTTTATAAATGAGACCCCAGGTCTGTAGCAAATATCTGGTTTATTTGCCCAAACAAATCTCAGAGTATCATTTAATGGCATCACTAACATGGCAAATGCAGTGATATTTCATCCTCCAAAGTGTTTGTTGTAACCTATCGGACCTTGAAAATATGCCTTTTATGAAATAAAAAATTCTGTCTGCTTATATTAAAGAAAAAGCTTTTTAGTTTTGCCTGCCATGTGCATAAATTTGTAAGAGAGCAGACTGTGGGTGGGCAATCTGAGGGCGAGACTTCTCTCGAGACCTTGACTGAAGCGTCTTTGAACTACCACAACCTACGGCGGCTCACAGATTCAATCAACTTTGAGCTTAGAGATGAAAACACCCTGAAAGATTAAAGATTTGGAAAGGGCAGCGAGGGAATTTTCTAGTTCCCCCTGCTCTGCGCTACAGCTCCTCCAGCCTCTGCAACCAAACCATCCGTTCCGGGTGGTCCCTCAATATTGTGGTTCCCGAGGGATATGTAGCATGCAGTACATTCAGTATCTCTGGATTTGGTGTACACAGCTGGAATAGGTCCCGGGAGGTCTTGCTTTCATTATGGTGTATGGTCATTATGAAAATGCCCTCGCTCAACATATCGCCAAACAAAATTTACCATTGGGTCTCATACTTGGGATTCCTGTCCAAAAGAAGTGTTGATGATCATTGGTCCCAAAGGTGTTTATACAAGCACCCCATAAATAATGGAGAAGACTGGAGGGTAATATCCAGTGTTTGTGGTGTAAAGCGTGACCTTCAGCTTATTTTGGCTGACCATAGAGCGCTAATGCTAAATAAACTTAAAATTCCAGTGGTCTTAAACCATGACCTTATAACCAACTTAACCGCAGTGTGCTTTATATCATGCTTGCTACATATGACAAAATGTTGGTTTTCACGACATAATTATAAACAATTTATTACATATCTCTTACATCTTCAATGTCAAAATCCCAACTATTTAGTTGGTTTTATAGGGCAACATTTTAATTATTGTCTCTAAACTACTGCAATGCTTTTTTTCAAGGCAATAACCTTAACAATTTTCCAACCGTTTCTAATGAATGCAATTCATTTGAAAGCAAAATCGATTGCAAGCTATTGATAGTCAAGAAGCAATTTCCAAGCGCTATAGTTACATGTGTCACAATGATCAAGGTAATGTTTTATGTCACGTAAATCAGGCATTAGCTTTCATTTCTCAAGTCACTATCATTCTTTGCAGGTTTGATTCATGGCCTACAAAAAAGAAACGAAATATCGGGCTGAAACAGTGTTGGATTTGGAATCGTAATCAAAGTTTAACTATCCGTTAAATTCCAATCATGAATCATAGACTAAACTTTACACTAAAACAAATACACACACCGCAGTCAAAACAGAAAGGACCAGCCAAAACATCTTTCAGGCATGGAAAAATGGGATCTATATTTAGGTTGAGATTTTCACGGTTCACGACTACCAATCTAAGAACAAACTCTTCCATAAATGAGTTTTCGGAAGCTCGTCTGATGTTTAATATTTATTAAGTTTTTCCACTCTTTTTCGATCAGCTCTTGAACGTATAATTAGACTCGTATCTCTTCCAGCTGCCTGACCTTGGCTTGAACTGCCAAAAGCTGTGCACGACGGAGGAGTCCACATGTTTGAGATATCAGAAAAACAGGTTAACCATCTGGTCTTGGACAAAGCACAGCAGTGAAGAGAAAATGCATGTGAAATAAAAGCTTGTGCATTTCAAGTGGGTAACCACAGTCAGATATTTGGCTGCAGCTGTTGACCAGGATTGGGGAGAGCAGGACTGATCAAAGGGTTTGATCAGGTATTAGCTAATTCATCAATGCATTGGCGTGTCTTTAAAGAACACATTGACTGAACAACAAGGGTTTAAACAACTATTGAAGCTAGATAAAAAAATACTATGAAAGTCGAAGGCAATGGTGTAGTGGGCAGTGTTCCAACATATGGCGCACATCTACTTTTGGCGACAGAGTTTAATTCCCAGCTCAAGGTCCTTTGCCGATCCCGTACCCCTCTCCCACCTTGTACTTTCCTGTTATCCCCTTACATACTACCTGTCAAATAAATTGCAAACAACTGACCATGAGTATGTGCTTATCTCACATTATCAAGCACAACCACATAAAAAAATCCTGTGAAATGTTTCACCTGCACAAAGTGGAAACACAGGAAATATAAAATAAGTGAACTGAATGATAGACTGGGAAACAGAAGAAGCAATTATTAAAAAACTGTGAAGATCAAATGAGTCAAGAGTTGGGGAGGTTAACGCTGACACCATAAGAGTAATTTATAAAAGATCCAGGAAGAAGTAAATACAAATGTAATTCATCTTCATGGATTTAGAGTCTGGTAATACGTTTTTAAATGTGTGGCGGGCAACCTTCACTCCTCTTGCCAGTAGCATTACACACCGGTGCTTGGCTACATCAGTAAAGTTCAAGACCTCTCTTGGTGAGTTCCTTTCCATCGGGTTTTTCCACATGGGCTAAGCTGCCAAATGCAAAGTTATTGGTGAAGTGTGAGGAACACACTGGTCATTAATCAACTATATTTGGCAAAGACATGTCACTTATTGAAAATAAATAAAATGCAATGCATTGGGCATAAATAGAGGTGTAGCACAGATTTAAGCTTTTCTCAGTCAGACACGAGAGCGGTGACAGATAGATTGACAGTGAAAAAGTTACACTGCCATTCAAAAGTTTGGAAACAAGACAAGAAATATTTCTTATGATCGTAAACATCTTTTAATCTGAAGATGTATGCTTGAATATTTTAATATACTTTACTAGACAAAAATATAATTGTAAAATCATATTAACCCATTGTTAACATTGTTTTAACCCATTGTTTTAACCTATTTAACCTAACGGCTGGGTTTGTGCCTTTTTGATCCAACACTGGTTTGAAAATAACCCAGCATTTTATGAGTTGTAGATGGCTCGGACCAAATAATATAATAAAGAAAAAGCAGCCAATAAGAACCAAGAGTAGATGTGAACTGTTAAAATATATGTTAATTAATGAAATGCCAAGAGTATGATTTTGATTCCTATAGTTACAATTGTGTTATTCCATAGTTTGAATGAGTTTACTGATATTTTAAATGTGAAAAAATACACAGTAAAAAAGTCCCTACCTGTCACTGGGGCATTATTCCTTCAAAAAAGTATACATTACCTAAAGAGTTAATACTTTAGTAGTACTTCAGAGGTACCAAAGAGTGCATATTAGTATCTCAAAGGTACATATTGGTACCAAAAAAATACATATCTGTACTGCAACAGTGACAACTTGGCATCATTTTTGGACCATTATTTCTTACAGTGTATAAATAAAGAATGAGTAAGTTTTTCCAGACTTTTGAATGGTAGTGTAGCTCAAATGGCACTAAAAATGCTAAGGTCATAGGTCTGATTACCAAATAATTCATGTAACATTTTGAGCTTGCGCGTTCTTTAGAGAGTTTACCATGAAAATACCCCAAAGACGTTCTTCAGGGCCCACAGTGTCTGCCGCAAATCTGATGACTTATCCTCTTTACCTCTCCATAGATCTTTACATAGTGTTGAGATAACAAATAAGGACAAACACAACAAACTGGACCATAAAGACAAGACCAGTTAGTAGTAGTTAAAATGATCAAACTTCTTATGCTCCTCACAAGGCAGAAATCAATTTATCAGATCAATACTGATCAGTGACTTAAAGGATTACTCCACTTTATTAAAAAAAATTTGATAATTTACTCAGTCGAGAAGAAATTACGAATATTATTTTAAAGAAAAACATTCCATGTTTTTTTTTCAGTTTAACTCATTCCCCAAATGATAGAACAGACCCTCTGCTTTAAAAAAAAAACAACGTTTCACCCTACCTTCATTACATCTCTTTTTATCACCTCTCAAATATGGGTAGGTTTCTTCAAAAACACCAAATTTTGATAAAGATTATCAAAGATACATTAATTACATTTTTGTGAAGGACATACAGCTGGTTGCCCTATGGCGATACTTCCGGGTTTTATAAGTTACGAAAGAGCACCACCTGGTGGATAATAGCAGTATTACGAATTGCTGGAAACACTCGTCATTGGCATGGAAACGTTGTCTTCAGTGGCGGGGAAAGAGTTTATAGACTTTATTGGACCTCAACAGTTAACATTTTCAATGCAGTTTAAAATTGTAGTTTCAACGCAGCTTCAAAGGGCTCTAAATGATCCCAAACAAGGCATAAGAGTCTTATCTAGCAAAACAACATTTTCGGCAATAAAAATAATAAATATGTACTTTTAAACCACAACTTCTTGTCTTGTACCAGCCGTGTGATGCGCCAGCACAACCTCATGTAATACGTAAGCACATCAAAAGGTCATGCATGACGTATGCAAAACTACCGTCCCAGTGTTTACAAGTGTAGGGAAAATGGACAATTCCGATGTTGTTGTATGTGAAATCATACAAATTAATGTCTTTGTGTCAGTTTATTGTTTAAAAAAGATCCGCAAATGTGCGTTTCACATATGTAAGGTGTGACCTTTCGACGTTTACGCATTACGTGAGGTCGTGCTGATGTGTCACAGGGCTGGTGCAAGACGAGAAGTTGTGGTTTAAAAGTGCCTTTTTTAGTCGTTTTGCTAGATAAGATCCTTATGCCTCGGTTGGGATCGTTTAGAGCCCTTTGAAGCTGCGTTGAAACTGCAATTTTAAACTGCATTGAAAATGTAAACTGTTGAAGTCCAATAAGGTTTATTAAAATAAGAAAAATCCTGAAATGTTTTCCTCAAAAAACGTAATTTCTTCTCTACTGAACAAAGAAAGATATCAACATTTTGGATGACATGGGGTAAATTATCAAGATTTTTACTTTAAGAAAGTGGAATAACACTTTAATACCTCAAACACCACCCCATACCCAACATGGCACTGCGATATCATTTAACACCTTGAAATGTATAAGATCAAATGTTCCTGCGCAATTCAATGCAACTGGCCTGGTATATCAAAGACCAAAATGTAATGACCCACCTTATCCCAACATGTGCGCAGCAGACACACACCAACTCTCGCAGATCACACGAATCAAATACAAACACTCATAGTGGGTTGCAAGATGTTCTGGGAAACCCGCCTTATAAAGTTATGACAAGAAGCAAATTGTGGTATCTGCTGTAATGTGGTCATAGACATCTGGGGAATAGACAAAATAATCCCCCTGTTCGGGAAAGAGAAGGATTCATGAGGTAATGGGATGTCATCCAGATTCTGTCTAAGGGTTCTCTTAACTTTGACCAGAATGAAAGCCCTGCTCCAACATTCCATAAACTATTATCCCAAAACACATTATACAATTATGTTGTTTATGAACCTCATACAGTAAATCACTGCAATATCTTAAGCTGTGAAAAAGATAAAACAGATAATTTGGCTCCACCAAACTGGTCTCTTGCTCATGTATTGGTTCAATCAGAGGGTAAAGACTGTGTAGTGTAGCCATATTTTCACAGCTGAGCTTTATAATAACTGTAAAAGTCATATGGACAGAGTGCTTCCTTTGAGGACGACTCAAACATAACTTTGCTCAACATGACTTGGACAGGTCTAGGTGAGACCAAAACATTGAAAATATATTGATGTCACAAAAGGTGACAATTTGTGACTGAACCGGGTACACGAGAGTCAAAATCACATCATCCTGCTGTTTGACTAAATAAAGTCTTGACTATTCTGCCAAGTGAGCTTAAAAGATGAATGTATTATATTTGATAGGTAACTCAAATAACATCTGGAGTTTGTTAATGAATACCATCCAGAAAATATCTCTATGTCTCGGGCTCTGGCCTTTGTAAACAGCAAAAATTATATGATGACGAAGTCAAGCGACTCTCTCATCTATTCAGCACAGAAAAAATCCCTCTGGCATAAATTTTTCCTTAATTTTGTGTTTGGGTTTCATCCGTTTGCCACAAACCAAAAGGCATGGACATAAAACATTGAGTCCAATATACATAAAGCACAACAGTTTCTTAGCTGTTTGTAGTTTTTGGTAAACCTCAACGTCTTTTTTTATGAACTTGAATAAAAAAGATGTCAAATCAACATATATTTTTGTGTTACTTTAACTTAATAAATTAACTTAAACAATTTCACCTTGTTTTTATATATTTTGCGGTGGCGGCCAGTGACTTCTTTTTTTCGAGGGTGCTCGATGCAAAGTTCGTCACATGTATGTAGCCCATCATGTGTGTTGTTCGTAATTTCAAAATATGTGTTCTGCCCGTCGAGTTATCCAATGTGCATCACGTGAATAATTAATGCATTTATTAATGTAAAGCTGCTTTGAAACAGTTAAATAATTGTGAGAAGCGCTATATAAATAAAACTGAATTGAACTAAATAATGTTTATTTATTATTTGCAATTATTTAGATATTCATTACCTAAATAATTTTTTAATGAAATATTAACTTCTGAGACAGTGAGAGGAAAAGAGATTTAACTAAATTAATTCACTGTAAAAAATACTTTGCTGCCTTAAATTTTTTGTTGAATCAACTCAGATTTACACGTCATGTCAACTTACTCTTTTTTTATCTTGACAAGAGGTGAGTTGTTACAACTTATAAATTGAAGTTTACTTTTTTCAATATTTTATAAGTTATAACAACTCACCTGTAGTTATAACAACTCATCTCTAGTTAAGATAAATAATAGTAAGTTTAAATGACTTGTAAATCTAAGTTGATTCAACAAAAAAATGCAAGGCAGCAAAGATTTTTACAGTGATTAACAGTTTTTGTTGGACTATTTACCATACCTTTTATACTACATACTGTATTAATATAAACTATAACAATATATTAATTACATTTCTTCACTAAAATAATAAGTTATATGCGTAACATAAAGGTGGTTCACCTTATAATGGGTTTCACTATAAAAATGTGGCAACGTTGTAATTTTTCACAAAGTTCACAGACATTGTTTCGTTAATATCATGCCAAGCACACCTGATTTTTGAATCAAAAACTTTCCAACCCAGTCCAATGTAACTCTAGAAACATTCATCAGAATTTGATAGAAAAAAAGTACTCCATTGCTGGGTAAATTATTTAATTGTGTGCTTCATAGTACGCACTAACCATTCTTTACCAGTGAAATAAGAAAATGGCCCTGAGAAATAGAAACAGCAAACCGCATCTCGTGTGTATTATAAACCACACATATTGGCAGGCCACATTTCAACATCTGACATCGGTATTGTACAATTTAATTCATGGTAAAATAAATCTGTCATACTTTTCCACCTATGCAACATTTACTAAACTCTAAGTCATCGTGATCAGAATGTGTAAGTAGGTTTTGCTGGGGTTGTCTAATCTGTTGTTATGAAGTGCTCACCATCAGTAGGCTAATCAGTGTTGTCGTTTGGCCCTGCTTAAAATCCCATTTCTCATCAGTGGAGGTCTCTGAGGTCCCGTATAACAAATATCTACTTATATATTATTTGCAGTACAGAAAATCAACTCTGACACAACACAGGCAGAGCAAGCCTCCATTATGAGAAAAAAATATGATCTTTGTAGCATAGCTGATTACAAACCGTTAAACAGCTTGCAGAATGTACACTCTCATAAAAAAGGTACATAAAAGATAAAAAAGTTGTCACTGGTTGGTACCTTTTCAAAAAGTACACTTTTGTACCTTAAATGTGCATATTGGTATCTCTAAGGTACACATTGGTACCTTAGGGGTACATAGGACCTTTCTTAAAGGTACCATCCCAGTGACAACTTTTGTTCCTTTCTTTCTGAGGTCTTATAAAGAAAAGAAAATATTCATTCAATTCACTCAATTTTGCGAGTGGTTGCAATCAATTTATTTAAGCTACATTTAAACAAAAGTTTTTTGTTTTGTTTGGCCTTTCTAATTTTTTTGCTTAAATGTAGCTTAAATAAATTGATTGCAACCACTTACCTTAAAAATTGAGTAAATTAAATGAATCTATTTTTTCAGTGTAGATAAGGGAGGTTCATAAAACAATTCCTGCTAAAATGTGCCACTAGTAATGCACTGATCATGTATTTATGGCAAAATGTGATTGCTGATTTTTAAGAAATGGACAGGAAAGAAAGAAAGAGTACATGAACAAGATGTTTATTTGCTTGTTATTAGGTTCAGAGAAATTAGAAAACAACAACTTCATTTGAAGATCAAAGATTCAACATATTTGTGTTTTTTGTTTTGTTTTATATAAGATTGTATAATTTAAAGATTTAAAGCAAAAGCAGAAAGATCTGACATCAGCTTTGTAAATTATAGGCTAAATAAAACAACAAATTATTATAGTTTTTTTAAAAGGCCTCCAGTGGACAGGTGTTAATAATTAGCATATTTGCTAAAACACCCAAGCAATGCATATGGTTTGTCCAGCCTGATCTCATGAGAATTTGTATATATTTTACAAGTTTACAAGTTTTTTAAATTACGTGGTCTACTTTACTTTAGTCACAGGAAACCTTAGCAAAACTAAAATAAAAGTCAAATGTTACAAAACACACCATTAACTGTTTTTAACATCACTCATTTGATTTATTAACAGCACAGTCTGTCACTGAAGAGATCTGAGCTGGTGAAACTACAAGGTTGACTAATATTCACTCTGGGCTAATAGTTCTGCTCTCGTAATTAATATTTCGTCCTCAAACAATCTGTATTGAAACCACACCTCAAACACATAAGTCGAGCCAATAAAAACTTTCCAGGGACAACAGTTACTGAGCCAGGACTGAACTTGTATTGTATATCTTGAACCAAGTCCCAAATAAGGAATGTGGAGTTCAGAGACTGTGCATTTTAACCACTTTACTTGAGCACCTCTCCACATTCTCTCTCATTATCTATTGCCATTTGTAAGGATGGGGTACTGCTAAATTTGGCAATTCGGAAGCCCACGGAAATCTATCTGTGTTGCTTTTTCTGTGAAAGAGGGGAAATGAGTTTTATTAAGAGTTTCAAGCAGTTGTACTCTCCCAAGATACTTTCTGTTTAATGGGGAGATAATTCAGATGTTTCTTTTTTGAGGATTATCTTTTGTAGGAATTCTTTGGGAGTAAAAAAAAAACCTGTAAATATCCTCGGATGTGATCTATCTACTGTTACATTCCTCATCTGAACAACCAAATGCCCAAAAGAGATTTTGCTGGAAAACAGACAAAGGCAACAGGTGTTCTTACTAAGATTACTACAGTTTGCCTTTTCCAAAAACCTGTGATTGATGAAACAGTTCTGGATTATATGAATGATGGTTAGATGGTTGTCAAAATGTATTTCAAGCTTTTAAAAGCAAGTTGGTTGGCCTTTTAATGGTTTAGTTTTAGACTTTCCCACACTTTAGGACATCATATTTTTCATTTTGATTAAGAAGTTCATTGCTGATCAAAAGCACAGATTGTTGCGTATACACATAAGAATTTTGGAGACATAGCAATAATGAAACATAAAAGGTACATTTTCCACTGGGGTAAACATGTTTCACTTATCTTTTATTGAGTATAGCTAAAGAGTAATATTTCTTCAATTTAAACACTTTTATTAGGCATTATTATTGTCTAAATGTTACTGGTATCTGGCTTGTTACATCATTTCCTTTACTGTATTCAGATTTGACAAATTTAAGATGCTGGTACTGACACTGTGAATATATTTTATTAAAATTACTACCAATAAAGATGACAGAGTAAATAAACAGCTCTATAGATATAAATTGTGTCTCCTAGATTAGACACACAAACACTGATCATGTGTTTATCCTATTGGAACCTCTGTAATAAATTCATACGAAGTGAATCATTGAAAAACATTGATTAAATTGAAATAATAATAATAAAAAAATGAACAAATGTGGTCATATAAATTAATACAAATACCTTGTAAAATACATACAAATTACCATGAGATAGCATTGCATATGGAGGTTAAATGAATTTTAAATGTGGTCATGTACTGTACAAGTGGCATTTATTTAACATTTCAACTTTTTTATGCGATCACATTATTTCTTGATAGTTTAGTGGGCCAGAGTTTTCATGTTTTTCGCATAGCTTAAGCACCTAATCATAGCCTTTAATATAAACTTGAACCTCATTTTTTTTCCATGATGTTTTTGCGCTAGCCTGACAGAACCACAGGAACAATTTGCTGCTTTACACAAACTATCCTGCCCTCATTAATGCTGGGCGTCGCTTAGTGAAATGTGTTACTACGCCGTGTCCTATCTGTCTGTGCCAAAAAAACTAAATACTACAACAGAGCACGACTATAATGGCAGGTCACACTCTATTAGCACCCCACTTACTCTTTTTGACACACACACACACATTCATGCACACCAGATGAGCTATTTTAGGTATAAACTGGAGTTGGACCTGAATGTCCTTGGCATGAAGAATAAGTTGGGTGGGTACAATAGTGTAAAAAACAGTGCCAAGCTAGAAAACTGCTTTCCAAAGTGCTGTGGTAGTTCCCGACCAGATCCTGGCTGTTAAATTGAAAACAGTCGGCTTTATACGTTGCATAAGCATTTTATTTGTGTACAAAACTCTGATAAACATCTTAAAATGAATCGTTGCGGAAAAAGGAACTGGAAGTCATTCTGACACGGGGCATCTGAACTGTGTGTTAAAGAAATATAATCCGAGTGAGATTCGAAGACGAGGATGAACTGTTGTACAATACAAATAAGTAATTGCTAATACGTGATCCATTTATACAAAAATTGTGTGTAATCTTGCATTGCTGTTATGTGTTTTAAGCGAGCTATAAAAGTGTGACCGTTGACATTAACTTAGATACTTTTTGACAAAATGGTCAGGAAATGGCCCATAGCTGTCAATGGGGCGGTACCCTTTCTAAAAGTACATCCTTGTACCTAAAGAGTGGGAATTTGTACATTAAAGTTACATATTGGTACAAATTGTACGCATTCTTGTACCTAACTGGTAAATATTGGGACATTTTTAAAGGGTACTGCTCCAACTAGGGATAATTTTTAATTTTTTTTTCCAACCCATTCTCACAAGATGCGTACAAATGACACGCAGTGTGATTATCGTGCAATAGATACGCCGAATTCCGCTTTTGCGTGCATATGATACGCCAGCCCTTCCCATTCACTTATATGGCGATTCGTTTCGTGTCGTTTTATTTATTGTTTTCTCATTTGTTTTCTGTTTTTTGAACCATTTTCGCTTGGGTTTAGGGTTAGATTTCAGATTTGTTTAAACAGGTTATTTAATATAGAGGTTTCTCTATGTTTTTGTCTATATTTAAGCCATGGTCGCTTGGAGTTGGGGTTAGAGATGGGGTTTGGGTTAGGATGTCATTTTTAAATAACAAAAGGTTGTTCTAACAAGAGGTCTACACGGAAGACCCGAGACCCGAAGACCCGGGACCCGACCCGGGACCCGTACGGGTTCGGGTCTATATTTTAAATGATCAGCCTGGTCCGGGTCGGGTCTCAATCTATTACTTCGGGTCCCGGGTCTGTTTAACATTGTGGGTAATACCCGAGGTCAATCGGACTCGGAGAACACACACTCACATTTAAATAAAATATTTCAAAATCAGCAACAAAAACTTAGATGAACTGTCGCATACATTTTTTCTATGACGCTAAAATTGCGTTAAAAAGTTTATATTTGGTTGCTCCAACCAGGCAGCTAACGCACATGTGCTCTTTTAATGTGTCTCTGGCTACCAGTCAGGAGCTTCTGCAGTGAGACGCAATGACTTTACCTTTGACAATTGGCTCTTTTATTTAGAAGGCGGGACCTATTCCGCCATACCGCGCATTTTGCACTGACTTCTCTATTTTTTATAATAATATTATAAATTGACCGTCTTGCTGTTATATCTAAACTTTTCGCGACTCAAAGAGCACAGAGATGATAGCAAAGAAGCAAAGCTAACGAAAGCAGCTATGGCGGCACTGAACAAGCAATCGTTATTATAATCCAAATGGGCAAACATAAGCAAGTTGACCCGATGTAAAACTGCGTTAACCATGACTGTAAAGTGGACTTTAAAAGCTGGAATAAGCATTAAACATTTCAATCGTCAAGAGAGGAATAACATGGATGTACTTTCTTGGAAATAAGGATTATGCATCACACAGACAGGTACAAGGAGGGAGAAGACTTACTTCTATGGGTAAGACAAAAAGTTTAATTTTCGCTACTTGTTTATTGACTTATTAATAACATTTAGCTAAGAATATTTGCCGGTCGGGTTTGTGTCTTCCCGGACGGGTTCGGGTCAAGCTTTTAAATAATAGACAGGTCTTCGTCAAATCCGGGTCCAGCTTTTAAATAATAGACGGGTCCGGGTCGGGTCCGGGTCCAGCTTTCAAAACAACAGACAGGTCCGGGTCGGTTCAGTGTAGCACATTTGCGGGTCTGATCGGGTTCGGGTAGGAATTTTTGGACCCGTGTAGACCTCTAGTTCTAACCCTAAACCCAAGCGACAATGGTAAAAAAAAACAGAAAACAATAAACAAAACGACACGAAACAATTCGCCATTTAAGTGAATGGGAAGGACTGGTGTATCATATGCATGCAAAAGCGGAATTTGGCCTATCTATTGCACGATAATCACACTGCGTGTCATTTGTAGGCTTTTTGGTGAGAATGGGCTGGTTTTTTTCGGTCATGGTATTGAAACTCAGCACAGAAAAATATGAGATTTTTATGCTTTTCAACCAGATAATCTTATTCTTTAGGGTTATAAACAGTTGATAAGACCGATGTTGGACCTAAATTTTGCTCTACAATAGGGTGTTACCTTACAGAAGCGCTATTGAATAGTCCCAGTTTTGGCTAGCATTAACCTACCATTATACGAGAATATATGTAAGGAATAATTCACGATGGGCCATTAAATAACTTGAAAATAATGCACAGCCAAGGTGGTAATGCGCACAACGTAAAGCTGAAGCAAACTGTCCCTTTTGTTTAAAATATAACCCGCTACATCTTGGCGCCTCTCTCACTCTCGTGCATGTGCAGAGAGCTGTGCTCTGTTCGAAGTCAGATCACTAGGTAGTAATCCTGTTTATGATATGCATTTCAAGGAGTTGTAGCAATACATCCCTCGTGTTTAAAATATAAATCGCGTTCCGCTAAACGAATGTTTTTAAAGGCACCTCAGAGAGTTTTTCCCCACAAGCCGACCGGACGTGACATGGGGGCATCGACGATCCCATTTTTAAATTCAAAGTTCGAGGTTGTGACTTAATTTTGATCGATTTCGATTTAAAATCGAAATTGTGACACCCTTAATAATAACTTAAAGCTTTGTAGTACATGCAGTCAGTAAAACTAAGGAAAACTTAAATGCCTGCATCTATCATTTTACAAAAAACTCTAAAATGCTTTGATAAGTGTCCAATAATTGTGCAGAATGTAAGACTACATAAAAATCTGTAATGAATATGCCAATATCTGTAATATCAGCTGTTAATATAATACAACACAGGTTTGCAATAGGCCTCATCCACCCCACCATGGAGTTAAAACGATGATGTTTTTCTAATTTCAGGAGAGCATCTAAGAAAAACAGCCACACATGCTGAAGTCTTGCAGCTAATATCCAGATATTAACCTGCCCTGGGGATTACTCATAAGACAAATGGCCCATGGGGTACTTTTAATGGGAATGTTGAGGTTGTGTTCAATTTCCAGGTTATCCTCGGAGCATATAAGTTGTCCAAAATGTAGAGCATTTCATAAAGAGAGAGAGACAGTAGGAGAAAAAGAGAAAGAGAGAGAGAGAGAGAGAGAGAGAGAGAGAGAGCAGGCATTATGACTCATAATGAGTACCATATGCTTTACCTTCACTGGTAGTCACATTTTTCTGAGCTTTGGTGGGTGTGTGATCAGTGCTGGAGCTCACGTCGGAGGAGATACTGGAACTGCCTTTTCCTGGGAAAACAGGAAAGAAGTAAACAACCTTTTGTGTAGGCACACTTATGTATACACACTTGTTTTACAGAGACTGTGTTTTTCCTGTTTTTTAATGTGTCAAGATCAGTGTTAAGAAAGCAAATGCAAAACTGCAGCTTGCCAAACAATAAGCTGCTTATAAGTAAGAAATGTTCACCCAAAATGAAAATTCTGTCATTATCAGGCCAGTCTCACGATATAACGTACCTATAGTCACGTAATTTTTTGATTCTTTTTTGTGATACTGTCACGAATTTCCGCGTTTTTCCGTGATCGTATCACGAATTTTTGTTTATGTGTCATTGTCACGTATTGGTTACTCAACTGTTTTGTCCTATTTTCTTACCATTTTTGCTAGGGTTAGATTTACATACAATGACATCCTTTCCTAAACCCAACTCTAACCCTTATGCCAGGCGACAATGGTTTAATCAGAAAAATTCAGAAAAATAGTATAAACCAATACTTAAAATGTCATCCTAATGCAAACACCAAATCTAACCCTTAACCGAAGTGAAAATGGTTTGAAAATAGAAAAAAGCAGTTGAGTAAACAATACGTGACAATGACACATAAACTAAACACATAATATCACAAAAAAACACGGAAATTCGTGTGACTATAGGTACATAATTTTATGAGACTGCGTAGTCATTATATATATCATAAAGCTGGATTAGCTCAAATCGGCTATGACTGCAAAGGCAGTATCACATTTACGGTACTTTCATGGCGCATTTGCATCCTTTTTAAAGCTTCAGTCCCCATTCATTGTAACTGCATGAAAATAAGTCACTGTGACATTCTTTAAACGTTCTCCTTTTGTGTGCAAAGAAAAAAAGTCATATGGGTTTGAAACAAAATAGGTCTGACTGCATCAAATGTAAACTGAAATGTACACTACAAGTAGTAAAACTAAATCAAAAACATGCAGCTGTATTAAAGTGACCACTTAAATGAACTGGCAAATAGAATTTTGAAACAGTTAATCAATATCAATCATCTGAACTAACCGATTTGCTAAAACAGACTTGCTGAACCAACCAATTTGCTTCAATGATTTCAAATTGCTTCGGTGTTACCAACATTACAAGAGAGGACATTTTAGGAGAGCTAACTGTCTTTCATTATTCAAATACAATTACAATGAGTTATTCAAGATCATCATTGGGCATTTTGTCATGCTATACCACTGCTTATTGGACAAACTTGCTTGTATACTGAAAAGTTATTAATATTAGCCTGGCAGGGTTTCCCACAGCACTTTGCAGTTCAAGCGGCCCGCCTAAGCTCAGAAACCCTACCGCCTTAACTAGGTCGTCAAAAAAAAAAAATTGCTGCACAAAAGGCCATCAAGTGCATCTTGGACAATAGCACGGATGCGCTTCACACCACGAACGGGCACACGCGCCACACAGGCCACACGGCCAAATGAGAGAAAGACGTGGTCCGTCACTGTCTGGAGGATAACTAGACGTTCTACAAATCTGCTTCAGTTTGTGTTTATTAACCTTTTAGTTTCACTTCATCACGCAACTATTTTCGTTAGAGGTATCTGTTAAAAACATTTAATTAATTAATAATCTAGTATGTGTTCATTTTCTGTCATAGTTTCTTCAAAATTAAGTTTTATTTGAGTGATTTAAATAAAAATATTTTCATCATGACGCACACGCCCCGCCACTTTGATTGTCACGCCCCCCGGCCACACCCACCCGCACAACCCTACCACCTTAACTAACAAATTTTCTGCAGGAAACCATGACTGGTCTCCATTACTGTGGACTTTTGCATATCATTAACATGTCCTCATACACACTTACACACCAAATAAATGTAAAATCGTGAATTGGATAATTGGTGCTCTTTAATATTTTAGGTGTTATTAATTGAAGTAAGTTTCTTAAGAAGAGCAGCTTTCAACTTTCGACAAAAAATGAATCTTACGAAACTATAACATCATATTTTTCTCTCACAATAAGTTATTTAAAAAAATCATAGTGATGGATGTTGGTAATTTTATATATCGCAGTCACCACATTGGCTATTACATTTAATCGAAGGAGATGCAGGCATGTATTTCAAGAATTAATAGCAAGTTTCCGTTGGCTGTATTTTTACCTTGCAATTTTAATTTGGAAATGCAGTGCTACTAAAAATCATTAGGCTATTACGGTATAATGCTACTGAAAAATATATTTAAGATGGTTCTGTTAGTCCCCTTAACTCTGGTCAAGATCTCTTTTGACTGAATGCAAGTGATCCTAAATCTCATCTGTGAGAATGTTGGTGTGCAGTTTCACAGTTGGGTGGGGTGCAGCGGTTCCCACTGTAAGTCAATATTATAACAGATGCAATAAAAGTGCAATCTGACATTTTGTTCCCATCGTTCATTCACTAACTGAACCATTACTGAAAGCAGGAAAACTTCTCTTGTTCCTAATTCAAAGTGAGGTTTGAGGTTTCCGTGATTAAAGATTTTGAGGGGAACTCATTAGTCAGTACTCGTCGGGAATGCACCGCGAAACCCTTTGGTTTACAATGTCTTGCCAAGTGAAAAAGACAATATCCGCATTTGGAATAATATATGGAAGAACTGACTTTGATTCTCCATGGCTGGCGGAGTTTACAGTTATGTTATGATCCTTTGTGACAGACGTATTTATGATTCGTTCAGACATATTTGGCCACTGTGCAACTAAGAGTGGACAGTGGACACCATTTATGACAGCTTGTTTCTTAAATTTTCTTCTGCTAATCGTTTCTTAAGAGGGTGAATAAGTTCAACACGTGCGTATTGGTTTGGAACCGAATACGGAGCTGAATCTTGGATTGGTGTTGTAATAAAAGTGCGGTCATTCACAGCCTGGAACAGAGATCAAGTAATCCAGACATAAATGAAAACAGAATTGAAATCACCAACACACGTAAGATTATATTTCCTCTTTTCAGTGACAAACCCTTTATAGCACAAAAGACCAGGTTGACCCAGGCTGGTTTATAGTAGACCAAAACTGCCATGATGTGCCCTAGCAAAACTTTGGTGGTCAGGTTGGCCAATCATCATGGTTTTGGATCTGCACCAAGAATGGTTTACTGGTTAAAATGGTTAAAATGTCAGGGAAAATGAACACATCCATGCCATGCTAAGAACCAGAATCCAAAATCTATAATAAACTCTCAAAAAAAGGCCGTCACTGGGGAGGTACACTTACAAAAAGTACACCTTTGTACCTAAAGGGTGCATATAAGTACCTTAAAGGTACATACAAGTTTTAAATGTATACATATCTGTAGCTAAATGGTACATATTAGGACCTTTTAAAAGGGTACTGGTTCCAATGACATCATTGGAGTGTACGGTATCCCGGCAGGCTCTCCTAATTTTGCCAAGTGGTTGATCTCCTGAGGGCAACATAATGTTGACAACATTTTAATCAACCAATCAGATTTCAGAAATAAGTTTAGCTTGTTTCAAGTTTAAGCTTACAACCAGGATTATCTGCTTCTCTAGACCATTGTTTTTTACTTATCACTTCCCTCTGATTTTAGGGGTTGGTTAGGGTTTGGGGTGGGTTTAGGGTTCATTTATAAAAATGTCGTCCTTGGGTCAACAAAATATGTTGCCCTGAGGACATCTCTCACATGGAAAAATCAAGTCAAGCATGCCGGCTTAAAAGCTTAGTTCATTTCTACCCTGTGAACATAGACTGTAAAAAAAGATGGACGACGCCCGTTCGCTCTCTTTCATTGGTGAAAAGCGAAGCCGGCAGTGTCTCGATACGGCGCTGACATCTTGGGTCTTGAGTCTGCGCAGTAGCGATTTCGGGACCAGTCCTGCGCAGTAGTGAGCAGAAAGTAAAGCCGCGAAATTAAGGCCCCTCCCTCACAGAATTCGCATATCACAGCTGTCAATCATGATGTCACAACCACCATTTTTATAGCATTTAATAACTAAAAACAAACTTATTTTAAAACAAACACTTGAATTTACATCAGCGTGATACAAACTATAGTACATGACAGAAACCAACTAAAAAAAGCTAAAGTGTAATTAAATTGTTTAGTTGGTCTCAAGTCCCATTGAATAATATGGGGGAGGCGGCATTTATGACCTATACTAGGACCAGTCACTGGGGGGCGAACGAGACGTTTTGGCTTCACTTTTCAGGGCTTGTGCGGCACGCTTGCCTGTGAAGAATGGTTTCAATTCAAACGTTAACTCTTTCACCGGCAGCGTTTTTTTTTTAAAAGTTGCCAGCCAGCGTCAGCGTTTTTCATGATTTTCACAAAAGTTTAATGTCTTCCAGAAAATATTCTTCTTTAAATATATAAACATACAATATGACAAATGAAAGAACAGACCCTCTGCTTTCAAAAAAAAACCCGAACATAGTTCTTTTGTAATCAGCTTTTGAATATGGGTAGGTTTCTGCAAAAACACCACATTTTGAGCAAAAAGCAGAGATAATTCCATTTTTGTGACGGACTTTTCATAGAGATCCCATTCAGAGCGATCTTTAAAACAGACATGGACATGCAGCAGCTTGCCATAGGGCAATACTTCCGGGTTTAAAAAGTTGCGGAAGAGTGCCTAGTGGATAATAGCGGTATTGCGGAAAGACGGAAAAACTCGTCATTGGCGGGGAAGAGTTTTCTCTTGATTGACGAGATATCTCGTCAATGGCGGGGAAAGAGTTAAATGTCAAGCTATTGAAAATGATGTCTCCTTAACTAAACTAAGAAAAAGAAAAGTTTTTCTTTCTATTTTTAACTGCGGATTTATTTAAGACAATATCTACATAGATATTGACCTCTATATACTTTAAACCATGACTTGTGTTTCCATTATTCCATTAGACGTCAGCATGACCTTTAATTTAAAAATCTGTAAATAGCTTTTTATCTCTTTATACATTTCAAGCGAAATTATGAAACTAAGCCAATTTTTCTAAAAAAGTCCTTAGTTACACAAAGGAAATGAGTATGTACGCTCATCTTCTGGCAGGTAATAAACTCAAGTGGCTATGTGAAAGTGAGTTTTTCATTTCACATACATTGAACTTTCTGTAAATAAGTACGTCTTCTCATGAACTGAATTTTGTACGAAGAATAGACACACAAAAACATGCCCTTTCATGCGGCATGTATCCAGTAAATTGCTGGAAAAACACGTGTCCGCCTTGATGCCGTGGGAGAGCTGTTTTGAAAAGATGTTTCAAACAAGCTATCTGATGATATAATGTTTCTGTAGCTCAATTGGTATAGTGTTAACTGGGCAAAGGTTGTGTGTTCGATTTCCAAGTTAAATGAACCATGTAAAATAAATTCCCATGTAAAATGAACGCTCTCTCGTTTACTGTAGCAAAATAACGTGACCCACATTATTACCACCCTGACAACATGTTGTGGTGACATCACTGATCCAGAACATCTGCTCCAGTGGCTATTGTAGCCCGCAGAAAGTGATTTAACGTGCAAGCGGACCCCATGTGCTTTGCATGCTTTGAATTGCTACCAAATATGAATGCTGTTATTATTATGTTGCTAGGCAAAGGTTTTGCGGAGCTTAAAGTCTTCAACTTAATCAAATTGGATGATGAAACTGTTTAACTTCTTCCCCAAAAAATACACAGCAGTGTACTTATTCAGAATTAAGAGCTACAACCATAAATGTCTGGCAAGAGATCTGATTTTATGCTTTATTATAGCTACATTTCTTTACCTAATACATAATAATGATGTATGGCAACCAAATGCGGAGTGTTTTCACTGGGAGTTGACAGTTTTAGATGACATGAGCATTGTGCACTGTTCACACTTTTTTCACACTGCGATTTTATCAAAGTGGATGTCAGGTTGCGTTGACCAGTCAGTATCTAGGCCCAAAATGATCGATTTAATAATAAATTATCATTATCATAAGTATCATCAATAATTATTAAAGCATATATCAAAATTCATCACTGTATGGGAAAATCATATAAAAAAGCTAAATTAAAGGAACATTAACATGTAATCCCCTCACTAATGTTTTTGTAAATATGTTTGTCGTTGTTACACGCCGTAAGCATTCCCTGCCCTGCACCACATGATGTAACAAAACAATAATACTACACCACAGGATGCAAACAAAGTAATCCCGGACGAGCCCCCACTTCTTACATGCCGTACACCTTCCCTGCCCAGCCATGCAATATACCAAAACAAAAAAAGGTATACAAAAAAGCTGGGGATTTAAAACTCTAGTTGTCACAACTTTACCGCATGTCTTTTTGCTTATGTCACAGGTAAACAGCAAATCTCATTGAGAATGAATTACCTTTTAGTCCATTAGGGGTCTTTACACTTGGTATTAAGATGTGTTTTCATCGATCGGATCACAAGTGGACGAGAGAGACACATTATGTTTACACCTGGTATTTAAATCCATCTCTTTTGTCCACTTTTGACCGCTTCTGTCCTGAATACTGTGAGGGGACGGTCCGTGAGACGGTGGGCGAGTCTCTGCTGTCATTCAAACGCGAGCGGGAGTAATAATGAGTTTATATGGACGCAAACTAATTTTATGTTGGAGTCCACTGCTTGTTTAGCAAGTATACATGCTGCACAGAGTTTTGTACGTGTGTATGTTAGAGCTTTCTCTGAATTTTCAGCGCAATTGATGAAATAGGATCGCGTAACTTTCACGCTTTCAAGACGAAACTATGGAGAACACCCGCAGTAGTTTTATGAATGAAAGGGTAAAAATAGCGCTGTTCACCGTATGTTCACCCCAGAAGTCAAAAAAAGACGTAAAACGTGTGTTTATACCTCAGATTAGATAAATGGGCGGAGAGAAGGTGGTCGCGTGTGGCTGTTCGAACACATTCAACCACATTTGCGTTCCGCAACTCTAAAGCGATCCGATCGAAAGTGGTTTCGACTACCTCTGGATGTGGTTGAAAGTGATCGAAAGTGGACAAGCTCAAAAAGTTTTGAACACCGTTTACACCTGGCATTAACGTCGTCCACTTGTGATCCGATCTACGAAAACGCATGTTAATGCCAAGTGTAAACAGCCTCTTAGTTACTGCAAACCACTATCCATCTTTACAGACCATTGGTGAATAAGTTAAGGTGAATGTGACTTGAAATAAATGTTCCTACTTTGCTCTCAGATTTTGCTTTTGTTCAACATTGACTAAACTCTCACCTCCGTGAATTACGTTTTAAAAATCAAATATGGACTTTGTTTTAAAAAGGTTCCACTCCCTAAACTGGGAACGAAAGTCCTCTACAAAATAAATTAGAAACATTAATCTGTTGGTGCTGTCCTATCCCTAGCACAGACATTTCCCATCATAGTAATAGCAGTCAAAAAGAGATTTCCTTCAACTTTTCATAAATGGCCCATCACTTATGTTGCCCAGTCCTGCTTTTGATCCACTGACCCTAATCCATAAGTCATAGAGGAACTCTTGATGAAATTTCAAATACAAGTATTCCAGATGGAGAATAAATTGGTAGGACATTTCCACATGTGCACTTGTATATAGTCATTCACAGACAATGACAAACGAAGCTTCACTTTTTGCTCTGTCACGTGCGCGCTTCACATTGCATGTCAGAACGTTCAACCCCAGATGTTTTTTATGAGTTCTTTGCCTTATTCATATTTTAGTGACATAATACTCTATATATAGTATTGTATGTACATATACTTGTGCGTTATGTGTGTGTGTGAACATTATTCTGTACAATACAGTATCAAATCGTATGAATATTAACTCATACAGGAACTTATTGCCGCACTTGAATGTGTAAATGTATTTATTATATTGACCATTCACACACATGTTGTCTAAGCTTTACACATAACATTAAAATTCATCTGAATTTCATCAGCTGGCTGCTTTTTTCGACATAAGCAACTGTTATGTGTTTTATTAACCAACAGATGGTGCTGTTTTCAACACTCTCGAAGCTTTGAATCTTAGTTGAAAACAGTCAGGGGAAGTACAGGACAGCAAACACAAGGGCACTAAATAGGGGAGTAAATGGTGAGGGTACAGGTGATATGAATGAAACAATAATAGGATAATTAAAGGGACACTTTGTATAGTTAGAACCCCAGTCATGTTTTTGAATGGTCATGCATCATTTCCTCAGTTGCTGCTGAGATAGGAGAAATACAGATTTCAGTGTTGCACTTCCGTCTTTCAATGATGTAAGAATCATAATTTTGCATTATTGAAAGCAGGAAGTCCAATATCTTTGTTGAGGGAGTGAGACTACAAACACCCCTTTTCTTGGTCAAATAGGCACCAAATTCGAAATGTATGTTACATTTTGACTACAAATATGACACACTTTCAATAAAGATTAATGTTTCTACAGGTGAAAAGCTCCTTTAACAAGAAGACGAGGGGGCGGGGTCAGAAGACGAGACAGGGAAGCACACAGCACAAACAAAGGACATGTGCTACCACACAAAACATGTGAGGCTGTCATGATCCTGCCACAAAGAGCAAAAAACTATGACAAGAAGGCAGGACCATAACTGGCATGAATTTCATGCATTTGTAATGTATAAGTGTCCAAATACTGTATTTATTCTCTCAGTTAAGTATAGCCAGTGTTTGGCCTTTTAAACAATGTATACAATTGTACAAATACAGTTTCATAAATCACAGACAGTGCTGTTACTTTTAATTGCAATTATTTAAAGGGGACTTTTCACAAGACATTTTAAGATGTCAAATAAATCTTTGGTGTCTCCAGAGTACATATGTGACGTTTTAGCTCAAAACTATATATAGATATAGATAATATAGATAATTATAACATATAGATAATTTATTATAGCATGTTAAAATTGCCACTTTGTATGTGTGAGCAAAAATGTGCAGTTTTTGTGTGTGTCCTTTTAAATGCAAATGAGCTGATCTCTGCACTAAATAGCAGTGGTGTGGTTGAATAGTGCAGATAAAGGGACAGTATTATCCCCTTCTGACATCACAAGGGGAGCCAAATTTCAATAACCTATTTTTTCACATGCTTGCAGAGAATGGTTTACCAAAACTAAGTAACTGGGTTGACCTTTTTACAGTCAGATTTTTTGGTATTTTTTCCAGTGAGAGACTACATATGCTTTTGTTCTGGTTTTATTAAAACATTTAAGTTGAAAAATATTTTATAAAATACAAAAAACATGTTTGTTTGTATTACTATATGCTTCAAGACTTCATCCGAGGTTGTATTTGGAGAAAATTGGGTTTAATTTCACAGTGGTTTTGTTTTCTTTACTTTCTGTTATGACAGCAGCTGGGCTGCTTTGAAGGTAGATAATGTTGTAGTCCAAATATCTTTGCACATTTGTGTATTGAACTCCCTTCTGACTTTATGATATGGGCCCATCTTTGAGTTACCTAAATAGGTGGAAAAAAATATCGCAGTAACACACACGCAAGAATGCTATACTAAATGGGTAGCAATACAAACAACGAAACATAACCCAGTAATATTATACTAAATATCAGCACTTTTATAAAGTTACTTGGCCAAAACAAATTTGAGAACCATAACTAACCAATATTATATCATAAAGAAAAAACTAAAATAATATAGTTTACTGCAGAAACTTTTGTTTTTCCAAAATATTTGCACCTGCTTAGATCATGGTGGACCACACAGATTCTTACTTTCTACCATATTTCTGTATGCTTCACACTCTTTAAAAAAAGATGCCAAGTTGTTGGATAACCACACAAGTGAAAATAAAATGGTCAATTAAAATTAAAGAGACGGCAAAAAAGCTGTTCTCAGTAGGTCCACACAATCCAGGTCTTATATAAGAGACACCTGACTGTGAAAAGCTCCAAACCTACTGTCATTAAACTCAACACAACACATAATTTCAGTTTCCACTTGACTGGTTTACCACTGGATCTGGATTTTGGAGCAAAGCAGACAGATGTTACGACTGTACTGTGAATACACCATTAAAAGGATGTTTATAAATGGGTCAGTTCTGTATTTAAATGTGTGCACAAACTCATATATTAAAACAAACAGCTGAATGAATTATTATGTTATTATAAATCATTTATTATTTTAATCATGTCATTTAGCTGACACTTTAATTTAAAGTGATTTTAAAGAGAAATTAAAAGTAAATTTATACAGTGGCAGTTCACTTGACAAATCCTGAGTATATTGTCTCGCTCAAGGGCACAGTGGGGATTTTCTAGGATCATCCCTTGCAGGGTTTAAACCTAACACATTTTAGTCACTATCGTGTATTTTGAACTTTAACTTTTATAATTAGTGTAAACAAAAGAAAAACATAGTATGCAATACATTAAGAACCACAATACTGTATTATACTTTAGTATTTACTATAGTAAACTGCATTTACTACATATAGTAAACTGCACTACATTACAGTACTACACTTTGTAAATGTATACTACAGTATTCTGTACTATTAACTATAGTGAATTATTAAATTGTTGTGAACTATGTAGTATGCATTACTATAGTAATTTGTAGTATACAGAAGTATAACAATCTCTATACTTTGATTATGTATACTTCAGTATTCTGTAGTATTAACTATAGTGAATTATTCAACTGTAGTGAACTATGTAGTATGCATTACTATAGTAATGTGTATTATACATAAGTATATTAATCTCTACACTTTGATAATGTATATTTCAGTATTATGCAAGCATTAACTACATTATGGTGAATCAATAAACTGTAGTGAACTATGTAGTATGCATTACTATAGTAATTTGTAGTATACAGATGTATATTAATCTCTACACTTTGATAATGTATACAACAGTACAGTTTAAAAATTCACTATAGTTAATACTACAAAATACTGTTGTATACATTATCAAAGTGTAGAGATTAATATACATCTGTATACTACAAATTACTATAGTAATGCATACTACATAGTTCACTACAGTTTATTTATTCACCATAATGTAGTTAATGCTTGCAGAATACTGAATTATACATTATCAAAGTGTAGAGGTTAATATACTTCTGTATGCTGCTAATTACTATAGTAATACATACTACATGGTACACTACAGTTTAAAAATTCACTATAGTTAATACTACAAAATAGTGTACCATGTAGTATGTATTACTATAGTAATTTGTAGTATACAGATGTATATTAATCTCTACACTTTGATAATGTATACTACAGTATTCTGTAGTATTAACTATAGTGAATTTTTAAACTGTAGTGAACTATGTAGTATGTATTACTATAGGTATTAATAGTATACAGAAGTATATTAATCTCTACACTTTGATAATGTATACTTCAGTATTCTGCAAGCATTAACTACATTATGGTGAATTAATAAACTGTAGTGAACTATGTAGTATATGCATTACTATGTAATTTGAAGTATACAGATGTATATTAATCTCTACACTTTGATAATGTATACTTCAGTATTCTGCAAGAATTAACTACATTATAGTGAATAAATAAACATTAGTGAACTAGGTAGTATGCATTACTATACTAATTTGTAGTATACAGAAGTATATTAATCTCTACACTTTCATAATGTATACTTTAGTATTCTGTAGTATTAACTATAGTGAATTATTAAACTGTAGTGTACTATGTAGTATGCACTACTATAGTAATTTGTAGTAGCCTATACAAATGTATTAATCTCTACACTTTGTATTCTGTAGTATTATTTTATATTCTAGCAGTATCTAAAGCCAACCATATAGTGAATTGACAAACTGTATTATCTTAAATAGGCTACTACATGATTTACTATGGTAAAGTTCAAAAACACTGTAATATCAGTTTACAATAAATACTAAAGTATACTGTATTTTTCATGTGGAAAGGCATTTCTGTATAGTGCATGCTAAAGTGATGTGAATTACGTACAGTAATTTTAATGCTGCTTTTGTTTATGCATTATTTCCTTCAAACCTAAGTCCCGAAATAAGTATGCATAACATGAAAAGCTAATAAGCAGCACTGCACATCGTTTAAATAACATTTACGGTTGACCATGTCTTAAATATCACATACCTTCACTTTCATACGGTTTGCCATTGTTCGCACCCATCCTGAAGAGTTCATAGTCTCTCCTCACAATAACATCACAACAGCCTCGACGACACATAACATAACTCCATAATGTCCTTACCACCGCGTCTTCATTATTAAGATGAATGTGCGCAACATTTTATCCAGCAGATGTCACAAAAATCTCCTCGTTTGTTAACCAGAAAGCACACTTCAATCGAAGTGAATGCGACGAGCGCTGATCTGAATCTGACTGAAGAAACTAACAACACGAGAGGGATGGAGGGGCTGGACCAACTTTAAAGAGACCCTACCTCACTATATCCTCCTGTTAAATAAAGTTAAGACTTTAACAGAAAATTGCACCCTGCTGAAAATAAATCAGGACCCAAAAATTCGAATAGATTTAATTTATTTAATGGTTATAATGGGATTTGTATTGACTTTAATGGAAACTATAGGTCTCTTCTGGTAATATTGTGGGTTCTATTGGTGGGATGTTAACTGGCCAAAAAACAAAAACAAAACATTAAATCCCACTGGAATAAGGCACAAAACAAGGAATTTTGTAATGGTTTTAATGGTAAGCATCTGATGGTTTATAATGGTATTTATAATGGAAACCATTAGAATGTGTAACCTATTGTTTTTAGCAACTCTAACAAATGAAAGGAATAAACTTGAATGTACTAAAATATAGGCTGCTTAAATACCAGCAAGTATAATTGTAGTAAATTTTTATTATTTGTGCTAAATAAACATGTAAAAGTTATACATTACAAATGTAATTAAATGTAGACTTATTTTCAACCCAGCATTAGTCACACATGGATAACCCCAGCTGCTGTGTTATATTAACCCAGAAAATTTTTACATTTGACCCAACAATGGGTTTAAACATCCCAGCATTTTCGATTAAAACAACCCAGCATAGGTTAAATTACAACCCATCAGGTTTAATTCGTCCCTTTATGACCCAACACTGGGTTGAAAATTGGTTTGGGCTCAGCTGTTGGGTAAGATTAACTCCAAAATGTTTATATTTGACCCAACAAACAACCCAGCATTTTGGGTTGAAACAACCCAGCAAATGTTAAATTATAACCCAACGGGCTGGGTTTGTCCCTTTGTGACCCAACGCTGGGTTTAAAATTGGGTTGGGCTCAGCTGTTGGGTTAGATTAACCAAATTTTTTTTATATTTGACCCAACAAACAACCCAGCATTTTGGGTTGAAACAACCCAGCAAATGTTCAATTAAAACCCAACGTGCTGGGTTTGTCCCTTTGTGACCCAACACTGGGTTGAAAATTGGGTCAGGCTCAGCTGTTGGGTTAAATAAACCCTAAAATGTTTATATTTGACCCAAAAAACCCAGCATTTTGGGTTGAAACAACCCAGCAAATGTTAAACTATAACCCAACGTGCTGGATTTGTCCCTTTTTGACCCAATGCTGGGTTGAAAATAGCCCAGTATTTGTATAGTGTGTATACTATAGAAGTACTGCAGTGCACTTTAGAAAAAGTGTATTGAAATAAATGGGGTCTCAAAATGTCATAGTTGAGTACACTTATAAGTTTGTCTTGAAAATAACCCAGCATCTTTTAAAGTGAAGTTGTAAAAAGTACTTTTTGTAGTGCATAAAAATAGTGCATTTATTAGATGCACGTTCACCTAAAAAAAATATTTGTCAGACAACGTGGTTTCATAAACAATCTTTAACATCCACAGAGTCTTTCTGGTACACAAATATTATTTTTAGTGGTATAAGGTTGTACAGACTATATAGAGTTAAGAAAGAAATTGATATTTTTGACTAAAATTTTCTTTTGGGGAACCAAAAATAGTTAATTGGCATTACTGCAAAGAACAGCTTATGAAACCTTTATTTTTAAGAGCATATTTTCTCAGAGACAGGAACAAGTATTTATGCTGGGTCTTTGACATTTTCCATGAGATATACAGGATGAGGTAAATTCAGTTTTAACCAGGCCATATAAATTATAGCCTGATGTTTATTCTGTTATCTACATTGATATTGGCATTCTTGACTACAGGACAGGTTTCCCACAGATTGTTTCACGATCTCTGAACCAATCCAGTCTGCATCTTTACTGTCTGTTCTATTGTAGACTTCCTGTGTAGTAAGAAGCTGTTCGGGACTATTAACGGAAGCCTTTTACACTGAACAAAACAGGAATCACACACAAGGGTATGTTTGTCCAGGAATTACTTCCTTGAAACTCCCATCAATAAGTAAATGCCTGTGACCTTCATGCCGTACTGACAATATGAAGTTCCTTATTGTTTGAATTTGCTGACATTGTGATCGTTTGTGCTGGTGACCCTGGGTGGGTGGACATTTATTGTCTTAAACGTCAGCACATATCACTTTATCAAAATCCTATTTTAACAAAGGTGAAAGCCTCACAATAAATTAACTTTATCCTTGACATGCCATCAAAAAAATGTGCCAAACCACACATTATGAACTTCTCTGAATGTTCATAACTGTTGTTAAATATTTTTCTTGGAAGTGAGTTTCAGGAAACGTGCAATGTCTACTTCTGAGTAGTTTGTTTGGCTTGTGTGGTACCAGTCTGTGGATTGTTCTGTCTGGACTTGGATCAAATGCCAAGCTCCAAAAACACTTTACAGCTACAGTGAGGAAAATAAGTATTTGAACACCCTGCTATTTTGCAAGTTCTCCCACTTAAAGAACTTGCATCATGGAGGGGTCTGAAATTGTCATCGCAGGTGCATGTCCACTGTGAGAGACATAATTTTTAAAAAATCCAGAAATCACAATGTATGATTTTTTTAAAAACTATTTATTTGTATGATACAGCTGCAAATAAGTATTTGAACACCTGTCTATCAGCTAGAATTCTTATCTTCAAAGACCTGTGAGTCTGCCTTTAAAATGTCCACCTCCACTCCATTTTTTATCCTAAATTAGATGCACCTGTTTAAGGTCATTAGCTGCATAAAGACACCTGTCCACCCCATACAATCAGTAAGAATCCAACTACTAACATGGCCAAGACCAAAGAGCTGTCAAAGACACTAGAGACAAAATTTTACACCTTCACAAGGCTGGAAAGGGCTACGGGGAAATTGACAAGCAGCTTGGTGAAAAAAGGTCCACCGTTGGAGCAAAAACATGACTGTCAATCTCCCTCGGAATGGGGCTCCATGCAAGATCTCACCTCATGGGGTCTCAGTGATCCTAAAAAAGGTGAGAAATTAGCCCAGAACTACACGGGAGGAGCTGGTCAATGACCTGAAAAGAGCTGGGACCACCGTTTCCAAGGTGACTGTTGGTAATACACAATGGGGCGGTTTCCCGGACAGGGATTAGACTAGTCCTAGACTTAAACACTTTTAAGAGCTCTCCAAACTGAAAACAACTTGCACTTACATATTTTAAAATACATCAGGGCCCTTTGTTTTACCTCAAAATGCACACAGGTAATGTTTTTAGTAAGGCATGTTTGTTAAAACTAGTTATATTTCCTAATTAAACTAAGGCCTAGTCCTGGATTAAGCTAATCCTGGTCCGGGAAACCGCCCCTAAGACATCATGGTTTGAAATCATGCATGGCACAGAAGGTTCCCCTGATTAAACCAGCACATGTCCAGGCCCGTCTTAAGATTGCCAATGACCATTTGGATGATCCAGAGGGTCATGGGAGAAGGTCATGTGGTCAGATGAAACCAAAATAGAACTTTTTGGTCCTAATTCCACTAAACGTGTTTGGAGGAAGAAGAATGATAATTACCATCCCAAGAACACCATCCCTACTATGAAGCATGGGGGTGGTAGCATCATACTTTGGGGGTGTTTTTCTGTACATGGGACAGGGCGACTGCACTGTATTACTCCCAATCCTGGAGAGCCGGTGTCCTGCAGAGTTTAGCTCCAACCTTAATCAAACACACCTGCAAGCTAATCAATGTCTTTCATGATCAATAGAAAAATCACAGGTAGGTGTGTTTTATTAAGGTTGGAGCTAAACTCTGCAGGACACCGGCTCTCCAGGATTGGGAGTGAAGAACACTGCAATAGAGAATCTTTGGAGGGAGCTCAAACTCCGTGTTTCTCAGTGACAGGCCAGAAGCCTGACTGATCTAGAGAATATCTGTGTGGAGGAGTGCGCCAAAATCCCTCCTGCAGTGTGTGCAAACCTGGTGAAAAACTACAGAAAACGTTTGACCTCTGTAATTACAAACAAAGGCTACTGTACCGTCATACTACTTAACTGCTTTAAAACTGTGACTTTTATTTAAGTTTTTTGTAAAAGTAATAACTTAAAATATAATATGTATTAAAAGTACTCATCACTTTAAATAAGCTCTGCAGGAACTCCATTGGTGACCCAGTGTGAATAGACACCCAGAGAAGCACAAGGGGAAGGGTTAGCAACAGCATCTGTATTTGCATTATCATCCACTGGGGTAGAAGCAACAGACATAACATAATAGCCTGCCGAGGAGGGGAGGCTTTTCTCCCCATTGCCCTCTTGGGAGACAGATGGGTACACAGCAGGTTTGATATCAGGATCAGATACATCAGGACAGACAGCAATTGTTGGAGATGAGCTCTCCATTTTAAAAGTGCACTGTGGTTCAGCCACAGGTGAGGGATGGATCATCAGGTTGGCCACCTTTCTGCGTATGGCTCTCATTGTTATGGGAATGGACATGCACCTGAAAAAGAAAAACAAATTTGATTTTAATGATCTGTCTGCAGTGTATAACCACATATACACTCACCTAAAGGATTATTAGGAACACCTGTTCAATTTCTCAATGCAATTTTCTAATCAACCAATCACATGGTAGTTGCTTCAATGCATTTAGGGGTGTGGTCCTGGTCAAAACAATCTCCTGAACTCCAAACAGAATGGGGAAAAAAAGGTGATTTGAGCAATTTTGAGCGTGGCATGGTTGTTGGTGCCAGACGGGCCGGTCTGAGTATTTCACAATCTGCTCAGTTACTGGAATTTTCACACACAACCATTTCTAGGGTTTACAAAGAATGGTGTGAAAAGGGAAAAAAATCGAGTATATGGCAGTCCTGTGGGCGAAAATGCCTTGTTAATGCTAGAGGTCAGAGGAGAATGGGCCGACTGATTCAAGCTGATAGAAGAGCAACTTTGACTGAAATAACCACTCGTTACAACCGAGGTATGCAGCAAAGCATTTGTGAAGCCACAACACGCATAACCTTGAGGCAGATGGGCTACAACAGCAGAAGACCCCGCCGGGTACCAGCTGGTCAGAATTTGGCATAAACAGAATGAGAACATGGATCCATCATGCCTTGTTACCACTGTGCAGGATGGTGGTGGTGGTGTAATGGTGTGGGGGATGTTTTCTTGGCACACTTTAGGCCCCTTAGTGCCAATTGGGCATCGTTTAAATGCCACGGCCTACCTGAGCATTGTTTCTGACCATGTCCATCCCTGGAACACACAATAAACAATGTGTACCATGTACCCATTCTCTGATGGCTACTTCCAACAGGAAAATGCACCATGTCACAAAGCTCGAATCATTTTAAATTGGTTTCTTGAACATGACAATAAGTTCTCTGTACTAAAATGGCCCCCACAGTCACCAGATCTCAACCAAATAGAGCATCTTTGGGATGTGGTGGAATGGGAGCTTCGTGCCCTGGATGTGCATCCCACAAATCTCCATCAACTGCAAGATGCTATCCTATCAATATGGGCCAACATTTCTAAAGAATGCTTTCAGCACTTTGTTGAATCAATGCCACGTAGAATTAAGGCATTTCTGAAGGCGAAAGGGGGTCAAACACAGTATTATTATGGTGTTCCTAATAATCCTTTAGGTGAGTGTATATATGAAGAGTTTGGTTCCAAAATGCAATAAATCCATTTTGACAAATTTTGGTAAAAACGTGTTTTCTATACCAAGAAAGTGTCAAGATGAAAACCACTATTTTCTGTTACAAACTTTCACATAGCATCTTTAGGTTATAAAAACATAAAAAATTCAAATCCATAACTTGATTTTCAAAGATTTATTATAAAAACGGATTATTTTTTCCACAAAATGCAATAAATCCATGAAAAGTTTTTATTCAAAATGCTATAAATCTATTGAATCAATCGCCTATATAAATGTGCATTCATCTTCGCCATGTTATATTCATTTAGTTGAACAGTTGTACACACTGATTAAAAAAAATAAACATTAATGTCATTAATCAAAACACTTACTTTGCGATATTAAGAACACTGTCATTGCTGCGGTTATACTGGACGTCTTCGCTTAACGTTTTTCACAGCGATCAGCTGTAAAATGTTTTGGTCCTGCTCGATTTTCGTTGACTTTGAGTAAAATTATGGAAAGTTTTTCATAAGATCCCCTGGGGTCAATGTGTTATCATGACAGAAACTTGATGCTGTCGGTCCGGGCAAACAAGCGATCGTCTCCCAAAGTGCCTCTTGCGTAAATTATTAGATGTTGATGACTTACGTTTCTTTCCCGTCACAGAAAACCATCACAGGTTTATCAATGCTATTAAAGTATTATTTTGTTTTTGTTTGTTTGTTGATCATGAAGTACAAAGTAGATGAGGAAAACTAGGACTCCGTGTACTCAGCGCGCCGCCATTGTTGTTTACATTGCGTGAATGGCGCGCTATAATTTCTGGAACGGATTTATTGCGTTCTGTAAAAAAGGAGGAGTGGCGTTTATTGCGTTTTGGGAAAAAGGGAGAAAAGATGACAGAATAACACGGCGGATATTGGATTTTTTGGATTGGTGTGTATATATATATATATATATATATATATATATATATATATATATATATATATATATATATATATATATATATATATATATATATATATATATATATATATATATATATATATATATATATACACAATGATATATATATATATATATATATATATATATATATATATATATATATATATATATATATATATATATATACACACAATGATATATATATATATATATATATATATATATATATATATATATATATACACACAATGATATATATATATATATATATATATATATATATATATATATATATATATATATATATATATACATATATATATATATATATATATACACACAATGATATATATATATATATATATATATATATATATATATATATATATATATATATATATATATACACACAATGATATATATATATATATATATATATATATATATATATATATATATATATATATATATATATATATATATATATATATATATATATATATATATATATATATATATACACACAATGATATATATATATATATATATATATATATATATATATACACACAATGATATATATATACACACAATGATATATATATATATATATATATATATACACACAATGATATATATATATATATATATATATATATATATATATATATATATATCATTGTGTGTATATATATATATATATATATATATATATATCATTGTGTGTATATATATATCATTGTGTGTATATATATATATATATATATATATATATATATATATATACACACAATGATATACACACAATGATATATATATATATATATATATATACACACAATGATATATATATATAATAATAATAATAATAAACTTTATTTTCTATAGCGCCTTTAAATGTAAATCTCAAAGCGCTGAACAACAACAATATACAAATAATACACACATATTTAAAACAATGCAACAACAAGTCAAACCATAAATAAAGTATATATATATATATATCAAAACCATAAAATATATATATATATATATATATATATATATATATATATATATATATATATATATATATATATATATATATATATAGAGATAGAGATAGAGAGATAGAGAGATAGAGAGATAGAGATACACACACAGTTACATAGTAAATTTTTCATGCAAAATTGTTTAGTTTTAATTTTGTTAAAAGCCCATGCAAAGGTTATAACATGGCCCATATGGCACCCACGTGCCTATGTAGTTCTCATGTGGAGCGCTCAGTTTGGTGATGTAATTGTGGTATTGGTAATTTGTGAGCATGAGGAACAAGGTGATAGTAATGAAAACACTAAAATGCTGTACCGCATAAGGACTCTGGATATGTAGTCATTAAGCTTATGATCCACAAAGTCAGGCATCAGGAGTCTGCAGCTCACCTGACGAAACTCTGCCACCATCACTAGAACTGCAAGAAATAATATGAGAGAAACCAGATATGGTACATTAAAGTTTTGTTGATGTAGCTGCGTTTCCATTACCCTTTAAATTGTTATATATATAATTTAACAATTTAAAGGGTAATGGATACGCAGCTACATCAACAAAACTTTGTAATATAAATATATATAAAACAAAAACTTTTATTCTGCTATAGATTAATCGCGATTAATCGTTATGCATCCCTACCCAACCACAGCACTGCCGTTTAGTGCAGAGATCAGCTCATTTTCGTTTTTAAGGGGACATTTTTGCTCACACCTACAAATTGTTCATTTTAACATGTTATAATAAATTATCTATATGATATTTTGAGCTAAAACTTCACATACTCTGGGGACACCAAAGATTTATTTGACAGCTTAAAAGTCTTGTGAAATGTCCCCTTTAAATGCATTATAATAGGAATATATAAAGGTCCTTACGAACAGCCAGGTGGTCGCTAATCTCAAGGCTAAATGTAACAGAGATGCAGCAGTCTGATTCTGGAAGCACCTCACATTTCAGGTCATACGATAAGCCAGCATCTATATTAAAATGCAAAAAATTAAAAAGCTAAGAAAATATGTTGCAATAGTCAGCTAAATGCATAAAAAAGTTGCATTAATAACCTATGTGGTGCGTGTGGTTACTGAAACAGCTTGCCAACAGAACATTGATGGCAGACTGATGGCGAAGGGTATCCAGTAATACAGGGACATGGCCGGGATGAGTGAAGGGGACTGCGTCAATTAGGGCTCCTTCCCATGACTCATGGCCCCATTCAGACCCAGAAAATACATAACTGTGGTATTCCGATGCTGGCAATGGCTAAGAAACGTGAAAATCAAGCAACCAATGTAAATAAGACATGACAGAATGATTGCATCTACTGTCCCAAAAGAAACACCGTGCTAACAGCAAAAAAATGATCAGTGTAACTCAAGACAAACAGCAGCAAGGACTGTACACATCTATAATCGCTCTTGATATGACAGTTTGCTACACAAACATGTAGTTTTATGGGAAAAGGATGATATCTTGCATTGAAAACAAACCACAACAAACTGAACTCCCTCTGTCCATGATATTATTTTGGTGTTCTGGATTGTGCTGGTCTTCATGAGAAGCTGTGGTAGAGGCTCCACCTGCAGGTGTTTCTCTGGTATAACACCATCTGCACAGAATCCAATATAAGTTAGGAGACTTTGGTCAATTATAAAAAGACAAACAATGTTTATCTTTGGAAATTGGTATGCTTTAAGGAAATTCTATAGCTGGAGTAGAAAATCAATAGTATAACGTACCTGTTATTTTACCCATTTTCTCAATGAAAGAGGTGAGCATTGGCAATGGTGGCTGTAGTTTGAGAAGAAACGTAGCTGGGAGTAAGGCAGAGCAGGAGTCGCTGAGCTGCTGAAATGCTGGAAATCTACCACACAAAACCATTTTATGTTTTTGTATGCACACATGCACACACACACAAAGATTTCTTGGCGGATACAATCAAGAACAATTTCAGGTCATCTGTAAAGGTATTCAGCTCAGTTTTCCTGCTGCTTTTTAGTTTATTTTATTTCCATTTGAAATGATTTAAAGAACTCTAGGGCTACTGTGCCAATAGCCTACAATAATTTGTTTTGGCTAATAATGTTTTTGAACATATCCGTTACCTCTAATGCTTTAAAATAATACTCGCTGATCACAACCTACTGCCGTAACAATGTAACCTAGAGAAAGGGTTAACGCACAAATCTAAAATGGTCATTTTGGTAGTAAATCAAAATACACATCAAACAGCTGGCAAATGCATACAGGTAAATGTAATCTGAATAATCTGATAGCCAATGTCATTGTGAATATGCACAGGAAACGACCAGACGCTATGAGCAAATGGATGATTGTCACGAAATCCAGACTTTGAAGGTGTCCAGCATCAGAACTTTTAGAAAGCCCTTGAAGTCATTTTTTGCATATATAAGATTAAGGTCTGAACTTACTATAACCATTATTTATAGAGAATTTAAAAAATATTTCCTATAGAATTATTTACATTTTTAGATTACCATCATCAAAAATGATCATTACTGCAACATGATATTACATTAAATATATGCATTTACAAACTCATGTTTCGGTAATGAGAACTAAAAAGTTGTGTAGGTACTATGACAAACAAAATTTCAATTTTTATCTGGAGAGAAAAAATAAGAACTGCTTACCTGGTGCCATCTTGAGTGTCACAGTCAATTATGTCCCTTCCAACATTTCATTTTTTGAAAATGTTAGTTCCTTGTGGGCTTAAACAATGATTGAAAATTGTTGTGGAGGATGAGAAAATTGGTCTTGGACACATTTATATTCCTTATTATTGTCTCTACATTTACCAATGATCACCAAATACCACGTTTCTTTACTATAAATGTTTATAGTATAACATTCACTGAAGCTTTTTATTTTTTAGATTTTTTAATTATACATATTGCCATGTCAAAGAACCCAAATCCAGTCATGGACATGTTGCAGTAATGACAATTTTTGCCTTAAATGTGGAAAAACAACAAAATTAGTTTGTATGATGTAATTTAAAATCATGTGCAAAATAGTACATGAAGAGATGTTTGTAACTGTACGCTTCTTATTTTGATACTCTTACTTTGCATTTACTTTTTTTTATCAAAATGTTTCATGACACATCATAAGTCTAATTTCACGAGAATCACCCAAATGCATTATTGAAATGAACTCCAATGCTGTGCAAACACGGTAAATTTCACAAGGACCTTAAAAGGACAGCTGGTATAAAACATTACTCACCCAAATAAGTCGACCTGTGGTGGAGAGAAGATCAGTGGCTCCATCTGCAGCCTGTATGGGGTGTCGCTACTCCCCACTGTTACCAAGGCAACCTGGCCACCACCAACCTCACCTGTATTTAATAACACCACAAGCATAATCAAACATATCATGCACTACATAAAACTAAATGAATATGAATAATGTTGGGTACTTATGAAAAATAAGTTTGAAACGGTTTTATTACCTGTGCTTGACAACCTCATCAGAGCGTCTGACGGACTTATATAGTACTCTATTTTCATTGGAGTCCCTGTGATTCAGAAAGGGAAGTAATGGATTGATTTCACATAAAACGCAGTGATTCAGACACCATTCATCCAATGCTCACCCTCATTGCCTGGCCGGACATTCCCAATTATTCCATTCAGAATGAAGTCATCATGAAGGTCACCTTCTCTCAAAGATCTAGAAGTGAAAGTATAACGTTTTTTCTTGTCATGTGCTTATTGTATTATATGACCAAAGATGTTTTTTCATCCTCCCAGTTCAAACATCAGTATTAAGATGCATGCACCTTGGTAAGTGGGATATCTTCAAGAGGTCGCTTTCAAGATGTTGAAGGGGGGTGTAGATTTTAATCTTGTCATCACTGCGAGAGAGGTCTTTCTTTTAGAGAAATTTTAGCAATAGGAATAATTAAAAGTTGCGTTTCCATTACTTTTCAAATTGCGCAAACTGAAATTGGGAATTGATAATACAGCCAATGGATACAAGCAAATTTTCCAAAAACATTCATATAGGGTACTGCATATAAGTTTATACAGCATTTACAGGTCACCTGACATGAATAAAAATTGCATGATCATTCTTTAAACATGTAAACTCGCACACTATAACCTCCCAGAAACACTGCATACGTGGCAGTGATGCGCAAGTCAATGTAAACAACCCGACCAACGTTTTCAACTAACCCGTCCGCAACTCGGACTGCAAAAACAAAAAATTGTGTACCCAACCTGCTCCCTGGCCCCGCATTTTTTAGAAGTAGTAATTGTTTAAAATAGTTAACTGGGATCTTTGTTTCAAACAACCCGACCGACCGCGACCCGAATATCAATAAAAATATTTTTGGATGACTCGTAACCCTGAGTAACCGTGGATGTCGCTCATTTCGGAATCAACCCGCGCATCACTGAATTAAATATAATTGCTATTGCAGTAGGTGTAAAACACATTAGTCTACCAATATCTGTCGCCATGATTTTTAGAAATGACAAAGCAGAATAAGTGGGAATGTTAATGGAAAAGAAATCATTTCGCAATAGTTTTTAAATCGACAATTAGAAATAGCGTCAAGTTTTGCGCAAATCTGTATTAGAAACCAAGCTATAGTTAATCTATAATCAAAAATACAGCCAAGGGAAACGCGTCAAATTTCCCAAAAACTTCTATATAATCGCAAAAGTTTTACGCTTTACTGCATTGAAAACTCCAAAGTATAAGGGGGTTCCCTTGCATTTAAATTTTGGATAACACGTCTGCGCCTCTTTCGATTAAATATAATTGCTATTGTAGTATTGGCTGTGACATACGTAAATCTACCAACATCCGTTACCATGATTTTTAAAAGGACTTAACATAACATCAGTTATTAGAAACGGCATAATTTCACAATAGTTTTTCAATCAACATTTAGAAAATGTAGCAAAAGTTTTGCGCAAATATATAATGGAAAGCAAGCTACAGTACTATATAGATCTAATATTAAAGAGGCAATACACATCTCCTGGTATGTTGTAAAAACTGGCAAGGTCTTCCAACTTCAGAGAAAACTCTTGAAACTTCTTCATCCTGTGTAGAGGAGGCAGTCTTGTTAAATATATGTAAAACGTTTAAACTTTGCATGAATTTGTCTCCAGACAACAAAAAAATTCTTACCTCAACAACTGAAGGAACGTTGGACTTGACTTAAAGAAAAAAAAAAACGGATTATAGACATATACAAAGATAAACACGCAGTTTACAGTATTTTTTACAAGCTCATGAACGTTTCTCTCACCACAGGAGCTTCCCCGTGATGGGCCACCCTCACATCTTCAACTCTTCCCCCTGGCAGCAGGACCACTTCAACATAAAACAGGTCTGCAGTCAGGTAACACACCGTCTCTGTGGGGCTCAAGTGTGACCCCAATCTACAAAGAGCAAAAGTTTATCAGAAGTTTAACACAGCCTACATATTGATTTTTTTAATGGCTGTGCCAGTAATGCAATACGATTTCAAACCAAGGCAATGTTGACATTTTGAAATCATGAGAGATTTACCCTAAGTCAGAAAATACAATACTGAAATTGAAAGTTATGAAGTCGGCAGTCTACTGCATCATCCATGGTCAATAGACACTTTTCTCATTTATTCTATTTCTCTACTGTTAATGCATGTATATGGTTGAATTTGTTGTAATGCAAGTGCAATATCTCATGTCTCTTGTGTGTAAAAAGTTCAAACCCTATTTGTTTGGCAATCATCTCCAGCCTAGACACCATGGCTGTGAGGGAGGACACTGTAAAATAAAAACCGTTGAAGTGGACATTTTTTATTCACGTAACCATGTTAGGCTTTATTTCTTTAAATGCACTTTAAAGTAAATGCTCACCGTTAAGTGCTTCATTGATCTTCTGAAGACACTTTGTGATTGGATCACAAACTCTGTCATCTGCCCTCGTTTTATCCTATGAAGAGAAACAGTTTGACTAAATCAAAAAGGAGACATTAAAAATCCCAGCAGAAACAAGCCAGAGAGAATACAAGCAATTTGCTATATGCACAAAATGATCTTCAAAAATGCATGAAATGTAGCATTCAACTTTATACTAACAATGATTATTATGCATCTTTTTATTCTGAAAAAGGATCGGTTGTTTACACATTTTGCCACAAGGCTATCCAGAAAATAATAGTTTTGCTGCAGCCCCACATCTGGAATAGATTTAGGAAGTTTTGCGTTAACATAACAGCAAGCAATCTTCATAAGAGAGTAAACTCTAAGGTGACCTAAGGTAGTTTTGACTTGTTGGCCTAACCGTGACCTGTCTAGGACATCACACTGAGCTCCTCGGCTTTAACCAAACACGTGAATGACCTCATCCATTTAAGAAACACAAACCTTATTTTGGATCTTTATATCCTCTTTTTGTATTGAAAAGAGCTGTTTGAACTTTCTGCTAACATCATCTGAAATAACCAAGTGAATTTAGCCATGCTTTACTATTAGTGATGAAAAAAAAAACATTGTAGTGCACCCATCTTTATCCACACATCCATCCAGTAAAACCTTTCATAGAAACTGCCAGTAAACAATCAAATCAAAAATCGTTTAAAAACAACTAATATCATGTTGATAAAATATGCTGATTTAGCTGGTTTATTTATTCTGCTATATATTATTACAAAAATGAGATTACAGTACAGATTATATATGACATAAACTGCTTATTAGTTAATGTTTATAATAGTGTTTACACATATTTTTTGTTATATTTTAAATTAAAAAACAAATAATTGTAAAATAAGCAAATAATTTCATATGCTAATGTCTCCATTAAGTGCGTAAGAAGCGATGTAATAATATTTTCATAAAATGAAAACAATACTGAATACATGTAATAGTTTAATGTGTTTATTATAACAACTTACAATGTGTTGAATGAGAAAGATACTGCTGTTAACTGTTCCATGTACAAACACTCGACTGACTTTCCCATTTTAAATATACTGGTATGTCTCTATGCTTTTATAGTTGAACATTGAAGACCTGTCACCCCCGAGCAACAACACGAAATGATTGAATATCTTCATATTATATATCAGGCCACTTCTTATATAATTGCTAATGAATTAGGAATGTTTTTTATCTTAAGAACAGGGCTGATTAGCAGAATTTAGTGAGTGAAAACATTTATAATATTTTTTTGTTAATAAAAGTGGGAAACTCTGGTCCACATTCCAATACAGTAGGTGGCGATAATGCACCTTAAAGTTGGTGCCACCCACCATTAAAAGAAAGAAAGCGGCGGCGGCCACTTCTTAGGCCCTGTCCCAAATGGCACACTCCGGACTTGTGGTCCTCCTCAGAGTCCACACTTTGATGACATCACGTAGTCCAGACTTTAGGGACCCTTGATGCGAGTCCACGTGGGTGCACCGGAGTTGTATTTTGGGACAGACTCAAGCAGCACACCGGAAATAGGTAGAGAAGCTGCCCGTCAGTGTGAATTTGGGCTTTGCTGAAGACCGCATCAAGGGGGCAAAGGAGGCGCTGATGAGCACACTTCAAAGCGTAAAAATTACAGATGGTACACCCTACGGACTCATAGACTAAGCGAGAATGCGTAATTTAAGGCCACGAGACTGAAAGTCCACATGAAGTGTGCCATTTGGAACAGGGCCTTATTTCATCCTCCCACTGGTTCATACATGGCAGGTGTAGTAAATTATATTTACCATAACTATTTAAATCATGTTTTATGCGTGCTCCCACTACACTTTTTTCTACCAGCTGACTATAGAAACAGACGTCTCGCACAAAGATGGGAAATATGTCACATCACTTACTTCCACATTCAAAAATAAGGTGGATACAGGCGGTTTTCCTGAGAGGGCTTAAGGGTAGTCCTGGACTAAAATTTGCATTTTAAGCTGCCCTAACTGAATACAGCTTACATATCTTAAAATATATCAGATCCTTTGTTTTGTCTCAAGATGGACAAACCATTAATGTTTTTGTAAGGTACATTTTGTATAAACTACTATAATAAGTCCTGGCTTAATTTTAAACCCTGTCTGGCAAACCACATAGTTTTCCAGTAGCTCAACTGGTTGTGGGTTTTATTTATAGGGAACACACATGCTGACAAAAATGTACACTTTGAATGCAAGTCAACTTGAATAAAGTGTTTACTAAAAACTATATAAATAGAGGAGATAAAGGCAGTTTTCTTACCATACATCTTCGCACCAGCTGAATGGTCTCATTCCAAGATTTATCTGCAAATTTGGACTTCAAGTCAGACAAGGTTTTGGTCTTCATAGTTGAAGGACCTAGGTTTTAATTTAATACAAAAGACAGATAATTTTTTGTTGAAATATAGGCCTAAGTATAGATTTATATTCAAACTAAAATTATTGTAGTGTCATTACTTTAATAACATACTTGTTATGAGAACAAATAAAGCTAATAGGCTAACTAATAACTATCACTAATTCCTGTTTATCAATTTTTGCTGTGTGTGTATATCGTTTTACCAGCTTTTCTGTCTGGCTCCATTTTTTAAGTTAACTTTTAGGCTGTTGTTAAAAAAAAATATCCAGAAAACTGCACACAATCACTCGAAAGCATATAGCGTTATGTAGCGTTTAAACTTACTACTACCGCGTGATCCTACTAATTAATTTCCCGCCATTAGCCGTCGTGTTAAGCACGTTCGGCTTCATGCGGCACTGCACAGACTGATCGGCTTATGACATCAAAACGCCGCGAGAGTGGTACGAAAGCACAGCTCACGACTCGCTCTCGCGGTACTTTGATCTCATCCTCACAACAGTCTGCGCAGGGCCGCATGATCTAGCGAAGAGGATTGGGTTTGTGTACGCATGCGCAAACCGCCACCGTACGCTTCCCTGCATGGAAACCTGAAGCGGATCCATGTGACCCGCCTATTGGGATCATCATCGGTGCTGCACGCCCATGTCACATCAAAGATCACTCTAACCGTCGCGTACTTGCTGTTAATCCAGACGTAAGTAAAGTTGGCGGCACATTTGCTTTGGATCCGATGATATTGTTCGGGATGTGGCGTCTGCAGTAGTAGGAGACAGAAAGAGAGAGAGAGAGAGAGAGAGACAGAGAGAGAGAGATCAGGGAAGAGGAATTCCCCCCTTCCCAAAGTCCTTGTGTCTCTGGATTACCTTTAGCGAACGAGGCGACACAAAGGTAGGATCTTTTATATGTAATATCAAGATATGTATGTGTATGAAATGTCTTAATGTCAATTCTGATTGTAATATTAAAACTCGTTGGTTTGCTAACATATAACATTGTGTGTATGATGATGGCTAGCCGGTCAGCTGTGTGTGCGTGTGTGTTACAAACAAGTATTGTGGTTAAACTATGGTTTAAAAAAACTATATTTTTACATACACTTGAATAAATACCATCTTTGTATATCATAATATTTACAGTACTAAAGTACTAAAATCATACATTAGAACTACCATGATGGTACATGTCAAAAATATGGTAATATTTTCCAAAACATGGTAATTGTTAGTGAAACAGTGGGGTTAAATTAAAGACATATGTTTAGATCAGGCTATAAGCTTATGTCTCCCATGTCTACTGTAGTTATGTGATGGGCTGAACCCTGCAGACTCTCTGAATGGGAAATTTGTTATTGTGCTAAGCAGACCCTGCCCTGGTTTCTCATCCATCAGATATGGGCCTGTAGACAATATGGACCTAGATACATAATTTGCGCATACGTCTAGATTTCATATTAAATAGTTATGCTACACCAGCTTATTCCTAAGATAATTTATTATTTTATTTAGATACATTAGTACATATGATATATAGCAGTATCACATGTGATGTGTAGTTTCCTCTTTGGGTACTTGATTTTTTTAGAATTATTGACGAGACAACTGTTGCTTCTTGCACTTTAGTTTGGTTATCCAGACTCATCACTGTTTTAATTAATGCATAAACAATGCATTTATTTGTGCACAAATGCTTACAATGGGTTTCAAATTAAAGGGTGCAGTACAAACTCTTATATGTAAGCAAAACATTCATAATCTGAGGAGGATCCAATATACAAATGTTTGTTTTGTGCTGTGTGCATGTTGACATCAGATAAGGTGGTGTCTTCCTTAGTCACTTACTACCCCACCCATATTTAACTGAAAACCATATGGACCATTAGAGCTGTTTACAAATGCACGAAGAGTTGTCTGTCCCAGCTGATAGTTAGAAAGACTTTAAATCACTTGACTCTGCACTGCTTTGAGTGCCATAAAGTGTGTGGATGGTGGATTTTTGGAAACTAGGGATTTTCAGGATATGCTCATGTGGCCTTTTTGTGGTGTAAGGTTCAGGTATGTTTAGGAATGCATTAGCACATTTACATGCTTAGAGTTAACATGAAGATGCATTCGCAGCACATTTTGCCACTGTAATAGGATATGTTTTTGAGAAAGCAATATTTCTGGATACTTAATCTTGATCTTTTTTTAAAAATAGACCAGAAGAGACCTTGGTTGTATGAATATATCCAGCTTTATATCTGCAAGATATAAAAACACTGAGAAAATTCACTTTTAGATGATATAAAACATACCGTCTGTCACTTCAATATGGATCACCAGTTTTTATGACATCATTCTACACTTTAGCTTCTCATCAGATTCCAGGATGTAATGCTGCGTTACAGACAACTCAGATTTGTCATATATTTCCAACTCAAAATGGTGGAAATTTAAACGCTAAATAACGTTTGAATTATGCACATTAAGGGGTGGTTTCCTGGACAGGGTTTAGATGAATCCAGGACTAGGCCTTGGTTATATTAAGACATTTAAGTAGTTTTTACAAACATACCTTACAAAAAACTTTGGTGTGCATCTTGAGACAAAACAATAGCACTGATATATGTTAAGATGTGTCACTGCAAGTTGTCTTGATTGAAACCAACTTGCTCTGACATATCTCAAAATATATCAGTGCGAGTGTTGTGTCTCAAGATGCACACCGGTAGTGTTTATTTATAAATTATGCTTTTAAAAATGACTTGGGGTGTTTTCACACCTAGTTCATTTGAGCTCTCGGAGCAGTTCAGGGTGTATATGTGAACAAACCAAGTGATCTCAGACCCCCCTTAAAGGACCCAAAAGTGAACCGAATTCAGACCACGTCCGGAGTTCTTATGAAGTTGTGATGTGAACAAGAAAGAGGCTGTTTACACTTGGCATTAACATGCGTTTTCGTCGATCGGATCACAAGTGGACGACGTTAATGCCAGGTGTAAACGTTGTTCAAAACTTGTACACTTTCGACCACTCTCAACCACATCCAGAGGTAGTCAAAACCACTTTCGATCGGATCGCTTTGGAGTTGCGGAACGCAAATGTGGTTGAATGTGTTCGAACAGCCACACGCGACCGCCTTCTCTCCGCCCATTTATCTAATCTGAGGTATTAAACACAAGGTTTACGTCTTTTTTTACTTCTGTTTACCGTATGTTCATGCCAGCGCTATTTTTAGCCTTTCATTGATAAAACTACTGCGGGTGTTCTCCGTAGTTTCGTTTTGAAAGCGTGTAAGTTGCACGATCCTATTTCATCAATTGCGCTGAAAATTCAGAGAAAGCTCCAACATATAAACGTACAAAACTCTGTGCAGCATGTATACTTGCTAAACAAGCAGTGGACTCCGACATAATATTAGTTTGCGTCCATATAAACTCATAATTACTCCCGCTCGCGTTTTATGACAGCAGAGAGACTCGCCCACCGTCTCACGGACCACCCCCTCACAGTATTCAGGACAGAAGCGGTCGAAAGTGGACAAAAGAGACGGATTTAAATACCAGGTGTAAACGTGATGTGTCTCTCTCTTCCACTTGTGATCCGATCGATGAAAACACATCTTAATACCAAGTGTAAACAGCCCCAAAGGGTCTAAGATCACTTCAGTTCTGAAGAGGACCAAAAAATTAACTGGGTCCTCTTTTTAGTCCACTATATTGTGAACACCAAAAGGACTGAAAGCATTTCAGGGCATTTTATTTTGTCTTTAATATTGTAAATAGGGTCAATTTAGTTTTCTTTTTTTAACACACAGACCAGTAAAATAACTCCTATAAAGCTATATTTTTATCTTGTTTTAATTGGATTAGGATTGGGCTAAACATTGAGTAGAACTGACAGATTTCAACAAGCTTTTCCCCTTTTAGGTACAAACAGAGCAATACATGGTCCCCCCCAGAAAAGGCTTGCACCCTTACCCCTCACCTCAGTGACCTTCAAGATCTTCACGACCTACCTAACTCCAAGTGGTCAAGAACACTCCAAAACGTACAACTCTTCTCTCAACCCCGCAGCCCATAGCAGCTGTTACCATGGCAGCAGCCAAGCCCAAGGGGCAGAACTCTCTGGCTCTTCATAAGGTGATCATGGTTGGAAGTGGTGGTGTGGGAAAGTCAGCGCTAACTTTGCAGTTCATGTATGATGAGGTGAGGATGTTTTCTATGTGTCACAAAAAATCTCTATGGAAAGAGTAAAATGCCATTATGGTTTGGAGTTTTTATGGATAATAACAGATGTTACTTTAATAATTTTACTTGAAATAACATTTCTGCTTTGAAATCTTAATTGATGCAAAACAATGGTATAGAATTTGTCTATAAAAGTGTTTTGTACAAATTTTGAGTATGAATTGCTGAATACTGTTCCTGTAGCTCTGTTGGTTGGTTGGTTGAGCATTGTGTTAACGGCTCAAAAGCTTGTGGGTTCAATTCCCAAGAAACGTAAATAATGACATACTGATGAAAATGTATAGCTTCTGCAGTAAACATCTGCAAATGCATAAATGTACTGAGGAATTACACACATCTTGTCTTCTTTTTCGCAGTTTGTGGAAGATTATGAACCCACAAAAGCTGACAGCTACAGGAAGAAGGTGGTTTTGGACGGTGAGGAAGTCCAGATTGATATTCTGGACACAGCAGGTCAGGAAGACTATGCTGCTATCCGGGATAACTACTTCCGCAGCGGTGAAGGTTTCCTTTGTGTCTTCTCAATCACTGAACTAGAATCTTTCGCAGCAACTGCTGACTTTAGGTAAATAATAGATCTTCTGAAGAGAGCAGATGCTTGTAAGATTGTTTAAGAGGGCTGTATCGATTTTTAAACATTTTTCTTTAATTAATGACGATCTTGTAAATGCACTGGGTCTTTTTGCTTAATTGCATCACTGAAAATACAAAGACTTTGACAAATTTTGACATAATGTTGCAGTGGTATTCTCATTCATGCTAATGCAAGCAGTTACATTACTATTATGGCTTATACTTTAAGCTTTATTGCAGTTTAAACAATGTGGATACTTTGTCCAGCATCATTTGTTACAGAAGCTTTTTTTACACACAGGTTATGGAAAATACATGGAAAATGTGTCCGGGATTTGTCCGGAATCATCTGATTTTGGTTCTTTCACACTACTAAGGATTTTCCTGAATCTATGCATGCATTCACTTCACACACATACCGTAAAGACACATGACATGTATTGTAATAAGTTTTGTATTGTATAAGTCTTAAGTTTGCTTATTATCCTCGATTTCTCGAGAAACCATGCGAGTGCATATTTTCTGATTCGATCATAAACTACCACATCACATGCTTTTTGCTGGTGAAGGATCTCAGCTTCAGCATGGATAGTCAGGAGCTTCCTGATGTCTTATTCCTTAAATTTGCCAACCATTTTTGTCATGAATGTTGATCTGCATTTAAAACCTTTGTGTCAAAGAGCTGAACGACCCCTTACGAAATTTTTTCTGCCTTTGTTTACACAGAACTCCTTGTTACCAAGTGCCCTTTATGGGAGCGATCCCAAAATTATTTAGAAGACATGTTTGCGTTCACACAGAAGGCACACAGGAAATTTTATGAGAATTTTTCAGGGATTAACGTGTTAAAGGGGTTACAGATTAATGAAACCTTCAATCATGTGGCTTTCTGAGGCAACTAGCTGTTGTGTTTGTAAGCAACTGGACAATTTCTCATTCGGCAGATGATTAAACAATAATAAGAATCCTATAGTTTTTATACTAAAGGCCCTGCCCTGCCCTGCCCTGCCCTGGCATCATGATGGGACCATATTTTTGCCCTGCTTCTGGAGAAAATTATGATTTCTTGCATTATTGACACCAAATTTAAGCAATGCCTGTTCATATTACATCAGACATAAAAAGTCACTTGTGCTTTCCCCACACAGAGAGCAGATTCTGCGGGTGAAGGAGGACGAGAATGTCCCCTTCCTGCTGGTGGGGAATAAGTCCGATCTAGAGGACAGGAGGCAGGTAAACGCAGATGAAGCCAAAGCCAGAGCTGATCAGTGGGGCGTTTGCTACGTGGAGACGTCCGCTAAGACCCGCGCCAATGTAGATAAGGTAGGAATATTGAGAAAACACAAACATTACATGAAGACAGTTTAAAAAGTGGTTTAAGATTCTAAAAATAAGCACAAAACCTAATTGAACAAAAACAATTGAGCACAAAAACTACTGTTATTGTTTGTAGTAAAATCTATCTCAAAAGAAGTTAACATTTACTTGATAAGAAGACCAATGTAGAATTTTAAAGTCTATTTTGCAGTTTTTTATGTTTTTCTTTTTTACAAAAAAAAAAAAAAAAAACTGACAAAACGTATTCAGTACTATTCACAAAATAATATATGGTCTTGATTGCAGGTTTTCTTTGACCTCATGAGGGAAATTCGTGCTAGGAAGATGGAAGACAGCAAGGAGAAGAACGGAAAGAAGAAGAGGAAAAGTCTGGCCAAACGAATCCGAGAAAGATGTTGCATCTTATAGTCTTGGCGATTTTGTTAGTCATCTTTTAGGTTTTCTATATGTATCTGTATGTTCTATATTTTGCCCTATTGCCAGTTATACAACGTATTTGTGTGTCAGTTGTGGGTTTGTTGCTTAAATGAATTGGGAGGATTGGGAAGGTCCACTTGATTTCCAGAAAGAATCTCCTTTGTCAAATCAATGACATTTACCAGGAACACCAGACATCATTGAACCTGGATCTGGAAAGCTTCAGATTTTATTCTTGTGTCAAATTCATGTTTTGCAAGTTTTTCACCCAGTCCTATTAAAATTCAGGTCAGATACGTTTTATTTAAATAGCAATTTGCCATAAATGTGAATATTATAACTTTACAACTTGTCACCACTGTGAATTATAATAAATACTATTAAACTATTAATTCAAAGATTCTTAATGGCAAACTATTTAACACTGACAAACACTAAAAATAAAGAGAACCAAAGCCAACAAATAATCAGCTTTTGGGCCCAACACATAAACAACGCTTTACTGGGACCATTCTTTTTGCTCCAGTAACCCTAAATTATTATTATTATTTTTAGAAAGGATTGGTATTTCCAAACCTGACCAAGAATCAGGAAGATAATTTGGCTACTTTGTGTACTTTCTGGTGCCTTGGTGTACATTGCCAGTGTACCACCCTCACAAATCTCTATGGTGGCTGATCATTTTGAAATAAGCGAGGCAGCTTATTTTTCAACACTGTATTGTCTATGTAAGCAGCTTGTTAAAGAAGTCACTTTCATGTTTAATCTCTGCTTTGCTATAGGAAGCTTAAAGATGTCTCAGCAACATTGGATGTTGCCCAGATGTGTAATATGACAATGTTATGCTTTTATGTGATGTGAAAGTCCAAAGTGTGTCTGTTTGGATGGCTTGTGGAATCATTTCCATACCAGACATACATTAGCATCTTAAAAATATATCAGTCGTGCAACTTTTTTCCCCCTACAGTTTTGTTTTTATAAAGTATCGCCAGTTTGTTTATTTCAACCATTAAACCTATTTTTTCTAATTTAAAGTGCTTAATTATTAGCAAAAAATGATGTGTATGGAGTAGTGTCTTACTTTATATTATGCCGCTACATTGCTTTCAGAAATGAAATAAATGCTAGATTTCTAGTTGATCATAACTAATTGTTTTTTAGGTAAAAGTTGTACTGCTTTTAAGGCTCTTTTCAACCCCCCACCAAAAAACAAACAAACATGAAAGCATCAGGGCTCTCAATTGTCCCTATAGCACAATTGCCATCAATTGGTTTGATGTTTACATTTAAAGAAATTAAATGGTGATTATGCATCACATCATGCAAAAATGTTAGAGAAAGTTCCCCTAAAAATGTTTGCAGGGGAACCAGTTACTGTAAGCGGTTTTCTTAAATATGACCAAACTCTTTTGATTAATCTAAAGATATCACACCAAAGGCCAGTGAAGTGTTGGTTTATATCTGCATAGGTTTAATGTACTAAAGGGTTATTTTTGTGACCATGGTAGGCTTTAATATCAAAAGCAGCTATGTTATTGCCTGTAATAACTTATTGTTTCTGTCATGGTGCTATTTTGCTTACAGAGGCTTTATCCTGTGTACTGTATGTGTGCAGCATGGGTGTGTGTTGAGAAGCTATGTGTATTTAAAGGTGAAGGTTATTCTGTTACATATATGGTCTGAACAATGTGCAGCAAGTTCAAAGAATAGATACACAATTGATTACAATGTCAAATATACAAAACATTTAGCTACTTTTAAGTTGCCTGTAGTTTTTAAAGATATTTTTGAATTCAAATAGTTTTTTGTCTGAGTTAAAGAATTTAAACTAATTTTAAAAATGCCTAAATTAATATCAAAATAGTCCCATTTACCTATTTCACTTTATTTTAATTTTTTTTAAGCTCTGTAAATGTTTCATATTCTTTCTTACCACCTACATGTCTTTTTATGTTATGGGTATAGCCATATCTACAAAAATCTTAATGGTGTACATGAACTATATGAAAAGTGAATTATTGCTGTGGCATCAATTTCTTCTGCGCAAAATAAAAAACCTTTGTAATAAAACTAAAATATTAAACAACATTCTTCTTTATTGTATGCTAAATCACCTATTACATACAGTTGCGATCAAAAGTTTACATATACGTTGCAGAATCTGAAAAATGCAGGTAATCCATGTAACATTAACAACTTATGAACTGGGAATTCTTTTTAGAAATTCTGATATTCTTTGTTGCAATCTTTCTGTAAACATTTATCTAGTGAAATGACTTGTTCAGGGCAGGGCTCAATTAAAACCAAACCTTAATTTTCAAAATTCCTCTTTTTCCAAATGGTTCAGCATTTTCCAGATTCTGCAAGGTGTATACTTTTTGATCACAACTTTAGTTGAAATCTAACTTGAGTTAAGCATTTTGATTTTGACAGCAAAATTGACATATTTCAGCCTCAAAGGATCTGAAAGATGAAAAATAACCCAAGCTATGGTGCCATTCCAAAGGTCATTGATAAGACATTTCTCAAAGGGGTTAAACATTTAGCTTGAATGAGAGATTCTGTGTTGTGTTTAATTATGATACAAACAGGTATAGTTATAATAAAAACAGATTGGGGTTAGTTCATATTTTATACTATTTTGAAGATATATATAATATATAATTATAACTATACCTGTTTTTATAATTTGTAATACCTACTGGTTCAAAACATACTTTTATATTTTCTTTTATATCTTTATATTGACACTTGTTGATTATAACTTGATGTTAAAATCATCATACAAAACCATTGCATGAGAAAACACATTTAATACTGGAGTTTCGGTACAAAACCTAGAAATAAAGCCGTTGTGACAACTAGCCCCGGTCTTTTTATATGCAGGTACAATCTAGTATTGACTAGACAATAAAAATAAAATCTCGAATATTTTTCTAAACTTTTGTATGGATATATAGGAATGGACATTATTAAACACATAGTGGCGCCCTCTGCTGCCAGCGGCACATGTTTACAATATGAGTTAATAAGTGCCAATGCCAGAGCACATCTGAAGGCCTCAAAGAGCAAAGGCCTACAGGAGGTAGCATTGGCTTACCCGTGCGTGATTCGTTACTTTTGTTGAATATATCGACTCTCAAGAGTTTTATTTACCATTAGAACAAGACTATTAATTTGACGCCTTTCACAAAGATGAGGTTTATATGAGAAGGATGTATGAATTTAGATCTTTATGCTAAATTACGTTTACATGTTTTCTATATTTTGTGGAATCTGCTGACGTAAATCTCATACTACCCTAGCTTGCGTGCTACTTCCTTGTTAGTGAGTCGGTGTGAGAGGGCGTCAAGAAGTTTCAGCCCTCAGAAGTATGTGTGGATTAATGTTTCGTTTTCGATGCGATTTTTTTTCCAGGAAACCTCTTTAGGCGTTGAAAACAAGTCGTTTTTAAGCTATCTTCCGGGATAGTGGTCTCCGAATCATGGAGGATTCTTTAAAGTCTCTTTTGTGGATGCTTTGCTAAGTTAGCACTGTCCGGCTAACAAAATCTTTTCATCATATGCGCGGAACTGGATCATATGAGCCGGCATCGCCGAGCGTTTTATTGACATTTGTGACCTCTTTTAAGGATTTATTTCGATTGATATGCGTCAGGATGGTTAAATGCGTAGGATTCGTTGGGGTCTGAATGCCAACGGTCGGTGTGTTAGAGAAATAGTGGTACTCTTTGAGCTAGCTGTGCTATCGTGGCTAAAAGTGGGTTTCAAATGTTTTGCTTTGTTTGCCGGGGACTGAACCACGCGCATTTCGGAGTGATAAAAGTGGAAGATTAGATGCCTAATCCGGAGATTATTTCTCGTGAAGGCCGGGGGAGAAGCCCAACGGCACAAAGAAGTCAGAAAGAGGAGAGACGGAGTAAGACCGGGAGCCACCGTGAGAGACACCGGGAGAAGGGGCGATCATCGTCCTCCTCCTCTTCGCGGAGGAAAAAACACAAGTATGCCCGCGAGAGACAGCAGCAACAGCAGTCGTGGCCACAACAAGGGTTGGTTTATGATGGGGATTTGCGGACTTTGGTGGAGTATGATGATGTAAGCTCGCAATCTGAACGCTTCTCAGGGAGTCCGTCACCCAAAACCGACACGCTCTCCGTGGACCGGTTGAGCGAAGCCGATTTTCAGGACTCCAGCCTCGGCGGGGCAACCACGCCGGAGAGGAGGAGCAGACGAGACCACAACTCCTTTGCGAGGAGAGAAGAAAGCAGTGTTTCGGCGGAGAAAGTCAGACAAGAGAGGGAGATGAAGAGGAAGGAGCGATCCAGTCGGGAGCGGGACGTGGCGTCCAAATCCCGTAGCGGCGTGAGAAATCACGACAGCAACGGAAGGAAGTCTTCATCAGCGACGTCTCAAAGTGACAAAAAGGAGTCCAAGCGACACAAAAACAAATCTAAAACGGAGAAAGACACTCCTTCTGCCTATAGGGAAACACCACAAGCCTACAGGGACGACCGGGAGGAACTCAGGGCCTACAGGAGAAGCAGTCCAAGCTTCAAAGCGGCGGAAAGTCCTTATGGGACAACCTATTCCTATGGATACCAGTCGCCTACCACGAACTACCCGATTATACCTAGGAGAAGCCCAAGGAGAGTGTCTCCTAACGCGTACTACGCTCGGGATTCAGAAGTATACGGTGCCTATAACGTTTCAAAGTCACCGAGCTCATACTCGAGCAGTAAGAGGAAACGGTCCCCGTCCAGCCCGTACTGGCGCGGGTCTCCGAGCTACGGCCGACACAGCCCATACGAGTCGGGCGAAATCGCCTCCAGCCCCTACGGCCAGCGCAGACGCTCCAGGAGCCCCTACAGAAAGTCCCTGAGCCCCAGTCCAGACGTCAGGTAAGAAAACAAGAATTGTTTTGGGCTTTAAAACATGGGCATGTGATCGACCCAGGAATTCTGATCAATAAACTCAACTGTTATTCAAGACGTAATAAAACAACGTCAGAAAGGTTCTGGAAATTTTTCATACGCTTTGTAGGTCTCATCATATACCATTATATTAATGTTATTTTAATAATAATTATGATTGTAGTTATGGTATATGATAACATGTTAGGCCTGTTTGCTAACATATCTAAATAATCAAATAATCATTATAAAATAGTGTAGTTTAGTAGTATAATGTGGACGTTAACCGAAGTTAAATACGAAGGCCTACTGAAGTCATAACTTGAACGAGACCTCGTGTTACTATGATTTTTTTTTTAATCTGCATAAATGTAATAGTTTTACATTATAATAATTCAGTCAGATACATTGGCGGCATGTGTGTCAGGTTGTGCTGTTATTTGTAACACTTCTGGCAGTGGAGGGAGTCTGTCACGTTGCTCGTGCCCGTCCGTATTTGAGGGAACTTTCTGTATATCAATCTGTTTAATTTTTGGGTTAAATTTGTTCAAACTGTTGGGACATAACTGTAAAATGCATTTTAATTATTCGATTTACTTTAAAATTAGCTACTTCACCCACTGTTGGCTCTGTTCACATTCTAACGAAAATGACCAACACACGTGGCGCCAATTGGTTGAGCTCACGTGAGTCAGGCTTTTATAGCAGTAGGTTGAGCAACCAACTGAAGGTTGAAACTTTAAACTTTATAAGATGTTGGCTACTCTCTTCTTGAATGGTGAGATTAAATAGTGACTTTACTCATTGTGTGTAAAAGCAACCAAAATTCTTTTAATAGGCCTATGCTAATTTTGACTTTATCTTTAGTTTTCTTCAGGGCATATATCCTTACGTGCTGTTATAGGGGACTGTGTTGGTTGTTATCTAGTTTATTTTTACAAACAGCCATAATCTGAACTTTAAATCATTGAATGGAAATACAGATGCAACACTTATTTTGCTTCCTTCTCAGTCATTTAATATGTCCACCCACCTTTCTAGATTATTCTCCCAAACAGTAGAGACAGCACAGTTTAATCCTACAGCAAATACATGTGACTAGTTTTCGTATTGCTGTTTATGATTGACAGTACTGAGGAACTTCCTGTTGATTCATTTCTAATAAAGGTCATGGCAAGCTAAAAATAACAAAATTATAAAATAAAATCTTTCAGATGTTTGTTTTTTTTGTGCGGGTTTATTAGCCAATAACAAATAATACTGGGCGGGAAATGTATAGATTTTATATTAAATATCTGATATATGCATTTTTATTGTTATCATAATTTTTTTTAAACCAATTTGCTGATAAATAATTTAATATTTGGCTCTGATGCAGCCTCCTCAGCCTAGGAGCAACATCTGACCATCTGGTTTGTTGGTAGTCATGAGTCCAGCAATGAGTGCATTTACATGCACAGAATAAACGGAAAACTCGCAAAAATTTGCTTATTATAGAAAGCTGTTTTCATGCATTTAAATGCAAATCAATAAACCAGCTATTCCGACAACTGCGTTTAAAATGGGACTTGGAGAATTGTCAGGTTTCTCGCAGGCAGTGACGTCACCGCCGATAATACATAATAGTCGTTCAAAAATCCTGCATATCTGTCTTGAGTAGGGGTGTAACGATTAACCGTGCAAATGCGCGTTTTCTCAATTAATGAATTTGAATGAATTACGGTGAAATCCGGCACATCCGAACGGCAGGGGGCGCTCTCATGCAGAAACTCATCATTGCAAACGCTATTCCAGGAAATGTCTTCACAGCAATATTTATACGCTGTTCTTCAAATTGTTTCAGGTATTTTCATGATAATAAAGAATATTTCGAATGATTTTGCTTAACGAGTGTTGCTTTTTTAAATGCACGTTATAAACGACTCCGACTCATAGTGATTTTAGATCGATAAGGACTTTCTTCTGACCAAATGCCGTAGTACACGCACAAGCTGTGCATAAAACAAAGAATCGCAGCCTTGCGATTCAGAATCGATTTCATACAGGCATTTTTAATGGGGACCGCGATTGAATCGTTACATCCCTAGTCTTGAGCTAAACTGTTGTATCTTCTCGTGTCTGCAGAACCTGTAAATATAACATCAGCTTTTATTTTCACAGTTTCTCTGCCAACTGCTTCAGTCGAGCGGTGACTTTTATGCGTTACTTTGCACGCACTTCCGCGTGTGACATTTATCTTTCACACACGGAGACATGCGCACACGGACAAAACCGTGAGAAAGCCGGTTAGGGTGTTTACATGCTACGCGAAATCGGGGTAATGAGCAAAAAAAACTACCTGTGCCGATCGGTTTTTGCTTATGCCGTTTATGGCTTTCCTCGATCAAAGAACCATTTTACGCATTTACATGACCCCATGTGTAGGCCTGTCGCGATAAACGATAAATCGATTAATCGCACGGTAAATAAAATGAGCTCGATCATTTTTTTAGGCCGCGATAATTCACATTTGCATGCTTGTTTGTTTTCCTTGTCTCTCTCTCTCTCTACCAAAGAGACTGGATGACCGCTCCGTGCAACGAGTGACAAGGAGTGAACCCTCGTCAGTCATTTGTCAGTCGCATGATCTGTGTGGGGAGGGGGGACTCCTGGCGTAGCCTATCACAGTAGGAGTACTGAGGAGGATGAGAGCCGCGTGAGAAGTGTAGCAGGAGAAAACACTAGTTAAGACGAGAGTTGGAGAAAAAGATGGATTTACTAGAGGCTGTTTACACTTGTCATTAACATGCGTTTTTATCGATCGGATCACAATGTTTTACGTCTTTTCTGACTTTTCTGACACAAGGTGAACAGTGCTATTTTAGTAGGGCTGGGTATCGATTCAGATTTTCCAGATCGATTCAATTTCGATTCACAAGCTGTCAAATCGATTCGATTCTCGATTCAATTTTCGATTCCGGTTCTCAGGGCAGTTTTTATACTCGATTCTCGATTCAACTCAAAAAATATAGATTAAATACAAATACTATACTAATAAAAAGAACAGTGAACAGCAGGTTTCAAGTGGGTAATTAATTATTAAAATCGATGAAGCACCTGAAACCGCCATTTTAACCACTGAATTAATGAATGACAGGCTTGCCTCTCGCTCCTTGGTAACCTCGCGCAAAGCAAAAAATAGGGTGACATCTAGTGAAGAAGACTAGTAATTCGATTAACGTTAACCTTTCGTTCAATGTTTGCAGAAATAAATATGAAAGAAAAAAATCGATTCTGCTCTTTGAGAATCGATTCTGAATCGACCACATTTTAAAAAACGATTAATCGGAAAATCGATTTTTTTTGCCCAGCCCTATATTTTAGCCTTTCATTGATAAACTAAAGCGGGTGATCTCCGCAGTTTCATTTTGCAAGCGTGTGAAAGTTGCGCGATCTTATTTCATCAATTGCGCTGAAAATTCAGAGAAAGCTCTAACATATAAACGTACAAAATACTGTGCAGCATGTATACTTGCTAAACAAGCAGCGGACTCCGACATAATATTAGTTTGCGTCCATATAAACTCATAATTACTCCCGCTGGCGTTCAAATGACAGCGGAGAGACTCGCCCACCGTCTCACGGACCGTCTCCTCACAGTATTCAGCACAGAAGCGGTCGAAAGTGGACAAAAGAGACGGATTTAAATACCAGGTGTAAATGTGATATGTCTCTCTCGTCCACTTGTGATCTGATCAAAAACACATCTTGATACCAAGTGTAAACAGCCAAGTTTCAAAACCAAACGCTACAGCTGCAGTGTGGGAGTACTTTGGATTTAAACCTAATGACCTAGGTGAACCACTAAACCTGAACGAGCCGTTATGTCGCATTTGTGGTAATAACGTAGCACTTAAAAGTGGCAACACGACAAACATGCATATGCACCTAAAACGCAATCATCCTGTTATTTTGTTCATTTCTTGTGGATATTTAAAATGTCTTCCAGTTCCAGTATTACTTATTGTTTAGAAATAAAAGTTTATAGATCTTTGAAAAGGTGTATCTGCATTATTATAATGGTCCCGGAGCATCAATGTTATCGCCTATCGCGATAAATTCCGAGGCAATTTATCGCCTAGCAAAATTTGTTATCGTGACAGGCCTACCCATGTGTTATCAGTTTGTTAAGCATAATCTGTGTTTTTATTAGTATCGTTATTATTCTTCATTTATAATAGTTCTCAGAGTTGAAGATATGTTTTAAAGCACTTTTAAAAAGCATTGTCGACTTGTTGTAGCCTTCTGTTATTCTTAACTTTAACACTATTTTATCTTTTGCACTAGACATATGATTCAAAATATCGGTTAACGGTCTACTTGTTCTGTTGTAATCTTTATCAGCATTGGCCCTGAAAAACTTATCAGTTGTGCACACTTATATGATTGCTATCATTTGTTTGCAATTTTAAATTTGTTGTAGCTAGGATTAGTGATATACCGATATATCGGAGGGCCGATGTTTGCGAGTTTTATGTGTATCCGCATCGGCCGATATGTGGCTGCCGTGTGCGTCGATTTTTTTCCGACATTAGTTACAGACAAAGTGCTGGAAGCCGCAAGCGATTGCAGGTCATGTGACTAAAAACAACCAACCTTTCCATGACAACATCGAAAGATCGGCCTAACAGCTGGTCATAGCTGGAGAAAGTGGGTTTTTATTTCTCATCTCTATGGGTCGGTTTCCCTGACAGGGATTAGACTAGTCCTAGACTAAAATAAATGAAAAAACTGTCCAAACTAATAACATCCTTAACATATCTTAAAATACATCAGTGCCCTATGTTTTGCCTCAAAATGGACACAAGTAATGTTTTTAGTAAGGCATGTTTGTAAAACTAGTTATATTTTCTAATTAAACTAAGCTCTAGTCCTAGTTTAAGATAATTCCTGTCTGGGAAACCACCGCTATATATATTTGTAGTAGTAAAGTGCTAGAAATCAATATCCTTTGCTGATAGTTCCTCGTCATTGTGGAGAATGCAGTTCATGGTTTCATAGCACCCTCATCTGTTTTTACTATTTGTTAAAGAGTAACTAAACCCTAAACCAACTTTTTTTAGTTAATGATCTGTAAGAATGATGCTTGATTAGTGCTGTTCATTGATTTTAGTAATTTTTTTGACATTTGGATATAAAGTGTTTCAATACTGCAATATATGGTGTAAAAACGTCTGAGTGCTGCCCTCTTCAGGTTGAACGGTGGGTACTGCAGTTGAATTTTCCCATTGGATGTTGGGTCCAAAAAATGACTCGTGACGTAAGCAGGTTCAAGCTCACCACGCCCTTGTTACGATCTCACCACACACTTGGTACGAGCTTAGTTCGTCCCCTCTATCTCCGTTGGGATCTGCCCACTTTTCTTGCATTTTTCAAATATTGCCAGTGGGTGGAGTCAGGCTCTGACCAGGGGTTTAGTTACGCTTTAAATATATATTTTTTTTAAGTTCAATAAATGTTACTTTTTTAAAATTGAGACTTGTAACATTTGGCATAATCATTGTCATTTTTATGATGTAAATTGAGTGAGCAAAAGCAGTATCCGCTCCAAATATCGGCTCAAAATCGGCAGCCGGTATCAGTCATCGGCTAAGGCTGATGAAACAAAAATCGGCATCGGCATTGAAAAATCCATATTGGTCGATCCCTAGCTAGGATGGGACGATAAATGCAGATACACATTAATAATACCTGGCCGGTAACGATTTTGAATCGCACAGCCGATATTATGCACAGCTATTTTATGTACCGCTTTTGATCATTAAGTCCTTATCAATCGGAAATCACTCTTAGATTGAGTCGTTTATAACATGCATTTGAAAACGTAACACTTGTCAAACATAATCATTATACATATTCTTTATTATCATGAAAATACCTGAAAAGTAGGGATGCTCCAATCAGGATTTTTGCAGCCGATACCGATTTGTACCGAATACTGATTCCGATACCGATATTTTATGTTTTTTAGCTGATATGCAAGCTCTTTGATGACTGTTACTGTTAATTTTTTTCACCACAGATGTTGCCTTTGTTGTATTACTTTTAGTAATAAGGTATATTACTGTTTTAATAGAGACTCAAATAAATAAGCACAACAAATATTTCTTCTGCAAAGAGCCATTTAATATCTCTTTAAAAAGGTTTGTCTCCTAAAAGTAATGAAAATAAAGCGCTTTACAGTCTTTACTGTAGAGCCCGACCGATTTATCGTTTTGCCGATTTTATCGGCCGATATGAGCCTGTCACAGATATATCTGTATCGGCGTATAAGCCGCAGATATGAAGCCGATATGAACGTTCCTTACAGAAGACATTAAATGCTTTTGAAAGATGTAAGTACTTGTTTGTCCAGCAGAGTGCGCCCTACTGGTTGCTAATGGTGACCCAGGTCACTCACTGTAGTGACACCAGCCAACCCCCCTTCACTTCAGTCAGTCTCTCAGTTCAGGTGGTGGCAGTCACGCGGTTTCTTCACAACATTTTACACCTGGTATTAAGACGCGCTTTGGTCGATTGGATTATAAATGGGCGAGAAATACACATTCCGGTTTACATTTGGTGTTTTTAATCCGTCTCTTTTGACCACTTGCGAGTTGTTTAAAACGCAAGCGGAAGAAATGACGCGAGGCGGAGAAAGGATGCGCAGTCTGTGGGAGTATAGCTGCTTGTGCTGTTACTGAACATGCTCATTTCAAAGCAATTGATTAAATAAGCTCGCGCAACTTTACACCCTCGCTAAATAAAAGAGGCGGAGAGCAGACGCGTTAGTTTTATAAAAGATTAAAGTCCCGGCAGAACACTGTGGGTTCGTGTTATAAAAACGTTGTGCAGTACATTAAACAAGCCTACATCATGTTGTCAGCAAGTCAAGCATTGTCGTCTTAATGGTAAATTTCTAATTAATTTGTGAAGTGCATAACTTATTGTAAAGCTAAAAAACAATGACTTTATAAGTTTCCATTTTCAAAATAAGCCAAATATAACATTATTCTCGTCAAAACTGACAATCATTTAAGTTATATGTATTTTGTTTTGATGTGTTTAAAAGTTATTTATAATTAGTCAAGTTTACTGTTTTGTGCACTTATATTAGAATAATTTTGGATAATAAAGTTTATTGTTAACTTGTAAAACACACCTGCCTATATTACATATCTTTGTCACGTCATTTTAAGTGTTTGATCACCACATTTGTGAGTGATCATTGCAAAAAAAGTATTTATATATAGTATATTCTGTTAATGTATATAGTGTATTATATGTACAGTAGCCTGCTGTAGTATAATATACTGTAGTATATGTGTACTGTACTATAATATACACATAAAGAATATCGGCCGATATATCGTTATCGGTCTTTTTTTACTCCCTAATATCTGCATCGGCATCGGCCCCAAAAAATGCATATCGGTCGGGCTCTACTTTACTGTATGAATTATACACGCATTTGTATGAAGTATAATATAACAGTTATTTAATCAAGAGCAGAGAGTAGGGGTGTGACGGTCATTATATAACCGTGAGACCGACGGTTATAGTTGAACACCGTCATTAGAACCCTATAACCGCCAAAACCGTGTTATTAAAATATTTTTTAAAACATTTTTTATCATAAAGAATTTTTAAATACTATTTAAAACAATTGTTAACAGTCTGTGTTACACGCCCCCTCACGTTCTCACGCAGTGAAAAATACAGAGCGGAGCAGACACTGACAACGCGCTGACATACAGGACAGACCAGGTTACTTTTCGGTTACTTTTGAGATTTAACATATTAAACAAAGTCTCACCTTTCCAATCATCTCTTCCTTCTAGTTAATTTATAGCATCAAATAAACATGAATGACCATGAGAAGGAATGTTGTTTTAACCGCGGAAAGGCGTCAGTACACTCCGCTTTTCAAGTTCAAATCCTCCCATGCTAATCTACTAACTCTCTTGAACGCACATTCACTGCTAGTTGTCTTGCTGTTAATTTTAAAGAAACGTAGAGCAAGTAGCTAATCAGTGTCTAGTTTATTCAAACGCCGGGTTAGCACTGTGCAGCGCGTCTGCGGAGAGCGTTTGCTGCGCGTGGCCATTGTGCTTTTACACTGGCTGCGTTTAATAACAATCTCAAGTTCATATTACTTTCTTTTACCTGCGCATTTATGAGCAAAACCTCTTCAATACGCTTTTAATCCACATTGTTTTCGTGCTGTTCTGGTCTGTGTAATGACAGATATAGACACAATTACAGACATAAAAAGCCCAATGCACAAATCTGTTTCCCTGAAGATTATTAAAATAGATGATAGATAGAGGATTAATTTATGCTGTGCAGAGAGTGACAGCGCAGTCTTCTGGCAACAGTGTGTTTTTTTAATATTTCATTGCTTTCTGTTAAATTGTTCAAAGTTATTACTGTTTAAAACACACTTTGCATCACATTCATGATTTTATGGTAAAATGACACTTTCCCGTCAATCCACGAGCATTTAAACGAGCAAAACGCCCCCCACAGACGGTTATGTGATGAACCGTCACATTTGACTCACGTCATAACCGTCATCACCAATTCTGAAACCGGCACACCCCTAGCAGAGAGTGATTTTATTGAAAGATGAATAAGGAGACTGCAGCTTTAAGACGTGAGAGAGAGATCGCTCCGTTCACGTGCACTGATCACAGGCTGCTGTGTGTTCGTGCGGCGGTTGAACTCGAACGCAGACAAGAGCAGCTGTAAGGAAAATGAAAGTTTAAACACTCAAAACTTTAAAACACATGCAAATAATAAACTTTTGACATGAGGATGCAATTGTCTGCGATAGATATGTGTTGTATTCGCTGTTTGATGGCGATGTGAAGACTTGTCGCGCTGTTGACCGGAGCGCGTCCTCATAGAAAATACGCATATATCTTTAAAGGCAAAAGAGAAATCCAAATCTGCACGTCTGCACATACAGGATCCTTTTGATGACAAAAGTAAATGGAAAGATCGGTTTATGAGAACGGCAGATTTAGCGAGCACCGATCGAGTCATTTAATGCCATTATCGGTCAATACCGATCGGCGGCCGATCGATCGGAGCATTCCTACTGAAAAGGTTTGAAGAACAGCAATATAAATATATGCTTAAGCCATTTCCTGGAGATGTGTGTCTAATGGTTTGTCTTCTGCGGCCCATATTGAGTTTCTGCACAAGAGCGCCCTCTGGCTTTTGGATGTAGTGGAATTTCGCCGTAATTCATTGAGAAGCATAGCAAGCATCATCGGCCGATTTAAGGCCCGGGTACATGCGTCGCAGCTTTCCAAGTAAACTCATTGTGGCTATCCGTGGATGGACGCGTTCAACACATACTCAATAAAAATTATTTCTTATTCAAATTATTACTCTATTTCGCAACATTTTCAGTACATAAAAAAATTAGGATAGATCAAGAAAAATAGTGGATATACCATTGCAAACAAAGTTTAGAACAAACAACGAGAAAACAAAGAACTGGAATCAAATATCATGGTGACAAAAACACTGTCTATTGCCTTTATATAATTATTTTCAGTGTAGTGTTCTGTCTCAACATTTTCATGCGCATGCGCTGTCGTTCGCGGACTTGACGTCATGCGGAAGGCGCGCATACGCGGACTGCCCGAGAATACCTTCGGCTTTATCGGTCCATCCCTAATTTATGTTATGCAATTTTAAATAGTTGTAGCCAAAAGAACTTGTAAAAAGTATATATTTGTCTTTATTTGATAAGAATTTAGTGGTATTGCAATCCTTTTTTATATCTTAATTCTTTGTAGCCCTGGGTATAGTCTGTTTATTTACGCATACACAAAGGTACGCGCACAGTTGAATGCACAGCATTGCAAAGCATAGTTCCTTTGCCTATAGAGTCAAATTGCAGTACCTTCGTTGCCTACATACTCCTGTACCCACGTGCACAACCTGTGTTCAATGTATGCAAGGTTTAAAAATCTGTATTGTGCGTAAATAATGAAAATCACGCGCACTGTACGCGGACCCTCACATACGCTTAGAAAAAAAAAGGACTACACATTGGCTGTTAGTGTGCCTTGAAAATAGTCTTTTCTGCTAATATGGTGTTAAATAATAAAAGCACAAGTCATTTACAACATGAATTTGTTCTGATGTTTGCTGCTGTATGTATCTCAGGCGGACCGCAAAATCTCGCAGCCGGAGCCCATACCAGTCTTCACGGCATTCTCGCTCGCGCAGCCGCCACCGTCACTCGCGTTCCCACAGCCGGCCTTCCAGTCTGTCACCCAGCTCGCTGACCCTCAAGAGCAGCCTGGCCGCCGAGCTCAGTAAGCAGAAGAAAGCAAAAGCTGCCGAGGCTGCCCGTGTCAAAAACTCAAGCAACGCATCCACCCCTACTAAGGGTTCATCGTCATCCTCCTGCCAGCCCCAGCCAAGCCCCATCACCAACCATTCAGCCAAGAAGGCCAGACCCCCCTCACCTCCGCCTGTTTCAGAGAAAGGCCCCAGAACTCCAGTGTCAAGCCAGCCGCAATCCCCGGTGGATAGACCTGCTAAGAGGAGCTCGGACGCTCCACAGTCCAGCCGAGAAGGAAAGGTAAAGGAGGAGAAAAAGAAAGGAGGTCAGCCCATACAGATTAAAGAGAAGAAGGCAGCTGTTCCTGCTACAGCCTCACTACCACCGGCACCCAATAACCTGAATCATCTGGATGGAAGCGACAGGTGAGGTTTATGATTTTTAACCCTTTTGTGAAATCATATTAATACTTGGATATATTGAGGCAAAAAGATATGTGTGTGTGTATTTTGTCACAGATGTTTTTTTCCTCTGATTTAGCATTCTGAAAGACTCCTCCTTGTCAGCTCCTCCCGGAAAGAAGAAACCAGAGAGAAAACCTCGTCATCTTCTAACTGACCTGCCTCTCCCACCAGAGCTCCCAGGCAACATGTCAGGTTCACCTCCTAGCCCACCAGATGAAAAAAAGACCCCTACACAAAGGAGGAGACCAAAGTATGTTTTAGGGATGTGCATTTATGTCATTTTTTCATTTCGATTAATCCATAGGTCTGAAGAACGAGTACTCGATTAACTGGGGGCGGGGCAATCAAAGGGGCGGGGCGTACACGTCATGGTGAAAATGAAAATATTTTCATTAAAACACTCAAATAAAACTTAATTTTGAAGAAACTTTGACAGAACAATGAACACATACTAGATTCCTAATTAATCAAATGTTTTTAACAGAAACCTCTAACAGAAAAGCTGCGTGATGAAGTGAAACTAAAGGGTTAATAAACACAAACCGAAGCCCTTTCTATTTGACGCACTCTGCATAATATTAAGCCTTTATACAACATAAATGTACAACGTGCATCTATCTGCATAAAATGCAAGACTTCAACTAAGGTTTCAACCAAGTTATCTAAAAAAAAAAGAAAGGAAAGTTTAACTCCCTTTGTGGATGTGCATCATAAACGGCGCACTTTTAAACACGTCCAGTCAAAGCTCAACCTTCATAACATTATGCAGCTTTAAGTGTTTTGCTATCATTTTAGCGTTTAGCTGTGTCGTGTCGTCCTCTTACCTCAGTCAAGATGTAATGGTAATGCTAGTATGGCTCTCTGGTATCTCTTGACATTTGATGTTTAAATATGAGATGATAATCCATTGAACTTTTGACGGCGCTGTACATTTTGCACCTGACTGACTGTATTTCCGAAAATCACGACATCCTTTTAAACCATAGTGCCTCAGTGATGTGAGGTGTGACCGGCTTCGCGGGCTCGCGGGCTGCGCGGATCGGCGGGTTTCTGCGGTGCGGTCGCGCGGAATTATCTGTTTGTTTTTGAATCACGCATGGTAATGTTACTGATGTCATACGTCGGTCTGCGTAGCTTGACACGACGTCAAACACGCATCTCCAGACCCAGTCTTTACTACCATATGCGCTCGTAATGCTAACCAGACATCCAAATGCCGCCATATCCACAATAAATAAATTAATAAACCCACATGATCATCGTTTTCGTGATCGATCATCGATGCCACGTTCGAGTACTCGAGCAATCGAGTACTCGTGCCCATCCCTAGTATGTTTTAGACATTCAAGTATCGTTGTTTACCATTCAAGTTTGTGCTAGCTGAATTGATTACTCAAGGTTTTGAAGTCTTAGGCCCCATCCCATTTCTACCCCCTTAAAACGTCCACTTGGTTGAGTAACAGTAAAGTCCCCTCAATGAAAAAAGTGGGGGTTAAAATCTTTCCCTATGAAATGGGACACCACTATAAGAAAAGTAGCGTAGCGAACCAGCGTGATTATTATTAATATTGAACTCTCAATAAGCCTGGATTATACATGTTCATGTGAACACACATACTGAATGTTGACAAAACTTCCCATATCAGATTTTTATATGATGGACAGACTCTCTCAAAGCAGTCGGGAGACATCGTCAGATAGCTTCGTGAAATATTTTCTAACATTAGTGTTCAAAACTTCACAAACACAAAACTCGTGTTCAAACTAACATATTCCAACAATTTCCAGAATTTTAACATGCTTATTTGTAAAAATATAGTTGTTCATTTCCAGTGGCGTTCCCCCATCTTGGTCGAAAAGCTTGACCACCTTGCTGGGCTCGCAAGGTATCCTGGGTAATTTTATCTCCCACTTCGTTTTAAGCCTGCATCGTTCCTGACTACATTTTGAGGGTTGATTCTAAGGGGAAAATAACACTCCGTCTTGCTCCTTAAAGTAATGGGACGTGCACGCGCAAAAGCGAGGGTTAGCTCAAAAATGTAGGGGAAATGGACGTATTGGGACGGGCCCTTAGACAGTAGGATCACACACTATATGTTTTTATGGTGTGATTGCAGAATATGTGGTCCACGCTTTGGAGAAATCAAGGAAACCGAGATTGACTGGGGGAAACGCTGTGTTGATAAGTTTGAAATCATTGGGATCACTGGTGAAGGCACTTACGGGCAGGTGTACAAAGCCAAGGACAAAGATACTGGTAAGAGTTTTCTCTAACTTGAGTTAATCTTAATAAGTTCAGTTAGTGTATTTATAATTGTAAGTAATGCTTTCTTCGTGTAGCCAAAACATATTTCTGATTTTGCTTATTCAGCCGAGTTGGTAGCCCTAAAGAAAGTCCGCCTGGACAATGAGAAGGAGGGCTTTCCTATTACAGCCATCAGGGAGATCAAGATCTTAAGGCAGCTCAATCACAAGAGCATCATAAACATGAAGGAGATCGTCACCGATAAAGAAGACGCCTTGGACTTCAAGAATGATAAAGGTATTGCATAAAACATTTGTTAGATAGTTTGTCCAGTTGCCACGGGTCCTTGAAATCCTTGAAAGTTTGTGAATCGGGGGAAAAAAATTCAAGGAAGTTTTCCATATTCCATCCATGTTCCCTGTGTAGTGTAGGATAGTATCATACAAATTCTAGACTTTTTAACCCTCTGGGGTCTAAGGGGTTTTTAGGGCCCTGGGGAAGTTTTGACATGCACTGACATTTGTGCTTTTTTCAGTTGCTTAAAAACATATTAATGGCAAAAGTCTCATAACACTGTGTTCATCACAAACTGGGCTACAATATCATATAATCAACATGTATGTACATGTTTGTATTTTTGAGAGAAAAATGTTTATGCGTGGTTTTTGAAAAAGCAAAATTTTTAAGTCACTGATATAACTCCACAAAACTCATTCTAAACATGTTTTCCCAAGACTTTTCAAAATAGGATCTAGTAGTCTAGAGTTTTTTCTTCAAAATGATGTGAAAATCATATGGCCTACTCATTCACAAAAAGCAAGATATTTATTTACAATTTCTAAGACACTTTTGCTTGGGAAAGGCTGTACGCGTGGAGGCGGGAAAGCTCCTGAATAATCAGTGATTGACAGCTGAGAGACAAAAGAGTTGAATAATGAGCCACATAATGAGCCTTGTGGGGATGTTCAACGGGAATGTAACTTTCTCTGTAGTAAAACCATGACAAGGTTTACTTTTCAATATAATGTAAATACAAACACACACACACATTATATATATTTATATATATATTTCTATTGAAATGTTTTCTAATAATTTCACAAGTATAAGTTACCTTTTAAAAACCATAGTAGTCTAATCATGGTAAACCTACTGTTTGGCCATCGTAAAATGAACACACTTCAACACAGGGTTAGTGTTTGGTTGGCCAGCGAGAGGTTTACTTTTGTGCAGTAAAAAGCTCAAAAGAACAACTGCCTATCGTTGTCTGGACTCTTATTTGTGTTTTTGTAATGATTAGAAACACAACAAGGGACACGCGTGATAAACTTATCAATGTTTGTTTACAGCCGCCGCCATTACCTCACGTGTTGATCATGAAAGCAGTGAATGTGTGCACACGCGAGTGATCCTGTGTTTAATAAACTTGCTGTGCGGAGATATGCGCTTAGACGCAACTAAATAAGGATTGTACTGTTTGCAATCGCGTATTTTATAAGAATACCAAAAAGCGCGTCGAGTTTCCTGACTCGCGTGTTTGTGTATGTGCGTGTTTATATAAATAAAGCTGAAGTTGAAAACACTCGCGTCTGGAGTTACTGACACACATACGCAAGTAAATAAGGATTTAGATGTCATATTTGGTGCAATCGGATGGAACAACAAGGAATGGAGAGACTGGATTGTGGATTGCATATCCATTGACTGCAGGAGGCACGAGTTATGCATATGGATGTTTCTGCTCGTTCACTTCAATGGCGCGGGGGTGTGGCGATCTGATCTCATTACAGATAATGAGGTAACTGGAGAAATACGGTGGTACTTCTCCTTTTCATACAGTTTACACCGAATGACAATATCTGTTTTCAATCTCAATTACATCATTTAAAAGGAGACATTCCAAGCATTATGTAGACATTTATCTTTTGTTTCTATGACAAGTATTCGTTAAGTTAGAGTTAATTTGTCTGACGTGTTTCTGAAAGGACTTCACTGAGGGAGAGAGAACAAAACGCGCATCATGTTTATTTTCTTAATTTTGCGAAAAGCACAACATTCTGTTTTTATTGGGAGTGGACAGAAAAAAACGAGACAATTTAACGTTTTAAATGATGTATAAATCATATCTGTATGTCAAAAATCAGCAGAGTAATTTAAGTCTCTTTGCGGAGTGATTGAAAAATAAAGAGTTTGCGCCGCCGTCGACCCCAGAGTGTTAAGCACACGTGCTAAACTTTAAATGCTTATATCTTCTGTATGCGAATGATGATTTATACCAAAATGCTTTTTTGCATAGTTGTGTTTGACACGTAAAAACGTCTAAGGTTACCTATGTAACTGTTGTTCCCTGAGAAGGGAACGAGACGCTGCGTCTCCCTTGCCATACTTCCTGTGTCCCTGTAACACTGTCTTTGGCAATATTTCAGATAGCGATATACTTCCTGGGTCACGCGTCACCCTGTCTTTGTCGTTAAGCCTCACCATTGGTTGAATTTGATATACACATTCAGACGCGCCCCCCCCCCCCCCTTGGAGGTGTCCCCAAAGTGTCACCGGTCACCGCAGTGACGCAGCGCAAGTTCCCTCGAAAGAGAACTGTAACAATGTATCTTAAAAGGTAACACGACTTTGCTTCTCCCTGATTTAATTGTCATATTGGTTGTGCTTGAATCTAAAAGGTGCATTCTACCTGGTGTTCGAGTACATGGACCATGATCTTATGGGACTTCTGGAGTCTGGCCTTGTCCACTTCAATGAGAGTCACATCAAATCATTTATGAGGCAGCTTTTGGAAGGACTAGAATACTGCCACAAGAAAAACTTTCTTCACAGAGATATCAAGTGCTCCAACATCCTCCTTAACAACAAGTCAGTGCCCTGCAAATTTAAATGCATGTCAAATTTTACCTTTAAGGGAATCTGATTTGTTTGTTATTTGTGCTTCCCTTCAGGGGTCAGATAAAGCTGGCAGATTTTGGATTGGCTCGGCTGTATAACTCAGAAGAGAGGTATGTACCCTCCATTAACAAGTTAACCACCTGTTATTATTTGAGAAGTGCAAACTCTCACTTGACTTGTTCATTTCCAGTCGGCCCTACACCAATAAAGTGATCACACTATGGTACCGCCCACCCGAGCTGCTGCTAGGAGAAGAGAGATACACACCGGCCATCGACGTGTGGAGCTGCGGGTAGGGAAGCACTTCAGAAATGCAATTCTAAACATAAACCGTTTTCAACTCCTTGAGGTTTTAAATCCTTTGTGTCACACAGGTGCATTCTGGGAGAGCTTTTCACCAAGAAGCCCATCTTTCAAGCTAATCAGGAGCTAGCGCAGCTGGAGCTGATAAGGTAACAGTGATGGTTTGAATTTTCTTGTCATGTTTGTTGTTCAGAAATCCCATACTTTGAAGTCTGATGTACTGACCTATTTAACCGTGTCCACTCCAGTCGTATCTGTGGCAGCCCTTGCCCCGCTGTGTGGCCAGATGTGATCAAACTGCCCTACTTCAACACCATGAAACCAAAGAAGCAGTACCGGCGGAGACTGAGGGAAGAGTTTGCTTTGTGAGTAACTAGTAATTAATGAAACCTGTTTAGTTTGTTTTAAATGGCTTGTGGCTTCTGACACGTTGAAGTCATATATCGCTACATTTTTCGAAGAGTCAAAAATATAGGACACATACAGAATGTGATGTTCATGGTATATTGACTGAAAGAAAGTGGATGCATTTGGAAATGTTGTATTTCACTTGCGGACAAAGACGGATAGTTTTTGAAGTGCTCAAGCGATGAAAAGGATGTGCATTGAGTATGTACTTGATGCTTTATTAATGTCGTAATTATTGTGTAATCATTTGGCAAGATCTATTGCTATTTATCAACACATGTAAAATGTGCGCAGTCTTAATTGTCTAGTCAACATTCGCTTAAAGGGGACACATCATGAATCCAGTAACTTAGTTTTGGTAAACCATTCTCTGAAAGCATGTGAAAAAATAATTCATTCATATTTCACTCCCTATGTGATGTAAGAAGGGGATCTTTTTTATAATAATACCACCGCTTAATCTGCATTATCCAACCACGTCACTGCCATTTAGTGTAGAGAGAGAGAAAATTATTGACCGCACAATTGAGTTTCAATTTCAACAAACTATCATTATGGCAATCAGTGTTTGCTTTTCATCAGCTCATTTGCATTTAAAGTGATACACCCTAAATTGGCACACTTTTGCTCACACTTATGAAGTGGCAATTTTAACGTGCTATTACTAATTATATATATGAGTTTTTTTAAGCTAAAACTTCACATACACACTCTGGGGACACTGAACATTTATTTTATATCTTAAAACAGGGAATAGTTCACAAAAATATAAGCACATCAAAGCTTTACATCCCTCCATCATTAAAGAACTGTTCATTTAAGTTAACCTCCTTTATGATCAGTACTAATTTACTTGCACAATAAACATTTTAATGGAGCCAAGACTGTCCGTGTTGGGGCGTGTCCAAGAAAACCCATTTCTCGCAAGTAATATTTACTGGTAATACCAGTTACTCATTGGGAGTTGTGACATTGTGTTGACATACACCTGTGCTCATTAATACAGTGACTAAGGGATCTTTTGCAGTGACTGTTGGTTTGTATTCCAGTATTCCTCTGATGGCCCTGGATTTGTTTGACCACATGTTAGCATTGGACCCAAGCAAGCGCTGCACGGCAGAACAAGCTCTCAACAGTGATTTCCTCAGAGATGTAGACCCAGCTAAGATGCCTCCACCTGAGTATGAGCTCTCTTTTGGTTTTATTCAGTGCAGTTTTCCTTTCCAGTTATTTTTTTTGCCTGTACTGTTATCTTTATTTGGAAATGCATATCAGTCCAACTGGATTAATGTGCCAATAGTTTGTCATGTTGAGATTATCATCATTGACCAATAACTAAATCTCCTATTCAATACCCAAAATTTAAAGGGACACTCCACTTTTTTGGAAAATATGCCCATTTTTCAGCTCCCCTAGAGTTAAACATTTCATTTTTACCATTTTGGAATCCTTTCACCCGATCTCCGGAGTCTGACTGTACCACTTTTAGCATAGCGTAGCATAATTTATTGAATCTGATTAGACCATTAGCATCGCGCCTAAAAAAATAACCAAAGAGTTTTGATATTTTTCCTATTTAAAACTTGACTCTTCTGTAGTTACATCGTGTACTAAGACCAACAAAAAATTAAAAGTTGTGATTTTCTAGGCAGATTGTTTCGGAACCATACTCTCATTCTGGCGTAATAATCAAGGAGTTTGCTACCGTAACATGGCTGCAGTAGGCACAATGATATTACACACTGCCCGAAAATAGTCCTCTGCTATTGAAAGTTACAACGGGGACTATTTTCGGGCACTGCGTAATATCATTGTGCCGCCTTCAGCCATGTTACGGCAGCAAAGTCTTTACGCCAAAATGAGAGTCATATCTGCCTAGAAAATCACAACTTTTAATTTTTCGTTGGTCTTAGTACACGATGTAACTACAGAAGAGTCAAGTTTTAAATAGAAAAAAATTTCTAAACTCTTTTTTTATTTTTTAGCGCAATGCTATGGACTAATCAGATTCTATGGATTATGCTAAGCTATGCTAAAAGTGGTACCCCCAGACCCGGAGATCAGCTGAATGGATTCCAAAACAATACAAATCTGATGTTTAACTCTAAGGGAGCTGGAAAATGGGCATTTAAAAAAAAAGTGTTGTGTCCCCTTAAAAGTGAAATACGTTTTTTCTTTAAAGCAAGGGTCAGAAATCTGTCATGATTGATTATTAAATCAACAGTTATTGGTTGATTGCTTTGATTGTCTGGCCTATTCTGACATTGTTCTTTGTTCAATCTCTGTCTCTCTCTATAGTCTCCCTCTGTGGCAGGACTGCCATGAACTGTGGAGTAAGAAACGACGCAGACAAAAGCAGATGCCGGAAGAATTGACTGCCCCCAAAGCCCCTCGAAAGGAGCTGGGACTGGATGACAGCCGAAGCAACACTCCGCAGGGCTTCCCTGCTGCTGGAGGACACAAAGGTCAGACGGCTGCAGCTCTGTTGGGTAAGAACAGCAGCAGAAATACCCAGGAAACCTGCATGTTGTTCTAGTAATACTCCTGTTGTCAGTCTTTGTGATAAAAAATCTATGAATATGAGATGATATTGGTTTTGTAAGCCTTTGGTGTAATGAGTTTTTTTAAATAATTTAATGAAGACATCTTGGAAACCCAAAATATTAAGTTCTGGAATGGGAAATTTACCACTACTAGTGGAAATTCTAGTATGTGTCAGGGTGCCTAAAGCCTTGACATATCTTGTAGCATTCACTAGCCAGTATTTGTCAAAGTTTGCTGACACTGAAATGGACCCTTGGACTTTACACTTCTAACGTTAAATTGTTTATCGATTGGTTACTGACACCCCACCAGCTTCTCTTTTCTTTTTCTACTTTGAAGAAAAAGCCTTGAATTGAAAGTGAATCATATCAAATGTCATTTTCACTTCTTGTCTTTTCTATAGACCCCAAAGCTCCCAACTCTCAACTGACTCAAGAACAGCTGGCTGTACTCTTGAACCTCTTCCAGTCCAAGAGCGCCCCAGTGGGTTCTGCCCAGTTTGCCCAGACCGTGGGTTCTAAGATGAACCCAGAGACATTACAGCAGCTTACCAAGGCTTTGCCCCCTGCCCCAGTAGAGTCTGAAAGACCCCCGGAACCTCCTCCAATAGCCAAGGTCTCCAAACCCCCTCAGCCACTTGCAGGAGGTGGCGGAGTGCCTCGCACTCCACCCATGCCGAAGCCCCCTTCGCCACCCACCCCACAGCAACAAAGCAAAGGAGATGGAGATGCTTCGGCCTCAGCCACGCAGACAGCCGTCACCATGTTTCTCGCTCAACTTCTCAAAGTCCAACAAGGTGCGGCAGGAGAGGTCATCGGGTTTGATGGGCCAGAAGGTCCCATCTCAAATGCAGCGGGTGGGAGCTCCGCACCCCCACTGCCACCTGAGATAAAGCCGCCACCTGAGCCCAGCCCTGTGTCTCCAGGTACATGTTAACAATCTCCTAGCATAGTCGCAGCTTTTGACACCTCAATGTAAACTAAAATGTGTTTTTTTTTCTTGCAGTGACTGAAGGTGCTGGCTCGTCGTCCAGGGTTCTAGATTCTCTATCCATATTGCCACCAGACCAGAGACCCCCAGAACCTCCAGAACCCCCTCCCTGTGCAGACCTGGACTATCGGCAGGCCCCTGAACCCAAGCCAAGCCTGCCTTCCTCCGGAGCCTCAGGAGAAGCTCCTAGACCCCCAGAGCCTGACTACCCACCCCCTCCCAGGCCCACGGACGGACCTGGGTACGGTGCGGACTACAGCCGGCCACCTCCGCCCTTTCCCCACGCAGGCTTTGCGGATAGCTACCTCGGCCACATGATGGGGGGAGGAATGCCTCCGCACCCACCTCTTCCCCCAGAGACCTTCTCTCACAGAGGCGCCGCCAGCACGCCTGGTGCCGGCGGAGGGGCTGGAGGCAGCAGTTTGGTTTTCAGTGGAGACAAGGACCATCGCTTTGAGTACAATCATAGCACGCTGCCTGTGGGTCCCGGGCCCCCGCTCCCTTCCGTACCCCCACCCCCTCCTGGCCAAGCCTGGACTTCGCCATCCCAATCAGGGGCGCCACCCCTTCCGCTCGGGTACGTTCCCCATGTGAACACAGCGGGACTGAGGGGCAGAGGACTCCCTTTTTGATTCGGGTCATTGTGAAACTTACTAACGTTGAATGCCTCGAAAAAGGAAGACTCTAAAAGAGACATGCAGTTGCCCTCAAGCCAGCACTAAGTGGTCTGAAAGCTCACTTGATTTGTAATATTTCTAATAGTAAGGGGTCTGAGGGCACTTGGGTTACAACTGGAGGGACGAACTGTGTTGGGAGGGGAGTTTTTCATTTCCCGCTTGTACCATTTCATAGAACTGTTTTTGTTTTCCCTCAAATTAATTTTGTAATCTTATTCTACTGCTGTCTTTTAAATTAAAATTGTACCTTTTTTGAGTGTGCATTTACCACGCCAGGGTAAGTGTTTTTATGACCTGTACCTTAGTGTCTCCTTTAATTGCATAAGGAAAGACTAGTATTACAATGTTTTGCACTACTGAATAAAGTAGGTGGAAACAAACTGAGGTGTGAATGTGCTGTATCCGCACATGTTGCAAATGATCAGTAATGGAAGTCGTTTTCTTTTTCGGTCAGATTTGTTTTCTCCTTTTGATTTGACGTTATGAGCTCTGTCACAAGGTTCAGTTCACTGGAGGGGCTTTTAAAGGACTCCTATGAGACTGTTAGCACTTGTGTGATTTGGCTCATATAAATTGGTGTATCTACTGAACAAGTGATCAAAGCTGTGTTTTCTGACCGGTTCCCCACCAGCTATTGTTTATAGCCATTGTAAAATTTAAGTAAAGAGACATTTAACCAATTTCAAGGAGATGAGCAACAGTGTCTTTTTTGTAATAAGATGTTTTTCCCCTTTGGCAATTGTTTATTAAAGAAATGCCAACAATGTAAAATGTATTTGTATTTTTTATTATTATGCATGTTTTGTTTCCTAAATGCACACATAGCTTTGTCATGATTGATGAAATATTTGTACCGTAAACAGTGGGTGAGTATTTATAATAAATAAACATTAAATAAATTAACATTAAACTAGACAAATAAATATAGAAAAAAAATCACTATAATTATCAGATTTGTTTATCTGATATAGAATAATTTTTCATTCATCTATTGTATTCTAGTTTTGTAACTTTTCAGAGCATAACAAATGTAACTGCAAAATTAAGTTAAGTCTCTAGTAGGCAGCACCTTTTTTTATATAAATGTATATATTTTTATTGAATCGAACATATTCAACACTGATTTTGCATTAACCAGGGGATGAAAGAGAAAAAAAGAATTAAATAAAAATATGGAAATGCTGACATACATTAATACTTTTAGCAGCTTTCTTGTTTATCAGATTATAAATAGAATTTAGGTATTGCTTAACTTGTAATAGAAAAATACTGAATAATGGTTTATAATCACCATATTTACATTTATGTATACAAAACTTTGCCAACAAAAGAAACGTATTAATCAAATAATATTCCTCATGGAAGGAGATATCGTAAGAGAGAAAAAAAACAAATAAAATATTTTCAAAACAAAGGCAAACGTATTAGGCAGCAAATGCTCGGACTTTTATTGTGAGCGCTTACGTCAGAGCAGCCTTACGTCATAGAATGGGCGGTCTTCAGCCGGACTTCTTCCTGGTCACGTCCAGCAATGAGTCAAAAAATATTTTTTTCAATATTAATTTATCTATTTAAAGACTTGATGTTACGCGGTGTCATAATTAGTGTACATTATTGCTAGTTTACGGGGTATCTGTTTTTCTCCTCAACGCTGATAAATAAAGTTCATGATTGTATTATTTATGCGGGAATATAAAACATATTAAAATAAAACTTTTAATAAAAAATAGTGTATATATTTATGCAGTCTTAAAATTGTCTTAAAGCGTACTTGCATGTTTTTTATTAATTAATTCCAAAACACAAAATTGTTACAAGTACCTTTTTGTAACAAAAACTAACAGTATTCAAAACTTAAAATAAATAAATAAATAAAACAAAATGGGGTGAGTGGGGCAGAGGGGCAGATCTGTTTTAATGCCCATCAAAGACAACATAGTATATAATCGACCAGAAATATGGACAAAATAAGCTTTCCCAAAAATTTGTATTTGTGAATAAAAATATGAAAAGTTAAATAAAAAGAATAACAATAAATTAAAGAAAAACTTAAAATTGTTATTTCAACATAACAATATGTGTTCGATTAACAAGCATCATATCATCCATTTAAAAGAAGATGCTTGGTTAAATGTCCTATTTATATTATGATTACGAACAAAAAGTGGTCATCAGAAATCAAAACCTGTAACTTTAACATAATTTTTATATAAAGAAGATACATTATATGCCTGTACACTGTTTCAAACGAGTTTTACTCGTACATTGCATGTACAGTACTTGCATATGAATGCATGTTAAGGGGGACTCGATGCGCCCCTGGAGGAAAACAACAGCATTACAGATGACGAAGTAACCCGGAAGAAAACGTCAACGTCAGGTGATGTATACAGCGTTTGAGCTGGAGCTACTCTAGTCATTAATTTATTGATAATAATTCTTTATGCATCAGGACTTGTCTTAAACCATGGCTCAAAAAATCAACGAAGCCCATGAGCACATCGCCCAGGCTGAAAAATAGTAAGTAGGCTCATTCCTGACGATACATGTATTTAACATATTGAGTACATACATTGTATATTTTTGACAGAAAGTAGACACTAGTAAGTCTGTTACATACTAGTCAATGACGATTCCTTCCAAAATTAAACCAGCCGTAACTGATGATATATTATTATTATTTTAATTCAGTTTGAAGACGAGCTTTATGAAGTGGAAGCCTGATTATGATAGTGCTGCATCAGAATATGCTAAAGCAGGTGGGTCGATCACACCACTCGATCCTTTAACACCCACTTTATACCCAAAACACTGATCTGAGATCTGCTTTTCTGTCTTTCACCTCAGCTGTTGCTTTTAAAAACGCCAAGCAGCTGGAACAGGCGAAAGAGGCGTATTTACAGGAGGCTGAAGCATACACCAACAATGGATCGTATCCTTTATGTTGTGGTTTAGTCATATATTATTCATACAGTCACATATTGACTGTGTCATCTTATTTTGTATACATCTTATGTGCGTAATTATAAGGTGAATACTGAGACAGGTGCCATTGTTTTATTTTCCTTTACTCATTCTCCAGCCTTTTTCATGCTGCCAAGTGAGTATAAACATTTTAATTATTTTATGATTCAGATAATTGTATTTGTGTATAAATATACATTACTTTTAATTTGCAGGGCCCTCGAGCAAGCAGGCATGATGCTGAAGGTGAGATCTGAATCTTGTTACTGATTTAAAGCCACTATGTGTAAGATTTTTGTAAAACAATATCCAAAAAAACAACTTGCACAGTGTGAGATAATTCATGTAGGTGTGAACTTACATTATCCCAAAAGTTCCCATTTTAAATAATGGCTTGTCTCTTATCATTGTCGCCTATCAATGATGTAATATCCACGCTATCCATGTTTTCATCTTGTTGAAACTATGGCACCACGTGTGCCGTTTATACAGCTTATAACATGCAGCTGTTGTGCCTTGCAGTTAATTCATTACGATGGCATAAAATTATGTGTTCAAACATACAGATAATACAAAATTTATTTGTAACCACACCTGTAAACATGATTAGCGAACTCCATACATCTCTGGATGGTGAAAACAACACTTTCCATCATTCCACCCTTCATTAAAGCTCCCGTTCTTTTTGTGTTTTTGAAGCTTTGATTGTGTTTTACAGTGCGCAATATAACATTTGTTTATGTTTCACTTGTAAAAAAATTTTTTCAAACAATTGACTTATCTGTATAGCGCTGTTTTCACTGCCCTAAAAACAGGCTGATGTCTTCCTTGTTTTTATGAAGTCCCTCCTTCAGAAATATGCATCGAGTTCTGATTGTGTAGTTTGTTTAGTGTGTTGTGATTTGATAGCAGCTTAGCTTGCCGTTAGCTTAGCTAGCGACTGACGTATTCCTGTGGGCGGATTTTAGTAAAAAAAACCTTATATGGACGTCCTTCAACTGGGAAATAGAGAGCTGTAGTCCAAACCGTCCGTTTGCTGTAGGCTTTGAAAGGCGAATTCTGTTAAAGAAAATATATCGCCTGGCAGTGAACTTTGAGCTTTATAATTTTTAGTGATGCACCGATGTATCGGCCGCCGATATTTATCGGCCGATTTTTGATGAATTTGAAACCATCGGCAATAGCACGAGAAAGGCCGATACCAATTGTTTATTAATTAACTGCATAAAGAAATCCATTATATGTAAAAAATTAGTTAATGTTGTTAATAAAATAAATGCTGAATACCCAAAACCACCTTTGAAGGTTGTCATGCTGTCTTATTATATTTGTTTTAGCTTAATTTGTGCCTCTCTTATTATGTTGGTCAGTTGAATGTTAATTAGATCCAATCCATGTTCAGTAAAAATAATTTGTTGCAGAAATAAACTAGCTAATAGACCATGTATAGTAACATGTATAGTATTGTTTACAAGTGTTTAATATCGGTATCGGCCAGAAGTTGTCCGTTTAAATCGGTATCGCCCCCAAAATTTTTTTATCGGTGCATCCCTAATAATTTTACAGGTATTATTTATGCTATTATAGCAACATTACACACTAACTAGGGTTTAAAAAATGGGATCAGAAAGAACGTGACCTTCAAGCTTTGCCTTTGTTATTGTTTTGAAATTGCGACCTCTAGTGGTGAAATCTTACATATTTTGCCTTTAAATTAATAGTTCTCCCAAATATGAAAGTTATCTCAATGTATTCATCCTCATGCCATTTCAGACGTTTATGACTTATCTAGGGATGCACCGATAGGATTTTTTGGGGCCGATACCGATTTAAACAGACAACTTCTGGCCGATACCGATATTAAACACTTGTATACAGTACTATACAGTTGGTCTATTAGCTAGTTTATTTCTGCATCAAATTATTTTTACTGAACATGGATCGGATCTAATTAACATTCAACTCATCAACATAATAAGAGCGTACAAATTAAGCTAAAACAAATATAATAAGACAGCATGACAACCTTCAAAGGTGGTTTTTGCTATTCAGCATTTATTTTATTAACAATATTAACTCTCTTTTTTTTTTACATATAATGGATTTCTTTATGCAGTTAATTAATAAACAATCAGTATCGGCCTTTCTCGTGCTATTGCCGATATGCCGATGGTTTCAAATTCATCAAAAATCGGACGATAAATATCGGCGGCCGATACATCGGTGCATCACTAGACTTATCTTCTACAGTTAAACAAAAACTAATAATTTTATATTAAAATGCCATCGTGTTATCTTATATTAAAGACAACATGGTGCACATCCATTATTTAAGGCACAAACTTTATGTAACTTTTGCCACTAGAGGTCGCCATAGAAAAACAACATTGAAGCAGACTACCAGAAAAATTTATAAAAATTTGTAACCCAAAATTTGACCTGACCATGTTTTGCATACTTTTTTTTGCTAATGCAACCCTTTTACACCACAGACTAAACAAAATTAAGCATTGCTTCAATCAACTGTGATTCATTATTCTATTTTGAGACCGTATAACAGAAGGATGGCCAAAACCAGTGAAATATCAAATAGTTTAACTCGGAGTTCTTGTCATATTTCATTACCATTATCTAAACCAGAGCTTCCCAAACTTCAGAGTGGGAAGGCCCCCCAAAAACATAGCAAAAGCTCCACGACCCCCCATCCCCTTTGTATATTACAGTCTCTCTTTAAATTATCAACATTTATTAACCCATTTTAGAGAATCTCACGTGAATTATGAGAACTACCATAAAATGTAATATTTTTATATTCTGGTGAAAAATGACGTAAACATTTTTTACAAATATATTTAAACCCATAACACTACATACTTTCTGCATACTATTTACAATTATAATGCATTAAAGTGTGTAACAGAAGCTACATACTTTACAAATCTATTGCAATAAATTACATAACTATGTTTAAAAAAATAATATTAAAAAATCTAAAACCATTTACAAGCAATGTATCTCACCTCACTATAATAGAAAAAAAAGTTTTAAATGCTTTATTTTTATGTAATAAGGAGGGGGAAAAAATCACATTTCAGAACAATTCAAATATTTTAATTTTTTAATATTTTTATTAAGCCTAGCCAAGGCCCCCCCGCAGTACCGATACGGCCCACTGGGGGGCTGCATCCCACAGTTTGGGAAGCACTGATCTAAACTTAATGAATAAACTGTGATAAATGTTGAATGTTACATTTTGGTTTGACTCTAGATTGTAATGTTTCGGCCTTAATGTCCTTCAGGATATGCAGAAACTCCCTGAGGCAGTGCAGTACATAGAGAAAGCCAGCATGATGTATGTGGAGAACGGCACACCAGACACCGCAGCCATGGCCCTCGACAGAGCTGGAAAGTATGTTTAATATATGCATGGAATATGCAATCCTTAATAAAATGTCTGATATTAATTTAGTTTCCTGTTATTCTTCAACAAACACAACTTGACCTGTAGATGATTTACTATTTGCAGGTTAATAGAACCTTTGGATTTATCTAAAGCCGTTTACCTGTACCAGCAAGCTGCGTCTGTGTTTGAGGTGAGCTCATCTTTAACACTACACTTTCTTGTATCCAATAGCCGCTTTGTTAAATTTGTGTGAATGTTTTTACAAGATCATACACCAAAATAAATATGTGACCCTGTCTGTGAAATCCACGCTAAAGTCTCATAATCTAAATATGAGATTTGGAGCATTAAAGTTTAATTTCAGTCATTGACATGACCTTACTCAGTCAATGTTAAAGATATCAAGGTTATGTCACCGAATGTTCTTTATGTTATCTAGGCAGCTTCACAAACGTTCGGACCATCAATTGGATTTTTCTGTTTCTTTTCTTAGAATGAAGATCGATTACGGCAAGCAGTGGAGCTCATTGGCAAAGCATCAAGACTTCTTGTTAGACAGCAAAAGTAACTCACCCATTTTTAAGTTTTGTTTTAAAGTGTAAGTAATTATTCAATTTTCTAGTTTGCCATTTGATCAAAATGAATCATTTCAGGTTCGACGAAGCAGCAAAGTCAATCCAGAAGGAGAAGAACATGTACAAAGAAATAGAAAATTATCCATCTTGTTTTAAGGTCCGTCTCAATTGCACACTTTAATTCTGTCAAGCGCTTACCATTACAGATGCATTATGGACAGCATATGCTTGTGTGTTTTGTCATACACAGAAAACCATCGCACAAGTGCTGGTGCATCTCCATAGAAGCGATTATGTGGCGGCGGATAAGTGCGTGCGAGAAACCTACAGCATCCCAGGATTCAGTGGGAGTGAAGACTGTATTGCCATGGAGCAGCTTCTGCAGGGTTTCGATCAACAAGATGAAGATCAGGTGTATCGTGTCTGTAATTCACCGCTGCTCAAGTACATGGACAATGATGTGAGTCTTCCACTGTACATGTGGCACTTTTCATGTATTAAAGGTGCAATGAAGGATCTAATTGCATTGCGAAATTGAGGTTGGTTGCAATTGGCAATCTCACCACTAGATGCCACTAAACACTCAAACTGGACCTTTAAATATATATTTTGCTAATAACTTTTTAATTTAACCCCTGCTGTTAATAGCCTAATTCAGGCACAGTCTGCAACCCTTTTACCTGTTGTAGCATGTTAATTGTTTATCGTGTCAGCCATAATAACTTAACATAATTATCTTTTTGTCATCTTCTCCAGTATGCAAAGTTGGCCATTAGCCTGAAAGTGCCTGGAGGAGGGAAGAAGGAATCGTCTGTTTCTGCTGCCAGTGGAGACGCCAAGCCTGAGGAAGATGAGGATGAGTATGCTGGTGGGCTCTGTTAAACTGTGTCAGAGCTCTTTCTCTGCTACAGGAGGACAGATTGTGAAGACATTTTCCATCTGTTACCTGTCAATCCTTTATGAAGATATAAGCATGATTCTGTTAACGCCGGTGTTCCTGAAATACGATACTTCCAGACTGGAGCTGTTTGTGTTTGACCCTTTTCAGAGCTATTTATGGGAAAAATGTCACTTGGAAAAATTGATAAGATGTTTTACACTTATCCGTACGGAGGCCTTTATTAGCACTTGATAGTGCAGGGTTAGACTTTATCCATCCTGAAACATACTTATTTGGGTTTATTAATAAACTCTATTTTATATGATTATAGAGTTTTCAGGCAATTCTTATAGTAAGATTGTTACATTAAGTTGATACATGTGATTCTATATATACTGTATATCATGCACTATATTGAATAGTGTTGAACTTTAGATGGTTTAACAAAGTCTTTGTGTGCAGTATTTCAAATACCCCCTTTTTCTTGCTTTGTTATAATCAATTAAATTATATGATGATATATGATATGCTGGAGATTTGAATAACAGTGCCTGGCCAACCATAAAGAAAGTGAACTTGTTTATGTTGTCATTTTGAAAACATTATAATTAGTATCATATAATCCAATAGTTGAACGTTCCTTTAAAGTGTAAACACCAGCTTTTGTAATGTGACATCTATGGAATGGCACCTTAAAACTAAGCAGGACTCTTCAACTAAATGCATGACATTGCTTAATATTGTCTGTATATAAGAGACTGGCCTTGAAATGTAAGTTTGAAATTGCAGGAATAATTTCTGTATTACAGACAGAATGCATGGGCTGATAAAATCATAAACTAGTGAATAAAGTAAACCATTGATTTTCTAAATATTAGTTTCCTGGTTGATTTAGTTATAGCCATTATTTTGCAGTTTTGGTGACACTAGCGGATTAAGGGCTCATTATAGTTCTGCATAATGGTGTAGCCTCGACGCCGTAGGCTACACATCAGTTTTCATTCATACATCTGCGCCATCGTCCCCGTTGGCGTGCATTTACACATGCAGACTGCTAGTAGGCAGTATCCATGCATGTAACCCACAGTAGCAGTAAAACAGCCAAAGAAGGTGACGCTTGGGCAGTAAACACTCCAAAGAAGCAGCAGTTTGTTAAAGTGCAATTTAGGTCCTGTCCCAAATGGCACCTTTAATGTGGACTTTTGGTCTCGTGGTCCTAAATTGCACATACTTGCTTAGGCTACAAGTGCGTAGGGTCTCCCATCTATCATTTTTACTCTCTAAAGTGTGCTCATCAGCGCCCCCATTACATTCTTGATGTGGTCTTCAGGGAAGTGTAGAACGGACTTGTTGCAGAGGTGCACGTCAGGCTACGCATAGCCTACGGCGTAGCTACAGCGTAGAACCTACGCATGACTATGAGGAAGTCCAGAAGTCCGGAGTATGCCACTTGGGACAGGGCCTTAAGGAGATCGCACACAAGCCGCGCAGCTCAGCGTCGCGCCGCGTCTAGTCGCGTCTAGGACAACTCTGAGGTATTGTAAACCGGAAGTGCACATTAAATAGCGCGAGCTTCGTCAGATAGCGTCTACTTCAAAATGCTAAATATATGTTAGCAGCCAATGTTAATCGTTAATGATTTGGGACAAATAGGATGTTATTTAATGTTAAACTATGTGAGTGGCGCTGTGTGGCACGACAGGGATTTGAGCAACTTCCTGAGTCACAGCTGGACGCCGGTGTTCGATTTTTTTAGAACGGCGCGGCCGGTGTGCGATCCCCTTTAGAGTTCACAGGCTTCACGCACTTAACCAACCCAGAAGTCCTTGCGAAAGAGCAATCAGACGACACTGATGGGCAACTTCTCTTCCTATTTCCAGCATGTCGCTCGAGTCTGTCCCAACATACGACTCCGATGCAACCTCGTGGACTCACATCAAGGGTCCCTAAGGTCTGCACTACATGAAAGTGTGGACTCTAAGGCCCTGTCCCAACTTAAGTGGCATACTCCGGACTTCTGGACTCCCTCATAGTCGTGCGTAGGTTCTACGCAAGGGTTCCCCAAATCTTACCCTGAAGGGCCGGAGCACTGTAGAGTTTAGCTCCAACCCTAATCAAACTTACCCACCTGTGATTTTCTAGTGATCATGAAGACCTTAATTAGCTTGCTCAGGTGTGTTTGATCAGGGTTGGAGCTAAACTCTGCAGTGCTCCGGCCCTCCAGGGTAAGATTTGGGGAACCTTGTTCTACACTGTAGCTACACCGTAGACTATGCGTAGCCTAACGTGCACCTCTGCAAAATTGTAAAGACGCGTCTGTTCTACGCGGACCACAAGCTTTGCGATTGGTCCACCCGTCAGGTCCTCATACGGATTTTCGTTAACGACAGTAAAAACAAAAATGGGTCAAGTTGAGGGGCCTCATTTATAAAATGCTGCGTAGAAACCATCCCATTTGAGCTTACGATCATTTATCAAAAATGCGTACGTGTGATTCATAAACTGAACGTACGCACAGAAAACGTGCGTACCTCTTTCTTTCAGATGGAAAATCTATAAATCCCAAATGATCCCTTACGAGGCTACAGCGTAGGACCTACGCACAACTATAATGAGCCCTTAAGACAGTTTCATCGGCTACGCGCCTGAACCGAAGTAATCTTCCGGTCTGTATTTATTGGTCAGGCTAGTGGCTAAACTGATCTTTGAAACAAATACCTTGTTGAAAATAAAATGTTTTGGTTTGCTTAAGACGAGAGGAGACAACGAGCATGAACCACAGCTGTGCAAAGAGGCAAGATGGTCTGCAGCCAGGCAAGAATTTAAGGACCTGTAGCTAACATTGTTATACATTGTATATTGTATTTAATATAACACAGTAACATTAATAAACTATTATAAAATGACATTGTTGTTATTGATTCTATATGAAAGTCTACCGGAAGTTGCATTTATCCCACAAAAGCCTTAATGCAGACATACACAATGACCACAGACAGAGGTAACAGGTTTCCAAAATGTGCTTTATGCTTAAGATATTGATCCACAATTACACCACATTTCTCTTTACACAGAGCAACGCCAACAGTGAAGTGTTGCTCTGTTGAGTCGCTCTTAAGAGGCAACTTTAAAGTATGTTCTGTTCCCTGAGAACCCTTTATTTAGTCCTGTTTTCGGGTTAAAGAACAGATCATAATTCTGATTCAAATGTTAAATAGTCTTGAAAAACCCAAGCACCTTTGGGTCCAGGAATAGTTTTCTCTAAAGAAATAAAAGTCACGGTCGCCTTTGTTCAAGTTTATGGGCTACCAGGACAGTATATTGCACAACGCACGATTAACAAATCTCCCAACAGACAGGTGGCGCTGAAGCACTTTAAAGCCTTACCACCACATCCATCAGTTGCATCTTTCTGGCAGCTTTTCAATTCCTAAACTCAACCTTAGATTCAGGTACAAACAGGACGCTTCGAGCGACAGCTATTTCACCTGTAGGTCACATTGTAGTAGGCAGTAGTACTACAAACAGTCTCACAAGAGCACTATAATGCACCGCTTGCACAGTGTCTTTCCTTGGGATCTCCTTTATTGGTTCTCCAGCAATTTCAGGAGCTCATTTGGTTTTCTCTCTCGTCCATTTGATCATAGTCTCTGGTGAACGGTATAGGAAGATCAGTTTGGCGTACAGGTCTTCCTCAAGCTCCAGCTCGCCTGTCTCCCGCACAAGGAAGATGTCGGTGCAGAGTTTGAGGATGCGGTCCACGCAAGGAAGCTCTTCGAACATGATGGAGTGCGAGATGCCGCTGAAGAACTCGCGTACAAATTTTCCGATCACTAGCACCACCGATGCATACAGGCCCATTATGCTGTTGGAGAAATAAAAGGTGTATCATACCTGTTTAGTAATATGGTAGTAAGTGTACATAACTACTGTTATTTTAATAAGTATTTAGTTTTGAAATAAAGAAGATATATTCTAAAGTAAATATATTCAGCTGATGATTCATACAATTCAAGTCTAACAGCAAATGTTGAACTACTCTTTTAAGAGACCCGTTTTGGACAGTATGCTGTTACTTACCCATAACCTGCCAGAAAGCCCAGGCTGGGAGGACTGACTTTATCACTAAAGACATAAAGCTGCAGTCCAGCTTCTCTCTTCTTCTCTAACTTTGCCTCTGATCTTATCTGGATCTTCCCTGCCGATGGCTGGTCTACAATCCACCACTCCTGGATTTCCTCACTGCCGTTGTGAGACCTTTCCAAGTCCAGCAGGATGCTTTTATAACCATTACCTGAAGTGAATTATTGTAGATTAGTGTTTATTATCAATATAGTTTTAGTTAAAGGTGCAGTGTGTAGATTTTAGTGGCATCTAGTGGTGAGGTTGGGAATTGCAACCAATGGCTCAGTCCACGCTCTTTTGAAACACACAGTGAAGTTATGGTCAAACATGTCATTGTCTGACACAACATAGGGGTGAAATGTGCACTGTGGAGTGGTTTGTCCTTTAAGGGCTACTGTAAATACATGGTGGCACAAAATGGCGACTTCCATGTAAGGGAAGTGGATGTGTAGATAAAATGGCTCATACTAAGGTAATAAAACAATACAGTTCATTATATAGGGTCTTTATACGCCACTGAAAACATGGTTATATATAATATATTGCATTTCTGTCAAGAGATCCTCTTAAAATGTACACACTGCACCTTTAAAGCGTAACTTAACCCCTGGTCAGAGCCTGACTCCACCCACTGGCAATATTTGAAAAATGCAAGAAAATTGGGCAGATCCCAACGGAGATAGAGGGGACGAACTAAGTGTGTGGTGAGATCGTAACAAGGGCGTGGTGATCTTGAACCTGCTTACGTCACGAGTCATTTTTTGGACCCACCATCCAATAGGAAAATTCAACTGCAGTAGCCACCGTTCAACCTGAAGAGGGCAGCACTCAGACGTTTTTACACCATATATTGTAGTATTGAAACACTTCATATCCAAATGTCAAAAAACGTACTAAAATCAATGAACAGCACTAATAAAACCCCATTCTTACAGATCATTAACTAAAAAAAGTTGGTTTAGGGTTTAGTTACGCTTTAAGTATTAGCAGCATAAAAGTAGAAAGATGACCTACTGTAAAGCTGATCTATTGGTTTGGCATTTGAATCACTTGGTGCTCGAATGAAGCAAGGAAACACTTGCTCTATTACCCTGTGAAAGAAATAAAGCCAAAGGATTTATTATACGGCTTACAATGCGTCCTTTAAATCACATTTTTCATAGTTTACTTACACTGCTTTTTTACTGGTTCCATTAAGCAAAGCTATTAGCTCTTGTCTGGTATTCATGTCTAGATATGTGACGTGTTTGTCCACTGCAAATTCATTCTTCGCTCCCAGACTCAGATTCCTGAGGGAGACAAAATGATTATGGGACATGTTTTGAAATTCAATTGTTTTTAAGAAATAGTTCACCCAAAAGTTCATTATTTTCTTACTCTCATGTCGTTACAAACCCCAATTTAGTTCCATTGTATTCTTTATTTCTACTATGGAAGTGAATGGAGCTCATATACGGTTTGGTTACAATCAAAACAATGACATTTATACAGGTTTGTAACAACATGAGGGGGAGTAAATGATGACAGAATTCTCATTTTTGGGTGAACTATACCTTTAAACTATACTTCAGCACAACATGTACAGTATATGATATAAAAAACATAATTCATTATCGTTCCAATTTTTAGATGACACTTTATTTTACGATGTCTTTGTTACAAGTTACAAATAATTACTACAGTAATGACAGTAACTTATGCATAATAAAATGCAACTAACCTTACACCAAAACCTAACCCCAACCCTAGAGTAAGTACATGTTGTTAATCATTACTCAGTACTTAAATGTATAATTATTACACCAGTCATTCTCAAACTTTTCGGTGTGTGTCCCCCTTCTGTATGGTGCATCCCTTCGCGCCCACCCACCACCAAATAAAATTCATGGCATAAAACAAACTTATAATTTAAATAGTAATAAAAACAAACATTAAATTATACAATATTTTGTTGAGGTGTGATTGAATAGAATTTATGATAAATTAATGTATTTTATAAAAATGTCATAACCCCCCCGGCACCATCCCTCAGTTTGAGAACCACCGAATTACACTGTAACAATGACACCATAAAATAAAATTAAATTGAAACATTTATTTATGTTTCCCTACATTTTATAAGAAAATAGTAAACGTATTAAAACTATGGCAAAACACCAGTAGGAATTATACTGTGACTAAAAGCATCCAAAATAAATCAAAACTGTTAAATTTTAACATCTTCAGTGTGGTCACCCTTTACCTAAAATGTGTTAAATCGTACTCTTGCCATTTTATCCACAATTTCTTGAGGTCTCACCCTAATTTTTCTGTTCACATCTATTTTGGCCTCCTATTGGTTGCATTTTCATTTTTGATTATTTATTTGGTCCAAGTCATCCATTACAATTACATATTTTATTTAAATTATATCCCTTATATCAATTTAAACATACACTTTTAGATTAAACTTTTTTTAAAGCTCCCTTATTGTGAGTTGTGTATTTTATTAAATAAATGTAAATACATATACCATACATTTATGCTTAGTAGGCACTTTTATCCAAAGGTACCCTGGAGTACCATGTAAATAATGGTATATAAATATTATAATAGTTTAATAACACTGGTATCACTTATAGCATTGTTTAACACTACAGAAAGTACCATGGGTCCATGGTATTAACATCAGATAATATATGTATGTATAAATAACTAAATGAAATTTCCTCTAGAATTTCCTCAACTGGCTAAAGTGAAGGTACATCCACGTTCTCTTATTAACCTTTGAATGCTCCAAGACATAGTAACAGGAAACTGGTCCTCTTTACTCAGGACGTCCATTAAATTCTTTCTGCTTGGAGGGCTGATGGTCCACAGGGAGTTTGAGCTTCCTTCCAGCTCTGCCACAGTCACATCTTCTGCTGTGTACGCCTCCAAAAACTGCATTGCACTCTGGGAAACCACAGTACTGATTTTAAACTAAACTGTAAATGATATATTTTTGTTTTACCTTAACTTAAGAAATTATATGTTTATATATATGTTTATATGCAGAGAGTGGACTTACAGGTACGTAATTGTATGAATTCATAAAGGCCAAGAAATCTGCTTCTGTGATGTCCTTCAATTGATTCTGCTGAGCACTCATGGTAAAGATTGGCTATAAATCAACAAACAAAACAATATCACAGTTCACGTCTCTCAGATCAACATACTTCACTGGGATCTGCTTTAAGGGTACCTGAAAGCCCCCCAGTGTAATAGTGACAGACACATCCAGGGGTTTGTTGACCACTCCAGCCACTGATTTGACCAGAGACATGAAGAGCAGAGGAAACCAGACGATACAGATGAGCAACATGACGATCATGCCACCCATACCGTACTTCACCACCTTCTTCTTCTTCTGTCCCCGTGGCTGAGGATACCTCTGATAACACACCAAACAACATTTTATTACTCTGTATAATCAGGCAGACAAGCTACTGTATTTAAAGCTATTGGAAAACAGACAATATGCACATCTGCTAAATTAATTTTAATTGATTATACTGTTTAATAGTTCAATTAAATTAATTTATCATTTGATTAAAGCAACAACCATTGGACCCTCCCATAAGGTATTTGACCCTAAGTAAAAACAAAAACATCTGCTGTAATGTTATGGCTCTGCTCGTAGATACTTTTGGGTACTAACAAAAGTTTAATCCTTTGATCAAATGAATAAAAGATTTATGGGATTTTAGGGACTGAAACTTTTAGAAACTTTCTGAACTATCAAACAGTGAAGTGATACCTTTGATATTTTTTTATAATACTGACATAATATTTCCTGTGTTTCTCACCTTCTCTGACTCCCTCCAGCACTTGAGCACAAAAATATGAGCGTAGATGTCCTCCACACAGATCCAGCTGGATAAACTGAGAGTTGTGTCTGTCCACACCCAGTCCATCACTGCACGCAACTCCGTCAGGAACGGGACCAACCGGAATCTGCACATTCATTCATATGAAATACAGTTAGGATTTGAGCACTTTAACAGAAACCAGAAATTAATTTATTATGTGTGTTATGTACTGCATTTTATTTTTGACAATGTTTGGCACTGAAAAATATCAAAGTGTGATAGGTGCTAAGAAAAATGATATGATAATTTAAAATAGTGGTAAATTATGTCTAACATACAGCAACAAGTGGTTTATTACTTTTATAAAGTAAGTCACACACTTTAAGAGACAGTTGTATATTATACAATTATTAAATATATGCTTAAAAATTAATAAAACATTATTTCCAGCAAGAATTTACTGTATCAGCTGTTATGTTAAATGATAGTACAAGGATCCAATGTAGTCACGAGGTTAAATCATATTTGCAAAACACACAGAAAGATTTAAAAAGTGACCAATAGTAAAGATTTATTTATTTTTTAATGAAGAAATATGAAATATCTGCCCCCATTGTCAAAAATGATTAGTTGACCTTAAATCATTCACCACCAGCCTTTTTTTAAAGTTTCACAAAATGCCTTCCAGGAGAATTTTCTTCTTATATAAACATACAATATATATCAAATGAAAAAACAGACACAAACAAAACTGGATTTTTTTTGTCCTATCTTCATTAGTTATTAGTTATCTTCATTCTCTTTTTATAACCTCTTAAATATGGGATGGTTTCTTTAAAAATACAAAATCTTGAGCAAAAAAGCTGAAATAATTGCATTTTTGTAAAATTATTTTGATAGAGATCAGATTCAGAACGATGATCAAAAGATATACAGAGTTTTAAATGTTGATAAATTAGTTTTTTGCTTCAGTTTTTTATAAATTGGGTAAGATTTTAGTGCCATCTAGTGTATAATAACGGAATTACAGATTACCGTAAAAACTCGTCATTGGCAGGGAAATGTTTTCTCTTATGGTGGGGAAAGAGTTAATTGTGGAAACCTGTTGCCTTAAAAAAAAATTGGTTCCCTTTTTAGAAACTCGAGCTGCGTCGCCATAGCAACGCTTTGCCGAGGCGTTCCCCGAAGCGTTACTATGGCGACACAGCGTCTTGTTCCCTTTCTCAGGGAACCAAGGTTACATACGTAACCTGAGACGTTACGTACAGATGATTTTTTTATGTTTGGCTGTCAAATAAAATTTATTAAAACAAACCAAAAAATTGTTTGTGGTCACTAATTTGACTATCATATGCTTGTTAAATTGCAATTACACTGTAAGTAAAAGTAATCTGACAAAATTTGTTTAGTTTTCTTCAAATTTTTAACTTTCCTCACTGCATTAAGTAAACACAACTTAAAAAAATAAGCACAGAAAAAAATGCAGCACTGTAAAATAAATGCAACTTTTTGTCAAATCAACATGCCTTTTTATGCTACTTTAACTTAAAAACGTTCACAAACAATTTCACAGGTCAAAACTTAAAATACTAAACTGGCAAAACCAAGTTATAACTTCATGCTGCATTTTTTACAGTGCGTGTCATGTTAACAAACTCAATGTATATCATTCATTCTTGTTTTTCTTTCTAAATTTGCATATAGATGATATAAACATTCAAAACTAACAGTTTAGCATGTGCACTAAAAAGTCTAACATTTTTTATGACATCACACTACAGAGGCAAAAAATATGGAAAAATTCTGGCACAAAATATATTCAAGCACTTTCAATGACCTTTATCTTTTAACGTTTATTTTTAAACACTTTCCAGGGCCTTAAATTATTTTCCACAGATTCACAAACTTTTAAAGGATAATTCCGGTATTTAACACTCTGAGTCTCATTTCTGGTTTGTTTTGGATGAACTACAGTCATGGACACAGAAATTTTGACAATGGGTCGTGTCTTGAGTTTTTGACTCGTTTAGAAGCGTCTCTTGACTGCTTCAGAATGGAAGTCAATGACCATGCACAAACATGTCATTAAAACAACACTTAACGTTCATTTTCAAAACTGTGCTACTCACCGAGTGGTTTGTGGTGTTTGTTGATGATTAAAAAACAAGTTGTGTAGCGTAATACAGTTTCTGTCGTGTTTTATTTGGCATTTTGTAAAATACCATTGACTTCTCTTGGAAGACTCATTGCTCACTGATATATCACTCCGCCGCCGGAAACGGAAAAGGGTCTGTTTACATGTGATTGTAGTTTTTTCGCTCGGTTTCTCTTAGAATAATTTTTTTCCCATATTTGATGGCTCAGTGACCAGCTTTAGGTTTGAAGTTGAGCTCGATTGTGACTGTCTATACACTAGACACCGAGCGTACTTGTATGGCAAAGTGGTTGTCGCCATCAAGTGGTCGGGAGTGTGTTAACGCTTCAGACTCAAATATAAAGCGGCAGTATATACGCGGTTGTGAGGTATCTGAAAAAATAGTTCCACTATAGCAAATAACACGGATTGAAATCACACATTGCACCAATGTATTTGTTTTTTAATCATCAACGAACACCACAAACCACTCGGTGAGTAGTACAGTTTTGAAAATGAACGTTAAGTGTTGTTTTAAGTGTTGTGCATGGTCATTGACTTCCATTCTGAAGCAGTCAAGAGACGCTTCTAAACGAGTCAAAAACTCAAGACACGACCCATTGTCAAAATTTCTGTGTCCATGACTATAGTTCATCCAAAACAAACCAGAAATGAGACTCAGAGTGTTAAATACCGGAATTATCCTTTAAGGATTTCAAGGAGCCCTGGGAACCCTGACAAAAGCTAAACAGCTTTTTAAACAGCAACTTGTAGCTTATGAACTCAAACCAAGATAAGCAAATAAAAAGTTTCTATACTGTAAAGAAACACCTTTTTCAATTAGTCTACATATTGCTTATTGAAAGAAACAATACACCTTCCACAACCTAACCATAAGCAACACTCCATCCGGTTCATAATGACCATCAAGGGCAATCTGCTAACATAACACTTCTAATAGAGCGACTACTGTATTTAAAATACTGCTGTGGTAAATCTACTTTATAATTTTACCAACATAAAACTTAAGTAGAGGTATTTCAGTAATTATGGATCATACACTCAGTTATGTAGCTGAACAGACTGTAATATGTAATGTGCCTGGAGTTACGCTTTGTTTCTTACCCCTGGAAAAGGAAGAGATTAACATAATTATAGCTCTTGGTCAGGAAGTTGCCCAGCACGCGGGTGGGGTAACCACAGCGAATCTGATAAGCTGACAGACCAAAGTAGATGCACTTCACAAAGTACCAGAGCTGAGCGACCGTGTTCTGGCTGAAACGTCTATGAAGAAAGTTCAAAATTATATGAAGCATTATTGCAAATTTATCCAATCTAACAATAAACAGTTGAATGTTTTCAGCAGTGTACCTCTCAGTAACCCCTGGAAGAATAAAGAACATCCAGAAGTGAATGCCGAAGACCAGGATGACCTGAAAGATGACCTTCCCCATAACGGTCTTCCTCAGGTACAGCGCACGATCTACCACCATAGTGCCAAACTGGATGAGTACCATCACCAGAAATGCCTCAGGTACCTGATCCTCTGACAGAGAGGAAGTGATGTCAGCAGCAGCGGAGTGTTTCTGTGGAGAAAGATGACGATGTGACAAATGTTCAACCTCTAGTTGGTGCCACACGAAAGACTCAAGAAGTATAACTCACCCCAAAAGCCCAGAATCCAAAAACAATGATGATAAAATCAACCGTGTCGGCCAGAAACATGAGCACGTAGACGTCAGTCACTGCGCTGTATTCTGGGTGGATCAAGTTGTAGAAGAACTGACGAATGGGAATGTAGATCTCAAGTATCCTGAACCACAAAACACTGTATTTGTTATAAAACTGTAACATGAACTAATTGAAAGTAAGTTTGGTTTAAATAGCAAGTCGTACATTTTGACAGTAAATCGTTTGGCTTTTATGAGCTGTTCTCGGAGCTTCTCCATAATAAGTTCCTTGCGACTTTTTTGTTGAACACTCAGTAAACTGCCGCCCCGTCTGACGCTCGCCCTGCTGCCCACACTACCTGCAGACAGAGAAACAAACACAAGCAAACAGCCAAAGTTAGATGCCAAGGCTTTAGACCGTAACTCAGAAGATGTTAAAATGCATTGTGGGCTTTTATCCACCTGCTTTGGAGCGAGCGGTGCGCTGTGAGATGTTGGATTCTGCACTGGAGCTATAACGGCGGAGGGTGGAGTTTGCGTGGTGTTTCCTAGGCAGCCGCACATGTGTGGACACGGGTGATGCATCATGGGGAACAGGGCTCTTCTCTGGCCGTGGATGGCTTTTCTCCTCACTGTCTGAATCGGGATGGTGAGAACTTGCAGTTTTACCGCCTGAGCTGGGCTCATCTTCATCCCATAGTCCATGGCACTGGTGAGGAGGAGGAAGATAAAATGCGATAAATCAAGTTTGACAAATTAGTATTGGACTGTAGACCTGTTACTATATTGAATATGAGCTATAAAAAATATAATAGATAATTATCTGTATCTAAAAAGGACCAAAGTGCTCAAAATGAAATAATTAAATAAATAATTAACTAAACAAACCAAAAATTTAATTTATTTTGCAATAATTTAATTCAGTAACTCAAATAAAATGTATTTATTTCTTTTTTAATATAAATTACATTTATATCAATATTAGTCACAATATCCAGTTTGACAAATTACTACTTTGCCTAAATCTTTTTTCTCAAAACATGCTTTTGCATAACAATAGGCTGAATTTAATAATAAAGTCTATTTAAAGGTGCACTGTGTAACTTTTAGGAGGATCTCTTGACAGAAATGCAATATAATATACATAACTATATTATCATTGGTGTATAAACCCCTTACAAAATGAACTGTATTGTTTTTATTACCTTAGAATGAGCCATTTTTATCTAAATACACCATGGGTCTCCTTACATGGAAGTAGAGGGCTGCATTGGGACGGGACTCCCACGGGACCCGCGGGACCCAACGCAAATCTCGCGGGAGCGGGCGGGTTCACCTTTGTTGCGGGCGGGAGTGGGCGGTCAGAATTTTTTTGCGGGAGACCCACGGGTCCCGGTGGGATTTTGCATGTAATAGAAATGGGGTCAACACATGAAGTTGAAAAGAAAATGAAGCTAAAAATTATGTGAGACATACCGTGGCAACTTCGGGGAGCACATGCCCAATGCTGTTATACACTATGTGCCTCGCATCTGGAAGAACTGGTGAGCACTAGTGACAAATCAGGTTGTTAACAGTTAAACTGTTTGTTTGTTTAAAGCTCTACTGTGTACTTTATTTAGTTAATTCTTTACAAAAACCCATGTTTTCTTTCAAAAGTATGTGCTCATTCATGTGTAATTACTACCCACCCACTAATCAAAGTGTTCGCGTAAGTGTAGAATCTGCTATTTAAAATGCATACCGTCGAAGCGCTCTCTGGCTGAATCCATCTTGTGCCTCCATCTTTGAAATACATTCGCCGACGAGGGACATTCCTGAAATTCAAGCTCCGCCTTTCGCGCTTTCACTCTACACTCACGCTGCCCGATAGCTGAAGCCTTCGGAGGTTGCATGTGTAGGCGCTATACGTCATCAAGACAGTCTTATTTCAGAATATTAACAATTATAAAGCTGACAATTATTCTTAGTTAATTGTAAATTGATGTAATATGCGTATGACTTGCGAATGTAATGCTCAGTTGATTTAAATAAACCAGGCTTGATGACGTATCCAGCCTGTGACCTGCGTAGCTGAGTCCTTCGGATTTTACAACAACCGCACACCGTGATGAACCTGCGATCTAATGCTTTGATTTGAAAGCCTGTTGAAGACATATTCTCGAGGACATTAAAACAAATCGCCAAGATTGCGAAACGGGGATTTTAAACGACAACGTGACAAGAAAAACATCAAGACCAAAGTCACTATTGGAGTTAGTTTTCCAAGATGGGGCTCAAGGGACACTGAAGTTGCACTTTCTATCTTCTCCACAGGTAATTCAGCATATTCGTTTACATCTACACAGTCCATGTTGTAAACTTGAAGTTTTATAGTTCCTTGGCTAACTTTAGCATGATTATGCATAACACTTGTTAGTGTAAACATGCATGTGGTTTAATGTGTTGGTACAGACACACGCCGTCTCTCCGCCCATTTATGTAATCTGAGGTACTGAGATAAATGTTTTTCATCTTTTCAGACCTCTAGCACAAACACACGGTGACAACCCTATTTTTAGCCTTTCATTGATAAAAGCGTCTGATCTGCGCGTCTTTCGTTTCATTTTACAAGCGTGTGAAAGTTGCGCGATCTTTTTTCACCAATATGAGAGAAAGCTCTTACATATACACGGACATGTAACATGTTTACTTAAAACATAAGCATTGTACTCTGACATAATGTCTGACATAATACTCTGATAAAAGCGTCTGATCTGCGCGTCTTTCGTTTCATTTTACAAGCGTGTGAAAGTTGCGCGATCTTTTTTCACCAATATGAGAGAAAGCTCTTACATATACACGGACATGTAACATGTTTACTTAAAACATAAGCATTGTACTCTGACATAATGTCTGACATAATACTCTGATAAAAGCGTCTGATCTGCGCGTCTTTCGTTTCATTTTACAAGCGTGTGAAAGTTGCGCGATCTTTTTTCACCAATATGAGAGAAAGCTCTTACATATACACGGACATGTAACGTTTACTTAAAACATAAGCATTGTACTCTGACATAATGTCTGACATAATACTCTGATAAAAGCGTCTGATCTGCGCGTCTTTCGTTTCATTTTACAAGCGTGTGAAAGTTGCGCGATCTTTTTTCACCAATCTGAGAGAAAGCTCTTACATATACACGGACCTGTAACGTTTACTTAAAACATAAGCATTGTACTTTGACATAATATTAGTTCGCGTCCATTTAAACCCGTCATGGTTGCTTTTTGTATGTGATTTTAAGCGGACATATCATGACAATCAGACTTTTTTTCATGTTAAACATAAATCTGTGTGCTTTGATGGATCACAGGCAAAGGACATTGCAAATTGTTCATTTTTTCTCATTGCTTTTGCTTTGTAGCTACTGGAAGCCATGTTAACCTTGGCATGACACGGCCGGGCCACCGTACGAGTTAAAACGCGTTCCGAATGGGGAGGGCTAGAAAGTAATATTCAGTTGGTTGTCATATAGACTTTCACCGCTAGATGGGAGTAGATCTTACACAGTGGAGCTTTAATTAATCATTTATTGCGTGTGTATCATGCAGTATACATTTGAAACTGGGGTTTTGTTTTAACGGTTAATGTTACAAAACACTGCTTAAAAAATTATGTCATTTTAACTGCCTAAAACCCCACGCGGAGTGAAGGCTGAGTCAAATCCTTGGTAATGTGGTCGTTAGTACGAATTCAGTACTGTTTGATCTTACAGAAATTATAGTATAGCAAATATTATACTCTAACCCCAAACGCAAGCAAAGTTGAAAGTTTGAGGACATGACAAAGTACTCTATCAAACAGACTCGAAACACCAAGTAAGAGCCCGGAGCGAACAAAAAAACATAGGCTATAACAGACTGCACGGTCGGCATTTGAATATCTTCTTTATTTGGTTTGACATTTTTTTATGAAGAAAGACAACCATATTTAGCCTACTTGCTCCGGTGAAAGCCTGTTCTTAATGCCAGCGGAGAAAACTCTGCTTAAACAGGCATTTGCAGTTCCGCTTCATTTTCCATATAGAGCACCGCATATAATAAATGTTCACCGTTTAGTTTTCCATGTCTGTCTCGTTAAGCTGTAATAACAAAATAAAATAAGCCATAACAAGAAGCTAACAAATCTCTCATGATGCGCGCTGATGCGGTGGAGAAGCACGTCTAAATTAAACCTGAGCCGGTGGACAAAAACTGACAACCCGGTGTTAAAACTCTAAATACTTAAATTAGTCTGCAATCTGAATTGCCAAAACAATCAGACATACAAACAAATAAATTTTCATGTATATGTAATTTATATTTGATGTATATTTACATTAAAGACTGTAAAAGACAATACATGAAGTGAAAACATTAAATGCGGTCAGTGCGGTGGCGCATTAAAAACAAACTAATATTCCAATAGCATCTTTCCATTAGAATTATTATTGCAGATCAAATATTCGACCATTCGTGCACATCTCTAATTTTAAACACAATAATGTTGAAAGTCTGTTATTCTGGATGTTAATCTGAACCAATGTTTTGTATGAGCATGCATTTGTGTACAGTTTTCACAAGCTCTGAGAAAATCCGCGGGAGCGGGCGGGAGTGGACACAAATATTGCGGGCGCGGGCGGGAGTGGAACACGCAGGTTGCGGGAGCGGGCGGGACTGGTCATAAATTCAGCGGGTGCGGGCGGGAGTGGGTTTAAAAAAACAGTCCCGCGCAGGGCTCTACATGGAAGTCGCCGTCATGTTTCTACAGTAGCCTTAAAGGGACAAACTGCTCTATAGTGCGCGTTTTTTTACTACATTGACTCGGACGATGACATGTTTATCATGTGGCGGCTATCGTAGCTTCTCTATGTGCTTTGAAAGGAAGAGGTGAGCGATGGACCATTGGTCGCAATTAACAATCTCACCACTAGATGCCGCTAATATCTACACACAGAACCTTGTGTTGAATGAAACATACTTTTTAAAGGGCACATTGTCATGATCCTGCCAGTCTGTTATAGTTATTTATAGTAATTCATGGTCATGTGGCAGGATTGTGGCAGTACCCATGTTTTGTGTTGTAGCACATGGCCTTTTGTTTGTGTAGTGTGCTGCAGTGTCTTGTCTCTGGCCCCGCCCCCTTGTTTCCTTGTTAGTCATTCATTATTGGTTAACTCCCCGCACCTGAACTTCCCTTGTTATCTTGTTTAGTTTCCCTTATTTAAGGCCCCAGTGTTCTCTGTCCTGTGCTGAATCGTTTTGTATTGTTTATATGTCTTGAACCATTGTGCTTGCTATCTGTTAGTCAAGAGTCAAGAGTCAAGAGTCAAGTTAAGTCTAGTCTTGCCATAGTGTGTGTTTGTCTCAGTCTAGTCTTTTGCAGTTGTCAGTTAATGTTTTGTCTATTGCCCCCACGTGGGCGTTTTTGTCATTAATAAACCCTTTTGAGTTCACCTAACCTTGCACTTGGGTCCCGTTTCCTTGGAAATCATGACACACATATTTCATTGCTAAAAAACAACGTTATTTTATGTATTTGGTATAATATAATGTGTTTGCGAGGTTTATGGTTAAAAACACATTATTTTCCACATACTGTACATTTTTGTGGCTCCAATTTCACTCTGTTCCTGAAATGCACAAATTTTGTACAAAACCAATCGATTTGAAAAGCTCTGTGTCCCTGATTGGCCAGCTGATCTGTACGTTGTGATTGGTCTGAATACCTCTGACGTCATCCGGAAATGTGACGCTCCTTACCATGTTTAAAAGATTCGCTCACAATGCAATGCAAACAGGAGTTAACTTACAGGCTATGAGTCCAAAGCGGGAGGAATTATGATAATGTCGGTCTTGTCTACATCACCAATTCCAGGAAGTAAACAGTTGCCTATAATCCGTGTGTTTGTTGTAGTCCAAAAAAAAGAGATTTACGTTGGAGACGATAACTCGGTTTGTGGACCTTTTGCATATCGTTAACATGTACTAATACACACTTACACACCAAAGGAAATGTAAAAATGTGAATCAGACAATAGGTGCCTTTTAAAAACTTGAGTGAAATGAATATTGAACAATAAATTTGTGTTTTGTTAAATTAATCATTTAATTATTTTATTTTGAGCTCCATAAAAACCAAATACCAAACACAATGATACCATAACAATATATCTACGCAAAACCTTGACAAAATACAAAATGCATCATATTTTTCTACCTTCAGTATAGATCGATGGAAGAACAGAGCGAGAAGCTGAACCAAATCGTAATGGACGTAACCTTCTTTCTTCTCCACACCGATTATGTTGGGTGGGTGAAACGGTTTGGTTTTGTCCAGTTCTACATTCTGGTTAAACGGGAAGAAGCCAAACTGGAAAAAATATTTTACCACTATGGTCACCTGCGTATAGAAAAAAATACAGAATGAGTCAAAACATCAATGTGCTATCATATATTGGATTAGTAGCTTCTTAAAGGGATAGTTCGGCCAAAAATGATATTAAACCCATGATTTACTCACCCCCAAGCTGTCCGAGTTGCATATGTCCATCGTTTTTCAGACAAACACATTTTCGGATATTTTAGAAAATGTTTTAGATCTTTCAGTTGATTAAATGTAATGTTACAGAGTCCACCCACAGTCCACGACTTTCAAGTCCTAAAAACGTGCGTCCATCCTTCACAAATTAAATCCAAATGGCTCCAGGATGATAAACAAAGGTCTTCTGAGGGTAATCCGCGCGGTGTTGTTGTAGAAATATCCATATTTAAAACTTTATTAACGAAAATAACTACCTTCCGGTAGCGCCGCCATCTTAGTCGCGTCCGCATTCAGGATGAGAGCGTACGCAGCCTACGGAGGCTACTCTGCTGCTGCTCTGTGCCCCCGCCCTCCGAATTTGTCATACGTCACTAAGAAAAGTGCGTACACTACGCTAATACTCTCTCCTGAATGCGGACGCAACTAAGATGGCGGCGCTAGTTATTTACGTTAATAAAGTTTTAAATATGGATATTTCTACAACAACACCGCGCGGATTACCCTCAGAAGACCTTTGTTTATCATCCTGGAGCCGTTTGGATTTAATTTGTGAAGGATGGACGCACCCTTTTTGGACTTGAAGGACGTGGACCCCATAACATTACATTTAATCAACTGAAAGATCTAAAACATTTTCTAAAATATCCGAAAATGTGTTTGTCTGAAAAACGATGGACATATGCAACTCGGACAGCTTGGGGGTGAGTAAATCATGGGTTTAATATCGTTTTTGGCTGAACTATCCCTTTAAAGTTACTTCAACCCCATTAGTTGATGTTACCACCAGTTGTAATTAATCAAGAAATGTAAACATCTGGAGGACATCTGAACTAAAACCAATCTAAATGCAAGCAATGCTGAGTCTGGATCTAAAAATGGCAATATATTTAACAGATGTGATACCTCTGTATAGACAATGGCTGTCATCCAGAAGCGTTTGCTGGGCCGAGGAACAGACAGCATGGCCCAGAGAAATATGAGGATGGGCAGAACCAAAGTAGCCACCGATGCTGAGATCATATGGTTAAGGATGATAACCAGATAGCAAACCATTTCAGAATGAGCGACCAGCATGTTATAGAGAGCATAGCAGAGCTGGAGAAACTGGGGTTGAGAGCTGTAAAAACTTTCAGACTCCTCAAGCTCCTCATCATAAAACATCCTGATGGAGAGAAGACAATACAGAAGAACATCAGAAAGCATAACAACTGCACATCTTCGTGGTTAACCTGATGTGACATCACCTGCTCCGTAGCAGCTCACTGGCTGTCAGCTGATGACTCATTGACAGTAACGTATCACAGCTCTGATGGCCTGATTTCTCATCAGGTGTTGTGATCTTCAATTGGCGAGCCTCAGAGCGACCTGAAACCTCACACGCTGAATCCAGACCAGTGGCTTTACTGTACGACGGGGGGATATCTGCACCTCCCTGGGACCAGATTGTCTGCTCTGGAGCGAGGATGCTGTCCCATTCCCCGCTGGATGTGGCTCCATGAGGTGTCTGACCTTCGCTGGTACAGTGGTAGATGGGTGAGTGTGGAGGTAAGTCTGCCATGGTGTTCAAGAGTTTATCTGGCCTTTCTTTCGCCGTTTGATCATTAATAGCGGCCTCGATTGTGTCATTGGTTCCCTGCCGTGAGTACAGCTCGGTGCATTGGGTACGTTCACTGGTAGAGGAGAAAACAGATGGTTGTGATGTATGCATTTAACCACAAGGGGGAAGCATTATGCCACTTTAACCAGAAGTCTCTGTAGCTCACAAACATAATATTCACATGTCTCACCTGCCATGAGCTAAAATTACACTCTTTAGATGTACGCTTACAAATTTTAAAACTGCGTGAAGAATCTGAGAATCTAAGTTTCTTAAAAGCAATGAGAGACGGCCTCTTCATATTCATGATGAAGAAAGATCTACTGTAGTGAGACCTAGTGCAAGTGCTAGATGGATCCAAACCCAATAAGGTCATAGTTGGATCAACCAAAAAAAAAAAGGTGATAAATACCTTGGGTTTGCACTCACTGCACTGTCTGCAGAAGAAGACTGTAGATCTACACTAGGTAGTCTACAGAGTTTGGGCCGGGATCTCTGGCTGGTCCTGAGAATGCAGTCATCTGGACCTGCTGTCTGATCGAGTGTAGACTCATACAGCAAAGTGGATTCTGTGTATGCACTGCAAAAAACACATAAACATTCATATCTTTATACATAATATTATTCAAAAACAAAAATATAATTATAAGTCACACGGTTATATTTGTAGCAATAGCCAACAATACATTGACTGGGTAAAAATGATCATTTTTTTATGTCAAAAATGATGAAGATCCATGAAGTTCCATGAAGATATTTTGTAATTTGCCTACCATAAATAGATAAAAAGTGTATTAATCATTATTAATATGTGTTGCTAATGACCTCCATTGAAAACTTTAACTCTTCGTCAATTAAGAGAAAACATTTCCTTGCTAATGACGCTTTCCTGACAAGTATTTACGGTAATCTATAATCCCGCTGTTATCCACTAGATGGTGCTCTTACCCAATTTATAAAAAACAGAAGCAAAAACTAATTTTTCAACATTTAAAACTCTTTGTATGTTTTGATAACCGTTCTGAATTTGATCTCTAACAAAATTCCTTTACAAAAATGCAATTATTTCAGCGTTTTGATCAAAATTAGGTATTTTTGAAGAAACCTACAAATGAAGGTAGGATGAATTTTTTTTCCTGTTTTGTGAAAGCAGAGGGCCTGTTCTTTCATTTGATATAGTTGTATGTTTATATATTTATGGAAGAAATTTTTTCTGGAAGGCATTTTGAGAAAAATTTTGCGAAAATCACAAAAACATTTGGCAGCAACTTTTAAAAAAAAGGCTGGCGGGAAATAGGTTAAAGGTGATTTCCTCAATATTTACATTTTTTGCAACCTACAATTCCGGATTTTTAAATAGTTGGCGAAATATTATCCCATTCTTACAAATCAATGGAAAGTTTATTTATCCAGTTTTCTGAGTTCAGTACAGCACCTGTGGCACAAAATAAATGTAAGTCTATGTGGTAACACCTCATTTTTGGTTCTTAGAAAAAGATTAATATGACTTACAAATGCAACATAAAATGATCAGTTTTTCGGACAATGCAAAAAAAATTATTCATATACACTGAAAAAAATTATTCATTCAATTTACTCAACTTTTTAAGGTCAATCAATTTATTTTGTTTAAATGTAGCCTAAATAAATTGCTTGGGACCACTTACCTTAAAAAAGTAGTAAATTGAATGAATAATTTTTTTCAGTGTATATGAATAATTTTTTTTCTGAATATGGAAATACCATTGCACTGTTTAAGGATGTTTGTGGACTACTTAAATATTGGTAACACTTCACAAGAGGTTGTATTTGTTAACATAGTTAATGCCTTTGCTAACATGAACTAACAATGAACAGTACTTCTACAGCATTTATTAATCTTAGTTAATGTTAATTTCAGCATTTACTAATACATAGCGTTGTAAATGTGTACATAAATGAATGCACCACGAACTAACCTGTATTGGCATTAACTAACATTAACAAGAATGAATACATGTTGAAAAGCTATTGCTCATTGTTTGTTCATGTTAGTTAATGCTTACTAATACAAACTTATTGTAAAGTGTTACCTAAATATTCAATAAATATAAAAATGGTTGGGCAATCAAATATGGAACTCATTTGGTATATAACAAAATTGAATATTATAATCTCACAAAAGTATTGAACCTGGAACCTTCCCATTAATAGACTTCCATTTTCATTAAAAAGTTAACCTGGTATAAAATATCACCTGGTGGATTTCTGTAGCTACCATCTGGCAGAAAATACAAAAACAGACCACAATTCATGCCAGAAATAGTCAACATATGTTAACATCGGCAGAGGAATATATTAGCATTGAAAATAGCATCTACACGACTACAGCAAAAACTCTCAGACAGTAGACTGTTGTTAAACATCTGGCACACTAGAACCTACACAAATATCTTATCCCTGTGTTCACTAAACATGACCTGATTAAAATATGTTGTATTACAAAACAAAATGTATTACACTATATGACACTGTTCATTTAATTCATTAAATATTACAAATATTTTTAAAGATCACAATTGCTAAACTGATAGAACCAACAAAAATGTAATGTCACAGTTTTTTCCTGGTATACATCTAGACTTGTGCAATCCATCATTTTAAGTATCTTTAATTTACTTTAAGCCCATCCTGACACTAAGACACTTTCTTCCTTTAAAAGGGAAAACCGCTGGCCCACTTAAAATGTTTATGTCATGTTTTATACACAGACAGCTTCCACTTGAAGACCTTTCATTCTTGTTTAAAAACATTTCAGAAGTTTTCTTGAAAGTAAATCAACAATAAGCTTTTTAGACAAGGCATAGTAAACAACAAGATGCAACTAGAAAGATTGCAAACAATTAAAGTCAGAATGTAAAAATGAAGAAACTGAACAACATAAGGGGCGCTCTGTTCCATGTGACTGTCACAAACAAAAAGTTTGTCATACATCCAATTCATTTTTTATACACTTAGAGGACTTTGCAGAAAAATTGATGTGGCTTTTAGCAGATTCTGCCAACAAAGCGTTATTTGTGAATGGCCTGAGGCCAGGATTAAGCGGATGAGATGGCATATAGCGGTTTTGCATCTCAGCTCCTCGTTTTTCTTCACCTGAGACTTGTTTTTTAAATGTGTTGTTTTACCTGGACAGATTATCTGTAGAGAGATCAGTCTCTGCATCCCCCATCGTGTAATCTTGTTGAGGATGATGATCATCCTGTGGAAGGCTGAAGTCTGTATACACCTCTTCAGTTCTGTCCAGACTGGATTCAGTGGATGCGGGTCTGCACATCTGTCTCTGGTAATACATATGGATGCTTTCCCGTGATGGAATGTTACCCTGGTGGAAAATGACATGGTGTAAACCTCAAGGTTTGGAGCTCAGTACATTCTGTGCACGGTGCACATTAATTTGTGGTTTAATTTCAGCGGTTATGTTAATATTGGTCTTGCATACATTTCAACAAAGTAATAAATCAAGTTATGAGCATAAAAATGTAATGGCGCTTTGAAATAACTTCACCAAATATGAAAAGTAAGAATCAAAAGTTTGAGACCACTAATAAAACTGCTTCTATTTCATTCTTTATAATTTAATTTAATATTTCAGTATTTCTTAATATTTGGTATATACTTTTTTTACTACACTCTCAGAAGAAAGGTACAAGAATGTACAAAAGTTGTCACTGGGCGGTACTTAGTAATTTAAAGATTTGCTAGCACATATTTGTGACCCAGCCTGTGAAAACCCCTCCAAAGTCATCTTTTGTGATTTACTGTTAAAATTATGAATCATGAAATCAATGTGAAATCATCTGATTATTAGATTATGAGACATTAACCTGGATTTCACAGGAAGAGTCACATTTAATGAATATTGACATATTTCCTGCCAATTGCAATCCATAAAATCATATGAAACGATATATAAAAAGCATTCTGCAGTGATTTCTTTAGAAGTGCAAAGCTTTATGGGATTGCTCATAACATCGCTACCTTTTTGACCTCGCGAGAGACCATGCACCGTTCAATGCGCAGGACAGTGGAGATATCAATATGTTCCTGACAGATGGAGTTCAGCCAGGCGGTGAAACTGTCCAAAAGGGCCAAAAAGAGCACCCAGGAGAACTTCACTATGTTAAACACACGCTTCAGGATGTTATCTAGAAGAGAAAGAACAGCGGAGATCAGTAGAACCAGACTTATGGACACGGTGAATCACTGGGTGCATCCCAATTCAGGGGCTGCAGCCTTCAAGTCAAATGACATCACCGGGCCGTGACGAAGGCTGTCCCAATAGGCTTTATGCCCAGCTGCACTACTTCCTGAACTTTAGCCAGCTCCTTGTTTCCTGTCTGCCATTATTGGACAAACTGATTCATCCAGGTGTGCCTGACCTCAGTAGTCACAACAACAATAATCAGACACACCTGGATGAATCAGTTTGTCCAATAATGACAGACACGAAACAAGGAGCTGGATGAAGTTCAGGAAGTAGTGCAGCTGGGCATAAAGCCTATTCGAAGGCTCCTTCACATACAAGACTTCAAATGTGGCATTTTTCCCCCTGAAACCAAGGATCCATAGATGTATTCTTCACAGCCTTGGCTATCCCAAGATTCAATGTGAGCCCTTGACGTCTGGGTATTTTGAAATAAACATTCAAAACTGTATATTTTGCAAATTAAAGGTCCTTGTGACTGTTTTACTATTATAAATGATGTTTTAGTGATGTTAATTAATATTATTGCTTGTGTTGTGATTTGCTTTTGTACATTTCTAAGGTTGGTGAATTTTACATACTGTTTGATAGTTTAATCTGCATCAATGTGTTATATTTTCTAAAATACAATTTATTTTTGAATTTATTTTTAAAAGTCTGATAGGTCTCAGCTGTTGTGTCCTGCTGACAAGCATAGTGGGCAGGGAACAGAAAGTGATGCAACTCCCCCTGTAGGCTAGACTGTCTCATTTCAGTTCCCCTTACATATCGAGCCTTGCCTTCATAGTCCGTGGCCTTAAAGAAACACGCCCACATTTTGGGAATTTAGCTTATTCACCGTATCCCCCAGAGTTAGATAAGTCCATACATACATTTCTCATCTCTGTGCGTGCTGTAACTCTGTCTGACGCAGCCCCCGCTAGCTTAGCTTAGCACAAAGACTGGAAGTGAATGGCTTCAGCTAGCAAACTGCTCCCAATAAGTGACAAAATAACGCAAAATTTTTCCTATTTATGTGTTGTGATTTGTATAGTCACACCATGTACAAATAACAAGGTTATATGAGACACAGACATCTTTTAACAGTATACATACTGGGAACTATATTCTCAGAAGGCGAAGTACTGCTACGTGGGCGGAGTGATTTGCACAACTCTGACCGAACTCAGGGGTTTCTCTGGTGCTGCGAGCAAAACACTCCGCCCACTTAGCGATGCTTCGCTTTCTGAGAATATTGTTCCCAGTATGTATACTGTTAAAAGATGGCTGTGTCTCATATGACCTTGTTATTTGTACACGGTGTGACTATACAAACATGGGCGGAAATCCCGGGGGGGTCGGGGGGGACAGGACCCCCCCTATCTGAGGGTTGTCCCCCCTAAATTATCATTAGAATATGTGTATTGAAAATAATTTAATGATTTATAATACTTAAACTAGTTGTGTAAGAAGTGAAACAATACAAATGCAAACGGAGCAACAACAAAAAAACGTTTTAAATATTTGGATTCCCCCTCCCTTGCCTCACAGTGGTTTGGTCCACTGCCCACGCCCCTTTTACCTCACCACCACACATTCCGGTGGTAGAGAAGTGTACGGAGCCGACGCGTTAATAAGCTATATACAATACAACGTTTCCCATCACTTATCAGTTTATCCTCATATGTTTTAAAACTGGACTATTTTGACATATAAACATGAACATATTTCGTTTTCTGAGAACAGAAGCAGATAAACGATCAAGAAAACATTTTTATGCATTCATGCAGAGGTGAGGCAGAGCTGAAAGTAACAAATTACATTTACTCACCTTGCTGTAACTGAGTTTTTTGTGTACTTTTACTTTGAGTAGTTTTTAAAATCTGTACTTTACTTTTACTTAAGTATGTTTAAAGTATTGTTGGTTACTTCGCTACATGTTAAATCATATCCGTTACTGAGTAAAAATAAATAAAAAAGTAAGGTGATAAAGACGCGCCACGGTCGGATGATTGATTGATGGGCGGGGGAACGCGCAAAAAGAACCATGGAGAGGGACGAGACAGGCGCAGGCTAATGCAGACCCTCAATTCAATTCTTACGAAAGAAACCCCTGGCCATTGACGCAAAGCGATTGTTTCATTCAGGTAGGGTTCATGCTCTTGAGTACGGAGTTTGAGAATTGCCGACCGTGTTTAACCGCTAATTTGCACGATGCATTTTTAATACATGCGCATTATCTTCCGAGGTCTAGCAGCTTCGCGTCAAGTCAAACAACTTGAGAACGTCCTCGAGAATGCGCAGATCATTAGACATTGCAGAGAGAGAGAGAGCGCGAGAGAGATAGATTGAAAGACATCAGGTACACAGGTCTGGGAGCTAATAAACGTGTAAAGGATGTATAGTGTATAGCCATGGCACTCATCTCATTATATGTTCATTTATGTATATAGTTTAATAACAATGTATGTTACCAGCAATACATCAATTACAACCTTCATATAATGATTGTATTTACTAGCTGCTGACCTCATATTATTTTTGCTTCAAAAGTGCATAACTCACCTGTAAAAATCATTAAATAATTCCATAAATGTTTCTTAGTTATAAAAAGCTTTTTATTTTATTAACATTTGTTATTGCACTTTAATTGTAGAGATGTTTACAATTAAAAACATAGTTTGAGATGTATATATCCTTCCTTTGTGAACTATACTAGAAACCTCTCCCCGCTGTAAAAAAGTAACTCTTAAAATTAAAATGACTTTTTACTTGAGTAGATTTTTAGACCAGTAACTTTACTTTTACTTAAGTAAAATATTATTAAAGTAACTTTACTTTTACTTAAGTAACATATTATTAAAGTAACTTTACTATTACTTAAGTAGAAAATTGTATTACTCTTTTCACCTCTGCATTCATATGTATTAAAATTAAATTTGCGTCCGTTCATAGAGAAAGAGAAACGTTTTCTATCTGTACCCATTTCCTTGCAAGTACAATTTTGCCTGTATTATTGGTGTCCCCTTCAAAAATTGTTCTTGAAAAATTTTATGTTTATTGTCCCCCCCAACATTTAGATGAGATTTTCGCCCCTGTATACAAATCACAACACATAAATAGGAAAATGTTGGCTTATTTTGTCACTTATAGGGAGCAGTATGCTAGCTGAAGCCATTCACTTTCAGTCTTTGTGCTAAGCTAAGCTAGCGGTGGCTGCGTCAGACAGAGTTACAGCATGCACGGAGATGAGAAAGGTATGTATGGACTTATCTAACTCTGGGGGATACGGCGAATAAGCTAAATTCCCAAAATGTGGGCATGTTCCTTTAAAAGGATCCAGACCCTGAATTGGAATGCACCTAACGTGAGGACAAAATATAAGATGGTCTTACCTGGACCATCAGACATTTCTTCCTCCGTAACACCATCATCCTGATCTCCTTCCTCAATGGACACATGCACTACAAAAAAGAGAGAAAATGTACATTAATGGTATACCACCCTATCAAAAAGTACACATGAAGAATGCATATTAGTATCTCAAAGGTACATATTGGTACTAAATGTATATGATATGTACCTAAATGGTACATATTAGGAACTTTTTAAAAGGTACTGCCCCTTTATTCTGACAGTGTACTTTATTCAGATAGTACTGTGATACCATGGTAAATTATCACCATTTTTATATTACATGCTATTTACATGGTGCAACAATGTATTTCAAAATGGTACATTGAACGTCAACTTATCTACAATCTAGTCAACAATCTAGTTACTTTATTTTTTTTTAATTTAAATAATAATTTTCAATGTAAACCCTTTAACTCTTTCCCCGCCATTGACAAGTTATCTTGTTAATTAAGAAAAAAACATTTGCATAAAAAGATGTTCCTGGTAAATTTTTATGTTAATCTGCAAAAATTAGCCAATTTATGAAAAAAACTGAAGCCAAAACGTTATTTACTAATTTTTAACTGTGTGAATGTTTTGATAATAATTCTGAATCTGATCTCTAACAAAAATCCTTCACAAAAATGCAATTATTTCAGCTTTTTGCAAAAAATTTTTTTATTTAAAAATACCCATATTTAAGAGTTTATAAGCAGAGAAAAAAATACAGAAAGGATGAAACGTTTTTTATTTTGTGTGTTTCATTTCATTTGATGTTTCATTTGATATATTTGTATGTTTATATTTATATTTTAGAAGAAAATTTTCCTAGAAGGCATTTTGTGAAAATCACAAAATATGGCTGCCAGGGAATGAGTTAAGTTTAAAAAAATTCCTACTTTTTTTGTGTGTTATAAATATACACATCATGGTACATTTAAATAACTTGTATGCATTTTCCAGACGCTCTTATCCAAAGCGACTTACAGTGTGCAGAAAATATGACAAAAATACTCTTAGGTATACGTCATAGACTTACTGTAAATCTATTTCAGAGAATACATATGAATACAACTAGATCAAAACTGTTCAGGATGAAATACTTCTCAAATAGCAAATACATGAGGCTTGGTAACGTGCAATGAGAAAAATCCCATTTATTATCTTTGCACGGTTGCCAAAGAATTTCCCCTCTGTTCAGTATCAGCTACGTGGTTACCTTTGACTTGGATTTTTTTTAGATTGACACAGTATTTTCAATATATTAACTGAATGTTTTACTGGCTCTAGTTGGGTCTGAATCTAAATCGCTGCTTTTGGAAAACCCGTCCAGGCATCATATGGGATGAATTGAGCATAGCCAAAGCAACATGGCACTCTTCATCCCCAAACCCTGAGGATTCTGGTGCCTGAAAGTCACCCACCAAGAGAGAGTTGGCAATATACGCGACTGGGCCTCCATTTACAGACTTAAATTGGGTGCCTGAGCGGCCCGTGGGGTCGCGCTCGCACGCACAAAGTGCCCATTAATGACCCAAACGTGCCATTCTACGAAAAAGATCACCCGTCAGGCGAGACGAACGCAAACATTATCGACGTTGAAACTAATCCCTACGGCCAAGTCCTCGGGGGTGTTTAAACTAAAATGTTTGAGCATACCTTCCTTCGGGTCTTTCCTGCTAGTGCGACCCTCTGTGTATCTGTGCCAAAAGCGCCGTCTGTCCTTACTGCGCTCTTTCATTGCGGTTTTAGAGTCCGTTATCCAGGCGTGGTACACAAACTGAAAAGCAAAAGTTATGTCAGACAAGCATACGGGTGGGGAAGTACAGTAGATGTTGACCTGCTTCTGCCGTTCTTGTTTTGATTCTGGGCCAAACTACTGCATTTTTTAGTTCACCTAAAAGGATCTCACACACATGCAGCATGAAAACTTAAGATTCAAACTAAGCTGACAAGATTTTTGTAAAAGCAAGTAATCCCTGCATATACCGCAGTCAGTCAAAGACACAAACACTATAAACAGCACAGGAAATCAATCTCAGGGTGTGTTTAACTCCAAAATCCAGAAATTGCTGTGTTAAGGTCACAGCCAAAAAAAGAAAGATTACACTGTTCACAAAGGAGAAAAACACAGCCTTTGTTTAAATGGCACAACTCACGAAAAACCTCTCGGGGGAACATTTAGCTTTCTTGCATGCATGCATCTACTGCGATACTGCATACTAAACCGCATTCTCTTGGTATGCATGCAACATATCGGCTCTGTTTACATTGCAACAAGTTGAGTGACGTTCAACTCTTTCTGGGCCCGAGATGTTAAACCAGAGCTGTATTGTGCAAACGGCATGCGGTGGAGTGCAATGCTCAAGAGAGAGAGAGAACAAGAGCTGACAGTCGATAGCATAAAAACAGAGATGAGATATATCAGGCATTGTAAAGTACCTTGGCTGCCCTGATTACATACTGCAGTACAGTTTTGGGCAGTCTAATGACAGACTTTGGTAAAGCCAGCAAAGCAGAGGCAAACTTTCGGATAGCTCTCTACAAGAGAGGACAGAGCAGTGATGGAGTTAGTCAGGGTGCGAGGGTCTGCGTTATTCATGTTACCGCACTTCCACACAGGAAGCAGTTAGTGGTCTGGCAAATAATGAAACATTGTTAAATGCTGAGGGAACAAACAAAAGAAAACACAGTCAAACACTTTCATATCACAGAGCCATTGACGTCCAACTGGTTTGTGTTTGGGAATAATGCACTCGTAAGCAAAATGTTATATGACGTAACTTAAAAAAGGGGCTGTTAGTGGTGCGCATGCAGAATAGCGTTGGGATTATTTCGGGGTTATTTACCTGGAATGCAGATTTCTTGGGAGGTTCCTCGTCTTTTTTGTCATCCTCCTCTTCTTCTTCTTCACTGTCCGTCTCAAATAAGTAATAGTTACCACTTCGGACCACTGGGGAAGCCATATCGGCATGCATTGGTTACGTTTAACATATCATAGCATATCAAGTCAATCATGTGCATGTTTTGATGCTTTTTTTAAAAATGGTTAGCTATGTGTAAACTTTATCTAAAATGTCTTTCATGAAATAAATTGTTAGGAATAACAACAAACACAAATGTGATAGTTGTTGAGATACAGTATAAGTATGAAGGGTTAATGTTGATTAACATAAATATCTAACATAAATAGACAAATAATCTTTTTTTTTTTTGCTAAAATCTTTGACATTTATATCTTGGCAAATCTCAGTCTTTGTGATCTCTTGTAATTCTCTATAATAAACATGGAGTCTTGGGAAAACAACTGGAAAGCTGGAGACAAAATTCTCCATTTAATCACAATGTTGTGTACAGAGACATCAAAGCGATCTCATGAGCTTTGGGTATAATGTTAATCTGAATGATTTCCATGGTTTTTATTCTTTCAGATCAATGTTGTTAGTATTTAAGTGAGAAATTAAAGCAATAAAACAAGAGATGACACTAACTGGACGCGTGATCGACCCACGGCTTCCACCACTGCTTTCTTTTGCCTTTTTTCCTCTCTGTGCTCGTATCTTCTGTAATGTAGAAATGTTACAATCATTTCACAGCAGACATTTACTTTGAGGCCCGGTATTTCAGATTCATGTGTTTCAGATTTGATTGCAATGCATTTAACACCGCTGTTAAACGCAGGCACTTGTGGAATTTCCAAGCTGTTGGAGTAAAGTGGGCTTTGCATAGGCTACACTAAAGCATACAGTATGTGTAATACACTGATGTAAGTCATTTTAAATAATTAGGGTTTTTATATTTTATTGTACTTTTTTATTTTAATTAAAGGGGACATATCATGAAAATCTGACTTTTCCATGTTTAAGTGTTGTAATTGGGTCCCCAGTGCTTTTATCAACCTAGAAAATGTGAAAAAGATCAACCCAGTAACTTAGTTTTGGTAAACCATTCTCTGCAAGCATGTGAAGAAAAGGTCATCCTGTGATGTCAGAAGGGGATAATACCACCCCTTAATCGGCATTATCCAACCACAACCACAGCGATCAACTAATTTGCATTTAAAACGACCATACATTTTTGCTCACACCTACAAAGTGTCAATTTTAACATGCTTTTATAAATGATCTATGGTATTTTGAGCTAGAACTTTACAATCTGTACTCTGGGGACCCCAAAGATTTATTTGACATCTTAAAAAAGTCTTGTGAAATGTCCCTTTTAACAGAAAGCAGAACCTGGACACATTCACTGAAAAATAAAAACCTCATATTGGTGAAATCCAAAAGAATTTGTAAACCTGGACCACAAAAACAGTTATCATTTTGAAATGTAGATATTTACAGTATCTGAAAGCTGAATAAATAAGCTTTATAGGACAGTATTTGTCTGCAGGGCCGGCCCGTCCAACAGACAATACAGGCGATTGCCTGGGGCCCCGCGACAAGACGAGGGCCCTCCATGCATAAAAATTTTGTCATTGCACAAATCTCATAGACGTGATCAATAGCAGTACACGCTGCATGCGCATGGACCTTATTGATTAAAATCAGATCACAAAGTCGGTAGGTGAAAAAACCACAGGGATTGAACAACAGGATAAATTCCACACACAACAATCTACAGTAAAATGATAATAAATATAAAACCTTTACAAAAACATTACAAAATAAGAACAGAGTGGGCTCATTTGCATAATATTAATGACGCGACGGCGCTTGCGGAGGTGTGCCTCATTGCGCAGCCTTGGAAATTAAATGTTTTGGATTATGGGTAATGTAGTATCGTATAACAACGCAATGTTTATGTTACATCTTTCAATAAAGATAAAAACAAGACTTGTTTTAGTGAGGTTGCTGTGGTTTGGCAAAACTATGGCATTAAAACTAAAATGATACCTTTTAGGAGCTAAAGAGAAAAGCAGAGAAAGAAAAACAATCACAAGGTAAAGGTAGGCCTATTTTCTGCTTTACATGGTTTAATGTCTATGCTAATTTAAAAACATTAGAAAAATGTCCATCACCCTTTCTAAATTAACCCACATGAAAAAAAGACTATTACACTTTATTACACGGCTCTCTGGAATGCTTGATTCTGATTGGTCAGTTGAGACATTTGCAGGTTCGTTCTTTTCAAATAATAACCGCTCCAAAGTAATAACGCATAGCCGGTACCACTTGTACAATTAAAATCGCTCCGCGCCAATAAAGATTACTAGCTGTTTGGCGCCATCTTGTGACAAACACTGGACAACCATAATTTTAACATGTACAGAAAAAACAAAACATTTAAACAGTGGATAGAAGAACGAACAACGACAAGACACAGAGAGCTTACTGAGACTGAACTTGACAAAATAGAGCATGACAGCTACAAGCCAACACACAAAAAAACACAGAATGGGCATTAAAACTTCTCAAAGAATGGCAAAACAGAAAAAATGGAGACAGACAAGTAGGAAGCAGAGGATCTTAATAAGGTATTATGATCATTTTATGCATCTGTGCAAAGTTTCGCGGAAGGATAAAAATGTTAATTTAAAACAAATATGCCAATAAAATGTTTCAAATTCATATTCATGTCCAGTTTTTTTTCTTATGTGGCAAGTAGCCGTGTAATAAGCGGGATAATGTAGAGGCAGCCGGTAGTTATCTGGAAATAAGCCCCTTCAGTGTGATGCTGATCACACTGTCGGGGCTTATTTCCCGATAACTACCGGCTGCCTCTACATTATCCCTTACATATAATTTACTGCAGTAAACTGATAGTAAAATTCTTAGATACTAAAAATATACTATAGTAGGGTTCAAAAACAGTATACAGAATACTGTATCACCCTCTTTTGTATTAATATCCATGATATTTGTATTGGTACATACAGTACTGTAGTTCTGTTGCACTAACAACATTGCTTAATATGTTGCACTTAATAAAAACTTCTACACTTAAATATATACATTTTTATTTTTGTCTGTTTTAATTTCACTTCAAATTGCATTGCTATGTATTTTTTTTACACCAGTGGGGCCATTTTCAAGGTCTCACCTAAGGCCCCATAACCCTAAGGGCCGGCCCTGTTTGGCTGAGATACTATTTCAAACTCTGGAATCTGAGGGTGAAAAAAAAAAATCAAAATATTGTGAAAATCGCCTTCAAAGATGTCCAAATAAAGTCCTTAACAACACATATTACTAATGATAAATACATCTTTGATATATTTCAGGTAAGAAATGTACAAAATATATTTTTTAACATAATTTTTACTTAAAAAAATACAACCCATAAAATGTATTTTTGACTTTTTTATGACTGGTTTTCTGGTCCAGGGTCACAAATATATTTTTTAAACCTTTTATGCTATGTTCTATGTCTAAATTGTCCTCTAAACATACCTTCATCATCGTCTTCCTCGTCTTTAACCGATGAGTGGCTATCCCCACTTTCGTGAGCCAAAGACAACATCCTCTCCTTTCCTATCTTAAACTTCTGCTGTCGGTTTTTGATCCGGTCCATTCTGAGAAAGAGAGATTGTTTTTTTACTACCTGTTTAGTTGATCTGACCTAATTCTGTTTCTTTCCTTCAACACAATTATAATGTATTGTAGACAATGCTGGAAGAGAGCCTTCACATGTTGGTGCATGTGTGGGTGTGCAAAAAAACAGACTACAGTTTGGCAAGGATGAGACGTCTTTGTTGTTTTAATCTCATGTGCCCTACTAAAAACTATCACCGCTAAACAGGACTGTAGTAGCATAGTCATAAAAACCATATGTGACCCTGTTTGTGAAACTCAGGTTAAAGTCTCAAAATCTAATGATGAGATTATGAGCATCAAAGTTTCATTTCAAAATGTTCTTTACATTATGTAGAATGATTTTATGCAGAAAACAGGCTGAGAAAACTCATTGGTTGAGCAAACCAATCTCACCTCAAACTCATGCATTTGGTTGAACCATTGTTGCTGCTGATGCTCAAACAAACAGAGCAACATTTTGATAGCACCAAGGGATTTCAAGCATTTTGAGAACATTAGTTCGAGTTACATTAGTATTTTAACGTCAAAAGAATTACACACTTTACCTTTAAAGCCACAGAAATGAGGCAGTCCCAACTGGAACCAATAAGCACCAATCAACATGTGTGGATATTTTGTATTCATGCATCTTTAATCACATGATTTCATAAGACTGTATGAAAAGGCAAAGGAGCAGCTGGCAGTGAACAATGAAACATTGTTAGTCTCACAGTGTACTCATTGAGTGTTTGATGAACTCACTGTCTCTTCAGAAGGTCCATGGATTTCTTCTCTTCCTCTATTCTGGCTTTGACCGCCTTTACAATAGTTGCCTGGAACAGCTCAGCTCCTCTGATGGCGAGAGAGAATTGGCAAAAGAAAACAAACAAACCACAGTCTGATTAATACGTTCAGAGTATTTCTCGTAATAGAATTGTTACGTTCGCGAAATACTGAAGGCACGTCACGCAGAGTTGAACTCAAACTTGTTGGAAGCAAAGTAAAGAAAGCACCGCTGGCATAAATCAAGGTTAGAGATTGGGAAGCTATCGGGTCACAATATTTGGTAAACTTCAATGTGATTAAAATAACAAAACTTATGGAAAGGAATAGTCTGGTTATTGCATTTAGATGCATTTAAGGAAAACCAAAAGAGATGCTGAACAGGAAATATTGTACAATAAACAAATGTTGTTTCATACACTGTAAAAATTATCAGCATTAATCAGCTTGAAATTACAATTAATGTAAACTTTTTTTTATTAGTGAGGAGTTGGTATAAAAAATTAAAATAAAGTTTAAATAACTTAAGCTAATTCAACTTAATTTTTATCATTTAAAGGGTTGTTGGGGAATTTTTTTTTGTCTTAATTTGGCAACAACTTTCTATGTGTTTCAGCACATAGAATCTTATATTTACACATATTTTGAGAAAATGCTTTGCATTTTTTTTAAACTCAACAAAATAACATGGGCAAATTTACTACCCCTTCGTGGACAAAAAAAGCCACTAAATTAAACAGCTGTAAAAATGTAGCAGATTATTTTTTTGCATAAATCTGTTAATCAAACTAACAAATGTTACCAAAATTCCATGATTTTAACTCTTTAATTGCCAAATTCATAAGTGATGTCACTGATTGCGGGGAAAAAAACACACAAAATGTCAATATAAAAAGTGATTGTGGACTGGATTTTTTTTACCTTTTTCACAGTCTTGGGCATGTCAAAGATATGTAAAAACACTGACTTTTATATGCATTTTTAGTTTTTGTGCAGCATCAGATTTATTTATTTTGCTCACTAATTACGCTGAAAAAAAAGATTCATTCAATTTACAAATTTTTTTTACGGTAAGTGGTCACAATAAATTTATTTAAGCTGCATTTAAACAAAACAAAAAAAAACTTTTGTTGAAATGTAGCTTAAACAAATTTATTGCAACCACTTACCTTAAAAATTGAGTAAATTGAATTTATCATTTGTTTTTTTGTGTGTAGTTGTTCATGGCTTTTTTGCCCCATTGACTTCCATTATAACCAAATTTTTATGATTGCAAAGCCATGACACCTTATTATAATGCATTCTTGATTGTTAGTGGATTTTTCCTTTTGCTAGTACACTGAAAAAAATATTCATTCAATTTACTACATTTTTTAAGGTAAATGATTGCAATCGATTTATTTAAGCTACATTTTAAAAAAAAGATTAGTAAAGTAAAATAAAATAAAATAAACTTTTGTTTAAATTTAGCTTAAATAAATTGATTGCAACCAATTACCTTAAAAAATTTAATAAATTGAATGAATATTTTTTTCAGTGAAATAGCGGTGCTTGCTATCATTTATCAACTATCTTCTTGTGTGTTCATCAGAAAAAAGAAATTCATACAGGTTTAAAACAGCATGAAGATGACAAAATGATGACAGATTATTATTTGGGTGAACTATTCCTTTAAGCATATGTAGCTCTATAATGCAGTAAACATTTTAGACATTACATCTTCATTATTTTGCATGTTTAAGTCAGCAAAAATACTTCCAGGTTCATTCATCACACTGAAAATGAAAAGTGCAGTGCATTGTGGGATTGTCCACACACAAGATTTGCATCACCACACATAACCAAACCCAACATGTATCCACCTGTATCCAAAATACATTTTATATGACTTCTCCAAAGAATGAAGAATTTATTTAAATGACAAACATTATCTTACAATTTACCCACTAAAGCAGGGATGAGCAACTTCGGTCCTGGAGGGCCGGTGTCCTGCAGAGTTTAGCTCCAACCATAATTAAACACACCTGAAGCAGCCAATTAAGGTCTTACTAGGCATACTAAAACATTTTAGGCAGGTGTGCTGAGGCAAGTTGGAGCTAAACTCTGCAGGACTCCGGCCCTCCAGGAAGTTGTCCAACCCTGCTCTAAAGCTACCTGCATGCTAAACTTCAACTATAAAACTGTAAGCATTCATTATTTTTCACAAATTGAGTCAAAATGAGTAATCGAGAGCCACAGATGCTGTCCACACACATTAGGATAATAAGTAAAAAGCCACCACTTCCGTTAAAGGGATAGTTCGGCCAAAAACAATATTAAACCCATGATTTACTCACCCCCAAGCTGTCCGAGTTGCATATGTCCATCGTTTTTCAGACAAACACATTTTCGGATATTTTAGAAAATATTTTATATCTTTCAGTTGATTAAATGTAATGTTACGGGGTCCAGCAATAGTCCACGACCTTCAAGTCCAAAAACGTTATCGTTATAAACTACCTTCCGGTAGCGCCGCCATCTTAGGGTGATGCGCATTTAGGATGAGAGCTTACGCAGCGTACAGAGTTTCTCTACTGCTGCTCTGTGCCCCCGCCCTCCGAATTTGTCATACGTCACTAAGAAAAGTGCGTACACTACGCTAATACTCTCTCCTGAGTCTAAGATGGCGGCGCTACCGGAAGGTAGTTTATAACGTTAATAACATTTTAAATATGAATATTTCTACAACAACACCGCACGGATTACCCACAGAAGACCTTTGTTTATCATCCAGGAGCCGTTTGGATTTAATTTGTAAAGGATGGACGCACTTTTTTTGGACTTGAAGGTCGTGGACTATTGCTGGACCCCGTAACATTACATTTAATCAACTGAAAGATCTAAAACATTTTCTAAAATATCCGAAAATGTGTTTGTCTGAAAAACGATGGACATATGCAACTCGGACAGCTTGGGGGTGAGTAAATCATGGGTTTAATATCGTTTTTGGCCGAACTATCCCTTTAAGTGACTATATCCACTAAATGAAACCTGAACACCAATTATACAGAGGATGTGTGTGTGTGTACCTTGAGGCGAGGACCTGAGAACTGCGGATGTCGGCCACCACATGCAGGAAGTAGTAGCTCATGAAGACTCGTCGCTGCAGAAGCAGGGAGGCAAAACAGATGCTGTCCCAGATTATACCGGCCTCATCACTCGGCAGCTCGCACTGTTTATTCGCTGGCTGCTCCGCTGTACATACAATAAGGCGAGAGAGATTAAAACCATTCAGAGTTTTATTGATATTAAATAGAGGTGATCGATGCACAAACTTACACGAGGTAACAATTTAGTTTGTGCATAAAATTGTAAATTTTTTTGAGTTAATTCAACTTAAAAATATTAGTTGACACCAATTTTTGACACAAACTTTTTTGTGTTAAGTAATATTATTTAAGTTGAATTTTTTACAGTGTACACTTTTGTAAAACTTCTTTTTTTCTATTATTTAACGAGAACATGATAGCATAACTTACGTTTTGAATATCCTTTTATAGTGCAAGCCAGACTGAACAACTGGATCAGCCAACAGTGATTGACCACCAACGCTTTTATATATCCACAGGCAGCTATCTGAGATCCAAGAGAACAAAAATCATAATGACATTTTATTAAAAATTACAACAATTACATTTTAATCTTGGACAGCTCACGTTTTGAAGACCCTCTTTAAATAACCATGTAATAGTTTGTTAATGAGAAATAGTCCAGATAGTCCATATGTTTTGAGTAAGCGTTTATGTATGGAATTACTTCACACCATGTGAATGCAGACCCACAAAAATGTAGAGCACTATGAACACAGTAGGACCTAACACGTAATGTTGTCAGCCTTTAGCTCTTCATGTAACAACAAGTTTAAATTATAAATTGAATGAGTATCTGTTATATTATCACTTAGTGGTGCTACACTTACTGAGAGAATGTTTTTCATGGTTATTACAAAAACGTTGTATGCGATCAGGAAGTCCCAGTAGCGAAGGATGCTTTTGATTGGCTTCAGTAACAGCTGGCCCCCAAATAGCAGGAAGTAAAAGCATGCGACCAGGTAGCCCATACAGAAGATGCTGATGCGTGTGGTGCCCGTGATGAAGATGATGGTCAGGACAAACCAGAACAGATAGCTGAACATGATAACCTTCAGCATATCCAGATATGACCTGTGAAGATAACAAAAAATGAGTTGCATTTTTAAACAATGTTGTTATTTTCCCCTTTAGAAAATATTTACATAAAAGTATGATTAAAAACTTTGTGTAAAAACTTTTTTCATGATAAGGCGGACATTTGCATAGAATTACCCAGCTATTAGTACTTTAAAAGGCTTAACGTACATACTGTATTATTTCTCTTAATGTCTATTTCTATTAAGGCCATGAAACTTTAAAGGGGACATAACATGAAAATCTGAGTTTTTCCATGTTTAAGTGTTGTAAGTGGGTTCCCCTTATGATGTCAGAAGCAGATAATACCACCCCTTAACTCTTTCCCCACCAGCAGTTTTTAAAAAAGTTGCCAGCCAGCGCCAGCATTTTTCATGATTTTCACAAAAGTTTAATGCCTTCCGGAAAATGTTCTTCTTTAATATATAAACAAGCAATATATCAGATGAAAGAACAGACCCTCTGCTTTCAAACAAAAAAAACGTTTCATCCTACCTTCATTAGTTCTCTTGTAATCACCTCTCAAACATCGGTAGGTTTCTTCAAAAACACCCAATTTTGATCAAAAAGCTGAGATAATTCAATTTTTGCGAAGGACTTTTGATAGAGATCAGATGCAGAGCGATCTTTAAAACATACACGGAGTTCTTTCTCTTTCACATGAGGCGCTACTTCCGGGTTGTATAAGTTGCCTGGTGGATAATAGCGGTATTGCGGAAAGACGGAAAATTGTGAAAGACGGGGAAGCGTTTTCTCTTAATTGACGAGATATCTCGTCAATGGCGGTGAAAGAGTTAATCTGCACTATCCAACCACTGCACTGCCATTTAGTTCAGAGATCAGCTAATTTCCCCACCAGCATTTTTTTAAAAGTTGCCAAACAGCTGCTTGCCCTAGGGCGATACTTCCAGGTTTATACGTTGCAGAAGAGCACCACCTGGTAGATAACAGCGGTATTGCGGAAAGACGGAAATACTTGTCATTGGCAGGGAAGCGTTTTTTTTTCTTAACCTACGAGTTAACTCGTCAATGGTGGGGAAAGAGTTAAAAGGACACACCCAAAAACGGCACATTTTTGATCACACCTACAAAGTGGAAATGCTGTAATAAATTATCTATATTGTATTTTGAGCTAAAACTTCACATACGTACTCTGGGGACATCTTATAAAAACTGTCTTGTGAAATGTCCCCTTTAGGAATGAGGTGGGAAAATACAGCTTCTTAAAAGTCATCCAGAAAAAATGCAAAATACTCAAATTAAGGAAAGACCCGTATCACGTCAACTGGTCATTTGTATTTATTGGAATGTGTAGTGACGAGAAACCAAACCCTTGAGAAAATAAGTTCAATGTGTATAGGCGTGGAAAACAGACCACATGTGCTTACAAAACTTGATGTGATCAAAGCAGTAGACATAAAGTCATTAAGAGTAAAAATTCCCAAATAGCTTCATCATTATCATCATTTCTAAGTGTTTTAACTGGCTAAAAGCTGCAGAAGAGGTGTAGGGTCTGAGACTGATGAATGACCTGCCCTGAGATAAATGCTCCTGCCCTGATCTCGTATCAGCACTTATTTTCTGAATTTCAATTTACCGTAACAAGCAAAGGAAGCTCAGCTAATCCTAGAACCACAAATTTAAGATTTAAATGTAGTTATAATGGAGGTGTATTTAAACAGATGAGTCTCTATTCTACACTGTATTGAATTATAGTAGATGTTATCAGAGAACAGACTAAATGAAAGTTGAAGGATGTTTATACATTCTTCAGTTGATTAAAATGACATTGCAGAAAAAGCACAAAGCATACAAATAAAGGATGATATTACTGCATTTGAATAGGCATTTACTCATCAGAACAAAATACATGCACGTCTAAAATGACATATAATGGTTTCAGGGGGAATTTTAAGTGTTGCAATGAAAATCAAAAATGCAGAACCTAAACAAAGATTCAAGGTAAATAAAAGTAGGCTTCCTTTGGTACCAATATGCATGTATTTTATACAAATAAAGACCATATTGGCCTTTACTTACACCTGTCTTTATACAGTGATGATATTGGTGCTTCTCTATCACCTGTATTTGTTTGTATGTGTCAGATGAAGGTCATATGCCAAGGGCTCACCTGCAATGAATAAAATCAGGCACAGGGTTGTGCTGGCTGAAGGAGGCGGCGTCCAGGTCTCGACAGATTTCTGTGTTATCACCCGCCAACAGCTGCACGGCCGTCACGCTCTCCTCCTCGAACACACGCCGCTGCAGCGACGCGCACAGCAACAGCATGAAGTCATCTATGGGGAAAAGAGACGAAAGTAGACTCAGTCGCAAAGTGGGGAATTAAAAGACTTTTTTGCTTGCATTTCATTAACATGCATTTGACTATTTGCTAGAAAACATGCTGTGTTAGCACTGAACACATCATTACTCACAGAGGAGAAATAGGGGGTTGGGTTTGGTGTGGAAGTCGGGAAAGTAGAGCCACTTGATGACGTTGGAATCCATGCTGGAGGACGGGCGTCTCCATGGATAGTCTGAACCACAGAAGGCAAATAACTTGGCAACTATGGCGCGGTTTAGAGGTCTGATGGTTACCACCACTGATTTACTGTTGGTCGATTGGTTAACAACCATAAAGCATTCATTTGTAGACTGTTATTGATGGCCAGATTGGAGGCCTGTGGCGCTTACCTGTACAGGCTGCAGGTGGGATGCCAATGCACATCAGGTACTGGAAGGCCAGCATGCAGGCCAGGAAGCAGCAGTATTTAGGCCAGACGTGGGCAATGGCTTTTCTTCTACGTTGATACATCACTGCAATCAGCCCAAACGCATGCAGCATGGCATAGAAATCCATCCGCTGGCCAACTACGTTCACCACTAAAAGAAAACACGTCTGGAGGAGATAGAAACAAACAGGCATGAATAAGTACCTTTGGTAATGTCACTATGTAAGAATTAAAGTTAAACAATATGTTACGGTTTATAAGAGACACTACAAGTGGGAATAGTCTGAGGCAGAAATTGCATGAGGTAAACAGTTCCCTTAAAGTTGACAGGGACCATGTAAAGCATTTCTGTTAAACATGATCCAACAAACATGATCTTAACCTTATCCTTAAACCCTATTAACTATTCCTGAAATGACAAGTGGTTAGGGATCTAGACACAGACTATAACTATAGATGGATAATTGTAGGTTTGGTTACGTTAGATAACAAGCAAAAATTGCTGGTTAGGGTCTTACAATAATGCTGGTCAAACATGTAAAGCTTGCTTGTTAAGTGAGTTATGAAGCCTCAAAGGAACACCAGCATATGTTGGTGACCAGCAATGCATTTTTTTCAAAGCCTGAAATCTAATTGGCCGATAGGGATATCGTTTCAGGACATACATTTACAAATTTATCCTACTTGGTAAATCTTCCAAAAGTGTGACACAGTTCACTGTAACATTTCAAATTCAGACAATAATAGTAATACCTCGAGGCCAAACTTGTAGAAGAAGTAGTTGATGAAATATTTGGCGCAATTGAAGATGCCATCGTCGAGATGTTGCCGTGTGATATTGTGGAAAATGGTTCTTGTGACCGGAGGGGTCAGGTTGCTTTTCATACGGTAGAAATCTTGATGACGGTAAATTGTCACTTCAAAAGCCAAGAGGGCCAACATCAACAAGTTATTCTGTGAAGGAAAACAAATAAACATGAATGAAATTCAATTAAAGGTCATACCGTATTTTCCGGACTATAAGTCGCTCTGGAGTATAAGTCGCATCAGTCAAAAAATGTGTCATGTAGAGAAAAAAATCATATATAAGTCGCACTGGACTATAAGTCGCACTTATTTAGAAAATTATTATTCTTTTGGGGGGCATTTTGTTAGTTAAGTCTTTCTCCGTTGTATGTAAGTTAATGTTTTAGTTAACAGTTTTTTTTTCAGGGGTAGGCTACAGGAGCAACATATAGCGCCCTCTCATGGCTGTAGACAGGGAGTGCGTTTACATGCACAGAATAAGCGGATAACTATAAAAAATCTGCTTATTACAGAAAACCGTTTTCATGCGTTTACATGCAAATCAACAAACCGGCTAGGCAGACAACTGCATTTACATGGGACTTGAAGAATTATCAGTTTTCTCGCAGGCAGTGACGTCACCACCTATAGTACACAATAGTCGATCAAAAAGCCGATGGCATATCTGTCTTAAGCTGTACTGTTGTATCTCTACTCGTGTCTGCAGAACCTGTAAATGTAACATGAGGTTTTATTTTCACAGTTTCTCTGCCAACTGCTTTAATCGAGCGGAGACTTTTATGCGTTACCTTCCGCTTACTTCCGCGTGTGACATTTATCTTTCATACGTGGAGACATGCGCACATGGACAAAACCATGAGAAAGCCGGTTAAGGTGTTTACATGCCACGCGAAATCGGCGTAATGAGCAAAATATACCTGTGCCAATTGGTTTTTGCTTACGCTGTTTATTGGCTTTCCCCGATTAAAGAAAACCGCTTTACGCGTTTACATGACCCCATGTGTTATCAGTTTATTAAGCATAATTGGCGTAAGACTGTGCATGTAAACGCACTCAGTTATGTTTTCTTTTGGTTTATGTTAGTCAGTATGAATTAATTTTGACATATAAGTCGCACCTGACTATAAGTCGCAGGACCAGCCAAACTATGAAAAAAAGTGCGACTTAGAGTCCGGAAAATACGGTATATATATTTATTTATTGATGAATGTGTACATAAGCGTCTCACCCTAAGATTCTCCAACAATGGAGAGAACTTCCTGAGGCCGATCCAGTTAGCTGGGTCCACTGGGCCGCTGTATAGAAGAGACTTGGCCATGTACAGCCTCTGAGCATCTGTGTAGTTATCCGGCTTGAGGAGAGAGATAAAAAACAAATGTAAATGTTTATTCTGAGCATGTATTAATGCGTGTAGATGGGTGTCTTACCATAGTGCAGTTTTTTGAGTATGTGGAAGGGTTAATGGAAGTGAGCTGGTAGAGCATTTTACAGACGATGATAACACAGGTCCAGACAGTGCACACGCTGGACGCCAGAGGTCTGAACTGACTGAAAGGAAGAGCGAAGGCCCAGCTCACCAGGAACACATAATTAAATAGAGATACCTGAGAATGACAGAGGATGGGATACATTTGATGGGACTGACCTGATTTACAATATTCTCACATTTATAATATGTTATGAATCGAAAAACTCTAGCAAACTTCATGCTAGCAAAGTTAATGGGCTTAAGGTAGTCAGTCTGGCTTTTGGGACATGGGAGGAGGTTTTTCAGGTCCAAGATAAACCGCTTGACCATGATGATCAAGCATGCTAAAATCAAGATTCATCATTTAAAGGGGTCATATGAAGTTGCTAAAAAGAACATTATTTTGTCTATTTGGTGTAATGCAATGTGTTTACACACCGTTTAAAGGATTAGTTAATTTTCTTTAAAAATCCAGATAATTTACTCACCACCATGTCATCCAAAATGTTGATGTCTTTCTTTGTTCAGTCGAGAAGAAATTATGTTTTTTGAGGAAAACATTCCAGGATTTTTCTCATTTTAATGGACTATAATGGACACCAACACGTAACAGTTTTAATGCAGTTTAAAATGCAGTTTCAAAGGACTCTAAATGATCCCAAACGAGGCATAAGGGTCTTATCTAGCGAAACAATTGTCATTGGCAAGAAAAATAAAAAGCATGCACTTTTAAACCACAACTCTCGTCTATCTCCGGCCATGTGACGCGCCAGCGCGACCTCATGTAATATGCCATCACGTCAAGAGGTCACGGATGACGTATGCGAAACTACGCCCCAGTGTTTACAAGTGTGGAGAAAGAGGACCATTCCGACGTTGTTTTATGTCAAATTATACTAATGAATGTCTTTGTGTCAGTTTATTGTTTAAAATGACAGGCAAATGTGCAGTTCATATATGTAACATGTGACCTTTCCACGGCATTACGCAATTACGTGAGGTTACGCTGGCTCGTCACACAGCCGGAGGAAGAAGAGAAGTTGTAGTTTAAAAGTGCATTTTTTTTTTCTTGTCTAAAATGACAATCGTTTCACTAGATAAGACCCTTATGCCTCGTTTGGGATCGTTTAGCATTAAAACTGTTACGTGTTGGTGTCCATTAAAGTCCATTAAAATGAGAAAAATCCTGGAATGTTTTCCTCAAAAAACATAATTTCTTCTCGACTGAACAAGGAAAGAAATCAACATTTTGGATGACATGGTGGTGAGTAAATTATCTGAATTTTTTTAAACACATTATTTTTTCACATACCGTTGTTCCTCTATGCCCTGCCAGCTATCCAGTGCGTTTTGAATGGGCGAATACTTCAAGTGTGTGATGTAAAAGTTATGCCTTCTTTCTTTGCGTATACATTTGGGCGGTGTTATGCAAATCTTTCCAGACATTAATGTAGATATGTGGGGGTGCGTTTGAATGAGCCGTTTTAGGAAGGTTGTGGATGAGCCTTCACTTTTAGTAAGAAAATATCTTTGGGTTTAAAACTTTATTCTTTATAGACTTCACAGATCTTCTATATGCACAAACAGGTTTTAACAATCCAAATAAAAAGAAAACATGAAATCACATCATATGACCCCATCAGGACCATAAAGGACCAGCTTTGGTTAACTACTGTAAAAACCATGCTTATACCCTAAACAGGATTTTACAGCAAACATGTTCAGACTAAGACTTAGCTCTGTATCTCACCTCTTTGACTGAGACCCAGATGATATAGGATGATACAATTTTGATAATGTGAAGCTCCAGCAGCCACCAGATAAATAACTGAAGCTGCTGTACGTAATCCAGGAACTTGATGAAGAGCACCGTGAGACGATCTACCACCAGATGCCACTTATTCTTCAGATCTGCAGAAGACAAAACATACATGTTTCGGAAGGTTATGCTTCAAACACGATGAAATTATAAAAAAGGCCCTTAACTGCCTGAGACTTACAAAAAGTATGACTTAAAGGCGGAGTGCATCATTGCCTGGGTTGTGTATGTGTGGGGCGGTCTATCAAAAGAAGGTCTGGATTCTATTTGGTGTGGAGGCTTGTTTGTTAAGGTGCTTTCAAATGTCAACATTGGCTTTCAGAGATCATGCACACTGCCTTTAAATATAACTCCCATTCGCAATTGTGTTATGTATTATTATGCTGTATCATTGTTTAAATTAACCAATACCAAGATTTTTTTAAGGATCCTGGAGTATAGTACCAACACTATATTGTGATGCAGTGCCATGCAGCCAAAATAATAAAATATAAAGGTGTGCTTGAAGGCCATTTAGTTGAATGCTAAATTTGACTATAATAGCATCCTTTAGCATGAGTTCTGTAATTATAATACAGTATATACAAGAGTTACACTAAGACTAAGATTACAAGACTAACATCTCTCTTTCCAGCAACGAGCACACATTGTCTAAAACAGACAGCCTTTTTTTCTGCACAAGACAGCTTAGTGACGTCTGCGTGTACAGAAATATCACATTCACATTCGATGTGTGGCAATCCAGAGAATGTAAAAAGGAGGTTTAGAAACAGATTTGTCTGTTTATTCAAGAAACAAGACCAAATGCAAAAAACCTATTTGTCAAAATTATGACACAGAAACGGTGATCTCCAAAACATCCAAAGATGGTTAGAATGATTTAATGATCTTCATAAAGTACAAGAGGTTGTTTAACAACAGTTTAGAAACCCAAAGTTCGACCTGTTGTGGTATGTGTAAGTCCACATCCAAAAACACAGCTGCTTTCTGGTAAATTACAGCTGTATGCATGAAACTCACTTTAAAATGATTATGGGTTCAATCGCCAAGGAACACAATGGATGATATAATGTGTCCGGTGAATGCACTGTTTCTTTAAATGAAAATGACCTGGCTTGTGCAACATGTAAGTACAATTCTGCAATATTACTTATATTTTTATGTACAGAAAGACAGAAATCAAATGCCCATTTCCTCTTCTGAAATCCGATGGGATGTTAAAATGATATACTGTAGTCTTTCTTGCAATCCAGTTACTATAAGCAGTCATTTAACACAACAGTGTGAAAGACAGAATAGTCACTCCTCCCTATGCCAGACCGTAAGAAAGTTTACACATTCATCAAGTCTAGACATTTTTATTCTGGTCTGTTTACCTTGCTGGCTATGTCCTAGGCCAATAAAAGCTCCTTCCAGTTGTATTGTTCCAATAATAGTAACCAATATAAAATCAAGATTTTTATAAGGGTGCTTTATTCAATACAGGATATAATTTTGTCCAGGTCTTTTATGCTGACATTTTATGTGCTTAAATAGCATTTCTAATTTAGATAATTTAAACATAATGGCAGGGTTTTAGATTAATCCAGGACTAGGTCTTCTTATATTAGGACATAAAGGTGTTTTTTACAAGCAAACCTTACAAAAAAAAAAACAATACTGGTTTCCATCTTGAGACAAAACAATGGCATTGATATATTTTAAGATATTTAAGGTGTTTTCAAATTAGGACAGCTCAAACATGCATTTTAGTCTTGTACTAGGATAAGCCCTGTCCGGGAAACCACAGCTTGCCTCAACCAATCATGATGGTTGATTGGAAAAGAAAGGTGTGGAATGGAAAAAATGATCTGATGGTAAAAATACCTGATCCATGGTCTGGCACAGGACCTGGTTCCTGGCAGGAGCAATCTTCTGACATGAGGTTTGAGATCTTCTCCTCCTCGTTTTGCTTCACATCCTCTTCCTGTTTCTCCATGTCTACTCTCTCCTCGACCTCCTCCTCAATTATGGTGGTGTTGAATGAAGGTTTGACCATGGAGATATCTACCAGACTGCCATCTAGATGCACAAGCCTGATATAATTGACAAGATAACATGAGTCTAGTTTCATAAATCAAAACAAAAATGTAAAACAAACATCATTTATTTTGTATTGGGACCATAAAAAGGTATATTTTAATATAAGTAGCCTAATACTTAATTTATAATATTAAATTTACAGTACACTTAATGTAACTTATTTAATGCAGACTAAGGGCCCTATTTTAACGATCTAAGCGCATTGTCTAAAGCGCACAGTGCACGATCTAAATGGGTGTGTCTGATGGCACTTTTGCTAATTTAACGACGGGAAAATGGTTTGTGCGCCAAGCGCATGGTCTAAAAGGGTTGTTCCTATTTTTGTAATGAGTAATGGGAGTATTTTGGGCGTAACGTGCAAAAAAAACAATGAGAGACTCATCTCTCACCCCCTTTAAAAGCCAGTTGCGCTGGCGCCATGCCTTATCCCTATTTAGATGTTAAAATATTAAATGATATTAAATATAGTGATATTAAAAAATGCGTTGTTTTCATTTGTATTGAAATTGTTATTTTTTGGTATTAAAACCTGTAAAACCCATTTACTTTCAGTCATGGAAGTAAAAATAACAGGCTTTTAATTGCTGTAAATGTATGGACAGCCTACATGATGTGTAATCTGAAATAATAATTTACAAATGCAAGAAAAGGTTTTGTACTCTAAAAATACTTTATTTGGTACAAAAAGGAGATAAAGATTTACAAACGTGTGGAGAGCTTAAACCTTTAAGCACTCGGACAGCGTCATGAGTTTTTTGAAAAGCATAAAGGTTTTAATCATATCCACAGGTACAAAGTCATCATATACAATAAATCCATGGGGTAGCATTTAAAAAACATTTAAAAATAGATGCAATATTTGGATTTGTTTAAAGCAAAACATACAGGTGAAGCAGCTCTTTACGCCTTCTAACGTCTCATAATCGATCCTCATTTATGTCAAAGAGATTCAATAATATTCTTTTACAATTTAATCCTTTAATTTTTCATATTTAAAGAGTAACTAAACCCCTGGTCAGAGCCTGACTCCACCCACTGCAATATTTGAAAAATGCAAGAAAAGTGGGCAGATCCCAATGGAAATAAAGGGGACGAACTAAGTGTGTGGTGAGATCGTAACAAGGGCGTGGTGAGCTTGAACCTGCTTACATCACGAGTTATTTCTTGGACCCAACATCCAATAGGAAATTTCAACTGCAGTGGCCACCGTTCAACCTGAAGAGGGCAGCACTCAGACGTTTTTACACCATATATTGTAGTATTGAAACACTTTATATCCAAATGTCAAAAAACTTACTAAAATCAATGAACAGCACTAATAAAGCATCATTCTTACAGATCATTAACTAAAAAAAGTTGGTTTAGGGTTTAGTTACTCTTTAAAAACAGTTGTGTGCTGCTGCGCATACATGTGTGTGATAAGCAAATGCGCATTGTCGCCCCGTTTGTAGGCGAAAAATTACTAACGCGGTCATTATATAACAAAAACAGTATTGCGCCATTGACTTTAGACTTTAGAGCAGGTTTTTGTTGGTCAATGGCGTAGTCTATTTTAGTTGCCTCAAAATAGCAACGCGCCAACAATGCGCCTGAACAGGTGTATTGCGCCGGGTGTATGATAGGGCCCAAAGTGTGATATGACATAATTGTGTCCATAACCACCTCCGTACCTGGAGATGGTGCTCTTCTGTTTGTCGGCCACAGATTTGATGTCGGTGAGCTGTAGGAAGCGCTCGTGAAAGTAGTGCAGATGCAAGATACAGACCAGCAGGAAAGATGTGGGAATGAAGATCCGTGTAAACAGAGCAGGAACTGAGAATTTCTCCAGACCGAGATCTCCTAGCCTGCACACGATTATACAACGGGTTCACTTCACAAATCACAACTATTATTATTATTATTATAAACCTAACTATAAACAATTGCATATCGATAACAAAACCTCTTGTGAGTCGCTTAAAGTCACAATGAAATTGAAATTAAACACTTTTTTTTATATTGTGGCATTTTTTTACTTCACGACGGGGAAAATAAGGCAATCACTACTTCCATTTCATTATGACTTTAAAAATCATATTAAGGACTGCTTAAAACATTCCTACTTTTCTCTGCTCATTCCAGTCATGTTTGACCACACTTGTATGGAGGAATCAAACTGGAATGTGTACACCAGTATCAGCACCAGCATGGTGTACACCACCACTGACATCCAGAAATACTTCAACATCCACCTCCACCTCTCATAGTGCAACTGTAAACAGAGTCATACAATACATTAAATGTTTGTCAGACAAATCAAATAACAAACAAGCTATATAGTCAGTTTCAGAGTTTTGATAACACCACATGCTATCAAAGAAAACAACAGCACAAACCTGATAAAGTGCCACACAAAAGAGAAACATCATCATGTATATGATCTTGTACATGACAGTGCGTCCCTCAAAGCTGACGAAGAAGAACATGCCACCACAGATGTAGATCCAGTATTTGTTTAGCATGGCCATGACTGTACTGGCCAAGACATCCATCATCTCTCTGTGACCTCCTGCCTCATCCTCCAACTCCTCTACAACACACATGCAGGAACACATTATGAGATGTTATTAGAAGGATAATGGAGAAATAATAACGGTGGGATTTCATGGGTGGGAAACATAATTATGTTTCTGTATGAATGAATAGATGTCTCACCGTTTATGTGTCCCTCCACTTTGACATCAGACAGCTGGCTGTCATCTGTCTGTCTCTCTTTTCTTTCTGTTAAAGCCTGTCTCAGCAACAACCAAAAACTGAGGAGACACAGGACCTACACAAACACAATGTCATAAAAACCAGTAAACTAATGTACTAGTATAAAAAATTAATAGATACTGTATTTCAAGTTTAAACATGCTTGCTTTAGTCAATATGATAACTAGTCATTAAGTAAATAAGCCAAGAGAGGGTGTATTACAGGGTTTTTACCACTGTAACCCCCATGCTGTACATGTACAAAATTGTACCTTTTCTGTGATGAGGTGGTACCCTAAAAGGTACCTTTATGGACATACAGCATATTGAAATGTTTTACATTTTTGGGTACAATATTATTCAATAAGGACCTATTGTGTACATTAAGGAATTTTGAACAATTTTTTTTTGTACCAATTGTTTTAGGGGTTAAAACTCTAAATTGTACCTTTAAGGAAACACAATAGATCCTTAAGGTACAGTAATGTACCTGAAAAGGTACAACATTGCATAATGCTACAGAAAAGGTATAAAAACCTTTTTTTCTGACAGTGTAAACACAATAAAAATCACTTAAGGCACGATCTCAAGTGACTTATAGCAAACATATTGCTCTGTTAAAAGGGTTGAAAAAATTACTTTAATAACACCTAAATGATGAACATTTTAAGTTGAAAAAAAAATTTTTTTTTAGGTGTTACCAATTTAGGTATTTTATATATTTATATTTATATTTAGTGCTGGGCATAGATTAATCTCATACAAAATAAAAGTAATTTTTTTATAAGTTTGCGCAGTGTGTAAATATTATGTATATTTAAACACACAGACACACACACACACACACACACACACACACACACACACACACACACACACACACACACACACATATATTATATATATATATATATATATATATATATACACATTTAAGAAATGTTTTATTTATATATCTTTTTTAATTTATATATAATATAGAATATATAAAAATATAAATAAATATACTTACACATGTAAATGTTTCTGAAATACATACATGAATGTGTGTGTGTATTTATATATACATAATAACTAGCACAAACTCATATGTTATGCAAAAAATACTTTTATTTTGTATGAAATTAATCTAGATTAATCTATGCCCAGCACTAATATATATATATATATATATATATATATATATATACACAGCACTCATATATTATTCAAAAATTACTTTTATTTTGTATGAGATTAATGGTGAGTAATCTATGCCTGCACTCATTTATATTTGTATTTATATATTTTAAGATGATCCAACTTTTCACTTTTTATAATCTGGATTTAACAAGATTTAGCACTCATTACTATGAATAGGTGACAATACAATGCTTGATATGGCCACAACTTCAAACATCTTGGCTTATCCAATCATATGTGACCCATGGTGGTAAAATAAAAAAAATTTAAAAAACATTTTACAGCCATACTGTACTAGTATAAAAAAGACACAAATACATTGACACACACACTGTAGGGCTAACAGCAGTCTTACTTTAGAGCCCAGTTCTCGGAAGGGCACCTCTTTCTTTAGAAACAGCCCAGGAACTGGATGAAGTGATTCAAAGCTCCAGATATATTGCAGGATAATGAGCAGGTCACCGTAAAACACCATGAATGGAGAGGTGATCATGGCGTATTTTCTGCGGTCCCTCACCATCCACAAAGTGCACGACCAGATGAGAAAGACAAAGGTCAGCCAGCTCACGTAAGTGATACTCCACGCCTGGAAGAATGATCAGGAGATATAGATAAAACATGTTACCTACATACTTTTTTACAATGCATACGAAAGTCATGACCCGATTTTGATCTTCAGAACGGGTCCATAATGAGCTCAGCTGCTCCGATCATATCACATACTTAGATTACACCACAGAGATTGTGAGTCACCAGTCGATGACCTCTGTTCTGCATGAACCCAACCAGAAGGTTTCTGCATGTACATTTCTATTCAGATCTGTCATGGGTAATAACCAAATTGGCCACAACCCTCAAAATTGGGTCCTTAGTGAGTGTGAACTTTTGAACAGGACTCACCATCATGGCGATAAGAGCGCAGATGTAGCTCTGCTTCATGATGAATCTGAAGGCCTTCACTGCTGAGTTCACACGGACGACGGCGAATGGATTAGGGACCTCAGAAAGCTCAACGTACGCAGATTCGATCTTGTAAACACCGCCGTCCATTTCTGAAAAATAACCAAGTTTTTTTAGGAAAACGAAGGGGGTTAGCCTGCAAACGTTAGTGTCGGATCATGTGAATCATCTAATAGAGTCGTCCTTCAACATGAATGGAGGTCTATGTTGCTTTGGTAAATCTGGAACTGCTTTTCCAAGAAATGAGGAAGAAACTTTCCGAAATGTTTAGGAAATGTATAGGGAATAAGGTAAAGGTTTTTATGGGAATACATATCAGGAGCAAGCATATTACATGTTTGTAACACAGCAAAAATCCTTACTTTTGTCTTCCAGTAAAAATATATATAAAAAACATACAACAACGATTTTATGATTTTAAGATTGAATGCCCTGATGCAGCATTTTTCTTTTATTTAAAAAATAACATCTCGCTATAGTTTGTCCAACGCTGTATCACGAAATGATGTATAGTCACGTAAACTTGTGAGTCTTATGCTTTTTGTTTAAGTGTCACTGTCAGGTATTTGTTACTCAACAGTTTTGTCCTATTTTCAAACCATTAACGCTTCGGTTTAGGGTTAGATTTGGTGGTTGCGTTAGGATGTCACTTTAAGTATTGGTTTTTACCTTTTTTCATTATTTATTCATTTATATTTTATGATTTTAAACCATTGTCGCCTGGCATTAGGGTTAAGGGGGTTGCACACCGGATGCGCAGTTCAGTGCCGCGTCCCGTCGAGTCGCGTCTAGGACAACTCGGAGGTATCGTAAACCGGAAGTGCACATTAAATAGCGCGAGCTTCATCAGATAGCATCTACTTCAAAATGCAAAATATACGTTAGCAGCCAATGTTAATCGTTAATGATTTGGGACAAATATGATGTTATTTAATGTTAAACTATGTGAGTGGCGCGACAGGGATTTGAGCAAGTTCCTGAGTCGTAGCTGGGCGGCGCAGACAGGCGCCACCTGTCGGCGTCGGTGTGCGTATACTCATAGAAAACAATGTGTTCGATTTTTTTAGAACTGCGCGGCACTGCGCGACGCTGAGCTGCGCATCCGGTGTGCGACCCCCTTTAGAGTTGGTTTTCGGTAAGGATGCCGTTTTATGTAAATCTAACCCTAAACTGAAGCGACAATGGTAAGAAAATAGGACTAAACAGTTGAGTAACTAATACGTGACAGTGCAACACAGTCTCACACCCATGGCGTCAATATTTGACGACACTTGACCATTCGTCAATATGTTGACGCGGAGGGTATACCTTTCGCGTCACTTTTTGACGAACTGGGGACTTCAATACTATTAGGTACGCGAAATTAAACAGTTGTCAACTGACATTGGGGTTAGGGATAGGTTTGGGTAGGGATGTCATTATGTAAATCTAACCCTAAACCGACGCGAAAATGGTAGAAAATGGTAAGAAAATAGGAAAGAGAATTTCGCGTACCTGATAGTATTGAAGTCCCCAGTTCGTCAAAAAGTGACGCGAAAGGTATACCCTCCGCGTCAACATATTGACGCATGGTCAAGTGTCGTCAAATATTGACGCCATGGGGTGAGACTGGGTTGGACAGTGACACAGAAATGGGTGACATGTTCACGCAAACAGGTGGAAAACAGTGTCACGCATAAGACTCAGAAATTTACGTGACTATAGGTACATAATTTCGTGATACTGGGTTGGTTTGTCAGTGGGGCAATAAACTATATTATTATTTTTTATTAAATTTTGCATATCAAGTAAATTTAAGTAGTTTAGATATCTCTACTGAAAAACAAGACAATACTGATTATATTGTTGCAGAGCATTTGGTCATGAGAAGAAGCTGACATACGTGGATCAGACTCTGGTTGGTCTGGTTTATAATGTGGGGTTGAGTAAAGCTCCATAGACTTTGGGCCGTTTTCATGAGGAACCGATGTGAAGTCCAGAGAGGCTCCATTGGATGTTATGATCAATACCTGAGACAGAGAGTACATTGTGCATTATATCGATACACCTCTGAAGCTCAGTTATGTAATGATATTTATATTGATTTCATTACTGAGAGGTTCAAGTATTTATCCATGGTTATTCAGTTTGCTTAACTCAGTGATGATGCTCAGTAATTAATGTGAAACACAAACCTCAGGTGAGCTGTAGCTGTCTTGTGTGCGGAACAACTGTATAAATGCAAAATAGGAGGAAAGTATGACTTTATGTTGTAAAGGTAAAAAACAAGCAATAGCAAATGACATTGAAAACAGCTGCCTAAAGAAATGTTAGTTTTGAAAAGTGGAAAAGTTTAAAACTCAACATTTACGCAGTTTTTAAATAAATATTCTTTATCTAATTGGTAACAATTGCATCATCAATGCATAGTTTGTTTTAATTTTCATTGATCAACTTAATTAATATTTTCTTCTGACATTATTTCTTCTTATTTTTTATTTACTAAAAATATAATAGGCTACAATTTACATTGACATTTCATGAATCTATCCTTAAAGTAATTGATATATATATATTTCGAAAGTAATAAGTGGTAATAATTAAAGACTGAAGTCTTGCATAAAACAGCAGTATGTGTTTAGTAAGAAACGTACATTTCTCTCATCTGTGTGGTAGCGTGCCATTCTCCACAGCTGTCTCTTCTTTTCCGCTGTATACACTACAGCATTGCTTTCAGGAGATTCTGGGTCCTCTCGTCCCTCAGGTTCCCCCTCTTTCTCTTTAACCTGCAGACCAGGCACAGTTTAAAATGTGTTAGAGTTTCGATTTCATGCTGATTTGTTTCTTATTTGTATTTCTTTGGATGTGCACAATAAATCACAATACAATCTGACCATGTCCTCTGACTCCTGCAGCCAAAGTCGGATGAGTGTGGCCAATGTGTAATACAGCACCAAGAGCATGATGGGATTGACAAAGTGGTGCCACGCCAGATTAGGGTTCACTTTGAACATCCAGGTGTGAGAACAGTCGGTCAAAACCACCGGAGATATGCCAAATAAACTAAAATAGAGAAAAATATGATTTATTTACGCCAACGCTGTACATGATACTCTAAAATACATCAAAGTACATATTTTTTGTAAGTCAAACAATACCAGAAAATTATTTTAAATGGATCAAATATGATTTACACTGTTAGAAAAATGGTCAGTATCCTTTAAAATGTACTTATATCGACCATTAGGTACAGATATGTGTACATTTGGCACCAATATGTACCTTTGAGATACTAATATGTATCTTTCAGGTACTAATAAGCTCTCTTAGTTACCGATATGTACCTCTATGTACTAACTTGTTATGTGCAAAGATATACTTTTTGAAAGGGTACTGCCCCAGTGACAACTTGGGTCCATATACGATTATCAACCAATCAAGATCGAGCTATTGAACATGACTGTAAATCAGCACAAAGAGAACAGCTGCTAATACGCTCCAGATTTCACAATATTAAGTTTGTATTTCTTTTCCTATTTTATTTCAAACCAAAAGAAGAAAATTTAAATGTAACAGGGTATAAAACTAAAAGAAGTGGAATGAGATGAAAAACAGAAGTAAAGCCAAGAAAAAAAGCATTCTTATTTAATTTCAATTCTATAGCAAACATCATAACATAAGCAGATGTGTTTTAATATCATCACTTATCACTGATGAAATCAATAAACAATGGCAACTTATAAACAGCCAGAACCCTACTGAGAACATATTAGGCGACCAACACATGCCCGTTGTGTTTTATCCTCTTAGTTCAGTAACTAAAGTCACTGAAGTTTGCCAGAAGTTCATTTTGCAGCTAACTCACGGCATCTGCAGCCAAGCGGAGAATAAAGTCTGAATATTTTGCCTCAGAGTGTGAATCAACCAAAGGCAAAGCGTAACATCCAAGTCGCAATACCACAGCTGAAAATAACAAGTCTATGTGTAAAAATGTTGCTGAATAGAGCTGACATTATAATGCGGCCAATGCATAATAAACAGGAGGAGCAAAAGGTGACATGAGGATACACAGACCCATAAAGGATAAACACCAATGAGATCTCTACAAAACATCTAATTTTTTATCATAAACAATACTGAGATTAAATCATGATCAAATACAGACTTTAACCCAAATGTTTTTCTAAAAAGTCAGCAGGAAGACATTTGTGTTTTATTGCTTGTGAAAAACCCAGCAATTGTATTTTTTATGATTTACTGTTTTCTACATATATAATCATCCTACATACACTTTGCTGAGTTATTCTGAACCCAGAGTTGGGTCAAGAAGGAATGAAAATATTTACAGTATATTTGACCCAACAATGGGTTAAAACAACCCACACTCTAAAAAATCCTATATTTGAAAGTTTAATCAACTTGAATTTACAATTTGTTTAAACTTTCTTGACTAATGAGGGGTTGCTATAAAAATCTTAAGCTAATAATTTTATTTTTATAATTTATATGGTAACACTTTACTTAAAGGGGTGTGCATAAGACTGACATGACACCTTCATAATCATGACATGACACATGTCATGAACATGAAGGAGATTTTATGCACGTTTATGACAACTGTTATTAGGTGTCATTTGTTCAATTATGTCATTTTTAATGCAAAGATGACATTGTTTGAGATGTCTTTGTTACGACAACTTGACATAAACCAATACTTGTTATAAATCTGTCATAAACATGACATAGCAGAATAATTATCAAACTTAAGAAACTGCCTAGCTTTATGGGTTAACATTACATTAAACTGTCATTTAAATGTCATTTACTGTTAATACTCTGTCAAATAGTTTTATAACAGCATCATGAATATTTTTCTTGACCTCAACTACAGTGTTATAATTTGAACTTATCATTAAAATATAATTAAGTGTTAATACTATGTCAAATCATTTTAAATACCTTAACAAAATGCAACAGACACGTCAAAAGATTATACTTCACTGTCAGAAAAAAAGGTACGAAGTTGTTCCTTTTTCTGTCGCTGGGGTGGTACCCTAAAAGGTACCTTTTTGTACCATTATGGGTTTAAACACATTGAAATGTTGTACCTTATGGGGTACAATATTATACTTTAAGGACCTTTTGTGTACCTTAAGGAACAATTTTGTACCAGTTAAATTTTAAGGGTACAAAACAGTTAACTGTACCTTTAAAGGTACAAAATAGATCCTTAAGGAACAGTTATGTACCCCAAAAGGTACAACATTGTATTATGTTTATATACCTGTAAAGGTACAAAACGGTACCTTGGGGTACCACCCCAGCGACAAAAAAGTTACAGTTTTGTACCTTTTTTTCTGACAGTGTTTATGTATGTGCACAATACTCAAATACTGACAAGTAACAGAACTTGTTCTTCCTCACAAGAAAAAAGCTAACAAAATATTTTATTAAATTAATTTAATGTAATTTACTGTTTTTGCAGCAATATTGACCCAACGCTCCATGGCTTAACCCATTGTTGTACTGTTTTCATTTAATTTTAGGTAATTCGGTCTCCAAATGCAATAAAATATAATATTATCATTTTAATTATTATTATTATTATTGAATGATTAATTTTATTTATCTAACACTTGGAGAAACTTAAAAAAACATTATTATGAATATCATGAATATTCTTCGGTTCATAAAGTATTAAAACTTAATGAAATTTTAATGACAATTTATATTTGTACCACTGTAATTGAGGTCAAGAAATTTCAATTTATGTCACTGGTAAAAAGTGGTCAGTAATGTTGTCTTAGTTGTCATGACAAGTTATGATGTACTGGTTTATGTCAAGTTGTCATAACAAAGACATCTCAAACAATGACATATTTGCATTAAAAATGACATAACTGAACAACTGACACTTTATAACCGTTGTCATAAACATTCATAAAATCTCATTCATGTTCATGGCACGTGTCATATCATGATTATGAAGGTGTCATGGCAGTCTTAGTAAAGTGTTACCAGTTAGATCAACTCCCCAATAGTCAAGAAAGTTGAAATGACTTGTAAATTCAAGTTGATTAAACTAATTTTTATGGGTTGAAACAATCAAGCATTGCTTAAATTACAACCCAATGGTTTGAGTTTGTAGCTTTTTAACAATAAAAAATTATTTACACAAGATGATGTAACCATTTGCTGTTCCCCTGGTAAAAGAGACTTCACTGATTTGAGGATCTCTGTTATATAAGGAGGTTATTTTCTGGGAAATTGGCTACTTAAGATGATTTTAACACAATGAAGTTGAGGTTGAACTGGCTAACTCCTACAAAAGCATATATATATATATATATATATATATATATATATATATATATATATATATATATATATATATATATATATATATATATATATATATATATATATATATATATATATATATATATATATATAAAAATCACTTTATAACCTTACAGCCTATGATAGTTCTGTCTTAATAGATTTATACATTACTGGACAAAAACCGCAACATAAAATCCTTACTTTTGCCATCTAAAGATGTAAATCTGATTATAACTTAGATCTCCCTCCGAGCTATAAACATTTCTGATGATGCCGTACTGTGTGAAAGTTAAAAGGCACAGATGTAAACATGCACAGACCTTCCTGCATTTGTGGCACCTAGCAGACAAATAACATAAACCCATTTGGTTTTAATCTCCGGGTTGGGTAAATTAGCATTTTGTTCTGCCTAAAATAGTCTCTTCTCTGGCATTTTCACATACTGTAGACTTACCAAGGGTGTAATCAAAACTTGCGTCCTCACCGCAAATGCTACATTACAAAGCAACCGCTGATTTCTGTGATTGTCAGTGAGAGGCTCATTGTTTGAGGCCCGGAGGCATTGACAAAATTGTTTGTTTAATCTAACAGTAGTGTGTGCATAAGAAAATTAATGGTTAAAGAGTTTACTAAAGTCTAAAGACGAAAGTTTTAGCTTCCTTTGCACATGTGTCTCTTTTATTCTTCTTCTGCACGTTGTATTTCTAGGTAATGGGATTCCTTCGCAAGCATTTATTTCGCTTGGCCTGTTTCATCGCTCTGCTTTTTTGAGGTCGTTTCAAACCTCATCTTACTGTACATATGTGGAGTGTCTGTGTCTTTTATAGAGTCTTTGAATGCATATTAGGTTTCTTAATGTGGATTTTAGGCCAAGTGAATAGAGTGACAGAGTAAAAGATGGGCTCTCGTAAACCATAGTTTATTTGTAGTGTTGGATTTGAAGTCTTGGTGACCTGCTTCTAATCTAATAGAGAGAAACCAAACAAACACCAGAAACCACAGCGAGGCTTTAAAAGTTTTCAAGGAGAGCTATTTCATAGCATTTGGGTTTCGATGTCAGCTACGAGATTTGGGGCAACGTTCCCAATGCATTTTAACAAGATGCAACAGTTGCACATTTAGCCTTGTATCCGCCACTAATGGGTCTTTTGAAACCTTGCTGCCGGCGGTGGTAAATATGTGCAGACCTCATAATTCGCTGGCATAATGCAGGCCAGTCATTGAGAGGAATACAATTGAGACTTAATGTAGAAGAATTCCTCTTATGTTACTCATAGCCTCTTTTAAATCACCTAAGCTTTTTCTCTAAATCTCTTACTACCTCGGCCCAGCGATTCGTGTAGCGCTCCCTGAAACCAGCTGTGTAATTTAAGCGGAGGCCCACAGCCGTCCCGTCATAATGGGAACCACCTGGACCGCGAGGCTGCCGCCACCACCAAAACCATCGTCTTAGTGGCTTCACTCTTCGTCTCTCAACATCTAGCTTATGGGATCTGTTTGCGGGAAGATCGATTAATGGTATAGATGGTTTGATGATAGAAAAAAGTGAGAGAAGGTCCTTAAGCTAATATATATATATATAGTCATGTTTAATTAATATGTGTGCTACAATAAGCACTATGGAGTTCATCTTATGATTGTTAAAGATACATTTATATAAAAGATCACAACACATCATTAAATGTAAATCATTTGTTCGAATGTTAAATATTTCTTCTGAATGTGATATTACAGTAAGCATCTACACTCACCTAAAGGATTATTAGGAACACCTGTTCAATTTCTCATTAATGCAATGGTGTAATGGTGTGGGGATGTTTTTTTGGCAGACTTTAGGCCACTTAGTACCAATTGGTCATCTTTTAAATGCCACGGCCTACCTGAGCATTGTTTCTGACCATGTATCCATCCTCTGATGGCTACTTCCAGCAGGATAATGCACCATGTCACAAAGCTCGAATCATTTCAAATTGGTTTCTTGAACATGACAATAAGTTTACTGAACTAAAACAGCCCCCACAGTCACCAGATCTCAACCCAATAGAGCATCTTTGGGATGTGGTGGAACGGGAGCTTCGTGCCCTGGATGTGCATCCCACAAATCTCCATCAATTGCAAGATGCTATCCTATCAATATGGGCCAACATTTCTAAAGAATGCTTTCAGCACCTTGTTGAATCAATGCCATGTAGAATTAAGGCAGTTCTGAAGGCGAATGCACAGTATTAGTATGGTGTTCCTTATAATCCTTTAGGTGAGTGTATTTTATATTATGTAAAAATATTTTTGGAACATGGTTTAACACAAGAAAATAGCTAATCGTGTAAAGTGGCCACTTGTTTTACCAATATTTGTAGCGATTGCAAAAAACTGTTCTTGCATTTTAGAAAAATTCAAAAAAGTTATTAAGGTCGGTGCCGATAGCTCTGTGGTTAGTGCGCCAATATAGCACTAGTGAGCTCACGGCGACCCGAGTTCGATTCCCGTCTCTGAGGTCCGTTTACAATCCCGCTCCCTTATCTCCACCCAACACTTTTCCAGTCTACTTTCAACTATTCTCTGTCTAAATAAAGGCACAAATTGCCCAAAAACAAATACAATACAGGGACAAATATTCAGATCATTTAGCTTAAATGACCCTTAACTTTGAGTAAAAGCAAACTTACAGATCATCTAATGATGTATTGATTGCTTTCTTATTTTCAACTTAAACTACTATCCCAAAAACTAGACACACCATACAAAATGAGTTTCATGCCTCTTCGTTCAAATGCAAGGTCTTTCCAGCTAGATGTTGGGCAGACGCCACAGACAACACACGAAATTTAAACAAGATTTCTGAAAATGAAGTGAATATTGACTCTTTAAATCAAACCTCCCCAAATAAAGTCTGACAGCGTTGGCTTGTAGGTATTTTTTGGGATTGAGACTCAACCCAAAAAATCAAATACGGCAACAACTGCCAAGATCATAAATGACTTAAAAATTGAACTAAATACATTTATTTTAAGCCAACGCTGTCAGTATTGCACTCTAGAAAATTCTGGGTTGTTTTATACCCATGCTGGGTCAACCCAGTCTCACCCCATGTCGTCAATATTTGACGACACTTGACCATTCGTCAATATGTGACGCGGAGGGTATACCTTTCGCGTCATTTTTTGACGAACTGGGGACTTCAATACTATTACGTCCGTTGCATTCTCTTCTCCTATTTTCTTACCAATTTCGCGTCGGTTTAGGGTTAGATTTACATAATGACATCCCTACCCAAACCTAACTCTAACCCCAACGCCAGGTGACAACTGTTTCTAACCCCAACGCCAGGTGACAACTGTTTAATTTCGCGTACACTGTTTAATTTCGCGTACACTGTTTAATTTTGCGTAATCTAACCCTAAACCGACGCGAAAATGGTAAGAAAATAGGAGAAGAGAATGCAACAGACGTAATAGTATTGAAGTCCCCAGTTCGTCAAAAAATGACGCGAAAGGTATACCCTCCGCGTCACATATTGATGAATGGTCAAGTGTCGTCAAATATTGACGACATGGGGTAAGACTGTGTTAGCTGGGTAAATATTATACAGAAGAACACATAGCTGGGTTACAAATTACCCGTCCACTTTTGACTACCTCTGAATGTGGTTCAACCGGACTGCTTCTGTGGTGTAGATGCGCGAACCAAGCGTGCCGCACAATCCCTGAAAAGTGAAGCCAAAATGTCTTGATCGCCCCCCAGTGACTGGTCCCAGTATAGGTCATAAACCCCGCCTCCCCATGTTATTCAATGGGACTTGAGACCAACTCAACAATTTAATTAAACATCAATTATCATTTTTCCGAAGCTGGTTTCTGTCATTTCGGCTTTTTCATTTTTGTTTCATTTTGGGAGTGTTTGAAAGTTGCATGAGCTCATTTTATTAATTGCTCTGAATTATCAGAGAAAGCTCTTACATATACATGTGCAAAGCACTATGCAGCATGTTTACTTACAACACAAGACATAATTTTAGTGCGTGCCAACTTAAACCCGTCATTACTACAGCTTGCATTTAAACGAAAGCAGAGGGACTCGCCCACAGACCAAGTAATCAGGACAGAAGTGGTAGAAAGTGGACAAAAGAGACGGTTTAAAGGTCCCATTCTTTCTGTGTTTTTGAAGCTTTGATTGTGTTTACAGTGGGCAATATAACATGTGTTTATGTTTTACGTGTAAAAAAAATATTTTTAACAAAAAATGTATCCTACTGTTTTTACTGTCCTTAAAATGAGCTGATGTCTTCCTTGTTCTATGCAGTCCCTCCTTCAGAAATACGTATCGCGTTCTGATTGTGTAGTTTGTCTAATGTGTTGTGATTTGACAGCAGCTTAGCTTGCCGTTAGCTAAGCTGGCGACCGACGTATTCCTGTGGGCGTAGTTTAGTCAAAAAACTGTTCTACTGACGTCATTAAAGCAGGAAGTAGAGGGCTGTAGTCCAAACCAGCCGTTCGCTGTAGGCTTTGAAAGGCGAATTCTGTTAAAGAAAATATATCGACTGGCAGTGAACTTTGAGCTTTTTACAGGTATTATTTATGCTATTATAGCAACATTACACACTAACTAGGGTTTAAAAAATGGGATCAGAAAGAATGTGACCTTTAAAATACCAGGTTTAAACGTGACCTTGTCTATCTCATCCACTTGTGCTCCAATCGACCAAATATCAAACCGCCCCTTAGAGTGAGATTCAGAATCAACTAGATAGATGTTGAGATCTAGGTGGCAACTCTTTCAAAAATGAGCTTAAAACTCATTCATCTCTCCCACTTAAAATTTTTTACCTGTCAATTAAATGAGATTATAAAAGCAAAATGGTGCACCAAATGTTTTTAAATCATGGCTTTTGAACCATGCCGCATGCTGTAACAAGAGATCAGTGCACATACTGTAGCATCAATTCTGACACCGGATGCCAGTCACTGTAATGTCACATTACATAACCAAGTAGATCACTAAATAAACATGACTGACATTGTAATTTCATTTTCCATTTCCATTGTACTCCATTTTTAAACGACACTTTAATCTCATTGGTTACAGTAACATATTGAACATACGTTTTAGACCGTGTTGCGGTTGGCATGAAACCCTTTCATGTGCAAAATCACACAACTAACTTTCCTGTATGACTGCTTGGCCTAAGTCAAGCTAATCTGATCAAGTTCAGTGAAAAAGCCTTAACATGTGGGAGAGGGAGAACTGCCACAAATATTGATCTGAAAAGTACCAGTTATCAAGACCCAAAATTATGACAAATCCATTAAATGTGCCTGTGGTATGGAGTTATGGTCTTACCTGGCATAACTGTTCCCGGCTGGGACAGACTCCTGGAAAAACTGAAATTGGTAGAGGTAGAGCATAATGAGGTGACCAGCGCTGAAGATGGCCATGAGAACACACAGACAGCTGAAGAGAAGCGGGTCGAAGGTGCGACAGAAAGACCACCAGGTGCACAGGCCCAAAAAGGTGAAGAAATAGACAGTGGAGGTCAGGGAGGGCAACATTATACCTGAAACGAGATCCGAAAAAGGTCAAAGAAATTATATAAATATTAAAAGTATATCACAGACTCAAAACCAACAAAAATAAATCAAGCGCAGAGCCTCAAGAATTCTCAAAAAGTTAGAACAAAAATGATGTCATCACTTGCTTGATCCCAACCCATATGATTTTCATTCTTTAATGGAACAAAAAATAAAGCAAAATTTCCTAAATTCTTCATACAATGACAGCATATGTCACAATGTACCATTAAATAGCATTAAATATAAAGTATATAATTATAAATTATGATAAAAATATATACACAATAATTATATACATAATCATTTAGTTGTTTATTCCACATTTAATTTAGTCCATATAACTATATTCAATGGGTCCGGTTTTCCAGACAGGGCTTAAGTCTAGTCCCAGACTAAAATGCATGTTTTAGCTGACTTCATTTAACTTATTCCCCGCCAGCCATTTCTTGAAAAATTGCCCACCAGCATTTTTTGTGATTTCGGAAAATTTTCTTCTCAAAATATATTCACATACAAATATATCCAATGAAAGAACAGATCCTCTGCTGCTTTCAAACAAACAATAAAAAAACAAACAAACAAAACGGCAAAAATGTCTATCTATATTTTTTCTCTGCTTATAAACTAAAATATTAAAAATATGGGTATTTTTTTTTTTTAAATTAGTTTTTAGTAAAAAGCTGATATAATTGCATTTTTGTGAAGGAATTTTGTTAGAGATCAGATTCATAACGATTATCACAACATACACAGAGTTTAAAATTAGTAAATAATTTTTTTGCTTCATTTTTTTTTTATAAATTTGATATAAATCGCGGTGTTACAGATTAACATAAAACCTCATTAGAAACACTTTTTTTATGCAAATGTTTTCTCTTAATTGACGAGATAACTCGTCAATGGCGGGGAAAGAGTTAAAAACATCTTGCACTGACATTTCCTAACATACATCGGTGCCATTGTTTTGTCTCAAGATGCACACCACTGTTCCTTTTGGTAAGATATGTTTGTAAAAATGATTTAAACGTCCCAATATAACTAAGGCCTAGTCCTAGATTAATCGAAAGCCTGTCCGGGACACAGCCCCAAGTCGTCTCAAGTTATCATTCACTAAAACTAAATGTCTGACTACCTTTAAAATCGCATTTGCATTTCTGAATAATAAAATATCATGTGTAAGCAATAAGGTACTTCAGGTTAGTGCTGAATCATGGAATAAGTCATGGCCGAAAGACGTTGTTAGGCACAACGAGATGTAGAGTCTACACAGCAACCCCATACAGCACTAGCCTTGAGTACCTTATTGATTTAAAAAAACGGTAACGCACAATACAAATATTATCATAATCTTACATAGTCAACAGTTACTAGATAAGCATCTACTAGATCAAATTTTTTTTTTTTTAGTTTTGCATGACTAAGAATAAAACTAATGGTGTTAGAAGTTTTGGAATACAGCACAATATAAAGTAATTTAATATTACATTACAAATATTACATTGAAATTTTGAAAATAATAATAACATTCCACTAATTTGAATAATTAAAAATCCTTTTCTATATAACAATGCGCATCAGTTTGTCCCTTTTATCTGCAATTTGTAAATGAATGCTATTGATTTCATGTCGTGAGTGAAGTCTATCTCAACACTACCTACCCGTGAGACCCAATAATATGGTTACGACTACTTTTCCTGCAGTGGTAATCAGATTGCCAACGATTTCTTTGAGTTTGGACGCCACGTCCGCTATCTGTCGCAGGATCTTTATTTTTGTGCTTTCTTCGCCATCAGCCTCCTCAAATTCTCCATCTTCAATGTCCACTTCCTCATCATCAGGAAGTTCACAGTCTTCATCGGCCAGCTCGAAATCTTCAAACAGCAGCTCATCTTCAAGCTCCAGTTTCTCATCTTTATTCTCTTCTTCTTCTTCATCCTCCTTTTCCTGAAAAGATGGAACCAGAGATTGAACTATTAGTCATACCTATCCCAAACGGTTACAGGAATTGCTTTAAAAAAAAACATTTATTTAAATACTGTGGTGTAGCTAATCTATATATTTTTATTGAAAGTAATAACTTCTATTTATTTTATTGGATAAAAATCACAACACAAATATACAGCGTGGTCTTTCCTTTCAACAATTATTCTATTGTAGCCAGTCCTGCTTGCATAACATGTTTTGGCTGAACATTTTAGCATTCATTTTCATTTGATTGGTCCGCATGAAGTGTGAGATACTGTTGTATCAGTGTGTGATATGTACCAGACCACTGAGATAAAAATTTAGAGGCGTACCCAGATTTCCACTGCTATCACTATGATGTAATATTACCTCACCCTTTACTTCCTTGTCTCTGTAATACTGTGGTAACATGCATAACAAAAAAGAAAACAGACAAAATAATGAGAATGCTATAAGAAGCATTAAACTTGGCTACATAAAAATATAAAAGCCTAAAGTTGAATTCATTAAAGTCATTTACAGTAGTACTTTATATAAGAATGAGCATCATTCCAAGATTTCTTTAAAAAATAAACAATTTAAGTGGTCCCAAAAACCTTCATAATAACGTTAACTCGATTCCAGAAATATAAACAAGAGGGATGTCTGGTTTGATAAAATCCTGATTAAATCACCTTTTTAGTGTTTGTAAAAAATATGAGTGAAATAGTGTATGAACAACCTTGTTCTTCTTTTGAACAATAAAGTGTTGGTTTGCCAGGGATTTTCCAAATGAACTCATACCCAAAAATCATATTCTGATCACTAGATATGGCTCAGATCTCCTCTTCAATGCAATTTTTATTATCCTGAAGTAAAAACTGTAATCTCAGTTGTTTAGTCTAGTAGACTCTAGATAAGAGATAAGACGTACATGTTTAAGATATCATTTGTGTCTGTATATTGCAAAAATTTTGCTTAGAAATAAGTGAAATGTGTAACTATAACATTCTGTATTATGTTTTTTTGTTTCTATGTTCTGGTAAAAGTATTGGATATAACATGATTCAGCAACAATTACTAGTACTATGAATAGGAGACAATGGGTGCATCCCAATTCAGGGGCTGCGGCCTTCCAAGGCCGTATTTAAAGGCAAATGACATCACCGGGGCCCGATGAAGGCTGTCCTTCACACAAAAGCCTCCAAATGTGGCCATTTTCCCCCTGAAACCAAGGATCCATAGATGTATCCTTCACAGCCTTGGCTATCCCAAGATTCAATGCGCTCCTGTAACGTCTGGGTATTTTGAAATAAACATTGAAAACAGTAGATACATAAAAGTGTATATTTTGCAAATTAAAGGTCCTTGTGACTGTTTACTGAATTAATATTATTGCTGTAATATTTTGCATTTTGCTTTTGTATATTTCTAAGGTTGGTGAATTTAAGGATAGTTTAATCTGCATCAATGTGTTAATAACAGCAAGTGATGCAACTCCCCCGTAGGCCAAACCGTATCACTTCAGTTCGCTTCGTGGTCTTTAGAGGCTGCCGTCTTCAATATTGAGCCTTGCCTTCAAAGTCCGGGGCCTTTAAAGGATCCAGACCCTGAATTGGGATGCACCCTATTTAATGCTCAATATGGCCGCTCTGGCCTACCAGAAGTCCCGCCTACCAATTAAAAGAACCAATCATCAACTGATAAAGGATGATGATTATCTGGGGGAGGGGCTCATTACAGAGTCATGTGAGGGTATTGCTAACATTGTTAGCGATTTCTATATTTGTTTTAAAGATGTTTTCTTTGGATTGTTTGACTGCTTGAAAGAGCATGCAGGTACATTTTATGTAAGTAATTCATGTTCCCTTCTAGCTAAATTTCACATACATAAGCAAAATGTACTGGATCCAAACCTATATATTCTTTATTTAAAGATGATTTAGACAAGTATATGAAAATTATTCAAATCTCTACTATTCCCAAAGCAATGAAAACTACGTATCTCTATACCTCCTTTATGTCCACTATATGTTTGCATTACTGTTATCTGTGTATCCCTGGCATTGTATTTGTATTTGTACTTTTTTCTTTGTTCTTATGACTGTATCTTTACTGCTGTAAAGTATAAAAAGCTGTGCAATAGCTGTGCATTAGCTGAAATTACCTTATTAAAAGTTTATTTTTAGTGCAATTTGAGCTTAAGAAACAAAAGTTGGTAAATGCAACATGATCTCACGGCAAGTCGCGTTATAGTCACAATTTTTTTTATTAATTTATTCGTGTCCATGGCACAAAAATCAGCTTTTTATGGCACTCAGCACGGATTTCTATAAATAGTTTTTTGTTTCCATTGCACGACTTCTTTTTTGGGTCATTTTATTTATTGTGTTCTCTTTTTTTCCCCTATTTTTAAAACATTGTCGCTTGGGATTAGATTTAATAGGCCAGTTGCACCTGGCGCCATGCCTATTCCCTATTTAGAAAGGGGAGTTTTAAAATGGAAAAATAAGCGGAGGAAGAAGACCACCAGTTTAAGAATAATGAGTGCCGTGAGGAGAGCCGTTTCAGCACTCGGACAGCGCCATGGGTTGTTTAAAAAGCATTTAATAAAAAATGTTTCTTATCTCACCATATTCACAGGTACAGAGTCATCATATACAATAAATCAGTGGGGTAGCATTTAAAAAACATTTAAAAATAGATAGTTTAAAGCAAAGCATTTATTTACTTACCAGGCTACAGGTGAAGCAGCTCTTTACGACTTCTAACGTCTCATAATCGTTCCTCATTTATGTCTAAGAGACTCAATAATAATCTTTTACATTCAATCCTTTAATCTTTCATATTTAAAAGCATTTTTGTGCTGCTGCGCATCCATCTATGTGATAAGCAAACTCGCGTTGTCTTCCCGTTTATAGGCACATATTACAAACGCGCTCATGAAATAACAAAAACACTATTGTGCAATTGACTTTAGACTTTAGACCAGGTTTTAGTTGGCTCAACATATTATTTTAGTTGCCTCAAAATAGCAACGCGCCAACAATGCGCCTGAACACACCTCGTTTCATACCAGAACGCCCATGGATGCAAAATTGGGTGGAAAGCATTTGCTTTTAAAACAATGTGGCGCTAAACGTGAAAATTATCATTGTGCCGGGTTGAAATTAGCAAAAGACATTTGCGTTGCGCATTGTACTGTATTGTGCCGGGTGTATGATAGAGCCCTTTGTATCTGTTCTCTCCCCATTTCTATATCTTTGCCATTACTGTATATATCTTTTCCAGATACAGTACCTGCCATTGACCAGAACTCCTGTCATTCATAATTACACGTATGACGTCATTCAACACTTCACCCAATCGATTCCATACGAAGGTGTATTGAATTTCTTCTAATAAAAGTAAAGTGATGTATATGTATTTAACCATACAAGGTTTCATGTACTACAGAACAAAGTTAAGTAAAACATGGAATAAAACAAAAGGTAAATCTAGTACCCCTGGGGAAGGTTAGCTAAAGTAACTCCTCTAAGGTACATAAAATATAATCAAATTCAAACCCATAACTCACCAAAACTCAATTCCAACTGTAAGAATAGATTTCTATTACAAAAGCAACATCCGTCAGGCTTAGACAAACATTTTTCTTGGGTGAGCGCCCGTGGTCTCGTGAATCGATGAGAGACGAGAGAAAAGCTCAATTTTGTTGAGCATTGTTTTGGATATTAAAATATACATAATTCATATTGTAGGTGGAGGACTGGCATAAGTGGTGATGCCACCTGATGATTTTCCTCACAGTATAAATAAACTATACTTCAGGCTTAAGTGGTTTGGGATTAACGTAACTGAACCTAATATACATTTGGCTCCACATGAGGAATTCAATCTGAAAGTTATTAGTCTTATTTCCGCAAACAGACATTCTGTGCTGGTTCGCATTGACATATTACAGGCTGGGCAAGAGATCAAGAGACGCTTGTTGATCGCAACACAGCTTCTCTTCTATTGCTAAGGTCAAATTTTCACCCGTCAAATGCTGTCCTGACTCTGTGCTGTGTTAAATATACCCAGATTGAAATAATATGAGGACTGCTGGACTGAATCAGTTGTTTATTTGCGAGAACCAATGACAGTGTTCGCCTCAAGTATATTTACCAGATTTCTATAATGAATAAGTGCTGTGTGCAGTTTCGTTTAAGAGGTCACGTTAAAAAGCAAAGTCACAGAAAAACACATTCTGGAAAAGCTTAAGCAAGGACAAAAACCAAGCGACCTCTTTCATTTCTCTAGCTGTGCAACCTGTACTGGTGTTTATTTATGTTTTTTAAGAGATTTCTCATGCGTGTCTGGTAAATCAGAAACATTGATAAAAGACAAGAACCATCCCAGTCTGCATTCCTTTCATGGACGCCAAAGAAATGAGGCAATCGAAATGATTAAAGGAATAGTTCATCAAAATATGAACAATATGATCTGGTGACTTGTTATAAGCTTGTGTTGTGTCACACACAGAAACCAATGAGATTTGACATCATTGACGTGCAACCATATGATCTCTATATGGATTACATTAATGATGGATGAATGAGCTTTTTGGAACTTGATTCACTTATAAGAACATAACATGATGACATTTTAAGGTCATGGGTTTGATTCCCAAGGAACACACATACTGATTTTTTTTTTTTTTTGGTTGAATTCACTGTATAGTTTTGGATAATGATAATAACATCTGCCGAAATGCATGAATAAAAATAAAGGAGTCAATTTGATACATAAAATTAATTTTGCCATAACCCTAAATGCTATCTAAAGTTTCAGTCAAAGAGAAACAATACTGGTCAACCGCTATGAAAAAGTCTAGTATTTCTTGTCTATTGCTTACTTTTAGAAATACATAATATTTCCTGAGAACTCAGCATGGTCCTAAGCTGTCACTGGGGCAGTACCCTTTCAAAAAATAAAGCTTTGCACCTAAAGCAAGGGTGCCCAAATTTTTCCTACCAAGGGCCAAAAATCAAACCTGTAAATGCGGCTGTGTTACAGTATATTAAAATTAAAGTTGCCCTGATTTGTAATTGTGTGCCATTGCCTCAACCTCTCCATTATTAGCCTATAGTGCCCGAGTTTGTCGAGTTTCATGACACATGCTATACACCTATACAGTATGCATGTACTGTAAGTAAAAAAATATTCACTTCAATTCTTTAACAATCCTTCCAGAAAAAGTTTTTTTTTATTGTTGCGGGCAAAAATCCTTGATCTTGCGGCACATTGTCTTAAAATATGCGATGGAATCTGCGAGATATTTATGCAATGAAATTGCGTGAACTTGCAAAAATTGCAGGAACTTGCAAATATCTTTGCAGCTTTTGCAGCTTTTCACGTGATGTTCACGTCACATAATCACGTCACTTCATAACATTCCCACGGCAACAGGGGACATGGCTGCGCTTGTGTAAAGTAAATGCAAAATTTTTCAACTTTCTGCTAAGATATATGTGATTTTTACTACGAAAATGCGAATTATAAAATCATGCAATCCCCACATATTTTGCGAACGGAAATCTGCAATTTATGCTGCGAAAGTGTGCCGTATTTGAAAAATACAAATATGCAGACTTTGGCTGATTATGCATTGAATCATGCGATCACATAATCGCGTTTTTTGTTGTAATTTTAGAAAATGTTTAATTAGAAACATGAACATCTGCTTCAATGACGTTTATCCTTTTTATCCTCATCTCACATGGCCTGACGGTCCAAAGTAAAGATCATTGCGGGCCAACTTCGGTTTGGGCACATCTGACCTCAAAGGTACAAATTGCTAGCATATCTGTTCCTAAATTTTAAAGGGTACTGCCCAGAGACATCTAGGGACCATTTCTGACCATTTTGGTCTGACTGCAATCTAAACAACAGGAAGAAATGCATTTATTTATTTATTTTTCTAAAACAATGCTCTTTCCTGTTCTCAGCTTTTGGAGTAAAAACACCAATAATAAAACTACTTGACTTGATATACACACCTTTTAACACTTACAGCATGCTCTTAATTATCTTTGTGTCACAAGCCATAAAGTTCAGAGCATGTGGGAGAGCATTCCAGCATTTTATCACCGCTACACTGCCAGTAAACTTTAGTAGAACACCTCCCATCTGCCCATGTGTGCGTGTTTACGTATCAATACAGAACCACCACCTGGCCAGGGCAGTCGGTTCAGCAAACAACAAAACTTTAAATCGTGAAACAATCGGTCAGAGAAAGACAAATATAATCGCAAGAAAAACCGAGCGAGAGAAAGAAATCGAAAGGTTCGGGGGGTTGGTAATTTAAGCACAGCCACCGAAAAAACAACACCGGCAAATGTATTCCAGATGTGAACCTTCTGCACGCATACACACACAACCCACCCACCTTAAGTGTTGGAATGCAAATGCATTGTGAATGGCAGTAAAAAAAAATAGAGATTAGGAAATGTGTAGGTGCTAAAAGTGGCAAAAGAAATTAAGCATAGATTCATGTTGCATGGATCCAAACTTCCTGGTTTACACAAATTTAGATTCAGTAGCTGATGTGATTTATTATGCAGTATAAAGTTACGGAGCATTACATAAAGACATATCATACAGACCACATTTGACAAGTTGCTCCCTAAGAATCGAACCCATGACCTTTATGCAATGCTCTGCCACAGAAACACTGAGCAGCAAATTAGGGCTCTTGCAAGGGCATTGCTTTGCATTTGTTAGGATGTGCAGCGTTTATAATGCATTGACGCATAATGCATTACATTTACAAACTTGGCAGATGCTTTTATTCAAACTATACATTTTATCAGTATGTGTGTTCTCCAGGATCAAACCCATGACCTTTACACTGCTATTGCAATGCCCTACCAGCTGAGCTAGAGGAGACATCTGTCTTCAAAAAGCCAAATAAATCTGCATGCACTGTGTGGTATGTGAGTAGTCCCCTATACATCAGATCAACATCAAATACAAAGTTCACCTGGATAAACAAACCCTGATTGCAAAGTTAGTTGTGAGAAGTCGACTGAGGTGCTATTCATGCCAAGTTGAAGGAGAGAGCCGGTCAGTGTTGTTAGAGGAGGTAAAGGTGACTGTGTGGTATAGGAGGTGAGGAGAAATGAATCAAAACAACATGTTTGTTTCTTTATGCCTTGGGGGATGCATACATGTGAGAAAGTGCTGACGTAATATTCAGACCAAATACCTTAATTCCCGTACCAGTTTTATGAATCAAAACAACACGTTTGTTTCTTTATGCCTTGGGGGATCCATACGTGTGAGAAAGTGCTGACGTAATATTCAGACCAAATACCTTAATTTCCGTACCAGTTTTACAAAGTTTTTTGTTATGTAGTTTTTAAATGCCAATTTTAGCTATAGTTTCCTGGCAGGTATTTCTTTAAATATGATTATAAAACAACATGGAAATAAACATAATGAAACAGTACAGTATAATACCAGCAGGTGTTGATCGTGTTATGAATCATGTGCAATGTCTATAAAGCACACATTACACAATTAGTATATGTTCCAAAAAAAAATAGCAAAAGACAGAAATGTTGTATTTCTAGGATTTATCAAAACTAAACTAAAGTTTTTTTACCTAGAACTTTAAAAAAGTTTAATGTTAAAGTTGATGCTTATTCAGTTTAATTTATTTTTATTTTACTTATTTAATTTCAATTATTAATAAATGGATTGTTTAAGGTTTTTTTATTTGAAAGTGAGAAATTCTCCTTTTGCTCTGTTTATGTCTGAATTTATGTTGGACTTCTTTTTGTGTTATTTCTTATATTTCCTTGGCACTGCAACTTCATTTTTCACATTGAAAATTTTTGTTTGTGTATTTGTTTAATTGAGATAATGCTTGAATAAAATGTTGGAATTAATGGCAGATGTTACATTTATTATTAATTATGTTTATAGAAATCATTAGACTATTCAACTAATCAACAAAAATAATCGATAGATTAATCGGGTGAAAAGAATTGAAGCTATAATATATAATCTAAATTAATCGCATGCTTTAACTCATGATTAATTGCAATTTAATCGCACATTTTTCAATGTTTCAATTATTCCTATATTAATCTTATGAGTTAACTCACAATTAATCGCAAATTAAATGCACATTTTTATCTGTTTACCTTAATTTAAATAATACTCTAATTAACATAGGTATGGACAAATATAGATGTTGTGTGCAAATGTATTTTACACCAGCCTGTTTAAATTTTTCGACAGAACCATCACCCATTGTTTTGTATATTAATTTTCCTTTCAGAAAACCATTTTCTTTCTCCGCTTCTGTTTGATTCTGCATTATTTGTGACCTGTGCTGGCAAATTTAGTCAGAATGAGCAAATATTCAAAAATAAGTTATTTATATTTTGACATTCTCTATTAAAAAAATTCAAAACAATGCATTTGTTGGAATCTGAGAAAACATGACAGAACTACACCTGTTTGAAGTTGACAGAGTCAGCAGAAAAATCCAAAATTACCACAAAAATTATCACATCCATACCTTAAGATCACTGGTTAAACTAATAGATTAAATCAAGGGGTAATTTCCTTATTTGGTGAAATATCTCTTTAACTCTTTCACCGCCATTGACGAGATATCTCGTCAATTAAGAGAAAACGGTTCCCCGCCAATGACGAGATTTTCCGTCTTTCTGCAATACCGCTATTATCCACCAGGTGGCTTCCGCAACTTTTTAAACCCGGAAGTATTGCCCTATGGCAAGCGGCTGCATGTCCGTGTGTGTTTTAAAGATCGCTCTGAATGAGATCTCTATGAAAAGTCCGTCACAGAAATGGAATGATCTCTGTTTTTTGCTCAAAATGTGGAGTTTTTGCAGAAACCTACCCATATTCAAAAGCTGATTACAAAAGAACCACTGAAGGTAGGATGAAACGGTTTTTTTTTTTTTTTTTTTTTTTTAAAGCAGAGGGTCTGTTCTTTCATTTGGTATATTGTATGTTTATATATTTAAAGAAGAACATTTTCTGGAAGGCATTAAACTTTGGTGAAAATCATGAAAAACACTGGTGCTGGCTGGCAACTTTTTTTTTAAACGCTGGCGGTGAAAGAGTTATATGAAAACCTTTATATCCTAATATTGACTGAGTAAAGTCATGTCAAAGATGGAAATCAATGTAAAATCAATGAATGAAATCAAACCTTGATGCTCCTAATCTAATAATTAGATGATGAGACTATTTGCCTTGATTTCACAGGCAGGGTCACAAGTTTTATATTGGGTCCTCCCTATTTGGTTAAGATTCTGAAAGACGGGTGTGGGTGAAAAAAGGCTTTAAAAGACATTAACTGTTCTCTACTCTCTATCCTTTTTGAATTCTACATCCCTGTGTGAAAGTAAATATGCATTTATCATACACGAGGTGATAAAACTCTGCCTTTAACCTCTTTCACCAGGGATTATTTCCAAGGCCCTAATGTTCATTGCATCATGTCCCAGACATAATAAGGGGAAAGCATGACAGTCTTGGTAAAAGCACTTGCACAAAGTGATCTCTGGCTTGTATTCATCCAGACAGAAACTGATTCATATTGTTATTCTCTTCAGAGTTTCACGATATATGGCCAACATGGTCATTTGAGTTCACCTGGATGTGAAAAGTCTCCTGCAGTGAGAGAGGAAGATGAACTGTAAGTCTCTGGCTCGGTGCTTGCGTGGAGAGCCGTTGATGTTAGGTTGTGTGAGAATAACAGAGCCAACACATAAGTCACATAAGTGACTTCAAAACCTACAGACGATTCCTCAAAAACATACACAAAACCTAAATATTAACTCTATACTTAATAATGTCTTAATTATTTTGCAATTACATTTACTTATCTTAGAGCTACAGCTCAAGATTATGTATTCCTAACTGCCTTTATAGCTATTTGCAGTAATATAGTTTGTGCACTATAAAGTTATTTTGGTAAGAATGCAAAAAAAAGAAAACTCATACTTGCTGTCACTGAAGAAAACAACAAACTTCTCACCTGGTTGTCCACCTCAAAGTCACTGTTGTGCTGTGACACGTCCTTCACCTGCGGCTTCTCCAGACTGCGGCACAAAAGCCACGTGACCAGACCCAGCACGAACATGCCGATGTCTGGAATAAACACACGGATCCCGTTGCCAGCATCTGCACCTCGCACACTACAAAAAAACCCATACAATTATTGATCCATATGTGCAATGTATATGAGTTCCCGTAGCTCAACTGGTTAAGTATTGCATTAGCAAAGCAAAGGGCTTGGGTTTGATCTCAAGAAACAGACATACATTGAAAAAATGATTCATTTAATTTACTAATTTTTTTAAGGTAAGTGATCGCAGTCAATTTATTAAAGCTACATTTAAAAAAAAATGAAATACAAAACAAAACATAAAAAGTTTGTTTAAATGTAGCTTAAATAAATTGATTGCGACCACTTACCTTAAAAATATTTAGTAAATTGAATGAAATTTTTTTTTCAATGTAGTGACTCATTCGCCGCCAGCCTTTTTTGGAAATCTGGCCCGCCAGCATTTTTTTTTTATTTTCACAAAAGTTTCACAAAATGCATTCTAGAAATGTTTTCTTCTAAAAATATATAAACATACAAATATATCAAATGAAAGAACAGACTCTCTGCTTTCAAACAAACAATAAGCAAACAAACAAACAAAATATAAATATTATATAAATATATATTATAAACTCTTAAATATGGGTATTTTTCTTTAAAAATATTTTTTATAATAATAAACATAATGCATTTTGTTAGAGATCAGATTTAGAATGATTATCAAAAACTAGTTAAAAAGTTTAAAATTAATAAAAAATATTGCAGATTAACATAAAACCTCATCAGGAACACGTTTTTTTGTGCAAAAGTTTTTTCTTTTAATTGACGAGATAATTCGTCAATGGCGGGAAAAGAGTTAAATGACCTGTAAACCATTTTGAATGGTGACGGCAAAATATGTAAAGGAGCAGTTTGCAATTTTTGTGTCAAATGTTATCGTATATAAATGTTTCAAGTTTCCAAAACGCTTTTAAAAGACACAAAAAAATCTTTGCTGTGATTCTCAGTGTCCACAATAAATGTGCTAAAGCGTCTGGAACTCATTTTCCCAATCTAGCGAGCCGAGGCCCTCTGCAGTTGGCTGAACTGAGTCCCGACATAAGAATGAATTTTAACAAAACTAAACGTTCCTCTGCTCCGGATAATTAACTTCAAAGAGGCGAAAAAAGCAACTTGCTTCATACTTAACAATTTTTAGCAATAAAGATGCAAGTTTTCAGATCTTTAAAGGTTTACACAGCAGAGGTTAAGTTACTTTTGTGCAAGATTGCAATCTCAGCTCTTTTTTAAGAAGTGTGGGGGAGATGAAGAGATGATTCAGCTGTGTCCAATCCAACTCAAAATGGATGAAAGTTGTAACAATAGACAGAGTTCATCTCCGAACACAGAGACTAAAAGAGAACATCACCAGATTAGTCATTAAAAGCATTAAAATAATCATTAAAGGCAAATTGCTTGCAAACTACATGTACAGGGTTTAGGTGAAGGCCCTTAAAAGTAAGATAGATTACTTGTCGGCCATCTTTATATTTTTTATGTCGGCAATAGGCATAAAATACAGACCCTAACTTAAATTCAAAGGGGTGGTTTCTAATCCAGGATTTATTTTAGGACATTTAAGAAGTTTTTTAGGACATTTTAAGACATTTTTACAAACAAACCTTACATAAAACAATACTGGTGTGCATCTTGAGACAAAACAATGGCACTTATATATGCCCGATGAAACTCACGTATGTCCAAAACAGTTACTTTTCAGGAAGTGAAAAAACACTGTATTTCAAAAGCGTTGTCATACTTGGTACGGCATATTTACATGTAATCATACTCTTGCCAGTGTAATGATATAATCCACATTTGACCAAAATTGAGTTTAAATGGACATACGTGCATATTTTACAGTAACGGTGGTCGATACGCGTTCTTCCGATCATTAATTAGAATGGCCAAGTCGCGTTTCATATTGACAGATGAATACGCTCAGTTTATTAAATACGCTTAGTTTATTTAATATTAATTATACATTTATTAAATGTATCTTGCAAACTATGAAGGGACAATGAATCAATACACTGACATGGTAATGCTAGACCGGTACTTTGTTTGCACAGTCCTACCGTAATTTTGTCACTCCTAGACGTACTTCTGGCGTCAGGGGGGAAACGTTTACCTCGATGAAGGAAAGTCATTGTCTCACCAGGCCATGTTTATTCGGCTATCCAGTGCTGAGCTTCGATGAAACTTCACAAGACCAGTGAGATTCTCCCACAGGGCTGGAGATACGCGGCGTGATTGACAGCTTTGACACCAAATGGATGTACGTGAAAATCAGATGACATGATTTCACAATTTTTCATTGGCCATTTAGATATGTGAAGCATACTGTATACGGAAATGAACCTGGACATTCAATCCCTCGAATAATCTCAAAATCGGCAAAATGGACATACGTGGTTTTCATCGGACAGCGTTGATATATTATATTATATAAAATTAGTCAGTTCAAGATGTTGATAAATTCAAGGAGCTCAAACATCCATTTAAGTTTAGGACTAGGATAAGAATACACATATATTAACTCATTCCCCGCCAGCCATTTTTTAGAAAGTTGCCCGCCAGCATTTTTTGTGATTTTCACAAAAGTCTCACAAAATGCCTTTCAAGGAAAATTTTCTTCTAAAAATATATAAACATTCAAATATATCAAATGAAAGAACTTTCAAACAAACAATAAACAAGCAAACAAACAAAATGGGGATTTTTTTTCATCCTATATATATTTTTACTCTGCTTATAAACTTTTAAATATGGGTATTTTCTTTAAAAATCTGAAAATTTCCTTTATTGCATAATTTGTGAAGGAATTTTGTTAGAGATTAGATTCAGAATGATTATTAAAACATACACAGAGTTTAAAATAAATAAATAACATTTTGGCTGCAGTTTTTTCATAAATTGGGCGAGTGCTGAAATTATTGCGGTATTACAGATTAACATAAAAATGTATTTTTATGCAATTTTTTTCTCTTAATTGACAAGATAACTCGTCAATGGCAGGGAAAGAGTTAATGTTACTGTAGATGGTCAAAGTCTCAGCATAAAAAATATATTTTTGAAAGCTTGTTGATAACATTCATTGATGACCTAAAGGGTCAATAATAACAAAAACTTCAAAAATAACTAAGCTAATAAAAAGCTAATATAATGATAGTTATATTAGCATCCACTCCATCAGCTAATCATGTTATGTTTTTTTCTAAGCTTTTTTCTAAGTTTTTTTTTATTCATTATCTGGACAAAATTCCATTTGAAATGATCCCAACAATATTGTTTCTCTTTATAGTTACATTTATGTGACTTGTAAATGAAAGAGAAATAAAACTTTTTTCTCATTATTAATTATTGTTGTGTGGTGTGGTCTCTTAAAGAAAACAGACGTTTGAAACATTATCCTGATTTATGGTTATTGTTATCATCCTTAGTGTGAATGGGCCTTAACATCGTAAACAAATGCCTTAGGTTTATAGCAAGATTGGTGCATTAAAAGCAGTGTTTCTGACTAGCTTCATCGCATTTGCTTTTGAAGTGTGCACTGTTTACTTCATAAAACCTAATACGCGCAGACGTTATGTTTAACACGCTAAAAAACTGCTCTTGGTAATGACATCCCGCGGTATCTTAACAGTTTACAGTATTTGTTAGAGAGGCCTTTCATCTCAGCACGCTCATAAAGCAAGAAACGTAAGCACACAACTAACGAAAATGTGAGGGCCCACAGATGGCACTGATTTGGGTAAAAGCGTTGAATTATTGGAACCACTGAACGTCACAGTTGAAGATAACCCTCTGCTTTCATTGCTGTATACTGAATCGGCAATTAAGCAATGAAGTTAAATCCAACAACACAGAGTTGTTGATATTCAGGGATTAGTGGTGAGGATAAAAATATGCTTTAATTCAGATAGAGTTATGTTTTAATGACCCGCAATGAACACAGTAGAGGAATGTGGGTTGACCCTGGCTGGCGTTACACCAGGTCTCTCAGCAGGAGTCAGCAAGCAGGCCGGCGGATCCATGAGACCGGAACGAAGCCAAATGGTAGACGTTACCTTTGCCTTCCCAGGGCGAGAGGCAAGACTCCAATTCATAAATACCAGTGAAATGAAGCAAAGATCAGCTGCTTACAGCGAGGCCAAAACGAAACTGTCCAAACAAACTGAGCCGAAAGAGCTTTCAGAAAACAAACTATAGACAGCTATTCCCAAATGTACAGCAAATTCCTGCTGACACAAAACTACTTTTTGATTCATTAGATGTGGCAAATGTTAACCTATCCTTACTTGTAATAATATTATATTTAAGGTTAAATCTTTTCTTCAAGGGATTATAATTTACAAAAAACGCACAAAGGTAGCATACATTAAGTTTTGTATTTAATAGATTAAAATCTCACTGAATTTAGCTTTCAAAAAACTTTTTCTCCCACATGAAAATCACTTTCTTGCTCAGTAGTTTTATTTTTTTTAGCAATCTATTGAACACCTATATAAGATTTTCATGTTTTAAGCATACATTTATTCTCAGCTTAAGAGCCTATATTATTCAAACAAGAAAACACTGTTGCCCTAAATTAAATAAAATGAGTTGATATCACTTATATAAATAAAAAAGTTAAAATTGTTAAAAAAGTACACTGTAAAAAATACTCTGCTGCCTTAATTTTTTTCGTTAAATCAACTCAGATTTACAAGTCATGTCAACAGAGATGAGTTGTCACAACTTACAAAATATAGTTGAGAAAAGTCAACTTAATTGTATTAATTATAACAACTCACATGTAGTTATAACAACTCATCTCTAGTCAAGATAAATAATAGTAATTTGAAATGACTTGTAAATCTGAGTTGATTCAACAAAAAATTTAAGGCAGCAAAGTATTTTTTACAGTGTAACATACCATATTGCATATGTTGATATGATGTAATTTTTTACTTTTTAAAAAGATTATTGTTAATTATATTCAGAGTTTGACCAGCTTTAATCTGTTTCAGGGCAAGGGTCTCCGTCACAGTTCACAGAAGGCCGGAAATAATTATTACATTATTAAAATACCGGAAACAGACAGGAAATGTAAGCGTCATGACAGGTCTTCACACCGAGAGACATTCAATGTATTGTGCTGAATTCTTAACTAAACGCATTTCAAAGGTCCAGCAGGCCATCTGGTTTTTGAGTAATTCAATCTCATCTCTCAATAAGATTGGTAATGGGAAATGTCTGTCATTATCTTGCAAAAAACCTTTCGTCGGGTTTAAATGTGCCATCTGTCTATGTAGGCCGAACAGGGCATGTGTGAAGCATTACATCACACATTACTGTTACAATATTTGTGTCAATAGTGTTTATTAAATGGATTTTCGCTTGCTTTGTTGTGAATATTTTGTGGATTGTATGAGACAATCATAAAAAGCAGCAGACCGGGACTCAAAAACAGACCATGACTATCACCTCACATACTGCATTAGTTATTATGCATATTGTAGACCGTAAAACAAACTTGCCTGCTGTATCTGGTTTATTGTAGTAAAATATTGAATTAAAACAATACATACAGCAGCATTACTTTGAGTGTGATGCTGCTTAATTTTCAAACTGAACCAACAAACACAAACAGTGTCTCATTGCCATCACGACGGGCTGCAGATGCCTGTCACAAACCTAGCCATAAGGCTTTATCCTCAGTTACCACTGTTATCCAAACAAGAATCTTCAGCCATCCAGAGACAACAGTCATTCCAGTTTCAAGATCTCAAATACACTGAAGCGAGCTAAAATCTAACACATTCCTTAGATGTGTGGAGAACAGAAAATATTGTGCTTTGTCATTTGTAATACTTGTGGTCTTACAAAACACTGTGTCTAAAATTTCAAAAGAATTGTTCAATAGCTGGAGACATCAACTTACGCATGGTTTACTCTACTAGTTTCTATTATATCAATTATATTTTTGGAATTTAATAAAACTAATTTAATAGTACAAGCCTGCATCAACTGATCTATGTAGATTAACACAGTAAACTACAGCCCTGAGTCCACCAAAGCGTTTTAAATCATAGAGTGTATAAAAATATGGACGTAGTGTCCATGATATCATCCATAGGTTTGCGAAGAACTTTTTGTGTCACCCTACTTCACTAACGGATAACCGAAAATACGTAAAGAGGTGACGTGGCTGAAACACGCCCGCCTAGCTCAATAGTAGTGACAGCAGTGGCAGTTCACCCGTCACTGTAAAGTTGGTCATTTTGGGCGGCACAGTGGCTCAGTGGGTAGTACTGTTGCCTCACAGCAAGAAGGTCCCTGGTTCGAGCCCCGGTTATGTCAGGTGACCTTTCTGTGTGGAGTTTGCATGTTTTCCCTGTGTCAACGTGGGTTTACTCTGGGTACAAGTTAGGCAAATTGGAGATGCCAAATTGTCCCTCCCCCAACATGTGTCTGGATTAACTTGTCTGAATAAACTTGTATGAATTACACGTGTATGAATTATGAATATAGCCATAGATGCTGGAATGGTGTAAAGAATAAAGAAAGAAAGTTGACCATTTAAACATGGGGGTCTGGGATTGACTCCCTTTTGGAGCCGGTCTGTATAGCGGCCCGTTGATAAATTGCAGTTTAAGTCACTTACATGTTTGCTTCATCAGAGAGATCGAAAGGTTACCCCTTGGTTTAAATGCAACTGAAAATGACAGATGCTCTACGAAAAATGCTGACTGTGGGCACTTGGCAGCGTTTCTTTAGCAGAGTGCTTTTGTTGTGATGATGCTTCTTTTTAGTTTATCAGTCATTGTACGATGCACAAGCTGGTCGGTGTGGTATTTGTCCCGCCCCTCATACACTGTGATTGGACGGTTGAGTCAAAAGTGACATTGACAAGCTTACCGTATGTTTACATCGCTGTTTCCAAAGAAGCTCAGGCTGCCCGATCAAGGACACTTGTCAAAAAGTATGGGGAAGCTTGTTGACGCTTTGTCTGAAGTCTGTTTTATCGGAACTAATGTTTTGGTAGGAACTAAAGTTTACATTGTATGTTTCTCTGGAATCAGCCAGCGAAGAACATCTAGGCTATATTACGTTTGGTTGCTGGCGTTTTGCCGCTGCTTGACGCTTAACCGCATCATAGCTCATTACCATAAAGTTGAGCTTCTTTCAACTTTCTGACGGCGGCGGTGTGGCCAAGTTTGAGGCGTAAAATGTGCATCTATAGCGTCTTGTTTGCCGCATGAACATTTTGAGTTTACTCGCTTCATTCACGTGTGATGGGAGGGGCTTCTGCGACTCTGCTCGCTTCCTGTAATCACGTCACTACTAGAGCAAGCTCCTGATTGGTTAACCCAGGGCATGTTTCCCCCAAAGTTAAATTTTTTCAACTCGTGCGTTTCCCACAGCAACGCTCAATTCGCGCGAAGTAGACGCGCAAATGAGGCGGAATCGCATCTACCGCGCCACGCTAAACGCCTCATTTGCGCAGAGAGACCTCCAGATGCGTATCAACGCGTCTTCACATTGACTTAACATTGAAATCACTCACACTTGACGCCTCTACCGTGGCTGGTGTGAACGCAGCATTAGTGTTTCACTCAAAGTTGAATTTTTTTTTACAGTTGGTGATCAGCACTGAATGTGAAAAAACACCAAGTGCCAGCGGTTTTTGCTTATAAATTACTTTTGAGAAATGACTGAAGAATGAATATCAGCCTTTATTTGAAAAAAATTTTGACTGTATTCTTTAATTCTTCACAAAATATGTCAAATCAAAATCTAATAATCCTCAGGACAAAAATCTACTGCATGACACTTCAAAAGCATCAAAGAGATGTCAGCTTGGTAAAATGTTGATCTGTAAAACATGGAAGTGACTGTTCAGCACCATTTCCTCCAAACAATGTAAGCCGGCTGGCTGTTAGGCGGGGTCTTTTCATTTTATTGTTTGTTGAGTGAATCAGTGAGAACAGAAAATCGGCAACTGCAGCCGACCACTGAGGACAGAAGGATGTTGAGATGAAACACTTCATCCCCCACTTTTCTGAGTCATGCTAATTTGTTCTTACAAATGACTTGCTGTTGAAAAATAAGGTTAAAGTAAGTTTAGCCAACATAACTGATAATGTGGCCTTCCTCCTGTTGCCAAAGCACTCGCTAACCTCTGGTGAAACACAGATGTGGCAGGTATGGATTTCATGATAAACATCTAGGCCTCGGCCTTTTAATTCCTAATGAAGATGCCTGAAACTTCTCAGACAGTAATTACACCCTAATTATTTGTACTGAAAATAAGATTGAACCCAAAGGAGAGCAGTGCATGCTGGGAAGGCAGCATCCAAAGATGGTTTTAGTCCTCTTCTGTCCAACAGCAACACACGGTACAGTGGTGCAATTCAGGGTTCGCATAGCAGCGCTTATAAGGAAGTGCCTGTTGCAATCTCCCTTGTGTTTTAATGGTCTGGATTAATCACAGATTCAAGAAAAACACCTATGATTTATGCTGCACGAGTCCAATTTATAAAGCATACACAAAGGGTTATTTTGACACGTTTGTGTATTTTACAGGTCATAGGCTCAGTTAGTGAAAAACTACTCAGGAAAGTAATGCGGGAAGTACGATCTGATACGCTATATCAGCGTATGTCAAACAATTTGAATAATGCCTGAAATTATTGGTAAAACAGGAAGCAGACATGGCTAAATTGGGAATATATACAGTAAACTTTTGTTTATAGTTTCTGTTATGCCATAATTTGTGAGTGTTTCTTAGAAATCACATAGGATAGACTAAACAAAACCTTGTTTGTGAAATCTGCTATCTGCTTGCAAAAATCTGAATGTAAAATTGAAGGAAACTGATACCGTACAGACCTTAGTGCACGATATTATTGTTCATTTGATAAAGATTACAAACGAACCGCTACAACCTAAACAATCCTTTTCAGCCTGATATCACAGGAATTCGTAAGTATTTTACAAGGCGGCTTATTCATATTAATTTTATGATTTTTTAATTATGTCTATCAGAAAAAAGCCACAACGAAGCCTCACCCCTAAACCCAGAAAGTAAATCAAAACTTGCTAAAAAGTACAAATGAGATTATACATATAAATATTAAGCGAAATCTGATTCCTCGTGTGCATTATTACAATTTTGTATCAAACCCAAATGTAAACTTTTCTATTTAAGTTACTGTAAATAAAACTAGATTGTTGCATCATCCGAAAGGTTATAAAGAATATTGTAAGCAATTACAAACAATTACACCCCCTTAAAATATCTCATCCTTAAATGCATTATTTGAGCATAATCATATACACGTTTATGTTATCTAATGGCAGATAGTACAACAGCTGTGTAAAACATTATTATGTAACCTGGCTCTGGGTACTTCATTACAGCACATGTGGTTTGTGCTAGACGTCCAGACATTGCTTTTCCTCCGCAGTCAGGTAAATTACAGATGTCTGTCACTAACATCATACAAATCACCACTAACACACGTGTTTTAACCACTTCCAGATGTTGTAAGCAGACAATCAGAGTTCAGATGGTCTTATCCCGAGTGTTTCCTGTTTTGATGATATGTCACAATTTGTCTGAACGAGACATCTGCCAACTGTGCCAATTGAAACTGTAAAACACTTTCGTAAATCACTGACAGCATATGAATGTGTGGTTTTGTCGAAAATTGGCACCTTTGGTCCTTAAAAAAAAAACACTCACTATTTTAATAAATTTCCCCTTTAAAAATATCACGGGAGAATTTTGTCATTTTTATAATTTTTCTGAAATGCCAAAAACATATCCACTACATTATCATTTATTGCACATCTCGAATGATGCAAGAAAAAAAAAACATTGAATTATGTTTTTGACAACTAAAAATGACAAAATAGATTCTATTCACACTTATAGTTTATATTATTCATGCTTTTTACTGACTGTTGTTTCTTTGGTGAACAATTAGACTTATTATATTATTATTACTGCAATATACTATAAAACTGCATCAGTGCCATTATAGTACATTTATCATGGTGTACTAACAACAAGTTTTCCAAGTTTTTGAAAAACTAATATAAATAATTTCCACACAAATAAATATTGAAATTATTTAAAAATATTTTACTCTTTGTTTGGATTATCACAGTTTATAAAATCTAACAAATTTTATTTATTTTTCATTAATTGGTAACCCTTTAAAATAATGTTGTATTTGTTTAGCAAATGCATTACATGAACTAACAACAAGTATTTTAGCATTCACTAATCTTTATTAATGTTAGTTAATGCCAATACAGTTGTTAATATTAGTTAATTATGCATTAATTAATGTTAACAGTTACATATATTCGATTCTAAGAATGTATTAGCAAATGTTGAAAATAATATGAACTAAGATTAAAAAAAACGCGGTAGATGTATCAGCGTGATCTCACGAGAAATCCTACATATTTTACGAGTTGACTTATTCGGCCATTCCCAAACTGTGGTCCGTGGACCACTAGTGGTCCGTGAGCGTACTGCAGGTGGTCCGTGTAAAAGCAAAATAAAATATAAAAGAATATATTTTATGAAGAAAAATATATTTTTTAAGAATAGGTTTTAAGAATCTGTTGTACTGATGTGATGACCAGTTAAAGTTTTAGTGCTAGTAAGCCTATTTAGAAGTGCAGATAAATTCAGGACTTTGTGTAGACATATTTTATTATGAGTATTATGAGGTGGTCCGCGAAAATTCTTGATTACAAATAGTGGTCCACACACACAAAAAGTTTGAAAACCCCTGGACTAATTCGTATCAATGACGTTAATCGTACAAAATCGTAGGATTCTCATAAAACAACAACAACGAAAGTGAACCCCTAACCCCAACGTCACAGGGGTCAAGGCAAATCATACCAAAACTTATAAATATTGTCGTATGAATTGATACTATAGCCAACTCGTAAAATATGTATGAAGATAGAGTTGGATGTATTGTTCACTGTTAGTTCATGTTAGCTAATTCGCCATTAACTAATATTAACATATTAACAAATACAACCTTGTTGTAAAGTGTTATCCCATTTATTTATTTAAAATTAAAAGTTTTGCTTAAAACAGATAAAACATACATTATACTATACTTTACATTTTTAAGGCATTTTAAAAGTGGCAAATAAATAAAAAATTAAAGTGACCTTCAAATAACAAAATAAAATTGAAATCTATTAGTCTGAATTGAAAAAAAATCAACAGCAGGGACATAAAAGTGCCACTAGTTGAAAAAACACCCACATAAATTAGAGATACAGATGTTAACCAACTGCTCTTTCCCTTTAAACATAAGTTTGTTTGTACTGTAGTCCATCATCAACACGCGGCATGCAAACTGACGCCATCTTTTTTCGGGAGTCGCAGTAGCTGCTGTTTGATTAGCATTCATCAGCGTCAGTCACCTGCTTCCCAGACTCCCACCACCCAACAGGAGGCGCCCAGACCGCCGCCATTACACTACACAGACTCCAGCCAGTCAAAGCAGCCATGACTGCCCAACACTAAAAGCAGCTTACAAAAGACTCAATGTGTATACAAGCAAACACGATTATAAAGATGAAAAAGAAGAGAAGACATAAAAGATGCCACCCACTATTTCCTAACAACTTATTTAATCAGATAAGTCAAATTTAAGCTGGTGCCTTAGACCAATGCCAACCAGTCAATTGGTCTATGCACATATGTAATGCATCTAGGGTCATCTAGTTTTGAAATACTAAATAAAAAACATTTAAAGAGACACTCCACTTTTTTTTTTTCATTTTCCAGCTCCCCTAGAGTTAAACATTTGAGTTTTACCATTTTGGAATCCATTCAGCTGATCTCCGGGTCTGGCGTTACCATTTTTAGCATAGCTTAACATAATCCATTGAATCTGAATAGACCATTAGCATTACACTCAAAAATAATTTTTCCTATTTCCTATTGGATATTTTTCCTATTTCCTAAGACTTATGCTTTTTATTCAATTCTGTGATTGTAAAACAATACCAAGATATTGTTTTCTTACTTAAACCTTTTATGAATAATATCAATCTTTCATTTTTCTGTCATAATATATGAACAGAAACAGACTTGATCACGCTTTAATTCAATGACATTATATTCAACTACATATAATTCTATCTTTTTTCCCCATGCACCAATAGATCATCGTTCTGAACCGCGTCCAGACTTGGTCATAAAATCAAGCCTTATAATCATCCAATGAAAACATTACACACAAGTGTACAATACCATCTCTGTTGCCAGATTTCGCAGTGAGGGTTGCAGATCTTTAATTTGAAGCTTATAAACTCACCTTTCAAAGCCCAACTGCCGTATTGATCTCTCCCATGATGAACCTGCAAAAACAAAACATAAAGAGATTTAAAACATAGCAAAGCGTCTGGCATCTGCCAATATATACATTTTATAGTACATCACTGAGTATCAAATGTTCTTTTTGTCACGTAACACTAAAATGTGTTTTTAATAATTATGTCGTAAGTCATGAACACCGTTACGCCGTATTTTAAAGGGGTAATGAATTGAGGAATGAAATTTTCCTTGAGCTTCTGACATGTAAGAGGTCACCGTACTATAAAAACATCCTGTACGTTTCAGAACTTAAAACGTCTCCATTAGTCCAACAGCTTTTATTGGAACCAAGCTGTCATAACACTTCGAGTCAGATTTTAGGTGTGTTCATGCGACACTGCGCAGACCGATCGGCATATGACGAAAGCACAGCTCTTAAATCGCTCTTGTGGGATTTTGATGTCATACCCCGATACACTTAATATAAAAGACGATGCAGTGTTGACTAATAGATCTGACAGTAACGTCACAACAAACAAGCGTGGGCATTTTTTTAAGCCATGTTTACCATAATGCTTTTATGGTACAGAGGCCATTACAGATGGCTTGCAATGTACTGTGTATTTATACGCTTTTAAGTTTATTTTTTACATTACATCACTGTTTCATAGTTTCAACAGCCAATCATAGACTTGGGTGTTTACTTAAAAGTCTTGAATGCAACATGGCTATCATTACATTGTCTTTGAAGGAGAGGCTTAAAACCAGGATAGTAAATAGCCTATAACTTATAACTATAATAAAATATTCAACCCTAGTTACACTACATATCTTACTATTACAATATCTGACAGTCATATCCTGTGTAAAATACCAAAATACCATATAGATAATTTTTTATAATTGCCACTTTGAAGGTGTGAGCGAAATTGTGCTGTTTTTGGGTGTGTCCTTTTAAATGCAAATGAGCTGATCTCTGCAATAAATGGCAGTGCTATGGTTGGATAGTGCAGATTAAGGGGCGGTATTATCCTCTTCTGACATCACAAGGGGAGCTAACAATCAATGAGCTATTTTTTCACATTCTTGCAGAGAATGGTTAACCAAAACTAAATTGCTGGGTTGATGTTTCTCACATTTTCTAGGTTGATACAAACACTGGGGACCCAACTATAGCACTTAAACATGGAAAAAGTCAGATTTTCATGATATGTCCTCTTTAAGGTACTAACATGTGATCTTTGGTACCAAATAGTAACAAAACCTTTTTTTTTTACTTAAAACCTTGTGCATGCAAAAGACTGCTGGAAAACAGCCCAATCTCAACATAACACCAACTGTGATGTCACAGTCGAGATGTATGCCCCAACATTACATTACACATTCAATTAATTACAAAGATGTTGAAATGTTTACTAATGTGAGCTACTGACATGAGCCGCAGAGCAAAGCAGAGCTCAACATTATTATTCATGACCCTTCTAAACTGTGCAAAAATACCTGAACCATTTAATTCAAAGGTAAATGGACATGTAAACACATTTCTGGATATTTTTTGCATTTAATAAAGTTACATACCTTCTATGTAAATATCAAAGAACAATTTTACATATTCAGGGCTCAACGCAAATAATTTTTATACTGGCCCAGTCAGGCCAGTGGTTCAGGTTTTCACTTGCCCTGTCAAAATTTTCACTGGCCCCGATAAAAAAATGTCAATGTCACATTTAAAAAATAATAATTCAAAAGTCAAATATAATTGTATACATATACAACAGACATGTTCCAACAAAAAATGGCTCCCAACTTTTCTGCTTTACCTGTAAACTGACAGCAAATTGTGCAAAATATTGCATTGTTTCTTTCGTTATGTTTTACCCAAGTAAATGTCTGTTTCCAAGATGTTAACCAATATACATTGTTGAAAATATATTTTAGTGACTGAGGGCAATGCACTGGCCCTATTGGGCAAGTGAAAATACTTTTTACTTGCCCGAACGTCTCTCACGCTTACCCCGGGCCACCGGGCAGTCCTTTATGTTAAGCCCTGATATTATTTCAATTCATTCTTTGGCACCTTTAACTGTTTTCACGTTATTCTGCTTTTTATCCCTTTCAGACGGATGACGACTTGAAAGGAGAGCAATGCATGTTAACCACGTCATCAGAACCAGAAAAACATGACAAATGCTGGGGTGCATATGCTCCAGACACCTCATTTACATCACACTGTAAAGTTAAACCATATGTTGTAATAAACGCACTATAGGAGCACATCAGCGGCAGCGTAATATGATGCCCTCTAGGCGAATGCCTCTCACTTTATTTTGGTCACATATTTTTTAGATAATGTGCAAACAAAACAACATGTTTATTTGGATCAGTGATTCATACCATATTTCTCTAGAGTCCTATACACTTCAGACAGATTTTGTACTTGTGGATGTCTATATTTACAGAGACACTTCCAGGTATTCTCAGCCGTACCAAGGGCAACAAGGAGGATTTTTGACTGTGTCCTTGCCAAGCGCAATACACTGCCTTGTTCAGTTGATCTTTAAATATAATAAGTGATGTAATCGGACTATGGATGGTTTAGTTAAAGTCACCTGAAACATTGTAAGTTACTACTGGTAAAATCTATTTTCCCAACCACAGAAAAGCGCAGAAAACTGATTTACATCCATTGGCAAACCCATGTATGCATTATCCTGCCATGTGTGATGTCATTTTACAAGGACTAAAATATAAGAATTACATTCTGCATGTGTTTTTGGACTCAAATGTGCTGACAAGCTCATTTTCAGACCATTGGTTTTGTATTTCAGGGCTTGCCAAGAACAACATGCAGAGTGCTCGATTTTCACTGTAGTGATGATGAATTGACATTATTCTTTATAATCGACACCTGTGACATGGCAACACAAGGCTGATGTAAATTGTTAGTGCTGGTCGACATTAACAGATATTAAGGCTTTCAAGGCAATTTCTATTGTATATTGTTCTTACCTTCACAGTAATATATAGAAAGCAAGTAATGCTGAAGTTGTAAGACACTCAACTCACATGTAAGGCACAACTTTCTTCAATGATCTTAATGATTTAAAGGGGGCATGGCATGAAAATCTGACTTTTTCTATGTTTAAGTGCTATGATTGGGTCCCCAGTGCATCTAAAAAATGTGAAAAAGATCAACCCAGTAACTTAGTTTTGGTAAACAATTCTCTACAAGCACATGAAAAAATCTGCACTATCCAACCACAGCACTGCCATTTAGTGCAGAGAAAAGACCACCATCTTTGTGATCAGTGTTTGAATTTCATCAGCTCATTTGCATTTTAAAGGACACACCCAAAACGCCACATTTTGCGCACACCTACAAAGTGGCAATTTTCACTTGCTATAATAAATTATTTATATGGTATTTTGATCTAAAACTTTACATATGTGCTCTGGGAACACCAAAGATTTATTTGACATCTTAAAAAAATCTTGTGCCATGAACCCTAAACCGAAGCGACAATGGTTTGAAAATAGGAAAAAGCAGTTGAGTAACCAATCCGTGAGAATGCCACGGAAAAGAAAGTCCGTGGCAGGGCCACGGAAATATGCGGAGATCCGTGAGAATGCCCGGAAAAATAAGCAAAAAATTCTGTGACTATCCCACGGAACTAAGGACAATGGGGCTAGTTGTCACATGGGCTATATCTCAGCAATTCAATGTTTTTAATTCCAAATAAACATTTGGTTCATTGTGTTGACAGAAAGCCTGTATGTGGGCTCATTTAGCTGTACTTAAGTTAGTGATTTAAGACAACAAAGTTAAGTAATATCTGTAAGTAATATGTAACCAAATTGAGGACATTGCTTTCTTTTATCTGTTGGATGTGCAAATAATGTTTGGTCCAGTTAGTAACAAATACAAGATGTTTTCTTTTTTCAAAGTATGCCTATTCTCAGAACATACGGAGCTTAAGATCAAACGTTTTCTTGTCAACATATAATGCTAGATTTGGTAAACCTGTATCAAGTCTGAAATGTGAGTTGTGATATCGATAGTGATCAGAGAATGCGGCTTGTGGGAATCTTGGCTCTCGTATTGACATCACAACTCATAAAACACTTCAGCGCTTCACTTTTAAATGCCTCTCAAAATAAAATTCCTTGTGGTTTCCTCACTCCCTGTTTTCTCCAGACCAGCTCCTGTTGCCTCAATTGGATATCTCAAGGTATTCACAATGAATATACGCCCCAACGCTCAGTAAATCATTCAGGATGGGATTGTGGGGTGGTCTTCTAAACAAAGACTGCTCGATTGAATGTCTGATGGTTTCATAATATTTCTCTTTGGGCAGACTGCAAACATTCACGATGAACTCTCTATACAAACGGGTGGTATTAATGTCAGACGTTTTGAAAAAGTTAAATGAATCCTGCGAGGATTTAAAACATTTTTTTTTTTTTTATGTTAAAAACACAAAGTGACACATGTGGGATATGAATATGTTAAGGTGGATTCTGAAAGATTCGATTTTGAAATGAAATTCATTTTATTTTACTTCAGGTTTGAGCAGCCACAGGAGGATGTGGGTGTATTAGTATTCAGCTAAATTTTGAAAGTACATTCATCAAAAGGACCTGAGGGTAAGTCTTTCTACAAACGCTCCCTCTCAGAAATCAAGTGGTTTCTTATTGTTGAAACCCAGCCATCCTCAAGATTGTCCATGCATATTTTAACTGCATGCCATGGTAGAAACTGTTAAAAAACTGCGAGACACAAGACGTTTTTAGAGCATGAACGAGAAAAACACAGAATCACGATTTGTAAAAAGTGTAAAGGTTACCATATTATTTTTTCTATATCAATGCACATTAGTTCAAAGAAAAAGTTTGATGTCATAATCTTTCATCACAATATAATAACAAGCTACACCACTATCCTTTTCATCTGATGTCATCAGACTTTTTAACTTCGCCCCTTCAACCTCCAATCAGATGGCTCCATTCCAAATTGGAAAACCCACTTTATACAATCCAACCAATTACCTGACTAAAAAAGCCCAATGCAAATGTTTCCCTATTGAATATCATGTTTTACACATAAATACAAACCACAATAAAAAATAATTGTCTGTGACCTTGAGGAAACGGCACGTTATGTAGTATTTGTTAGAAGTGCAGGAATATTTTTAGAGAGTAGCAAGGTACACATCCTGAGGAAGTCCACAATGAAAATATAGTCGACACAGACTGAAGTGCGGTTGCGTGTTTGTTCTTTTGCTGGCAGCTGTACAGTACAGTGACAGATGAAAAGACTGATACAAGTTATTCCTCATACAAATGCTATTGAGTTGAACAATGGCTTATTAATTCACTCATCGAGGCCATGGCAGGAGGTGGGAAATGAAGTGATGTATGATCGGTGGGCTTATGGATCAAAATCGAAAAGCGACTCAAAATTTTGAAAAACATACTTTAAAGGGATAGTTCACCCAAAAATGAAAATAATGTAATTCACCCTCATTTTGTTACAAACTCATAAGACCTCTGTTCATCTCCTGAACACAGTTTAAGATGTTTTAGTCCGAGAGCTTGTTGACCCTTCATTGAAAATCTATGTACGGTATACTGTCCATGTCCAGAAAGGTAATACAAACATCATCAAAGTAGTCTTTGTGACATCAGTGGGTCAGTTAGAATGTGTTGAAGCATCGAAAATATATTTTGGTCCAAAGATAAAAAAAAATACGACTTTATTCAGTATTGTCTTCTCTTCCGCGTCTTTTGTGAAGTAGAGTTCTCAACGGGTCGGGCCGGCCCGACAAACCCGACGGGACCCGCGGATTCGGGTAAAAAATATAAGCAAATGAGTCGGGTCGGGTCGGACCTCGGGCTTAATCTTTTACGCTTCGTGAAAAAAATATGAATCATTACTGCTGTTCACCGTAAAGAAAGTCTGGTCTGGCTGCTGAGTGCATCACAGAGAGGGGGATAGCAATAAGCTCCGGCGCGGATCAGCAATGGATCCAGACCGGAGCTGCCGGCTTCAGAGCGGATCCGTTGCGGATCCGCCCCGGTGCTTATTGCAATCACTGCGTGCACGCCTGTTGTCTGGAGAAGAAGAGATGGAGAAAAGTAAACTTGCCGCAGGTGAATTCACCGTTGCTTGCTACTACAGGAGGAGAAGCCGCTGGCTGGGTACATGTTTGAGTTCTTTTTATTTATTATTGTGTGATTTTTATTTAAGGCATATTGATATAGCCTATATTTAAAGTTTATTGTTTCAGTTGTTTTTATTGTTTTAAATGGCGTGAACATTAAAGCTTGATTTAAATTCCCGTCTGCTGGTCATGATAATAGCCTACGTGTTTGAGAAAAAAAAAAGGCAGGGGGGGTCGGCGGGGTCGGGCCGCGGGTCGGGTTCGGACAGATAATTCACGTTGATGTGTGGAGTTACATCGGGTCCGGGCTTTAAAAGCCACGGGCCGGGATGTAATTTTCAGGCCCGTTGAGAACTCTATTGTGAAGCGCAAGATTAAACTCACGTGACTGCAGTGACACAGCTGACTTGTTAGCTGGTGCACCCCAGCTGTCGGCGGCTTTGGCTGGGTTTTTTGTGCATCCGGTCTTTGTTTACAGTCTGAGGGAGACGCACGCTGTAAGTTTGAAAAAAAACCTTCGCAAACATGTTTGAGGATAACACGCCATCCACGTCACTGCAGTCACGTGACTTTAGTCTCGCGCATGCGCTTCACAACAGACGCCGAAGAGAAGAAAATACTAAATAAAGTCATCATTTCTGTTATTTTTGGACCAAAATGTATTTTCGATGCTTCAACACATTCTAACTGACCCACTGATGTCACATGGACTACTTTGATGATGTTTTATTACCTTTCTGGACATGGACAGTATACCATACATACATTTTCTATGAAGGGTCAACAAGCTATTGAACTAAATATAAAACATCTTAAACTGTGTTCCGAAAATGAAATGAGGTCTTACGAGTTTGGAACGACAATGTCAATAATGACATTATATTAATTTTTGGGTGAATTATCCCTTTAATTAAATACTGTATCAACCTAAGCATAAGCACAGCTAGGCAGGGAACACAGTTAACATTTAAAATTAATATTTGGCTAAAATGTTGCACAAATATGTAACAGAATAACCTAAATACTTGTGTGATGTAATTAAAAAATACTTTTCAGGGCTGGTGTAAAAATGGGCAGTGCTTCGACACGTAATGCAGAGATGTCTTTTGCCAGTCCTCTAAATTTAAGGTGAAAATGCCCCCCCCCCCCCAAAAAAATTACTACATATAAATATTTCAGGCCTTTGGACGTCATTCTGAAGCCAGTTTCCCTAGATGGTAGTAGCACCTGTACCTTCAGTTTTGAACACAACCATTGAGTGATTTAATTATACCGAGGAACAAATCAGTTAGCTAACAGCTGATCATAGCCTGGCCATTTCCTTTACACAGATGTAAATGACAATCTCCTAATGATTATTTCCTGTGCCGGTTATTATAATATGTGCTGTTGTCCCTTTCGTAAAAAATCAAGCTTTGCAGATTGACAAATTGTAGGCTCCTGAAAAGTAGGATTTTTGACTTTCTGAACCAGTGCAATCATTTATCAAGTGCTTTCATCCCTAAATTTGCCTTAAAAGAAAGAGTTCTTGTTCCCCTGCCTAGTCGACATTAGACCGCTGGGGATTAGGAGTCGACAGCAGACGCCTTTTCATTGGCTTAGATTTATTAGGAAAGAGATGTCATTTTTGGCACAGGCCGGGTTTACCGCATCGCACAGAGACGCAGTGTGAACACGCCAGTAATGAGACACATGCAACTGATAAGGAGAGAAATGATCCGTCTGCTTTTTACGAGTTAGTACACTCTCAGAGAAAAGTACACTTGGGTTGTTTTAACCCATAGCTGGGTCAAATATGGACAAACCCAACAGATGGGTTAATTTCAACCCAAATGCATAGCCTTTTTTATAACCCAACAATTGGGTTTGTCCATATTTGGCCCAACTATGGGTTGAAACAACCCAACATTTTTTATATATGTTATACAAGAGCTATGGCGGCCAGCTTTAAAAAGTACACCTTTATACCTAAAGGGTGCATATCGGTACCTCAGAGGTGCATATCTGTACCTAAATGAACATATTAGGACCTTTTTAAATGGTACCATCCCCTTTTTTTGATAGCGTGATTTTACTGTTACTTAATTGGTAAAGCATTGGGTAAGCAGCAATGTTATCCAATGTAAATGTCAGTAAATTAATAATGATACTATTGCCTTTAAACCACATGACAGATATTCAACTGCTTGTAGATTGAATCTTTAATTTTATAAGTGATGAACATTAACCAAAATAGGTGTGTAAAATTTGACACCAGGTGTTTCGAAATCTGCCTGCGCAGCTGCCATTTCCTGCCTGCCATGGGTTGGTGGGAACAGATTGATTCTTATCCCACTTCTGCTGTATTCAGATCAGCTGTAATGCATTGTGATGCAAATGTAATAAAGGCTTAAGAAGGAAAAGCTGACCCAAAATCAGGTGTTACTAAACAATGCATATTTTAATGGTATAGGTCAGGTCATGGTCAGGGAATGCAGAAGGACACCGAGTGCTTTGGGGCCTTTGGCTGACCGCTATAAAAATAAAGGAAAAGGTGTTGAATGATCAGATAAACATTTGTGTGTGTGCATATGGGAGCACTTCTTGTTTATCTAACAACTTCCTAAAGCGCAATGTCAGTGCCTGAGCACAGCTAATGCCGTGCCCTCCGTAAAACGTATGCATTTTAAATGTAGTAACATTTCCAAGTTTATATAGGCAAAATTAATGATGCGTTAGGTTACCTCTTTACATTGAAGAGTGACATAACAACAGTAAAACAGGATCATAAAAATGAAGAATGTCAACCTTTAAATCATAAAATACTTCACAAAGGGAAAAATGCTCTCTGCAATGCATGCAACCAGTATGGCAATGCTATGCATGCATAACATTAGATGCTGTTATGCAAAGATTCAGCAACACACAAAAAAGCTGGAATGAAAGTTGAAGTAGAAGCTGTTTTTTATTATAAGGTTGTAAAGAAAATACTCAAAGATTGTGAGTGTGCTCAAAGGTTTGTTTGTAACAGCTCTTGCCACAAGTCTTAACTTGACTTAATATTTGGCTGATATGAAACAGCTCGGCCTCTAGAGATGTAATGTAAAATCCTGTGGCTTTATTTAAAACTCAAAAAATGTCTGATTCATTCCAATGTGATTTGAAGTGGGATTCAAAATATGAAATATGTTTTGCATTCATTAAAATATGAATTAAATTCACATAAAATACACTGAGTTTTTTTGTATCAGCACTGCTACTAATGTAATGTCATAAAAATAAAACATAACACAAAAACCTTACAAAATCTGACTGTAACACTATGGTACAATGATGGTATCACATGATAATAGTATGGTACTTTGAAGTATTATATAATAATTTAATATTACAAGCTCATACATGTAACTATAGAAGAAGCATCGGCCACATAGACCTCCCCCCCAAAATAAACTTTTAACATCCACAAAACCCTTCTGTTTAACTTTAAGTTCATTGTGGTGGATAAAAGGTTTTACAGACTATAAAGTAAAAAGAAATGGCTCTTACTGTGCGTTCACACCAGACGTGGTAGAGGTGGTCAAAACGCGCTATTTGCGCGTAGTTGGATGGGTGAAAATTTTTTATTTATTCATTCCCGCAAAAAATTCTAGTCTTTTAAAACATTCACACAGAAATTCGTGCCATGAAAGGGGATTCTGCGACTCCGCTCGCTTCCTGTTATCACGTCACTACTAGAGCAAGCTCCTGATTGGATAATGCGGTGCGAGTTTCCGCCAAAGTTCCGATTTTTCAACTTGCGTGTTTCACGGTGCACACTCAATTCTTACGTCAATTCGTGTCATTCGTGTGAATTAGACACGCAAATGAGGCGGATTCGTGTGTACCACGCCATGCTAAATGTCTCATTCGCGGCACGAGACCTCCAGGCGCGTGTAAACGTGTCTTTACATTGACTTAACATTGAAATCATTCACGCCAGATGCTCTATTCGCGTTTCGGTGTGAATGCAGCATTAGACGGTTCTTTCGAGAACGAAAAATGGTTGTTATGAAAAACCTTTTGAGAATATTAACTTTTAATAAAAAAGTGTATCAGTGTATTGTAGTTCTTTTTCCATTACACATCCCATTGTAATGCTTGATTCTTATTGGCCGGTCACAACATCTGCAGGTTTGATATTCCTAGATAACAAACACTCAAAAGTAATAAGACACGCCGTGTTGGGGAAGCTAAACAATAGATGGCAGTAATGAACAATTTGAGTTTGTGATCTAAGAAGAGAAAACGACGCTGCTGCATTCAGTGCGCTTCTAAAAGGCATTTCAGAGGAGGCACAACGTAATGTAGCGTCTTGCCGCGCTACGCCGCTACTTGCTGGAAAAAAAGTATTTAACTACTGTTAAAGCTACACTGTTTTAAAAGTAACTGAACTACCATAAAATGTAGTTAACTACTCCCCAACATTGGTAAACTGATGGGAGGTAAATAATACAGAACACATGAATATTCAAATTCGTGTGCTTTATTCATACTGATGAATTCAGACTTCTTCTTAAGATTCAATTTGGCGCCAACGGTACAGCATGAACGCATGACGGAAGGCGTGTCTGAAGTGTGGCCAACAGCCAATCACAGTGGCCGCAACACATGCTCCTCTGTTCTCCGGTCTTGCACAAACGTAATTGACTGGCTCTGCATCAGGTTATTTGCACAAGGCAATCTGATTGGCTGATTGCCGATCTGAATGTAAATGAGAAGCGTTAACGCTTATGCCCCGTGTGAATGTACTTTTACAGAACTCAGCATGGCTATTTTTTAGTGCTTACTCACTGTTGACTTGTAGTTCCTTACATCAGATATAAACTCTGCCAGCCAACAGTTATTTCATTTTAAATTATTGGGTAACCTTTCACAAGATTATTACAAGAAAGCCAGCACAAGTTTTGCATTATACAGGGTATAAATATTTGTTTTTTTTTTGTATACCCATGTCCTGGTGCATGCATATCCCATCGCTAAAAGCCTCAGAGGCATAATCTCTGTGCTCGGCTCAGAGCTGTTTCATATGCCAACTGTTGTTTTTGGCACCTGTAAGTCAGAAGGGATTTTATTAAAATGCTTACTAAGACCCAAAAAAAATCTAGTGGTGCAGAAATAACATGCTTAACTTTTAACTTTTGCTTTTGTCATATTTGGCACTCAGTATACAGGCAATTATTTGCATGAGTAGATTACAGTACACACAAAGTCAATGAAAAGACACAAAAAAAATTATGCATGGCAAATGTCGCAAATTGGAAGATGCAACTGCTAGAAACGGGCAATGGTTGCCTCAAACTTTCTCCAAAAATTACTTACTGAAATTTGCATTTGTGTGCACCCATCATAAGATCAGCCCTAACTTGTGGTCTCTCATGGTTTACTTTGAATATTTATTACTCTTAGTGCTTAATAAACCTAACAATTAAATGCTTATCAGAGTGATAAGAACCAGTAAGTTACAAATAATTATTGTGTAGACTGAAGACCCATTCACGCAATACATTAGATTTTTTTAAGTAACTTTGATATATACGAGCCGTTCGCTGTTCATAATAAGTTTATCTTCATCTTGAGCACAGATGTTGCGGCTTACATGCTTGGAGAAAGTGGCTAGCGCTGCGTGCCAGTTGTGTGCAGGCCTGCTTGGGCCGAGGCCCAGTTACGGTCTGGGGTTCTGTTTGAGCTTTTGTGTCGGGGGTAACATGATCCAGGTATATATTTTGACCTCGGGTGACCTTTGGTCAGCTCGGCACCCTTAAAAATGCACAGAATGGGCTTAGGCGCGGCTTTGTACGCCATTTCCTGTGCACACGTTTGAATTTGTTAAAAAAGGTACCATCATGCGAAGTTTCGAATGTTTTGTGTGGTTTTCATTTTTGCTGTTTAAATGGCTAATAAATTCGGTGAAAAGAGCACTTTTATTTTCCTCATCTGTAACTAATATGTGGTATGCAAATGACAAAAATTGTGTTCTAGGCCAGCCAGCGATTCCAACCTTATTGTAGTTTTGCTAACAGATGGTAACCGCAAGCTGTGTTTCATGGTTTATTTCTTGGTAGTATTAGATGGTTTGATTGATTCTGAAATCGTATTTTCTTCTCCATGAGTCAACAAATCTTTGGCCATCACTACAAATGAAAGTGGTATCGGCTTAATATGGTAATTTTGTGATGCCATCTGTGTAATATTCTTATTGTTGGCTCTTTAGAAAAAAACATGTTGGATTCTCCCTATTTGTAAGTCACTTTGGATTAAATCATCTGCTTAATGAATCAATGTAAATGTTCAATACAGTAAGCGATTATTGATCTACAGTAGCCTTCAGAAACTGAATGATTTCCTTGCGTTCAGGTCTATTTTAATTTTAGCATGAGTCTGTTACCTTTCAAATGATATCTTGAATATGGTTGAATTTGGTTTCAATTAGTAAGACTCTTATTTTTTCATGTATATAGTGTTTATGAATAACAATCTTTGGCTTTATGTGTTACAAAAGGTAAAGGTTAATTAGATTAATAAGATTAATACATTTATTTTTACATATTAACGCACCCGATCAAGCCACTGCCTTCAAGCCTTACCAATTTAAATATTTAAGCACACACATCTCAATGCAGTGCTCACACGCTGTTTATAACGTTTTGTGTGTGTGCGCAACTGCGCACATCTAAAGCCTGTGGCCAGAAGTACAAATGCTACCTGAGCATGGGTGTTGAAAATTTGGGTGGGTCCCCAGATTTTTTTTTTACTGAAGTACGTTACATTTTTTATATTCTGGTGCCTTTTAATTAAACAATTTCTTTTATAGCCTAAAAGTTGTGTTTACCTTGGCGTGTCACAGAAGTACAATGTGGTAAAAATACGAAATGGAGTTTAAGTTACATGGACAAAATATGGACAATTGTATTGGATTTGAGGAAGTAGCAGCGTGAAAATCAAGGCTGCAGCTGAAACGGAGTTTAATTTATTAGGGCAACAATCAAGTGGAATGGATTTCACTGATAGCGCTCTAACAAGCGGACATATGCGCTAAATTAGAGAAAAAGTGATTGGGCCCAATATCATTAATCTTAAAAAGTATGGGTCTTTAAAATAACATAAAAACATATGTTGAAATAATTTCAGATCACATAATTTTTACAGTGTATGCAGTATTATTTTTCATTTGATTACTTAATTCATTTTCTGTAGTTTAAACCAAAGACCAACCTGAAAAAAACATGAAAAGCACAATTTATTTTATTCAATTTGTTGGTAATTTCTCCATTTACATGCAAATATTTATATACGATTAAATGCGATTAAATAGATTAATTAATCTGAATATCATGTTATACTTGGATAAAATATTTGACAGCCCTAGATAAAACATAAAATTTGGTAACACAAAAATGATCGTAACAAACATAATGTTGTTCTTTACCATTTTTGTTTTAATAATTTTTGTATTTTATTGCATTTTGTGCTGAAAATCTCATTACCATAATGCGTCTCTCTATGTGCATTACATGTTGGATTTCAAACACACTGTAAAAAACATTTTTAAGTTTAAACAACTTGAATATACAATTCATTTCAAATTTCGTAACTAGTGAGAAGTTATGACATTTATTGAATAAAATATAATTTTACTGAATTTATAACTTTATAAATTATAAAACGTTATAATTTAAAATAAGTAAACTTAAGAGTAAACTTAAAATATTGTAAAAAAACTGGATATTCTACTAGATATCTCAAATAAAATGAACAATTACAAAAAACAATGACAGTATTGATTATTCATGTATAATTAAATTAAGAAATAGTATTAATATTTTTAAGGGCACACAGAATGTTGGTTCCAAAAGGCTACCAGACTAACAGATTACGTTATATTTTTTTAACTGAAAATATAAATTTTCTTAGTCTGTGTACACAACATTTTCATTACCGATACAGGTAGTTTTCTGCATTTAAAACAAATTACATTTACAATTTTCTATTAAAATATACTTCATTAATGTCTCATTATGTATGATCAATAAAAACTTCCTTAGGCATAAAGGCTTCTATTTATTTTAGAAAAACATGCTCTGTTATTGACAGTTTCAAATGGTTACGGTAATGAGTTTTTTTTATTGTGTTTAAAATTCACTAAAATGTTTAAAAATCTTGCAACCAATATTCCTGAAAACCACCCAGCTCAATGGTTTCTCCACTCACAGATAAACCAATAACACAAATACTGTATATTTAAAAAATATAAAACAACAAATATACACAAGGTAGCCATTACAAGTATTTGTTAATGAACAACATACTGCTGTGTGCAGCAGTGCAGACAAGTTAAAACCCCTATCACAATGTTAGGATTTGTGTACATTAACCAGGAAAGACTCGCCCTTTTCCAACATTGTGGTTCTTTGAAGTAGCAATCAGTCATGTTTGATGTTATAATTTAATTAGATATTAATGTTGACAAAGAGTACTTTATTTGCTTACTCTGAGAATAAATATTGTATGATTACATTCCAAAGGAAAAGTCTAAGTGCCGCAAGGCCTTCTCATATTTGTGTGATTGTTTTATTGAATAAATCCTTTAAGTGGATGACAAATGTATTGTTCTTTCGACTGAAATGATGCTAACAGGAATTGATTGTTTATAGCTCTAAAAACTGAAAGCTCTGAGTATGTTGGTATTTATCATTTAAGTTTTAACTTCTTCTTAGATGTTCCTCCAAAGATTTTTGAGAAGAAATAAACAAAATTGAAATGACGGTGAGAAGAATCTCTTTTTGCATGTCTAAAAGAAAAACTGAAATGTAATTGGGATGAATGTTGAAATGTTAGTTTTCTTGTGAGTAGTACAGGTAGCGATACTCACAGTTGAAGTTGGGTTCAATTTTGTCTCCTGCTAACAAACTGTTGATTGTGATTTGGTAGATTATATGCAGCAATAGAAAAGTCATACTGGTAAAACACAGGGATTTCAACAAGCGTCCGGTGTGACCTGCAGAAGAAAAAAAAGAGTAATAAATAAATGAGAAACATTTGCTGACGTCTACAACAGGTAGGTAAGTCATAACTTTAGCCTTATGTGGAACTGTGTGCGCCTAACATCTGTGCAGAGCTGGCCATAACATAAGTGAGTGAAAAAATGAAATAAAACCTTTGTGTAATTGTTACGGAGCAATAAAATCTCAATGGCTTGTAATAACCAGATTGGTATGGTTGTAGGCCAGGTGAGTCCAGCAGTGACGCTTGCTTTAGGAAAACCAAGCATTCCTCATGTCAGAGTGAAAGTTCATTGAGTTGAAAACATCTTTCTGCTCCTATAGGAAATAGCTGCTGTAATCCACTGCTATTACCGGAAATTCACTTTTTTAATACAGAGCTCTCTCTCTTTCTCTCTCTCTCTCTTTATCGGCATACATTAACCATTGATATTTTTGGCTGGTGTTTAGGCCGTTCATCATGTAGGATCACTGGACACAGAGTTAGTTTAAGGCCATAAGGTAAAAAGTTTCAATTGAAGTGCTGTGAGTAACGTAATTATAAGCCATAAAGGAGTTGAAGGGTTTTAAAATTTGTTTCTAAAGCTGTATAAACATTTTTAAGATTTAAAGGGGAAGAGGTTGGGGTGCATGCTGGATGGTCCACTATTGAAGGACGAACAGCATTTTGATGCAGTGTGAAATTTGGGCACAATCCCTTACATTTTAAAGGGACCATGTCACAAGACTTTTTTAAGATGTTAAATAAATCTTTGGTGTTCCAAGAGTAGACATGTGATGTTTTAGCTCCATGGGCGTAGATTTAGGGTGGGACGCTAGGGACATGTCCCTAGCAATATTCAGGGAAGACTGAATTGTCCCTAGCAATAATTTCGACCAAACAATTAATCTGTATTTATATATAACCACTAATGTCCTTCTTATTCTTGTGTTTTCTATTTTTTACTTATTTTTTTTTCAGGAATCATTTAAATGAGACTAGAAATCTTTTGCAATCCCGTTCTGTAAAAATTACGCTCTATGTGGTACACAAACGGTTAACAGCTTTCGTTCTCTGCAATGCCCGCCTCCGTAACTCACATCGCTAATATGATTGGCTTTGCATTTCTTTAGTCCCGCCTCTCTAATCTTATTGCTAATATGATTGGATTAGCATTTCTTGAGTCCCGCCTCTCTAACTCACATCACTTTATGGGATTGTCTTTACTCGCTACGTGTGATAGGATGGTTTCACTTTGTACAACGCGCCAAAGTTCACTCAACAAGACGCGCGTGATTATTCGGGCTACAGGTAAGTGAGGAAGAAAGTATTATTATACCCACTGTAACTGTTTCATTCACAAAATACAGAACAAGTTGTGTCACATAATGATTCAAGGACAGTGTTTTCACCAATACACGATCCCATGTTAACCTGAGGAGTTGCAAACTTTTGTCAACCTTTTATAAATGGGGTAGCAAGGTTATTTAGGGGGTCCCTAATCCATGAAAGAAAATAACCCCAACATGGTAAAAACATGAATTCATGTCATGATTGCTGAATACTTTACATTACTGCACTGTGGTCATTACTTGCACAGATGTAGACATAATGTAAGGTTGCATTTTAAACTTAAACTATTTTTTTCACACTGATTAATTGTCTGTTAATGAAAAGAAGATTTAATGTGAACTACAGAAACGTTAATAAACTGTGTTCAGGAAACAGCATGATATACATACCATCTTCAACACTGGGATTTTTTTGGCAAATTTAAATTAAGAATTAAATATTAATTGCATATTCTTCATTGTTATAAAGTAAATATGGTTATATCTTACAATGTGATTTTCTTTCTTTTTTTGACAAAGACTTAAACAGTTACTGTTTATTAGGCTCTAGGACATAAAAAATTGTTTATTATAAATTTGGGATGGCCAGGGGTGGCGAGTCAGATGTTACTGAGTAAAGTGCATACTGAGTTGTCTGTTGTTTGTGTCAAGTAAACGGTGATAAACAGTTTTTTCAATGCAACCATTTTATTTATGTCCCCACCAATGCCAGAATCAAACCTACGCCCTTGTTTAGCTCAAAATACCATATAGATAATTTATAATAGCGTGTTAAAATTGCCACTTAGGTGTAGGTGTGTGCATAAATGTGGCGTTTTGGGTGTGTCCTTTAAAATGCAAATGAGCTGATGAAATTCAAACACTGATCGCAATGATGGTGTTTTGTTGCAATTGAAACTCAATTGTGTTATTCTCTCTCTCTTTCTCTCTGCACTAAATGCCTGTGCCATGGTTGGATAGTGCAGATTAAGGGGTGGTATTATTATAATAAGATCTCCTTATGACATCATAAGGAGAGCCAAATTTCAATTACCTATTTTTTCACATGCTTACGGAGAATGTTTTACCATGTTTTACTAAAAAGTTACTGGGTTGATCTTTTTCACATTTTCTAGGTTGATAGAAGCACTGGGAACCCAATTATAGCAGTTAAACACGGGAAAAGTCAGATTTACATTATATGTCCACTTTAAAGGTCATGCATCCAGTACAAAGGCAATATATGCAAACTAATAAATGGTTAATTCAATTGCCAGTGATAAACAAGAAGAAGAAAGGTGGAGTGTATAAACTGATAACATTTTATCTACAGTACAGAGAGGGGGTGTAGGAACATTTTAGTAATATGTGATCCTGTCAGTGAAATCCACAATGTAGTTGGTGTACACAAAGAAATGAACAGAAAGAAATGAAAATGAAGGCATACAGGAGCACTTAATGTTCATGAGTAGACCAGACTAAACTGAGCTGTCATACTACAGACACAGTGCAGATCTCTAAACACTCTGAGCCAACACTTACATTCATCTAACACGCTTATTGTCTCAAGGTTAACATGCTGTCACACAAAACACGCTCACAAGACTGATAACTCATATATAATCTCACGATTTATACGACCAGGGCCAGAGCTAAAATTTAAGGAGACTCTTGATGTGAACCAAACAGACTTTAGATTTGTGACCCTGTCTGTGACATGCAGGCTAAAGCCTCATAATCTAATGAGCATCAAAGTTTGATTTCATTTAATAATTGTAATCTTTTAAATGATCTTACTCAGTAAATATTAAAGATATCAAGGTTATATTTTCAATTGATATTATGTATAGGGGTGGCACGGTTCACAAAACCCTCGGTTCGGTTCGTATCACGGTTTTATGGCCACGGTTTTCGGTTTTGTACGGTTCTTGTTGTTATTTTTTCTTTTAATTTTTAACACTCCAGAAATGTATTATCTTATTAATGTATTAATTATCCATAATTTAGGATACAATATTAAAAAAGTTATATCATGTAATCATGCACAAACTGAATTTGACTTTAAGCACATTATTGGGACCATCTCTGAGGAAAGCCAGGTGAGATTTTGATACAGCAAGAGGGAAGACATTGATGATTTCAACATGGTTTTCATTTATTTGGCAAAAAAAGAGAATGCGCATTTCCATCTACATGAACTTATGTGCCTTTTTAGCACACTTTAACTTGCATTTATCAAACTGCCAACTTCAGTGTAGCTCTTAGATTTATCACTGAGAGGCTGCTTAAATACTGCAGAGAGTATATGTGGACGAGAGAGAAACATAAAGTTTACACCTGTAATATTTAAATCCGTCTCTTTTGTCCACTTTTGACCACTTCTGTCCTGGTTACTTTGAGGGGCAATTTATAAAATAAGATTGCGCAACTTTCACACGCTAGCAAAATGAAACTACGCGGAAATCAGCCGCTTTAGTTTTATCAATGAAAGGCTAAAAATAGCGCACGTTCACCGTGTTTTCGCGGAAGAAGTCAGAAAAAACATTCAGTACTTCAGATTAGATAAATGGGTGGAGAGAAGGCGGTCTCCTGTGGCTGTAGCCAGTCGTCTTGCACCAGTTGTGTGACACACCAGCACGACCTTACGTATTTGCGTAATTACGTCGAAAGGTCACACGTTGTATATGTGAAACGCACACAATAAACTGACACAAAGACATTAATTTGTATCATTCCACATACAGTACAACAACGTCTGAACGGTCCTCTTTCTCCACTTTGGGCGGTAGTTTCGTATACATCATGCGTGACCGATCGATGCGCTTACACATTACGTAAGGTCGCCTTGCACGTCACACGGTTGGTGCAAGATGAGAAGTTGAAGCTTTTGAAGTTGCGATGAAACTGTAAACTGTTGAGGTCAAATAAAGTCTATTAAATTGATTAACATTTTGGATGATATGGGGGTGAGTAAATTATTGTGATTTCTTTTTTATGGAAGTGGAGTATTCCTTTAAGTACTAAATGTTGTGTGAAACCCACATAATGTTTTGTGTGAGGTCCAAACTGTTTAAAAACTGTTTATTCAATGTCTGTTTGTTTTAAGGCTATTTATATGCTTGTGTACTACACAAGTTTAAACAGATGTTTACAATTTAAACGTTCAGTCTTTCTCTTTATAGAAAATTCAAAGGAAAAATACGATTGATTCATTATTAATGACTCATAATAATTGTTAAATACTGTATTAACACTCATATTTATTATTTGCTGTATCTTATTTTCCAATAAATCATTTCAGTAGCAAAAAAAAAAAAACCTTGCAACTCTACACCTGCTAATATAAAGTACTGTCAGAAAGACTTATGTCTTCACACAATTGGCACACTTGTGTTCATTTATCCTCCGACATCTACTGAGATAATCTTATCTCAGTCATCTGAGAGATACAAACTATCGACAACTGTAGTTGTTAAGAAAAAATCTGCCAAGTTTGTGTGATCATTACGAGCGTTTGCTGTAATGAAAATATTTAACACGTCTGGTCATGCCGCAAAATTTTTACTGTCTGTACAATTAACCCAATAAGACGGCATTCTGTTCGAAAGCAAATCAGTTATAGGCTTTGTCTGGTTCCAACTCTTCAGCAAAAGTCTCATAGTTTTTCATAAGTGATATAAAATATATTACGCAATAATTCAATGAATGGAATATGTGCTAATGATGGCTTTAAACAAAAAGAGACCACGGATCAGTCACACCATGTATTGAAGCCATTATGAGCTGTAGCATATTTTTTATTTAAAGCAGAAACCGAGGATAAGAGCCTCCGCGGCAATACTGGCACAGGAAACGCAAATATGGACCAGATGTGTTTGTTATTTAGTGGCGGAGAAATAATGGCCGTTCTGTTGGCGCGTTCACGTCAGCGTGTCGTTTAGGCTTCAGTTTCTCGTTATTCTTTTCCCTCATGAGCCACTTCATCCCTTTCAGACAGTCTGAATGGGTCTCACGGTTTGAATGCGGTAAGTAATTGGGTAAAAATGTTAGACGCATCTTCATTATTTCAGAGGTCAGAAATGTGGACTGGTCTAGCACAAACTATTCGAACCAAATCCTTATGTGCTATTGCCCTGATTTCTGGAGTTTCATTTTCCAAATTGAAAGTTGGAGTTGGTTTGCTCAATGACTCAAAAAAGCCCCCTGGATCCATCAAACCAGAGATATTGGTATTGGCAATTGGCTCCTTTTTGTAAATATAATTTAGATGCTGTTACAAAGGGACTATCAGTCAATATCACCATTGATCATTTAACCACATCTTACAGACAATGCACTAGCACTGACGACATCGGATCTTCGGTCGGTCATCTTGTAATACTATCACATGTCCTAAAGCTTTTAGTGATGTGTATAGATATTGATATTCCGGACTGAGAGCATTGAGCAGGATAGAGCCAAATTTAATCAATGCTATAAAAATTTTACTCCTACGGGAATGTCCCTCCTGTCGTAATTGACATAATTGATTTGAATCAATTCATTCTTAGACTGTAATGGCATTAAGCCAGAGAGAAAAAGGATCCAAGCCCAGAGTCTTTACGTAAAGTCATTCTTACATAAAGGTGAATTGCGTCATTCCGTTGCCCCTACTGGAATGAAAAGGAATTGCGAATTAAAAAAGGCATTTCAAAATATTTCCCACTATTGGTTAGCTGAAATACCTAAACATCACAGAGCTTTGGTCTTTACACTTTTAGCTAAATCAGCCTACAATTAATTATTAATTTTGGTTGATTTTACAAGTGTATATGATTTTAACCTAGAATTTTAAGTATTGGCTTAAAAAATTAACATAACTTCACTGTAAAAAATACTTTGCTGCCTTAACATTTTTTGTTAAATCAACTCAGATTTACAAATCATGTCAACAGAGATGAGTTGTCACAACTTATAAAAATAGTTGAGAAAAGTCAACTTAATTTTATAAGTTATAACAACTCACCTGCCGTTATAACAACTCATCTCTAGTCAAGATAATTAATAGTAAGTTGAATTGATTGTAAATCCGAGTTGATTCAACAAAAAATTTTAAGGCAGCAAAGTATTTTTACAGTGTAATAAATTCAAGATGAAATTGTTCAACTTAATTTTTTAAGTTAAAGTAACATAAATATATGTGTTGATTTAACAAAAATGCCAGACAAAAGAAAGAATTTAAATACCCAAAACACACTTCACTGTTTAGTGCCTACATGCATATCAAAGCTTTATAAGTCCAGAAATAATATTAATAAAATAACTTAAAATCGTTATAAAATGTAAAATAAATTCATAAAACATTATATTATAAAATAATTTGTAAGATAAATTGGTGTCCTCCTCTTTAAAAGTCTATGTAAGGCAAAAACAGTTCAAGAAGATTTCTTATACATTTGTCATTTAAAACCAATATAGTTAAATAGACGCTTTGGGACACAATCGTGTTTATCTCACCATCTGGTTCCCAAGTTTACATATCAAGAAACTGAATCATCATAGCCTCTGATTCATTTATAAAAAATGAACAAAGTCCTAGTCTGACCCTTTCTTCCTGGCATACCCAACCCACGTTTGTGAAAGGCATAAAAAATTATGCTAAACAAATTGCTGTAATATATATACAAAATAGGTTTAACAAAATTACTGTAAGTTGCATGCTATGCAAAATGTATATAATATGATTATCTGTCCCAGAGCCTTTAAGTGCATATTCATTGCCTTTATGTTTATCTTTTGAATTTTGCTAGATATATATTACACAGCTAGCGCTTTAAGGTTATTTGTTCTCCGGTCTGATGCCATGAACTTCTCAAGTGTATGATGTATTACAGCAAACTTTTTGGCAGTAGGTGGAAATGTTTGCAAAACTGTGGAACTAATATGAAAACAGACTAGGTGAGCTAATCTCAAATCACAGCAATACTTTTTATCATCAACAAAAAATAGCTATTCTTTCTGTTGTCCTGTGTTTTTAGATGCTTTATTCTTCTTAAATTTGATAACACAGCATTTATGACAAATTTATATATTTCATATAATATCATAAACATGATGCGCACCTGGCACGGGTGCTATGCCCCCCTGTTTTATAACAACTGATTTACAGGATACAGAATCTATTGTCACAGTCACATTATTTGATAAATTACATGTTTGTAATTCAAAAAATGGTGATGTGTGGTGGAAATATGATTTCTCTAACGTCCAGCAAGAACCTTTTCAAGTAATATGATAAACAATAATGCTGTATCAGCATAAATGGCACAGTGTCCTAGGAATGACCTGCATAAATGTGTTTGAGGTAGACAAAAAACTAAATGTTCGAGATATCGTAGACAGAGTCTTAATATCAGTTATTCATTATTGAACAAATATGCTCACAAAGCCAAAACTAACAGGAGTCTTTAAAATGCCTGAGGAAAAATTTTAGCAATAAGAGTGCATACCAAATACCCTTTTGTTTATTTTGCCTAAACTCATTTTCATGCCAATGCTTGAGGAGTCAAGCTTTGTATAATGCGTGATAAAATCGTATAACAGTTTGTCAGCTTGCCCGGTATTATGTGTTAGTGCAGCTAAACTGGTAGCAATGCAAAGCTCATGGGTTCGATTCTCCAGAGACACACAAACTAATATAAGGGTGATTCTCACGAAATCCAGTGTCCATTCTCACGAAATCTGTGTCCGGCATCAGAATCGTAAAAAAAAAACTTGAAGCCAATTTAGTTTTTTTGCACAAATAAGATTAAGGTCTGAACTTACTATAACCATAATTTTTTTAGAGGATTTAAAACATATTTCCTATAAAATTATTTACATTTTTTTAGATTATCATTATAAAAAATTATCATTACCGCAACCTGATATTACATTAAATATATGCATTTACAAACTCATGTTTCGGTAATGAGAACTAAAAAGTTGTCTAGGTACAATGACAAACTAAATTTAAACTTTTATCTGGAGAGAAAAAATAAGAACTGCTTACCTGGTAGCCATCTTTAGTGTCACAGTCAATTATGTCCCTCACAACAATTTTTTTAATGTTAGTTCCTTGAGGGCTTAAACAATGATTGAAAATTGTTTTTGGACACATTTATATTCCTTATTATTGTCTCTACATTTACCAATGATCACCAAATACCACATGTTTCTTTACTGTAAATGTTTATAGTATAACATGCACTGAAGCGTTTTATTTTTTTAGATTTTTTAATTATAAATATTTCCATGTCAAAGAACCCAAATCATGTCATAGACACGTTGCGGTAATGAAAATTTTCCCCTTAAATGTGGAAAAAACAACAAAATTGGTTTGTATGACATAATTTGAAATCATGTGCAAAATAGTACGTGACGAGATGTTTGTAACTGTATGCTTCATATTTTGATACTCTTACTTTGCATTTACTTTTTTATCAAAATGTTTCATTATACCTCATAAGTCTAATTTCGCGAGAATCACCTACAGTACATATACAGTACTGTGCAAAAGTCTTAGGCCACCACCACCAGACTTGTTGTTTTAGAAGTTTTAATGTCCATCGGATATTTATTTTTCAATCTATTTTATTAAGATACAAACAGAAAATACAGGAAATATGGCCAAAAAATAAAAAAATAATAATTTTCAGGACTAATGTGTTTTTGAGCAGAATGAAGTAAAAAGAAAAATTTCTTTAAAATTAGAAATTAGGATTCAATTTTATTTAGGTTTAAGAGATCCTGCAGTTTCCTGCTATTGCTCAAGTGGAAAGGGATTTTACCCTAAATCCTTAACACATCAGTTTATATTTTTATACAGTTTTTAATACCACATTTTCTGGATGTATTCCACTAAAGAGACTGAGAAACAATTATATATGATCACTTTAACATTGCAAAAACAACTAATCTAATTCTGGCATGCTGGTCTAAGACTTTTGCACAGTAATGTATATTTTGAATGCACTCGACAAAGTCGATTTGAATAAAAGTATTTACCAAATGCATTCATGTAAATGCATCTCGGTAGGCCTAAAGAACTCCCTAAAAACTGCTGGGTTATACTGTAAATTAAGCAATGCTGGATTGTTTTTGCCCAAAATGCTGGTTTGGTTCAACCCATGGTTGGGTCAAATATAAACATTTTCTAAGTTTATTTCACCCAATGGTTTGTCCCCTTTTTGACCCAATCGTGTGTTAAAATAACCCAGCATTTTTTAGGTTGTACTGTATATTAAAAGCGAACTTAATTCCAAGAGCTACATTTCCTGGTGTTTATAAAGAGTTACAAAATAAATAAATAAATGAAGACGACTGCCCCCTGTTAGGAACTGTGAATCACGGGCCACACGACTTCCTGAGGAAGCGAGGTAAGGCCGTGTTTCGGTGGGTCGAGGTCCCTCTCTGACGACCTCTCCATTCAGTTAGGTTTCCTCAGGAAACCATCTTGCCTCCTGCATCCCCTCAAGAGTACAGATTGTCTGTTTGTACTTCGTTCTGCGGTACGTAAGTCATATTTCTCCTTTTCTTTAGGGGATCACGGGGTTACTCATTACTTAAAAATGTGTCTCTCACAATACAAGCTCAAGGTTAGCTTGACATATTTGATCATTTTTACTGTCCGTCTTCAGATTCCTCTTGGTTTACGGCCTGCTTTCCAAGATCCCAACTTGACCTGATTGTAATATGTTCACTAAGAGTGCTGTAATAAAATGTCTGACATTTGGTAAAGAAGCAGTAAGGAATCCTAAAATCCACCTTCGGTTTCATTTCTCCCTCGGTAATTGTCCGATGAGATCTACCCAGTTTTACATCAGCACCTTTAAACAATCGTGGCTAAGGAGAGGTAAAGGCGCTGTTATTAATAGGTAACATCTGGCCGTGATGACGCAGGGCCAGCTGAGGTACATTTGCAGGGTCTGACTCAACCCTCATGTGGAGGGTCTAAACAAAACAAACAGATGTACTGCAAGAACGCAAGCTGAACAAAGACAAAAGATTTTCAGTTCAACAACATACCAGTGTGAATCTAAACGCCACACCATTCAGGTAACCTGAATATGTCCTTCTGGACCAATAAAGGTTGCAAGATATAAAATTAGGTGTGGTAATATTGCAGATTATAAACTTGTAAAAACTGTTTCCCGGACAGGGTTTAGATTAATCCAGAACTATGCCTTAGTTATATTAGGGCATTTAATAGTTTTTACTTGCAGTGCTTTACAAAAATATTACTGGTATGCATCTTGAGACAAAACAATGGCATTGATATATGGTAAAACAAGAATTTTTTGCATTTTTTTTCTGGGACTTCCACCACACATCACAGATACAATTATGTTTTATTCACTTTATTTGATAAACGTCTATCCATTTAACTTTTTGGTGTTAATAATTGAACTTTGTTTTGTTATCTTCATTAGTAACGAAATAAAAATTTGTTACATTTAAGTGGTTTAATTTTTTAACAATGCAATTGGCATTTCCATTAAACACTTTCCTGGACCTGGACCACAAAACGTCTCAGGTTAGGTATGTAACCTCTGTTTGAGAAGGGAACTAGACGCTGCATCTCCTTTGCAATACTTCCGGCGTACCTGTACACCCACTTGGGCATATGCCAGATAAAGTGGGTGTTCCTTTTCAGCCTATTTATGCTCACTGGCTTCCTCCTATGAACTCACGCCAAATTTTGGATACAAACTGAAAGATCGTGTATAAACATTCCAGTCAAATGTTTATATACTTGTATGTTTAGGCCATACAGAAATATGTATAGAAATGAAAATTGTGTGAAGACAACTCAATTTCAGAAGAGCACAGCTATGATGTCACATGCCGGAGATGAGCCGTGCCATAAAGAGGTGATGGTGCAAGACAACAGCTGTAGAGACGGGAAATGTCTTCATCTGGCCAGCCGCGGGCAGTCAGCTAACACCGTGAACTCCTGACATTCATACGTCAGCGTCTTTAAGCACAGCTTGAGCACCGTGTGTAAGATATCTGCACTTTCCAGTAAAAAGCTGTCATTAGATCAGCACCATATGTGCCAACGTAATGCCTTAAATGATTCGTTTGCAACTTTCTCCAACTTTGTTTATCCAATTTGTGCTTAGGCATATTCAGTAAAACGTTTAAATGCAGTATGCATAGATCTTAAAAGAGTCCACCCATTTTGATCCATACACACTATCCACTTTTAAGTCTGATCACTACCGAAAATACAAGCACACATCTTACCAGTTTTGCAAAGGCAATATTGAATAATAACTGCAGATAATTGTGCTGATATATAAAATTACAAAATATTATGAATTTGAAATATTATTAAAAAAATAACAATAACGTGCCAAAAATGACACCAAGAAGCAATTTAACCCCCCACCTCTTATTACTTTTTATGTGTATTGGAAAATAAGTTCCTAAGGGGATATGGAGCAAAAATTAAATAAAGTTTAGTTTCACGTGCGCAAAAGAAACTATCGCGTGCACACATGAAACTATCGTGTTTAGTTTCGCGTGCGCACGTAAAACTATAATGTGCGCACGTGAAACTATCGCATGCGCACACCAAACTATTGCGTGTGCATGTGAAAGCGATAGTTTCATGTCCGCATGCGATAGTTTCACGTAGACACGAAACCTTCACATGCAGAACTTTTTTAAAGTTTAGTTTCGCATGTGCACGTGAAACTATCGCATGCGCACACCAAACTATTGCGTGTGCATGTGAAAGCGATAGTTTCATGTGCGCATTCGATAGTTTCATGTGCGCACATTATAGTTTTACGTGCGCACGAGAAACTAAAAACTACAGTTTCATGTGCGCACGCTATAGTTTCACGTGCGCACGCGATAGTTTCACGTGCGCACGCGATAGTTTCACGTGCACATGCGAAACTAAACTTTAAAAAAGTTCTGCATGTGAAGGTTTCGTGTCGCTAAACTTTCGATTTTTTTACTCCAATGTCACCTTGGGGGCTCGGTATATTTGTAATATGTTTGGTTTTCAAAAAAATATGCATTTATTGAATAAATCAAAACTCGCACCCATCATCTTTGCACTACTAATGCAATGCTCAACTAAGCTACAGTATTTCTGCTCAACAAGCCACACAATTTAAGGTGTCATTCATGTCTGGTTCACAAGCAATGCAAGACCAGTTACACACCAAAGTATTGGGTGAAAAACACTAAGTATGAACACTAACAATAGTAATACTTGCCGAAGCAAGAAGCACTGATAAAGCAATAGAGAGTCTGTTAAAATCATACGGGTCAGCTTGTCCTCAGGTTCAGAGGAGCCCGTATCAACTCAACTCAATTACAGCTGTTAAACTTCATCGCCGAAGGCTGGAATCTCCTAACTCAGACAGACAGAGCGGACGAGCCTGTGCAAGCCTCAAACACGAGTGTCAAAGGAAGAAGAGTCTAGGAACGCTCAGATTGTGCTCTTCTGGTAGTTCTCCAGACCCTCCCTCCATATAAACAAACTTCATGCATCTGTTCTGGTAATAAATGAGCTGTAAGTTCATATCAATCTCTCATCTCTCTTGATGACATCTTTGCTTATTAAGGTATGAGCAACATCTGTATTATAAATATTGTAGATATTACGATAGCATTATCAGCACGCCTCCAGTTAGAGTGTTTGTTTATGGCTTGTTTATGTAGGTTAAAGGGATCAAACCAGACTTAGACGTGATCTCATCAAGTAATTTGGGTGGACAACTTGCCCAGGATGTGAATTTGAAAAGAATAAGGGTTTTGTGGGAACTAATTTTTAATGTTTACTGATCTTTCTCATGTTCTGAATACTGAAGGGAAATCTCCTCCGAGCCACTGTGACTACTGCTGGGATTAAGGGTAAACCCTCTGGCATTAAACTATGTTTTGATCATTGTAAAGACTGCATGTCTTTTAACATGAAAGGCACTGATTTCTCCTGGTTAGAAACATTTGAGTACATTGTCCCAATTAATCAATGTTTCTGTGTTTTTAGGTGCCTTTGGAGGGAGGCAACATGAATGCTAGAGGGGATTTCATTGGACAAGCATTAATATGTGCCTGTAAATGCAAAATAATTTCATAAAAGCAAAAGTTTGTACAGTATATTTGTTAAACAAATATCTAATCCATTTAAAGAGTTAGTTTAAGAATAGAGAAGTTAAAAAAAAATTCTGGTCTTTAATGGGACCCCATTTCATTTACCGTTATATTTTCGGATAAAAATGTTCCTTCGACAAGGTTTTTTTTTTCATAAAATATCTCTTTTAAAATCTCTTCTGAAACCTCTGAGAGATTACTCTGGAATTGTTCTAAGAAAAAGCTTTATTAAATCTCCATTTAGTCTCCGCCTGGAATGTCATTACTGTCCTGAAGAGACTTAGATAATACTGTAACATATAAGAGTAGTTTAAATAATATTTTTACAAAAAAATTGACACAATTTAACTTCAGGAAGGTGTCATTTATGACCCTGGACCACAAAACGTCTCCTATGTAACCTCTGTTCCCTGAGAAGGGAACGAGACGCTGTGTCTCCTTTGCCATACTTCCAGCGTACCTGTACACCCGCTTTGGCAAATGCCAAATAAAGTGGGCATTCCTTTTCGTCCTATTTATGCTCACTGGCTTCCGCCTATGACATCATGCACAACCATTGGTCGAGTTTTATATACATACTTAGACGCCGTAACGCTGTAGGCATTCCCAAAGCGTCAGCTCTCTGACGCAACGTGGAGTTCCTTTTAAAGGGAACCAGTCATAAATAGCACGGGTATATTTGCAGCAACAGCCAACAATATATTGTATTGGTCAAAATAATGTTAAGTGTTCCATGAAAATATTAAATATATTTAAGATGGCTAAGGACTTCATTTGGACAACTTCAAAGGCGATTTTCTCAATATTTAGATTTTTTGCACCCTCAGATTCCAGATTTTCAAATAGTTGTATCTCGGCCAAATATTTTCCTATCCTAACAAACCATACATCAATGGAAAGCTTTTTATTTATTCAGCTTATTATAATTCTTCATTATTTATATGATGTATAAATTTCAGTTTAAAAAAATAGAGGGTAAATTATGTGCAGAATTGACTTATGTGGCTGAAAGTGTATCTAGTTTTTGGCCTGCTTCTCAATCTTGAGGCTGATACGGTGAATGTAATGAGGTAATAGATAAACTTGTGAACCAATGACACATTGAGGAATGCCGGGAAAAGTGAAGAGACTGCATTCCAGCTTCTCCCACTCACCAAACCCCTCAGTAAACATGGCATTGCCAGTCACTGAGAAACTAAGTTTTAGTTTTCTAACACCATAGCTACAGTATAGGCTGAATCCCCCTCCATTTAATATCAACATAAAGAAAAAGACCCTTAGAATGTAATGCATTTAGGCTTGTAAGTTGTCTTTTTTTTTCAAGGAACCACATATGTTTCATTTCAACAGAAATATGTTAGTGACAAGTACACAATGAACCTTCATATAGAAAGTTAATCATGAAGATCTCTGCTATTCTTGACATGAGAAGAAGTATTGTCGGTCGTGAACATGTCAGAGTGACATGCAGATGTCAGGACTGTGTAAAACACAATCGCTTACTTTTAAACACATCATATATTACTCATGACACACAATCTTGTGCCTATAGTTGTAAATAATCACTCTGAGCTACTCAAATTCTTCCTGTAATATATTAAGCGATTATGTTAAATGTTGGATTCATAAATAAAATGCTTAAAAGGTTCCTGACAGCCATTTTTGGGTCCTCAAAGAAGAACCATTTCTTTTTAACACTTTTAATCTGAAGAAATTTGTCACTACATTTTTTTTAACAGAAATGTTATTTAGTTGTTAAAGGTTCTTTATAGGACCATTTAGCCCATTTGGGCGCAAATTCAAAATATTTGTTCGGAGTGTCATGTGTGTTTCTCGTGCTTTCAAAATATGTGTTTGTTGCGTCATGTGAACCATGTGCATCACGTGTTTTGTTCAAAATAAGTGCCTGCTGCACACGCATCAAAACCGTTTATGATAAAAGAGACGCTCACGTTCACAAAATACACGCAAGACACTCCCTTAACACTAAACTCTGATTACACATGAGATTATGTGAGTATCTGGCAAACGCGAGCGTCTCTTTTATCATAAACCCTTTTGATGCGTCTCTTGCAGCAGGCACTTATTTTGACAAGACACGTGATGCACACAGGATCACTTGACGCGCAGAATACATATTTTGAAATTACGAACCACACACATGACGGCTACATACATGTTGTGACGAACTTCGCATCGAGCGCCCTCGAAAAAAGAAGTCATCGGCCGCCACTTTTTTTAAGAGTTAAAATATTTTCTCCTATTTCAGTCTAATGCACATAAGGGTCTTTCTTTTGCTCTAGGCAATACACATAGTTAAAAAATGGATCAAAGCATTGTCAAATTCATACATATTATGTAATATCAAGTCTCAGGAAAAGAAATGCATCTCCATCTGTGTCCCCATGACTTCTGACATAATTAATTATTATAAACATGAATTTTATTTTACTCAAATGTTATGCAATGGTTTAATATATCTACTTCTGATTCCAATGGCATGAGGTTAAAGCAAGGGCCAACCTTCCAGTCTCTATTGTGAAGCCAACACGAGAGTGACTAAAACTGCAATTCATCGACTTGCCACTGGAGACAGTCTCCAAAAGGGAGTTAATCCCATAGACCCAACATGTCAAAATGCCCAACTTTACCACAGAAATAAATATGTTTACAGCTTGGTACAAAAAGTGGTTTTGGCTTTATAGCTAATTTTGACAACTGTGATTAAGCCTTGAAGTTCTGCAAAATTAAGGGCGTGGCCACTTGATTGACGGGTGAACTGCCACTTCAGAGCGGGCTCTGGGCGGGGGTGGTTTTAGAAACCAGTCAGTTAGAAACCTCTTTACCCATTTTCGGTTATCTGCGAGTGATGCAAAGTGACACGCTGCCAAGATGGCTCCAGCAGGCTCCAGCAACAATTGGCTTCAAAAAATCTCTTCACAAACGTATGGGTAATGTCACGGACACTACATCCATATTTTTTACAGTCTATGGGGTAAATCAGGGATATCTGTTTGGGGTGGAACAAAATAGATGGCAAAACCTGTTTCGAATAACTTTCGCAATTCCAATCGGTGCCACTAGTGTCACAGAAATTACCCACCTCACCTTTAACATCCAAAGTGCAGCTCATAAAAGGTGGAATGCAAGTTATCACACGGGAAATGTCTAGGCTGAATTTAAATGACTGTAAGTGAAGATGGCAATATTAAACACTCACCTTGCATTGCTGTCTTTGTCGGTTCGGCAAACAGCGGGATGAGTAAAAGATAGATGAGGTAGACAAAAGACAGCCAGTTGTAGCGGAACAGACATGCTGTGGAGATAATAAACAGATCAAAAATGTGAAATGGAAAAAAATGAGCATGATTATTTATAAAATCGTTTGCAATAGTAAAGTCTTTAATTAGAGGGTCTGCTATTCATTTAGTTAAGCACTGTGAAAATGTTCATGCATGAGTATGAGTGTCAAAACTCCCTAAGGCTTTTGGTTGTGTATGAGTGCAAATAAATGCAAAATGTTTTGCTATCACCAGCTCTCTAATCCAAACACGTTACACTCCGTTTCCCACAGATCTACATCCCTGTGGCTATGTCAGTGCCGAATATCACATTTCTTTTTCACAGCCCGTGCTGAAAACTGCACAGTTCATGTTAATATAATCATGATTGATGCAATTTTAGTCTGGCATTTTTCCCAGGCACCCATCAATCAATGACCTCTACAAACTTATACCTGCGGGTCTTTCATTCTTCAGCCAGCTGAAAATGTCTCATTATATGTCATTTGATTTTAATTTTAAGTGAAGTGGCCGCTCTTTAGTCTCGGGTAAGTGAAATATAGGAGTGCTGTACATTTTAACACCCTCCTGAGGCAAAATTCAAATTAGTGTATGTTGTAAATGCTGTGTTATATGGAAATTATTCATTTTGTCATTGATCACAAGCAGCGGCCTCTAAATATTGGACACATATTTTAAAAGCGTCATTTAGTATAAAAACTGGAATGTGAATGCAAAGAATAATAAAATAGGCACATAAAGCAAGATAAAGAAAACATAACTTATCATGAAACAAATTACACTGAAAAAAATTATTTAGGTATCAAGATAAAATAACAGAAATAGTACAAATTATGCAGAGATTAACAAATAAGCCTATTAAACAAGCTACATATGCCAAACATGAAAACAAACAATGCTGCTTCATGTTTTTCGAAGTTTTCTGAGTCTCGTGCCAGCCTTTCTCTGTCAGATGTGGACATTGAAGTGTACGGCTGTATGAGAGGATTTTAACTTCAGATTATGGTTAAATTATAGTGCTGGGAAACCTTCAGTCATTTTAGAAACCACTGCAAACAATTTTTGTTATTATTAAGTTGACCGACAAAGTCTTATTATTCATGTAAACCTGGCACGTACTGTAAAAACATTTAATTCATCGTAAGGTAATAAAACGTAGCTTTCTTTAGACCCTGTGAGGACGTTAACCCCACGGCAGCACATCCTGATCCTCTGCCCGCAAAAGCAGACTTTAACCTAGACCAAAAGTTGGACGCTTTGGTTCTCTTGACCGCACTGGTCTATGATTGTCTTTTTATGCACAATTGCTTTAGTCGCTTTCAAGAAGTTGCGTGCATTGTGTAGCATCAAGGATGAAGACGTAAATCTTGTTTTCCCTGACAAATTGTGCAAAAAGATTTCGGGAAGAAAGATTTGCTTCGGTTTGTCTCATTTAAAGCCACATCCTGGCATTTCCAAATCTGGAAATCAAACATGTTTTAACTGTGCAGGGCGGCCTCCTCTATATTCCCATGTGGACTAAACCTGACCACAAGTAAAATGCAGCATCAAAAACTTCAGCATCATAAACTACAGCAAGAGATTTAAGATTATTTGAGGGTGAACTAAAACACATTTTAGATATCTTTGAGATATTATTTTTATGATAGTTATGCACACTTTCATTCATTTCCTATTACTGTAATGCATCTAAACATTTGATTTATTTATTTTTTGTTATTTACATTATTTAAAGGGGACATGTCACAAGACTTTTTTAAGATGTCAAATAAATCTTTGGTGTCTACAGAGTACACATGTGAAGTTTTTGCTCAAAATACCATATAGATAATTTATTATATCATGTTAAAATTGCCACTTTGTGGGTGTGAGCAAAAATGCAAATGAGCTGATCTCTGCATTAAATGGCAGTGTCGTGGTTGGATAGTGCAGCTTAAAAGGCGGTATTATCCCCTTGTGACATCACAGGGGGAGTCAAATTTCTATGACCTATTTTTCACATGCTTGCAGAGAATTGTTTACCAAAACTAAGTTACTGGGTTGATCACATTTTCTAAGTTGATAGAAACACTGGGGACACAATTATAGACTTTTCAGCAGTAACAACATAAACAAGCGGCTGTCGTGGTCCGCACGTAACTTCCGGTAAACTCGGCTAATGCTGCATTTACACCGACCGCGGTAAGGGCGTGAAGCGCGAGTGATTTCAATGTTAAGTCAATGTGAAGACGCGTTGACGCGCGTCAAGAGGTCCCGCGGCGCGGAAGAGGCGTTCGGCGCGGCGCGGAAGACGCGTTTCCGCCTCTTTCGCGCGTGAAGCTCGGGCGAAAGGCGCGAATTGAGCGTTGTGCGCGGTACGCGCGGTAAGCGCGAATGGTGCTTTTTGTGCATCTAGCGGTTCACGCGAATTTGCGGCTGACGCCCGAGTTGAAAAATTTGAACTTTGGCGGAATTTCGCGCCGCGTTAACCAATCAGGAGCCTGCTTGCTGCTGTGGTGGCAGCCCCGCCCGGAGTCACTCACTCAACCAAGGCTTGATATTGTCCATAAGCAGACACCCGGAGCTATACGACACAAGTTCTTATTTCTATAGAGGAGACAGGAATAAAAAGGACCTCGCTTGGAAGAGTGTCAGTGAGGACATTAGGCAACCTGGTAATTGTAATACACACTTCACTTTTGAGTCACGTGACGTTTATCGACCCGTGTCGTTTATTTTCCCCATAGTAAGGTTACCAAATACAAACTGGTAACTCTCTCGATAAATGCACAATCAACATCAGTCATTTTGCAAAAAGACAACCGCATAGCACTTGCCCCTCCCACAAGAAGCGGAGTTTGCCTCTGACGCGCGTCAAATGCTTGGTTTTTCCGCGCGTCTACTCCGCTCTACACGCGCGAATGCATCCAAATTGTTCAAGCGGCAAACCACGCGCGGTAGACGCGATTTTGACGCCCAAACCGCGTTTGGTGTAAACTCAGCATAAGAATAAATAACAACAAAATTCTTTAAACATAGTTTATTTATATAACAAGCCAAAAAACAACACATAGATTACCTAGGAAACCAAAACATTTTGTTATTTTCGACGAGGCATTTGTTCAAGAGATCAGTTTAGCAACTAGTCAGACCATTAAAAAAAACGAAACTGGAAGTAAAGTTCGGATCCAGACGTGTATCACGTCAGCGCACGTGCATCCGAAGAAACCGTCTAAACATGGAAAAAGTCAGATTGTCTTGTACCCTTTAACAATGCTCTTATTAGACTTACATTACAGTGATATAATTAATTATTATTTAGTTAATTAATGTAATACATAATAATAATAATAATAATAATAAAGTAAAGTAAACATCAATCAAAGGCTGTATAACAGTAGTACACTGTTCTGTAAATACTTAAATATATATATATATATATATATATGTATGTATGTATGTATGTATGTATGTATGTATGTATGTATGTATGTATGTATGTATGTATGTATGTATATATATATATATATATATATATATATATATATATATATATATATATATATATATATGTGTATATTTAATTCATTTCCTATTACTGTAATGCATCTAAACAGTTGATTTATTTATTTTTTGTTATTTAATTATTTAAAGGGGACATGTCACAAAACTTTTTTAAGATGTCAAATAAATCTTTGGTGTCTACAGAGTACATATGTGAAGTTTTATTTAATGTAATACACAATAATAATAATAATAATAATAATAATAATAAAGTAAAGTAAACATCAATCAAAGGCTGTATAACAATAGTACACTGCTCTGTAATTACGTGTATATATATATATATATATATATATATATATATATATTACAGTAATCAAAAACATATTTGTTTATTTTTATTTATTCATTGTTGTATTGTGATTTGCTTCTGTCATAAAAAAATCGTAAAGTCACAATGAAACAGAAGTAGTGATTGTCTTATTTTCCCTGTCGTGACGTATATCCAAATAAAACGGCTTCTGAAATAAAAAAAAGGAAGGATTTAACTTGAATTTGTCCATTGAGGACAGATTGGATCTTTAAAAGTTGTGTAATTTTGATATTTGCTAATCGCTTCAATCTTTTCCCAGAGATCTGAAGTAAAGAGAGATCGTTTTAGGCAGCGGATGAGATTTGCACAAAAAAATATGATCTTAACATATTGTTAAAAGTTTTATTGTTGGCTCAAACTGAACTTTAAAGAAACCCATATCAACAAACAAACCACTGCAGTTGTGGTATGAATAGTGCTAAGAGAAGTATAGTTTCTGAACATTAGCATAAAGCTGTTTACAGAAATAAGAGCCAGCAGCTTTGGCTGAAGTTTGTGGGTTTTCTTAAAGTTGGACTGTTGGTGGCTTTGTTAATATCCTCTCTGCATGTTTCTGTGTGTCGGGGTGGAGGATTACGACTAAAAATATTTGGTCCGTTTTAGATTTCAAAGCAACGTCCAAATGAACGGCCATTGTCTCGTTGTGTTATTGCAGGGATTCTAAATAGGATTATTTTGCAGTCTCGGAAGAGAGTCTGTTTGTGGTATTAGCGGGATAAGCCATCCATTAACACTCCCCAGATGCCAACTGCATATTGGCATCAGCGTAAAGTGTAAGCATAGAGCAGACTTCTTATTCAGCTCCATCTATGGGACACAGTAAGTGTTTACAGTGAAACCTAAAGGCTGCTGGCCATCACAAACACGCTACCCCTGAAATGAACTATATGGTTTATTTTCATTGCCGTGCAGCAAAAACTACCACTCATTAGCCATGTATAGGCTACATCAGGGGTTCTCAAACTGTAACGCTTACAGGGGACCAAAATTTCCCCCTTAACATTTAAATAGTTCCTAAGCATATTTTTACATTTGTTTCATAGTCCTTCAACTTATGTGTTTTTAAGAGGGTTGATTTGCTCAAGTTACATGTGGACTCAATAGTTATAATTTATATAATAATCTTGTATTATTAAGGGGATATTTACATCTAAGAACCATGTCAGTCTATATACTGCTGATTTTTAGAAAAGCTTTTAAGATCATTTAAAAGTATAACAAATTATTTCACGGACCCCCTGGCTAACCATTGAGGACCACCAGGGTTTCCTCGGACCCCACTTTGAGAACCCTTGGGCTACAGCATGCAAGTTTGAGATTTCATGAGCATTTCTGTTTAATGGATTCTATATATTTTATTTTGTATATTTTGGGGGTTGCGCTTTTATGGACCTGCTTCAGGGGTTGAGGTTTAGCAGGGTTACCATCTCACAGAGGCATTCTGGGATTGAAACAATAAGATGAATAAGACTGTTGTTTTAAACTGAGTCTGTGATTATAATGGTTGTAGACAGATGTATAAAACTTGCTGTTTAAGTGTTTTTAAAAGGTATTAGGGCAATGTTTCGATTTGACACACCATGTGTGATACAGCTGTTATGTTAGCTCGGCTTCCTAATATGTAACTGTTTGGGTATAAACAAATAGAGAATTGGAAATAATGATGGTATTGGCTGTTTGACAAAAATGTAACAAAGTATGAATTATCTAGCAAGCTCTTGGAGATTAATAAAACAAGCAAATGTTTGCTTCTGTCAGTCTACTAAAAAAACAATGATTGTTAACACTGACTTTACAATGACTAATAACAAGTCTCGGATAGATAAATATATAGGCTATCATAGTGTTTCAAACTATTGTGAAATTGAAAATAAATAGTTTACACAAAAACTTAAAATAGGTCAAACATGACTAAATCAATTATCAGAGAGGGTGCGCGGGGCAAAAACTAACACGGGGTTAGTTGTAACACGGACCGTTTACATTGTTGCACAGGGTTGAGAGATTTTTTTTCTGTATTGTTTTCACGCTGTCAAAAGACGATCTCCCACAAATTTATGGAAATGTATAATGTTTTTTTAGAGAGTTATTGATGAACGAGTGTTTTGGTGACATCTAAGTTGGGTGTGTAAGATACCAAATTCAATGCCATGTCATATTAATCAGTGTCTTGTTGACTTAAACATAGCATCGTTTTGAAATGTCTGCAGCTCTTAGCAACTTTTTCGGTGGGCTTGAAAATATTTTGACCCAGTGGGGTTAATTGTAACGCTGTGCTACAACTAACCCCTCAGTACTTACTATATGAAAACCGCTAACGTTAGCGTAATTCTTGCCATTGTTTTAAATAGACTACACATGAATGATTGCTGGCTGCCAACAAAATAAATGTGCCTGTCTTATCAAAAATCATGTGTCAAATGTATTTTTGTTCATATCTTTAATATTGATTGAATAAGGTCACATCAAAGATTAAAATCATAATGAAATGAATGGCTAAAATCAGACTTTGATGCTCATTATCTCAGAATTTGATTTTGAAACTGTAGTATGGTTATTACAGACTGGGTCACATATTAAAATGTTGTTGTTTTTTCTCACATATTTAGACATTTGTATCCATTAATAATTGAACTATTGTTAGAAAAGGGCTGGATGAATGAATACAGTGTAGATACCTGTCTATTATAGACAGATATATAAACAATATCCACTTCAAGTATATATACAAAATAGTATTGAAATATTTGCCTGCAAACTTAATTTTTAGCAAGTGTTACAACTAACCCCCTGCCTGTTACAATTAATCCCACCTATGGGGTAGGTTGTAACGTTTGCACTTCTATCACGTTTGGTGTAATTGTCCAAGAATGGTAAGTAATAGAAACAAACTTCAAATGTTCATTTGTAGCAGAGATGTGTGTGTTGCTTTTGTAAAAATATAATTAATCAAATATTTTTTTTAATGATTGAGCCAAAACAAAAAAGCTTTAGGTTGTGCCCCGCTCTCCCCGCTATTTTCTTCAAAGATGTTGTACAGAGAGAATTGCAAACAACTTCAAATTTAAGCAATGAAAAAAATACATACACTGTAAAAAGTTTAAAGATTGATCAACTAAAAAAATACTTTTTTATCAACTTACATTTTTCACTTAAAGTTGAAAAAATTAAATTTTTAGGTGTTACCAATTGAATTTTTGTAAGTTGATCCAACTTTTCACTTTTTACAGTGTAGGTACTGTACTGTAATAATAAATCGACAGCTGAACAGTGAACATATTGTTTTTTTAACAACACTAAAGATATTTTAGCTGAGCTGGTAAACCACGACATTTGCAACATTTTTTTAAAAAATCACGCACACGACAATCATTATGTATATTTTAAATATGTCGTAACTTGCTTCAGATAAACACGTCTGCTCAATCTATAAACGTGAACGTCATCATTGCGAGAGGAAAATTCCATTGAAACTTTTGTTCATATTCGCAAATCATTAAACTCAGCAGCACTTTAATCATTTTCACGTTTAGTTAGACGAGTCTAAACAATGTGAGCTTTCAAACACTGATTTGACAGGATTTCAAATAAACGCCACGTTACTTTCATAAATTGCTTTTCAAACAAACGCCTCTAATCAAGCGCTATTGTTTTTCTCCAAGTGCGCTCGTCTTGTTAGTTTAACAACTTCGTAATTTATATGCGAACGGCAAAACAACACCTGCAGGTAAAGCAAATAGTAGTGTAAACAATACCTTAATCTTCCTGTAAAGTTTTGCAATAAATAAGACTGACACCTGAAACTGTTAATATAACATGACTAAATTTAGTTTTTAAAAGGGTTGTTTGCTCTGGATTTTAGTGTTGAGGTGTCTCCAACAAGAATCCATTTGTACAGTAGTATGTGTGTTTTTTCTGTCATGTCTTATGTATCACAGACGTTGCACAACATATGACTATTTAGACAGCATGGCAACTTTACAAACAGCATGTTAGGGTTTAAAATAAACACAGAAAAGTTAATCTGGGAAAATATCGCAGTGACTAAGATGCAAGTGAGTCATTTTAACAAACATGTGCGATTGATTTTAAATGCTCCAAATTTGTCTAATTAGAAGGAAAAAACATCAAAAAATGAAAGCGTATCAAATGTTTTGAATGTCAAATATGTTTAAACGTAGTGTTGCAAAGATGTTCAAAGCCAACAGGCTAATTTTCGGTCCTCACAAGGTTTTTTTGTTGGGGGGCATGTGTTGCATTTCGGTTGCTCAATAGTGCCCTTTAGTTTATGTGTGTGAGTCAGAGTAGCCTGGGCGCTTCCTCACAGGCCGTGGCCCTTGTGTGCTGTGGGCTTCTGTGTTTAAACAATGTTTGAGAAAATCTCAAACCCCTCTGGCAGACAGACAGACCACTAAGACCTTTGATTTAATGAGTCACTCAGCCAAGCTTAAAGCCAGCAATGAAAATATCCAAAACGGCAGACAAACCACTAACCATTTGATAATGGGCTCCAGGCCTATGCCCAACATAACATCGATCTTTAGATCTTACTGTCACCAGGGTTTGTGTAGGAGGCAAATATCAGGAGTCACTTCACTTCTTCGGTTTATTGTTTACAATCAATTCACTTTAAAGACTGAATACTGAATATAGTACTGTGCATTTTAATGCTATCCAGTATTTAATAGCTTATACTGTATCTTGTGAACAATTGTATTTGCAGTTATTAAACATATTTATCTATACATCATATTTATATTGAATGGAAATGGGCTCATGTAAAAGACATGTATTAAGACATTGAAATCATACACTATCTGTCAACCCAGGCATGAGGCCAAGGGGGAGACAAACCAGAATGCTGTCCCAGGCGCAGTGTTGATAAGGATCCACTAAACACCTCTGCTAATTGTCTGGGGCCCACCATTATAATTTTGTCCTAGCCCCCATGACTTCTAGAGGAGGTGCAGTCTGTACTTACAGACATGTGATTGACTGTTTTCCACATAAAATCATCCTACATAATGTAAAGATCATACATTGAAAGTATAACCTCGACATATGTAATATCGACTGAGTAAGGTCATGTGAAAGATTGAAATTAATGTGAAATCAAACTTTGATGCTCCTAATATCATTAGATTATGAGACTTTAGCCTGGGTTTCACAGATTGGGTCATATGTATGTATCATGTGGTTACAATAATAATAATAAAAAAAACTAAATAAAAAAAAAATATATATATATATATATATATATATATATATTTGGGATGCACCGATAGGATTTTTTTTGGGCCGATATCGATACCGATTTAAACAGACAACTTCTGGCCGATACCGATATTAAACACTTGTATACAATACTATACAGTTGTTCTATTAGCTAGTTTATTTCTGCATCAAATTATTTTTACCTGAACACGGATTGGATCTAATTAACATTCAACTGACCAACATAATAAGAGAGGCACAAATTAAGCTAAAAAAGACATCATGACAACCTTAAAAGGTGGTTTTTGCTATTCAGTATTTATGTTATTAACGACATTAACTTATTTTTTACATATAATGGATTTCTTTATGCTGTTAATTAATAAACAATCGGTATCGGCCTTTCTCGTGCTATTGCCGATATGCCGATGGTTTCAAATTAATCAAAAATCGGCCGATAAATATTGGCGGCCGATACATCGGTGCATCGCTAATATATATATAAATTATCTAGATTATCTAGATAATAGATAACAAATTATATTATTATATTTTTTATGATATCATTCATACTTTTGTACTGCATGTGATAAACCATTATGTTAAGCAGTATGCTTAATGTAATTGTGACACTGTATTGTTTTTTATGCTGTTTTTTTACGTTAAGCATAGAAAATGAAAATATGAATACATCATTTTGACCCGAAGGCAATTTATTATTTATGTGGTTAGCTGCGGGAACTACAGGTCCCAACATTCCTGGCAAGAACCTTTACACCCAACCTAAATAACATTGACATTGAAATGATACCAAAATATACCCAAAAACATTAAAAATACCCAAAAATACCAAATTGTCTATAAGAACTGAACATTAATGTCAAACATAAATGTGTCAGTTCATTGATGCTGCATGGGGAATTTATGAGAGTTTGGGAAAACAGAAACCACAGGCAGAAGAAATATATGTGTGTGTATCAAACCATGTTCCCTTTCAAAATCTACACTAATCTCTCTCTCTCTCTCTCTCTCTCTCTCTCTCTCTCTCTCTCTCTCTCTCTCTCTCTCTCTCTCTCTCTCTCTCTCTCTCTCTCTCTCTCTCTCTCTCTCTCTCTCTCTCTCTCTCTCTCTCTCTCTCTCTTTTTCAGCCATGTTTACACAACAACAAAAGTTAAAGATACAGCTAATCCCAGCCCGGTCTTCAAACTCTCTTTCTAATATGCATATGGGGCTAACAATGCCAAGGTCATGGGTTTGAATCCTGAAGGAATCACACGAACTGATCAAATATATCTTAAGGAAACATTACTTTATATTTAACCTGGACGTTGAATTAAAAGTCTTCTAAAGTAGAAAATAAATAGCAACTGACAATGCAGGACTGATCTTGTTTGTGATATTGAAAACACTGCATATGACTCAGAACAGAACAAAAAGAGTCTCTGAATAGACTGATTCATCACATTTATGAGAAACTGTAATAAGAATGTGAGCATATAAAATAACAGATTCATTTGGGTTTAATGATAACAATTGAGCAAACTACACTATGAAAAGTGTAATATTTAAACATTTAGAATTTGAATTATCCCCTAATTTAAATGTAATTGACTCACCCTAAATAGCTGATGGGGTTTGGTGCCACAGACGTAAGGATGTGATTATCTTTGTCTGAACATACAGTATTTTAAAAGATAATGACAAGATAACAGCATTCAACAGATTATGTAGCACTGTGTTAGTGCATATCTTATTGAAACAGAAACACGCGGGATGTATCAAAGGCCATTTTTTAAATAACTACTATTTACATTAGTCATGAACTATGATTTACTTGTTACTGCTAGTCGGCAGTATTGGGGGAGTTGACACACTCATTAAGCATTTCATTGGACGAAAAATAAGACACACCCATAAGTGCATTATGAGTCATCGGTATATGATCTGTTTTTCTTGAATCAGAATAACTTAAAATTTTAAATAAAATGTAATTAAAAAAGAAAATTTTTAGCAGTTAAAAGGGACACATAATGAAAATCTGACTTTTTCCATGTTTAAATACTATAATTGGGTCCCCAGTTGCTTCTATCAACCTAGAAAACGAAGATCAACCCAGTAACTTAGTTTTGGTAAACCATTCTCTGAAAGCATGTGATAATAATTGAAATTTGGCTCCCCATGTGATGTCAGAAAGGGAAAATACCGCTCCTTAATCTGCACTGTCCAACCACGGCACTGCCATTTAGTGCAGAGATCAGCTCATTTGCATTTTAAAGGACACACCCAAAACAGCACATTTTTGCTTACACCTACAAAGTGGCAATTTTAACTATGCAATTTGCCAGAGTTCGTACAAGTTTCAGAAAGTTTTTTTTCGATTTTGGGTCCAGCTGACGTTTCAGGGGTTTCTATACGTATCACTTCTTTTTATGGGCACTTCCCCCGGAAAACCCCGCCCACCCGGCAATCAGCGGGAGACGCTAGAACTTACAAACATCACATCATGCGACAGCTTTGTTTAATTTTATAACTCAACAATGGCACGAAAGAAGAAGTATGTTTTTGGATGTAAGGAGAAGAAAGCCAGCCTTATGGAAACAATGGATATTGTTTATTATCCGGGGTAGCAGCAAAGTTTTGCGCTTGTTTTTTTTCATCAACCGGGTCATGAGTTGCATGCGGTAAGTAAGACTTTTGTCTTATGTTGGAAATAGGTGCGTGCATATCATATAAATGAAACGAACATGTAGTGAATCATAAGTTAAACAGTGTTGTATAAAGTGTTGCATGACTCGTACTCGCTCCTCCCGCGGTAGTAACTCCTTCTTCATTTTTTCGTAGATTCGGTAAAGCTAATTTTTTTTATAAATCTGATTAAACTAAAGACTCTTCGGAGATATAAAGGATGTAATACTACTCTACTATGTGTGTTTTGTGAGCTTTAAACTTCGCATATGTAATCTGCGGACATCAAAGACTTTTTTGAGATCTTAAAAAAGTCTTGTGAAATGTCCCCTTTAACTCCAGAAAACATTTTTTCTGCGATATCCGACCCAACAGCTCAACTTATAAATCATTATTATAAGCTTACTGTTGTGAAATGTGGCAGAGACATATTTAAACACTGATTGTCGCTCAGTAACTCACTTGTGTTTATTTTTATCCGAATAAAAGTTACGGATTTGGAACTTAGAAATGACATCTCAACAGTACAGTATATAAAACAAAAGCAATAGGCTACAACGTAACTGACTTTATCAAAGGCCCCACCATTCACAAAACAACAGTGTACACGCGAACAGCGAAGGTTTCATCAGGGATGTTTGTTTAGTCTGCAAATGAAAACCAAAGGTTTCACACATCATTCAGTGGAGCCCAGGCTACAGTAGCGCTGAATCGGTAACCTTCAGCGTCCGCTCATCACTTCACACCACCCACAAACAAAAGCAGCTCCGCAGCTGCCTCAGTCAGCTGTACAACACAGCACAGAGATGAGAAGATGACACAACACTCAGGTCAACTAGAGGAAATTATCTTTATATCACCAAAAATACTCTTTAGATCAGTATGATTTAAATCGACTGAATCATTCTACATAATGTACTTGATATCTTTAGTAGGAGGTTGAATTGACTTCCAAAAAACAACTTTTTTACAGTGTATATCTTCGTTGTTCTTCAAGAGCATCAGTACTTTGAGGTTTGCTGTACTATACACCGGGAACGTTTTGGCAGCCTCTCTTTAATTGCCGGTGTGAGAAAACCTCTCGAGTTTAGTTTTTGGTTGCACAAAAGGTCCTTTCAGGTAGTCGCATGTATTTCAGAGGCGAGCTGTCAGATTAGAGACAGGAAACGGTTAAGATAAAATGGTATGAATGGTCCAACTATGTAGCACGACACGAAAAAGCAACACCCAGAAGGTCCACATGGGTGATCAAAACCTATTTAATATAAAACTGGCTTCGGGCCATTTCAAACCATACTGTATGATGTCTCTCTTTGGAAATGAAATATGGCATAATATATGTGATGTAGAAAATGATTAAATGCAACCATGTGAGGGATTCAGTCATGACGGCATTGTGGGAAGCTTTAAAATATAACTGTACTATGAGAGACTTTGATATGTGAACTGATGTTAAGCAATATGATTCACAAAGTTCATATATTGAGGGTTTACTGTAGTAAATCAAACCTCCTCATGGAAGATGCAGTACTGTGCCAACCGTCCTAGCGTGATTTCAACTGCAAAACAATTGGATTGATTTGAAGAAGTGACATTTTGGGAATTCTTCACGACTGGTTTCTTTAATCCTGAGAGTTTTTGTCTGCTGTCTAGGGTGGCACCACGCCTGGAATCAGACACAAAGAGCCCCGAAGACGCAAAACAAAGCGTCAGTGAAGCCGTATGCGTCTGACTAAGCCGTGACTAAATGAGGCATGACTCAAAAAGTTTTCTGGACCATCATCACCAACAATTACCCCTCGCTAGTCGTTGACTGACGGATTACACTAGACGTGTTGAAGATGTGATCCGTCAGCGTTTTAACAAACAAACGTGGTTTGTATTCAAACCAACAAAAAACAGGGAAACGTCCTATGAAATGTTTAAAAAAAAAAGTTGAAATGAGGTAAAGGGTACTGGGTCAAGTAAGCGACTTTATAGTGGAGCATTTAGAGGTAAAAGAAAGTAATGGGACCATGAATGTGTACAGTGTGTTCTGAATTACACTTTAAGCATTTTTGACTTCACAAAGACATGGGAAGATGAAGCTTTCAAACATAACACTGTGTTGTGAACTCCCTTTAACATTTGTGTTTAAAAAAAGTGAATCTTGGACTTCATACAGAAACATCTTGATAGTCATGCTGAGTTTAAAACATACGTATCAAGTATAAATGAGTCCCAACTGAGTTTAACTTAGTTTTACGAAAAGCTTAATGATAACGCAATTCATAATGTAACGCTGGGTAGACTGCATTAAAGAACACCTCTTTCATTGCTAAAAAACTATGTTATTTTGTGTATTTGGTATAATACAATTTGTTTGCATCGTTTATGGTTCAAAAACACATTATTTACCACATACCGTAGATTTTTGAAGCTCCAGATTTCACTCTCTTCCTGAAATGCACGAATTTGAAAAGCGCTGTGTGCCTGATTGGCCAGCAAATCTGTACTTTGTGATTGGCCTGAATACCTCTGACATCAGCAGGAAATGTGACGCCCCTTACCATGTTTGAAAGATTCGCTCACAATGCAATGCAAACAGGAGTTAACTTACAGGCTGAGAGTCGAAAGCGGGCGGGATTATGATAATGTCGGTCTTGTACACGTCACCAATCCCAGGAAATAAACTGTTGCCTACAATCCGTGTGTTTGTTGTATTCCAAGAAAAGATTTACATTGGAGACGATAACTCGCGTCATCGTTTACTTTGGGGTATGCTTTTGCATATCGTTAACGTAGTGCTGGGCGATAATTTGATGGCGATAATTTAACCAATATGAATATTTGGCACGCGCTCTTGGTTTGCATTCACAGTGTCAGTTAGACTTGAAGGAGTGGAGTAAGATGAGGCAAGTTATTCATTTATTTGTAGAGCCCTATGATTTTCACGATGCGAATAACGCGGACAGAATCATGGAATCCAAATGCGCAGAAATATTTTCCTTTTGAGTAATATTGGATGCGCAAACAGGGTTCGTCAAAGCCGGGAACACAGCAGATAAAATAGGTACAGTATACTGTACTTATTTCAGCGTCCGCCTTGCACGCGCACACGTCCGCACAGCTTTAAAAGTATATTTACAGGACATTCACAAATTCAGGAAATTGAGGAAAAACAGCAGATCCACCACTGCAGTGAATATACTATATAAGTGTGCGCTCCCACAGCAACGTGACACTCTTGACATCCATTTATGAGCGTGTATAGCTCGTATATGTATAACACACGCATGATCACTAAACTAAGTTTTCTTTCTTGTTTAAGTGAACATTAAAGCAACACTATGTAGTTTTTTTTACCTTTAAATAATGTCTCTAAAATTATTTCAGTGATAGAACAACTTTTAACTGGACAAATTGTACTGTTGCTGCAACCTGAGCAGCCTCCTAGCTGCTACAAGCACACTCTGAAAGTGGCGGTGGAGGGTAGGAAACACAGCCCCGCCCCTCCCCCTGCCTGCAAAAGAGTGTCTGATACCAGGCACTGTTGCGCTTTTCAACCACATGGGGAGCTGTAAGTCATTTTTACATGGAAACTACATAGTGTTGCTTTAACAGCTGGATGTTTATCAGTATATTAAAACTTAAAGCAGTCTGTCTTGTGTCTTAAAGTGACAATAGCCTGCTGCTTTCTATGTCAGAAATGTGTTGATTTCATAACAAATATATTTACATTTAATACAGATGCCTGAACATTAAAACAAGATTTTAGTATTTGTATTTGTCATGTTCTGAATAAAAAGTAGTTTAAAACCATTATTAACTGTCTGGTTTTTACAATTTTCATTCAGGAGCAAAAATCTGCCTTTAAATTTGACATGAATAAAGATTTGTTATTTATCATGATAATTATTGATATCGACTGATATGGAAAACATTTTCTTGATTTTTTTTTTGGCGTTAAAGTAATAATACACACTTACACACTAAAGGAAATGTAAAATCGTGAATCGGACCATAGGTGCCCTTTAACAACATTGCCACAAAGGGTGCAAAAGCTCTTACGAGTCAAATAATATCATGCTACACTTGAACACATTTTTTTTAGCCTGATACCTGAATTAGATAGATTGCATCCTTGCATATAGTTTGCATCAGGTCTTTGAGATGAAAAAAACGTACAAAAGTCACCAAACGTAAATATTTGCCCAAACCGATGCCGTTTTTGGATCTGAATCTTTATGATACTCACTACAGTAATTTCAAATTGGACGTCAAACTGTCTGGTGCTCGGCGTAGACTCGTAAAGTGAATAATTGCTGTTTACATCCTGCATACAAGCAAACAAAATATTTCCCTAAAGCGAAAACTGCACTAACATATTTGAGTATGTGGAAAAACAAAACTTGCATTAGTTACCCGCGCTAGTGCTTGACACTGTAGAGGTCAAAAGTTTACACAAAAAAAACCCACTTATTTGTGGTGCTCATGTGCTTTACCTCATTTGAAAAGCCTCGGATAAAAATTAAAAACAGATAACAAAACTGATCATTCTGTGTAAAAACTAAAGGTACAAGAAGGTACAAAAGTTGTCCCTGGGGTGGTATCTTTTCAAAAAGTACACTTTTGTACCGTAAAGGTGCATAATGGTAGCTCAAAGGCACATATCTGTACCAAAATGGTACATACAAGGACCTTTTAAAAGGTTTGTACTTTTTTCTGAAAGTGAAGGTTTGTGTCTTGATATATTTTCTTTTTCTGATCTCACCGCATTGCATTCTGGGATTGCGATGAAGCGATGTTTCCTTCAAAGACCAAAACAATGTCTCTTAAATAGCAGCATAATTTTGCTTTCTAATATGTAGAGAGTATATTTATGATTTTCTTAGTAGGCTTGGAGCTCAACTGGAAAAGAATAAGCATAATAGCAATGTGAAAGGTTGTGGGTTCAATTCCCAGGGATCATCACCTATAGAATATAGTGCTTAACAAATGTATAAGACCACTACTTGTCTAATAAAGTGCTAGTGTTATTGAAGAAAGGGCTGTACCACTGGGTATAAACTGTGGGAAAGTTGAGATTTCGATTGTTTAAGCTCTGTGGTAGGAGGCTTCAGAAGATCAAGCCCTCACTATCTGTAAAAACAAATCTCACAGATTGTGCATGAGTCATACGCAGCAGATGCTCCAAAGACAATTCACTATCTGGACGCAGAGGAGCTGTAAAGTTTGTGTTTCCAAAAGTAGATGTTCCTGTGACTATTGAGACTGTAAATAAAACGATCCCGTATTTGATCTCACTGACAACAACCCAGTAGAGGGAAAACCAGGCGAATGGGAGAGGCAGGCAGGAAGAGACGGTCGGTGATGAGAGACAGAAGCTGTACGTCTCTCTGATATTGCACACATAGATCATGCTCATGCTAGCCAGACAGCCTGTTGTTACCTACAGAGAGTGTAATATTACTCATCCTCAGTACCTTACGCGATGACAGAGATGTGCAAATATTACATTTACTGCATAAAATGGATATAAAAATGTGGCTGTGAATTTTAAGTTTCTTCTTGTCAATCAATAAGTCGAACAAACAACAACAGATGGATTTTATAGCCTGGTCTGTGTCAGACTTCTTAACCTCAAGACCTCGACTTAAAACATGATTACTTTGCTCATTCATCACTCTGAATGTGAATGAACGAAGCATTCAGCTCCTTTTAAACCTATATGAACTTCAAGGTTTGCTTTTGCCCCGTTAAGTAAAGTACAAAATATCTAAATATGTGTATGTTTCATAGGTACTGTAAAGCCCATAAATTACTGATCTCATTACATGCATAAGAGGAAAATGTATTCAGTCAGCCACAGACAAAAAGCACAAAACATGCAGATACAGTAAGTAAAAGTGATTTAAATTTAATGCATTTAATCATTTTTAAAATGATCAAAACAATATTACTGACTGAAAAATGTGTCTATTAAGACATAAATAAATAAAGAAATAAACTCTCATTTAAAACATAATCAAAATATTCTACTTATATTTACTATATGCGTTATATATTGTTTGTAAAAAATGCTTTTATTCAAATAATTTTATTTATTTATTTGTTTAAAATAGATATTATGTCAATTATTGAAAAAAAACTATTAAAATTATTATAAATGTATATAATATAAATGTTTTATTTTATTAAAAAAATATTAAAATAAGAAAACAACTAAAAAAATAAATTACATTTACCTAAATACAAATGATTATTGCGTAACTTTTGCATGAATAGACATTTTATTAAACGTCATAATTTATTAATAATGAATTACCTGCAGCAAGACAAACAGGCAGAAGCAATCTGAAGATGAGTCCACACACCACCTCTGAGGCCATCATCAAACTTTAACCGAGATCCACTCAATTCCTAAATCTGCTCTGAGAAGTCTTCAGGTCCAGGGCATGCATCTCCTCCGGCCCCGTGAGTTTTACATATAAATCCTCATGGTAATGTTAAAGCGAAGAACTTTAAAGTCCTTTAGGATAAGATCCTGAAGATATGTTGCACTGGTTTACTCGCACAGGTTCCTCACATACATGTCCTGCTGAAGTTTCATCCCGAAACAAGAAAGCTGCTCTCCAGGTTACCTGTTGACAGGAGAGATCATGGTGCTGTTTGAGAAGTAAACAGTCGCTCCGGACGCCCTACGTAACACAGTTGCAAATTCATTCGTATCCGAGTTTGTTAGTTTTCCCGCAGACTGGGTGTGCTGACATATCCTAATCCTCAAGTAAAAGTTGCGCAAAGTTTTTCGGAGTTTTGGTGCAGTTTTACGCACGCTTTTGCGCGGCTACAGCTGTGCGCTCGCTCGCATCTGGACGCTTGTTTCTCCTCCTCAATGAACGGACTGTAGCACCTCCCTGTTAAACTGACAAATGACTCCACCATTCAGGAGTCAAGCACATATGGAGGGTTGGAGTTTGGTGTCGGTAAGGAGGAGAAAGGGGTGGAGGCTGCAGCTCCTCCGCGCGCTCCGCTGGGTCAGGTAAAGTAGAGGCTATCACAGATGATAACTACTGTCCTTAATTCTTAATATAAAATCATTTTAAAACTAAAACAGACATAAACATAACTGTGATAAATAACAGTGGAAGTGTTGAAAAGCTTTGTTGTCACAATAATAAACGACAGTAGAGCAAAATAGCAAAAAAAAACTTCTCTTTTAGAACAAATCTCTGAGATTTTAAGGCAGATCATAGGTATATTAAATATAAATAAATAAAACCTTTCGATTCTAACAAAAAATACATTATTCTGTTTAACAAAAATGAAAAGGGGAATTAATATTTATCTATTATTGATTTATTTAAGTTGTTTATACTAAAATAATATTTTAATATTTTATTCCCAAAAATATATAGTGAAATTTGTCAGATGTATTTTAGTTGCTGGAGCGCCACCTGCTGACTATCTATACAGACTTAAACGCAGAAACACCTTTTTAACTATGAGGTTAATAATTTGTTAACTAACAACCTGGAGGTTTATACTACTAGTCATATACTGTTAAAAAATTGCTGTAATTTTCATTTAACCTTGAACCAACTGTTGCCAGTAAATAACATGTTATGTTAATGTAAATCTACAGTAAGTTATACTGGCAGCTAGTTGCCAGTAATACCCAGTCATACTGTAATTTCTACAGAATTTTTTTTAAAGTGTGCTTTTATTGTAATCTACAAGAGGAAACATAGTATACTTGTCTACACATTTTTAAAACAAGGTAAATTTCTGTTAAAGGGGACATATCATGAAAATCTGACTTTTCCATGTTTAGGTGCTATAATTGGGTCCCCAGTGCTTCTATCAACTTAGAAAATGTGAAAAAGATCAACCCAGTAACTTAGTTTTGGTAAACCATTCTCTGCAAGCATGTGAAAAAATTAGGTCATTGAAATTTGGCTCCCCTTGTGATGTCAGAAGATAATACCACCACTACAATCTCTTTAGTGCAGAGATGAACTCATTTGCATTTTAAAGGACACACCCAAAACGGCACATTTTTGCACACAACTACAAAGTGACAATATTAACTTGCTATAATAAATGATCTATATTGTATCTTGAGCTAAAACTTCACCTATGTACTCTGGAGACACCAAAGATTTATTTGACATCTTAAAAAAGTCTTGTGAAATGTCCCATTTAGGCAAAATTGTATAAGATGTTGTTTATTAAGGTTTTGAAACTAGTCAGAATGACACATCTAAACACTGTCTCTATAAGCAGTCTGGATTTGACACATATCAGGTGTATATATTGACTGCAAGTCGTGAACAACTTAATTTAACATAGCAGGAATACTAAACATCTTGTATTCAACCAAATATCAAGCTTACAACAAGCTGGACCAAACACATGTGCAGTGCTACCTATAAGTGCTGGGACAATAAAGGCAAAATTTCTCTGTTTGCTGTGGAGGTAAATATGAGACAAAAGTACAGAATGTCACATTTTATTTTCACCTGATTTAACAAACACAATTTACTCAATAAATCAAGACGTTTGTATTTAATTCTTCTATCTAATGTGAGCATATTGAGACAATGATCTTACAAGTGTTGGTGATGAACTGTGTCCTGAATGCATTAAATATTCAAACATGAAAAGCAGACAATGTGTAATATCAGTTTGATCCATTAAAATTAGATTACAAAACTGAGGTGTTTCTCAATCTCTGTTATTGAATAAGGAGGCATTTACTTCTTGCATTGTACTTCCAAAAGCAAAAATGTTTCTGTTTCAAAGGCAATCATAACTGAATATGGTGAAGAATAAGCATTCATTGTATATGCTTTAAAATTGTTATACAGTAGGATTGTTACCCTGATACTGTACACACAGGGAGTAAAAAGTGGTTTTCACTGAGATTAACACAGGCAGAAAAAATATAAAAAACTGTGGAAACTAAAATACAGATTTCTATGTTTTGGTCAACTGTTATCTGTTAGATCATTCATTATAAGAAAAAAAAATTATTGGATGTATTGAGAAATTATAATAGCTTCTGATATGATGGATAATGTATGTGAATAATGGTTGAATTTGGCATCATCTGCAATTTAAAGGCATCTGAAACTCAGATCATGAACTGTACATAAAGTGTTTAATGAAAAGCTAATAAAAAAAAGTGAAAACTGAAGCGTGATGTGACCAGTATGAATGCATACAAACAATCTAAATATTAAATCATAAAAACGTATGAAACATTGCAATGAATGGACACAAATGCAGATGTGGCAGGACTGTGCATTCTGAGGTAAAAGACTTAGGATGGGGTCGGAGGTCACGCTGTCACTCAGGCCTGGGTGCTTGGGTCGACGTCATCACGGGCATAGTTTATAGGCTGCAGCTGTTTTACCACATAGTCTGCTATCTCACGGGTGCCAGCAGCCACCACACGTCTGGACATGAGGTCTAGCGGACCACCTACGACATTAACAAAAGATCAATGAGTGTAACTGCACATGCACATATAAACATATAAAGGTGCTACAAAAGGTAATTCGCAGCGATGCTATATAATAAATATGTTTAGTTTCCCAAGCTAAAATATTTGTGTAAATGTAAAGTTTATTTACAATAACTCCACAATAGCAATAGATCAGCTGGATAACACAGAAAACCTAAAGCAGTGTTTTTTACATGGCACTGATATTTCTCTCAGGACCCCTCACCACCACCCCATCTCTCTGTGTATGACCACGTGATTATGACCTAACTGGCCTCCCCAACAAAGCCTCTTTGTACAGACTCACACACAGGCGTGCCATGAAGCCGTCCCACTACAGAGCACACACACACACATTCTTTCATAAACACAAGTACTTAAAGACACACTTTACCCACAAACAAAAATCCACAACCACCTGAGATATCGAAATTCAAAATGAAGGGTTTAGGGACCTGAAAGAATTTACTTATCTAATCTAAATAAAGAGTCATTTTGAATAGCGGATTGAAGCTATACACTGCATGAAAAGAGGTGTATCCGTACTAGGAAACTCCTGTAAACACCACTGATTTTCGGATGTATCTACTAGTTCCACTGAGGGTAAACTTCTAATTCCACCAAGTTAGGAAACTCCCGTAATGATACCAATTCGGATGTATCTTGCTGATGGGATATTCCTGTGGTACATGCAGCCATTTGTTGCCATGGCAAATAATCCCATTGAAGATTTTGTCAGGGGACATTTTCACACCTGCAGAGGTACTGGGATTTCACACCTTTGCACAATTCTAGTGTCTCCATTGGTGTTTAATCTCAACACTGATTGGTTGCTTTTAAAACCCCCTCCCAAAACTCTGACAACTATTGGGACACAACTTTAAAACTTTCCAGTTGAGATCATTTGATTGGTTACACTTTGTATTAAGCCCAACCCAAGCCCTCATAGCTTAGTGACTTGATTGGTTATTTGCCTGCTATGCAGATAGACTACAAACCCCCCCACTATATATATATATATTTTCATATTTATATTCATATACACCCCAAAACCCTTATGTAAAATAAAAAACTTGAATTGAGTTTGAAATGTTTATTTAATAAAAAACTGAACAATTCACAATTGTCACAATAACAAAATAATATTATACACAAATATTAAAAGTTGCATACATAAACAATACTATTTAAACTCATAAATATACAGACAGAGAAAGCAATATTAGAGTAAAATAAAACAAAACAAAATAAAAGCAACAATAAAAATTACATTCAAAGCAGTACAATGTAATGTAGCAGTGGCGGCTCGTGACTGCTCATCCGAGGGGTGCAAATTCAAAATAAGTGTTCGGAGTGTCATGTGTGTTGCTTGTGTTTTTAAAATGTGTTTGTTGCTTCATGTAAACCATGTGCATCACGGGTTTAGTCAAAACACGTGATGCACATACACGCAGAACACATATTTTGAACCACACAAATGACTGGCTATATACATGTTGTGACAAACTTTGCATCGAGTGCTCACAAAAAAAGAAGTCACCAGCTGCCACTGTAATGTAGTAAATATCTAAATAAAATAAAGCAAGATCAATATAGTTGTTGTTCAAGAAATCAGTCCTACACTGCAAAATAATGACTTTCTTACATAGTATTTTTGTCTCGTTTTCAGTAGAAATATTATTTAAATAAAATGCTTTTTCTTGATGAACAAAATGACCTAAGAAAATAAGTCTAGTTTTAGACAAAATAAATAAATGCACACAATTTAAGTGAATTTGTGCTTAAAACAAGCAAAAATATCTGAAAAAATCTTAAGTTTTCTTTTTTCTTAAAAACTTAATTCAAGCACAATTTTCTCACCCCATTGTTAGATATTTTTGCTTGTTTAGGCACAAATTTACTTAAATTGTATATTTTTGTCTAAAAACTAGACATTTTCTTAGGAATTTTGCTCATCAAGAAAATACATCTTGATTTAAGAATTTTTAGTTTTTCTACTAAAAACAAGATAAAAATCCTAAGTTAGAAACTGATTTTTTGCAGTGTAGATACAATTGCAGAGCTCTGTCTTGAAATTATTCAAGAATTTCTCACTGTAAAACCTAAAAGTTAACTAAACTCAAACCATTTAAGAAAACCGGTTGCATTAAACCATTTAAGTTTTAAAACACATAGATTTGAGTACTGTGAACTTAAACAAATTGAGTCACATGCAGTTATGCACTTATATTTAAGTTCACACTAACTAAATATAAGTGCATTATTGCACAAGACTTAAGTTCACAGTACTCAAATGTATGTTTTTTTTTTAAACTTAATGGGTTAAGGCAACCGATTTCCTTAAATGGTTTGAGTTAAGTTAACTGTTAGGTTTTACATTGTAAAGCATATACTTGTCAGCAAAGGTAACGTTGATGCACCCTCATCTGTACAGACATCTCTTTGGAGCCCTTTGGAAATATAAAAGTACATATAAGTATTTGGCATAATACTAATACACATACACATACACACGACAAATCAAATGACATAGAATTAAAGTTGTACATTTTAGAAAGTTAACATTAAACCAGTGGTTCTTAACGTAATTCCTGAAAGGCCCACTGCCCTGCATGTTTTGTATATCTCTTTTATCTGACAGACGTAGTTCAGTTAATGGAGATCCCTTCTAATGAGCTGATGATTTGAATCAGGTGTGTTAAATAAGGGAGACATACAAAATGTGCAGAGCAGTGGGCCTCCAGGAATAAGGTTAAGAACCACTGCATTAAACTGTACAAAGATACAACAATATATGATCAAAGAACTTCATAATACTTCATAAATCTTCTTACTTAATTTTCTGTGTTGATGTCCTCAGAGTCTCTGTGTTGTTCTGCAGCTTCATTACAGTAGGCTACTTCAATATAGTTGTCTATCAAACACAGAATAAAAAAATAGAATCACATACATCATAACACATCTATTTACGATTTAACCTCTTTAATTTAATAACTTAATTATTAAACTTACATCATTTTGGCCAGATTGCAGTGACATCAATTTCTTCAGTGTCTGGATCAGTCTGATGTTTTAGCTTTCACTGTTACTTCATTATATTTCTCTGGCAAACACAGAATTAAAAATCAAAATCACATATCACAATACATCCGTTTACTATTTAACATGTTTGATTTTAATTTAATGTAATCATTGAATGATTAAACATACATCAGCTTTACCCAGACACCTCTTCATCGTCCACAAAGTTGACCACAGTGTACATGACCTCTGTAAACACAAACATGAATAGACTTCATATTTAAAAAGATGAAGAACAGCAAACATATAACGTTTAAATATATGACTCCAAGCTTCTTTACAATTAGCATCTAGGTTCTCTTAAAGTGAAGCTGGCTTTGTTACAAATCAATATAAAGCTATTAAAACAGTCTTGAAAAATAAGCAGCATCTACCAGAACTGAATGAGCTTTTAAAACAACAAAAGATCGTCAGTACCATTTAAAATAGCAGAGAGACACTTGCTAGCTGCTAACATTTCAAACACACGAGTTACTGTTGTTTTGTTTGTTTTAATCAAATAACGTCTCATCTTGGCTTCTTTAAAGTTTTGTTTTTAAAAATTTAAACATCGAATTGATTCTTCTAACAGCCCGGTTTGAATGTTACTTCGCGTATTTTTAACCTCATGTTTACCGCTGTGTACCACGTATAACCTTAATGTTTTACTGTTTGTGGTTTAAATTCAAACAGTTCTAGTATAAAGACAAAAACGAATCATAGTAAATAACATAATATGAACAAATAGGCAACCGATCAGCGCGATGCAGACAAATGAATTAAATCAAACTTACCTTACTGTTGATGAGCAAACAAACAAATAAGAGACGGAGTAGTCCAGGCAGTAACGGTTCGCGATTTGAATTTTCCGTCAAGCCCATAGGTTGAGCAGTCACACCTGAAGGGTGGGGGCAGATGAGTAGGTGCAGGTGCATTCTGGGAAATGTAGTCCTTTTCTTTAATATACTTTTTATAATCCGCGTTTTCACACTATGCATTGTTCTTTATACTTGATTATTAATAAAAAATAAAAAATATTTTTATAAAGTTTATTACGTTTACAAAACATGTTTAGTTGACAAACATGTTAACAGTTATTTGGAATGATGCTCAGATTTTCTTAAATATAAAATCTTTGTGAATCAGCAGCACCTTCTTGATGAAATACAAAACTCTTTAAACATGCCTCAGGAATTATCTCTGGGTTTAGTGGATGAGTGGCTCATCATTGGAAACATTGAACGTATACCTAAATGAATTCTTACTTAAATATTAGTAAACATAAACTAATGCTGAGTTAAGACATGTAACTTACTGAACTTACTTAACTACAACATGAACTCAAATTAATTTATTGTAAATGACTGCATTAACTAACAATGAAAAACATGTCGTAGTTAATGATGACTCTTCAATAGTTTATTATTAGAATATGCTGTAACTCAGCATTAGTTCATGTTAAAGTAAAAATACATGTATGTCTTTTTTCACTGTGATATATGGACCCTTATTATATTATAAAGTCCCCATCTCTTTTGTTTAAATTGATTGATTGAAGACAAACATTATAATATGTGGTCTGACTTTGTGCAAGCATGCATTATCAAATGCTAAAAGTTACCTCCTCAGATAGACTAGAACATTGATTGGTGCCCGAACATTTTCCTTACAAGGGCCAAACCTGACTGAGGGCCGTGGGCCAAAAGTAAATGTTGTTGTGTTATATTAAAATTAAAGTTGCCCTGATAACCCCTAATTTATAATTTTCTAATATTTTAAAAATAAATAAGCAAACATTACTCTTGTTTATGCATAACTAATGCAGTTTTATTTTCCAAGGCTTTTTGTAGAAAAAAGAAATCGTTTTGCCAATCAATTTTAAATATCCTTTTCTCTGTGTGCCACTGCCGCAACCTCTTCATTTTTAGCCTATAGTACCCGAGTTCATTAGGTTTTGTGATGCATTTTATACACCTTCAAATATGCATGAAACATAAAAAAATTAAAGGTCTTTTGTGGGCCAACTTTGGGCACCTCTGGACTAGAAGTACAGTAGCTGACAGGTATCTGCAGATATGTTTACCCGAGTTTGTCAGTCTGTTTCACCCAACATGTTTTGCATCCACATGTGAAAGACTGTCTTTTAGATTATGGACCTGTCTATTGATATTTTTGTTTCTATTTTAAAAGATTTAATGAAATGTTAGGGTAGAATTATAATAACAACAGAAACAGTGAACTTCAAATCATGAGACATCAGCAAAAATAAGCAGCTTTACATTTCACTGACTAATTTATCAACATCCTAGCTAGCAAAAATGAGTTACATGATGTCATTTGAACGGCTTCTTTTAAACGATGTATGCAGCATTGAGAGATACGTTCACAATATTCTGACCTAGGGCAGTTGGAGACATGTTTTCAAAGTGTTGGAAATATATATTCTGAAATAATATTTGTTGCATTTCTCTTGAGTCAGAGACATAATTTTCACACATTAAAATGATAATTGTGTCCATTGAATTTTAGTTATTTTGAATGATGCTTAGTTTCTTAAATAGACTAATTAAATTATATTAATAATAAACATATTTAGAAAACACAGTTTTTATGTACCACAATACTGTATGTGCTGTCTTAAAGAGACATGGTTAACCCCCCACCCCACCCCACTCAGCTCTGAAAACAAAGAAGACACCTCTACCTGTGGGTCATTAACATATAAAAAGCCGTTCACACCTCACACCCACCGCTCCTCACAACCAGCTGTAAGGATTCCTGGAAACTTCCACCAGTTCCTACATACATCCACAAACGTAAGGTTTCTGGATGTTTCACGGGTTTACTTTGGTGTATTACCTTTCCAAGCACTCTGCCTCAAAAATCTGGCAAACCTAAAGTTTAGCAGGGATTTCCCATTCCGTATTTGTCCGTATACAGCTCTTTTCATGCAGTGATAGCAAAACACAGCTTACAGTAAGGACTACATTTATAATAAAAAAGTATAAAAATAAAATAGTACAAACCATTTATGTAAACCATATTTGTAATTCTGCACCATAAGTAGCACAGGTATATTTGTAGCAAATGGGTATGGGTCAAAATTATATTATTTTATACCAGAAATTATTTGGATATTAAGTAAAGATCATGTTCAATGAAGATAATTGTACATTTCCTACTGTAAATATATCAAAACTTTATTTTTGAGTGAGTGGATGCAGTTGCTAAGGACTTCATTTGGACAACTTTAAATGTGATTTTGAATTTTTTTTTTTTTTGCACCTTCAGATACATTTTCAAAAAGTTGCATCTCGGCCAAATATTGTCCTATCCTAACAAACCATACATCAATTAAAAGCTTATTTATCAAGTTCAAATAAAAAAATGCCCCTTGTGAGTGACAAGGTTTTGTGGTCCAGTGTCACATATATTATAGTTTAGTTTCTAATGCTACCATCACTATACCATATCACATATTCCTGACACACAAAAAGAAATTACAGATGATATCTCTTTAATATCTTATTTAAATGATTTTTCCTAGACATTATTTTTCCTTAAGATTAAAGGGATAGTTCACCCAAAAATGACAATACTGTCATCATTTACTCACCCTTATGTAGGAATTTCTTTATTCTGCTAAATACAAAATTTATGATACATTTTGTTAAGCACACAATTGACGGTACCCATTGAATTTTGTTTGTCCTACTATGAAAGTCAATGGGTCCCATCAACCATGTGCTTACCATGATTTAGCCTATCATAATATATCCTTTTAAATAAACTCTGAGGAGGAAAAAGCCCCAGAAATCTCACAAATGTCTTCATTAGTTTCAGAACAGACAAATTGACAATTTCACAAACTAAGCTTAGTTAAGCTAAGGTACCCAACCTTTTTGTGAGCAAGGACTACCACAATGGATAAAACAATCTGGAGGGCTACTTCTTATAATCAAAAAAATGGTGCTAAATAACAGTAAAAACTCATAGGGGAACCATTTTTAGTGCTATATAGCACCTATGAAGAACCATATGGGGTGATATAGCACCACTATAGCACCACATATGGTTCTACATAGCACAATATGGTTCTACACAGGTGCTACATGGCACTAAAATGGTTCCCCTATGATTACGATTCAGTGAACCACTTTTAGTGCTATTTAGCACTATTTGTTTTATAGTGTAGTCAACTCAAACCTTTTTTTGTTTTACTTGTTTTATTATTGTTTAAAATGTTAACATACATAAAATAAGCCAGGCTAATATAAAAATATGTAATATATAAATTGAGGCTATTTATAGAATGTGCTTTGGCAGGCAACTCACAGACTCTGTGCGGGCAACCTGGTGCCCCGCGGAAACCATGTTGGAGACCACTGAAGTAAAGGCTTTTAAAGTAAACTTTTTTAACTACCCAGAACATACTAGCAACCACTTAACAATTACCCAGAATATTCTAGCGACCGCACAGCAACACTTTGACAATAACCCAGAACACACAGGCAATGTGGTGGCAAATTTTTTGTGTGGGCAAGCAATGCTCACATTTCTTCTGGTTGTGCCAGGCAAAATATTTTCACTGTTGCTCTCTTTAGAAAAGTACAGAGAACCCATTGCTAAACATAACGGTTCTTATTACATCTAAACATGTTAAAGATTCATATCTACATTCATAACTACAGTACTACTGTGCAGCTACTTTGATAGCACAAATATTCACATAACCGTTGTGTAACACTTCATATTAAAGTACTGAACTAACCTTGAAATAAACATTTTACACATGAGAATATTGTATAAATCCGAGTTATGAAATAAACTCCAGATTACACAATAGCAATACCGGCCAGTTATGGAACATTGTACATTACCTCCAAACCCTGTGAATATCTACACAAAAAGTGTCTAAAGAAATGATGCCGAACCTGTGGTGTCAATAACACAGCCTCCTGCCTCCCTGATAATGACTGCAGCCGCTGCGATGTCCCAACAGTGCAGGCCGTACTGGTAATAGCCCTCTGCCGCCCCACTGGCTATATGACAAAGTGCCAGTGTTGAGCTCCCAATGATCCTCACACTGTGGGTCAAAGTCATTGTTTGGAAATTAGACTGGACACAGTTTACATATCTTTCAATACAAGTTTAAACTATAAACTTTATGTCAGGGCCATGGCTTTGAGGGTCACTGTACTGTACTGTAAAGTTTGACACTTTCATTTGTCACACTGGTATAAGTGTGTATAGCTTGAATGCACTGTGGATAAAAAAGTGTTTTGCAAAATGCACAAATGTAACATCATAAAAACATTTGATTAGGTGAAACAGTGACACCGCCAGGACTGAAGTTGAATAGCACCGTCCTACCCGTGAGTCGGTGCGCTCAACAATTTCTTCATATTTCCTAAAAAGATATCCAGTGTTGTGGGATCTCTCTTTGCCCCGATTTCTGTCAAAATCAGAGCCTTGGACACATCTGACACGAAGAAGGAAAGCATTATTTAGGCAAGTAATTATGAGGAGCTGAACTTTATTTTGAATACAGTCATGGTTTTAGGGGGTTGTTAAGCACTAATGGCAGCTCATTAAAACCCAAGTGCTTATAAAATTCATGTGATGTGTCATCATTACACTACAAGAAATAGTTCCCAAAATATAAACTAATGTCAGGTTTAATAATTTGCCTCTTTTAGTGACATCACAGCAGCTAGATGAATAAGTGTTTGCATTTATGCTGTTATTATATGATGTATTTTAGTGCATTGTTGACCAATCGCCAGAACTATTAATCTTATTTAAAGGTGCAATGTGGGACTTTTATAAGGATCTCTTGATAGAAATGCAATTTAATATACATATCTATCATTCATCAGTGGTGAATAAAAACCTTACAAAAAAAGTTTTATTACCTACACAGCGGCTCCCTTTACATGGAAGTTGCCTTTTCGAGGCACCATGTTTTTACAGTAGCCCTAAACGCACAAATTTTGTCCTTACGCTGTCTTGATGATGACATGTTTGTCCTGTGGTGGCTACTGTAGCTTCTCTATGTGTTTCGAAAGGGAGGGGTGACCTGGGGACTGAGCTGTTGGTTGCAATTTACAGCTTTACCACTAGATACCGCTAAAAATCTACAAAATGGACCTTAAAGGGACACTCCACTTTTTTTGAAAATATGCAAAAAAGTTTAACGGAATGATATTACGCAATATTAGCAGGGGACTATTTTCGGGCACTTCATAATACCGTTACGGCAGCAAAGTCCTTGATAATTATGCCAGAATGAGAGTATAGTTCCTAAGCATATCTGTCTAAAAAAAATCACAACTTTTAATTATCTGTCGGTCTTAGTACACAATGTAACTACAGAAGAGTCAAGTTTTAAATTGGAAAAATATCAAAACTCTTTGGTTATTTTTTTTGCGCGATGCTAATGGTCTAATCAGATTCAATGGATTATGCTAATCTATGCTAAAAGTGCTAGCGCCAGACCTGAAGATTGGCTGAATGGATTCCAAAATGGTAAAAATCTAATGTTTAACTCTAGGGGAGCTGGAAAATGACCATATTTTCAAAAAAAGTGGAGTGCCCCTTTAAACATTTACTGTAAAAAGTACAGCAAGCAACGCTCACCTTTTTCTTTTGAAACATGTAGTCGCACACCATTGCAAAACGCCCCATGTCCTTTGCGTGCCGTGTACAGCGTCCCATCAAAGCAGTGGAATATGACCCCAAACTCAAGCTAAGGGTGAGAAATTCTTATGATGATTTTACATTAAAGAGACAATAAACAAATTGGAAGATACTTTGCCAATAATATAGTTAATGTAGAGATCTGTCAGTGGTTTACCTCTTTCTTTACTGCAAATCCGATACTTACTGCCACCATGGGAAAACTGCAAATTAAACATTGTGTGTTGGGAATGGAGCAATTTATACATAGATGTCGAGAAAAGATGTTTGCGGTACCTGTGCACAAAATTACACGTGCCATCTATGGGATCTATTATCCAAGTGGGGCTGTCTGTGAGTTCACACTTCACCCCAGCAGCAGAGGACTCCTCACCGATAAACCTAACACAGATTACAGATCAAATCATTTTATACATAATTTGATATTACATTTACTGCATAACTGTGTTAATACAAAAATAATCTAAAGGCATAACTTTTTATGATAAGCTTAAATCTGTATACATATAAAGCATTTAATAGCCCTCCTTTTGTTTTATAATAAACACCAGGGTTTACAATAGGACAGTAAGGGGAGTCTAGGGAGACAGAGCTGGTTGGACGGGGTAAGACGTAATTACACAATAGTAAACAAGCTTATCTTATTTTAAGTCAGTAATCTTTTCTAGCTGTATAAGCTGTTGTTTGGGTGTACCTGTGTGAGGGGTATTTCTGTCTGAGCGTGGAGATGATGAGCTCCTCTACCTGTTGGTCAGCCTCTGTCACTAGGTCTGTAGGTGTGCTCTTGCTACTTACACGCTTCTCCTGCTTCACCGCCGCATGGACCACCTGACGAAAACACAGAAATCTGTAGTTTCAAAGAGGAATCCATTCCGAATACAGACCAAAACATATTGTGCCACTGTATTAACATAGTTTAGGACATGCCACTTATATGTGTTAAATGTTGCTGTAGCTCAACTGAGTGAGTTTTGGGTTTGATTCCCAGAAACACATAATGATAAAAATGAATGTACTGTAATATGTCACTTTGGATTATAGCATCTACTTAATGCATAATGGTATAATAAAAAATAAAATGGTATTGCTAAAAGTATGATTGTGTACTAATATATTTTTTTTTTTACTGTAAACATTATATTACATATAACACCATGTTAAATAAAACAGTGGCAAGAAAAGGTATCTAAACCCCTAGGAATTAACTGGTTTTCTACTGTGATTTGCCAAATGTCACAACAAAAGAAAAAAACAAGCTGAAAACAAACACATAATAATTGTAGTTTAAATGGCTGAAAAGAGATACAAAACAATCTCAAAATGTTTAGACATCCATCAGTCTATACAATTAGACAATTTGGCTATAAATGGAGACAGTTTAATTCTGTAGCTATAAATTTTGTCAAAGGTCAAAAGTCTATGGGTTCACTTACATTTTCCTCCAGCACTGTGAATGTTTCATGGGTGTTTTCAAAAAAGACACAAGAAACTTTAATTATTTGTATGTTGTCAACTATTGCACATTGTGTTTGTCTATTGTTGTGACCTAGGTAAGGATCAGATCACATTTTATGGCAAATCACAGTAGAAAACCAGTCTATCTATCTATCTATCTATCTATCATTAACTGTATCATTAACTGTAAACATTATATTAACCATGGTGTATGTAATATAGAGTTTAAAAATATATGTTTTAACAAATCTGCTTTTAATAAAGCTTATTCTCTCTCCAGGGTTGCCAAATCTTAGTTAACTTTAAATTCAAGGACCTTTCAAGGACTTTCCAGGTCAAATACCCTCAAATTCAAGGACTAAATGTGGGGACACATTTCAAGTGAGAGCAAGGTTACATCGTGTTACCTTTTAAGATACATTGTTACAGTTCCCTCACTGCGGTGACACTTTGGGGACGCCTCCAGGGGTAAGTACGTCAGAGTGTGTATATCAAATTTAACTAATGGCGAGGCTTAACGACAAAGACAGGGTGACGCGGGAGCCAGGAACTATATCGCTATCTGAAATATTGCCAAAGACGGCATTACAGGGACGCAGGAAGTATGGCAAGGAAAACGCAGCGTCTCGTTCCCTTCTCAGGGAACAACAGTTACATACGTAACCTGAGACGTTTTTATGTGTCAAACATAACTATGAAAAAAAGCATTTTGGTATGAATCAACATTTGCATACAGAACATATAAGCATTTAAAGTGAAAAGTTAAGCATGTGTGCTTAAAAAGTCTACATTTTTATGATATTATCCTACACCACATAGGGAATTTTTTTTTTTTTCAGAAAACTTGCATACAATAGATTCAAACACTTTCAATCACCTGTATCTATGTTTATTTTCAAAAACTTCCTAGGGCCTTGAATCCCCCCCCCCAGATACACAAACTTTCAAGGATTTCAAAGACCCGTGGGAACCCTCTCTCTCTCTTTCTTTCTCTCTATATATATAACTTTAAACATTATATATAAAACCATGTTTAATATAGTTTAAAATATATTTTTAACACATTTTCTATTAATAAACATAATTCTCTCTCTCTCCCATCTATATTTCTCTATCTATCTATCTATCTATCTATCTATCTATCTATCTATCTATCTATCTATCTATCTATCTATCTATCTATCTATCTATCTATCTATCTATCTCGCACCTTATTAGTATTATTCACTTCTGTGGTCTGTGTATGCGGCTTTGTCATGGCAAACTGTCTATTTATAACAGTGTAAACATGAAAAGGTCAACTCAAAGACTCTTGTACATGAACTACTTCATACAGAAGCTCTATCACACTGTTATAGTTTAGAGATTCACTTGTTTCAGATTAACACTTGTTTCAGATGTCAACATGTTGATGCAACAAAAAGGCAATATTGATGCATGTAGAGGTCTGTTTATCTAGCGTACGTCAATCCTCCCTACAGAATTATATTAACATGTTGCGATGTCAGCGTGTCATCCTCGTTACCTGTCCCGCTCTCTGGGCGATCTGCACGGCCACATCCAAACACTCGCTCCAGTCCTCCATGGCGAGAGACGCGTCGGGTTAAAGCGCTTGTGATGGCAGCGCTTCAGAGCATCTCTCGCCCGCTACAATGATGTCCGGTTTCCGTTCATCGGCTCCGGGATCTGTTCTGATGTAATGGCCGTGTTTACGGGAGCGAATGGTACAGTCGAGGCCTACGCAACATAATGAACCATCATTCAAAACCAACAAGTCTGTGACCAGTTCATCGTGGTACAAAAGCACTTTCTGGTACGTTATAGTTAAGAAACGGTTGAATGCAGTTCTGTTGCGCACTCATTTTTGTTGGTGACTGAATAGAGATGATTCTTTTTTAGATGTTCACTTTTTTCTTCAATGTCCAAAAATACATGTCAAACAATTATTTAAATAAGCTGTTTTTTATGTATCTTAATGCCTATAAAAATAAACCTTACAATAACTGTTAAAAGAAATTACATAAAGCCACCCACCAGATGGCGCCAATATAAAGGACATTATTTCATATATGCAGAATAAAATCTTAATCTGTGAATCCGACTTTAATAAACGTCAAACATAAATTAGCTATAGATATTCACGCTGCAGAGAGGAATCATTTTACTCAGATGGTGCAAAATAATTCAGAAATTCAGGTTCAAACAGAATCTGACCGATTGTATTACTATAATACTTATATAATACTTTTATCAGAAAAGTCACAAGCGGCTTTAACCAATGGTCTGCATTCAGGGCGGGACTATTTTAGTAACGGGAAGAGCGCGTTTATGACTCTGGATGGGCAGTCGGTTGTGGCTAGAAGGGCTACAGCTGATGGACAAAATCTCATGAAATCTAGCCGGGTGGCCGTTGTTTTGTGTTTCATCATAACAACATAACATCGTTTCACCCAAACCTACCCCTAAACCCAACATTTTACGGGATTTAGGCCGTAGCTGTATCCTATCTAGAACCGCAGTTCAAAAGGTGTGTTCGACTTCACGCAGAGCTGCGCAGAAAGATCAGAGTATGACATCAGAGTATTCGCACCTAACATATCTCCCAATGTAATCTGTGTGGTGTCGCTAGTGCCTCAGAAGTCATTGACAACAGTTTGCAAAATTTTTATTGATATTAAATCAAAACATTGATTTTAGTTTGATTGTACGGTGAAATGATTTAACAGCATTTGTACTCTAAAATGTTAATAGATTATGTATTTTAAATTATACATTATCATAACTTATTTCAGTTGTTGCTTGAAGAATCACAACATTACAACCAAATGGATCATAAAATATAAGAAACATTTGGGGCAAATTATTCATCAAGTGTGCTGTAGTTCAAGATCAAGTTAAAATGCATTCAAGTTAATAAAGTTTAAACATACACAAGTTAAAAACACACAATTTACAGTCTACATGTGACCCAAGATATCAAACAGGTCATCAAATACAAACAGTTGTTACATTTGTTTCTCAGTGTTGTCTGTAAATAAATAAGAGAATAAAGCATAAAACAGAACAGGACTCAATGTTTTGTCATAGAGGATTTGTATACATTATGTAAATGTCACAGAGGATATAAATGAATAAAGTAATGCTGTTTTATATTTATTATCTGCTTCCCTCTGTTGGTTGAAGTTTGTTCCTACACTCACTTTACTCGATTATAATCACTGTAATAGAGCAAGAACATCATTTATAGATACAGGGCTCTCTCTCTGTGTGTGTGTGTGTGTGTGTGTGTGTGTGTGTGTGCGTGCGTGCGTGCGTGCGTGCGTGCGTGCGTGCGTGTGTGTGTGTGTGCGTGTACCTGGTAATTATCACGTTGTGGGGACCAATTGTCCCCACAAAGATAGGAATACCAGTGTTTTTGTGACCTTGTGGGGACATTTTGATGTCCCCATGAGGAAACAAGCTTATAAATCAAACAAGATGATGTTTATTGAAAATCTAAGGTACAAGAAAGGTTTTTGTGATGGTTGGGGTTAGGGAATGGGGCAGGTAAGGGGAATAGAATATACAGTTTGTATGGTATAAAATGCATTACGTCTACGGAATGTCCCCACAAAACATGGAAACCAGAATGCGTGTGTGTGTGTGTGTGTGTGTGTGTTTAATACTCACTTCTACATTTTCAGATTTTTTTTTTTCCAATAATCTTGTCCCAATCACCCCTACAACCCTGAATTGAACATTATTAATTATAAAAATTATCTCATTCCCACCAGCCTTTTTTAGGCTGATTTTCACAAACGTTTCACAATATGCCTTCCACAAAAATTGTCTTCTAAAAATATATAAACATACAAATATATCAAAGGAAAGAACCTCTGATTTCAAACAAACAAATAAACAAACAAAACTGAAAAAAATCCTTTTATCCTATCTTCGTTTGTTCTCTTTTATAACCTCTTAAATATGGGAAGATGTCTTCAAAAATACCAAATTTTGGACAAAAAGCTGAAATAATTTTTGTAAAGGATATTTTATCAGAGATCAGATTCAGAACGATGATCAAAACATACACGGATTATCAAAACAATTCATTTTGATTCAGTTTTTTTTTATAAATTGGGTAAGAGTGCAGTCTATTGGATAATAGATTTACTCTTCAGGGAAGCGTCACTGGCAGGGAATTGTTTCTCTTTCTTTTCTTTAGTTAAAGTTTACAGCATTGCTTAGAGATTCTTCATGTCATCTACACTGCTGGATTACATAACTTAACTGAACCTGAAACGATCCAAAACCCAGGATAAAGTGGTTGAGTGAATGTGGTGTTGACTCTGTGTATGAGTTTCATTGTATCAGAGACGCTGTAGAAGGACAGAGATCCTTTACTGTGATCCACATACACTCCTATTCTACAGGAGCTCAACACTACAGGGAGATCAGTGCATTTGATATTGTGACTGAATGTGCACCTAGAGTTAGTGCAGTACAATCTCCAGGACTGATCATTAAATCCAAACAAACACTCATAACCCTTTCCCTTCCTGCTGATGCTCTTATATGACACTGATATTAACACCTCACCACTCCACTCAACCTCCCAGTAACAGCGTCCACACAAACTCTCTCTACACAACACCTGCTGCCAGTGATCAAATCTGTCAGGATGATCAGGATACTGATGGACTGTGTTAGTGTTAGTGTTAGTAGCCATTCTGTTCCCATCAGACAGCTGAATGTTTTTATGAACTGTGCTTGAATCCAATGTGAACTGCTTAAAATCTGGTGAAGATAAACACAAATGACTGCAGCAGTTTAACAAAAATCATCATTGCAGATTTATTGCATGTTTTCCAAAAACTACACATTTCTATATTTGTGTTTACTCCTTCAGTGCGCACTCATTTACTTTTTGAGGTTTGAGATTGTTAAATATATAAATATATTTGTTTAAATGCCCTCATTACATTTAGCTTTTAGCAGTAATGCCGTTTTATGTAAAAAAAGCATATAAAAATAAAGTTCCTGTGCCTGGTAGCTGAAAAAATGTTGAAAGGTCAATGTTTTGATTTTGAGTCGTTGATTTTACTCAATTCATTCACCTCTTAAACAAGGACTGAGTTACTGACACATGTGAACCGAAAGATTTCTGTAAACATTAAAAATACTCAATGTTTTTTTTTTGTGTTTATATTTTCTATTTCTTATTTTGTTTTTGTCATTCTTTACGTACTAGTGGATATAAATAAATCAAAGTCATAAATCATAAAAGTCTCTTACATTGTGAGAAATCCTCCCTGGTCTTCAATTCATCAGAAATAACTGAGATATATGTAACTGAAACATAAATAAAAATTAATAATATAATTCACATAGTATAAATATAATAAACCAATAACACACACAATAAAACAGAGATCATGACACTGATATAGGGGCGGTTTCCCGGACAGGGCTTATCCTAGTCCCAGACTAAAATGCATGTTTAAGCTACTTTAATTTCAAAAAACCTTGTACTGACATATTTTAACATAATCAGTGACATTGTTTTGTCTCAAGATGCACACCAGTATAGTTTTTTGTAAGGTTTGTTTGTAAAAACTTCTAAATAACTAAGGCCTTGTCCTGGATTAATCTTAACTCTGTCCGGGAAACCACCCGTCTAACAGTGATCTTGCTTGTGTGATTTTGTTTGATTGTAAATGAATATCTTCTACTTTACCTTCACCAGATATCTTCTCTATCTCCTCTCTACAGAAATCCTCCAGTTTGTCTTTCAGTTGAGAGAGAGATTTTCTCACATCATCAAAAGAGAGGAGAGAGCTGAGAGTAAATCTGTGTGAGACTGAAGACTCAGGAGCTGCAGACAGAGACTGAAAACTCTGAAGAAGAAAAGATTACAAACGTAAAGACAACATAAACATTCAACATTAACCACATTTAGTAGTCTGAATACACAAAGGAATATTTATCATAACCTAGATTTTATTAAGTGTTAAAAATAAAAACTACCCAGTTAAAATCATAGTCATATAAGAAGTGAAGTCTTCCAGAGATCCTGCTAATGCTCACTGTGTTGTATTTCAGAGTTGTGTTACCTGTAGGAAATGGATGTGATTGTCTGTATGTGAAAACTGCTTCAGTTCAGCGTCTCTCCTCCTCAGATCATCAATCTCCTCCTCCAGACGCTTCATGACTCCTTCAGCTCGACTCACTGCAGTCTTTTCCTGATCTCTGATCAGTTGTGTCACCTCAGATCGTCTTCTCTCAATGGATCGGATCAGTTGAGTAAAGATCCTCTCACTGTCCTCCACTGCTGTCTGTGCAGAGCGCTGTTAGGACAAACATTACAATCAGATCCATTACAGGTACATCAGTAAAGATCTCCATCACTGGAGGAGAGTCATGAATCTCAAACTGATCTTCAAGCTGTCAGCAGATGTTTTTCTGATCAAAACTCACCGCATGAGAGTCCACAGCCTCTCTCAGCTCCTGAAGCTCCTTCTCTCTCTCCTCAATTATCTGATGTAATTTTCTCTGTCGCTCTCCCAAAACTCTCTGTGAGTTATGACAATAAACTGCATGCTTACACACATCTAAAGTTATTATAATCACATTCATGGTTTAGCATATTATTAATCATTACTGTTAGCATTAGTGCAGTGTCTGAATTCAGTTCATACCTGTTTCTCAGTTCTTTCTGCTACAGCTGTCACAGTATCATGGTTTTTATGTTCGTCCATCGTACACAGATAACAAATGCAGTGTTGGTCGGTGCGACAGTAGATTTCTAGTTGTTTATTATGTTTTGAGCAAATCATCTCATGAAGTTGTCTGGTGGGATTCATCAAATGATGCCTCCTGTCATTGAAGAGATGTTTATGTTGTTTAAGATGATTTTGACAGTAAGACTTCAGACACTCCAGACAGGACTTGACAGCTTTGTATTTTCTCTCAGTACAGGCGTCACACTCCACATCTCCAGCTTCAGCATAAGAGTCAGCAGGAACAGCAGTCTGAAGTTTTGTCTTCTTCAGTTCCTCCACCATTTCAGCAAACATCACATTTTTAAATAAAACAGGTCTTGGTGTGAAGGTTTGTCTGCATTGAGGGCAGCTGTAGATTCTCATCTCATTCTGATCCCAGCAGTTTGTAATACAGCTCATACAGTAATTGTGTCCACAGGGAATGGTCACTGGATCCTTCAGGAGATCCAAACACACTGAACAGCTGAACTTGTCCTGAAAAACATGAGCTTCTGCCATATTTCACTAATAAACAGACAGACAGAGAGAGACACTCGCTTGAAAAGTAGTTTCCTGGTTTTGTGTTAAGAGTCGTGTGCAAAACATGTTTGTCTGTTAGGTGTGACTCAGCTGCACACTTTTACTTTCATTTTTTGGCCAAACCATATGAAGTGTTTGTATTAAATGTATTACATGTACGTTCTAATGTAAACTAAAGCAGTGTTTTAAACATTATAAAAAATATATAAAAAATAGACTGCAGAAAAGTGTTTTTAATCTGGTAAAGTTTGTTAATGCTCATAAAGCAGGATGTTTTAATATTAGAATCAATGATGGCATTAAAAATAAGCGACTTATATTTGTCAGTGTTTTACATAGACACAAATAACTTAGAAAGAAATACATTACAACAATCTTTTTTTCTTTTTATCTTTTAATAAATAAATTCTAAATGCCAATATTGAGAATACCAGAAAAATGCACTTTAAACCAAACCAATACCTCAAGCTATAGCTGCAGCATATCTGTTTTTGTCTTTATTTAAAATAAAAATTCCCCCCAAGTATTATTATACATTTAAAATGGCCGAACTTGTTGGTAACATTCCAATAAAATATGTAAAACATGTTTATTTGTAGCGCTGAGCATTAGATATGAACCTCTGCACACAAAACAACTCTCGAATTCTTCATTTTCACCAAATGAAGATGTTTTTAAGCAACAGTAGTAGTTTTAAAGGGGACATTTCACAAGACTTTCTGAAGATGTCAAATAAATCTTTGGTGTCCCCAGAGTACATATGTGAAGTTTTAGCTCAAAATACCATATAGATCATTTATTACAGCATGTTAAAATTTAACAAAACACTGTGTAGGTGTGAGCAAAAATGTGCCATTTTTGGGTGTGTCCTTTAAACACTATGATATCTGCACTAAATGCAGTGCTTTGGATGGGTAGTGCAGATTAAGGGACGGTATTATCCCCTTCTGACATCACAAGGGGAGCCGAATTTCAAGTACCTATTTTTTTACATGCTTGCAGAGAAAGTTTAAGTTTAAGAAGTTACTGGGTTGATCTTTATCACACTTTCTTGGTAGAAGCACTTGGGAACCAATTATAGCACTTAAACATGGAAAAAGCCGATTTTCATGGTATTTCCTCTTTAAAAAGATGTCACTGGACAATTCAATCAAAATGAGGAAGCTTTCATTGGATAAAAGTTTGTAAAGCATTTATTGTTTGACAAATGTTTAACTATATATCTTAATTTTTTTATTCCTGTCCTCACCCCTTTAACAAAATGTATAGGTTCTTTGGTGAAAATAAGGGCAATTAAAACTTAGTTCTAAGATACATTTTTAACCAGCTTTACATAAATTCTTTAGCATGGGGTGTTTTGAAGCCAAATAAGTGATTTTGTGTCATGTCAGTAACAAGTTAGCTTTTAAGTTACAGAATTTCTCAACCAAAAAATAAAGAGTCACTGCTGTAAAGACAAACTTTTATTTACAGCATCAGAACAGTCTCCTTGTAATATGTTGCCATTTAAAATATTCTTTATAGTGACAAATCAATATATAGTTATAACTCTAACATGAGTTAAAAAACAAAACAAGGAAACATTTACACACTTTTTGTTATTGCTGTGGAAGCTGTTTTTTTTACCAAGGAAAGACCTGAAGAAGCTGGACACATAAAATGGCTTTATAATCTTTAACTAACTTGTAGAAACAACAAAACCTAAAAAGTCAAACAACAATAATTTGTACAAAGATGCATCGAAACGCACCCAGAAGAAAACAAACAAAATTATTATCATCAAAAATAATAACTTTAATATGTATTACCCATAACAAATAAGCATGGCACCTAAAGGAAATAAAAACAAGAAAAGTGAGAGTCACAGCAAGGCTTAGTCGTCTGTAAATATAAGCAGCACAAACATTAAACAAAACAAACAAGAGCAACCAGCAAGACAAAAGAAAAAAGTTGTTTGGCTTACAAATTTAAATCATGAGGTGAGTGAAAAGAAAAGACATAGAAAAGGTTTCTTGTCTGAAGTGCGGCATTAGTTGGGAGCGTAGCAGCTATCTTGCTGAACTGGAATCAGTAGATGAATTCTCCAGGAACTTCCTGCAGGGCTGAGAAGGGTTCCTCAAACTTGAAGCGTTTGGAGATGGCCTTCTGGCCGGGGGTCAGAGTCTCTTTATCAGAAGACTGTCGACACTGACCCAGGGTGTAAGCTGCCATTACGATGAGCTCTTCTGTCACCTGAGAGCTCTCCTCATCCTCCGCTTCTTCATCGTGGCTGGAGGTCCCAGGGCTGGCAGGCTCAGAGACGCTTTCAGATGTGCTCCCGTCCTTTTCTTCTTCTTCTTCTTTGATCTGAAGCCACTGGTGCTCGAGACACTCTTCTGATGTGAAGCGGTGTCTGTGGAAATAAGGTCAGGTGATGAACTGGATATACATGTAACCCGTCTATGAAAACTCAGCTTCTGTTTTTTACATAAAATCATATTATTTCTATATTGCTATTGAATATCTGGTGGCTGTATGTTTCTCTTACTCTGGTTCTTTGATAAGCAGGGACTTTATGAAGTGAATAGCTGCTTTGTCCAGGTGCTCCAGCTCTTCCTCTGTGTAGCTGACATTAATCTGGGAGATGTTGAGGAAGGTCTCTTGTTTATCATCCCCCAGAAAAGGAGAGATACCCGTCAACATCACATATGCGAGGACACCGATACTCCTATTAGAAAGTGAGAGGAGAGGATCATCCACTGATAAAGCATCGTAAACATGACTGATTTTGTGTTATAAAAATAGTATTTACTCCAAGCCAGAACTTAAAGTACTAATTGTCTTCGAGATACATCCTAAAGCAAAATTGCTGGTTAAAAACAACCAAAACACTGAGCCAGTGAGGGTGCAAGAGCCTTTGCTATGAATGAATTAACATGAAAAAACTGACCATAAAACAAAAGAAAAAGAATTTATTATGAAAATTACCTCTAGGTCAACATATAAGGGTATCACATGAAATACTGTATTCATGTTTATAAAAATAGTAATGAAGAACAAGGACTTACCACATATCAGTTGCTGTGCTTATTGGCTCATAATTCAGGATTTCTGGTGCTGTAATAAAAAAACAATACATAAAAATGTGCAGTTTTATGTACATTACTCAATGAAAACACTTAATTTTACATTACTAATTTCCACAATTAAAGATTATATGAAGAAATTTATGCTTTTATCCAAAGTGCATTCAAACATCTGCATTTTATCAGTACTGTATGCGTGTTGGGATTGATCTCATCACCTTTGTGCCACTATCACAATGCTCTACCAATTGAGCTACAGGAACATGCATTCTGAATTTAAACCTTACGGGGTGATTTCCCAGACAGGGATTAGTCCTTGACAAAATAAACTCAAGAGTTGTCCAAACTGAAAACAACTTGCAATGACATATCTTAAAATACATCAGTGCCCTTTGTTTTGCCTCAAAATGCACACAAGTAATGTTTTTATTAAGGCATGCTTGTTAAAACTAGTTATATTTCCTAATGAAACTGAGGCCTAGTCCTGACTTAAACTTATCTGTGTCTGGGAAACCACCCCAATATGTTTTTTTTAAGAACATGCACATGCACTCACAATCTCAAGTTTGAACACAACACTGAATTATGTATGAACATGGTAAAGAATTGGTTCGTACCCACATACTCGGGTGTGCCCATGATCTCTCTGATCTCTTGACTGCTGCTTACCAACCTCGACAGGCCAAAATCCACAATCTTTATGTCCCCGAGAGGAGACTCACTAGTGAGGAGGATATTCTGAGGCTGACAGATAAAAAAAATCTTCAGATACATCTTTTGAATGATATTACATAAAATAAAACCAAATCTATAAATTGTAATGTTAAATTGTATTTCTTTTCGTTATCTAATATTTTAAACAATAACCTTATTGTCCACGCTAACATTTGAGTGACTACATAATTTCAAGTACGTATTTTATTATTTTAATAATTTGGTTTTCATTGTCATGGATCACAAGATGTTACAGGGCATACCAATAAAATAGTTTATGTAAAAACTAAAGTGACAGTGTCAACCATGGCCAGAACAAGCTATGAGGTTACAGAGGTCCGGACCTCAGTAATTTTTTTATATAAAAAAAATACAATTTGAAGTTCTCTGAATGACTATTAGTTTTTTCAAAACGAATCCGCATATATAATTAAGTTTGGACAGTTTACTGTAAAGTTTAGTGTAAAATGACGAAGATTGGCTTAAGCTGCGATGGCGCGGTTACAGAATTTGCAGTGTTGCCAGATCCCATTGTTAAAAACCCTCTTTAGACGTAGTGTTTTAGCAATTAATGTGACACTTTGACATTATCTATAAAGTGATTGTTAGGTGTAGGTTAGTATTAGCGATTTATCTGATTTATTTCTGAAATACAAGGTTTGGACGAACTTTGTTTTTTAAGGCCAATTATTTTTGCTTGTTTTTCGTACTAAAATCTGGCAACATGGAAACTGAAAGTTATCAAATAAGACGCATTATTCAGCTCGGACAGGTTATTCCTGATACTACATTCGGTAAGATAAAAGCAGTAATCATCATAATTGTGTCTGTAAGAGCATCAACAAAACTATCGAAAAACAGAAAATAACTCTGGTACAAAGATGTAGAAGAATTGGGTTTAAATAAAATATGCCAAATATGTTAAAACACGTAGCGTAAAACGATAAAGCTAATTTCAACAAAACGCAAGCTTAAGAATTCTGTTATTTCATTTAATTTAGAAGTTAACCTTTAACAGTCATGCTGAATACAATAAGAGCACTAAACAAGTTCTTGTTTAAAATCTTGTAACGTCTTTGTTATATAATATTGCTTATTAAAATGATTACACCCAGATGAATGCAATCAAAATGTAATATGAAGGTCGTATTGCGGCCTGACTTACCTTAAGGTCCAGGTGTACCACGTTGCTCTTGTGAAGGAAGGCCACACCCTCAAGAATCTGTCTCATCAGTCTCTTCACATCCTCTTCTTTAAAGGCTTCGTCCCTCTCAGCCACGCACTGGTTAAAAATCTCCCCTCCTGCAGCACTGAACACATAAACGTGTACAATTACTACCCAACCCCATCAATTACAGAGCATAAAGGTGACAAATATAAAACACAAATAAAAGCAGTCAAACCTTATCACAAATATCCTAAATCTGAATTATGATGATAACAAAAGCAACTGTATAATCAGAAGTAATTATCATGTTTCAGGTCAATGTTGGATGCCAGAGTGTCTGTGAATGCACTTCTATCTTTAGTGAGATATTTTAAACAGAGATGCGGCTGGTTTATTCTGAAACAATAAGAGAAAAAGCTGAGCCATTGACATTTCTAAAAATGTTTGCACAGCTATGTGATTTTAACAACAGCACATTAGGCAAATGGAAGCACTTTCTCGTTTCAGCTACTTTACTGCAAATGTGCTTGTGTACAGTATGGGACATCTGCTGAATCAAAATAAATGCATCTGAAGCTTCTTTTTTTGCAGAACAAAACTTCTAAGCAATTTCTAAATTTAATGTAAATATTTTATAATGTGTTTGAAATTTTTCCACAGAACATGACATCAAAAGTTTTAAATCAGGATGAGGGCAGAATATCCTGCAAGGCTAAAAACAATTCACTCAATATAGGCACAGGTAGTGGTGGCCACAGCGGCTAATAACAAATACACATGTCCCTAGCGTTTACTTGTTTCCCATGTTGTCAGCCGATTCCCTATTTCCAGAAATCCAGGTCAGACAGCGTGATGAATTCGATTGGACACAGAGGGTGAGGGCTGCGTGGGCCATGGACAGGCTGTGAATTTTATGTGAGGATGCAGGGCTGGCTTTCAAGGACACAATACAATTATCGGGAAAAAAAAGGGGTGATCGCCTGTGCAAAACTCATAGCCACAATGTCACAGTGTTCCGGGGACTTGCCAGGATGTTGCCATGAGGTAGGTAGGGTGATCTTGGTGGTTGACTCAGAATTACTATTATATTTAGATTTTTAGATTTGACTTGGGACCCTTTAGGCCTGTTAAAGTTTTGCTTGTTTTATCGACTGGCAGGTAAAAATTTGACACTTAAGTATTAGCGCATCTCAAAGTAGTATGCGTAGGGCAAAGGTTTTCAAAGTCTAAAGGGGGTCTCACACCGGATGTAAAGCGCAGCGCCACGTCTATGACAACTCGGAGGTATCATACACCAGAAGTGCACATTAAATAGCGCGAGCTTAGTCTACTTCAAAATGCAAAATATACGTTAGCAGCCAATGTTAATAGCTAACGATTTGGGACAAATATGATGTTATTTAATGTTAAACTATGTGAGTGGTGCTTTGTGGTGCAACAGGGATTTGTGCAGTCCCCAGTCCCACAGCCCCGCCGCCAGGCGCCACCAGTGTGCGTAAATTTATAGAAAATAATGTGTTCTGTTTTTAGATTTATGGCGCGACGCGGCGCTTCTCGTCACAATGTACACATTGGCACCTCCCACTCTTAAAATAATAAAATAGTGTGCGAACACAAACGTATTAAGGATTTAAATACAGGAATAGCAAGGCAAAAGTATAGTGATGTATTGTATAAAGCAGGCCACATTTGTAGTTGAGGTTTGATAAAGTTATAAGCATTAGTAATTTGCATTAGGGCTGCAGCAACTAATCAATTCAAATTTTAATACATTTTTTATCGATAATGAAGTTGGTCTGTGACGTCACATGCTTCACACCACCTTCGGACAGCATAGACATGCGTCTGCTTCAAACTGTGCGCTTATAAAGTCTGGCAAACAACGCGAGCTGCACGCTTCATCTCACTACGCAACCAGCTTGTTTAAGGGCAAGGCATGCATTGCCCGGATGCAGCGTTGCCAGGTCCTCTGCCTTTTGGCGGAGTTCTGAATTGGGCTACTTTTAAATCGTTTCTGCTGCTTGTTTTTTTTCTGAAGGTTAAAGATATAGTAGATATAGCAAATAGTTATTTGGATGCTAATTTTAAATCGGCCATTGGGCTGGGTTTGACGCACGGATCTGGCAAGCCTGACAGAACGGTGAAGGAAACAAAAGTACAAACGAATGCAGGTTAAAGTACGATTTCGGTATTTTACACTTACAGCCCTGTTTTCAGATTGTTTATGATGAAATAAAACGGTTTTGACTGAAATTTGGACATATGATGCTGGCCCAAGAATTTTCGGGTGTTTGTTGTATCACCCCCACCTCTACAACGGCTGCATAGGTGCACTGGAACAATCCTTCCTAAAATGCATTTAACTTTCGTTTACAAAGATGTGAAACCGTACTAACCGCTTATTCATTTTGTTAATAATGAATGATGTTAATTCTCATCAAGGTCTAAAGTTAAAGATTAAAATTAGTTTATTAATCTGTGGCAAAATTTCCTCACCAGCACATCCCTGAAGATGAAAATTGAAAATTCTATCATTATTTACTCATCCTCATGTTGTTCTAAACCTGTATGAATTTCTTTTTTCTGATGAACACAAAAGAAGATATTTTGAGAAATGATGGTAAACACACAGCAGATAGTGACCATTGACTTTTATAGTAGGAATAAAAAATGTGATGGAATTTAATGGGTACCATCAACTGTGTGCTTACCATCATTTATCAAAATGTTTCTTCATCATTAACAATCCTTCAAAAAAAAAAATGTTCATCAGAAAAAATTTATTCATACAGGTTCAGAACAACATGAGGATGAATAAATGATGACAGAATTGTCATTTTAAAGTGAACTATCCCTTTAAAGATGTTTTACTATTTAAAAGCTGCACAAACTTTTTTATTCAAGGCTTAAAATATTAAAATAAAATAAAATATTATATCAGTATAACTCTGTAATAGTGTGTAACTTTTGCGCCGATTAATCGATTATGAAAATAATTATTAGTTGCAGCCTTAATTTGCATTTAAAACTGGCTCATATAACCAAACACAGATAAGTTAAGGTAATGGCTGGGACATTTTGGCAGCAGAGTTTGTGTGCGTGTAGGATTACACTACGTCCTCAAACGTCCACATAATAAGGCTATGTCTATCATTTCTCCTGTGCTGTCTGTAATCCTCTTCTCTAGTGTGTCTCTACAGACTTCCTACTACTGTATAAACCAGCATCAGTGATGAGTCTCTAATCGCCATAAAAAAAAACTGCAACTGTGGCAGGGATTATTTTTATAGGTTGATCCTGATAGTTAAATTCTTATAATCAGCACCACAGGTTTTCTGGAAACAGCTAAAAAACTACAAGTTTATAAAGCACATGCAGGTTTCAGAAAGTGTAAATGCCTACTGTATGAATCTTTAAAGTACTACGTGCTAAAAGGTGCTCACTTTGTGTACTGTAAACAGGTGTAAACTAAAAGAATCAAATGACTGTCAGGGATTTACACAACTTCACTTTACCACCAGTAGGTGTCACAGTATAATCGTGGCACAAAAGCACAAAAAATAAAGCTGAGACGAAAATATTCCCACACAATAAAACTCAAATTTTACACCCTCCAAGCTTTTACATGTGTAATCTATGGTGTTTTTAAAACCGTAAAGCAGGACTCCGATGTGACCCCTCATAACCTGAACGAGAATGTCTGGCAGTAGAAGTCATTAACACCCGCACAGCTGTAAAACATTTCTCTGTAGTGTGTGACAGCTCTCAGAGGAACTTCTGTCTCCAGCCCTCCAAAGATGCAGAGAGCCAAAGGCTCCTCTGTGTTCCTGCTGTAATTAACATCAAGCAGTGCCAAAAATCCTGCTCGCGCCATCTAAAGAGAAATATACAGAAAGTGGGTAAAGATAAAGAGAACGAGGGGGGTTCTGACATCTAGCCAATTTATAACTAGGTCATGTTTTCTGGTCAGATGAGGGTACGTCTGGGCGGTCACAGCACTGATGCAGCTTGGGCTTGCATGCTCTTATCCACTGGCACAATCAGCTATACACACACAGATATTTCCTCTAAAAGCTTCAGTGTTTTCTTTTAAAATATGAAGCCTGCTATTGTGAGATGGCCATTAGAGATCAAACAGAGGGGTGAACCTTTAACCGGCGATCTATTTCCTGCAGCTTTTGACTGTTGAATGACAAAAGCACACTGAGCCGCTCTGATTCGTTAAATAGGGTTTCATAAAAGGCCCCACTGATAAAAACTGTTCAAAGAAAATTATTTTACATTGAGCTCCACCACAAAATCAGAACTCCATGACCGAGCTTTTATATGATATGAGTCTCCCTAACATTGAGTATTAATACCGAAGTAGTGTGCAAAACATTCTGGGGTGGTTTTCCAGACAGGGTTTGGATTAATCCAGGAGTAGGCATTAGTTATATTAGGACATTTAAGTAGTTTTTACAAACATACCTTACAAAGAAACAATACTGGTGTGCATCTTGAGACAAAACAATGCACTGATCTCATTGCAAACAGTCTTGAGTTAGGACAGCTCAAACTATTTTGTTTTATCTTGCACAAAGATTAAGCCCTGTCCAGGAAACATCCCAAAATGTATTATTCAGTGGTATAAAGAAAGCCACAAGTTAATTTAACAATTTGACATGGCATTATAACATGTGCAATGGGCAAAAGATGCTTTCTGCATGTGTTCAAGCCATAGACTGTATAAAATAAGAACGTAGTGTCCATGATGTCACCCGTAGGTTTCTGAAGAGCAAGCCCAAAGTTGGCGGAGCCTGCTGTCGCCATCTTCGCAGTGAAAAAGTGGGCACACCCTTAGTGTGCGTTCACACCAGACATGGAAGAGCCGTCAAAAACCCACTATTCGCGCATAGTTGGACACATGAACATTTTGAGTTTACTCGCTTCATTTGCGCGTGAAATTCTAGTCATTCTAGACATTCATGCGGAAATTCACGTCATGAAGGGGATTTTTATGTCTGCACTTGCGTCATGTAATCACGTCAATACTAGAGGAAGCTCTTGATTGGTTAACGCATCGCAAATATCCGCCAAAGTTCAGATTTTCAACACACGCGATAACTCTATATTCTTGCGGAACGTGCCTTCCGCATCATTCGCACCGCAAGATGCCTATTCACGTCTTTGCATTGACTTAACATGTAAATCACTCATGGTTGCCACCTCTTCCGTGGCTGGTGTGAATGCTACATTATAATTATGCAGAACTTTAAGGCTTAATATAATTTGAATGAATGAGTTACAAAGAAAACTATTAAATGCTTTTATCAAACATAACTAAGTAACGCCCCTAAATTTGCACTATCCAAACACGCCACTGCAATTTAGTACAGAGATCAGCTCATTTGCATTTAAAAGGACACACCCCAGAAAGGACACCAAAGATTTATTCGACATCTGAAAGTCTTGTGAAATGTCCCCTTTAATAAAACAGAGACACCATGTACTACACAACTAATACATTACCTGTTTAAATTCATATAACCTTTGGTCTGAATTAACTAACACGAAGAACCTTAGCATTCGTCACATTTACTTTGTCTCCTTGGTGGATTTTGCTCTCAATACTGTAGGCATTTTTCAATACACAATTTTCAAGCCAAGATCCATAATAGTATCCATCATGCCATATATTCATAAATCAACAGCAGTGAAATGACCAAATCCACTTGACTTTGATTTTCTGCCCATTTAGACCCAAAAGAGCAAACATCTGCCAAACGGTAACTTTGCTTCACTATGAAAAGCATCAATTGTAATGTACTGGCCAATAATGTGTAAGTTAGCACTGATCTTCAAATACACATCTGGAAAATGTTTGCCAAAAATAAGAAATCCTATCTACAGCAGGTGCAATTAGCTGTCACTCACTGTAACGCCACAGGGCTCATAAACGTTCATTGACGAATGAGTGAATATCAAACAAAACTAGCACAGTAAGACTGGGCTATCCCAACCCTAGCTCTAGAGATTAAATCCATACAGTAGACAACCACCAACCCTCCTATTAGCTTGCTCGATTGCACTCTCTCTCTTTCTCCGGGCTGCAGGCCACGGTCTGGCCGCTCACGTGCTGGTGTTGAGCGCACTGACATAATGAACTCCCTGCTGGAGCTTGCGGAGCAATGAGGCCACGTTTCTGAGCCCTGCCTGACCGAGCGCTCGGGAGCCCCCAGCTCACCCCAAACAGCCAGTCAGACCCTATGATGTATGAACAGGCCTATCCAAAGCCACAATCCCTCCTCAAACTGTCCCAGTGCCCTAAAATATCCATTCCCCAAGGGAAAAAGGGGAAGATTGAAAGAAAGGGAAAATCTGCCAGTTTCAACTGGCTCTTTCTGGATTTGACATGCTAGATCTCTATGAAAGAAAAATGCATTATGCTCGCTCTACTTCCCCACGATACAAAGACTCGATATAAACTTATAAGTGGCAAACAATGCTGTACTGGGGGCTGTTTCAAGCACTCTTCCCAGATCAGCCTTTATCTTTCCTGCAATTCATATTATTTCTTGTGAGACATTATCACTTTTAATAGCAGCTCAATAATCATCCTTCCAGAAAAATTTGTTTTTTTGTGATTGTTGCAGGCAAAAATCCTTGATCTTGCGTCACATTTTCTTAAAAAATGCGTTGCGGAAAAAATATGCGGGATATTTATGCAATTTATGCAATGAAATTGCGGGAACTTGCAAAACTTGCAGCTTTTCAATGATGTTCACGTCATGTAATTACGTCACTTCATAACGTTCTAATGGCAACAGGGGACATGGCTGTGCTTGTGAGAAGTAAATGCAACATCTTCCAAATTTCTGCTAAGATAAGTGTTACTTTTTGCTACAAAAATGCGGGGATTGTGAAATCTGCAATTTATGCTGCGAAAGAGCGGCGTATTTAAAAATGTGGCCCCCTCATAAATATGCGGGCTGATTATGCATTGAATCATGCCATCGCATAATCACGTTTTTCTGGAGGGACTGAATAATGGGCTTGAAAATTAACAAAATGAAAGCAAGACAGCACTAAACTTGTTCAATAATCTTCTTCAAAGCAAACATAACAGATTTGTTTTTATGTTCAGGGCTCCAGACTGCCATCAAATGGGGGCATTTTGCCACCAAAATTTGAGAGTGTGCCACTGAATTTTACATCCAGTTGCACATGTGCGACCAGTAAATTTGACCTTTTTTGTGATGTGACACTGAATTTGAAAACAGCACATTGTACTTTCTGCATCTATCATTAAAGTATTTATTAGTAATACAGTGTAAATTAGTAGAAATGTGAATATTTGGATAGCATGTTGATTTACAGTGTGTGCCCCTAAATTTTCAGGTTGTGCCCCTAAAATTTTCAGTTGGGGCCACTGTGCTCCTAGTGAAAAAAGTTAGGCTGGAGCCCTGATGTTATTGATTCATTTAAAGTTACTGGCACTTAAATTTCCAAATGTTTTTCATATTCATAACTAGGGATGAGACAATTACCGGTTTCACGATTAACCACAATAAAATGTCCTGACTGTTAGTATTATCGTTTAAAATTTAATTTCATTTCAACCATGTTTGATTACAGTGATTTTGAAAACTCGCAGTAAATCATGTCCAGCCAGAATCAGTTTTATGCAGGCGCCCACATGCAACATAGTTTTTTTGCACAAGAAGGCATTTAAAGGATAATGTATTGTACTCATTCACGGTAAACTTATTAGACAGATTTATTTATTTTACCACAGAAATAATTTCAGGAACATGAAATAATAAATTGTGATTTTCAAAAATAAAACTTTTTTTAAAAATGTTTTTTTAGTGTGTATCAGTTATTTTTTAACATTTCCATCTCATTTTAACAAAACCATGATAATATTGATAACCGTGATAACTTTGGTCACTATCATGATATGAAATTTTCACACCGTCCCATCCCTATTTATAACAGAGATTTCTAACTGTTAGCTAAATTTTTCTCCAAGTCTTTATTCTTGCTCAAACTGACATTATCTGTCCTTGGTCATGGTTTATGGACTCCAAGTGAACTATACAAGAAAAGGGTTTTACAGATTATTGGGGTCAAAGTTGAACATATGCTTGACCAGCAGATTCTTGGCCTCCTCTTAGGATGCTAATCTGCCCATGTAATCTATTATCTGCCTAATGGCCCAAACGAACCCCTGGGGTCCTGGCACGACCTACTCCTGGGCAGATTTACTTCACCATATGAATGCAAAATGCTTACTGAGAAGGAAACTTTGTTTTTTTGTTATTTTATAACTTTAATGGTTATGGTCAAAACTGAGCATGCTCAGCCGGCCTGCCAATCAAACACAAACTAATGCAGGTTGTTCAGATGTCTGTATTTCATGAACAATTGCTCTAAGCTGTTATTTTTATATGTGGAAGCAATATAATTTATCTTTTGCAGATTTAGGTTGGGCATATTATGTGTAATATCGCCTACATAACACCAATGCTGAGCTACACTGAATTTGGCAAATATCATTGGCACAACGATAACATGTTACATGCACTATTTTTTTTAAATTTACAATAATAAAGTAATCTGACTTTCCACGAAACTTAACCCATGACTCTACTAGCATTGCTAGCAGCACCATGATCTATAAGCTGGGTTTTATAAATTACATCTGACAGCATGAACCCCACATGCACTAAGCATGGTTTGTGTGTGCAAATGTGAATTGCGGTATAGATTGTTCCTAGGTTGTCGCTCAAGTGCCTTTGACTTCTGATACCCAAATATGGGTCGGGTCGCTTCTCCAATGCAAGTCTATAAGACTTATTTGCCATTTAATAACAGCCACATAATGAATGCAGAAAATGCAGACAAAAACCCACTCGCATTTTCAACGATACTTGGGACCAATGCATTTTGAAAATTCCCCTTTTCGCACAGTCTAAGGCTTGCATGCTTGGAGACTCAGAAGAGACAGCTGCTCGTGAAGGATGGCCGTGTGGGCAGATGATGAGAGATTTGAACCCAATCCAGCTGAGCGCATGCCATTCGCTGGTGGGAGAGAGGAAATGAGAGTGACCTCTCTGTGAGTGCAAAGAGACCCTCTGTGTCCGACCGAGCCTATCAATAGAGCGAGGCTGGGGAGACGGGTCTGCAGGGAGTCATGGGAGAAATGAAAACACTGATCTGGTCATGCATGCCACAAAATAATCCACTGTAGCACGGTTGTAACCCTTCACTCATTTCTATCACTTCACCCAACATGTTTTTTAGTAAACAGAAGAGTCTCGTCCGTTTCCATGGCTGTGAAGACTCTATGGGCTCTGTGTGTTTTGAGGCGAAGATTAAAATTCTTGTGCTGACCCCTTTCCCCACTGCAAGGGTCAGTCCATTCATGCTAGACACTGGGAATCGGGTCAACCAAGACAGAAGCAGCTGCACAACAACAAACGCACACGGCCGATGGTGATCAACCACTCGCTTTATGTCGGAGATTTGCATTATATTCTGATGTCAAGGGCCAAATGCTTTGACATACTTTATTCACATTGCTTGATCCTTTGAAAGGCATGAGTGTAGTGCCATGACGAAATAAACCAAATCATCTGCATTTTTTGTCGAGTCTAAATTTTATTAGTAGATGGATCCATCAAACTCTGGATCACAAAACAACGTCAAATGCAATGATTTGAGACAAAAAAACTCATCTGCACTTATTTTCATGGGCATTCAAAACTAATGGAAAAAATTATAGTAGACTTAATGCCTGAAATGCATGACCTACTTCATGCCAAAACAAAATAAAGTCATCATTAAATGAACTTCATAAGATCTCCAAAAACAAGCGGTAAAAAGAAGGGACTGGAGCCCACAAACAGATATTCAGTGAGTCAGTTCTCCCCAGAGGACTTGATTAAGCGACACCAACTGTACAGTAAAGATGATGAGTGGCATTAGATATCCATCAAGCCCGGAAATGCTTTGTCCCCCAGCACGAAGTTCAAAGTCAATGTCAGCATTTGGCTGTGAGGGAAATCCAATACGATATGAACATGCACACATTACCACAAAGAAAGGTCAGAGAGCAGCAGGAGAGTGCCGGTATACGAGCGCATGTGTGGGTAGGGGAGGATGCTGTACGTTGCTGGAATAGCGACTGCTTACTCAGGCATGCTCAGTATCGCTCCAGGGGATTTAGAGCTGGATTAGTGCTCTTTAGTTTTCACTCGCTCTCGGTCTAGTTTGTTTTCTCTCTGTGTACTCAATTCCATCTCTTATTTCAGTCTCCTGCTTATTTACAATCTCTGATCCTAAGGTTTGCAACTCAGGCAAAAATCAAGCTCGCTGTTCCTACCTAATTGGATAGGGAGGAATTTCATCTCTCAATATTTACCAGCATGCATGATCCTGGCTGATGACTACTGATTAATCCAAGCCACTTGACATGTAAAAATCAACGACCTGCAAAATTACTTCATCCCAAATTAAAAAAAAAGGACAATAGCTATTTGAAGCGGCATGAAGGCCAAATAAACGTTACTCTAGGCCACAAAACGTTACTCTAGGACACAAAAAGTCATAATTCACACGGGTATATTTGTAGCAATAGCCAACAATACATTATATGGGTCAAAATTATAATTTTTTATACCCAAAATCATTAGGATATTAACTCTTTCCCTGACATTGACGAGTTAACTCGTCAATTAAGAGAAAACGCTTCCCTGCCAATGACGAGTATTTCCGTCAATTCGTAATAATCGTAAAAGCGTTGTTCCGCAACTTACAAAACTCTGAAGTATCGCCTAGGGAAAACAGCTCTATGTCCATGTATGTTTTGAGGATTGCTCTATATCTCAGCTCTTTTTCAAAGTCCTTCACAAAAATGCAATTATCTCAGCTTTTTGTTCAACATTTTTAAAGAAACCAACCCATATTTGAGAGGTGATAAAAAGAGAACTAATGAAGGAAGGATGAAAAGTTTTTTTTATTTGAAAGCATAGGGTCTGTTCTTTCATTTAATATATAAACATGCAGTATATTTAAAGAAGAACAATTTCTAGAAGGCATTAAACTTTTGTGAAAATCGTGAAAAATGCTGGAGCTGGCTGGCAACTTAAAAAATAAAAAACACTGGTGGGGAAAAAGTTAAGAAAAGATCATGGCTGTTTCTCAATATGCATTCTTCAGCGATCTTGCGTTCTCGTGTCCTTGCTCTACGTCATCATTAACAGTCGAAGTTCATTCCAATTCTCAAGAACGCAAGTACAGAGGACGCATGAAAATACCCGGATGTGTTCTTGATATCGAGGATGCATCGAATGCAGACTTCCACTCTGAAATCGCTTCACGCCCCAGAAGTCATTGCAGCAAAACAATGGCGGGGGTCAGGTGACCGACGGAAAGATCGCACACATCTCAATTCTCATAAGTGCGTTCTTTGTTCTCGCGACCTTCTGAGACCTTCTGAGGCAAGTTCGATCTCCACGAGGACGCAAGTCTTTCTTTGCATTCTTGGAATTGAGAAACAGCCCAAGTTGCAAAAAGTTTTATTTTTTGAAATATCAAAATGTATTTATCATTAGTAATATGTGTTGCTAAGGAATTCATTTGAACAACTTTAAAAAGGCGATTTTCTCAATATTTAATTTTTTTGAACCCTTAGATTCCAGATTTTCAAAAAGTTGTATCTCTGCCAAATATTGTCCAATCTTGCCGAACCATATATCAATAGAAAGCTTATTTAATCAGAAATACCTTCGACCTTTATGACTGGATTTGTGGTCTAGGGTCACAAATGGGTTTTTTGTCGGTGCCAACCGTATAGTGGGAAGAGCTTCGACATGGAGCGCAGATGCGCTTTCAGCGACCCAAATTCAATTTCCAGACTGAGGTCCTTTTGCCAGTTCCTTACTCTCTCTCTCTCTCTCTCTCTATTCTGTACTTGCCCCCCAAAGTAATTCATATAAACTTTAATACATATGTTTTAATTTAAAGACTGTATGTGTGATATACTTACTATTCCAAAACAAGTACCATCTCACTGGCCATCTCGTAGACCTCATGCAGGTTGACGACTCGTGGACAGGCAGCTGCCAGCTCCAGCACGGCGATCTCATGTATGATTTCTGTTCTACAGTCTTGACCCTTCCTCCTTTTCCTCATGTACTTTGCTGCAAACTCTTTTCCTGTGCTTTTCTCCACACATTTTCTTACAACGGCAAACTTCCCTCTGAAACAGAGAAAGAGAGGAAGAATTTTGTTATAATAAAAACATATTGCACAGTTAAGTCGGGCAACATGCATAACACCTAACATAGTTCCCTCTTTTCTGTGCCTTTTATGAGAGAGTAAATGAGAGCAAAGCCAAATATAGAAGTAGCACACTATGGTCTTGTTAAATTTGTTTAAAATCAGATACCCTGAACCTTGCAAACCAAATCAGCAATCGTAGTAGCCATTAAAGCCAACTTCCATGTATCTCATTTCTCAATGTGGATCAAACACATACGCACACACATACAAAAACAACTTTGCTCTGGGCCCCTTTTCATTTCATTGTGCAAAATGCCTGTCGCTGGAGTGTTTGGGGGTGATGAAAGGGGAGGGAGAGTTGTGTGTCTAAAGATGGCACACTTGTTATCACCAGGGCTGAACGTGCCTTTGTCCGTGCAGCATATTTGCAGGATGAAATCATCCCAAAGCCCAAATTGTCCCTCTCTGCACCCTCTGCGCTTCACGGTTGGTGTCCCACTTTTAGTGATGAACTTGATGTGGGGGCACACGATGAGGAAAAAGGAAATGGCACAAATACAGGCACAGACAGGACACATGTCGCCTGGGAGATTTCTTGTGAGCAAAGTTGCATATTGAGATGACAATCTCCTGCTGAGTTGTCTACATTCCCTACAGCATTGTGAGGTTTTCTATTTGTGCCACACAGGGAGTAGTGATCTCATTCGCATTTGTTTAAAATTTAGCGTCTTTAAGGGTATAGTTTACCCAATAAGGGAAATATTAGGGCTGCACAATATTGGGAACATATGCGATTCTATTGCTGACCGTTGCAATAACAATATTTCTTGCAATATAAAATTTCCCTAGAGTAATGCTATTTTATTAGCTATTAAAAAAACATTTAGATTTAATAACACTTATCAAGAAAACATTAATTTTTCGATATATCATGCATCTATAGGGCGGTCACGATTAATCGTGCAAATGTGCGTTTTCTCAATGAATGAATTAATGCATTACGGTGAAATCCTGACAGATTCCAAAGCAAGGGGGTGCTCTTGTGCAGAAACTCGCTTTGTGCCCCAGAAGTAGCATTACAAACGCTATTCCAGAAAATGTCTATAGGAATATTTATATCACTGTTCTTCAAATTGTCTATTGAATATCTTTGCTAAGAGTTTGTTTTTAAGATTTTTTAAATGCACGTTATAAACGACTCCGACTCATAATGATTTTAGATTGATAAGGACTTCCTACTGACCAAATGCCGTAGTACACGCACAAGCTGTGCATGAAACACAGAAATCGATTCAAAATCGATTCTGAATCGATTTAAGAGGCATTTTTAATGGGACATGCGATTAATCTTTGCAGCCCTACATGCAGCTAGAAAATATATCATCAAAATATACTACCCATAATGCCAATGGAGATGTAGACGTTATATTCAGAGGAACTGAACAAATAACCTCATACTAAATTGTCATGTTACTTAAATGGTACTTAAATGACAACACTCCAAACAGCGCATAGATACATGTTTTAGGTACTCCAAATGCAAATGGGTGTTAATATCACATACTGTTAAGCAAGACAAATTGTGACCCTGGTCACAAGTCGCACGGGTATAATTGTAGCAATAGCCAACAATACATTGTATGGGTCAAAATGATTTATTTTTTCTCAAAACTCATTAGGACATTAAGTACAGATATTTTAAACATTTCCTACCGTAAATACTTGACAAATGTATTTATCAGCAGTAATGTGTGTTGCTAAGGACTTCATTTGGACAACTTTAAAGGCGATTTTGTCAAGATTTTGAATATTATTGTATCCTTTCAAACCATGTATTAATGGAAAGCCTATTTATTTGTTAAAAATATACCCCTAAGACTAGGGCTGTCACAATTATTAAATAATCGTCTCATCGCGTTGTTTGACCTCATGGCATTGTTTGACCTCATCACGATGATTTTAGATCACTGCAATGATTGCATTTTTCTCCAAAAAACACAAGGGGGAGCTGCAGCACCTGTATTTAAGACAGTATCTAATGGCGCTCCTTGACTGACATTGTAATGCGGTAGATTGCAAAGCCATTTAATACAGTGGAACAACAGCATTTAAAGAAATTCATATTTACTGCCAGGTAAATCTTGCAAAAGATAAAATTTTAATATTAACAATGGTACGTAAAAAATATCATGAACTAACAAAAAAATCTATGAGAATGAAACGGCAAAGCCCTAAAACAGGCGATGAATCGTCATTATCACCAAAATTTATTAGGCAATTAACCGTCAGCCAAATTTCATAATCGTGACAGCCCTACTTAAGACTAGGGATGCACCGAAACCAATACTGGCATCGGGTATCGGCCACATTTTCTAAAGTACTCGTTAAAAGTCCCCCGATAACGGGGATCGATACCCCGGTCTGAGAATGTCTAGAGTGCGTGTAAGGGGTTAATGCCTCGTGTTTTAAAAGAGGCAGAGTTTACAACAAACTGAAAAAAAAAATACATGAGTTTCACTGTCACTGTTTACATTTTTTTATAATTATTTATTCTGTAACATGTTGCATACAACATGCTTTTCATTTTAAATAAATGTTCTTAATTCCAAACTAGTCCCTTGTTTTTTGTTAAATTATATGGCTAAAGCTGTTACCTGTTAATTTTAAATTATGTTTTTTTTTATTAAGTACTCGGTTTCGGTATGGGCAAGTACTGAAATGAAAGTACTCGTACTCCAAAAAAGTGGTATCAGTGCATCCCTACTTAAGACCGGTTGTGACTATTTTGTAATTAGTTTTCATAGGCGTGTTTTGTTACATACTCAACTTTTTTAAAGAAAGGAAATCATTCAGTTTACATCTCGGACGTAGGGTAAGTGCATTATAAGAGAATTTTGTAAATAAATGGTCTTGCAGATACTTTCACATCACCCTATCCCCATCTGACACGGTTTAGAGAGCCCGACCCAGACTCATATAATTGGTTAAACCACCCACAAATTAAATGGCATCCATTTTACCTCAGTAATGCTTCAGACCCATTTCCAAGTAAGACGCAAAAAAATGTCAGAACAAATCAGAGGGATTAATTGGATTGACCAAATCGAAAGAAAAAGATTTCCTGAATTTAAGTTTCCAGACACCACTCCTCTTCTAAAACACCAGTCACGGTAGTCATTTGATGTTGACTAGAAATGTGTATACTAGAAAGTTGGGTCAACGAGGACAGTATGTGTCTTGATGGTAACACAGTATGTCATACAGTCCAAATGACCCTTAATGAACTACTATGTTTATAAATGTTAGTTCAAAATGGTCAGTAGTTGAACAAGGCTTCTGAAGAGCAACTCAAAACCCTTCAGACAAATCCCTATGTTAAACAGATTCATGATTGATTTAAAGAGTAGTCGGTAAGTCTTTAACGCAGTGTTGACAACGCCTGACCCATGCACCAAGTGAAACGCTGTTGAGACACATAGCTTAGTCCTTTGTTTAGAAACACTGCAGCAGCCAAAAGAGGCACAGGGGAAGACTTAGCTGGAAGAGATGGCTGAGCTGTGTAGGAAATCTGCATGAATACCCCTGCGAGAGGGCATCCCGAATCAAGCAGTGACATGTCCTGAAGTAGCCTACTCTGTCCATCTGCTCTCTCTGGCCCAGGATTACAGACACCCACACTTATGTTTTAAACCATATGAGACGTTATTCATAATTGCTTCGTTCTCACAGCAAAAAGGCTGATGGGCTTTCGAAGATGCATGTAGGCGTCTGTGAAAAAGCCTTGTTAAAAAGTTTCTGGAGGACTTAACTATAAGATGTTTGACTATGACTGCCCCACAGACAAAAGTATGAGTGCATTCCAGCACAACCTCCATAGTGACCGACATGGAAGTGAAGCAAGATCAGCTGCACATCTTCATCTTCATTTCAACCTGAAGATTAGATTTATGGTGCATTCACACCAGCTGCAGTAGAGGCGGCAAAAACACAATATTCGCGCGTAGTTGGACACTTGAACATTTGAGTTTACTCGCTTCATTCGCGCATGAAAGCCGGGTGTGAAATTCTAGTCATTCGAGACATTCATCCGGAAATTCACGTCATGGGAGGGGCTTCTGCAACTCAGCTGAGACTTTGCTCGCTTGCTGTAATCACGTCACTACTACAGCAAGGTCCTGATTGGTAAACGCGACGCGGAAATCCGCGGAAGTTCAGATTTTTCAACTCGCCTCTACCGCATCTGGTGTGAACCCTGCATAACTCACCTGCCATCTGAAGCAAATTTGGGGCCTGCCAAACCACAAACAGATGTATTTTTGGGCTTGTGTACAAATTTACAAAACACATATTGCTTTTACAAACAACAAAATTATAGAGAAGGCTGTGCAAGGGCCACTGCAATGATGTACGGATGTATCTGGTTGTGCCAGAATGTTGTGCCATGCACTACTGTGGTTTAATACCCTACTGAGAGATCTCTACACAACAAATATCTAAAACTTTATCTAGGATGGACACCACTAAACTTTTCACTGGAAACTAGACAAGCATCATGATACATCTCTTACTTCCCTGAGATCAGGGATGCAAGCAGATACATGCATGTAAACCTAAAACAAGACACATGGACTATGCTATAAGCTCACATGACAGTCATGGTGTTTCAGTCTTCAAAAGGAAGCTGCCCTTGTTTTCAACCCCATTCTGTCCAAAACAGATTTACTACTCGCAGCTGCCACGACTTTTCTATTTTCTTCTAAAACGAGGTAAACAAAAATGTCTTGCACAGTAAAATGTCTGTAATTTGGTCATATGAGATGTGACAGAATCGTTGAATATTAATGGGAAGATGGCCAGAAAAGATCCATGTGATGCCAGAAAACGATCAGTGATCAATGCAACCTCAATTACAAAATCTCATTAAATGTTAAGTTACTCTCATTGACCCTGCGCTCTATCTAATCCTGACATGCAATACCAGCTCCACTCAAATGTGTTAGACTAGATTCAGCATACATGTGTAAATACCAGTAAGCATTTAAAGACTTGGGGATAAGCATTTTGGCCATTTTGAATGAGTACTTAACAGATAAATCTTGAAACTACTTTGGTAGTTCACTCAGTTTCACCTGACCTATTCATCCATGTACGAAGGCATCAGATGGTAGTTCAGCTTATAAATGCATATCATGATGCACATTTTATATTGCATTATATCCCCACCAGCCACACTCCATCTAGTTGTTTTTTCAGTCAGATATACATCCCAAGTGTTGCGTGCAGTTCTAGCTCCAGACTGAAAATACAATAGCTCTCCTTACTCAAACCAATCAGACTGCAAGGTAATACCCCAAATATCACCATAACCAGTAATAAAAAAAAAAAAAAGTACGGAATTAGGGGACGTGTACACCAATGCATTTATGCCAACGGCCGGCGTATGTTTTCAATTGTTTCCAATTGAAGTGCAGCGCTTTTCAAAAATTCCAACAGCTGCCGTTTTCAAAAATGTCCAACTTTGGGGGAAACGCTCAGCTCGTCAATGTCACTTTTCACTTGGCCGTCCAATCACAGTGGAGGAGGGCGGGACAAGTATTACAACAACCATTCGGAGCATCATTCAATGACTGATAAACAAAGAAGAAATATCACAGCAACGCTTAAACGCTTTGGTACAGACCGTTTCATCAGACGCACATGCGGTGATGTGATTACGCGTCTGAGAGGAACTTTACTTCCGGTCTCTCGGTTTAAGGGTCTGACTAGTGGCTAAACTGAACTCGAGTGAAAACAGCGATCATGGATTACCTCTATTTGATAGGAGGTTTGGCAGCCGATCTGTAGTTAAGACTACATACATTATACAGTATAGTGCACATTTTACACAGTAACGTTAGCTAAGTGTAGTTTTTGATACGCTTTAGCTATGATTTGAACTTAGTAATCTATGTGTTGTTTATTTAGCTTGTTATCAGAAATAAACTACTCTAAAAAAAATTCATAGTTATTTATTCTTTCTTTGCAGAGTTTATCGGAAGTCACGTTTGTTCCACGAAAGCGGTTTGTTTATGTTGTTACTGCTGAAATTGTCCATACTTTTTTTGACAAAATACTAACTGCAGCTACCTATGAATGATGAAAGTCTCTAAGATATTGTTTATAAGTCTCATCATGACTAAAAAAAAAACATTTATAAAGACCAACAGTCTAAATCACTTTGATTCAGAAAGGCTAAAGTACCTTCTGCTCCTTTGAAAACCTAATAGGCTTTTACTGTCCTTGACTGCACAGCTTTGGCATACCTTCATTTCCACATAGTAGTGTTAATCTGGTCCCCACTTCTCTAGACATCTTAAAAATATGAGAAACTGTGATAAAGGAGAAGGTCTAATCTCTTCACATAATGCGTGACACTCTAGAAGTCTAAGGATGTTAAATCATACCACGGCAACGACCTCAGAGAGTCTATCTTTTACATGTAGCTACTGTAGTAATGTTCCTTTGAAGTACTTTGAATACTTTTGTTTTTGTAGACTTTAACGTCTGTTGCGTGAGCCTGTGACCAATCACGAAAAGTTCACAATGTGTGCATGACTTACAAATAATTTTAGGTCACATTTGCCGTGATGTGGTACAGATGCGTTGTCAAATGGGACTTTTGTTATTATATAGCATTCAAAAAGCACTCTGTGGTTAACCAAAACTGAAGGCTCTTGACTGAGCACTAAAGATGCTGGAAAGACTGGGATTGGGAGCTGGGTGCCTTCAAAAACAAGCTGCCGGCTCCCGCTGCAGCTATGTCAGCACATTTCCAGAGCCTGTGGCATTACACAGACAACACCCTGAGTGCGAATGCTTTCATGCGGGCATGCCTAGAGTTGAAGCCAGGGTCATAGTTTATGTAAAACAGTGGCCATCTAAAGTAAATGGTCTCTTTGTTTGGGTATATGGTTAAAATGGTCAGAAGTTTTTGAAGGCTATAAGGTTATAAAGAACTTCTGAGAACGTTGAAATTACTTGTAAGAAAACACAGAGGGTCAGATACGGGCCTACTGGTAGTTTAGTTTAGTTTAATTGTTCTGCACAAATATCACATAGTATACAGTACATGGAGGGGAACGAAACCCAATTGGGTTTATACAGAGTTCCACTCCACTTACATGCAATGATAAAAAAAATAATTAAAGAACAAGGTGGCACACAGACAAATTAGATAAATAATGATGAGAGAAAAGAACATGAATTCAAAAGCATAATTCACCTAATATAATTAACTTAAACTTAGAGATGTAAAAGGATAAAGTTGAAAGTAAATGTAAAGTTAAAGAATAAAAAAAGAAAAAAAAAGAAAATAAAGAACAGCATATAAGAATAAGTAGACTTTAGTGTACTTTGGGATATTGAAAGAAAAACTGTCATTGTAACATCAAAAGGTCTTTCAAGAGTTTTTTAAAGAGAAACAGTGAAGACATGGATCTTAAGGACAAACTTAATTCACTCCATAGTTGTGGACCTCTAAAACAAAGGTCCGTTTTATGACCTGAAGTTCTAGAGAACGGTAAGACAAAATTAATTTCACTATGCCTTGTATGATGGATATGAGAATCAGAAATGAAAGTAAAAAAGTGTTGTAATGTTTGTGGGAAATCTTCTCTCTTATAAATAAACTTATGCATAAATATACATGATAGATAGACATTAACTTTTTCAACTGATAAAATGTTATATCTGAGAAATAAAGGTGCGGAAGGAGCATATTTAGAAGAGTGGGAGATCATACGCAAGAACTTCTTCTGAATTTTAGAAATTTTAGCAAGATAAGTGGGAAAGGTAGCACCCCAGACAATATTACAATAGTTCATAAAGGGAAATAAAAAGCTATAATAAAGCGTTAAATGCGCAGATGAATGGATTGAAGGAAAAACAATTCTTAGTATATTTAACATTTTAGAGGATCTTGTACAGACTAGATCAACATGTTTAGACCAATTCAAACCTTCATCTATCATAACACCTAGAAATTTTGTTGAAGCCACTTGAGTAACTGGTACTCCGTCGATTTCTACGCCAGCATGTTCTTTAGGATATAATTTATTAATGTTATGAAATATCATAAAATTACATTTTTTAACATTGAGCGTTAGCTTATTTGTATGAAACCAATTAGATAATATTTTTAACTCGTCATTAACATGTTGAATCAAGGTGCCAAAATCCTCATGTACTGCAATAAGATTAGTGTCATCTGCAAATAGTATTGGTAGGAAATGATCACAACAAAGAAATAAATCATTAATGTAAACTAAAAACAATAAAGGACCCAGGATAGAGCCCTGAGGAACCCCAAATGAAATTTTAGAAGTTTTAGATAAGACACCATTAACAGAAACAAATTGTTCTCTGTTAATAAGGTAATTACGGAACCAAACTAAGGCAGTACCCTCCACTCCATATCTATTAAGCTTAGAGATCAAAATATCATGTGAAACCGTGTCAAAAGCCTTGCTCAAATCAAGGAAAACACCAAGAGCAAAGGGGTAGTAGGGCTGGGTGGTATATTGAGCTCTGGCAATCTATGGATTCTTTTTTTTTTTGCTGCGAGATACGTGATGAAATACTGTCAATATTGATATGGTTTAATATGAAGTTTTGCAATAAATCCGTTTTGACAAATTTCGGTAAAAACATGTTTTCAATAACAAGAAAGTGACCAGATGAAAACCACTATTTTCTGTTACAAACTTTCACATAGCATCTTTAGGTTATAAAAACATAAAAATTAAAATCCATAATTTGATTTTCGAAGATTTATTATAAAAACTGATTATTTTTAAAGTTTTTTTCAAAATGGTATAAATCTATTGAATAAATATATAAATGTGCATTCATCTTTCCCATGTTATATTCATTTAGTTGACTAGTGTTATACACTGATAAAAACATTAATGGCATTAAAAACACTTACTGTGTCATATTAATAACACTGTCATTGCTGCAGTTATACTTGACGTCGTCGCTTAACATTTTTCACAGCGATCAGCTGTAAAATGTTTTGGTCCTGCTCGATTTTCGTTGACTTTGAGTAAAATTATGGAAAGTTTTTCATAAGATCGCCTGGGGTCAATGTGTTAGCATGACAGAGCTTGATGCTGTCGGGAGAACAAGCACCCGTCTTCCGAGTGCCTCTCGTGTAAATTATTAGATGTTGATGGCTTACGTTTCTTTCCCGTTACAGAAAACCATCACAGATTTATCAATGCCATTAAAGTAATATTTTGTTCAAAGACAAAGTAGATGAGGAAAACTAAGATTTCGTGTCCTCAACGCGCCGCCATTGTTTGTTTACATTGCGTGGAATGGTGCGCTGTAATTTGTGGAGCGGATTTATTGCATTCTGTGGAAAAGGAGGAGTGGCGTTTATCGCGTTTTGACTTGCATGCAAACATTTATTTTATCTTGTAGAAAACACAGTGGTAGTTAACGCATATCACCATTTATCCCAACATTACAGATATGTTCGCCCCCAATACCGCACAGCCCTAACTAGCATTTATAGCTTGGTAAAGTTAAATTTCAGCTCGTGGGAAAGCCTCCCTGCAGCCTTTAGAGCACATTGTGAACCCTGAACTCTTTTCTTTGGAGTCAAACTGGATTTGAGGTCACAACTAGTTGTGACAAATTCATAGATGCTGACTAGGACATTTTTTGTAACTGGCGGTTTGACTATAATAGCTATGGTCTTTGCTTGACACCTAAATGATAAAGTATATTGCCTTCACACTGGAGAATAACAAGCCACTTTGCAAGTTCATCTTTGACAATAGGGCTGGAACGATTAATTGTCATTCATACTAAAAATTCCCATCTGATACTGATGCTGAATGGCAACGGCGATATTATGCACAGCTCTTTCATGCATTATGGCTCTTTGATCAGTAGGAAGTCCTTATCAATTTAAATCATTTGTGATAAAGCGAACACCACCAGTTCGCTTTGAGACGTGGGTATGTCCCAAAATACCACAATAACGATGGCCCAAACCGTAAGAGTACTTTCGTACAAGGTGAAGTTTATTTACAGTGTATGAGAAGATAACCAAAAGTGATATATTTATATTTACAAGTACAGACAAAAAAACCAAAATACCAAATAAATAAACAAAAAAGCAAAATAATGATGAAAACGTATACACAAGCAAATATCAACAATATATCCAACAACTTCCTCCACTACCACTCACTTTGGTCGACTTGGTAAACAAGTACCTTCTGTGAGTCTGGCCTCTCTCTTTATAGGCCAGACTCCTCCCCTAAATCGGGAGCTTAACTCTCAGGTAAGTATAAATTAATTAAAACCCTCCTTCATCTTTAAAGAATTTAAATACCCACATTTGTACACACATAAAAATAACATTTATCTTTTAAAAGATAAATACACATTAATACATTAATCAAAGGCAATAAACACTTAACATTAATATACACAAAATAACAATACCCCTTTAACAAAACGAAATGGACTCACCAACCTTCGGGTGTACTGCGCCGGCGCGGTGCACTTTGATGACGTCATAAGCGTGCGCCGCTCGATCGCCCAGGTTTGCCGGCACAGCGTGTCAGTCCGAAGGCAGGTAACCAAAACAAACAAACAAAACAGAGTGTGTGCAAAGACAATTTTGAGAGGTAAGTGAATGCGATGTGTGTATGTGTGCGTGTGTGGTTGCCAGTAATGATTACCCAGCGGGGAGGGCTAGTTCTCCTCCGTCACATTGCCCCCCCCCCTCTAAGCCGTGCACTGGCTGGGAACCGAGACAGGTAGTCGGCGACCACGTTCTGCTTTCCAGGACGATGCCGCACCTTGAAATTATAGGGCTGTAGGCTGAGGTACCATCTTGTGACCCTGGAGTTTCGGTCCTTCATGGAGTGTATCCACGTTAATGCCCTGTGGTCTGTCTCCAAGTAAAACTCCCGTCCCAAGAAGTAATATCGGAGACTTTCTAGGGCCCACTTGATGGCGAGGCATTCCTTCTCCACTGCAGAGTAACGTGTCTCTTGAGGCAGCAGTTTCCGGCTGAGGTAGGTGACAGGCCTTTCATCTCCTGTTGCTCCCTGTAACAGAACTGCTCCCAGGCCTGTCGCCCGAGGCATCCACCTGTATGAGGAATCGCTGGGTAAAGTCTGGACTTTGCAGCACAGGATCAGCACATATCCTCTCCTTCAACTTGACGAAGGCATTTTCGCAGTCCTCCGTCCAAGGTATTGGATTCTTGATCCCTTTTGCAAGCAGGTTTGTGAGTGGCACTGCTAGAGTGGCGAAGTCTGATACAAATCTTCGATACCAGCCGATCAGTCCCAAGAAAGACCTCACCTCCTTCTTCGTCGTGGGTGTGGGGCTCCTCCTTATGGCTTCCACTTTGTCCACCTGAGGACGCAGCTGTCCATTTCCCAGGTGGTATCCCATGTATCTTGCTTCCTGCCTTGCCCACTCACACTTGTCCACATTTAAGGTCAATCCTGCATTCTGGATCTTCTGTAGGGTGCTCTTTAAATGTTGCAGATGCTCACCCCAGGAGTTGCTGTAGATGACCACATCATCCAAATAAGCAGCAGACCAACCTTCACAGCCTTGTAGCACTCGGTCCATCAGCCTCTGAAAGGTCGCTGGCACCCCTGAAGGCCAAATGGTAAAACCGTGAATTGGTGCAGCCCAAGTGGTGTCATAAAAGCTGTGTACGGTCGTGATGCTGGGTCTAGGGGTACCTGCCAGTATCCCTTGCAGAGATCCAAGGTTGTAATGTATTTCGCCTTCCCGATCCTCTCCAGCAGATCATCAATCCGAGGCATCGGGTAAGCATCAAATTGAGACTGTGCATTCAGCCTCCTAAAGTCTATACAGATTCTCAGTGTTCCATCCTTCTTCGGGACGATGACCACTGGACTGCACCATTCACTGGTCGAGGGCTCAATCACACCAAGCGCCATCATCAGCTCCACCTCCTTCTTCAGTGGGTCCACAAGCCGTTCAGGTACCCGGTAAGGCCGTTGTCTTGATGGTGTTGGGTTGCTCAGATGGATGTAATGTTGAGCCAACTCAGTCTGCCCAGGCCTCTGGCGGAAGAGAGCAGGGAACTGATCTAGGAGGTACTGCAGGTCTTTACGCTGGAGGTCCTCTAGGTGACTCAGATCCACCACAGACGCTCCTCTCTTGGCTATCGACTCCGCAGGTTCTTCCTCCACACAGTCCACCTCTTGTACCATCAATGATGTTTCTGGTGCTTCCTTACCGGCTGGCTCTCTCCACTCTTTTAGCAGGTTGACGTGATATGTCTGCTTGGTCTTACCCTTGTCTGGATGGTGTATCTCATAGGTCACCGGTCCCATTTTCCGGATCACACAGTATGGTCCTTGCCACTTGGTCAACAACTTATTGGCCGATGTCGGCAACAGGAGTTGTACCTTCTGTCCAGGTAGGAACTCGCGCTTCCGTGCATATTTGTCGTACCATAATTTCTGCTTCTTCTGTGCCTCTTGTAGGTTCTCCTTCGCCTCCTCTCGGTATCGCTCAAGCCGATCTCCCATCTCCAGTACGTACTGTACTATCCCTTTCTCCTCAGCTCCACTTGTAGTGCCTTCCCATCCTTTCCTCAGAAGGTCTAAGGGTCCTTGCACCTGCCAGCCGTATAGGAGTTCAAAGGGCGAGAATCCTGTTGATGCTTGGGGAACCTCTCTGTAAGCGAACAGAACAAACGGTAGCCACTTGTCCCAGTCTTTACCTGTGTCGTTAACAAACTTCCTCAGCATGTTCTTCAGAGTCTGGTTGAATCTTTCGACCAGTCCGTCGGTTTGTGGATGATATGGGGTTGTTCTGATTGCTTTGATGCCTAGCTGGCGATTCAGTTGACCCATCAGCTTCGATGTGAAGTTCGTCCCTTGGTCGGTGAGAATCTCCTCTGGAATACCAACCCTGGAAAACAACTGTACCAGAGCCTGGATGACATTCGGTGTGGTAATAGACCGAAGAGGGAATGCTTCTGGGTACCTTGTAGCGTAATCGCTGACCACCAAGATGTACTGATTTCCACTGCTGCTCTTCTCCAAGGGGCCTACGATGTCCATCGCTATTCGCCTGAAAGGACCAGAGATCACAGGGAGAGGTTGCAGGGGTGCTCGACCCCGCTGGGATACAATACTGGTCTTCTGACAGATGGCACATGTATTGCAGTATGTCTGTACATCAGTGTATAATGTGGGCCAGTGAAAACGTGAACAGATGCGTGCATGTGTTTTCTGTTGGCCGAGGTGACCGGACCAGGGGACTGTGTGTGCAAGATGTAATACCATAGGGCGACAACATGTGGGGACAATCAAACGTGTTACATCATTAGTTTGTAAATATAACACATCATTCAACACCACATATTTCTCATTGCACACATTAACATTTTTCCCAGATTCAACCTTTTCAAACAATGGTTTTAATGTTACATCACCCCTTTGCAAAGCAACAATATTCTCTGGGATCTCCCAGCCATCAATACTGAGACCTTCCACTGAAGATTCAGCGACTGGTGTACCCAGGTACTTTTCAAACCGCCGTTGTTGGCGTGACTTTCTGGGGCCCTTGGTTCCACCCTGCAGCAGACTATCATCAAAGTCTGGCAGTGGTTGGAGACCTGCCTTAGCTTGGGCTCTAGTCAACACAGGACATGACAGGTTAGCAATGGCATCCTCATAAACATTCACATTCTTGGTTGGTAACAGATTATATATGACAGGTATATCTCTACCAAGAATCATGTCAGCAGGTAAATTGTCAACTATTGCAACAGTCAATAGAAACATTTGATCACAAATACCCACAGTAACTTGCCTTTCGTGCAGGGCACACAGATGCTTTGTGACCTGACTGTTGGCAATAGAAACAAATCAACCCCTTCCCCAATGATGGGTGTTGTCCCTGGGTGCTCGTATGCTCCATACCACTTCATCTGAGCCACAGCATCAGTATTACCCTGTGTGAAAGTGCGTACAGTACCTTTGGGGTTTTGAGTGCGAGGACCACCACGGTGAGCATTCAGGTACCTTTGTGCCAGCTTCGCCGCCTCCAGGCTTGATCTTGGCTCGTGCTCCTTCACCCACGTGCGTGCATCATAGGGCAGAACCCTGAGCAGCTGCTCGAGGATGACAATCTCGCCGATCTCCTCCTTTGTGTGATCCTTCGGCCGCACCCAACGATTGAAGAGATTCTTCAGCCGGTTATATGACTCTGTGGGCGACTCACCAGCAGGAACTGTAGCCGCCCGGAACCGTTGACGATATGTCTCAGCCGAGACGTCAAACTTTGCAAGAAGTGCCTCCCTCAGCTCAGAGTACTGCTCCGCCTGGTCCTCGTCTATGGCCAGATACGCCTCCAACGCCTGCCCTGTCAGCAGCGGTACCAGACGACAACTCCACTCCTCCTGAGGCCACCTCCATGTCTTAGCAAGACGCTCGAAACGCCGAAGATAACTCTCAATGTCCTCCCCTTGTTGAAAGACAGGTATCTTCAGCTCTGCCCGTTGTAACGGCTGATTGAGAGCAGGGAATCTCGGAGAGCCTACGTCAGGATCTGCATCATAATGACCCGTAACTCTCCGTGCTGCCGGGGTTGGTAGATCCATACTCAGACTTCCCATGTCCATCGATGACTGAGCAAGAAGTGCAGACTGCATTATGGTCTCCCGCAGACCTCGAAGCTCCAGCATGTGCCGCTCTTCCCTCCGCTCTTGTGCCTCCAAGAACTGGCGCATCAGAGTCACCATCCCATCATTAGCCTTAGACCCTGGTGAGACGGGCTTAGGTTGTGGTAAGTTGCGCTTTGGTGATGTACCGGAACGTTCAGTAGGCGACCCCTCGTCCTCCACTGACTCCGCAGCGTTCCAGGTCACATCCTCCTCCACTGCCTTCACCTTAGACCGTGCCCGGCCTTTATGCTTACGGGGAGCCATCCCAACGCTGCCACCAACTGTGATAAAGCGAACACCACCAGTTCGCTTTGAGACGTGGGTATGTCCCAAAATACCACAATAACGATGGCCCAAACCGTAAGAGTACTTTCGTACAAGGTGAAGTTTATTTACAGTGTATGAGAAGATAACCAAAAGTGATATATTTATATTTACAAGTGCAGACAAAAAAACCAAAATACCAAATAAATAAACAAAAAAAGCAAAATAATGATGAAAACGTATACACAAGCAAATATCAACAATATATCCAACAACTTCCTCCACTACCACTCACTTTGGTCGACTTGGTAAACAAGTACCTTCTGTGAGTCTGGCCTCTCTCTTTATAGGCCAGACTCCTCCCCTAAATCGGGAGCTTAACTCTCAGGTAAGTATAAATTAATTAAAACCCTCCTTCATCTTTATTATGGTATTTTGGGACATACCCACGTATCAAAGCGAACTGGTGGTGTTTGCTTTATCACATCATTCATAACATGCACTTTAAACAATCCTATCAAATGCATGTTCAGTACAAACACCTTAGGATACTTGACCATTTACTGGTTTTAGGAGTGCATAATTACCTTAAGATCTAAGTTTCATGTACTTTGTTGTCAGCAAGCTGACCAGCAAAAGACACACACCCTAAATACCATCTGGAGCCATTAAACAGTCCTCACCTATTAAAGGTTTAGTCTGTAGGATCCACAGAGTCTTTTTATCCAACAGCTGTTAAAGAAATGAGGTGCTGATGTTGTAGTTTCCCTGTAGTGTAACTTTCTGCCTTTTCACACCATATTTAATAAGTATGTTACATAAGGGCATCAGCACTATATTTCTGCCAAATGAGCACATGTGCGCTTTAGCTAAACACCAGCTTTTGGTCTCACTGTTATTAAGACATCTTTGGGAGAAGTGCTGGCTTTTAGTCGACTGCATTAATCAGCATTAGACATACAAGAGAGGCAGGGCAATTAGTTAGTCATGATCCGTTTGACAGAAGCACTTAAAGGTGGGGAACAAAAATAAGGTGACCCAACAGTGCATGCATGTTCACAGGAGGGTGAAAAAAGGCTTCTGGTTTAAAAGCGGAGGCTTGCTTTGTCTATGACATGAACGAATAATGAACCCTGACATGTGACCACAGAAGAGCGAGGGGCGCCTGTTTACAAGGTCCACGGCTACAGCGACAGATATTTTTCTAACTATCTATGGAAAGGGCATTACATCATCTGCAAGCTTATACGCAGTTTTGAGACCTGACTACGTCCTTTCAGCACCTTACGCTTTGCTAAACAGTGGCTTTCCTGAGAAAAACAAATGACAAACCTGACAAGTTTTTGATAAACCTCATTACCTTATTGTGAGCTGTAGATACAGAAAAAAAATACTGTTTCTTCTTGGTACATATAAGAGCCATTCAAAGTTTGCCTGAACACATTATTGCCACTTTCTGACACTTGACCATAAAAAAGGTTCAATAACAAACAGGCTTTTGGATGATGCAGACGCCGGCACTGTCACCCTCTCTCTGTTTCCATGGTGCACAACAGATGTTTCCACTGGGATATCAGACCCATACAACATGAATGGCCATGATGTCATGGCATCCCGCTCAGCTATCAGAGATTCTCAGGGAAAAAGCAGCAGAAAACTGCCCTTATATAAAGTAATGGGAAAGTCCCGTGGAGAAATCACACTGCACACATCCGGCGATCACTCAGAACTGAAGCGGGGATGGAGGCCTCACAGAAAGCCCGTGAGATTTATGAGGGTGAGAAATTTTCAGCTGATGACATGCTGTTTAAGACAACAGTGAGACTGTGGTGTCATCCATCTCTACAATGTAAACACATCCCTCCCAAATGTGCTCAGAGAATACAAGTTTAATTAAAAGATAAAGTTAACTGACATCCGACAAAAACAAAATTAAAGAGATATTCAAAATAACCAAGCTAAGCCTGATTATTTGACAGAGCTGTCAATTATGTGATACCATAGACTGTAAAAAAAGATGGACGACGCCTGTTCGTGCTCTTCCATTGGTGAAAAGTGAAGCTGCCAGTGTCCCGATATGGCGCTGACATCTTGGGTCTTGAGTCTGCGAAGTAGTGATTTCGGGACCAGTCCTGCGCAGTAGTGAGCATGAAGTAAAGCCACGAAATCAAGACCACGCCCTCGCAGAATGTGCATATCACACGATATCACAGCTGTCAATCATGACGTGACACCACCGTTTTTATATAATTAAATAACTACCTAATCACAAATTTATTTTAAAAACAAACATTTGAATTGACCGAAGCCAGCTTCGGAAAAAAAGATAGTTGAAGTGTAATTCATTTTTTTAGTTGGTCTCAAGTCCCATTGAATAACATGGGGAGGCGGGGTTTATGACCTATACTGGGACCAGTTACTGGGGGGGCGATCAAGACGTTTTGGCTTCACTTTTCAGGGCTTGTGCGGCACGCTTGTGTAATACCATAAAAGTAGATAATACCAAAGTTCCTTTAGGAAAGTCACACCAATAGGCAGCCAGGTCATGCATCTGCAATCTACTTGAATGGGAAAAGACATATCTGTAAAATCGCAGACTAAAATCACAATTAAACATATGACAGACAGACAATCATACCCGACACAAGTTATACCATAATAATTTACTATTCCTTAAGCTCAAATTGCGCTCAAATTCATTTCAGCTGCTGCACATTCGCACAGGTTGACAATCACCTTACATGACTCTGTATATAGCCCCTTCCTTAGAGATTCGTACATCTTTTTGATTGATGATTGGCTCTTTTAACTGGGAGGTGAGACTTACAATGGCATAGTGGCTTTGCATTTTTTTGTCTGCAATAAGCAGTGGCGCTCTGCGTTTTTCCGCATTCATCACGGAGCGCCCAGAGTTGGAAATTTTTCAACTTTAGGAGAAATGCTCAGTTTGTCAAGTCACTTTTCACTCAGCTGTCCAATCACAGTAGAGGAGGATGTACACTTTTGTGTACACAAGACCTAAATGAACAGCAAAAATGCATAAAAGGTTTTCAGTTAAAAGAGTAACTAACCCCCTGGTCAGAGCCTGACTCCACCCACTGGCAATATTTGAAAAATGCAAGAAAACATTGTTTGCAAAGTAAAAAAAATCTAGTAATGCCATACAAATGGGGCATACATATGCTGCAGTTCATAGCTGATAAGACCGAACATTGTTCTTTCAAACGGCAGCAAACTGTAAATGGCACGGTGCCATGACCAATTTGTGACACAGTATTAAGAAACTTGGCACGTCAGATGCAAAAGGATAAAGTGTCGCCCAAATGTTTGAACGCAAATTACAGTTCTCATTTTACATAGACCTCTTCCCATCAAATATCTAAGGCTTAAATCTGAAGCGTGCATACACGCATAGTGAAGGCATTTGTTGATCTAAAGCACTTGGCCTGTGTCCACACACAATGGTAAAGTACTGGTTCTGATCCGTCAGGGCTGGGTGTTCCCAAAGCACAGTGGCAAAGGAATGCAGTGTGGCGGCCCTGCAATTTTCCACAGTTGAGCATCTAGAAACCGCAGGACTGCTCCGATTTCACCTCATGCTATGTACAGAGACACATCACAGCAGGAAAGCTTTTGAAAGACAAGAATCAGTGGCAATGTTTTGCTGATAGATAGCAATGAGTGATTATTTTTAAAGTTATAAGTAATGGCATCTTGAAACATCATCTTGCATACTGGATAGAGACTTAAAGTGATAATGCCCTCCAAACATCAAGCCTGGCCAAAGAGCGTTACATCTTGGGATCTCATTTATAAAAACTAGTAGGGATGCACCGAATTTCGGCCAAAAATGGCATTGTCGGTTTCAGCTTGAACAAAAAGCGATGAGTAAATCAAACTTTATTTATAGAGCACTTAAAAACAACCAAAGTGCTTTACAAAGAATAAAATGAATACATAGTAAGACAATATAAAATAGATAAGACATAATTAAACAAAATGTCAGCATCAGGTGTCAAGCACCAATAAAAAAATTTGTTTTAAGATATGACTTAAATAAAGAAAATGAAGGAGCCTGTCTAATGAACGAACGGCAGACCGTTTCATAGTTTTAGGCACACTCAGGAACAGCTGGTCAGCTGACCTGAGAGAACGGGTAGGTGTATAATGTAGCGTGCACACCAAAGCGTTTACGCAGAAGGCCACCGTATGTTTTCAACTGTTTCCAATAGAAGCGCAGCGCCCAGAGTTGAAAAATGTTCAACTTTTTTTTGGTGAAATGCTCAGCTCAATGTCACTTCTCACTCGGCCGTCCAATCACAATGTGGGAGGGGCGGGACAAATATCGCATTTACCAATCGGTGCATCGTTCAACGATTGATAAACAAAGCAGATGTATCATAGCAACCAAAGCGCTCAGCTGAAAATAGCTGGCAAGCGCCTACAGTCAGCGTCCGCCTGGTTTTTTTTTAGACGCTTTTAAATGCTTTGGTCTGCACGCCCCCTAAGCGTGAAAATGTAGGGTGGGGCAAGACCATTTAAAGATTTAAAAACAAACAAAAATCATCATCACAACCCTATTGGCATCCTTTGAAATCTCACACAGAAGACTGTGAAAAGCTTCTGTGTAACATAGCCATCAAAACCAAAACAGCTGGAGAGGTCAATCCTATCCCGAAGATCATAGACAATTCAAATTTAACTAGGGAAACATTAAATATGGACTCCTGCTTCCTACAAGTGTACTCAGGTGAAATTGCTTAGCTTAAACTGCACGCCTGGTGGCAGACATTCAAGCAGATGCACTTTCAATCTTCTGTCCATTAATGTTTATGTTTTGCAAACAAACGGATCAGATAGCCCACCAATTTAACTATTAAAGTTTGGTTAGTGACTAGGGTGGGGTGTTCAAATTTCCCATCTAACTTTCATTTGTCATGCAAAAGCTAAATGTATCTGTTTATAGATTAAACAACACTTTTTTAATATTGAAAAAATTAAAGGGTCAAAAGATAACATGTTGCTTGGTTTGCATACATCTATCAGTAATACACATCCCAAAGTATTTGCAAGGCAAATAGTGCAGGAACACCCACCAACAACACAGAGCTCTGTATCACTTACTTACTGTTTTAAAACCACTAAGCCCTGGCATCTAAGCAGTGGACATTAAATTATCCTGTTTTACGATCAAGCGATCCAGCATTATAATTCATACATTACTGTACTGCCAGCAACCATTTATTGAGTGTTTCATTAAACATCTTTCATGATGAATAGTCTTTCTATCTGTCAAGTCATTTTAATGCAGTATTACTTTATTTTAAGCCATGCATCAGAAATGTCTTATTCTCCGTATGGATTTTATTGCAGATGAGAATAAATGCATGCAATGGCATAATCTGCTGCTGAATCTGCTGATAACAGAGAATGCACACATTTGCAATGGACAGACATTTAAGCCTAGCTGTCCTGAGTCAGGACAAGCCATTTAAATTAAGAGAAATACATCTGTATCAATGAACAAATTGTTTGATACATGTTGTGGCTTTACTTTGTCAAAATGGATCACATACCTGTATACTTTTGAAAAGACACTACTACTTCTAAAACTTTAACTTCTGTAATGGAAGACAAATACTATTGCTCTGACTGTTGGATTATATTATAATTTATAAGTTACACACACAAACATAGGCTACACATGACAAACTAACACAACTATTGATGGATAAGTGTGTGAGTGTCCATCATACCTGCCCAGCTCTTTCCCCGGAATGATGTCATAGTGCTCAGTGAACGTCTCGCGCCTGATGGCGGTTCTGATGTCGCGCAGTAAACCGGAGCGGTTCTTACCGGACTCAACCCGAACTTGACTGGAATCCGGAGCACGAGGACATTCGGGAATCATAACTGCTGTTTTAAGTTATTTTGTTTAATTTTTCACCTATACCTGTTTTACCTGCAAACCCAGTCAAACACGTGACCCGGAGCAACCAATACTGCGTCTACCTCACTTAATAAAACGGTTATCCTGGCTGAATGTTCACCTAAAATTACGAACATGGAAACGTATCTAAAAACACAAGTATTGATGCGTTCATCTTCGACTGAAATTCCTCCTAGCTGACGGATAAAATGTTTGAGTTTAATGTTCAGAAGGTGATGAGAGGAGCTCTCCACCACTCGTTTGCTTGAAAGCGATTCAACCGAAGCCGAGCAGGCGACTCCTCTGAGTTCAGTTGCCGTGGTAACGGATGTGAATGGCAAGGCTGTTCACCAATCACACTCGAGAATACACCAATGGGCGGAGTGAGGTTTCCCTTGTGTGACATCGAGATAATCAATCAATTAATTAATTAAAGTCACTCATGCGGGTATAAATAGACTGAATATAACTTTGAGAACTTGAGAGGGTTCTCAAACAATTAAACGTCTTTCGGTTCCTGGGCTTTCTAGAAAAATACATATTTTTTGTCTTTAATGACATTATATTTGAATGTTTTGAGCTTATAATATGTCCTTAACACACAGAAAAATTATGATTTTTAACATATTAACTTATTTCAGATAATTTTAACAATTTATTTAATCATGTATATTTTCCTTAAGGTTCCTGCAATGTTGGCTATTAGATTATATAACATTATTTAATCCCTTGATCAAGCTGTTGTCGGCATTTGGATCTCTATATAAAGGTGTCCTCAATGTAGCTGATTTGATATTTTACTGGATTTGTATGGACATTTGGTCCCCCAAAGGTAACAAAACTTGAAACACATGCATACACATTTACATTTGTCCTGCATACTTTAAAATATGTATTTAACTATAGTTATTTTACATTATAAATTGTTATGTTAATTTAATTTACTACACCTTTAAACCTTAATCATATACCTTTAAATATTTTAGATGTTAGCCTAATTATTTACAAAATTTAATTTCAAAAGATAATAAATGCACCATCAAAATAAGTATTTGGTTTTCTTCTGGAGTGTATTTACTTTCAAAACCATCTAAAGTTAGCAAAACACAAACAGCTTGTGCTTTCTGAATACTTAAGACCACTGGTGTGAGGCCCTCTAGTGTTTCAACTGTGTAATGATGACTTCAAGTTTGTGTATTGGCACTGTATACAGTAGGAATTAACAGTACCAACAACCCATCATTTAACTATTATGTTCTCACCACTTTTGCTGAGATTATCAGTAGCCATGATTAATGTGTCCCCTACTTTTCAAATCATTTCCAGTCCTCTGTGTACAGTTTGCATGTTAAGCAAAGAAATTACGAAGGGTAATTTATTGACATTTATGTACAGTGTGGGCCAAAAACAAAGCAAGGCCCACAAATGTTAAAAGCAAAGTCTGCTCATGTAGAAGAGATGGACTTGATGTCAGAAAAAAACAAGACTGACAGTAATTTGTCTTCTTGCAGAATCTTTTTACATATTTCAAATAATAACATTATCATTCTTCATTGCAGGTAAAGGTTTTTTTTTTGTATAAGCATTATTTTTAACTCATAGCTGTATACAAAAAGAATAGAAAATACAAAATTGCAAACAAATAAAAATGATATAAATACATCAATATAACATTAACTCAACAGTAAACAACAGCAAATGACCAGCCACCTTACAATTTCTGTTAAAGATCATTAAAACAAGCATTATGCAGTTTAATCCACAAATTAAATGAACAACCCTCCAAAAGGTGGACCCTTAGGAAAACATACTTTCTTTCAACTCAATTACATCCCATTTTAAGTCAGTTACATTATTCAGGACGATATCAATGAACCATACTGCAACAGTGTCATGGGTCTCATAAAAAAAAAAAAACATACTGATAAGAATGTATACTTTGTAATTCACTGACTGTAAGGTCCTTTGGATACTAGTGTCTGCCAATGCTTTAATGTAAATAATACAGTGTAAGAGCCTGCATGCATTAAAATGGCAGATCCCACGTAGACCCACGTTACAAAAAGTAACCCATGGGCTTTGTCTCTTTTTGTGGTTGACAGAATGATGCGTTTTAATGGTTGTATTAAAAAAAAAAACAATTTAACAATGGAATTTTTGCTCATGGCACGTAAAATAATTAACAAAAAAAAATAAATAAAGCTCAAGGGTTTTATGTTGTTAATCAGTCATTTTATAATGATTAGGAATGATTAAACCATTAACCATTTAAAGCACTTACAAGTGAAGTTATTATACTGTACCTGCACTGTAAAATTATTAATTGACTTAAACTTAATTTTGTCACGTATCCTCTACATAAAGTTGTTTTGATATTTGCTGTTGCATATGTGTACCAGAGGATACATAACATATAAAAATTGCTTACTTAATGTTTTAAAGCAACACATTTTCTCAATTTTTTAAGTAAAGTCAACTTATTATTTTTAGAGTGTGTATTTGTATGATACTTGCATATTGCAATAGAAGCTGTGGAACAATCCATTATAATATCATTCAACTGGTTAATAAAAAGATCAAATGAAATGTGAGATCTCAACGTCCATGAGTTCGCAACAAAATTAATTGCATTAAGAATAATTAATCTTACAACTAGGGTTTAAGGACGATTTCATCCCAGGCCCTAAAAAAAGAACTGGAGGCATTGTTGAAACAGTTCATGAGTTATTTCTTTGGCCAGACAGACCCTGGTATCTGATGAGCTTTATGTTGCTAATTGGTAAAGTCAGTTACATCACCCACGTCAATTGTGTGTCCATGTGTACTTCCTATTTTAAACTTAAGCACTCAGCATATTTAGCCTAGAAATCTAGACGCACCCTAGCGGCCGCAAAATATATTTGCTGCCAGGGTTTAGTCTAGGCACTCACAATACACTTAACCGGTCCAAAAACCAAAATTTGGTCAGGCCAATCACATCGTGTGTAGCGTCTGTGGGGCGGGCTTAACATGATGACGACAGAGCTGCAACGGTTCCTACTTGAAAACAGGGAATGGCTGCTGCTGCTGGCGAACAGCTATCTTTTGAAGCGGCTTTGGCCGCGACTCTGGAGGACTTAGACTTATGTTTTTCTTTGAGGGAAGAGCAAATAAACCCTACTGAAGTCCTTTTTAAGCAAGAAAGATGTGTTTGGAGTTTTGCCGACTGGTTACGGTAACTACGTCACCTTCTTCGTTGCTCTGATCCGTCATAGCGCTATCCTATTGCGTGCAGAGGCATTTTGAGGGACAACCTTATATCCCGCCCCTTGCATTGAGCCGTTTGTGTGAAGAGTTGCCAGACCTTACATCTTGATGTAGGTCTGGCTAACCAGGCTACAGCATATTAGCAGACCAGAGAAAGGGAGGTAAGTGAAGTTACAGTAAGTTAAACATCTACACTCCTAAATCAGTAAATAAAATTATGAGTTTGGTGTAAGGTGCATATTCTTAAAGGAGACATTTCACAAGACTTTTTTAAGCTGTCAAATAAATCTTTGGTGTCCCCAGAGTAAGTATGTGAAGTTGTTTTGTGTCCTTTTAAATAAGAAAGAAGTGATCATGCACTAAATGGCAGTGTCGTGGTTGGATAGTGCAAATGAAGGGGCGGTGTTATTCCCGTCTGACATCACAAGGGGACCCAAATTTCAATGACCTATATTTTCACATGCTTGCAGAGCATTTCTAGTTTATTTTTACCATTTTCTAGGTTGATAGAAGCACTACGGACCCTATTATAGCACTTTAACATGGAAAAAGTCAATTTTACATGATATGTCCCCTTTAAACATACTAGTCACAATGCAATGTTCGAAATAGCATACTACCATACGATCTGTAGTACTTTTGCAGTAAATACAATGTATACTGTGCAAAGGAGGACATTGACATATATTTGAGATTCATGTTTGCTGGTTATATATTAATAATATAAATATATTGTATTTAATGTTTACAAGTATGTTATGTTTAAATATGAATAAATTTACTGTGAATTTACAAGGAAACCTCTCACTGAATTATAATATGGTTTAGAACTAGCATACTAAAGCAGATTACTGTTTGAAAAAGTATATTTTTTGTACTTAGTGTACCGTTTTACATGCTAAAATATACAGTAGTAACTAGTATGCTAGTATTCCATTTCAAACATAGACAGTGAATAAATCAGACATAAGGTCGGTCCCATTTTGTAGTGTAAAGAGCATCTAGTAGCCAGTGAAGAAAATCAGCGAGACACCGTGCATTATGGGTAGTAGTAAGGAACATGTGGGGAATATTGGACACATCTGCATTCAGTGGGTGGAGCTAAATGTTTGTACTGTTTTCTACATAAAATAATCCAAGATAATGTAAAAACATTATGTGGAAATAAAACCATGAAATCTTTGAACGTAAGATCATGAAATCAATGTAAAATTTGATTTTGGGAAGCATCTGTAGTAGCTACTAGTAGCTCCTCAATACAAAATCTCTAAAAGTAATGTAAAGGTAAACAATTTGTTGTCCTTTTGAGTTTAATAAATAGATATCTTAAAAGGTTTAGAGCCAGGAAAGGTGTTGGACGTCATAGCAGATGTTACTTTACAGTTGGTGTGCATTGCAACAATCTAAGAGAGAGGGTACTGTGATGATGCATAACCGGGAAAGTTATGCTGAAGACAAATACGACCCAGTCCAGGCTACTCGGTCTGTCCAGTAGGCTGGAGTTGAGTTTTTACTATTGCATACATACAGTAACGGTCCTGCCATCATATTTCCACAATAGACTGAATACTATATACAATACTATATTTTGTGTTTTTGGTGCAGAAACATGCTAGTCATTTTAAACAAAACATTTCATCAAATCCAAGGATATATTTTCTTTAAAAATCTCTATAAAGTCCCTTGTGGATTTAGGTATTGAAAATGTAATAGATTTGTTAAAAAAAACTGTAGGTGCCCTGCATGTCTTTACTCTAGTCCAAAGCTACTGGTCTCCTCCACAGCGGTTAAGAGTTTCTCATATAGCATGGTGTATGATGGGTAAGGAGGCAGGTCTAGACGATTGAAGCATGTGTGTGCCCTGAAAGAGACAAAAAAGGTCAAAGGTTGAAATGTGTTTATCTGCCATGTCTTGGCATAGGCAGTGTATAACAGAAATTGAACCTTACAAGTACACGAACATACACTCCTACACTACAGTACAATACCATGCACCAAATCTATACCGAAAACACACCAATCCAACTATAAGGCCCACTGTGGACCATTACCCAACAGTATATGAGATTTTAGCAAATCGAAGGACCAGGTGGCTTTTATGGACAGGGTCAGCAATCTTTGATGGATTTTTACTGACCTTGTCACAATGCCTTCTGGGATTGCGGTCTTTATGAATGAGACAAACAATGACTTAGTTCACTAGGAAGGTCACTACTGTAGAGCTTAAATGTCCTTTTCTTTAAACTGTCTTTTAGCCCATTGGATATTAAGCAGCAAAGCATGTTAAACTGTAAATTGGTTAAGTTGGAAACAATTTCACAGCCTTACAGCCACATCATCCGTGCCTGTCAAAGCAAAAACCCCATATTCATACTGACAAACCATGTGAAATTCTGAAGCTGAGTGAGGCATCTGTATCCATCATATTGTCCTTATTTTATTTAGCTCTGTCCGCTGACGCTGTGTACACACAATGTCAAATTCAAAGCCGTTCTCACCCTGACAGAGAAATATGAGCCTGTGCTTTAGCGCTGACAGCACCCGGCTTTGATCCGTATTCCCTCCTGTTTGCCAAAAGTACAAGGTGCAATGGAATTTCAAGGTGAAACATCGGATGCAAATCAACCCTGAGTGAGCATCCCAGTCTGACAGTGAAATTTCATTCTGTAATCTCAGGTAACTTTATTTCCAGGTCTAAAAAGTATAAAAAGGCATACATTTTTGACCTTTAGCAAAAATATGCATTTAAAATAAGAGTGGCTTTCCCTCATGGGAAATATGTATGTAAGTGATTTTGTTTATAGGTGCACAAGCTTCCTTTCTTTAAAAAAAAATGTTGGCTCAGGAAAGAAAATTGCTTTTGACAAAAATGTAATCAGGTCTGTAACACCAACCCTAAAACTTTGCCTACCTCATGTATGAATTTACTAGCGTAAATGTACCAGTTTATACGTTTCGTTTATTTACAGTTTTGCATGCAGAATATGTGTTATCTTTCACAATACTATACCTTGGCAGAGAGGTGATCTTTCCCCACTTTTCAATGCAGAAGCGTCGCAGGCCGTTGCTCCCACGTAGTGCTGCGAAACCCTCATAGGGAACACTGGATGTCCCAGTCACAAACTGCAGCAGACGCAGCCTCTGTTCATTATTGAAACGCTCCACCGCAGCCCAGAACCATCGCATCACAATGTGCCCATTATGATAACCTGGAGGGTGGTGGTGATAAGTGAAGTTAAAGGTGGGTCGCACGAAATCAAGGTAAATGTCACAAAAAACAGTTAGTCTTTATAACAGTGGTGGCCGGTGACTTCTTTTTGAAAACATATGTAAACATATGTGCATCACGCGTCATTTCAAAATACGACACTTGGAAGGGGGGTTTTACTATTGGCATCATCAGGTTATGATAAAAGAGATTCTTACGTTTGCCAGATACTCGCTTAATCTCATGTGTAAACACAGTTTAGTGTTAAGTCAGAATATATTGTGAATGTGAGCGTGTGCAGACGCGTGACCCTTTTGACGCGTGTGCAGCAGGCAGATATTTTGACATGAAGCATGATGCACATAGGTTCACATGACGCACCGAACACATATTTTGACATGACGAGCCACACACGACACTTTGAACACATATTTCAAATTTGTGCCCCTCAGAAGAGAAGTCACCGGCTGCCACTGCCAAATTATGACTAGCAAGCATTTTGATATGATATACCATAAGGTATTTTAGTATTGCAAAACTTACATTCCATTTATGAAATGACAAAGAAAATAAAACATATTTAAAAAACATAAAACATGTTTTTATGATACATTCAATTTGGGGTGGGTCCTGAGATACCCCATGAGGGTCCTAAAAAATAAAAGTTTGGCAACCCCTGGTCTACTTTTCTCTCAACTTAGTTGCTATTTTTATTGATTTCATTCACACTGCATTCTGGGATAGACTTTACTGTGACGATGCCAATAGTGAAAACTTCTGGAAAAGTCAGAATGGTGCCTATGATGCCTTTGACAATATACTCTAGGTTGCCATCTCATCACAAAAATACTTGTAAAAGTGTAGGCTAGCCAAAGATAGACAGACCCATTCGGCAAAAAAAATATTTTTAAATTTGAAATATATTTCAAAATATACAAAAAATGGCCAAGAAATATATTTGCTGAAATATATTTTGGAATATGTTTACAAAAATATATTTTTCACAGATATATTTTTTGGCCATTTTTTGTATATTTATCTGTATATAAGTAAATAAATTGTAAAGCATAAAAAAAATACATTAAGCCAATATATTTCAATCCAAGGAAATATATATTCACTTCGTATTGGAAGAAAAACATAGTTTATGTTAAAAAAAAACTGTAACAGTCTTAAAAAAGTTCAAATTAAATATATTTTCAACTTCAAAAATAAACTTTATACAATTTACTTGTATTTATCATATATTTAAAATATTTTTATATATTTTATGTATATTTTTTGCCATATGGGATGTAAAATTAGAAATGTATTTGCTTGCCCTTGAAATACATTTTGAAATATATGTTGATATATGAAGGTTAAAACTAAATATATTTCCAAATTCAATTTTTTTTTGCCATATGGGGATGTCTGCACCTGGTTCAGATAAAAAAGGAGAGAAAAGAAAATGCTCCCCAAAATATAGGCCCTTCAAGGGTGTCTATTTGACTGCAGCTGAACGGAGGTTGACACATCATAGGCTATGCAAGATTCAAGTGAGGTCATCTTGACAATATGAAACCACTAAACTGCAGGGTAATTTGAAATTCTACATGGTTCACCCGTTATGCTTTCAATGTCAACAGTTCAGTTCAGGGTAAAGAACTGTAATATAAACAGATGGGATACTTGTTTTGGCATTAGTGGTGAGATCAAATCTTATTGATCCAACAAAATCTGAAATGCAATCACAGCAGAGTATTTCACAGTTTAATCTGGGTCAGGTGATAGTATAAAAAATATACTATGTTCATATACTACAGAACATATGAAGAGTTTGGTTCCAAAATGTGATAATTAAAAAAAAAATGTTACCACCAGAATCAGCAGTGTCGGCGCCACGAGCGGGCCCTAGGGGGCATGGCCCGGCCACTTGAGTCACTGTGCCCCCTTACTTCTCAAAATAACAATGAACTTAATAATTAAAAAAATGTGATGCAAATACATTTGGTTATACAATGATTAAAATTCGGAGTATAATTAATAAAAAATAATAATTAAAATACTAACCCACAATGCAATGCTAACATAGTCAGCCAGTTTACACGCAGCCACTGTCACGTTCGGGGGCTCAATCGCCATGCGTGAGAACTCATTTTCTGTCTAAATAATGTATACTTGTAAGTCTTGGCATTTGAGCAAGACGAAGAAATTTCGCGACAAATAAAAGGACCTTCTTAAAAAGTTTTAAAAAGTCCTCTCGTCGCCTGCAGCTCTTCTGAAGGTAAAACGCATAGTTCATTCTGGTGTTAGATATGTCAGTAACATTGTTTTCTTTTGCTGTTATTTGGTTATGTACTGGTCTTTATGATTTGCGTGAGTTATCCAGTCTTGCACTTTAACGTCTTTATAAGTTATGGTTTTACTATAGTGAGGGATTTATTTAACAACTTGGCTGGCTGTAACAATCCCGCTAATTTCACGGCTAGTTGCTATATGATTAAATATATAGACATAACATTAATTGATTTGATGTCTTTTATTAGCTTATTTTAAAGAAATACAAACCTTCTGGGAAAACGTTTCCAGACGCGTTAAAACAAGTTAAAAGTCAAAAGACGAACATTCGGTTTAATCATTGTAAATACAATCTCATATACGTGATTAATTATGCATATTTATTCTGTATTAATTCGTAACTGTCTCTGTTAACGTGACTCGCTCGCAGTACCCGGGTTAGGCTGTGTTTCAGGCGGTTGTTCAAGGAATAAAATACCTTTGAATGTTGCGACTGGCCAATCAGTACCAAGCATTTTACATTGCCATGTAGTAATAATAATAATAAAATAATAAGATGAACCAGGTGCCCCCACAGTAAAACAGGAGGCCCGCTCATTCTGTATTCTCTGGCGCCGACACTGAGAATCAGGTCAGTATAAAAAGTAAATTCTTAATTTTAAGCTAAATCTGATATCAGCCTTGTCATCTTTTCTTCCTTTTTCCAAACCGCGATAAATGTCAGTCTTCCTTCTCTGCAGAATTCAATAAATCCGCTCAACCAATCACAGCGCACCATCCCACGCATTGTGTTTTCCTCATCTACTTTGTGCTTCGTGATCAACAAACAAACAAAAACAAAATAATAATTTTGATGGCATTGATAAACCTGTGGTGGTTTTCTGTGACGGGAAAGAAATGTAAGCCATCAACATCTAATAATTTACGCAAGAGGCACTCGGCCGAAGGAAAAATGCCAGCTGTTGCTTGTTCTCACACGACGGCATCAAGCTTTTGTCAGGCTAACACATTGACCCCAGGGGATCTTATGAAAAACTTTACATTATTTTACTCGAGGTCAACGAAAATCGAGCAGGACCAAAACATTTTACAGCTGATCGCTGTCAAAAAAGTTCAGCGACGACGTCCCAAGGATGACAGTGTTCTTAATATGACAAAGTAAGTGTTTAATGCCATTAAAGGTATAGCGGAAGATTTTTCCGAATTATTTAAAAGAACCGCCCCACCATATTTTTTAAAAAATGCACACGCAACACTCTCCCTCCTCCCGAGAGGGAACGCCTGTTAAACGCGTGCACGAGACAGAGAGAGAGCATGCATGAGCTCAGTTCTTCTCTTCGCTCTGTTTACAAGTTGCTGTCGACATGTTTACCGTGTCTGTGCGGTTCGTGATTCGTGCCAGGGCTAGCATCGCTAATCATCAACTTTTACTAGCAGTGATTTTAGATAGATTTCTCCAAATAGCATGACAAAATGTACCTTTCCAGTAGAAACTTCGCGTGGGAAGCCCAACCTGTCCTTTTAGCTCACGCCAACGGCCAGCGTGTGAAATAGTCTCACATAAACACCCTGGTCTTGTTTCTTTCTTTATAGTCCTTTCTCTTCTTGTCATACAATTCATAGACACTTTTTTCTCTTGCGAAAAAAACACAGTGAGAACGCGACCTTCAATGAATGGTTGAAACCGTAGCACAACACACATACACGTGAAAGTGCGCATGTGCAGAAAGCGAACCTAGATGCGAGCACGTACGACGGTTATACGTCAACATATAATCAGAATGATTGACATCTGGGATGACCAATAATAGAGGTGATCCACCCGGAAAACGAAAATCTTCCGCTATACCTTTAATATTTATTTTTTAATCAGTGTATACCACTAGTCAACTAAATGAATATAACATGGCAAAGATAAATGCACATTTATATATTGATTCAATAGATTTATAGCATTTTGAAAAAAAGGATTTCTTTAATTTTATTGAATTTATTGCGTTTTGGAACCAAACTCCTTGTACAGTCAGCTCCATAAATATTGGGACAGAGGCACATTTTGTGTTATTTTAGCTGTTTAACAAAATGTAATCCAGTTACAGTCATATTATGAATATTGGCTTACAGCACACACTCTCAGCTTTATTTTGAGGGTATTCACATCCAAATTGGCTGAAGGATTTAGGAATTACAGCCGTTTAATATGTAGCTCCCCCTTTTTAAAGGGGTCAAAAGTAATGGGACGGTTGACTTAAAAGCTGTTTTATGGACAGGTATTGTCTATTTGTTAAATAATTTCCTCATGAATGACAGATGTTAAAGGTCTGGAGTTGAGTTTAAGTGTGACAATTGCATTTGAAAACTGTGGCTGTGAACCTAAATCATTCGGTTCAGGGACATCTACATGCAAGTTATACAGACCATATTTAGTTTTCAAAAACACAACAAATCCATCAGAGAAATAGCAGGAATATTAAGAGTGGCCACATCAACAATCTGGTACATCCTGATTAAAAAAACAACACACTGGTGAGCTCAGCAACATACAAATCCTGTATGTCCATATAGGATAACAGTGGTGGATGATCACATTATCCTTTATGGAGCTGACTGTATATAGTTATATACTGATGGTAATAGCTTATCACCTCAATTTAATTCTTTCGCCGCCATTGACGAGATATCTCGTCAATCAAGAGAAAACGCTTCCCTGCCATTGACGAGATTTTTCGTCTTTCCGCAATAGTATTGTATTGAATACCGCTATTATCCACCATGTGGCGCCCTTCCGCAAATTTTTAAACCCGGAAGTATTGCCCTATGGCAAGCGGCTGCATGTACGTGTCTTTTTTAAAGACCGCTCTGAATGGGATCTCTATGAAAAGTCCGTCACAAAAATTGAATTATCTCTGCTTTTTGCTCAAAATGTGGTGTTTTTGCAGAAACCTACCCATATTCAAAAGCTGATTACAAAGGAACCACTGAAGGTAGGATGAAAGGTTTTTTTTGTTTGTTTGAAAGCATAGGGTCTGTTCTTTCATTTGGTATATTGTATGTTTATATATTTAAAGAAGAACATTTTCTGGAAGGCATTAAACTTTGGTGAAAATCATGAAAAACACTGGCGCTGGCTGGCAACTTTTGTAAAAAACGCTGGCGGTGAAAGAGTTAAATCTGGAACTTCAAAAGAAAGAGCAACTAACCAAATGCAAAACTGTCACCATGTCGTTAGGTAAGTTTTGGATTAAGCAGTATTTTTTACCTCCTCTATATTCTGTGTTGGATCTCCAGTCGTTCAAATCGATCTCAGCCGTCCCTGCGATAACCAACTCCAGCTCACGAGCATCGAACACTGAAACCAGACGAGAGTCTACAACCTACATTGAAACACAAAAAAATAATTAAACACAAATTTGCCATTCCAATTAAATGTGAAAATTTAAAAAGAACAGTTTTGTTGGTCCAGGCAAAAAATAGACCTTTTAACAAGTCTACCTCTTTAGTAAATCAGCTAAACCAAGACTAAAACTGAATAAAATAAAGCAAGGATCGCCCAGCCAAACACACCTCATAGAAACCTCTTACAAGGGCTTCGGTCTGTTGTACCACACCTCTCTCCACCCTCCATCTGGCCATGCGCTCAATGTACTCCTTCTTATTCTTCTCTGTAACCTGAATGTTGGAGCCTCCGGACTTCAGTTCTCTTTCTGTCACCTGTTGAGATGTCAAACAAGTTATATCCTGGACGTTAGAAGCAACAGGCTTATGTTACTAAAATATATCTGAAATGAGCAAGTATGCATCTTGAGCCAACACTGCATTTTGTTAACAATGTGGTTACTTTGTGGCTCCACCAATGACATTAGTTTGGAGTTTATTTGACCAGTGGCTGAGAGGATGTAGTGTCTAGCACCTGTCCAAAGACCTCCTCATTCACTGTGAAGGTCAATTCCAGGATTTCTGTGATGTCATTGTCCTTCATCCACTGTAAGCTCTGGTGAAACTCCTCATCCAGGTATTCCAAATCACTCAGATCTGTCACTCTACAGGCAGATATAAAACATGCACCCGATCAAAAGTCATCATTTTACATTCTGGCGTCTTTATTGTAAAATCAATGAACCATTGAGACTTACAATCTTAGTAGGGCCTTGTAAAATGGACGGGTGAAGAAAGCATCTAAAAGATACTGGTGGATCAGCGCCAGACCCAATATTCGGCCGCTAAAACGAAACCTGTAAGGTAATATCAAAACATAAATTAATAACACTAGTCTTGGACGGTGAGACGTTGCCTATTGGCTAGTCTGGTGCACTTATTGCGACTCATTCTGGTCATGAACTGCAAACTGTCTACACATATCTAAATATATGCGTAAAATATTTTAATGGGGCATGGAATGCACATAAGCTTTATCTTGGCCTTCCGAATCTGCTACGCTCCTCCTGCTGTTGCTGCTGGCATGAGTAAAGGCTTTTGCTGAAACATAATTACAAGGAATAGAAATATTTGCTTTTCTGCAGGGAAATAGGGAGAACCACTGTAACAGATCTGGGCAGGTGGTGCTGGGGAGGAGGGGGGCTAGGAATGATCCCATTTCTCACTGCATTGAAATAAACGAAGACAAAACGGAAATATAGGTCATGTTGATACACTCAGAAAAAAGGACAAACGTTGTCATTTGGACGGTACCTTTAAAAAGGTCCTACAGGGTTCCCACACCTTAGTTAACTTCAAGGACCTTTCAAGGACTTTTTTAGGTCCAATGACCTCAAATTCAGGGACTAAATGTGGGGACACATTTCAAGTGTGAGCAAGGTTACATCGTGTTACCTTTTAAGATACATTGTTACAGTTCCCTTTCAAGGGAACTAGCGCTGCGTCACTGCGGTGACACTTTGGGGATGCCTTCAGGAGAAAGTGCGTCTGAATGTGTATATCAAATTCAACCAATGGTGAGGCTTAACGAGAAAGACAGGGTGATGCGGGAGCCAGGAAGTATATCGCTATCTGAAATATTGCCAAAGACGGCGTTAAAGCGATGCAGGAAGTATGTCAAGGGAGACGCACCGTCTCGTTCCCTTCTCAGGGAACAATAGTTACATACGTAACCCGAGACATTTTCATGTGTCAAATACAACTATGCAAAAAAGCATTTTGGTATGAATGAACATGCACATACGAAAATATAAGCATTTAAAGCAAACAGTTTAGTACGTGTGCTAAAAAGTCTAGAATTTTTAGGATATTATCCTACACTACAAAGGGAATAATATGGATTTCATGCAACTTCTTGCATAAAATAGATTCAAGCACTTTCAATGACCTGTATCTATGTATGTATATTTTCAAAAACTTCCCAGGGCCTAGAATTTTTTCCCCAGATTCACAAACTTTCAAGGATTTCAAGGACCCCTGGGAACCCTGGACCTAATATGTACCTTTGAGGTACCAATATGCACTTTTTAGGTACAAAGTGTACTTTTTGAAAAGGTACCGCTCCAGTGACAACTTTTGAACCTTCTTGTACCATTTTTTGAGAGTTTAGGAAAGGATGATTGATTGGCTGCACTGGCAGCTTTATGGGAACCAATCAGATGCATTAAACCAGCCAATTAGACTACAGTTGTAATATGTGGGTATGCCAACTAAAGACTAATTGTAAAATAGGTTTTGCTATATTCATAAACAACTCGATCTCACAGGTAAACATACTTATTTTACAAGGTGGTGATTTAGCATGAATTAATATGATGTAAATTGTACTAAAATGTACAATTATTAGAATAAAAGGAGAAATTAAGCCACACCCCTAAATGCATATTAATTGGGGTGAAAGCAGATCATACTAAAACATAAGGAGATTGTATAAATTCATACCGTACGGATTTGTCACCTTGTCATAGACAAATATCTGGAAATACACTATCCTGGAAATTATCTTTATATAGAGACTGAGAAGAAACTTTCATTCTGTTTAGTATGCATTTAGTAAGTGTTTATCTTGAATCCCCAAATACAAAGCTAGAATTAAACATTGTAAATCTGACTTACAGTAGCTTCTGTTGGGATGAAGTTCAAAACAAACCTTAAGTATTTGCCTTTGTGTTTACTCATTTAACGCTATAATATGTTTAACAACGGTGCCTTTCTCTCTGTCAGTCAAAATGCCATAATGAGAGACGAAACAAAGACGTAGCGTGACTCTCACTACATGCTTTTCTTCAGAGCTGACCAACCATCATGCAATTCTTCAACCGCACACCACATCAACCAGAGAACTATAAAACTGAACTTCAAAAGCATTCCAAGCCTAAGGAGCAATAATTAGGTATAAGAAGAGAATGATAGTCACAGAAAAAAAATCGTACCATTCTAGATAGTTCTCCACGAATGCAGACATAGGGCTTATCTGCACCGTATACGTGTCATTGGCTGAGTATTCGAACAGGCCGTAGTATGGATTAAACAGCTCCTGAGACAACAGGAAGAAGAATTCCCGCGATGGGCCGCTGTAGTCCAAACTGCGAAGAACATGAATATTACAATAAATGTTTACATTTAGCTTAGGAGTAAATGTGATTCCTCAGAAGTTTGTTTATGTCTGCTCAGCAGACAGGAGTAAATAATAAAAAAGGTAAGTAAATAAAATAAGTTCAAAATCTGAAAAAACAGGCAAGATTGTATGCTCTCAAGCAGTGGGGGCGTGTCCACTGTCAGCGCTATAACCACGCCCACTCGCAGGAAAGCTGACATCTCTCTTAACTTTCAAATAGCGCTACATGTGAATTAGAGGTCTTCTCGGGTCCAAAGAAATGTACCCGACCCGAAATGACCCGAATCACTTCATACCCGAACCCGACGTGCATAAATAAAAAAATTTTAAAGAAAGACCCGACCTGAGACAAACTTGAGAAAATTAGACCTGAGTCCGACCCGAACTAGTGAAATTTTTTTTAACCCGACTGGAAACGAATGTAAACGGCACTGACGTGTGTGCATTCTGCAGACCCATGCGCGGCAGTCAGACAGAAAGAAACTCCGGTGGCCTTGCAACCAATTTGGCGAGCTGCTCCATTCGTTTTACTTTGTCATCTGACGACAACACCAACGTAACCGCTAAAATGTACATTTATAATTGACTGACATGTTTGTCTCAACGAAAATTAACCTTCCGACAACCACACAATGTCGCAAGCGCTCTTGGCAAACAGATGAGAAGTTTGAAAAGGACATTGACGCACACAGGCGAGAGAGTTCGGGTCTTCTCAGGTCCGTTCAGAAAAAACACATTCATTTTTAAATTACCCGAGACCCGATGGCGCTATTATTGTACCCGACCCGTGTCCGAGGCACATGTGAAACTTTTAGACCCGAACCCGATCGGGTCTCGGGTCGGACCTCGGGTTTTCGGATCTAAGTGGACCCGTGAAGACCTCTAATGTGAATGCATCCTCGTGATTGTGTTAGGGGCGGGATAATGCTCGTGGCTCCAGTGCATCATCAAGCCACCGTTTCGTTTTAACCCCACCCAAATAATCTTGAAATCTGGAAAAACTGTGTAACTTCACAATTTAGTACTACATAGTTCACAGTCTTTGTAATGTGTTTCAGCATAACATTTATCGTGTGTTTAGATGCAATTCTCTGGAATGAATATACAAAGCATGATTTTCCATTAGCTCTCCATTTAATTTCATTGATATCTATACAAATATGAAATATTAAAGATTTTTCTTTTTTATAAGAGGTTACTTATCTTAGTATTTCAAAATGAATCACAATTTTACAAAGCAAAATTATCATTCATACAAACTTCTTTATTGGAGTATCTGGAGGGCTGGATCCCATTTAATTTCGACTATCTGCACATTCGACAATATGCGCTTTTGTTTCAAAAATCTTTTTTTTTTTACATTTAAAGCAACACTATGTAGTTTTTTTTACCTTTAAATAATGTCGCTAAAATTATTTCAGTGATAGACTGACTTTTAACTGGACAAATTGTACTGTTGCTGCAACCTGAGCAGCCTCCTAGCTGTTACAAGCACACTCTGAAAGTGGCGGTGGAGGGTAGGAAACACAGCCCCGCCCCTCCCCCTGCCTGCAGAAGAGTGTCTGATACCAGGCACTGTTGCGCTTTTCAACCACATGGGGGAGCTGTAAGTCATTTTTACATGGAAACTACATAGTGTTGCTTTAACACAGCATGCAATGTTCTGACCCAAACCTCACCAGGACCCATGAATATGCTGCAGAAATCTACTTTCAGAAACTTTAAAGCATATCCACAAAGTGGACTTACCCTTCTTCTCCCACAAAGGTGATGTAAAGCTTGTTTCTCTGGAGCTCTTTGCGAGAATAGGCCATCACTTGATTAAAAGTACCTTCCAATAATTGATCCCTTCTGATAAGAAGCCTATGACACCACAAAATAACATCATCAATATGATCATCAGAGTTATGAAAGCTTGTTGAATTCAGATGCGCTGTATAGTTACAAATGAAAGTACATTTCTGGGAAAATACATCAAGGAAAAAATAATGTTGGGATTTTTTTGCTCCTGCAGCTCAACTTGCAAATCATGACAATAGCAGCACATAGGCCATATTCCCAGGTTCGACTACCAGGGAGCACAGATATTGATAAAATGTATACCTTAAATCAACTAAGCATCTGATGAATCATATTGAAATGGTCCTAATATGTTCAATTTAGGTACAGACATTTGATACAGACACAGACATTTGATACCAATATGTAGCCTACCTTGAAATACTTATACTGTACTGTATGTATCCTTAAAGGAAAACACAACCGTTTTTCAATATTTTACTATGTTCTTACCTCAACTTAGATAAATGAATACAAACCTATCATACCTGCACTAAGTTTGCAGCACTTGCAGTAATTTTGACTGAAGTTGGACCAAGACGGGGAGTAGTTAGGAGTGATGTTACTTTTTTGGCAAAAAAAGGCAAGTTTATTTTGTGCCACCATACTTACTCGTGTAACTGTCTTTAAATAGGGAAAACATGGAAGTGTTTGGTAGCTTCTAAATTCATCCCTGTTTTGATCCTAAGGAATGAATGGGGCTAGGCTAAATGCTAACACATTCAAAACGCGCTGTACAGAGATTAAGTGCACGCATTGAAAAAAATAGGTATGTATTAATTCATCTAATTTGAGATAAGAACATCCTAGCTAACACAAATACATAACTGTTACGTAACTTCAACGTAATATGATGACCGGAAAGCGAAATTCCTGGATTCGTCGCCTCGATGTAACTTTACAACAGAATCTGCCTGTCGAGGTCACGTTGTGACAACATAATGGATAAAAAGGTTTGTGTTGGTAAGTTTTGTTTAGGGATGGCTGCCGCGAAACGTCAGTTTCAATGTGTCGAGATCCCCAAAGTGTAGATGTGTCAAAACACTGCTCCGAAATGTGATTCGAAACACCCATGTCACGTAACTATAACTAAACAAAGCGGCGCATTTCACAAGTGTTTCGAAAGGTGTTGTACCTGTCGAATCTGCGTTAGACTCACAGGGTAGGGAAAAAAATCTGACAATATCCTATAGATGCGTTTTTGCCCAGATCAAACACTCTAAATTACCAAAAATGACCAATAAATGATGTAACTGGGACGTTGTGTGTTAGCTGGGATAGTAAAATATAAATATATAAAGTTTTCCTTTAAGGTACGGTTCTTTGGTACCAATATGTACCTCTGGGGTACTAATACTGTATGAAGTCTTTAGAAACAAGGACTTTTTGAAAGGGTGACAGCTGGGTACATATTTTGACCAGTTTTTCTGACAGTGTGAATGAAAAATCCATGCATTGGGGACCTCACTCTGTCTTTTTCTCCTAGACACATTTGGACCAAAAGAAAAACACACACGGACAAAGAAGCACTCACTTAATTTTTCCTGGCCCCTGGCCATAGCCTTTTGCCTCCAACTTCCTGTAAAAATTGCGAAGTTTCGCCTCAAAGTCCCTGCGGTACGGAGCGGGTGCTCTGGCCCTTTGCAAGCCTGTCAAAACACACACATATACACACTTACAGGCTTATACATTTTAAAACATCATAGGGTAATACTATAAAAGCCAAAAACATACTTTATTGATTTAATACATCCAATTTATCTAGTGCCCTCAATTTGAAAATAGCAGGAAATGGATCATGCTGTGAAATAATTTCATGTCTACAATATTTTGATATTTCTCATCCCTTGTCAAACCCCAGCTATAATAAATTTCCATACAGGCTCATTAAACTTCTGTGCGGCACAGCGGCACATCACCGTAATGAAATTAAGCTTCAAGTCACATCTCCCTGGTGTGCGAGTATACGCGATTAAGATCAAAAAAATGTCCTGCTAAGAGGGATGCCCAAAAGCACAAGTGATTTGTTTCAACAGGAGCCAAGCGGTGGGCTGGCTAAATTGCAACCATGAATATGCGGCAGCAAGCAATTGAACGCTTTGCTTTAAGCACTGATGTGGGAATGATTGCTCCTGCTGTGTTAAGAAAAGAGTTTTGGCACGCACCGCTATACACGAGAGACCGACTCATGTTTCCACGGAAATTTAAATGGCAGTCTGAGAAGTTAACATATGGATGTTTGTTATTACGACTGAGACCAATGGTTTTAAAGACTGGTGTCTAGCCCGTGAGAAACAGTTGTGCGTAAAATCCTTAAAGACCACGCTTGGCTTTGAGGGCACCTACAAGCTGATGTTTTGCAGATGTAACATGTACAGTCTTTCCCTAAAGTGAAAACATAACTCAATGATACACAATTTTAAGAAATGCATTCGTACCAGGTGAGCTCTGCGGTGAGGAGCCAGGAGAGCAGCGTGGAGAGAAACTGAGGCCCGGGTGAAAGGATTGAGGCGGGATGAAGGACATAATCTCCTCCTCAAACAGACTGCAATGATAAATATGAAAAACGTTAACATTCCCTCATGTTGCTCCATACAGTATGTTGGTAAAAATATACAAACCATCTACCAAGACAGAATATAAATAAGTGTGAATGAGACTTCAGTTAACAGCAAGTTTTGGCTTTTAATAGGGGGCATTTTACAAGACTTTTTGAAGATGTTATATAAATCTTGTGTCCCCGGAGTACATATGTGAAGTTCTAGCTCAAATTACTATATATATAATTTATTATAGCATGTTAAAATTGCCACTTTGTAGGTGTGAGCAAAAATGTGCTGTTTTTGGGTGTCATTTAAAATGCAAATGAGCTGATCTCTGCACTAAATGGCAGTGCTGTGGTTGGATGGTGCAGCATAAAGGTGTGGTATTATCCCCTTCTGACATCACAAGGAGAGCCAAATATTAATTAGCAATTTTTTCACATGCTTACAAAGAATGGTCTACCAAAACTAAGGTACTGGGTTGATCTTTTTCACATTTTCTAGGTTTATAGAAGCACAGGGGACCCAATTATATCACTTAAACATGGAAAATGTCCCATTTAGGGATATCTATATATTAGTGTGTTACAAAAAATTCAGAAAATTCCCATTTGGATTTTTATCATGTCATTCATCCCACCCCTTCCTGTTTTTCAAAGGAAAGTTCCTCAGGATAGTTGTGTGCTCTCAATAGGTAAATACATTTTGTAAATAAATAAAACATTAACAATTCTGTTTGCTTTGTTTATTTTATCTGTTAATATGTTAGCATCTAGTCTGACTAGTATATAGTATTAGTGTTTAAAGACGCTGACTCGATCAACCCAGTTATAGTCCTGCTTGATGGTCCATGTGAGTGAACTTAGTATTTTTGTATTGTTTAAAAATACAAATATCTAAAAATTCTTAAATCAAGATGTATTTTCTTGATAAGCAAAATAACCTAAGAAATTAAGTCTAGTTTTAAGACAAATAATATACAATTTAAGTGAATTTGTGCTTTAAACAAGCAAAAATTTCTGCCAATGGGGCGGAAAAAAATCTTGAAATAAGTTGACTTTTTTCTTAAACACTTAATTCAAGATTTGTTTTGCTTGTTTTAATCACACATTCATTTAAATTGTATGTTTTTTGTCTAAAAATAGACTAATTGTCTTTGCTCATTTTGCTCACCAAGAAAATGCATTTAATTTAAGATATTTGTACTGAAAACAAGACAAAAATACTAAGTAAGAAAGTAATTTTTTGCAGTGTAGTTACTGTATATGAACAGTACTGCTAGTGTCAAAACAATAACACCAAATCTTCACAAAAGTTTACCTTAAAGGTAATTTACTCACCACCATGTTATCCAAAATGTTGATGTCTTTCTTTGTTCAGTCGGGAAGAAATTGTGTTTTTTGAGGAAAACATTCCAGGATTTTTCTCATTTTAATGGACTTTAATAGACCCCAACACTTAACACATAACTCAACACTTAACAGTTTCATTCAACAGAGTTTCAAAGGACTTTAAATGATCCCAAACAAGTAATAAGGGTCTTATCTAGCGAAACGATTGTCATTTTTGACAAGAAACAAAAAAAAATGCACTTTTAAACCACAACTTCTCGTCTATCTCCGGTCCTGTGATGCGCCAGCGCAAACTCACGTAATTGCATAATGACGTCAAAAGGTCACGTGTTACATACGCACATTTGCAGACCATTTTAAACAATAAACTGACACAAAGACATTAATTAGTATCATTCGACATAAAACAACGTCGGAACGGTCCTCTTTCTCCACACTTGTAAACACTGGGGTGTAGTTTCCATACATCAATCCGTGTAGGCAAATAGGATCAAACTCATTCATTCACAAGATCCTCCTACTTATTTGAGAAGAGAGGACAAGAGGTCAACATACCTTAACAGTATAACCAGGTCTGCGTCACAAGACAGCTTTTCAACACCTTGTGGGCCCTCTGTCCTAATGTAATGGATCTTCTCCCTGACAGGAGACATGCAAGGAGACCACCAAAGACATTTAAACATTCGAGCGATATCATGTTTCAAATCTCATTGCTTTTGTTTTCTATCCAGAGAGGCTGTTGAAAGGTCTGATCTCATGGAGCGTTAATTGCTCTTAAATGTAACAGTAATGCACTTCTCCTTGTTCAATGGAATTATAATAGGCTGAATTGAGGAATGCTTTTAAGATAACATTGAGCGTGCTACATTAGTGAAACAGACCCTGACTTAATGCATGACTTACTGTATATACACAGTTAAATGCTGAGACACGTTGCACTTTTAACCTTTGAAACATCTTGTGTGCCAGACTGTGACTTATTTCTATTTTGCAAATTAGACAGGGAATGTATGTCAATATTTGTACACTGTAAGGGCATGAATGTTGTCTATGTTGCGAGTCAATGTGTGTCTGTACTGCTGAATAGAGAAAAGGTCATAACAAAAATAGAAAAATACAAGAATGTATTTTTTTGCATATACAGATTTGACCTATACGGTACAATTAAACTAGTTTTTAGATGTATGTCAAACACTGTGATCATGTGACATGGCTTCACCTGAGCGTGTGATTTCTGGATAGACTGGGTTGCCGTTCCTGCAGCATGTCTAATATGTTTGGTTGACGAAGGAAAGCCACAATCTTGTCATTATAAGCTGAAGGAAAAACATACAAAAACTGTAACGTCCAAAACAATTTCTTAAAGGCTTATGGAAAACAATATTAAGGAAACATTTGGCTTTTTAAAAAGAAATTTCTAAAATTTGAGTCGTATTAGCATAGATATACAGGTATACATAGATGTTTCATTCGACCGCTCCATGTATTTAGACGTGTCTGCCGTTTTCGAATGGTACAGATGCAAACATCACATACTATAATGTTGTGCAACCTCCGGTTGTAATTACTGCAGTTTATATATATATATATATATATATATATATATATATATATATATATATATATATATAATCTCCTACAAAATAAAAGTATTTTTTGCATAACATGTGTGCTGTGTGTAATTATTATGTATATATAAATACACACACATTCATGTATGTATTTAAGAAAGATTTACATGTGTATATATTTATTTATATTTTTATATATTCTAAAATATATATAAATAAATAAACGATATTTAAATAAAAATGTCTTAAATGTATATGTATGTGTGTGTGTTTAAATATACATAATATTTACACACATCACAAACTCATATATTATGCAAAAAAATACTTTTATTTTGTATGAGATTAATCTAGATTAATCTATGCCCAGCCCTAATATATATATATATATATACTATGGCCATGGCCATTCATTCCAATATGTCAGATGACTTACGTATAGCGGCCCACAGAAACAGCTGCTAATGAGCAGGACCAGACAGAATCTGCTGACTTTTGCTTTTTCTGTGGAATTTTTTTTGGGAAAATCTCAGAATTCTGCCGAAGTTTTATTTCATCTCAAATATAAACATGCGCGGCATGTGTGCTTATCAATAACATGGTCAAGCGCAGGGTATGTGTGCTTGTCAACGATGGCATTAAGTTTGCGGAAGTTTTTTGCAGAATTCTGTGGGCGCAGATTCTGTTTGGGCTTGCTAATGAAGCATCTATGTTTATATATCTATGGGTATGAGTGGGAAGTTTTTGCCACCAAATCTGTGCCATGATGTTGCTAAGTTGTTTTTAAACACTGCTGTTCAGTAGCATGGGAGTTCTGGGGGCTTGCTAGATGATTGCCGACTAGCCCACTTTAAAAGTGGGACAACTAATAGCCCATCTCTCTTAAGTTTAAGAGCAATAACCATCACCAGAAGAACAAAGCTTGTGTCTGTTGACTAACCTAGAGGCACTGAATCGGGCTGATACTGACTTCTGATGGAAGCTACTAGACCATTTCCAGGTCTGCTGACCAGTGATGCTCCTCTGCTGCGGGACACCTCAGAAGCCTGAAATAATGTAACACATGAACATGAATATATGAAATCCAGGCTGTAGTCACGTAATATAATGATGAGATTTTGAGCATCAAAATTTGATTTCAATCACTAATTTCACATTTATTTCATGACCTCAATATTAAAATATATCAAGGCTCCTAACATTACATAATGTTATGTAGAAAACAGTAAATCACAAATTCATATTTTTGTACAGACTGGGCCACTGTTTATTGTAATCATCTGTGTTTGCGTGCTTTCATACCTCTCCAGCACTATAGCTGCGCAGTCGCTGCAAGTGTTGTCTGTGTGTAAGGTGATTGGGCAGACGGCCGTTCTGAAGGGGAATTCTGGGGTCGATAAAGGTTGTTGCGCGACTGTTGTGGTCCACAAAGAATGACTGAAGGCAAATGAAACAAAACAACATAAAATACAGAAATAGTCTTTCATGCTCTGCTAAATAAGATAATGGGAAGGGATAACAAAGTCAGCTGGTCATTATGGGAAATAAACCCAGGCAATGTTGTATCATTTGGAATTTATATTGTGATAATGACATTGCATTATCCTGCTCATTAGATGGCTACCCACCAAGTAAATAAATGGACATTAAATATTGATGCGAATAATTTCATTATGTAACAGTCAATTACGGTTTAGCGGTCAGTTTACTAAAATATCTGACTACAGAATGCCACAAATGATAGTAGTACTGCAGAGAGCCTGAAGTTATAAGATTAGGAGCAAATCAAAGTTTTATTGATTTCACTTTATTCTAAATCTTTGACATGACCTCACTCAGTCAATATCTAAGATCAAGGTTGTATTTTCAAAGGATGTTCTTTACATGATGTTATGTAAAAACAGTAGTAGTTTGATTTGATGCTACAAAGCTTTTGATGATACAAAAGTGCTACTAACCTTGCCCTGTGGGTCTGTTTTGATCTCCCAGCCTCTAGGGAGCTCCAGATGAGTATCAGCAAATTTGTTGAGGAAAGTGACAAGGTCGCGGTTGTGTTGATATCGCTCAAAGTTACGCGCGTCTCGGCGTACTTTCAAGATCATGTGCTTCAGGCAGGTACTGTTGCTGAACATTCGGTATGCCGCCTGAGAAGAAGAGATCAGCCATAGATGAGAACTCAGTATGATTATTAATAATATTAAGTCATTGCTTTTGTATTTATAATTAAGTTTGGCTTTGTATCCGATTTGAAATTATTCGAGCTTTGTGACATGGTGCATAATCCTGCTGGAAGTAGCCATCAGAGGATGGGTGCATGGTGGTCATAAAGGGATGGACATGGTCAGAAACAATGCTCAGGTAGGCAGTGGCATTTAAACGATGCCCAATTGGCACTAAGAGGCCTAAAGTGTGCCAAGAAAACATCCCCCACACCATTACACCACCACCAGCAGCCTACACAGTGGTAACAAGTCATGATGGATTCATGTTCTCATTCTGTTTATGCCAAATTCTGACTCTACCATCTGAATGTCTCAACAGAAATCGAGACTAATCAAACCCGGCAAAATTTTTCCAGTCTTCAACTGTCCAATTTTGGTGAGCTTGTGCAATTTATAGCCTCTTTTTCCTATTTGTAGTACAGATGAGTGGTACCCGGTGGGGTCTTCTGCTGTTGTAGCCCATCCGCCTCAAGGTTGTGCGTGTTGTGTCTTCACAAATGCTTTGCTGCATACCTCGGTTGTAACGAGTGGTTATTTCTGTCAGAGTTTCTCAGCTTGAATCAGTCGGCCCATTCTCCTCTGACATCTAGCATCAATAAGGCATTTTCACCCACAGGACTGCCACATACTGGATGTTTTTCCCTTTTCACACCATTCTCTTGTAAATCCCAGTAACTGAGCAGATTGTGAAATACTCAGACCGGCCCGTCTGGCACCAACAACCATGCATCACTCAAAATAGCTTAAATCACCTTTCTTTCCCATTCTGACATTTAGTTTGGAGTTCAGGAGATTGTCTTGACCAGGACCACACCCCTAAATGCACATATAAATCAATATCACTCTTCACCTGAAATGCACTAAATCAACCTACAGCATCCGGCCACAGTCCTGCACTTCCATTTTTAAACCCATTCTAGAAATAATCTCACTTCCACACAGATGAAAAATTCATGAACAATCATCAGTCTTAATCTGTATATTTGCATTAAATAAGCAAAGTACATCTACAGTATAACAATACAATCTCGTGGCAAATACAAGGTGGCTAATTCGTACGACCATTTGTACGTTTTTGTACACTTTGCTTTCGCCCAGTGATGATAGGGTTTTATGTTTTTATATGATTCACTTCATATGAATTTACAAATTAGCCAACTTGTAACATACATACAAATTCCTGTGAGATCAGACTGTCTATGAACACGAAAAGAAACAAAAATACCCACGCTTGAATCTTTGCACTGTGACTTACGTAGTTTGCATGTAGGACAGTGAAGAATTCTGGGTGTGAGACAAACTTCACTGCTGGACTTTGAAGCAACTGGGTGACGTTCTGATTATTCACTGGTGATGGAGAACTTTCTCTTCTCTGATCTACAAACATCACAGTTAAACATATTATTATATGTAAGGAATAATGTAGAGGCAGCCGGTAATTTAAATTAACATTTTTATCCTTCCGCGAAACTTTGCACAGATGCATAAAATGATCGTAATACCTTATTAAGATCCTCTGCTTCATACTTGTCTGTCTCCATTTTTTCTCTTTTAGCCAGTCTTTGAGAAGTTTTAATGCCCATTCTGTATTTTTTTGTGTGTTGGCTTCAAAGCTGTCATGCTCTATTTTGTCAAGTTCAGTCTCAGTAAGCTCTCTGTGTCTTGTCGTTGTTCGTTCTTCTATCCACTGTTTAAATGTTTTGTTTTTTCCATACATGTTAAAATTAATGTCAAAATGTTGTGGTTGTCTAGTGTTTGTCACAAGATGGCGCCAAACAGTAATCTTTATTGGCGTGGAGCGATTTAAATCGTTCAAGTAGTACCGGCTATGCGTTATTATTTTGGAGCTGTTATTATTTGAAAAGAACGAACCTGCAAATGTCTCAACTGACCAATCAGAATAAAGCATTCCAGAGAGCCGTGTAATAAGAAGAAATAAGGCTTCTTACATAAAGTACGAAAAGAAATGAATGCAAATGCATTCCTTAACAAATGCTGGCGACAAACCGAACCAGTGGTTTAAATTACCTTAGATTTTTTATATTTTATTCAACAATGGGTTAAAACAATACATCATTTTGAGTTTAAACAACCCAGCATAGATTAAATTACAACCCAATGGGTTGTCCCTATGTGAGCCGATATGATATATCATATACACTCTTTATTTTTATCAAGAAATAAATACTTTTAAATCCCAAAACATCGTTCTTGTAACTTAACAATACATCTGAAGTGACTTTTGAAACCGCTTTTAGATACTAGCCAAGGAACGCCCATCAAGCGAGGACATATCGCTCGATGTCGCTCACTTTTGTAGCTAATGTGACTGTAGGGTAAGTTTTGAGAATTGCTCTGCATCTGATCTATCAAAAGTCCTTACAAAAATGTATTTATCTCAGCTTTTTGCTCAAAATGTTTTGTTTTTGAAGAAACCTACCCATATTTGAGAGGTGAAAAAAGAGAACTAATGAAGGTAGGATAAAAAGTTCAAAAGAGGCAATTAACTTTTGGGAAAATCATGAAAAATGCTGGCGGGGAAAGAGTTAAAAGGGACATTATTGAAACACCATCTGAAGTGCCAACCTGCAGGCTGTGCCGTAGATTCACCATCTGGGTCTGTACTGTTGTTTCTGTCGGGCGCGCAACCAGCCGGTTCATCATCCGTGGCCATGGTTCTCTGAATGTTCTGATACCTGCACAGAGAAATGATCATTCAGGGTTACACTGTACCACTAATACAGTAATTCTCAAAGTGTGGTCCCACCCAGTGGTCCGCCAAAAGATGACCTAAACTAGGCAAGTGTTTATACAATCGTCACTTATTTAAGTAGATTTTTAATGCACTTGCAAAATTGATATCAGTTCTTGCCATTCTGTTTTAATAACATAAAAATGGATCGGTGGCTAAACCAAAGAGGAGTCAAAAGAAAAGATCAAGCGTCAACTGAAAGCAGCTAAAATCCACAGATCTATTAGTTTTGTAATGTACTAGTTTTCGTTTCATGTGTAAAATCCCTGTAATTTCAGTGATTTTGGATATTAAGGGGAATTTTTTTTTAGCATTTTATTTTTTACCATAGTTACAACCATAGACTTCATATACCCACTACCTCAGTTTTAAACTAAGGGCTCTTTGGAATGACATTAAGTGGGACCTAGGCTGTTATACTATGTTTAATTGCAGTTTTTTTTTTCATATGTGCAGTTTGTTGTTCATATTAAGCTGTAACTCATTTCACATTTACTTGTTCAAATGAAATAAAATTCATAGAATAATTTCTGAACATAGCATTGCATTTGTGTTTAAAATTAGTTTTTGACTTGAAACAGTTGCATATTAAACTTAAATTAAGCTTATCCTTCCTATTTTGTTGTTTTTTGGGGGCGTGTTAGAGTGGGACTCTGTTAGGTGGTCCTCAGAAAAAAATTGGAAGTGGTCCTTGGGCTGAAAAAGTTTGAGAAACACTGCACTAATACATCTTTCCGTGTGGCACCCAAGATTTTAGACTGAGAACTCTTTTGATGTTTTGTAGACTTAAACTCGCTTTCAAGTAAATAGCAAAATGGCTTTTTTAAACAAACAGAATGAAGAACCAACCAGACATGGTTTTATCTTTAAGTGATGCCAAATTAGCTTTGTGTGGACGAGTAAGAGACCCATAGAGGTATTTAGAGAAGATCCCAACCCACAAATCAATGTCTCTTGACACGCAAGTGAGCTACCAGTGGCGCCACTAAGATATGCTCACCTAAACCAGAGAGAGAGAGAGAGAGAGAGAGAGAGAGAGAGAGAGAGAGAGAGAGAGAGAGAGAGACCACAAAACACTGGTCGATTTCAATTATGGAATCTGAATGAAACATTTCTACTTCAAAAGAGTCATCCAAACACATTGAATCTAGATTTATGCAGTGATTTGAATAAAGGCGTCTTCAGCTACGAAAAACTTATTTGTAATTCAATGCTTATTTTCAAGTTCAGCTAAAAATAAAATCAATCAATATTAAAGACCCACTGAAATCCCTTGACTTAAAGGGCCCATCTATTTTTTATAGCGTCACTGGCTTGTTCAACTTTCTGTGGCGCTGCAGACGGATGACGTCAAAGTACCGTGAGAGCTATTCAAGAGATCGTACGGAGTAGTTTAATTTCGTCCTGCTCTCAGATTTCCATGTGTTACACATCGTTGGAAAGCTTAGAAACGGCACTTCCAGAATCTGTGAATAACTCAAAATGCCCCAGATCCGACTTGTGTCCCTACTTTCCGTGACTGGCCACATATGTTTAATTTCACTTTAATCACAGCTGGCTAGTTCTAAAGTTCACGACATACAGGGCACCAAAACCAAAAAAATATAGTTCCTGAATCATTTACCTATAAAATCCTCACATAGGCAGATGGGGAATAGTTTTTGTGGGAATGGCGGAGGTAACCAACTCGATATTCAAAATGAGCGATTTACAACCTTCGTAATGATTATACAATGGTTAATGTTGACCCATCAATGCATCCAATGTTAAACCAAATGTAGACAGACATCTAGTGCTTTAACCTGTGTGTACTCTAGGTGGCACCATAACACAGACATTCTTCAATAGTGCAGGAGCGCTATCAATTCACATTTAGTGAATGTTTATGTAGCAATTTACCATATAATAAACATCTTCTTTTTATTATATTGCAAAATAGCTGTCTGCCACTGAATAATGACTATTATTCAAAATAATGCTGAAACTATATAACCAAACTAGGCTACTGTATATACAATGTCACTGAGCATTATAGATGTGAATATATGAGTGTGTATCTTTATACCTTCTGTTAAGCTGCTCCATCTGATGTGTGGAGCTTGACCTCTGCATCCCGCTACTCTTTGCTGCGTGGCTGGGTCTCTGCCACGTGGTGGTGCGATTTACATGGTCCACGTAGAAAACACGGCCGTGACTGTCAATCCTTGCCTCCCAATCTGTGCCAGATGAACGACAATGCAATCGATAAAAGCATACAAAAATACATTACATTAGTAGAAAGTTTAGAAACTTAAAAATGAAAACTAGTAATGCATATTATATGAAAACATGCTTCACAGCTTACTACAGTATATATACCGTGTAATGCATAAAGCATGCTAAATATGCATGCAAACCACACATACTGTATGTCAGGGGTCTCCAACGTTTTTTGGGGCAAGGACCCCTTAGATGAGAGAGGCAGGGACCCCCTGATACTAAATGTGTAAAACAGAGCTATTTAATTAAGCATTAAGGTAAGACAAGCTGCTTTAACGGTGCCTAATGATGCCCCGTGGGCAACGAATCCCTGGTTGAAGACCCATGCTGTAGGTAGTAACATGGACAAGCACAGCAAACACACAAACATACACAGAAACCAAGCTCTTTGTCATACACACACATCGAGCATTGTAAACAACAGTTTATCAAGTCATTTTTGTTTGTATAGCACTTTTCACAAAATAGAAGCCCCCAAACTTTGTTGTGAGTATGTGTAATACAATCTTAATTTAGGGATCGTTCTCCCTCAGAAATGGTGCACTTTGATTTATTTATTTGTGTTAGTCTGTGTATACTGAAGTACCCTTTGCATCATGTTTGAGACTATTATTTTGTTCTGTTCCATCCTGTCCACATCTGTGCCTTTTCTTGGGTACAATGATTAAAAAAATGTAAGCCCTTATTCCTGGAAGTCACGTACTGTTAGCCAATCAGATTAGATCTTCCTAGAACTAGTAAGTGTTTTTCTGTTTCATGTGGATTTGGAATGAACACCGGGCGGCCCGTAAGCATGCCGTCTGAGGCTGAAATTATACTTTGGGCCTTGCCAAGCTCGAGCACTCAAAGGGGAATGGGATTTGATTTATAGGTCTCCACAGGGAACAAATGGAGCACTCGCACTTGCCTGTGCTGTGCCTGATTCGGAACAACAACAAAACTGACGTTTTTCCAAACCACATTAATAACCGGACTTGTAAATAACGGATTCGCACATAAATCAGTCAACAGATGTCAATATGCTACAAATCCCATTTGCATCTTTACCAAAACATACCAATATTTTGGACAATGGCAAAGAGGTTTAATTCCATAGAAATATTTTAGTATACGACTGTTTGAAGTAATGATATACAATGTAAAAAGTGAAAGTTGGATTAACTTTAAAAAAAAGAAAATACTTTCATTGGTAACACCTAAAAATGTTAACTTTAAGTGAAAAATGTACGTTGATAAAGTTTTTTTTAAAAAGATTTTGAAGTTGAAGAGCTCATGAATAGTAATGACCTTGATCAGTTCCACGTCACACTGATAAGCTTTTCAAACTGACCTGATTTCTCTGCTTATTTCTTTTCAGTGGCTAGAGCTGACAGAGGAGGTGGAAGTTAATTTTCACATTCACGACACAACACAAACACATATGGACCTAACACGTATCAAAAAATACAAGTAAAAACGGTTTTATGTGGAAGGGCCTCTTTAACGTTTTTTAAGTTTTAACAAGTTTATTTTTATAAAAAGATCCAATTTGAACCTTTCACAGTGTAGCAGCTCCTAAATTCATATGAAAAATTGAAAATCAAATAACACTTTGAAATATATAAACTCAACAATGCCATTCATTCCTAATCAATTTCTTAATGTTAAACTGAACTGTGTGCATGTTCCAGTAAATGTGAATTACACCTGTGGTTACTCTGCTATGACACTTTTGTAAACTTAAAGGATTAGTCAATGTTCTTAAAAAAACAAAAAAACAAAAAACAATCCAGATAATTTACTCACCACCATGTCATCCAAAATGTTGATGTCTTACTTTGTTCAGTCGAGAAGAAATTATGTTTTTTAATGAAAACATTTCTGGATTTTTCTCATTTTAATGGACTTTAATGGACCCCAACACTTAACAGTTTTAATGCAGTTTAATATTGCCGTTTCAAAGGACTCTTAATGATCTCAAACGAGGCATAAGGGTCTTATCTAGTGAACTGATTGTCATTTTTGACAAGAAAAAAAAAATATGCACTACAATTTTAAACTGCATTAAAATTGTTACGTGTTGGGGTCCATTAAAGTCCTATAAAATGAGAAAAATCCTGAAATGTTTTCCTTCAAAAACATAATTTCTTATCGACTGAACAAAGAAAGACATCAACATTTTGGATTTTTTATTAAGAAAATGGACTTTAATCCTTTAAGGGAAGCGACTGACTTTCGGGCCACAGTATATGACAATACGATGACATACCATCACTGTTTCGCACTAATAGTATTTAGGTAACTAGACAGTGTACATTCACAAAAATACAATACAGAGTAGGAAAATCTTCTGGGCACCTTTTTATACTGTATATCCTAGAGTGGATAAAAGCTTTCTGGAGCTGATGGCTTCATCATTTAAAGCCCCCCTAACCTAGAAAATGCACCTTTAAATGTGTTTCTATTAGAAAATGAGTCGCCAGTGTGTGTGCAGAAACATCCTGTTATTATACAAATCCGTCTATTTTTCTTTGTGTAATCTCCTTTACATGGCAACAGTCACACAAAACAGGCTGTTGGGGACCCCCTATCAATGTGATGTCACAATGATTACACCCTTACTGTATGAGCGCATATTTCAACCTTCTGCCAGAGGTGCATGTTTTGATCAGCGTGTTTTTTTAATTGCTGCCACAAATGGCCAACATCGTATAATGAAAGAGCTGTTGTGGTGTATTTTGAGCTGAAATTTACAGACACATTCTAGGGATACCAGAGACTATTTTTATATTGCTGAAAACACCTGGCTAGCGGCCATTTAAGGATAATTGGAAAGAAATCAGTTTAGCTTACTATGCAGTATTTGCTGTTGTCAGCTCTCCTGAGGAGGTTTATTAGACTATTTTTAGCATTCTGAATTTCTTCCTATTTTACTGTGAACCCCAAAGCTCAGCAGGGTTCACACAAGCGTGACACTGCACTAATCCTGAAAACCAATACACAAGCAAAAATCTGAGATGCGACTGTAAACCGCCATCTGTAGAGGGTTTTAAAAATAAAAAAACTGTTGTGCTTCAGAAATGCTGGGTTATTTTAATGCAACGTTGGGTCTTAAAGCAACAAACCCAACCATTGGGTTAAATTTACCCAGAACATGTTTATATTTAACCCAATAATGAGGTTAAAGAGCAACTATTGTCCGATTCACATTTTTAAATTTCCTTTGGTGTGTAAGTGTGTATTAGTACATGTAAACGATATGCAAAAAGTACAAACCCCAAAGAAAACGGTGACAAAGATCGTCTCCAACGTAAATCTCTTTTCTTGGACTACAACAAAAACACGGATTGCAGGCAACAGTTTACTTCCTGGGATTGGTGACGTAGACAAGACCGACATTATCATAATTCCTCCCACTTCAGACTTACAGCCTGTAAGTCAACTCATGTTAGCAACCAAATCTTTTAAACATGGTAAAGAGCGTCACATTTCCACCTGACATCAGAGATATTCAGGGCAATCGCAACGTACAGATTAGTTGGCCAATCAGGGACACAGAGCTTTTCAAATCCGGAAAAGAGTGAAATCTGGAGCTTTATGGTATGGTATGTGGAAAATAATGTGTTTTTTAATCATAAACCACGCGAACACATTGTATTATACCAAATACACAAAATAAAATATATATTTTTTGCAATAAATAGGTGCAACATTTTGGGTTAAAACAACATAGGTCAATTAACAACCCATCTGATTGTCCATTTTTGAAAAAAATAACTTGATTTAAGTCGATTTGAAGTTAAAGCATCCTTCAGACCTTCTAGCACTAGCTTTAAATACAAACTTAGTATGCATACTCAGACTCTTTGGCCTGTTACTATGGCAACTGTGAAGAAACCTCTCCAGAGATCGGCTCACGACTATCACTTATCTCTTGAGAGACAAGCTCATTTATATCAATTGTGCTTTGAGTTCCCTGGAAATCCATTTTGAGAAATCTTGTTCACAGAATCGAAGACTGTACAGATCAATGCCTACGTCAAAACCAGAAAGGTTTTGATCTGCTCATTTGCCAAAGCAAGCACTTTGGAATGCGTTTCAAATAGCCGATACAAAATATTGTGGTGCAAGTGAACATCCAGTAAAGGTTTAGCTGTTTCTGAAAAGCCGATACATGAAAAATCGATTATGTGAGAGGGAAAAGGAAGAATGTTGTTGAGATAATACAGGAAATGATTATGATGATTCCCGATGAAGAAAGCATGGTAGCAATGCTGTGAGTGAAGAATTCATAATGTCTACCGAATGAGATGGAGTGGATGCTTACTTTACATGAATAGTGCTTTACCACTGACACATACATGCAAACTTTGAAAAACATGCACATAACAAAAACACACACATATATATATTATATATATATATATATATATATATATATATATATATATATATATATATATATATATATATATATATACAACTGCTTCTAACAAACTCATTTTCACACAAATGCAGCTAGCATGTCTGTTGCAAAAGCGAGGGTAAGGTTTGACTCAGGAGAGCTTACTTGGTGGTAATGGTTCATCCACACTTGGGTAAAGGTAAGGGTCAGGCCGCAAAGCAGAAAACTGAGTGATTGCATGATGACTGCTTTGCAAATGACAACGGCCTATGAAACAAATGAAGGAAACAAATACAGGCCCATGACTTCATGACATGTCCAGAGGGGCCAGTCTCAAAAAGTGGCCCAGTTTACGTGAATTCAGGGACCATATAGTGTTTTTCAGTAAATGAGATGAGTAGAGGAGAAAATGCAATAAGAGAGAGTTATTATTGGCTTTTAACAGGATCATCTTTAACAGTGTTTCTGAGTTTTAACAATAATTAGCTGCCAAACTCACTGTGAAAATGATCATGTTTATTTGGTTTCATATAGCAAATTGCATTGTAAATTACTTCAAAAAGTTTAAAGTTGTATGGCTTACTTTGTTAATGGTGTAATCTTGCTATGAAACTGCAAACGCAAGCACATTAAAGCTAGCTGAAAAGCTTTAGTGTAATGGATGCTGATGGAATGAATGTATCAAGCATGTTCAATATAGCATACTATTATTTATTGCAGTAAGTATATATATGCCCAGTATTAAAATGTATGAATATGTGGAACACCCTGTGAATCTACTACTATACATTCGTTACACCCCCAAAGTATCAGAAAAGAAAGCATTGTGTCATCATGAAAACCCTAAAGGCACACCTAGGTATCACTATGTAAATTAACTAAAAATGCCATTGCATTTAATGGTTCCATGAAGTACCTTTAAAGGGCCAGTAAGTAGGATTTACCCCATCTAGTGGTGAAATTGTATTTTGCACTCAAACGAATAGTGCTCTCTAACACCTCGCTTTTTTCAAATGCGAGTTGCAACTACGATAGCCGTTATGAACTCACTGATCTCCTTGTCCGTTTCAGCTGTTTCACGTGTTCTGAATAAAAACGCGGTGTGGAAACGCATTGGTAGGCTAGTGCTTTTTGTCCCTCTCTACTATTATAGTTTATCAATAAGGCGGAATGACATGGGAGCCTCATTGGACTTACCCATTTAATGTAAGTAAAGAGAAGAAATTCTAAGCTTACAAAGAAAAGTCAGATCATTGCCAGAGGTCATTTGACAATAATAAGGACATATGAATAAAGACATTGATTTTGATTAATAAAACACTTAAAATCCTACTTACAGTCCCTTCAACATCCATTTTAAAAAAAGGATATTTGTATTGAAAAATAGTTCTTTAGGTAATAAAAATATTCCTCACCTGAAGACCTAACACTTGGCCCGGCAACTGGTGATGCCTCCCCGAGACCTTCTCTCTGAGGACTTTCCTCAGACGACGAACCCCTCCACTGACCTGATCCTTCTACCGACTCCCTTATATCTGGGCTCTGCATGGAGTCGGAGACCGACTCAAAGGCACTGTTCTCTTCCTCCTCTTCCTCCTGTGAGGAGAAAACTGTGCTCTCCGACAGACGGGTGCTGTCTACTGAAGAAAGGCGTGTATGGCTGCAGAGATGGTTACGCCCCTCATAACCTGAGTTACTGTAGCAAGAGGTACTATAACAGGACGTGCTATAGCAGGAGGTACTGTAGCAGGAATTGTCACACAGTTCACACTCGCTTTCTCGTGGTCGCCTTCGACTTCCTCCTCCACCCTCTACTTCCCCGTTTTCACTATCCAGTCGTGAAGTGGATGGTGAAGGCCTTTCACCCTCCAAAAGCTGAGTGAGTTCAGATAGACGCTCGATGGAAAGGCTACGTGGCAGGGTTCGTCTGCAACATGGTCCAGGGCATTCGAGCACTATAGATGGGGATTGAGCTTCAGACACCTCATCTTCATCCACCTCTCCATTTTCTTTGTCTTCTTCGGGTTTGACAGTAAGCTCTTCTGAAGATCCAGCGTCAAGTAGCTCATCCTCATCCTCATCTTGACTGTCGTGACGCTGGGCTGAAGGTAAGCTGTGTAGCAGATGATGAATGCGGATGTAGTGAGACCTCGGAGTTTCAGGATCACCACATGCCGAGGCAATGACTGTCTCTAATTCGGACACAGGAAGTGAGCTAGGCCGACTCTTGCACTTCCAGGCGCTCCTCCTGCAGGGTTCTTCCTCGCTCCCATCTCCTTCCATCGGTGCTTCCAGTTGTTCAGACCCTGTGCCTACTTCACCCTCCACATGCTCCACAGTCGAATCTTCAGTTGGTCCCATGTCACCTTCACCCGTGTCTTCAATGCCTTGGTTATCCTGGACAGTTTCCTCCTGCATCTCCACAGGCTCTTGATCTGTTTCTTGTTCTTCAGTTTGTCCTTGAGTTGCATCGCTCTGTAGCACCTCTTCCTCCCTTTCATCTGTTGCAGGATCATTCATTTCAACATTCTCTAAACCTTCCTCTTCTTGTTGCATGTCCTTACTTGGTTCAACCGGAGATGCAGGCAGCACAAGTTCCTGAGCCTCGACTTCTTCAGAACATTCAGTAGTGATCTCTAGCCTATCAGGCCCCAAACTCAATGTGTCCTCTATAGGTAGGTCAGCAGGAGCTGGTAGGTCCTCATTGGGATCCTGCTCAGCCTGCTGGTCGGATATCACATCATACACTGGCATTGCAGTGAGTGACACCTCCTCATCATCTAGCACAGAGAGTAAATAAACATCAGTTCAGTTAAGCAGGCATATGGAATAACACAGATACCATTAGAAATAATATGCAATTTCCCAGAGACACTTCACCTGTGACCTTAGAGCAGGGGTGTCCAACTCAATTCCTGGAGGGCCGGTGTCCCTGCAGAGTTTAGATCCAGCCCTAATCAAAAACACCTGATGGGTTTAATCAAGGTCTTCAGGATTACTAGAAACTTCCAAACAGGTGAGTTGGAGCTGGTTGGAGCTAAACTCTGTAGGACACCGGCCCTCCAGGAACTGAGTTTGACACCCCTGCCTTAGAGAAAACAATTTAAAGGGACACTCCAATTTTTTGAAAATATGCTCATTTTCCAGCTCCCCTAGAGTTAAACGTTTGATTCTTTCCGTTTTGGAATCCATTCAGCTGATCTCTGGGTCTGGCGCTACCACTTTTAGCATAGCTTAGCATAATCCATTGAATCTGATTAGACCATTTAGCATCGCGCTAAAAAATAACCAAAGAGTTTCAATATTCATCCTATATTTAAAACTTGACTCTTCTGTAGTTACATTGTGTACTTAGACCGACAGAAAATTAAAAGTTGTGATTTTCTAGGCAGATATGGCTAGGAACTATACTCTCATTCTGGTGTAATAATCAAGGACTTTTCTGCAGTAACATAGCTGCAGCAGGTGCAATGATATTATGCAGCAGCCGAAAATAGTCCCCTTGGTAACTTTCAATAGCTGTGGACTATTTTCCATCGATCTTAGTACACGATGTAACTTCAGAAGAGTCAAGTTTGAAATAGGAAAAATATCTAAATTCTTTGGTTATTTTTAGCGTGATGCTAATGGTCTAATCAGATTCAATGGATTATGCTAAGCTATGCTAAAGGTGGTACCGCCAGACCTGGAGATCAGCTGGATCAGAATGGATTCCAAAACTGTAAAAATCTAATATTTAACTCTAGGGGAGCTGGAAAATTTGAATATTTTCAAAAAAGTGGAGTGCTCCTTTAAGGATTGCCTGCAGGTGCCAGAAAATTCGGAAACTCAGAAGAGCTCATCTGCTTGTCAGTTGTTTTGCATATTTGCTCTAGGTGGGATGACATAATTTTACCTGCCTGGCTATGTGCCTCTAAAAGGACAAGCAGATGCAGAAATAAACCATGGCTCTTGAAAAAGTGTATTTCATGGTGTATTTCATATTTCTGTTATATATTAGTAAAAAAAACATTGTAAAGTACAAACATAAACGTAAAAATTTCTAGGTGAGACAGTCTAGCAGAATGGCTAACAATGCTAGCAACTACTGAGCCATAAAAACCTTGCTGTATTAGTTTCATTTTAAAGTCATTAAACGTACCATCTATGAAAGTAATAAACAAAGTAATTTTAATACTTCAAAGCTCATGCTCCTTACGTGTCATGAAAAAGGGTAAGATGAAGCAAACCTGGATGAATAGAGGATGTTATCTCAAAGCGAAACTGCAGCAGCCCACTGACATGATCTGTTGGAAGCCGTCGACCTAAAGTGTAACTCACCACGCGGTCTCTGTTTACACAAAAGAAAGATAAACATGCTTGACATTTTAAAATCCCACAGTGATGGTAAATACTGAGCATATAACCATTAAATAAACAAAAATAAAAACAACATGACCACGCAGCAGGTGTGTTTTTACTGTAAATTCATAGATCTGCTTTAAAATATAAAAAACTGCAGTATAAGTAGCACATTGTATGGGTCCATGTTCCATGAAGGTACGTGGTACATTTCCTACCTTAAATATATCATAAATGTATTTATCATTAGTAATATTTGTTGTTAATGACTTAACTTTAAATCACCAACTTTAAAGGGGACATTTCACAAGACTTTTTTAAGATGTCAAATAAATCTTTGGTGTCCCCAGAGTTCGTATGTGAAGTTTTAGCTCAAAATACCATGTAAAAAATGTATTATAGCATGTTAAAATTGTCACTTAGTAGGTGTGAGCATAAATGTGCAGTTTTTGTGTGTATCCTTTAAAATGCAAATAAGCTGCGGTGCGTTTCCCAAAAGCATGGTTAGCCAACGAAGATCGTAAGTTCTATCGTTACTAACATCGTTCAACGATTTGGTGTTTTCGAAACCATCATTCAAACAAACATTCGCAAACTGCATCGCTAACTTGTGTCGTTGGAACGACAGCTCTTGACCTGTCGTTAGAAGCATCGTTCCTTGTTATTATCATAAGTAAACTTACATTGATCATGTTTTGAACAAAATAAGCAAAAAACATGTAGAAAAGTCTATATCCATCATTGTTAATATATAACAATTTTATTTTACGTCTTTAAATTTGTAAACAGAATGAAAGCGAGCATTTGAAAACTGCGCATGTGCGCAGACCTACGAGCTTTAGATCCTGGGGAATCCTTGGGAGGAGCGACGTAAGAAGGAACTTGCGCTTGAATTAAATATCTTGAAAATAAACAATAGATAACTAAATCACAATAACAAAATTCTATATTCCGATGCAATATATGTTATTTACAGCAATAATCTGACATTAAATCGATTTGCACAGGTTAATTAATACTTCACCTCCCACATGACATCATCAACTACTGTATGTTGTTAAACCAACATCGTTCAAACGACGAATGTGCGACAATGCTTTCGGGAAACAGTCGTGACAAGGTAGTTAGTTTCTCCAACGATGCATCGTACAATGGTCGTTCAGCAACGAATTACGTCGTTGTTTGGGAAACGCACCCCTGATCTTTGCACGAAATGACAGTGCCGTGGTTGGACAGTCCAGAGTAAGGGGTGGTATTATCCCCTTCTGACATCACAAGGGTAGACAAATTTCAATTACCTATTTTTTTCCACATGCTTACAGAGAATGGTTTACCAAAACCAAGTTACTGGGTTGATCTTTTCACATTTTCTAGGTTGATGGTTGACTGGGGACCCAAGTATAGCACTTAAACGTGAAAAAAGTGAGATTTTCTGAATATTTAGTTTTTTGCACCCTCAGATTCAAGATTTTTAATTATAATATCAACCAAATATTGTCCTATCCTAACAAACAATACATAAATGGAAAGCTTATTAATTCAGAAATTCATATGTACCCTTGTCACCAGTTTTGTGTTCATATATATTTTTTTAGCATTTACATTTATATTTTTGAAAACTAAGCATATAAAAACGAGAACTCGGGGGAAAAACTATAATTTTAGCAAATGCAAATGTTTTGTAATAATTCAGCAGTTTCAGCACACTCAGCATGCAGTAAAATGTATAGAAGTTATTAAATATTTAGTCAGATGTGTTTGATGAATTACCCAATAGCATGTTTCTCCAGCAGCCTCTGGACAGGCACCACCAGCTTCCCCAGAAAGCGCTTGATGATGGGTCTGCTCTTGGCGAATTTATCCTTCACCTCAATCTCCAACACGTCCGTCGGCAAGGACACAAAGTTGAAACGCTGTGAATGTGAAAACAAACCAAATGTTTGCTGCATTTAGGCTTTGGTTTTACATCAACATATCATTTTCAAGCATTGACATTCTGCTGGTTTTTTTCTCTCAATTCTCCATGAATGATGCTACTAATATGTCACCTGAACTAAAATATGTTTATTTTCCTAATTATTAAAAATAAGTTCAATATATGTGATACATACATTTATAAACATACATTTACAATAAGTGTGCTCTGGGTAAAAGTATAAGTGAAATAACATTATAAAGAATCGCCTCATTCTGCCCACAAACTGTCTCACTCTCAGCCCTCCTTTTAATCCTTTTTAATGCAGCTTTCCTCTCCATTTAGCATGAAAGACGTACACTGTTTCACGTAATTGCATGCTTTTAATGCATATAGGATCCTTGCTGGGATTTCTGATGGCTTTGTTTGTCTACATACAGTTGCAACTTAGGAAAAAAAAGTTCACATATGCATTGAGTAAAACCGGACTTTATGTGTATAAAACTGCCAAATGCAGCATCTATTTACATTTATATCTATGGTTCAAGGAGGTACAAAAAGTGGAGGCAGGGACTAATTTGCAAATATCAAATAGATCCATATTATGATGCTCAAAGATGAGTTTTAGGTGATCAAATTATTGACAGGGGACTTAATATCACCACTTCTCAGGGTTGTTATGTTGCACGATAAAACAGAGGTGTAGGCACAGAATTTGTCTCCATTCAGGGATGCTGCATCCTTCTGGCTGCCATCCATCTAAAAACCGTCTGTCTACGAAAGTGCAAAGACTGGACTGTTCATGTGGTAGTTAACCACACAATCTTGAATTCACTTTAAGGAGCCATTTCAAGCCAACGTTACATCAGCACCACAACTTCAAGCCTGAACTCAGCAGCTTTAGCAGTCATTAAATCGACCACTCACCCCCAAATAAATCCACTGTGTCCTCCACAGGCTCCTAAAACAGCCAGGCTTAGTAAACATTATGGTCAGAAGGGCAAGAAGAACACGACAGGAGACTGCTGCTTGGTTTTGATGTTCAGGTTTCCATGTTTACTCACAATAAATTGGTGCGGCAGTAATTTAGCGGTAATGCACTTAGAAGAAAATGTTGACGCCAGCAAACAACTGCATGTTATTGAGAAAGGCTATCGAGCCTCTACAGGCCTCAGAAATAGCGGTTTGTTGGCAGAATCTGTTTGTGGCAAAGTCCTCTATGTGCACAGAAGAAGAATTGGATGAACAACGCCTAACAAATCGGAGTCGGATTCCAATTGTCAAGCTATTCGTTTCTACCCGTTTAAAGTGATCGTTCATCCAAAAATTAGCTTAATTTGTAAAGTTTTAAATATACTTCCATTACAAAAATTGCATCGATTACCCGCCAAAAAGGCCTTTATTTATTCCCCTGGAGCTGTGTGGATTACTTTTGTGAAGGATGGATGCACATTCTTTGGGCTTGAAAAAAATGGACCCAATTTTCAACCATTACAAAGCTTAGAAGAGCATTTTCTAAAATAACAAAAAATCTGTTTGTCTAAAAAATTATGATCGTATGTATGTTAACTCTTTCCCCGCCATTGACGAGATATCTCGTCAATTAAGAGAAAACGCTTCCCCGCCAATGACGAGATTTTCTGTCTTTCCGCAATACCGCAACTTTTTAAAACCGGAAGCATTGCCCTATGGCAAGCGGCTGCATGTCCGTGTCTGTTTTAAAGATCGCTCTGAATGGGATCTCTATGAAAAGTCTGTCACAAAAATGGAATTATCTCTGCTTTTTGCTCAAATTATGGTGTTTTTGCAGAAACCTACCCATATTCAAAAGCTGATTACAAAAGAACCACTGAAGGTAGGATGAAACGGTTTTTTTTTTTTTTTTTGAAAGCAGAGGGTCTGTTCTTTCATTTGGTATATTGTATGTTTATATATTTAAAGAAGAACATTTTCTGGAAGGCATTAAACTTTAGTGAAAATCATGAAAAACGCTGGCGCTGGCTGGCAACTCTTTTAAAAAACGCTGGCGGTGAAAGAGTTAAATGGCTTGAGGATGAGTAAATCATGGGTAATTTTCAATTTGCGTGAACTATTCATTTTAAGGAGGTTAACCAAATATATTAGGATATTTACTGATTTGTTTAGCGTAAAGAGTGCTGCAAATTTCAATTGAAAATTGTATAATGTATATGGGGACACACTTCATCAAATGTGTACAGAATTAACATGCAACACAAAAAACAAAACAAAACATAAAATAAGTAATAACCACAGTATTCTGAAGTACTTTGAGGTACCAACGTAAAACTAAAGTGATATACTGTAGTACCACCATGAATTTATCAATGCTTTTTGTAAGGTAGTACTAAATAATACAGCCTTAGTCAGGATACTTTTAGCAGGACTACGTAAAATGTGTTGATATGCCACATTACAATGGATCTGATAGAGATGGAGTGCTTATTGGGAAAGGCAATGTGTCGGACTCAAACTTCATGATTTGTGACTGTCAGGGCAGGAGTTAATGCATCGGGGTCACGCAAGACAGGCCGGTAAAATGCTTCCTGAATGATAATAAATAAATTGGAGAGATGTTCACCTCTTTATGTCTGGTGCTATGAATCAGCATTACTGGCTGGCATAGCGTTCTGTTAAAGGCAGAACTCTCACCCTTGTCACAGCTTATAATAGCAATGCAATCAAACACAATAAACATGATGGGAAATGAGAGCACATGTCTCTGCAGATCATTTTTATGTGCTGCAAAACCAGTCTGGTATAATGCACATGCTTAAGAATCCACCACCGTGACCTGAGAGGTTACTGCTTTGGGTTAAGATTGAATATTTGAAGATTTTTCATCATCTTTTACCCAAAAAAATAGATATCTTCTAAAAACGATCTCTATAATTTACAAAAAATGTATCCATTTTAGACCAAAAACATAAACACAAAGACCACAACAACCCAGCAGGTCACGTTCATCCAACAATGAATATACTGTAATAGTGTCATTACCCCCGAAGGACAATGATGCTGAAAACCTTCTGTAGCTCACATTTTGCCCAACACTGGCTTTCATCCAAGTCAGCCAAGCGTTTAAAGAGAAATGGGCCCATAATTCACTTCACTGACATACTGCTAACCGCCTGACTAGTGCTGTGTATATCACATGCTGTACTGACTCTGAGGTTATCTCAGATGAAAAGTAGAGATGGACAAACTAATAAATGAATCATGTAAGAAGTACAGACACCATGTAGTATGGAACGCCACCTTCAAGCTATCCTGGGAAGTTCATATGTACAGTACAGTATAGATTTGCATGTAACACAGGCAAAAACAAAGCTCTTTCCCTACTGTACTTTCAGCTTTCTGTAATGCAACAAACAGAATGCATTGTAGGTCTGAATATAATGCTTTGTATTTGTTCTGTATTTGTTTTTGATTACAGCCACAGACACTCACCACCATGTCATCCAAAATTATGTCTTTCTTTGTTCAGTCGAGAAAAAATTATGTTTTTTGAGGAAAACATTCCAGGATTTTTCTCATTTTAATGGACTTTAATGGACCCCAACACTTAACAGTTTTAATGCAGTTTAAAATTGCAGTTTCAAAGGACTCTAAATGATCCCAAACGAGGCATAAGGGTCTTATCTAGCGAAACGATTGTCATTTTTGGTAAGAAATATAAAAAATATGCACTTTTAAACCACAACTTCTCTTCTTCCTCCGGCTGTGTGACGAGCCAGCGCAACCTCACATAATTGCGTAATGCTGTCGAAAGGTCACGTGTTACATACATGAAACTCACATTTGCGGTTCATTTTAAACAATAAACTGACACAACGACATTAATTAGTATCATTCCACATACAACAACGTCGGAATGGTCCTCTTTCTCCACACACTGAGGCGTAGTTTCGCATACGTCATCCGTGACCTCTTGACATGATGGCGTATTACGTGAGGTCGCGCTGGCACGTCACAGGACCAGAGATGGAGGCGAAGTTGTGGTTTAAAAGTAGGGATGCACCGAATCCAGATTTTTTAGGTTCGGCCGAATCCCGAATCCACCGTTTAAGATTCGGCCGAATCCGAAACCGAATACCGAATCCTACTCGCATCCTTATTCCATTAACACAGTAAAACACATTAATGAATTATACAACGTCCACAGCATGTATTTTTCATTTTATTTAATTTTAACTGTACATTATGCCAGGATGACAAGTTGGAAAACTATTTTGACAATTACCATAAGCCTATGCATAATGAAAGCGATGCGTTGCGACACGCTCGTTTTTCCAATAAGCAAGCAGCTCCGCGCTGAAAACAATATTTAACTTTAGCTGTGTCCCAATTCAGGGGCTGCGACCTTCTAAGGACGTATTTTAAGACCGATTGCGTCACAGCAGCGCGACTTCAGGCTGGTAAGGCCGTCCCAATTCGAAGGATGCTTAGAATGAAGCCTCAAAATGCGTCCTCATTTCTCCGCGCTGTTAAGGATAGAACGAATGGATCCTTAACAGCCGAGGATATCCCAAGATTCATTGCGCGTCTGCAACGGCAGCTGGATATTCTAAAATAAACAATTAAAACCTTCATTAAATAAAAGTGTGTATTTATCAAAAAAAAGTTTGTCACTGTTTTAGTATTATAAGTTATGTTTTGTGTTAATATTATTATTTTTATGATGCATATATTTCTAAGGTTGATTAATTTAATTTAATATACTGTTGAATAGTTTAATCTACATCAACGTGTCATATTTTCTAAACTAAATTAATATTTTTCTGATTTCATATTTATTTTAATAAGTCAGAAACGTTTCCGCTATGTCCTGCTGACAGGCGCAGCAGGTGACGCCAATTATGGGTCGTCCGAAGGTAGACCGTCTCATTTCATTTCTCTTCGCGGTTTTCTGAGGCTGCCACCTTGAAAGACCGAGTGCTCATATTTATGGTCGCATGCTTAGAAGGTCGCAGCCCCTGAATTGGGACACAGCTAATGACTGGATTGCGCATGACGTCACACTTGTGAAGCCACCGCGCCGCCATGTTGGTATACCCAAACGTTCTATTAAATCAATGGACGTTATCAGATTTTAACGATAAAACATCACTTTACTCGTCTTCGTTTTATATGTGAACTTACCCTGTACATTATTACAACACAAACGTCCAAAGCATGTAAATAGTTATTTACTGAAAGTTGTACATTTTGCGTTTTAATCAGTTATTATAAATTCATCTTTATTACAGTATCAGATCAGCAGACAGACCGCAGCATATTTAGTATTAATGACAATAAACGTGCTCATTCTGAAATCTATATAAATAATCATGCTTTGTACCGTATGTTCATGCAATAATTTGCTAGTTGTGTAATTATGTTATCTAAACTTATTTAAAGAAATAACGCTGACCGTCACAGTGTAGCTGAATGTTAAAAAAAAACTTTATTTATACCCGTGTCATTAACAAATGCAACAGACACACTCACCTTAACGGTTTTTTATAAATCCATTATCCTGCCCGATTAAAACATAAACATTGCAAATAACACCAGAATTAACAAATAATTAACGTACACATATCCTAAAAATTAACATTGTGTAACTGATACGCTGTAAAGGGGGTAAATTTTAATCATGATTTTGAATGGAAGTCAATGGCGCTCTCTGCCGGTTGGGTATACCAAGATGGCGGCTCGAACTCTGCGCTGGCTTCACGTCACGCAGTTACGTCAAGCGTTCTATGCGCAATCCAGTCATTTATATAGATCAGTGCTCACAGCTGAAGCATCACAGCTACCAAGCGCTCGGCTGAAAAACAGCTGGCATTTGGTGTCCTCAAGGCGTTTTCAGCCGTGTTTAAAAGTTTTGGTGTGTCCAGCCCCTAAAGCTCACCGAAAGAAAAAGCTCATCTCCACGTCAGCACCCGATGTGTGTAATCAACGGCCGCGTGATGTCGACCAGCGTAGCGCAAGCCTAGGATTCGGTTCGGTGGAAAAAAATTCTAGGATACGGCCGAACCCGAACCCCGTCAAAAAGCCCAGTATTCGGCCGAATCCGAATCCTGGATTCGGTGCATCCCTATTTAAAAGTGCATCTTTTTTATTTTTCTTGCCAAAAATGATAAGAAATTCACTTGATAAGACCCTTATGCCTCGTTTGCAATCATTTAGAGTCTTTTGAAACTGCAATTTTAAACTGCATTTAACTGTTAAGTGTTGGGGTCCATTAAAATGAGTAAATAATCTGGATTTTTTTAAGAAAATGGACTAATCCTTTTGGTAAGTAGTATGTTCTGGGTATGTTTAATAGCTATCTTTATTAACAGCGCTAAAAATATGCTAAAGTATTTATATACATTAATTCACAATTATGACAAAACTACTTGTCATATCATGTCATGCTTGTTTTGTCACAAGAAACACAAGAACCAATGAGATTCAAAGATATCTATGTGCTAAATGACTAAATAAGCTCAAAATATTAATATACTAGTCAACATTCGAAGTGGATCAAAAATGTTCATCAAAGTTGTCCTTAGACAAGAACGGGTATTGGGTAGCGGTTTTAGACAACTTTTAGGAAAGGTTTTGATCCACTTCAAATGTTGACTATTGTATATTTTTTGCACAATTGGTATCGCTTCGCTTCAGGAGACATCTATTAACTCTTTCACTGCCAGCGTTTTTTAAAAAAGTTGCCAGCCAGCGCCAGCGTTTTTCATGATTTTCACCAAAGTTTAATGCCTTCCAGAAAATGTTCTTCTTTAAATATATAAACATACAATATACCAAATGAAAGAACAGACCCTCTGCTTTCAAACAAAAAAAACCGTTTCATCCTACCTTCAGTGGTTCTTTTGCAATCAGCTTTTGAATATGGGTAGGTTTCTGCAAAACACCACATTTTGAGCAAAAAGCAGAGATAATTCCATTTTTGTGACGGACTTTTCATAGAGATCCCATCCAGAGCGATCTTTAAAACAGACACTGACATGCAGCCGCTTGCCATAGGGCAATACTTCCGGTTTTAAAAAGTTGCGGAAGGGTGCCACCTGGTGGATAATAGCAGTACTGCGGAAAGACGGAAAATCTCGTCATTGGCGGGGAAGTGTTTTCTCTTAATTGACGAGATATCTCGTCAATGGCGGTGAAAGAGTTAACTCACTGTAATCATTTAGATGTTTGTGCGTTTTTGAGTTTCGCTATGATCAGCCCCATATTAGGCAATAACATGACTTCATCTTAACTCTTCCCGCCATTGATCTCTTCAATTCGGAAAAAAATGCTTCCCTGCTAATGACAAGTTTTTTACGGCAATACATATTTCCGCTGTTATCCACTAGGTGGTGCTCTTACCCAACTTATAAAACACTGAAGCGTCCACCAATCTAAAAACAGTCAAAACTCTGTGTATGTTTTGATCATCGTTCTGAATCTGATCTGATCTCTAACAAAAGTCATTTACAAAAATTATCTCAACTTTTTGGTATTCATATATGAGATGTAAAAAGATATCAAAATGAAGATAGAATGAAAAGTTTATTGTTTGTTTGAAAGCAGAGGGTCTGTTCTTTCATTCAAAATATTGTATGTAAAATTTTCTGAAAGCCATTAAACTTTTATGAAAATTATAAAAATGCTGGTGTTGGCTGGCTATTTTTTTTTTTTTTTTGAAAACGCTGGCGGTGAAAGAGTTAATATAAAATTATTTGTTTGTGTTAAACTGAAGAAAGGAAGTGATATACATCTGTGATAACATGAGGGTGAGCAAATCATGGTGAACTATTCCTAACATTAAGCACCAAATCAATACTCACAAATTCTCAAACCATACAGTCTGCTAAGCTCTGACAGCAGCAGCACTTCTTATATTGTCAATAGCCCATCAATAAATCTTTGTATACATTGATACTAAATATGCAAATGCAATGTTAAAGAGACGAGTAGCTCATTTAAGACTTTTGTCAAGAAATACCAAGGGAGGTGAAGCTAACAAGGCTTGTCCTCCGGTTATTAAGGGAGTCTTTGATCATGAGTAAATGAAAATCCCCGGAGGTTATTAAAGAAGCTGTAAGGATTAACCATCTGACACAGCAATGCATGAGCGTATGTGTGTGTGTGTACAAAAAATATAAGACAGCTCCTGTTTCTCACCATTTTGTTTTTAGATTGTAAATATTTGAATGATGTCATATATCAATACTGTAGTAAAATTATGACCTTGCCTGTGAGAATATATCCTTGATATCTTTAATATTGACTGAGTAAGTTTGTGTCAAAGATTAAAATCAATGTGAAATCAAACTTTGATGATCTCATAATTAGATATGAGACTTTAGCCTGGATTTCACAGACAGGGTCACAAATAACACATTTCTTAATAAATAAATGGAGACGTTTAGGACTTTGCAGTGCCAGGACTGAATGAAAATTTTATTCAAATCGTGCTTCAGTGGATTTAGGATTTGCAAAAACCAACATCAGAGAGTCCAAAGCTCAAGCCACCTATGGATTTTTCCTTTCATGTCCAGACTCAAAGCTGCTTTTTGAGCACATGTGCTACAGACTCAGAAATAAAGGTGCGAAATGTCACAATGACCTCCTAAAATCCACCTCAAACTCAGGTGATTTCTTAAATGTCACACGGCCTTTTGATGATTTATCACATCAAAGACATGGAAATCTAAAAAGTGATCTGACATACGATTCAAGCATTGATGTTTTGGATGGACTCACCTCTCTCTTCCAGATGGGGTTAACCGTGTTGCAGATGATGCCCGATCTCTTCTCTTGGCCGTGATGGGGCAGGGCGGGGAAGGTGCTGTGCTTTCCAGGCTGGATGGCGATTTTCAGGTATGGATCAGGATTAAAGAACATCCCTTTCTTTAGTCCCACTGCCTGAATGTCTGAAAGAAAACAGAAAACAGGAAGATTTACATTTATGCATTTGGCAAACACTTTTATTCAAACCAACTTACAGTGCATTTAAAGGTGGTGTGTGTACAATTTAGCAGCATAGTCGTGAGATTGTAATATTGCAACCAACAGCTTGCGAATCAATTCTAAAAACGCAAAAGGTAGCCGCCACAGGACAAACATGTCATCGTCTGAGATAACGTAGGGAGGAAACGCGCTCTGTAGAGCAGTTTGTCCATTTAGGGCTACTGTAGAAACATGACAGCGACTTCCATGTAAGGAGACCTGCGGTGTATGGAGATAAAAATGTCTCATACTAAGGAAATAAAAACAATACAGTTCATTATGTAAGATCTTTATATACTACTGATAATATAGTTATGTATATTATATTGCATGTCTGTCAAGAGATCCTCATAAAAGTTACACATTACAACTTTAACTCTTTCCCCACCATTGACGAGTTAACTCGTCAATTAAAAGAAAACACTTCCCTTCCTCTTCCACAACTTATAAAACCCCGAAGTATCGCCCTATAGGCAAACAGCTGTATGTCCGTGTTAGTTTTGTGGATCGCTCTGAATCTGATCTCTATCAAAAGTCCTTCACAAAAATGAAATTACCTCAGCTTTTTGCTCAAAATTTTTTGTTTTTGAAGAAACCTACACTGTAAAAAATACTTTGCTGCCTTAAATTATTTGTTGAATCAACTCGGATTTACAAGTCATTTCAACTTACTATTATTTATCTTGACTAGAGATGAGTTGTTATAACTATAGGTGAGTTGTTATAACTTATAAATTTAAGTTGACTTTTCTCAACTATATATTACAAGTTGTGACAATTTCTGTTGACATGAATTGATTGATTTAACAAAAAATTTTAAGGCAGCAAAGTTTTTTTTATACAGTGTACCCATATTTGAGAGGTGATAAAAAGTGAACTAATAAAGGTAGGATTAAACTTATTTTTTTAAAGCAGAGGGTCTGTTCTTTCATTTGATGTATTGTTTGTTAATATATTTTAAGAAGAACATTTTCTTGAAAATTCAACCTTTGTGAAAATCATGAAAAATGCTGGTGCTGGCTGGCAATTTTTTTTAAACCGCTGGCGGGGAAAGAGTTAATCTATAGACTTTTTGTATCAGTAAATGTATGTTTGACTCCTGGGGATGGAACCACATGAATGAATTTGCATGTTTAGTTTTAATATTTTTATTAACAAACAGACTTCCTCTCGTTTTTTCAAAAGACAAAATATTGATTAAATGCTCATCAGTCAAAAGCCTTACTGGCCTTGTGGCTTATGAATTTCTGTTAATTGTGGTCCACTTTTGGTTACTTGTGGTCCACTTATCTTAATATTCAGACAGTCAGACTAAGATGGTCCCAGCTGAGATGTGATATAATAATATTTTAATCTACCAACTTTAAATCTAATCCTATAGATGGGGCAGATGTGTGTGATTCATGTTGGAGTGCAGGAGTGTTTACCCATAATGAAAAAAATGCCCAATCTTCATGTCAATCCAAACCCGTATTACCTTTTTCAGAAGTGTAACAATCAATTTTCCATGAAATGAAAGTACATGATGCCAATGGGGACGGCGGTGGCTGAATGTCAAAATTGACAAAAAATGATGAAAGTGAATGATGAAAGAATTCTCATATTCAGGTCAAATATTCCTTTTGGGTAACATTTCCACCTCATCTGACCCTTGATATTATTTGGTTGTAACCTTTCATTGTACTTAAATGGGATCCCTTGTCAAACAGGCACTCTGGCTACTCCATACTCTTTCTATTCAGCATCTTCGGGGCATTTGTCCGTAGGTTTAAATCCTGTTTTTCAGCTCTCTTGGGGTTTACAGCCAGCTTTTCTTTTCCCTGAGGTGATTTTTTGGCAGCGTACCTTCTGTTAAGCTGCTAATGTGCATATATTTGTGCTATAACAAGAGATGTGGCTATGAATAAAATATACAGCACTGGGGGAGGCCTACTCTTACAGTCAACAATTTGACCATCCGGACTTTCAATATAACTGAGAGATAACAGAAGCACATTTTATATATACATTGATAAAATAAGATCGCGCAACTTTCAAATGCTCACAAAATGAAACAAAAATGAAAGAGGTGAAGAGCAGCAACTTCAGTTAAATCAATGAAAGCCTAAAGATAGGGCTGAACAATGTGTGTTTGTGCTAAAAGTCATGTCCCCTGTAAAAACATTGCTCAGTGCATCACAATAGACCAATAGACGGAGAGTAGGAGGTCTTATTTGGCTGCTCGAACACATTCGAACACATGCGTGTCTACACCACAAAAACAATCTGATCTAATGTGTTTTCGACTATCTCTGAATGTGGTCGAAGGTGTACAAGTTCAAAACCGTTTCACACATGACTCATCCAGATAATTATTTAATGGGTCTGTCTGACACATGGAACAATAGGACAATAAACTTAAAGGATGCTTGTGAGATATAAATAAACAAACATTAGCTGAGCATTTTTGATGTTTCTCTAAATAAATGTACATGACATGGGTTTAAAAAAACATTTAATAAAATACAGAGTTTTAGAGGTATCATCTTCAGCTTTCAAATGAGACCAAACTTATGATTTAAGTGCAACTGGCTTCATCAACTGTATCTATTTTAGTTTGGCTATGACATTTTTTGAGGGGGGGGGGTTAAAAAATGGGGATTCAGGTAAACAGGTTAAGGAGGCTTAACAAAAAAATGACACACAACACATATACAAGTTCATAAAGATATAGCCAAGGAAAATGAGCACAAAATATTACCACCAAATAGAATCAACAAATATTTGTAACAGATAAAATTGTATTCAATGTATGCTTTATTACTTGCAAGCTTTTATTAGCATGTGTTTCACTGTAAAAAAAATGGTACAATTCCGGCAGCTGGGTTACCGAAAAAATACCGTAAAATAACCGGCACAATAAATTACAGAAATTTTCCATATTGCAAAATACATTTTTTTCTGTAATTTTACATTAACACTGTAAAATTAATCCATAAAAAACGTAAAATCCGACAGCTGGGGTACCGGCAAAATACCGGAAAATAACGGGCACAATAAATCACAGAAATTTTCCATAATACAAAAATATTTTTTTCTGTAATTTCACATTAACACTGTAAAAAAAAATCCATAAAAAAATCCGACAGCTGGGGTGCCGAAAAAATAACGTAAAATAACGGGCAATATTAATTACAGAAATTTTCTGTAATGCATAAATACAATTTTTCTGTAATTTTACATTAACATTGTAAAAAAATCCATTAAAAAATGTTCAAATCCGACAGCTGGGGTATCAGAAAAATATCATAAAATAACGGGTACAATAAATCACAAAAAAATTTCCATAATACAAAAATATTTTTTTTCTGTAATTTCACAATAACACTGTAAAAAATCCATAAAAAAATCTGACAGCTGGGGTGCCGAAAAAATATCATAAAATAACGGGCAATATTAATTACAGAAATTTTCTGTAATGCATAAATACAATTTTTCTGTAATTTTACATTAACATTGTAAAAAAATCCATTAAAAAAATTCAAATCCGACAGCTGGGGTATCAGAAAAATATCATAAAATAACGGGTACAATAAATCACAAAAAATTTTCCATAATACAAAAATATTTTTTTCTGTAATTTCACAATAACACTGTAAAAAAATCCATAAAAAAATCTGACAGCTGGGGTGCCGGAAAAATATCATAAAATAACGGGCACAATAAATCACAGAAATTTTCCATAATGCAAAAATATTTTTTTCTGTAATTTTACATTAACACTGTAAATAAATCCATAAAATTTTTTTAATCCGACAGCTGGGGTGCCGAAAAATACAGTAAAATAACGGGCACAATTAATTACAGAAATTTTCCGTAATGAAAAAATAGAAAAAATTCTGTAATTTTACATTTACACTGCAAAAAAATCCATTAAAAAAAATAAAATCTGACGGCTGGGGTACCAGAAAAATATCATAAAATAACGGGCATAATAAATCACAGAAATTTTCCATAATGCAATTTTTTTTTTCTGTAATTTACATTAACACTGTAAATAAATCCATAAAAAAATTAAAATCCGACAGCTGGGGTGCCGAAAAATACAGTAAAATAACGGGCACAATTAATTACAAAAATTTTCTGTAATGCAAAACCAGCTATGGTTTGCCTTTTTGCCAAATTATTTGGTCCAATAAATATCTTAAAAGTTTAGTGAGGTTTTTCTGTCTATTTTGTACCACACAATTGTATATTTTATTGGTTTAATCTAACCTGAACAGGCTTTAATTAAGCAAATATTATTTTATGATAAAACTATGAAAATAGTAATTTAACATTTTGAAACCTTTTAAAATACATCTGTATAAGCTAAAAATATATAATGTGGCTAAATATTCAGGGACTGTTTAGAATGATAACCTTTAGTTCAATGGCATTAGGCCCTCATTAAACCCTCTAAATAAAAAAAGATACGAAAAGTATGAAAGCAAATAAAAAAGACATATAAAAGTAAATAATTAAAGAGACATATGAAATAAGCGAGTACTGACTCACCTGATAGAGAAAAGCTAATCAACCTCCTGCTTCCCAAAGATTGAGGAACATCCTGACTGATGACAGGCTTCAATACCTACAGTAGCAGAGAAAACAACATCATCAGCTGACAAGAGCACTAAAAGATCCCATGGATGAGAAACAGGAAGTGTGACAAAGAAAAATTACCCCATCAAAGCGGCTGAAAACAGGAAGTAATTTTACAAAGGCCACACCCCCTTTCTTATTTTCCTGTCTGGTCTTTTAAAGCCTGTAGCCAGAGCTGGGGCTAATATACTGTGCTTAAAGCCCATTACAAAAGCCTGGGCTTATTGCACGAATCAATAGCATGCATTCATTAAGACTACATTGATTCAGCATCCAGGAAGAGCAGGAGAAGATGTGAGAGAAAAAGAAAGAGAGCGGACTCAGGGGACAGCACTTCTCAGAAGAGGATAAAAGTGCAGGTGGTTCACAGATGATACGAAACACTGGCACTTATTTCACATGTCCTTAATCTCCATGTGCTTGTACGAGTAATCTGATCGGTGTTTCTTGGGTGAGCACATTTATATTTTGTGCACTCTAAAAAATGCTGTGTTGTTTTATACCACAATGGGGTAAAATATGAAAAAGCTCAACGTTTTCCCTGCTGAAAAAAAAACAGCATACCAGCAAGACCAGCATATGTTGTGTTTTGGTAGGGTGACCATACGTGCCATTCTTCCCGGACGCGTCCTGGCCAGGATTTCGGGTGCGTCTTCCGGAAGTCATATTTGTCTAGTTTTAATAAACATGCACTAAAAACATGCATTTTAAGGAAAAACAAAGGGCACTGATGTATTTTAAGATATGTCAGTTCAAGTTGTTTTCAGTTTGGACATTTATTTTAGTCTAGGACTAGTCTAATCCCTGTCCGGGAAACCGCACCGGCAGCATAATACAGTAAGTGATCACGTGTACAGACAGGCTCTTCTAGAAAATGAATATAAATGACTCAAAATATTCTTCAGAACTCAATCAACAGACAGCAAGCAAAAACAAAAGGAGAGCAGGTGTTTGGACTCAGTCTGGACAAAAATGAGATGCAAATCCTGTCCTCTTGACTGTCAAATAGAAAAGCTTCCTTGCAAACATGACTGCTGGCTGAACTGCACAGATTACTGACAAACACACACTGATTAAAAGGATCTGCGGGAAGCCCCTTAATACCAAACTCCAGATCAATTCGACAGGGTCTCTGGCACGGACAATGCACTGCCAACACGTCAGGTGCCAATGGGAAAGAGACTGGGTTGCTGTGGGGCCGTGTGTCGAGGGCGTCTGAAAGATCTGTTTGTTGTGTTAAGATGTTTTTTTTTTTGCTTTCTCTAGTACACAAATGAAATGAATTTCTTTTCATCTCTAAGCTAATAAGAGATTAAATTAAGAAGACTTTTTATGCCATTAGTTATGCCATTAACGCGCAAATGCATGTGCAGTACCATGGCATTTCTTAAAGTTAAAATATAACAACATAACGACTTTAAACAGATTCAGATTATATGGTATGATAATGATGGTATGGTGCATCACTCCCTTTGTTCCAATGTATCCTTGTAAGAGGGAGCTCCTGCAACCCTATCCCGAGAAAGAGATGCTGCCTAGTCATCAAAACACATAGAGCACTTGGAAAAACCCTTCGCTGACAGGGCAGAGAGACACTGAGATGTGTGTACATTGCACGGAGGAAAGACGCTAAAGCTATAAACAGCAAATATAGACCGGATAAAGAGATAAGAGATGGGGGGTTGAGAAATGTCTACATACAAATGTTTGTAGTGAGCCACATGCAGTGAGACAGCACACTACTTGCACATTTATACAGTACATATAGAGCATTATAAAGGCTAGACACCAATATTTTGTAATTGTGATAAAATAAAGTGTATACAGTTTAAATGTATTTGTTAATCTCTCACGTTCTTTATACATGCAGATAAACACTACCAGACACCAAAGGAAACATACTTTAAAACAATAAAAACATGCCCGCAGAAGATATTTTTAGGACTTCGGCATATTGCACTCCAAAATTATGTGCAAAAGTGAGTAACGCACCTTTAGAAAGTGCTTGAACATCCATCATATCTCACTAAACTAAATGTTTCTCTTTCTGTGACACATACAAGAATATACCAACAGGATTTTTTTACGTAGCAACATGGTTAAATACTAAGCCAATTGGAGACTTTTGTTTTAAAGGTCATGTTCTTCCTGATCCAAACTTTAGTTTAGTGTGTAATGTTGCTGTTAGAGCATTAATAATACCTGTAAAATTAAAAAGCTCAAAGTTCACTGCCAGGCGATATATTTTCTTTAACAGAATTCGCCTTTTAAAGCCTACAGCGAATGGCCGGTTTGGACTACAGCCCTCTACTTCCTGCTTCAATGACGTCACTAGAACAGTTTTTTGACTAAACACCACCCGCAGGAATACGTCAGTCGCCAGCTAAGCTAACGGCAAGCTAAGCTGCTATCGAATCAACACACACTAAACAAGCTACACAATCAGAACTCTTATGAATTTCTGAAGGAGGGACTTCATAGAACAAGGAAGACATCAGCTTTTTAGGAAAGTGAAAACAAACAGAAGTAAATTGTTTAAAAAATACTGCGGTTTTTTACACATGAAAGATGAAGATGAAAGAGGGAAACTAGACCGTTAAAGTCTGTGCTAATAATGATATTTCACCTGAGAAAGACCTTAGTGGTGTCGCGTGAATTTCAATTGGAGTTTAACATGATCATATTGCATCAATAAAACTTAACTCCACTTAGTATCATTATATTGGTGAATACAACTGTATTGTAAGCAAGAACGAGAATTTTTACATATTTTACAAGTTGGCTAATTCGCATTAATTCATACGACCACATTCGTTAGTTTTGGTACGATTTGCCTCGCCCCCCGTAACGTTGGGATTAGGTGCCGGGTTGGGATTTGGTTTTGTTGTTGTTTTTTTCATGACAATAATACTTTTTCGCACGATTTACTTCGTATGAATTCATACAAATTAGCCAACTCGTAAAATATGTACGAATTCTCGTGAGATCAGGCTGGCAATTCTTTGCAATACAATTTTTTTAGGTGTTTATTTCTCCTGCAATCTTCCATCATTACCGCCTCTTCTTGCCAACAGAGAATCAGCTCTGTTTCATCTCTCAAAGTATTTTCCTGCTGACGCCATCAAACAAAGTCATCTGATACTAAAGGACACAGTGAAAAATACTGCATAAATCTGCTACCACCAGTCCATCCTGTTCCTTGCTCAGGAGCATTGTGATGAGGACAAACTACAGAAAGCTATCCTTTCTCTCGCAAACCACTTAAAAGGCAACACACAGCTTATCTTCAGACAAATACGATTATAATCTGCATTGTTCCCAAATTTAACAAATCCCGAATAGAGGTTGTGTACAAACCTTGACTTACAACTAAAGATCAACTCGACCTGAGGACAAAAAGTTTATTTTTTAAATTAAGTGATACTTGTTCGTACAAAACTTGCACCCACAATGCTTGGGAGAGTATTGTTAGTGGTTGCCAAGTTGCTAAAGTGTTTTTTAGCTCAAGTAGTTGCTTCGTGACCCAAGTAAAGCGATCCCAGACTCAATCTCTGTGATGTTTTGCTGTCTCAATATGTTTTTTCAAGAAACTGCAGGATTTGAGGTGAAATTTTAATGTTTGTAGTTCAAATCTGTGTCGAAATGCCACATTGTAGTATTTAGGGTTACAGGTCTGTTTGAATCCCTAACCACATGGTCAGTGTTGGGGAAAGTTACTTTTAAAAGTAATGCATTACAATATTAGGTTACTCCCCAAAAAAGTAACTAATTGCGTTACTTAGTTACTGTTCATTGAAAGTAATGCTTGCGTTACTTTTAAGTTAGTTTTGCGTTACTTTTTCTTACTTGGCTGAGGCTTGATCTCTTTCAGTCCTTGCAGAAACTGTTCCCACTCATGTGCACAGAGTGCGAAATTCTATGTTAATATGTTCAGTTTAATTCAGTACATTTTTTTTTTATTAAATTAATTAAATTGAAAAGTACCGCGCGACTTAGGTGACATTGGAGTAAAAAAAATCTACAGTTTAGTTTCATGTGCTCACGTGAAACTTTCGCGTGCTCACGTGAAACTTTCGCGTGCTCACGTGAAACTTTCATGTGCTCATGCGAAACCTTCATGTGCAGACTTTTTTAAAAGTTTAGTTTCGCGTGCGCACGTAAAACTTTCGTGGCGCACATGAAACTTTCGCTCGCATTTAGTTTCACATGCGCACGCGAAACTAAACTTCGTTTAATTTTTTCTCCATGTCCCCTTAGGGGCTCCATAGAAAAGTAACTCACAACTGAAATATTAATGTGTACATTTATAAAGTAATGCGTTACTTTACTCGTTACTTCAGAAAAGTAATATTATTACGAAATGCGTGTTACTTGTAATGCTTTACCCCCAACACTGCACATGTGTTACTGATAATAGTGATGTTTGCAAGTGTCACCACCCTGCAAACGATTCAAATACGTCTAATAGCCATCCACAGGCCAGACGTCTAGGCTAAAACAAGGCAAAATTTGGGCTGTCATTGAAAATGTTATAGACATCTACATGTAAGCATAGCCCAAAAATAACTAAAATAAATAAATGAAACCAAACACCTTCTTATCATTGTTGACTTTGCATTTATGACTGAATGCCATACATCTCAAGTTATTTTGGCAAGGACAACATTAAACCATATTCAAGGTTATTTTGTAAACATCATAAATGTTTACAATCAGGTGTGCTGAGTAGGCTGCTGACCAATTAAAAGCATTCATGGATAAACCTGCTGCAAATAAGCAAAAAACTTAAATAAAAGCGTAGTAAACAAACAGACTACAGTTTAAGGACAGCTTCAGCAAGAAATCACCTAACAAGCTCATTCTCATGTTATTGATAAATAAATTCAAAATATTGTTTTCAATACCAAAGTTCTAGTAGTTTACTACCCTTTCAAAGATTTATAACTGCTCAAATCATAGGATGGTGGTGACTACCTTCAGCCAGTCAGGTATCCAGGTGACAACAGCATCCCTCTTCCTCCTCCTGGTCTGACTTGGCGACATCAGTCTAAACTCAGCCCGTCCCGGGTGATAATTCAAAAACAAAGCCCTAGCTAGCGGCGTACGGCCATAAAGATGTGTCAGTCTCTCTTTGCTATCCATCAATGCATCTGTAGGTCTCCTCCGCTATCTACCAAGCGCATACGCTTTACCTGACCCGAGGCTTTTCCACCACTGCTTCCGCCAAAGTTATTTTTAAACTGTATGCCCTGAGAAAGGGCACTGGTGTTGAGATCGAGTTTACTGGCTCTCAGCATTTCTGGAGACCACGCCAGCACAAAGGCAGCGGGGCTGTGGAAATTCAATCTCTCGCTTTGGCTTTGTGCTAACAAAGGGGTGGCTAAAAATCGTGACTATAAAAAGTCTGAGGGGAAATAAAGCGATTTACTTTTTAAGCGATTTTTAGATGAGATCTCCGTTGAAATAAACACACACCTTCATTGCGCCTCACTGATGGACCCACAAGGAGTAAAGTCAGAGGTATTTCAGCAAATAACAGGAGATTAGTGCTTAATGAATGTGCTCGACTGCAGTGTCCTTCAAATTCATTCAATGTCTTTTTACGAATGAAGAGAAAAGGGCAAACCGTTATACAATTATGCCCGGTCAGAAGACAAGACAAGTGAGACAGAGCCTATAATTGTCATCAATAATGTCAGGACATTTCATATGGCAAACTTTAAACCCATGAAGATTTCTCGTACAAACCCAAAGTTTAGCTCTGGGACAAAATCCTTGGGTTTGAGACACCTTTTGACAAAATATGTGTTCAGTGCATCATGTGAACCTATGTGCATCACACATCATGTTAAAATATTTTATATTACCTTTGCCAGATACTCGCTTTATTGCATTGGTTCAAGCAAAGTTTAGTGTTATGTGAGTTTCTTCCAAGTGTTTTGTGAACGTGAGCGTTTATTTTATCATAAACCCTTTTGTGGTATGTGCACTTATTTTGAAATTTGCGCCCCTCAGAAGACAAGTCACTGGTCAGAGGTCATGAGGTGAGCCTCTTTCCTGAACCCCTTCTGTCCATTGGGACTTCATTTGTCAAATTAGATTTATCCCCAAACAACACAGTGAAGTCTTAGCAGTGTTTGCATGCGTGTATGTATGTATGTGTGTGTGTGTATTTACTCACAGAGGCAGAGGGGTTTCTCACGGTTACACTGGGTGTGGTGGCTCGGAGAGCTCCACTCAATCCGTGATAATATTTGAAACAAATCTTTGTCTCTGCTGTGTATAAAGAGAAAGAAAACAACCAAATCAGATGAAGGTCAGCTATGCTTTGTGTTTTACACTACTCATGCACCATAATATTTCTAAATCTTCACGCTATTCCAGCATCTATGGCTATATTCCTGGCAAAAGCCAGTTACTCCATAAACAAGTTAAACCATACACCGGTTGGGCAAAGGGCAATTTGGCATCTCCAATTCACCTAACTTGCACGGAGTAGACGGAGTAAACCCACACTGACACAGGGAGAACATGCAAACAGCTAGGCCACCTGACCTAGCCGGGGCTTGAACCAGGGGCCTTCTTGCTGTGAGGCAACAGTGCTACCCACTGATTGTTCACATGACCATTTCATTACCATATAACATAATATCATGAAAGCTTGCTAAAGTGTGTGTGTGTGTGTGTACTTGGTAATTATCACGTTGTGGGGACCAATAGGATTTATGCCCAGCTTCACTACTTCCTGAACTTCAACCAGCTCCTTGTTTCCTGTCTGCCATTATTGGACAAACTGATTCATCCAGGTGTGCCTGACCTCAGTAGTCACAACAACAATAATCAGACACACCTGGATTAATCAGTTTGTCCAATAATGGCAGACAGAAAACAAGGAGCTGGCTGAAGTTCAGGAAGTAGTGCAGCTGGGCATAAAGCCAATTGTCCCCACAAAGATAGGAATACCAGTATTTTTGTGACCTTGTGGGGACATTTTGATGTCCACATGAGGAAACAAGCTTATAAATCAAGCAGAATGATGTTTCTTGTAAATGTGAAGTATCAGAAAGTTTTCTGTGATGGTTGGGGTTAGGGTTTGGGTTACGGCAATACAATATATAGTTTTAACATTATAAAAACTATTACGTCTATGGAATGTCCCCACAAAACATGGAAACCAGAATCTGTGTGTGTGTGTGCGCGCGCGTGTGTGTGTGTGCGTAATGCCCAAAGAGCAAAAAATGTGATGCTGATGGAGTTTGTTCTTGCAGACGTGCTGACCGAGCTAAACATGTCTCCTTATTTAGTTACTACACCTTCTAAAAATTGAGAAATCGTGAGTGGCCTACTTTTTATAGTTGCTCACACCTGGCCTGATGTCACCTGAATAATAATGTAAGACAATTTCCAAACTATTCACACAGAATCTAACAGATAATTCATACATACGCACTGCAAAAAAATGACTTTCTTAGTATTTTTGTCTTGTTTTAAGCACAAACATCTAAGAATTCTCAAGTCAAGATGCAAGGTCAAGACCTCAGAAAATAAGTCTAGGTTTTAGACAAAAATATCAAATTTAAATAAATTTGTGGATTAAACGAGCAAAAAATCTGCCAATGGGGTAAGCAAAAAAATCTTGAACTTTTTTCTGAAACACTTAATTCAAGAACAATTTGCTTCCCCATTGGCAGATGTTTTTGCTTCTTTTATCCACAAATTCATTAAAATTTTATACATTTTGTCTAAAAACTAGACTTATTTTAAGGTCATTTTGCTCATCAAGAAAAAACATCTTGATTTAAGAGTTTTTAGATATTTGTAAGTACGAGAGTAATTTTTTTGCAGTGCATTGACATACATTGGCGTCCAAAGATATTTTAATACTACAGCATCACAGATTTTAAATAAATGACACAAATATGTAACATTCAACATATGATGGCTGAATTATTTATATTAAGTAGTATACCATCAAATAAATAAAAATCAGACCCATCAGACTTTAAATTTTGTGATTTCAGTTATACAGTATCTCATAGACTGTAAAAAATACGGACGTAGTGTTCGCGACGTCACCCATAGGTTTGTGAAGATAGTTGGCGGGGCTTGCTTTCACCATCTTGGCATCGCATCACTGCGCGTCACTCCTCAGATAACCCAAAATTGGTGAAGAGGCAGGATGTGGGTGAAGCTGAGGTGGCGAGTTGCTGAAACCAACACCCGCCTAGCTTGACTCTAGTGACAGCAGTGGCTGTTCACCTGTCACTCAAGTGGTCATACCCTTAATTATGCAGAACTTTAAGGCTTAATATAATTTAAACGGATGAGTTATAAAAAAATACCCCCCCCCCCCTACAATTGTCGTAAAGGGAAAAATTCGCTATACAGACCAAAACCACTTATTTTTGTAAACACATTATTTTGCTGTAAAGTTGGGCATTTTAACATGGTGGTCTATGGGATTGACTCCCTTTTAGTGCCAGTCTGTCCCAATCTGCAGCCTGAATATGATACTTGAAAGACATTGAGAAACTGAACCAGTAAGCAAAATGTTATCAGTCAGAGGGAGTTAGTCGAGCTGTTATCTTACTAGCAGGCAGCAGGAACTTCAAAGGCTTTAAATCTGAATCTGGTTATTCTGAGATATGGCAAGAAGCATGATACAAGAAAACAGATGAATTTGTTCATGCTGTTCGAGTTGACAGCACACCACACTGGAACAGAGGTGGCTGGCATAATTCTTCAATGAAAAACAAATCTAGTCTTGGAAAAAGCACAGGACATTTACAAGAATGAATAACAAGCCAGTAGAAATGCATGGCTAGGACAACTGAAAACGTTTTAGTCCTAAGAAATGGAGTCCAAGAATCAGACTTCTGTCAAACTATGATTGGAATACTGTATGTGACTGTTCAGTACTTTTTGTAGGCTTTGTATTCAGCACTATTCAGACAATCTCCAAACCAATGGAATGGCATTTCTGAAAAGCACATGATGGAAAGCATTAGAAGTGTTTCTAATGAGAATTCTTACCCTCCATAAAGTACAAACTGGTATCGATTCTCCACACAATCTGCCCTTTGTGTGAACCACTCACTCCACGACTCTTATAGTCCAAAAAGTTTTCGGAGAGAACCTCATCTATAAAAGAAGACAAAAGACAATGTAGCTCATAATGGGATAGGGTATTTTTGCTTTGGGTGCATGCAACTGTATGGATGAAAACATTTGCCACAAAATGCTAGCATAATACAGACTGTGTATCTGATAAGTCAAATATGAGGCAATTTGGTATTATCAACCCTTTCCAAATCTACCGATAGCTTTGTTTATGGATAAAAAAAATAATCATAAACACCAGACCCCACACTAATTTTTCGAAGAGTTGTTGTCCAGACAGTCCCTCAAATCATTAACATTGGGTTACGTTGTTAAATACTAATACTGTATTATGACATAGTAACTTAAATACTTATTGGTTGATCCATTCAGTTGAAATATTCTCACCTATAAGGTACATGCCAATCCAATCACCAGCATCCACTTCCTCTTTGATGTCCCAGCAGATGATAATATCCTCTGTTTGGTCGATGCAATAAAAGGAGGTGCTGACTGTTAGGGTGGAACGGCTTTGCAAAGACACCAGATCTGTATCGCTAGTGGACCGTGGCAGAGCAAGGCCATCGTTGGGATGGATAAAGCTGAAACGTGTCACATCCTTGCACCGGCGCCGGTTCTGGGAGGTCCGTGACGGTGAGGCCATGGCCGCCAGGCCCAGAAACCTGCTCTGGTACAGGTTCTGTAAAACATTACACATGTCAGTTTACTTGCTTGTAACTTAGGGCGGTTTCACATTTGGTGCGATTGCCTGGTCCGAACCAGAGTTCGATTGCTCCCCCCTCCTCATGCCCCCCATGGACTGTGTTCACATATTATGTTTGCATCCGAACCGCGGTATGCTTGCATCATCAAGCTGCAGCCGGCGCGTTCTCATGTTGCTTGGCAACCGCTGTAAACGAGAAGACGACAAGCGTGCAAAGAGATGATTTCTGAATGCCTCCGCAAAAATTGACGTCGGCGGACAGACCGTTGTCATCGAAATGACTTTAGTATGTTTGCGGCAGACAGACGAAAGTGCGTTTCTGTATTATTTCTTTGAAAACAAAACCAAAGGTTTAAAAAAATAAGAACAAAAGTCAAGCAAGCATTCTATGCATTTTGTTGTCAAGGTAAGTGCACGCACACAAACACACACGTCTGTTTTGTTGGGACATTCCATATAATACGTAATTAACAGTGGTTCACTTCCGTGATTTGGTACGATTGCGCTCACATTAGCAGCCAACCGATCTGGAGTTCACATGAACCGGACCCCAGACCACCCTTTTTAAGCAGACCCGAGTTCGGAAGACAGCGTTCACATCATCCAAATGTATCGAACTCTGATGTCAATCGAACCCGGGTGCACACCAAAAGTGCTAATGTGAAAACGCCCTTAGAAGCTGTTATCCAATCTGATCTTAGTCCTGGAAAAGATGTGTTAAACTCTTAAATATAAAATGGCTTTTCAAATAAATAATTATTCCAGAAATGTGCATGAGAACTGAAAACTAGTTCTTCATACCTCAGTACTGTCTCTACTGTACATCATAAAAAATTGATAGCTTACCTTAAACCTTATTGAATTTGCCAAAAAATGTGTCACATCTAAGACATTCCTTGAATTACTAAATTATTTCAAAATCCTTTTTAAGTATCTTTAACAAATATTAATATATGATATACCTTAATCACACATTAATGGTCATGCATTTACTTATTCTGGGCATGAATGAAATGGATATCAGGACAGCATAAGGGATTCTTGTGATATGTCAGTTTAAAATTCTGGGGAGAGTAATACATCAAACAATATTTATATACTTAGAATGTTTTAACATGTTGTAACATGTTGCTAGCATGTTTTAACTTGATGTTAGTATGTATAAGGACAATCAAATGTGATGCTAGAATGTTTAACATGTTTTAGCATGTTGCTATCCCTGCTGAAAAAAAACAGCATACTAGCAAGACCAGCATATGTTGTGTTTTGGTGCTGGTTTGCTAGTGAAAACCAGCTAAACCAGCATCAGCACCAGCATCAGCACCAGCTAAACCAGCATTAGCACCAGCTAAACCAGCATTAGCACCAGCAACCTATGCTGGTCATACCAGCAAGACCAGCATATGTTGTGTTTTGGTGCTGGTATGCTGGTGACCACCAGCTAAACCAGCATAGACCAGCATAATTCCCATGCTGGTTTGATGCTGTTTTTTCCGCAGGGTAGCATGTTTTAACATGATGTTAGTATGTATTAGGACAATCAAATGTGATGCTAGAATGTTTTAACATGTTTTATCATGTTGTTAACATGTTTTATCATGTTGTTAACATGTATTATCATGATGCTAGTATGTATTAGGACAATCAAGCATGATGCTAGAATGTTTTAACATGTTTTATCATGTTGTTAACATGCTTTATCATGATGCTATGTATTAGGGCAATCAATCGTGATGCTAGAATGTTTTAACATGTGTTAGCATGTTGCTAGCATGTTTTATCATGATGCTAGTATGTATTAGGACACTCAAGCGTGATGCTAAATGTTTTAACATGTTTTAGCATGTTGCTAGCATGTTTTATCATGATGCTAGTATGTATTAGGACACTCAAGCATGATGCTAAATGTTTTAACATGTTTTAGCATGTTGCTAGCATGTTTTATCATGATGCTAGTATGTATTAGGACATTCAAGCGTGATGCTAAATGTTATAACATGTTTTAGCATGTTGTTAACATGTTTTATCATGATGCTAGTATGTATTAGGACAATCAAGCGTGATTCTAGAATGTTTTAACATGTTTTAGCATGTTGCTAGCATGTTTTATCATGATGCTAGTATGTATTAGGACAATCAAGCGTGATGCTAAATGTTTTAACATGTTTTAGCATGTTGTTAGCATGTTTAATAATGATGCTAGTATGTATTAGGACACTCAAGCGTGATGCTAAATGTTTTAACATGTTTTAGCATGTTGCTAGCATGTTTTATCATGATGCTAGTATGTATAAGGACAATCAAGCGTGATGCTAGAATGTTTTAACATGTTTTATCATGATGCTTGTATGTATTAGGACAATCAAGTGTGATGCTAGAATGTTTTAACATGTTTTAGCATGTTGTTAACATGTTTTATCATGCTTGTATGTATTAGGACAATCATACTGTGATGCTAGAATGTTTTAACATGTTTTAGCATGTTTTTAGAGTGACGCTTATTTGAACAATGCTATAGTGTAAAGTACAATTTATACTTTTGTGTAAGACCTACACCATAGCCTGTACACCGTAGGCAGTTTTTATACATCAGTGTCATTGTTCACCTCGCTGCGCATTTACACATGCAGATCACTAGTAGGCAGTGTCCACAGGCATATTGCAGTATCAAGGCAAAAGCAGAAAAATAATTGTGTACGTTTTTGGAGAAGCATCAGTAGCATTTTACAGATCGGTAATAACTGATAATAACATTACTAGGGTGACCACACGTGCCATTCTTCCCGGACGTGTCCTGGCCAGGATTTCAGTGCGTCTTCCGGAAGTCATATTTGTTGACCGCATACACCATTCAGTTAAAAACATAAGACATACAGTACAATCATAGTTTCATTCTTACCTTAAAATGTAACATTTACTTTTCTGTAATAATAATAATAATCCTCTATGATGTATGCGGTCGATAAAGACGCCTTCCAGAAGACGCACCCAAAATCCTGGCCGTGAAGAATGATACGTGTGGTCACCCTAAACATTACCCAGTTATTATCTGTAAAGTAAAGTGCAAGGGAAGCATCAGCAGTGATGGAGGTAAACAGACTTGTGTTGCAACCTGAGGTGTTAAATATAGCTCCTCAACTTGGTCAATCATTGGTTTTATGCATGCAACACAATCCGACACAGATCATTTTGACCCGAGGAAGGGGTTCTAGCAGACCAATCACAGCACTTGTGGCCCACGTAGTATTGACGCATTGGATTGAAAAACATATAGCAAGCTGTCTGAAGATGATATATCATTCTTGAAATTTAGTTTCAGAAGAATATGTTTAAATAAAGTTTAACTTCGTCAAGCCAACATAATTATGTCAACACAATGTAGCAAAAAACTGTGCTAATTGACCGTAATTGAGATAAATATAGTAAGTGGGAGAGTGTAAGTTGTAAAATACAAATTTTAGATCTAGTAAGAGTCACGCTTAACTGATCTAATATTCTCATACTAATCTGTAGAGTATTTTGAGCAAATTAGGTTTTTAAAATTGACATGGAAATTCATGTAAAAATAATAACATCTAATAATACTCAAATGTGTCTTAACAATGTAGGATTTTAGCATAATACATACAGGACACATACAGTAACATGACAAAAACAGTATATGAGTGTTAGAGACATACTGAAATTTAAAATGAGATGCATGCCACTTCTTAAACACGAGCGTACCAAAACCGGATACTTTGAATGCTTCTACTTTCCTTTTATTTTATTACAAAGCTATCAACAGCATCTCTATCTGCAGGAGACAGAAACATCGCCGCACTTTCACAATTTGATCGATATGTGCTGTAATTGTTTTGGTGCTCAGGTTTGGTCTGTTTTGCCCTAAAAGCTCATCCATCTGAATGAAAGGCCAATGACTTACACATACAGTACACACACACAATCAAACACTAAACAGCAATGGAAAGAGGTATCAGAGAAAGCAAGATTTAAATACAGACACAAAATTATACCACTGTTAACTAAGACTTGTGCCTACAGAATAGTCAAGCTTTTCTCTTTTCTCTCATTCTCTATAAAGGAAGTTAGGAAGGAGCTGTGAAGTGTTTGTCAGCATTTTTTAATTTAATTACTAAACAAAATCCCTAAAGAATTGTAATCAGCAGGTTCATTACTTTAAAAACATTAGAGAATCCATCATGTTTTTGTTTTGGTGGTCATGAATGTTAAAAGGTGATGAGGATGATGATGAAGGGGAGTCTCATGCGGAGACAATGGTAGAAGAGTACTGACCTTTACACTACACAGGTGTAGCAGCATTATGATTCGCCAACTCAAAGCACATCAATTCCTGAAGAAAAGGTCAGGGAGTTACTAAAATGACACACATCCTTGAAACTCTTGTCTGACATTCTGACTACTAAGCTTTTTGTTTTTGGTGCAGTTTATGTTTTAGCTAAAAAAATGGTGTTAAAGGATTAGTCTATTTTCTTAAAAAAACAATCCAGATAATTTACTCACCACCATGTCATCCATGTTGATGTCTTTCTTTGTTCAGTCGAGAAGAAATTATGTTTTTTGAGGAAAACATTCCAGGATTTTTCTCATTTTAATGGACACCAACACGTAACAGTTTTAATGCCGTTTAAAATTGCAGTTTCAAAGGACTCTAAACGATCTCAAATGAGGTATAAGGGTCTTATCTAGCGAAACGATTGCCATTTTTGACAAGAAAAAAAGGCACTTTTAAACAACAAGTTCTTGTCTATCTCCGGTCCTGTGATGTGCCAGCGCGACCTCACATAATTGCGTAAGGAAAGGTTATGTGTTACATATATGAAACGCACATTTGCAGACCATTTTAAACAATAAACTGACACAAAGACATTAATTAGTATCATTCGACATACAACAACGTCTGAACGGTCCTCTTTCTACACACTTGTAAAAACTGGGGAGTAGTTTCGCATACGTCATCTGTGACCTCTTGACGTGATGACGTATTGCGTAAGGTCGCGCTGGCTCATCACAGGACCGGAGATAGACGAGAAGTGGTTTAAAAGTGCATATTTTTTATTTTTCTTGTCAAAAATTACAATCGTTTCGCTAGATAAGACACTTATGCCTTGTGTGGGATCGTTTAGAGTCCTTTAAAAAACTGCAATTTTAAACTGCATTAAAACTGTTAAGTGTTGGGGTCCATTAAAGTCCATTAAAATGAGAAAAATCCTGGAATGTTTTTCTCAAAAAACATAATTTCTTCTCGACTGAACAAAGAAAGACATCGACATTTTGGATGACATGGTGGAACCACTTTTAGTGCTATTTAACACAATTTTTTATGTAAGAGACACATTTTATTGTTAATGCCAAAAGTCACTCCTATAAAAAACATAGCATTAGCAAGACACATTAGCTTAGCACATCAACACAAGAATTTGCATCAAACACAACAATTAAAAATAAAGAAAGTTATCTGGGTTACAACATTATTGACATAACTGACTATATTGGTAAAATTATCACAAAAATCGACCCATATACACTGTAAAAAGTGATAGTTGGATCTACTTAAACAAATGACCTCAATTGATAACACTTAAAACAAGTAGTTTTGTCAACTTAAATGTTTCACTTAAAGTCAAATGTAAAGGGAATTTTTTGTATTAGTTTATTTTGTAAAACCTAAAAATATTTAAAGTCGCCATTAAAATAAAATTAAAAACTGTGATTTGTTTTGGAATATTACAGTGATTATTTTTTTACAAATAACTTTTCTGTGAGCCTCATTACTTTTTAAAAAAAAATCATGTGCCCTCATAATCTTTAATCAAAAACGCAAATAAAAACGATCTTTCTTTACTTCCGGTCATATGTTATGGCAGGTGGGCGGGGTCCAGGAGAAGATCGCTGGGATTAGCAATTAGCAACAAGACCCAACTTCAAACGATTCAATCAGATCTCGATGGACAAATTCAAATCCAGCCTTGCCTTATTTAATTTCACAAGCCTGTTTCACTCGGATATACGTCACCAGGGGGAAAATAAAGCAATCGCTACTTCCGTTTCATGGCGACTTCACTTAAAGTTGAAAAAACTTTTTTTTAGGTGTCACCAATTAAAGTATTTTTTAAGTTCATCCAACTTTCATTTTCATTACAGTGTATTAGTTTAAAAGTAACAACGCAAACAAGTCTTAACATATTTTTGTACTTTTAACTTTGATTTTGGGGTGAATACGACCCAGGCATGGTTTAGTATGATAAGCCTAATGTGCAAACCATCAAAGAGAATTTCCCAACCACACTCAGAAATAGATCATTCAATTGTTTATTTAATAAATACCAACATTCTTAGTTTGTTGCTGGATTAAGAATAAATATGTTGCTGTTTGTTTGGAGAGGGACAATCGATAAAAACAAGTAATGCTCAATTCAGTAAACAGGATTTCAGTCCATAAAGTTAATTACAAACCTGCAGCACCTGGCACACCTCAACCAAAGTTAGCTTTTAAAGAAATCTATTTAAAGAAATCTATTTAATAAAAGAAGTGTGTTGGCAGTAGACAGCTGGCATGCGATTGCTATCATCATGAGATTCTCTATTAGTCCTCAAGTTGTAAAAGAATATGCTGAGTGGTAGCAGAATAAAGGTCATGGGCTAATTACATCATGCAGTGACATCATCACTATTTTTGTCATCATGGTAATAGACGGATGAGAATGATGAGCCGCTTATGACAAAGCGGGTTCATGCAGTCACCCAAAGACAACGTGTTGGTTTTCATGTGTTTTGTGAGGTAATTATTTTATTATATGTTATATTTTATGATTATGTGGTAACTTTTGAAGTCTTTTAATTAAAAAAATATATTCAGTGTTTAGGTATTTAAACAGCACACATGATCCGATTCACAATTTTACATTTCCTTTGGTGTGTAAGTGTGTACTATTACATGTTAACGATATACAAAAGGTACACACCCCAAAGAAACGATGACGTGAGTTATCGTCTCCAACATAAATCTCTTTTTTTTTGGACTACAACAAACACACGGATTGTAGGCAACAGTTTACTTCTTGGGATTGGTGATGTAGACAAGACCGACATTATCATAATTCCTCCTGCTTTGGACTCACAGCCTGTAAGTTAACTCCTGTTAGCATTGCATTGTGAGCGAATCATTCAAACATGGTAAGGAGCGTCACATTTTTGGCGGACGTCAGAGGTATTCAGACCAATCACAACATACAGGTTAGCTGGCCGATCAGGGACACAGAGCTTTTCAAATCATCGAATTTTGTACAATAACTGTGTGTTTCAGAAAGATATCTGGAGCTACAAAAATGTACAGTATGTGGAAAATAATGTGTTTTTTTAACCATAAACCACGCGAACACACTGCATTATACCAAATACACAAAATAACTTTGTTTTTAGCAATGAAATAGGTGCTCTTTAATCTTTATAATTATAACTTCATTAAAAAATAGGCAAAGTTTGCCATTGCTCTGTGTGGGATTGTGAAAAAAATGTTGTGTAAAAAATTTGAATATTAAAAAAACTGTATAGAAATGATTTTTCCATACTATGTCTAGTTTATTTTGATAAAAATGTGCTACAGTACATGATTTTCATTATAATATGTTGTGTTTAATTTTTAAAATGTACAATTGTATCTATATAAGATGGGGAAATGCATCAATTTACAATGAAATTCAAAGTCTGACAGAGTCATATGCATATGTTTGATATGATTTATGTACCTGACTTCTAAAGTAAATCAGTTTCATTGGATTTCTGCCCACAGTGTCAGTGGGTTAGTGGGGAACCCTGTGTTAGATCCATCCATCCATGAATGTAATGTCTTTCTGTGCTATGGGAATGTTGGTCTCTACGAACACTGTGATAGCCCCACATTCATCTTGTGACAAACTTAAGCTGTGACTCACATACAGTATTGCTTACATATCATTGGGTGGTATTACACACATGGGTGGTATTAACATGAGTGGTATCTCACCTTCTCAATTATACAATTTCAGTACCAAATAATTCATTCAAGTAAGTTGAATTCTACTGATGTTAGTGCTGCTCGATTATTATTTGGGTAAAATTATAATTACGATTATTTAAAGATTACTCTGTGACTTTAAAAACATGCATTTATTTAACATTTTTATCTAGTAAGTGTTGCAATAGGCTACATATGTTAAAGCAGTGGTGCATTCGCAGTGCCTTAACACATCGGTCTAGCAGCACGCAATTTATATTTGACTTGTTTTACCGCAATTATCTTGTTTTTGTTATTGTTTGAAACAAAAATTTAAATTGCTTTCCGCAATGCACATTGCTTCAAAGCAGATTTAAAAATATGATTAAGGTTGTTCAAAACTTTCTACTCGACTTTCTAATAGTTTTCATTCAGGGATGATTTCTATATCTATATGTTTGAGAAAAGACATCGCCATTCGAAATGTCTGTTTTCACATTTGTTATCCGTTTATGCTTATGGCACCCTGGAAATGTAAACAGTATAACATATCAGGCATGCGTGATATTCAATATTTACATATATTTCCATTATCACACATTTTCACAATGCACAGCGCATTTAAACCCCACAGGGATTTCGAATTTGGACCTCACGCTGGTATCAGTTTCCAGAAGAACATTAATGCAGGAGAGAGATGCCAGAGACTGACTGCTCCACATTTCTTGGTTGTTTCTATTAGTGTTTTTAACAGAAAAATCAATGCTGTTAAATGTGACCTGTCCACAGCATTAAAGCAGAGCAATACAGCAGCCTTCCATAAGAAACATCAGCTGTACATTTTAGGTAAGAAATTATTAACAATTTGGTATGAGGGGTTGTGTGGCAATAGCTTTGAGAGCTTTTGCCAGCTCTCTGACGGTATCCAAATCTAATTTCTGGATATTTTCTTGCCATTTGTGGGTCAATGGTTTCTTTACAAATCCATAAATGGATTCTGCACAGTAATGATTTTATGTTGATCCTGAGGGAATTACAGTGTTAACTTTAGTGTTGGATTGCATGATGATAATTTGTCTCAATAGCATTCATCACATAGCTGTTAGTTAAATGGCTTAAAGGGATACTCCAGCCAGAATCAAAATTACCCCATGATTTACTCACTCTGCTTGTGCAAAAAATAATGAACTACATAACCTGAATTTTTAATACTGTACCTGCACCCAGTTAATCTCCACGTGATTTTTTGTTTTGGGTGTGTTTATGACTGGGCTGCTCAGTTAGTACATGATACCACATACAAAGTATTTTAAAGCAACAGTAGCTCTTTTAAGATTAATATGAGAAGTCTGAATTCAGCTCCTAAAGGAAGCATGTTGGGAAAGCCCTCCTGGAGCTCGAGACTGTAAGTGAAGCGTGACGGCCTTTGTGCATTTGGGGGATTGTAGCATATATAGGTCAGGTCTACTCGTGGGGAAAGCTTATGTAGTTGCTGCACACTCCCTCTGGCACGCAGTGTGTTTTCACATTAGCAGCCGCCATGAGCAGCTTTCACAAAAGACAAACTATTTTCATTAGTTCAGGCCCCACTGTGTTTTTTTGACTTTGACATGGTTGGTGTTGTGAAAAAATATTATAAAACCGCCGTGTGATGTAGTACCATGCGGTTAACAAAGATGATACTTGGAGTGATGCTTTGATATTTTTAGTTTGTGAAATTGATGGTGGTATTTAGCTGTAGTACTTTGTTACCAAAACGTTGCATTTTTACATTTGACAGATGTTTTTTTTCTAAGCAATTTACAGTATATAAGGTATACATTCATCTTATATATCAGATTGTTGTTGAGGTTGTCATTTTAGCGGTGCCATTTTAGCGGAATGCATTGATACAATGGGGCCTATTTTAACGATCTGAAACGCAACTGCGAAGCGCAATGCGCAAGTGACTATGTGGGCGGATCTTGGGCGCTGTTGCTATAATAACTCGTGCCCCAGGCGCAAATCAATAAGGGGTTGGTCTGAAGTAGGTTCATTATTCATAGGTGTGGTTTGGGCGTAACGTCAAATAAACCAATCAGAACGCTATCCAACATTCCCTTTAAACGCAAGGGCGCAAGTTCCATGGCGCGTTGCTATTATTATGACGGATTTACCAGGCGCACGCCAGGAGCGGTTCACAGCCGAGGAGACCGACGTTCTTGTAAGAGCAGTCAAAGACAGAGAAGTTGTTTTGTATGGGGATGGGAGAAACCCGCCCAAATCAGCGGCGGTTAAACAGGCGTGAGAGGAAATAGCCACAATTGTCTCATCAGCTGGCATCCCCATCGTTGCGCCAAGCGCTACAATGATGTCAGGAGACGGGGGAATCCCAAGCTTGCCAGCATAAATCGGGCACGCCGTGTAACGGGAGGTGGATCTGCCTCAGGACCTGACGCCAGCAGAGGAAATCGCTGCGTCCACCCTCACCGCTGAAAGGGTTTGGGGGCTTTGAAATCGGACCCAAGAAACGCAAGCAAGGTCCAACCCCAAAGTACTCTTACAAATCAAGTTCATATACATTAAGGTTTCTTATGAAAACATTTTAATTGTTATTTGCATGAGAATTTTTTAACGCAGCCACACAATAAATAAAAACTATCACCACAATGCTCACCACTATGATTCCTCTTATCTCATGTGTTAATATTTTTTTATTGTAACAATTTATGATTTGCAAAAATAACTGTTGCATCTGTGTAGATTAGATAAGCAAAGTGTGTGCGCGTTGTGCACGATATACAAGCATGCGCCCTTAAAATAGCATAATGAACCACGCGCAACGCGCCACTGACTTTAGACTACTTTTTTTTGGTCAGTGGCGCAATTGTTTTTTAAACTGCAAAATAGCATCAGGGATGGTTTGCGCCGCAACACGCCTCTTTTTTGCACTGAACCGCCCAGGGAGCGCAAGTTCATTCCCCAGTTTGCCGACGTGCGTCTGTGGAGGGAAAAACCCGCTGTGCGCTGGTGCAAAATACGAATGATACATGCATCACTGACAAAGTCAATTGCGCTGGGTGCAAGATAGGGCCCAATATGTTAAATTGTTCTTTGATATCTACATAGAAGGTGACTTTATAAAGTGCAAAAATAATCTAGAGATGGTGTTGCATGTCCATTTATACAGCCCTAGGATTTTTCCCTAGAATGAAATGGGCTGTTAGTACCTTATTTGAAAGGGTCATGAATAATAATGTGGAGCTCTGCACTGATTGGCTCTTTCACATCGAGGCTCAGGTCAGTTAGCCTGGTTTTAGAAACGTTTACTTCCTTGTAGGCGGGTTCTCTGTTAAAGTTCAACACTATTGGATCTGCCCAGAGTTAACCAGGATCTGCCATAGCCAATCGGTAACATGTGGTCGTGACGTCACATACATTGGGCCGAAATCGTCCGGAAACAACAAGTCCGAATGATCAGAGGATTGTTTAGAAAAGATGTCTGTCAACGAGAGATGCAGGTTTGTTCATTGAATTTAAGAGTTCAAGGAACAATTGTAAATTCTAAATGTATATTTGACACTATGATGTATTCAGTCAACTGTCAAAGCTGGGTCTAATCATTAACAAAACGGTCGTTGACACACAGCGACACACAACATCAACATCAACGTCATCGTTCTCAGCCACTCCCTCTGTGTTTCCGAGATGTCTCGAAATGCTAGAATAGACCGAAATCCCAAACGTAGTACTGAAGGAAAATTAAATTGAGCGGTAGTGGGTAGGAGGGCGCAGCCAGGCTACAGGTCAGTAGCTGACATTTAGTAAACAGACCTTATATGTTTGAGCCTGTATTAGATAAAGATATAGGGCCCTATTTTAATTATCTAAGTGCATGGTCTAAACCGCATGGCACAAGGCATTTAGGGTGTGTCCGAATACACTTTTGCTAGTTTAACGACAGGGGAAATGGTCTATGCACCTGGCGCACTCTAGAAGTTTATGCTAGAAGGGTTGTTCCTATTCTCCTAATGAGTAATATGTGTGTTTTGGGCATAACGTGCAATAAACCAATGAGAGTCTCATCTCTTATCCCCTTTAACTCTTTTCCCAATAGCGTTTTTAAAAAAGTTGCCAGCCAGCGACAGCATTTTTTATAAACGATTTCTCTTAATTGACGAGTTAGCTCGTCAATGGCAGTGGAAGAGTTAAAAGCCAGTTGCGCTTGCGCAAAGGCAGTTTGCTTGTTTACATGGCGACTATGTAAGCAGAAAAACTGTAAGCAATGGAAGAATACCACCAGTTTAGGATTGGGGTTCATTATAATGGATATTTGAGTAATTAAGAGTTTGGTTCTCTTTAAAAATCTTTATGATAGTCACAGAGTATTAAGTAAAATAAGCTGGTAAGGTATGATGCAAGATCACTGTAATCTAAAAAAACGTTTTTATAAGAATAATTTACAATTCTGCTAAAAAAAGTTTGCATAAGTAAAATACTTTCTTTGTAACAAACATGAGATAAAGATTTTACAAACATATAAAGAGTTCAGCACTGGGACAGCGCCGTGAGTGTTTTAAAAAATATTACTTAAAAATGGTTCTCATATCACCATATCCAGAAATTGGTGTAACATTAACGGATTCTGCCAACAGATTATATTTCTGAATGGCCTGAGGCCAGGATAAAGCGGTTTTTAAGCCAAACAAAGTACAGTTTAGATGATATAGGTTTACGTGCTGAGGGCATTTGTTAATATCATTATCTAATTTCTGACGAACGTGGCATTTAGCAGCTTTTGCATCTGAGCTCCTCATTTGTCCCCATATTGAAGCAATTATGCCGGTATGTGAAAACACACATTACAAAACCAATGATTGTCCCACAGTGCAAAGGTAAACAAACACCAGCCTGCATCCTGGGCCTGTTTAAAAATCTCATGGGCAATCCTGACAATCACTCCTCTAACCTCACATCCAAAATGCCAAACCCACTACTCTAGAGTTTTCTTTTACGTTGACTTTGCAGTCCTTAAAGTATTATTGCCTCTGATTGGCTGTGCAGTTCCTCATTTATCGCTTTGGATGAAAGCATGTGCTAATGATTAAATGTAGTCAGATCAGTGAACAATTGGACCTATGAAGTGTTTTGGATAAAAATGAGGGATTATGAACTTCATTGAAGCACCTCTACACAAGGCTTAGACCTCACCCTGAAATAAATGGGTACCAGTTGTCCAAACCAGAACTTCTAAAGTGTCTTAATGTACATGATATGACAAGAGCATGTTATTCTCTGTCCTATTATGGATGAAGTCAGTAACAAGGCTTCATGTTACAAACACTGCCTGGAAATCAGCAAATTGAATTCTTGGCATGAGATTCCTGCCTGCAGATGAGACCACACTTTAAAAACATAAGGATAGTCTTAAAAGTCCTCAAAGTCAAGGGGAAACAACTATATAAGCTACCATTGTTAAAAATATTTTAACAATCTAAGGAGCAGGAGTTAAAGATGGACCAAGTAGCCTAATAGCCTAATAAAGAGGGGTTTCCCACCACCATTACTGGTACACTTTACCAATGGTAAAATATTTAAGTCTGTGGTTAAACATGGTTAAGCCCCCAAGCAAGACCACACCACCAAAAATATACTTTATATAGTCTGCTTTGTTATAATATTGTGATTTTCAGATTACCTTTATTGCCTGCATTGCATCCATGATGTCTATGACGAGTGCGTAAAAAGCATGATGCTCAAATACGTCAACAGTAATCTACACGGTGTCACGTGCTTTCTCATTGGAGGGAAGACCGACAGACAAGCACAATGATATGGGAAATAAAGAGAAATCCCTTATTAACCATCAGTGACACACTATGAAGGCTGCAAATAGCAACATTTAATTACTACACGAAACAGCCACATACACGCATCTCGAGACTTTACACAAAAGCGTTGGCAGAGCTGTAACTGAGCCCTTCAGCTGCACACATACACGCTGCACACATACACTGGCAATAAAGATCGACTTTATACCTACCTGAGACAGTATGATCTGTCTGTGAATCATACTCCAATCCCGAACGCGATCATTACGTCCATAACTATCCAGTATAAATCCATCGCGACCCGTACAACCGAGATCCCGCGGTCCGATGATCGCTACTCGCTCACCGCATCAGCACCACGGACAGCAACCAATCACCAGCCGTCTTTACTGCGGTGACTCCTCCTGCATCTTGGCCCCTCCCACCAAGCGTCGTCTGTTGATTTTTTTTCTAAGATGTTGCTATGAATCCCATGAAATCGGTTTGTCTAACATTAGTTTATGTGAATCCAAGTGAAATTTCTAGATACTTTGGTGTTTGTTAACATTGCCATAGTAAATATTAAAATATACTATAGTATTTACTGTAGTTTATCAATTCACAATACTTAATATTACAGAATAGCCTATACATTAACAAGGTGTAGTACTATAATTACTTTATATACTAGAGAATAATTTTCTGCTGATTAGCCTATTATAAAATACAAAAATATATAGCTATTTTCGTGTGGGTGACTATAAGCATCAAAGTTTTGTCATATTTTAAATATTTAGTGGTACTGTTTAGTGATCTGTTAAGTATGTACTATTATAATGGTTGTTAATATTAATAAAATATAATGATGTACTTCTGTAGATTAAATGTAAATCTTTGATAATCCTTTCAGCACACGTACTTAACAGAATGTGTTAGACTAATTGTTAGAATCTCTAGGCAGCTGAACTGACATAAGGACAAGAAGAAGAAGTAAACTATTAAACAAATGATTTTAGGAACACATAGTTGGCGTAATGTCTTAATATAACACAGGGGTAATGTGTCTTAAAGTAAAACTAAATAGCCTCCTGAGGTCATAGAGGACCAACAACAAAATAGAGCAACACAGACCCCTTGGGGACATTTGGCAGTATTACATCTTAAAAATACTAAAACTAATGTACTATCTATGTAATTTATTTTCATTATTATATTAAGACTTTTGTGTTTTTACATTTTTTTTAAAAGTTATAATTTAATTCATTGTATTTTAATTGAGTTTGTATGGCTGCTACCTTGGTCAGGTCTCCCTTGCAAAAGAGATTTTTTTTCCCTTGTGAAAGAGATCATTGATCTCAATTCGACTTCCTGGATAAACAAAGGTTAAAAAATAATAAAATGATTCAAGACACAAAGAATGAACATAAATGAATATAAATACTTTTGCACATGAAATAAGCCTACTACTACACATAGATTTGAAGTGCTCAGTGTCAGAAAAGTGTCATCTTTGGCAATTGTTCACCATAAACCAGGGTTCCTCAAATCCTACCCTGGACGGGCCGGGCACTGTAGAGTTTAGCTCCAACCCTGATCTAACACACATGAGCAAGCTAATCAAAGTCTTCATGATCACTAGAAAATCACAGGTGGTAAAGTTTGATTAGGGTTGGATCTAAACTCTGCAGTGCTCCGGCCCTCCAGGGAAAGATTTGGGAAAACCTGCCATAAACCATTCTTTTTTTTTCTTTGTTTTAGGATGATTAAAAATAAAAAGCAAGTCAGATACGTTATGGGATGCTATTAAATTAGTTTTTCTATTTAAGTACATTAAACAGCACCAAATGTCCGAATCATGATTTTACATTTCCTTTGGTGTGTATTACAGGGTTGTCTAATCCTGCTCCTGGAGAGCCTGTAGCCGTTTCCCAATGTCAAGGAAGGATCCTCGGAAGCTAGAATTTCGAGGATGCTACGTCATCGACGTCCGTCGAAGGACTGTTCCAATGTCGAGGATCCTCGAAATTTCAGCCAAGGACTGAGTCCTTCGTTCGACAAATATCCCATATACAGGAAAGGATGCAAATTTGTATCCTTCGCGCTCTTCACGCGCTGAAATCACCCACAATCCTCTGCGCGCAGCACCGAAAGCACACCTTTCAATCACGTAATGACGTAATGACGTGCACTTGCTAGCCTGTTCCATTTAACGTGTTCTCCGAATGCTTAAAAGGAGCCTCGCCTAGCCTCTGAAGGAAGTGACTTGTAAGGACTAGTCCTGCCAAGGAAGTATCCTTGACATTGAGAAACGGCTTGTGTCTCTGCAGAGTTATCAAACCCTTATCAAACACACCTGATCCAGCTAATCAAGAGCCGTTTCTCAATGTCAAGGAAGGATCCTTTGGAAGCCAGAATTTCGAGGATGCTAGGATTGTTCCAATGTCGAGGATCCTCAAAATTTCAGCCAAGAACTGAGTCCTTCATTCGAGAAATATCCCATATACAGGAAAGGATGCATATGTGTATCCTTCGCGCTCTTCACATGCTGAAATCACCCACAATCCTATGCGCGCAGCACCGAAAGCACACCTTTCAAACACGCAATGATGTGCACTTGCTAGCCTCTTCCATTTATGCTTAAGAGGAGCCTCGCCTAGCCTCTGAAGGAAGTGACTTGTTAGGACTAGTCCTGCCAAGGAAGTATCCTTGAGATTGAGAAACGGCTAAGGTCTTACTAGGCTGACTAGATACTTTGAGGCAACTGTGTTGAGGGAATTTTAGCTAAACTCTGCAGGCCGCAGCAGGACACCGGCCCTCCAGGAACGACCTTGGACACCCCTGGTGTATTAGTACATGTTAACGATACGTAAAAAGTACAAACCCCAAAGTAAACAATGACACGAGTCATCATCTCCAACGTAAATGGACTACAACAAACACGCCAACGGTTTACTTCCTGGGATTGGTGATGTAGACAAGACAGACATTAAAGCGTAACTAAACCCCTGGTCAGAGCCTGACTCCACCCACTGCAATATTTGAAAAATGCAAGAAAAGTGGGCAGATCCCAACGGAGATAGAGGGGACGAACTAAGTGTGTGGTGAGATCGTAACAAGGGCGTGGTGAGCTTGAACCTGCTTACGTCACGAGTCATTTCTTGGACCCAACATCCAATAGGAAAATTCAACTGCAGTAGCCACCGTTCAACCTCAAGAGGGCAGCACTCAGACGTTTTTACACCATATATTGTAGTATTGAAACACTTTATATCCAAATGTCAAAAAACTTACTAAAATCAATCAACAGCACTAATAAAGCATCATTCTTACAGATCATTAACTAAAAAAAGTTGGTTTGGGGTTTAGTTACTCTTTAACATAATTCCTCCCACTTTGGACTCACAGCCTGTAAGTTAACTCCTGTCAGCATTGCATTGTGAGCAAATCTTTCAAACATGATAAGGAGCGTCACATTTCAGAGGTATTCTGGCCAATCACAACGTACAGATTAGCTGGCCAATCAGAGACACAGAGCTTTTCAAATCCATACATTTCAGGAAGAGAGAAATGTATGGTATGTGGAAAATAATGTGTTTTTTAACCATAAACCATGCAAACATATTATACCAATTACACAAAATAACGTTGTCTTTTAGAAATGAAATAGGTGCTCTTTAAAGCTTACATACATTGCATATTCTTGTCTATATGTGCGGGGTGAACACAGTGAACCAAAATTAGTCCAGTGTGACACATTTTCACAGCCATCATTCAGACATCCAAATAATGAAATGACAATAAATATACAATTACGTGTGTAATTTATACGTATGATTATGTTATGTTATGACAAATGATTTATTGCCCTTTCTGAATTTGCCAAGTGAGGGATGTAAAGCCCGGAATACACTGCAGGATTTTTGCACTTCTATAAGATCATTGCCTTATCACACTGTGCGACATGGATCGTTTAAACTCGGGTACTATAGGCATGTAGACTGTACGATGTTGACACAGAAGCTTCAGCGGCTGCGTAACACGTTACCAGCATGCGCTCGTGGTAAACAAATACCAGCGCGCAGTTCGTAGCAGCAAATACACTGTGCGGTGATCATGCCGAATTTCTGACACTGTCAGAAAACCGTCGTAGGCTATCTTTGGACGCAAGACCGGAAAACGGCCGTCTTTGAACTTCTCTCACTGTACGACATAGGACCACCGATGAAGAGCCACGATCACAGAAATCGCGACGATTGTTTCACGATGGCAATCTTTCGTCTGGGACAGCCAATTACCGTGCAGTGTATCCCGTGCTTAATGGATCATCATTAGTCCCTTTCACACATACAGTCTTACTGGTAATTTACTGGTAAATTGCAGTTAACATGTCATGTGTGAACAGAACCTTTCCGGTAAATCAGTGCTCCCAATTTACTAGTAAGACAGGTTGTAAGATTAGGCCTACCAGAAATTTACCGGTAAGCGCTATGTGTGAACGAAAAATATAGGATTCCCGGCATTTGGAACGGACGACGTCAGACCGCGCTGACAGATCGGGCCAATCAGAACGTTTTTAAACAGATGACGCGTTTACCACCGAACTGTTTACGTTCGTTTCCACACCCATATGCTTAAAAGTCGAGCACAACTGAAGTTAACATCCACATTTCTTCAAAGTTGCTTAAAACAGCTTACCATATATTTCCAAATTGCCGACGTCCTTAGCACACCCTCGGTGAAGCCTAATGTGCAAACACAGGTTTCGCTTGACGCCGCCTAACGCAATGTTGTTTGGTCACGAGCAACTTCGCGACCGTTTGCCACAGATGTGAAAACAACAAAATACGGACTGACGATATTAAGTCACCCGCCATTGTGTACAAATACGACTCGGAGCTCGCGGTCGCGCGCCACAGGTAACTTCCGCTTTCTCTCCGAGTTTACCGGTATTTTGATATAATGTGTGAATGATGTAAAAAGACGGAACGTCACTGCATGTGTGAACAGCACATTTTTGTATTTACTGGTAAATTCATTCTGTTAAATGCATGGTAATATACTAGAATTACTGTGTGAAAGAGGCTTGTTGATTCTGGGCCAACATATCAATCCACCAATCAGATCTGTGTCTTATAGTTTATGTGAAATGTAAGTTTACAGCCAGGGTTAGGTGCTTCTACACTGAAAAAAATAAAGCTGTATTTACTTAAAAATACAGTGCGTAATTTTTGCATGCATTTTTGTAATCAAGTTCTACATGGAATTTCAAGCAATTTATCCAATTGCTTAAAATTTAAAGTGAAACTTGCTTAAAAAAAGTCCAGCATTTATTTTTTTTATAGTGTATATGCCACCATCACCCTGTCACGGTGTGTGCCACCAACAACTGCTTCTCTTTATCTGGTTTCAGGTGTAACCCATTTTTGTGGTGTCAGCCTCTAGGTCACACTGCCAAACACAAGTTGTTTCTTGGACGACCTATTCTTTGCCTTGGGGGTTCCACCTCAGTGCCTGCCTGGTGACATGGGTCGGCTGTTTGCACGAGGTGAGTCCCATCTCCTCTTCCTGATTTCCTCTCCAGCAGGAGGTTGGAAGGTTCTTTCCAAAAGGTTTGCGTTACTGATTGTGTTATGAAGCTGTTGATGAAGTTCTGGACTTTCCTGATGGTGATTTTGGTCGTCCTCCAGGTCTCTGCTCCATACAATAAGATACATTTGAGTTGAACAGTTAGATGCTTCTACCCTATTAAAATTCAGCTGTCACTTCCTTTTGATTTTAGTGATAAGTGACAGTGTGGGATAGGGTTTTTCTACTGAATTTTTTTAAGGGTTAACAAACTACAATATGTTGAACATCTCTTACATTATAATGATCTTGTCATCAATTTAATAATCTTTTTATGCTTAATGTTTTTAATGTTTGCTCTAAAATATATTTTCTGTAACAATGCAAAATAAAAAAATAAAATGCAATTAATTAATCTGTCAATGCTTTTAAACCCATTGTGCATTTTAACACCCATGCACTGAAACTCTCCGATATCATGCACAAAAGAAAATAGGCTAAAGACACGTTTTATACAAAAAAGAAAAAGTGACAGGTAGACAAATGACGGGCACCATAGAGTATGTGACCAGAAACAATAGGCTAACTGTTCCCTCCCTGCTGTCAACTGTGCCGAAAATGTATCTATTGGAGCGGTGCCAGACAGTGGCAGATAAACTCCACTAGAGAGCTGTCTGATCATTCAAGACATCATTTCTCACTAGTACCTTTATCTCAAGCTCTTTCCCCTGTTTTTCATTTCTCTCTCCTTACGAAACTCGTTCATAATGCGAGAGAGTGTTCGTCTTTTCCGCTGCTTCTCTTCTCAGTAAGGAAGCTCGTACCAACAACGTACCGGCTCAGTATATTACATCATCAGGCCTGTGGACATGCGCATGATAAAAAGCAAATCAAACTGAATAGAGAATAGAATATCCCTGCAAAGTGCTTCCTCTCAGATCAAAGAACGAGAGGCTTTGGCTCCTGATTCACTCACAATGATTTGAGATTTTGGCATAGTGCTGCTTTGGAGATGACTTCAATAACATATTCTTCAACTTTCTATCCATCCCTTATCCTTAAACCCGTGTCCTTGCTGGGTCACACTGCAGGAGATGAACTTGAAAAAGATCGTCCCATAAATTTGACGGTTGTGCCGACCTCCCGATGTGTACGAAACACCGAAGGTACTTTGATGTTTTGCTTAAAGACACACATACACATACACTTGGCGGCGTGTTAGCCTGTTCTCATTGTGCGTGTAGATTCTCCCTGTTAAAATGTCCCACCTTCGATGTGCGCAAGGCGCTAAGGTGCCAGCGAGATGGAGACGGTTATATTATAATTACCAAACACAGCACCGGGAGGCTTTGCTGCATGTCAGTTTATTTATTTATTTAAGTGCCACCAGCAACATAATTACGACGAGTCGACTCACAGCCTTTTTCATCCAGTTACTGGAGACGATCTGTATTTTGAGGACTCTTTATTTGTGGATACTGGAGATGCCACCCACTTTATGTTTGGATACCGGTATTGTGATCAATCACAGCACCAGAGATGTGGGCGTATGCTATATATAGATTATGTTTGCATTTGGTACTTCTCATTTTTAGGATGAAAGAGAAAGTATCTTTGTATTATTTTGATTCATAAAAACCTTTATCATAATAGTAGCACTTATTTTAATATATATTTATAATAGCTTTTATTAGAGTATGAATAACAATTTCATTGTATTGAAGATAGCCAATGAGCAGAAACGTCATTCGCATTTTTCCATTGTCCAATCGTATGCGGGAAAGGGCGGGCCTTCCGTTGAGGTGATGACAGAAGTTAACAATGGTTCGGTGTACCTCTCGATCAAGGTCAGAGCAAGCGCCCTCTTTTTAAAGTTTCTGCTAACATGACAGATAACAGCAAACCAAAGTTTCAAGAGCGCTCACGCCTTAATATTTGATTGACAGGACAGCTGCCTCGGCGGTTGCCTTTTTAAGCGTTTAAAAATGCTTTTTGTGTGATCGGTTGCTTACACTGTCAGAAAAAAAATGGTGGAAAAATGGCTCCTAGCTATTACTGGTGGTGGTACCATTTCAAAAAGTAAACCTTTGCACCTAAGGAGTTTACAGTGGTGTGAAAAAGTGTTGGCGCACCTCCAGATTTCTTATGTTGTTGCATATTTGTCACACTTACATGTTTCAGATGATCAAACAAATTGTAAACACAACATCCAGTTTTTAAATTAAGGTTTTTTGGCCCCGTGTGAAAAAGTGTTTCCCCCGTTAAAACATGAGTTCAGTTTCTCTAGCCATACCCAGGCCTGATTACTGCCAGACCTGTTGTGTTTACAATCAAGAAATCACTTAACAAGGACCTATCTGACAAAGTGAAGTAGACCAAAGATCCTCAAAAGCTAGCTGTCATGTCGAGATCCAAAGATTTTCAGAAACAAATGAAAAAAGAAAGTAATTGAGATCTATCAGTCTGGGAAAGGTTGTCATTTCTAAAGCTTTGGGACTTCAGCGAACAACACTAAGAGCCATTATCCACGAAATTACCCCAAGAGTGCAGCGACTACTCATCCAAAAGACCCAAAAACAACATCCAGAAAGCTGCAGGCCTCACTTGCCTCAGTTAAGGTCAGTGTTCATGAATCCACCATAAGAAAGAGACAGGGTAAAAATTGCCTTTCATGGCAGAGATGCAAGACGAAAACCGCTGCTGATAAAGGCTCGTCTCGTTTCTTCAAGAAAGCATCTTGATGATCCCCAATACTTTTGGGAAAATACTCTGTGGTCTGACAAAACAAAAGTTTTTTTTTGTCAAAACTTTTTGGAAGGTGTGTGTCCTATTTTGGGGTAAAAGTAACACAGCATTTAAGACAAAGAAGATCATACCAACATTAAAATATGCTGGTGGTGGAAGTGTGATGGTCTGGGGCTGTTTTGCTGCTTCAGGACCTGGAAGAAAAAAATCCTGAAGGACAATGTCCGGACATCTGTTCGTGACCTCAAGCTGAAGCAAACTTCTGCAGCAGGACAATGATCCAAAACACACCAGCAAGTCCACCTCTGAATGGCTGAAGAAAAACAAACTGAAGATTTTAGAGTATCTCAGTCAAAGTCCTGACCTCAATCCTTTTGAGATGCTGTAGCATGACCTTAAAAAGGTGGTTCATGCTCAAAAACCCTCCAATTGGGCTGAATTACAACAATTCTGCAAAGATGAGTGGACCAAAATTCCTCCACAGTGCTGTAACAAACTCATTGCAGGTTATCACAAACTTTGAAATGTACATATTGGTACTAAATGTATACATATGATCTGTACCTAAATGGTATGTATTTATTATGTATTTTTCGGACAATGTATTTACAATAGTAGCTTAAAACAATGTCTTATCAAGCCGGTACATTTTGATGAAAGATTATAAAAATCCATTTCGAATAAAGAGCACAGAGGAATCATGCACAATCGGATCAGAAACACATACTGTATGGGCCATGTTTGTGAAATCCAAGATCTCATAATGTAATGATGAAATTTACAAAAGCATCAAAGCTTGATTTAGCTTACATTAAAGATATCAAGGTTATAATTTCACAAAATGTTTTTATATGTAGAAAAAAGTATGGCACAAAAATGACTTTAGCTGTGTATTCACAGACTGGGTCTCACACAAGTAAATTCATTTTGAATGCACAGAACGCACAAAAATTACACTGAATGTATTTATTCAGAGCACTTATTTCCTTATATTTTATCAGTGAAGTCAGCTAATGAAAGCAGGGTTATGTGGCATCTGGAGGGAACAGCTGTACCACATCAGAGATCACAGCATCCTTCTCTCCACACTGTCCATATGCGTCTGCCGAGTATAGCAGCTGCTGACATTGCACTGCTGGAGTTTAAACACTGACCATTAGACTGACATCCCATAAATACTGGGGAATATGAACAGTGATAACACAATGCTATTCGCATCTGTTGACACTGTTTTTTTTTTTCTGTTTAAAAGTTCTTTATTCATTTACCTCCTGGTCAAGCCTACACATCCATCAATATAAACATCCATCAGTCATCACACTGTCATGAGACATCTGCACACAAACCAGCAGGATGGGCTCCAATTAAATCATATTAACTAAATGTATCCCTCAAACCTGATTGGTTTCAACATCAACATTGAATTCATTTACTGATCTGATTTCACATTGGTTTTAATCATTGAAATGATCTTACTCAGTCAATATTAAATATATCAAGGTTATATTTTCACAGAATGTTCTTTACATTATGTTGAATGATTTTATATAGAAAACAGCAATTCACAATAAAGAGACTTTTTCGCATATTTTGTTTAATCATGGTTTCATAGCTGAAATTGGTATTGTTGTTCAGGTTAGGTTTAATATCCTTTTTTTTTACTTTGTTGGCAATAACATATGCAAACGTGATTATTGCATTGCCCTGGTCGCCCTTCCACAATGTTAGTCGATAAGTAATTAAACCGTAAACAATCAGCTATTCAATTCAAGCTGTACTTTTCACCATTCACCTCTACTGTTTCAATTCATGTTTAAGACTTGGATTCTGTAATTACCTCAGGCTAAACATTATGCAGCTTGCGTAGGAACAATGACTTAAAACGTCTAAAGACTAAGTTAATCTAAAGCTTGACAAAAGAGCTACATTTAAAAGGGTAAGAGAGTGCCAATTGTATTTAAAAAGCACAAAAGATCTACTTCGGGCACATGTATGCAATACAAATGTGCAGTGGTCTGAGTGCCCAGTTGTAAAAGATGCAGCAGACCATGATGGGATGATGACATATTTACTGGGACTGTACAGCAGCACTGCACCACTGCAGTCCATAGTTTGCTCTTCAAAATGCAGAAAGTGTGATAATTTGTCCTGCATGATACATGGCTGGATATGATGCTGTTTTTAAAAGTCTATTTTTAATAAAATCTCATTTAAATTCTGCTGCTCATAGATGCGAAACAGTGCAGCATCTAATGGTGCAACATGCTGTTAACAATTAGATCATGGGCTCAATTACTAAATATATGTGAACTAATACCTCGAATGCTTTTTATACATTTTACTCATTTATATTTCTAGTTATTTACTAAATAAATAAATGAATAAGGTCAAAAATGGTCCCTAGCTGTCACTAAAGTGATCCCTTTTCAAAAATTTCACTGTTGCACCTATAAAGAGTTCATACCAGACTGATCTCATGGAAAGTCGTGTTATAATCATGAAAAATTTTATTAATTTATTTGTGTCCATGGCACTATTCAGCTTTTTTCGTGCCTTGAGTCTTTTCGTGTAATTTTATGTATTGTTTTCTCATAGTTTTTTCTTATTTTCTTACCATTGTCGCTTGGGGTTGGTGTTCGAATCACTTTCTGTTACATTTTTAGACATCCAAACCCCAACTCTTACCCCAACTCCAGGCAAGAATAGTTTTAAAAAACGGAAAAAAACATGTAGAAACCAATATACAGTCTTGTTCAAAATAATAGCAGTACAATGTGACTAATCAGAATAATCAAGGTTTTTAGTATATTTTTTATTGCTACGTGGCAAACAAGTTACCAGTAGGTTCAGTAGATTCTCAGAAAACAAATGAGACCCAGCATTCATGATATGCACGCTCTTAAGGCTGTGCAATTGGGCAATTAGTTGAATTAGTTGAAAGGGGTGTGTTAAAAAAAATAGCAGTGTGGCATTCAATCACTGAGGTCATCAATTTTGTGAAGAAACAGGTGTGAATCAGGTGGCCCCTATTTAAGGATGAAGCCAACACTTGTTGAACATGCATTTGAAAGCTGAGGAAAATGGGTCGTTCAAGACATTGTTCAGAAGAACAGCGTACTTTGATTAAAAAGTTGATTGGAGAGGGGAAAACCTATAAAGAGGTGCAAAAAATGATAGGCTGTTCAGCTAAAATGATCTCCAATGCCTTAAAATGGAGAGCAAAACCAGAGAGACGTGGAAGAAAACGGAAGACAACCATCAAAATGGATAGAAGAATAACCAGAATGGCAAAGGCTCAGCCAATGATCACCTCCAGGATGATCAAAGACAGTCTGGAGTTACCTGTAAGTACTGTGACAGTTAGAAGACGTCTGTGTGAAGCTAATCTATTTTCAAGAATCCCCCGCAAAGTCCCTCTGTTAAAAAAAAGCATGTGCAGAAGAGGTTACAATTTGCCAAAGAACACATCAACTGGCCTAAAGAGAAATGGAGGAACATTTTGTGGACTGATGAGAGTAAAATTGTTCTTTTTGGGTCCAAGGGCCACAGGCAATTTGTGAGACGACCCCCAAACTCTGAATTCAAGCCACAGTACACAGTGAAGACAGTGAAGCATGGAGCATGATATGGGCATGTTTCTCCTACTATGGTGTTGGGCCTATTTATCGCATACCAGGGATCATAGATCAGTTTGCATATGTTAAAATACTTGAAGAGGTCATGTTGCCCTATGCTGAAGAGGACATGTCCTTGAAATGGTTGTTTCAACAAGACAATGACCCAAAACACACTAGTAAACGTCTTGGTTCCATCCCAACAAAATTAATGTTATGGCCAGCCCAATCTCCAGACCTTAATCCAATTGAGAACTTGTGGGGTGATATCAAAAATGCTGTTTCTGAAGCAAAACCAAGAAATGTGAATGAATTGTTAAAGAATCATGGAGTGGAATAACAGCTGAGAGGTGCCACAAGTTGGTTGACTCCATGCCACACAGATGTCAAGCAGTTTTAAAAAACTGGTCATACAACTAAATATTAGTTTAGTGATTCACAGGGTTGCTAAATCCCAGAAAAAAAAATGTTTGTACAAAATAGTTTTGAGTTTGTACAGTCAAAGGTAGACACTGCTATTTTTTGAACACACCCCTTTCAACTAATTGCCTAATTGCACAGCCTTAAGAGCGTGCATATCATGAATGCTGGGTCTTGTTTGTTTTCTGAGAATCTACTGGTAACTTGTTTGCCACGTATCAATAAAAAATATACTAAAAACCTTAATTATTCTGGTTAGTCACATTGTACTGCTATTATTTTGAACAAGACTGTATAAAAGAACATCCTAACCCAAACCCCAAATCTAACCCCAACCCCAAGTAACAATGATTTAAAAATAGGAAAAAACAATGAGAAAACAATAGATAAAATGACTCAAAAAAGTCATGCCACCGGATACCAAAAACTATTTATAGAAATTTGTGCGAGGGACACGAAAAATACATTCGTGCTCAATGTACGAAAAAAAGATGAATTTTGTGCCATGGAAACGATGAAATTAATAAAAAATTTCGTGACTATCACACAACATTCTATGAGACATTCGTGTTGGTTCATACTTACGGGTACCCAAGAGTGCATATTAGTATCTTAAAGCAACACCAAAGAGTTTTTTTACCTTAAAATAACGTTTCCAAAAAAGTTTCAGTGGTTCATCCACTCAAAACAGGGTGAATGGCACTTTCACATTCGCTTTGCAGCCCTCTATCGGCCAAAACCGCACTAAAGAAGTTTCCAACCATCGGGTAGTGGTCCTGTAGTTCGAGTGAAAACTACAAAAACTTGCTTTACGGCAGACCTACAATCCAATCAGAGCCAGCTATGCTGCAGTATTTACGACAGTGGTAATGAGCAATTACGCTTCTAACCTGTAGGGGGAGCAATGAACAATAATTCTTTAGTGTTGCTTTAAAGGGACATTGCACTTTTTTTGAAAATATGCTAATTTTCCAGCTTCCCTAGAGTTAAACATTTTATTCTTACCGTTTTGAAATTCATTCAGCTGATCTCCGGGTCTGGCACTAACTTTTTTAGCATAGCTTATCATAATCCATTGAATCTGATTAGACGATTAGCATCGCGCTAAAAAATAACCAAAGAGTTTCGATATTTTTCCTATTTAAAACTTGACTCTAGTGCGTAGTGATATTACACACTGCCCGAAAAGTTGGTTACTTTCAATGGCAGGGGACTATTTTCTGGCACTGTGTAATATCACTACGCCTGCTGCGGCCAGGTTACATCAGCAAAGTCGTTGATTATTACGCCAGAATGAGAGTATAGTTCCTAACCATATCTGCCTAGAAAATCGCAACTTTTAATATCCGTCGGTCTTAGTACACGATGTAACTACAGAAGAGTCAAGTTTTAAATAGAAAAAATATTGAAACTCTTTGGTTATTTTTTAAAGCAATGCTAATGGTCTAATCAGATTCAATGGATTATGCTAAGCTATGCTAAAAGTGTTAGCGCCAGACCCGGAGATCAGCTGAATGGATTCCAAAACTGTAAGAATCAAATGTTTAACTCTAGGGGAGCTGGAAAATGAGCATATTTTCAAAAAAAGTGCAATGTCCCATTAAAGGTGCATACTTGTATCAAATGTATATATATTTGTACCTAAGGACCTTTTTAAAGGTTACAGCTTGGGATGATTTTTTGCTAACAGAATAAGCTAAAATTGCTATTTTCATTCTTTGATGAATAAAAATGTGCACCAAATCCTATTTCTGATAAAATCCTATTTACTGCAATATCTGTATTTTATCTTATGCCAAACATGATGCTAGCAGTGCTGAGATGATTGGTTTGATTCCCTGCATGAACTGATAAAACATATACATTTTAAAAAAGGGTCCTCCAAATGCACAAATAGTTAATTCAAATATATTTACATGTGCGTACAACCATGGCAAGAAAATGAAGTTCATATTTTTGAGCATGCACCAAAATAAACACGCTCGCACATACAGATGAGCTTCCTGTTAGAGCTCAAACTGAGGGTGAGCAAGCACATCTCTCCCTGCAGGTCCAATTTCATGCTCTCAGCATTAGAATAATTTGTTTGGCAGCAGAAGCGCACGCGCATGGGGGGGCAGCGTGGCATCACCACAACCTGTTTGATCTTCATTAGTGGCTCAAAGGGTGAACATAGCTCTTCATTCTATCAACCAAAGCCTCGGGAAATGGCAGTATATCAACGGACGCGGAACGCTGAAGTCTGCAGATTGGCCGGAATGGATCTTTCTGCCAACGTGGGAAGCCGGCTGGGGGTCTCACCGGGAGGTTTATGATCCGCGGCCCCCTCATCTAGAACTCCAGACGTGGTCTTTCAGCAGGCACCGCGGACTCCGACTGACGAATGGTTCTGCGGACCCTCCCAGCTGCTTTCATATTGATCACGGACTAGACCATAGACTATGATGAGCTGGGGGGGACGTTGAGATTTGAAGTGACGGATAGGAGGAGACATCGCAGCAGGCCACTAATCCGATCTCGGTCTCCTGTCTTCATTGAAATTTTATTTACACCCATCGCATCGTTTTTCACATATGGGCAGTATTAGATGATTTAGTGCATGCCGTGCGATTATATTTATCACAAATGTTATTTACTGTAGGCCTGCTTAAAGTCATCATAATGAAGACTGGTGGACCATTCTGAAAATATGTAATGGATGAATAATGGAGCATTTCAAAGAAAAGCTCATTGGGTGTGATTTGTGTGACAGATTTTGTTCGTAAAAACACTGGTGCCGTAGGTAATGTAGACTTCCTATAAACCGAGCTGGTAGTTAACACAGTAATTTAATGGTAGGTAATGTAATTAAGGTTACGAAAACAGTAATGCATTTGAAAGAGATGCACTATAATTGAAACCTATAATTGAAGATGATTTGAAAGCTGAATTTGACCCTCTGCTCCATGCACCTCAATCTCTTACAAAAATAACTATATATATATTATAGTAAGAAGGTAATAACCATGTTTTTTGTGTAGTGACCTTATACTTTTAGGAAAAACCACAGTGTAACCATGGTTACTGTAAAAAGACTACACTAAACTAAAATGTCTGGGTTATTTTTAACCCCTGCTGGGTAAATAATGACTCAACGTTGGGTTGTTGTTATGCAACCATAGGTTATAATAACCCAGCATTGGGTCAATTTTAACCCAGTGGTGTGTTTTGCCCAATATTTACTCAGCATGGGTTAAAAAATAAACCAAAAATTTTTAAAGCGTGTAGTAAACATGGTTTAACTATTCATGAATATTAGTCATGTGACCTTTTACGTCATTCCAGTACCTACAGAGGACCAGCTAGGCTACTGAGAAGCATTGGCTAGCTTGCTATGATTTACGGATTTCTCATCTTTTACTGTCTATGATTCTTACGGATACGGGAAATGTCTTCGAAAGACAACATTTCGCACCTCGACTGTCATGAAAAGAAATGCTACTTTAAAAATAATATATCTTGGTTAGGGTGCAATGGCTACTCGATCCCTGATGCGTTCTTTTAGCCGCTGTCCGCTGCTACCGAACTACTACTATTTTACAACACTAAGAAGCCACGACACAACATGAAACTTTGCTCGAAGTATCACCTGGATCTCAACACATGAACGCAAGCATTAAGGACATTGTTTGTGTACACAAAGTTTACTAAGAAATATAGCTGCAAGCAGCGATTCGGGGCCAAGCACCTTTAGCGCAATGAGCACCCAAAGCACAGCAAGCAACATAGAAGGTATCAATAACCCAATGCTCACTGACCACCCAAGGTGCATCAAGAACACAAAGCGCAGCAAGTACCCAAAGCGTTGCAATGACAGAGCAGAACCACCGCAGTGCAGAGCAGCAACAGAAAACATGGCAAAAATAGAACATATGTGAACTACAGACAGGTCAAGAAGAATAGGTGGGAAATAACAAAACTTTAATAGAAGAAACTAACACCTGCCTCAGGCTGGATTCAAACCCATGAACTCAGGATCTCTATGCATACGACTTAGACAGATGTGCCACTCAGTAGACACAGCTCAAGGAACAGCAGAAAAGAGCTTACATGCCATACAAAGAATTCAGAAGTTATAAGCAGTTCTATAAGAACTGTTATAGTTTATAACCCCTAGGTGGCGCTATTCTCTGATTTCCTCAGGACATCATGTCGAAGCTCCCTACCGATTTTTGCGCCGATATATCCGATACTTCAAAAGTTATAGCAATTTATCACAAATTTCAAAATGGCGGACAGACGGTTCGGTCAATCCCGGCATAATACACATCGACAGATGCGGCATGAGCCAAGGAATCCGTAGACACCAATATCATAATTTTCTGACAAACGATTCAGAAGTTATGCGCAAAAAGAGCCTTTTTTCCTATCTCATTACCCATAGGTGGCGCTGTCACCAAATTTGGCATGGACCCCCATTTCATGGTCGACATGAAGCGTACCAAATTTCATCTCGATTGATCAAAGAATGACCGAGATACAGCTTCAGAACCAATTTTGCGTCAATCTCGTTAAGTTCACGCATTAATTACTCTTGAATAAAGACAAATATCAAAATTCTGTTCAGTCATTTCTATGCGGCTCACTCCAAAGATCACATGTGCCAAATCTCATAAGAATTGAACCAAATTTGAAGGAGGAGTAGCGAAAAAACGAAATACTGTACATTTCAAAATGGCCGATACTGTAATGGGAGGAGTCTTACTGTAAAGTATCAAATTCAATAAGCGGGATGAGAGCAATCACATGCACTAAGTAGAATTCTCATAGATCTAATGGATCATGAGTTATAACCATTTGAATATTGAATTTTTGAGATAATGGTGGCGCTATAGAGTTACTGCTAGAGACCCCATTTTTGGCCACATGACTATTTATGACCACCACTACAACTATGCCAAATTTCATCATTTTCCTACATACGCTTCATAGGGCTGCCATAGACTCCCATTGGGGAAGAAGAAAAATTTACTAACAGAAACAATGACCAATATAGCTGCAAGCAGCGATTCGGGGCCAAGCACCTTTAGCGCAATGAGCACCCAAAGCACAGCAAGCAACATAGAAGGTATCAATCACCCAATGCTCACTGATCACCCAAGGTGCATCAAGAACACAAAGCGCAGCAAGTACCCAAAGCGTTGCAATGACAGAGCAGAACCACCGCAGTGCAGAGCAGCAACAGAAAACATGGCAAAAATAGAACATATGTGAACTACAGACAGGTCAAGAAGAATAGGTGGGAAAGAACAAAACTTTAATAGAAGAAATTAACACCTGCCTCAGGTGGGATTCAAACCCATGAACTCAGGATCTCTATGCATACGACTTAGTGGATGCTCCACTCAGCAGACACAGCTCAAGGGGCAGCAGGAAAGAGATTACAGAAATGCAAGCATTGACATATGCCAATCACCAAAGATGTAGAAATGACACCGCAGAGCAGAAATCACAGAAATACAATGTATATGAGAATCAAAAAGCTCAAGTGAGATTGAAGACAAGAAGAACATTCCGTAGAGTAACGCTATAAAATGTAATATAAAGTAATTAACTATGACAAATAGACAACATCACAGGGACGATCAACTTTACAGAGGTTTTTCTCAAAAAATTCCTAGGTGCAAGAAAAATCTGTTCAGTCATTTCTGTGCGGATTGCTCCAAACATTATACGAGCAGAACCTGGCATAAAATAAACAAAATTTGTAAAAGGAGTAGCGAAAAAATCATTTACCATATGCCTTACAATAACACATGAACAGAATGATGGAAAATGACAAACGAGGTATCGTTGCAATCGGCATAAACCAGTGAATACAATTTCACAAAGAAAATTAATATCCGACAAAGTATTCAGAAGTTATGAGCAGTTCTATAAGAACTGTTATAGTTTATAACCCCTAGGTGGCGCTGTATTCTGACTTCCCAGATACAATCAGGACATCATGCCAAAGCTTACTACCGATTTTTGCGCCAATATATCCAATACTTCAAAATTTATAACAATTTATGACAAATTTCAAAATGGCGGACAGGCGGTTCGGTCAAACCCGGCATAATACACATCGACAGATGCGGCATGAGGTAAGGAATCCGTAGACACCAAGATCATAATTTTCTGACAAACGATTCAGAAGTTATGCGCAAAAATAGCCTTTTTTACTATCTCATGACCCATAGGTGGCGCTGTCACCAAATTTGGCATGGACCCCCATTTCATGGTCGACATGAAGCGTACCAAATTTCATCTCGATTGATCAAAGAATGACCGAGATACAGCTTCAGAACCAATTTTGCGTCAATCTCGTTAAGTTCACGCATGAATTACTTTTAAATAAAGAAAAATATCAAAATTCTGTTCAGTCATTTCTATGCGGCTCACTCCAAAGATCACATGTGCCAAATCTCATAAGAATTGAACCAAATTTGAAGGAGGAGTAGCGAAAAAAACGAAATACTGTACATTTCAAAATGGCCGCTACTGTAATGGGTGGAGTCTTACTGTAAAGTATCAAATTCAATAAGTGGGATGAGAGCAATCACGTGTACTAAGTAGAATTTTCATAGATCAAATGGTTCACCAATTATAACAGTTTGAACATTGAATTTTTGCACTGCTGGTGGCGCTATAGAGTTACTGCTAGAGACCCCATTTTTGGTCACATGACTTTTTAGGACCACCACTACAACTGTGCCAAATTTCATCACTCTACTACTTACGGTTCATAGGGCTGCCATAGACTCCCATTGGACAAGAGTAAGAATAATAATAATAATACTAACAATTGCAATAGGTGTCTCAGCACCTTCGGTGCTTGACCCCTAAATATAGCTGCTAGCAGCGATACGGGGCCAAGCACCATCAGCGCAATCAGCACCCGAAGCACAGCAAGAAACATACAACGTATCAATCACCCAGGGCGCATCGAGCACCCAGTTTGCATCAAGAACACAAGGCCCCACAAAGAACCCAAAGCGTAGCAATGACAGAGCAGAACCACCGCAGTGCAGAGAAGCAACAGAAAACATGGCAAAAATAGAACAGATGTGAACTACAGACAGGTCAAGAAGAATAGGTGGGAAAGAACAAAACTTTAATAGAAGAAATTAACACCTGCCTCAGGTTGGATCCGAACCCATGATCTCAGGATCTCTTTGCATACGACTTAACAGATGCGCCACTAAGTAGACACAGCTCAAGGGCCAGCAGAAAAGAGCTTACATGCCATACAAAGAATTCAGAAGTTATAAGCAGTTCTATAAGAAGTGTTATAGTTTATACCACTAGGTGGCGCTGTTCTCTGATTTCCTCAGGACATCATGCCGAAGCTCCCTACCGATTTTTGCGCCGATATATCCGATACTTCAAAAGTTATAGCAATTTATCACAAATTTCAAAATGGCGGACAGACAGTTCGGTCAATCCCTGCACAATACACATCGACAGATGCGGCATGAGGTAAGCAATCCTTAGACATCAAGATCATAATTTTCTGACAAACAGTTCAGAAGTTATGGGCAAAAAAAGCCTATTTTCATATCTCATGACCCATAGGTGGCGCTGTCACCAAATTTGGCATGAACCCCAAGTTCATGGTCCACATGAAGTGTAGCAAATTTCATTTCAATTGATCAAAGATTGACCGAGCTACAGCTTCAGAACCATTTTTGCGTCAACCTCGTTAAGTTTGCGCATTTATTACTTTTGAACAAAGATAAATATCAAAATTCTGTTCAGTCATTTCTGTGCGGCTCACTCCAAAGATCACCTGTGCCAAAATTCATAACAATTGAACCAAAATTGAAGGAGGAGTAGCGAATAAACTGAATACTGTACATTTCAAAATGGCCGCTACTGTAATGGGTGGAGTTTTACTGTAAGGTATTAAAAACAACAAGCATGAGGAGAGCAATCACGTGTACGAAGTAGAATTTTCATAGATCAAGCGGATCAGCAGTTATAACCATTTGAACATTGAATTTTTGCACTGCTGGTGGCGCTATAGAGTTAGTACTAGAGACCCCATTTTTGGTCACTTGACTTTTCAGGACCACCTCTACAACTGTGCCAAATTTCATCATTTTCCTATGTACGGTTCATAGGGCTGCCATAGACACCAATGGCTAAGAAGAAGAAGAAGAAGCAGAATAATAATAATACTAACAATTCCAATAGGTGTCTCAGCACCTTCGGTGCTTGACCCCTAATAAAGGTTTTGAACAACTGACTTTGGCTGTTATGGTGTCCGCTCGCAGTCTTTGCCAGACATAAAGAATCGATTTCCGGATACAAATGAATGAATCTCATATGAGGCTCCTTTTTCAACTAGAAGGTCAATATTTTTTTTCACTTGCGAAAAACAATGAATTATCCGTGCATTTATATGAAACTATGCTTTTTACGTTCCTCCCTCCTTACGTCGCTTTCGGAGATCGATACATCTTGACTGGGAAGATAGCATGGAGTGGACGCCAAATCAACCAAAGTCAGTTTTTCAAAACCTTCTTTTTAGTAAACTCTGTGTTCACAATGTTCTCAATGGTCGAGTTCACGTGTAGAGACGCAGGTGATACTTCGAGCAAAGTATCATGTTGTGTTGAGCCTTCTTAGTGTTGTAAAAATAGCAATTTTGATGCTCACAACATTGAAGGCGTAGTTTCTAGTTCTTTTGCGACCACTTCAGGTACTCAAAATGGCGGAAGACAAGTTTGAGATGTGAGTGACGTCAGCTGATATTCATGAATAGTAAGTATGTTAGTTTCAATTGCAGTGCAAGAATGGTTAACTTTCATAAATGTTCTGCAAACTCTTTTTCAAATCTGGTATCAAATTTCTGTCAGCTTCACCCTAAAAAATTTCACATATGTCATTTAAATGAGTTGTTACTGTTCCTTCATATTGAGTTTGACATTCAATGTGCTACTTATTTTAGTTTTCGTGTAGTATCTCTTTTTAAAAACCACGCCATGTTTTCCTTGCTCTCTCTTCTTATTGTCAAATGGTATTTACACTACCCCTAAAATAATAACACTGCATGTAAAATCTGCAACCTGGCAATTTAAGCCATTTAGCAGTCGACTAAGTCCTCAGCATATTGAGCGGCGAACATATCCTCAGTAAACGGCTCATAGTGTTGGCAGAGTAAGCGTCACAATATTTCAAGTGACACCTCCAATGTCACAGGCGAGTAATTGTGACAGGTGGGAATAATTGGCTTTTTATTTGCGTCATTTCGAGTGTGTGGAATATCAGCGTTCACTCAGAATTTTGGGTTGGACAGAATTTATCATACTTTTGACAAGTTTTACTCACCTTTATTTCTCGTTCGAAGATAGAAATGCACTACCACACACACGAAAAAAAAAACAGCTAGAATCTAACAGTAAAGGTCAGCTTTTATAGATGTTTGACCATGCATATTACTGTATAACATTATAACAGTAATAACAGGAATAACATTTGCAGGTATGCTACAGAATATATTTTCTATATTCTTTATGCTAATTTATAATTTTTATGTCATTTTTCTTTGTCATGTAAAGTTTCTTTGAAACAATGCAGCATCGTAAAAAGTGTGATGTAAATTAATTTGACTAGACTTAACTTGACAACCATTGTAATTTCATGTGTCAAGTGACCTGTCTTACACATATGTTGTGCTCCCATGTGTAAACCTTCATAGCTAATTTTGACTTTATCCCCAGTCCATGTAGTCAAATGTCAGATATAATCCAACATCACGGCGACAATATGCCCATCTCTCTCACGTTCATGTCATACCCTGGGCTCGGCATACGAGGATTCGACTGATGGGCGACACATTCAAACAGACCCAGGAGATAAATCCAACAAAAACCCTCTGACCAGATTTTGACCTACAATCTGCGATGCCTTAAAACTTTATGCTTTTAACGTTTTTTGGTTTTATTAGCGACAATCCCAAACATCTGAATTGTCTGGCCTCTGGTTAACAAAGAAAAGTACAGGGCAATATATGTCAATCAGCATTGGCCTATTGAACAGATGGGCACAACCTACCCTCTTACCAACATCCTGGGCAATCGGGCGAGCCATCAGTCATGTCTTGACTCGCATGGGCGTTCTCATTAGTTAATTATACGGCCTGTGAATGTTCACCTCGTCCACTCGTTCCTTGGACACTTGGCTTGCCCAATTCAGTTAAATCAAACCAGAGGACGTTGGTCTTGCCGACTTCCCTGCACAGAGCTGATATGAATGTTAAATAAGTGCAAATAATAATTCATTTAAATGGTGTTAGAGTAGATTTATAGGTAGCTCATGATCTGATGTTTGGGTGGAATGAATTAGGAGCCGGTAGTAGTGTCAAAGTGGTAGTGTTCTTGGTGCAGAGCTTATTTTTAGATGTTTTTAATGAATGTAATGCAATTCTGAAAGTACCTGGTAGTTCAAAAGTAAAATATAAACAATGTTAACATATTTAAGATTATAAATGCTTTAACCTGATAAGGATCACTGTGCCGTACACGGCACACCCCCTCCCTTGCACGTGAGGCTGCATAAACGTCATTGTAACTTTGCATTAAATCTACTAAATATATGGTCATGCGGCACATCGTTTAAAAGCTTAGACTCTCGGGATTCCATTAAGCGCACACACAAAGCATAATATGATTTATATCAGTCATATCTAGTAGTTAGTTACCTGAACTGGGCAGCCCCGATTTAGGATATTTACTTACCTTCAAAATCTTCCCTTTATCCGCTTTGGTCCAAAACAAATTGTTCATAAATCCCCAAAAGTCCAAGGAAATGGAATATCAAAGCCTTTTAATGATAATAAAATGAAAAGAATTACGATATAAATACTGTAAACAATTAGTTCACTGTTCAACTCTCACTTTTCACGATTTATAATGATATATTCGGGTGTCACGTTTATTGTGCAACGTCTGAGGAACAAACAACCCCCTTGTGAAATTTGCTGTTTCATAAGAGGCCATGCATTTAGGTTAAAATTCGCAAGGTGTTGCACGTTGGAACCACCCTCTGAAACACAACGCTTTACGTTTTCAGGACCCCAAAATGCATAAAAACAAAAACGTTGTCGTATAAATGGCTCCTTAGTAGCTTTTCTCCAAAAAGTTCGATCAATGCGGGTTTTTAATATACTAGTCTAAACATTTTGACACTTACCATTCCAACCAATGCTGTGAGCTTCGGTTGGGGGACTACCTGTTTATTTGACCAATAAGAGACAACGTAACTGAAAATGTGTATTTTACACAGATGCTCCTTTTTTACATTTAAAAATCTAATGACAACAATGCTGTCAGGATAAATGATGATGTCTAAATGAAAGTTTAGCTCAGCATTTCAATCTGAGATTGTAAGTTATCACATCAATATTTACGCCCATCTTTATTTGTAAACTGTAAATATGTGCATCCAATTAGCTAAAACCAGTGACAATAATCTATCTGTTGGCAAATTAACTATCAAGTGCATAATTTATCATGTAAGGACAGTGCATTGCTTCAGGACTATTGATTTTAAGGAAGAGAGCTGCTTAAATTCTTAGCTTAGGACATGCAGAAGCATTATGAGTAATTGGAGTGCAGCTCCAGTCGGACAGAAGGGCGTGAAGGCAGAATTTAAGATGAATTATTGCTGTAAGCAAAATCAAACAAACCGGGGGGTTTACTCCTCACACCCATAAGAGATCTCAGGGGTCATGACTGACAGGCATTCTTAAAATTTGCTTGTTAGATTAAAGCAAAAGCATACATTTTATTAGATTTGAGCGTAGATTATAAATATGTTATTTTATATGAATAAAACAATATAACCTGTCCAAAATTATTACTTTAATATCTTTGTAACTTAGCCATCATACTCCTCCTCTTTATCCATTAAGAGGTCCTTTGTCTGAAAAAGGTCAAAGCCCACTGTATAATAAACTATGGCAGAATGGGAGTTTTGGATTTACATTATGCAGAAGAAAATACCAGAAATGTTTACAAACATAAATAAATAAATAAAAGAATATTGTTAAAGGTAAAATTTGAATTTTAGCTTATTTATAATTTATAAATATTGTTTCAAATAAATAAATAAATAAATATTGTTAAAGATAAAATGTTTATTATTTATAAATTTCAAATAAATAAATAAATGCTGATCCCAAGCATGAAAACGAATTCACAAGGTTTAAACAAGGACACATTTTACTGTGTTTATAACCTCTGCAAATACAATATGATGTCTGCTTTGGGACACATTTCATATATATTTTTTATTTTACATAAAAGTTATTGTCAAAAGAAAATTGAGGCACGAGGCTTCTGATGATGTAATAAGCAGCAATGACATGTGCAGACATTCTGGCATTACATTTACATTTAGTCAGTTCTTTAAATCCGAATAAATAAATAAACGGGTCCATTATGATGTGGATGTTGTAAATAAAATATACTTTTTAATGTCAAGATTTCAATAATGCCTGTGGCTGTTGGTGGTTAATGAAACACAAGTGTTTAAATGTGTTAAATAACAAGTGCAACAAATATTATCTTTGAAGAGATAAAATGAATCACTTCCCTTGTAAAGGCTAAAACGGTAACTAAAAGGTTGAGTGGAAGCGTTTCAATCAGTTTAATCACTGCACAGTGGCAAGTAATTATGCTAATTGCTAAGGATCAGCTTATTTACAAGAATATCACCAATTTATTAGCACAATCCCATGGAGGTTTAGTTTGACCCAGTGGGACCCAATGAATGTATAGGCATTATTTAATTTCTGTTATAATACGTTTTTTTTTTTTTGTGATCTTTTATACACCATAAGTTGTCGGCACAGTTTTAGGCTAATTAAATTGCGTGCTATAAGAACTTGTTTAAGCTCTGCCATCTGTCTTTACTTTGCCATTGAATGTCTATGAGCTCGTAAAACTGTTAAAGATTGTATTACCTTAAAATAAATGGGGAGTGAAACGTCTGGCCGGAAAACAAGTCTTGGCCATTCATCATTAGAACACAATAATTAGCCGTAATGGGCACAATTAACAAATGTTACCTTACAATAAGCTATTTGTTATTTTATAGTCAACTGTAGATGTGGCATGCATGTGCTTTGGAAAATGCATCACAAAATTGATTTATATTTCAATGACAGAGCAAAAAAGGGTAATGCACAAATATTCATTCAAAATGAATTTTTCTAAAATTATGAAATACATAAAAACACTTGTTTTAATCACTGCATAAATGCAAGAAAGCATCTCTTGTAATTAGAAACTAAATCACAATGGGTATTAAGAGGATGCAACCCCATTTGCTTTTATCCAAAAAGCGTCTGAGAAGATGGAAGGGATGCGAGTAACTTTATTTCCTTATAAGTAATGAACCATTGTTGGAGGTGACCTTTTTAAGTCGATTAGTTTTTAGTATCACTTTAGTATGCTATCAAGCTTGCTTGTGGTTAATCCAACAGCCATGATAGACTTTGACATTTCCTAACAACAGGATCATAAGCCATGTTTACATCCGAGCTCGGAATTTAATAATAAAAAACAGAACGTACTTTGTGAATATAGTAGTGTTTCCAGCATATATTTAGGAGAGACGAAAGTCAAATACATGTGAAAAGTCATGTGAGAATGTAAAGTTTAAGAATAAGAACCATTATTCGCTGTACTGCATGGTTTTATAAAGAACTTTTAACTTTCGAATAATCTTTCTGCGGCACAAAAGATTCTTTGTAATGGAAAAAGGTTCTTAACACTGTATAAAGCTTAGAAAGAAATGGTTCTTTTTAAAACCTTCACTGTCTGAAATAAAAGTATAAAAGCTGTCACTGGGGCGCTACCCTTTCAAAAAGTACACCTTTGTACCTAAAGCAGAGGTCTAGTGCAAAGTTTAGTTCCAATTTCCAAATAATTTCCAAGTAATTCTTAAAACCTTGATTAGCCGGTTCAGGTGTGTTTGATAAGGGTTACAGCTATGGCCGTTTCTCAATATGTGTTCTTGTCTGCTTTCTTGTTGACTTTTGAAATGTCATCAGTCACGAGCCAAGTACTGCTACAATTCCAAGTTTACATTAAATTCCCAGATGTGTTCTTGCTTCATCCCTTTTATTAGTTTGTTATTTCAAGGTTGCTTGGCAAGACCGGTCTCCACAATAATGCAAGTCCATTCTTTGCGTTCTTGGAATTGAGAAATGGCCTTTGTTTTGCAGGCAGTGGGTTCCCAGAAGCAGGGCTGAAGACCTCTGACCTACAGTAGAGTGCATCTCAGTACCTCAAAAGTACATATTGAAACCAAATGTATACATATCTGTACCTAAATGGTACATATTAGGACTTTTTTGAAGGATACTGTCCCAATGGGAGCTTTTGTACCTCTCATACCAAGGTGTTATACCAAGGTACTTAGGGAATAGTGGCGTTTTCTTGGTACTTTAATTATGTTCTCCATATTTTTTTCTCTAATAAAATTTACAAAAAGGTCAATCAGTTCTGTGTAATTCACAACAATAACAATTCTGATTTAAACATGAACTTTAAAAAAAAGATAATTTTTTGCCACTGCGTTATTAGTTTATTTTCTAAAAGAAAGGAGAAACCACGCAGCTCTCAACAACAAACCTTTTAAGAGTGTAAAGGAGTAAACTTAAACCCAATGAACCTTGTGAATGACATAAATAAATAAAAACACATAAAATTATCTTCAAATGTTAGACTGGTGGAAATGAATAAACTAAAGTTAACAACTCAACCCTTAACGTTCTCTCACATCAAAATCAAAATTGAACCTAAACTAACTGATATGTGCGACTGTTTTTAATGAGCATTATCGGTTATTTATGACTACAATGTCATCTCAAGTTTTCACTAATGATCTGAAAAGATAATAATTATTATTAACACCTTAACAAATGTACGCAAAACGACAATATCTGAATAAATAATAATGAATATACAAAAAAAATTATATTATTTGTCTTGACTTGGTTTTTATAAATAGTTAATTGATATAAAAAAAAAATATATTATGAAACAAGTTGTGCTAGTTGTGCCATATAAATTTAAACAATAAACTTTGTAAACATCAAATGACAATTAAATTACATATCTTCAAGACAGTGCCTCCTTATTTTAAAAGTTTATACATATTGTAGATATATACAGTACACATATAGAAATGCAGTATTTTTTTTCTTTTAATCAATGTTGATTTATGTACATCAGAAAATTTCTTCAGTACTGCCAATTTATGTGATAAAAATAGAGCATGAGAGAGTAAATGCAAGAAATTAAGGTGAGGATTATACCTGGCACGGCCACAGTGTTCATTATAATTAGTTGATAATTGCACTATCCTTACTTATTTACATTTACATTCAGCAGATGTTTTTATTCAAAGTGACTACAGTGCATTGAATCTGTACATTACTTTTATCAGTGTCTGTTCAAACACGACCTTTGCATTGCAAGCAAAATGTTTTACCAATTGAGCTTTACTAATTGACATCGATGATTAAGCTTGTACACATTTTGGGCCAGAATTACTAACAGCTACCGCCATTGCAAATCATCATTATGTCGTTAAATAATGATTGTCTGGATTCACCAAAGACACGCAGTGGATAATTTGTGACTGACCTTATTGTACATGCATTTCTATGAGTTTCCCATTCAGACGCAAAACTTATGGGAGGAGAGGTTCTTGATAGTGTACTATGGCTTCGTAAGCTTTAATTTCACATCCTGAATTTTCAGCTGCGATGTCCGTGGTGCTGAACTCAAGCGCATCAGGTGTTAGTAGATCACCCTGATGAGCATCAGTTCTGCTTATTTGCGACCTGAACAAAATTGTGCTACTCTTAGTAAATTTTGTTGGTCATTATGGAAATCAACTGCTGTCTCTGTATAATTTATTTTGCACCTTTCAGTAAATACCCCACAGATATTACCATTCCCATCTGTTATTTTTTTGGAAGTTGTGCTGTCACGCTAATTTGCCCCAATTAGTAAATCAGGCCCTATGTGTCATAAACTCCACAGGTGAGTTGAGGGAACCCAATTGCAGTTTTATTAACCCAAAAATATAAACATGAACAACGACTAAACATAGCATGACTTGAAACCTACACCAAACAACAGATGACTTGAACAAAGCTTGACAAAAGACAATTGGAATACTATGGTATATATACTTTTACTACTAATTATTTATGGGTAAAAAGACACCTGGAGCCAATTAGAGTGGGGTAACACAAAAATATAGGTACAAACTGCATAATAAATTGACATCTGACTTCAAAAACAAACATGACACAAACTCCTTACATGATGGCAACCCTCTGTGTTTTTTCACATGTAACAAATAGGGTAAAAAGAGGAGACATATTTTGTAACATGGTGTTCCCTAAGGGCCTGTCCTTGGGCCCTCCTAGCTGTGCAGTTTGCCTCATAATTTATCCTAGATAGGAAGCTGGGTAAATATAGTGCAATGAGTCATGTTTATTATGGTGTGATTTTTCTACAACACACTTGACAGTGCAAGATTATTCATATTTGCACAATTTATTTTTCACTTCATGATTGGTTGAGCCTACGGTACCATGTATAGCATAGCCACAGTGGCATGCGAATAAATATTGGAAGACGAAGATATAGTACATGGAGGGGCACCGCATCACACAATATCATTCTTTTCAGTGCAAACATGCCTTGTTTTTGTGTAAATAAAGATTGTAATTTATTGCACCTCATTCACAAAACTCAGTGGTATTTACCTGGTGCAATTAACGTTGAGCTTTTTACAACAGGTGCAATTCATTCCTAACAAATCACAATGAATGATACTCTTGTCCAGTTTAATACAAACACTAGCTTCTTTGGGAATAAAAAGTCAAGGGAGCCCATTATTCACATTTGATGAAAGTTTTTAAAGTTTGATGAAATAGAAGAAAAAAAAAAACACCAGTGAGTTGGAATATGGTTAAGTGAGTAATTGAGAATACAAAAAACACACATAAAATAATCATCTATGACACGATCCATATAAGATAAAGCTAAAGTGACAAATTCACTGCAGGTTGACTAATATGCATCTAGGTCAACATTTTACTAACATACAAAACTTACAGAACTTCAGGGAATGGTATGCAATAAGTATTTTATATGACTGTATTGAAGGATTCATCATTGTCTCCTCAGGGGATATAATGTAAATACAGGACCATTGGGTTTGATCATTACGATGAGAAATTCACGGGTCCATCAGTGGCTTCCAGTCTGTTTTAAAAAAACATTATCACTAAGAGCGAAACGCGGTTAAACCCACAGTGAGGCATCGGCTGGGGAGCATCTGAATTGGACTCAACAGCGGGGGGTTGCGCTTGACATTTAGATAGCAGTCCTGCTTCTGCAGATCTCCCAAACAACCACTGAGACGTGCTGATTTTAATAGGAATTTCAAGTCTATTCGTTTAAGTCCATCCATCATAGTAATTATGCATCAATCTAGCTAATTTTTAAGTATCATTAACCTTGGCAATCTCCTTCCCAGTGCAACGCCATCTGTTAATTCCTTCAAAGTTGCAGTGGCGCTGAACGCACGATCGGTCTTTTCTCTAGTGCTTCGGAGAAATGATGCCTCTCTCGAGGGAGGGTTTTGGAGGGGATAAAAGCACCGTGCATCCACACATCCTTGGACCGGTTAATGAACTATCACAACCAAGAACATGGAAATGGATTAGCTGCTAACGCTAACTCCCTCCACACGCCCCTCCAGAGGCGACCATTACTCAGTCACCGATGCATTAGGAATGCGTCGGTACCAGAACATCATCAGAGTAAGCCGTCAAAAGGTAACACTTCACCAGTCCCCTCGAGTTACATCGAAATCTTTAGACAACTTGTTTAGTTCTGTAGAGCCTGAATGACTTTGCTTGACGTACTGTTGTCAAGTGTGTTTTCCTTGACGTTTGCATTGAGCTTAGCATTGATTATAATTACTGGAAGTTTATAATGGATGTAACTCTCTGGTGGGGTTGTGCTCCCTTGCCTACTCATATATACAACAAGGTTAAAGAATTCAATTAATTTGTTTCCAATTTATCACAAGTGCTCACATGTTTAAGACATACATTATACATATGAAAAGTTCACAGGAATGTGAAAAAAGCGAATATTTGATTGGGTTGGATTTCATTTATGAATTGAGTTGGTGTGTTATCTGCCCTTGCGGAGCTGCGCGCTGCCAACAGAATATGTTAAGACTTCAGAACTCAGAGATTCAGAACAACTGATAGGGCCTTCAAAAGATAACATTTCTCATATGCCGTCTACGTGTTCTGGAAACATAACTAGTCTTTGGAGGCTGTTTACTCAACACGGTTTTATCACAACAACGAGCACAAATAGTTTCCTCCCTGAAGTAAAAACACAAAGATATTATTTCACATCCGAACCATTTGGTAATGAAAATAGCTGGCAGGCTTAGGCCTCACATGCTTATCAGAATGAAGGCAATCAAAGCAATTTTCCATCTTGAATGATTATTCAAGCACTTTAAGGCTTAGACAATAAAAATCTTTAATACTGAGTGCTTAGAAGCTTATACAGGGCGAATGTCTCAAATATTGATAGCGAATTTTGCATGAATAAAGGGCAATAATTCCTACAACGTACGGTCGTTGTGAGGTCAAAATGGAAATCTTTTTTATTCCCTTTTTTTAAAATGGTCAGTGAAAGGACCTTCAGGTAATATTGATTGTCAACTTCAAACTAAGTATTTTATGAGCTGTTTTATTTTGTGGCAGTTTATGGGGTTTGTAACTGGGGACACAGTTTTGTCATTGTATAGAAATAAGCACCCCCTGAATGGATAAGAGTGCTCTTGTATAGCTCAGCGGTAGAGCATTGCATTAGCATAACATAAGGTCATAGGTTTGAAACACATATTAAAGAGCACCTATTGTCCGATACAAGTTTTTACATTTCCTTTGGTGTGTAAGTGTATTAGTACATGTTAACGGTATGCAAAAGCTACAAACCCCAAAGGAAGCGATAACGCGAGTTATCGTCTCCAACGTAAATCTCTTTTTTGGACTACAACAAACACACGGATTGTAGGCAACAGTTTACTTCCTGGGATTGGTGATGTAGACAAGACCGACATTATCATAATTCTTCCCGCTTCGGACTCACAGTCTGTAAGTTAACTCCTGTTAGCATTGCATTGTGAGCGAATCTTTCAAACATGGTAAGGAGCATCACATTTCCTGCTGACGTCAGAGGTATTCAGGCCAATCACAATGTACAGATTAGCTGGCCAATCAGGGACACAGATCTTTTCAAATCCGTGCGTTTCAGGAAGACAGTGAAATCTAGAGCTACAAAAATCTAAGGTAAGTGAAAATATTGGGAAGTACAATGTACCATGTGCATAGAAGGCGTCACTACATTTATAGATATTTTTAAACACTGAACTAGTTTTATAAGCAAAAAATGTGAATTTTTCTGCATATTCCAATTACATCAAGTCAGCAAGATAAATAGCATTGCCCCATTTCATTATTTCTCTCCCTGCATTTAGATCTGGACAGGTGAAGTGTATTTATGCAAAGTACTGCATTGTTTACTCGAACATTTACATGCGTTTCGCCATGGGAGCTGCTCTCTTCTCAGTCCTGTGTGTCGGGACTCGTGGTGCTGATAAATGAACAGGAAACCTCACCATTACTCACCTGATTCTGTCTCACTGCTCTGGTTCTATTAATCCTGGGTCTGCCATCATAGTAAGTCATATGTACTTATGCAAAACAACAAGCCCCGTAGCACCGGCAAAACTGAGCTTATTTTTTAGCCTTAATAAAAGTTAGTCAGATTTAAGTCTGAAAGCACCGTAGCAAAGAAAATAGGGACATTGATGTCTGTTTGCTTAACTTGTTATTTCCTATTATCACAAATCAAAGGTGTAAAAAAAAAGAGATTCGTGATGGATGAAGTCACGCTCAGTTGTCTTGCACTTGGATGTTTGAACGGACTGACAGCTTGATGATATGAATGTGAAATTGAAGTAATAAAGGTCTCCATTCAGCCATAATATTATCCTATTGTATTCACGCAATGATGCCGGAGTTCAATAACTGTTATTAAGCAGACAGATATGAACATGTGAGATACCCTGAATAATGCATTATGGGTAATGGGTAGTAGTGGAAAACAATACAGTATATGATCTACGAATGGCTTAGGTAAGAAAAAGCAGGGAATCTAATCAGTACGATTTATGCTCTCATTTGAAATATTATTGGCTATATTTAAATCTGAAAAAAGTGCCAATAAAACATAAAGTATTATGTACTGTATCCCATTTATAATGAAATTTAGTTCATTCGCACCAGATAAGAAGCTTCTTGAAATTTTAAGAATTAACATTAAGGTAGGTTGACCATACGTGCCATTATTACCGGACGCGTCCTGGCCAGTATTTCTGTGCGTCTTCCAGAAGTCGTATTTGTTGACCGCATATGCCATTCAGCTAAAAACTAGGGCCGGGACTCGATGAAAAAAACTTATCTAATTAATTAGAGGCTTTGTAATTAATTAATCGAAATTAATCACATTTTAATCACATATAAATATTTGACCTGAGAACATTGAGAAGTTATTTTTTCACATGGATTTTTAGTATACCATGAATAATGACTGAATACATAAGCTTAAGCAACAAAATATTGTTTATTTTTGTTCAACCAAGTCGTTGTACTCGGAGTCGGGCTAATGTCCACGCTAGCTGCTATATGTTTTGCATTGAGATGATACTTGAGGCTTGATGTGCTGCGGTGATATGTGAATTCCTTGTTGCATAGCTTACACACAACCATGCTCTTATTGACGCTTCCATCCGTTCGTTTTTTATAAAAAAATTTACCATCCACGGGGCCAACCGAAGCGATCTCATCAGCTTCTTTGTTCATGTTCACTGTCGTTTGTTGTTGTCTGAAGTCATGAACGCTAGTTGGTGCTCCAGTATAATTGGTTCGCCGGAACTCATTCAATGAGAAATGTTCTGCGGTGCAAAAATAAGTGCGATTAAAATATGTTAAAAATGTTTAACGCATAATTTTTTTGTGTAATTAATTTATCTTAATTAACGCGTTAAAGTCCCGGCCCTATTAAAAACATAAGACATACAATCTTAGTTTCATTCTTACCTTAAAATGTAACGGTTGCTTTACTGGAGTAATAATAATAATCCTCTATGACGTATGCGAAACTGCCCCTAATGCTGGGTTCACACCAGACACGGTAGAGGCATCAAGCTTGAGTGATTTTTAATCTTAAGTCAATGAGAAGACGCGCTGACGCGCATCTGGAGGTCTCACGGCGCGAATGAGGCATTTTGCGCCACGCGGTAGACGCGATTCCGCCTCTTTGGTGCATATAGTTCGCGGGAATTGAGCGTTGCCGCGCAAATGCGCGAGTTGAATAATTTTATTTTTGGTGTAAAATTGTGCAGCGTTTACCAAGCTTGCTCTAGTTGTGACGTGATTACAGGAAGCAAGCGGAGTCACAGAAGCCCCTCCCATGACGCAAATTTCTGTGTGAATGTCTCAATGACTAGAATTTATGCGCGAATGAAGCAAGAAAACTCTAACTGTTCAAGAGGCAAACCAGGCGCGGTAGACGCGATTTTGACGCCTCAAATGCAGCTGGTGTGAACCCACAGTTAGTGTTTATTTTTGGGTTTGTGATTATTTTCAATCTGAGAAAGTCCAATTTCCTCAAACTTTTTCGAAGTATTATGCTGCAAAAAAAAAACATGTGCTCAATGATCACTCAACTTTATACTTTAATATTCCTCAGAAACTGAGTCCTGTATGTTTAAAGCCAGATTCCCCACTAAGCTGTACTGTAAGGTTCCTAACCCAAGCTGTGCATCAATGACTGGACTCTGAGTGCAAAATAAATCATTTAAGACCATTATTATGAATCCACCATGCATAAAGTTTGGAGATCAATGCAGAGATCGGTCGGCTGGCATCAGTTCACATTGCTTTCAGAACCACAAGAGTGTGAGTACCAGAATCAATAGAGTCTGGTGTTTGATGTTAACGGTTGTTTGACGCTTTACAAGTGAGACTGGACACGTGGCTTTGTCTTTTTGAATTGAGCATTGTGACAGAACAGCTGATTCAGGAAATGGAATCCGATGGTACATACCGAAAAGTCTCTTGCGAATGTCTGTACATCAAGTATAATCCATTTCACCTAAGGAAAACAATAAGAGGAAGCAAATTTAAATTGAACGTTTGTGAAAGGCTGTATGTAGAGTTCGATAGAAAGTGCCTTGTTTTTGACTTAAGTTATAAAAAAGTAATTTGTACATGGATGTCTAGTATTGTATGGAAATAATGTGATTTTATTGTACACATAGATTTCTTTGTGAAGAGATTGACATTAGTCCTATTCACACATAAGGTTGAAGTAAAATTGCTGCATTGCCTAAAGGTACACATTCAACTGCTCACACATGCGCGATGTTTCTGTATTTTGACATTAATTAACATATCATACACTGTTAGAAACAACATTGGTTATGTCCAATGTTCATATGTGCTTATTCTAATCCTTCCTGTTCATTCACACAAGCATCAAAACTGCAATTTATTACTTATTGTTAGAACTTTTTTACCCTTGAAAATTGTCAGGACTGATTCACTGGAATTTCGAAAACAGTTGATTGTCCCTAAATCAGTGGTTTTCAACTCCATTCCTCGAGGCCCACTGCTCTGCACATTTTGTATGTCTTTCTTATCTGACAGACTCAGTTCAGTTCAGGGTGATTTCTACTAATAAGCTGATGATTTGAATCAGGTGTGTTTAATAAGGAAGACATACAAAATGTGCAGAGCAGTGGGCCTCCAGGAATAACGTTGAGAAACACTGCCAACGTCTGTCAAGGCACAACAAATAATAACACCTAGATGTGACCTAGACCACAAAACCACAAATATGTCATAAGGGTCAAGCCTTTTTTTATCGATTTGTTGAGATGGAACAACATTTAGCCAATATAAAACTTTTTAAAAATCTGGTATCTTGAGTGTGCAAAAATTCAAATATTGAGTAAATCACCTTTAAAGTACTAGATCACGAGGGGGACATGGGGGACATATCCCCCCATGATTTGAGTGAAGTTACATTCACCCAATCATAAGTGAGCAAGCATTTTTCCTGCACGCGTGTCTGTTTGAGCTTCAAAAAAGTGAAATGGGAACAGCGCAGAACGGTCACTTGCCTGATCAGGTCAGTCATGCGTTGTCACAAACCACTATTTTACATGCTTTTAACATTTTAACATTTAAGCACAAAAAGACACAAAACAGATTTACTTATATGCAGTGGCGTGCCGTGGGGTTTCAGTCAGGGCCTTCAGTAAGCATGTAAACCACATACATACTCATCTGTTACAGCTAACACACCCATATGCAAATAATGCATATATTCGGCCGCACATACAGGCACTCAGCAACATGACAGCTGATCAACAATAAGCCTAAAACAGTATGCTAGGTAAGGGTGTGTTGAACTCAGACTACATTTCACTGCATGTATCATGCACACTGTGTGCATAGTGTCACATCCACATGCTACAGGCTACTATCAGTGCAACACGAACCACTCAATAACAATGTGCATAAGCCCTTAATAATGCTTATTATCAGATACAAACCACAATCTGCATGATACAATACTCGACAAGTAGTAAAGCACTCACCCGTCACTTTTCAGTCACATACCCGAGGACATAAGAGCTGCGCTGTGTTACTGAAGTCAGTTGTCTCATCCACCATAACTGCCACAAAATGTTTTTTTTTAATTTCTTCTTTGATGTGATCATTTAACACTTCTGACACTGCATTTATTATATGGTTTTGATTTTTTCCTGACGGTCCTGTAAAAACTGTGGCCGTGGCAAGATGATGTCGCAAGTCAGCTTCATGCTCCGCTATAGCGTTAACAATTCCAAGTAATTACCCCTGTTCAGCGAATCTTCATCGTCTCCCAAAAAGAGAACACAGTCACTCACTAAGACGCTTCAGAATGTCCCGGTTCTTTCTGACCCTCTCATTGTGGACGCTGATCTCCCGTTTTCTCTACTCGTTAAGTTCCAAATCCACAAGACTTTCACCAAAAGTTTTTAAATGCATGACTGACATTATTATGGCGCTCGGAGCCTTGGTGTTTAAGAGCTGCCTTCGTGAAGCTGTTCAGACTGTCAAAGCCAGAATCATTCCATGTCCCTTTACTCGTATTAAAAAGTAAACACGGCCAACAAAATAACTTCTTGTGCTGGAGCAAAAAGATCGCGTGTATCTGCAACAGCGGATGTCATTTTCTTTAATAACTGAATTTCGCGCTCACGTTGGAAATTGACGACAGACGTCAGGGGTAGCGCTGGGCACGTCGCTAGACCCGGAGGACGTGCTGTCAATAAACGTCAAAATTTGATTGGTTGATGTTTCTGTCACTAATGATTGTAACAAATCAGATGTGTTGTCCTTCAACACAAGCCTAGCAGTATCTGTAGAGCTGGCCCCAGCTGAATAAGCTGCTTTTTATGTGAATTTTTGAGGGTACTCCGGTTCAACCTCAACAAAACTAACGAATTTTGCGGACATTACACCAATGAAAAAAAATAGCATACTAAAGAAAAACATTTAACACTTTGTTGTTGGGGAAAAAATTATTTTTGATTTTATTTTAGGGCCAGCAGAGAAGGCCCTGCTGGTCCCGACGGCCCACCACTGCTTATATGCTGTTTGAAAAGGTTGTGTGTACGCCCACTTGACTTGAAGTGCTTAATGCCTCAACACTCTTAGAAAGGATGTGTTAATTTTTTACACATCTTTGTGTGTTAAGCTTTTAACACATTATGTGTAATTTTAACACATTATGTGTCATTTGTGTTGATTTTGTGTTAAAATATAACACAAGTTGTGTTAAAAGTAACACAAAATGTGTTGTTTCAATAATAACACGGTGATGGGTGGATTCTGGGACAAAGCAATTAGTGTGTCGTTTTTAACACATTTGTTCTAAGAGTGAAACAGTGCACAAATGCTAAGTTCATTTTATCTTGCGCTTAAATTGACCTAAAAAATTAATTGTAATTATCCTTGTAAACAATGTAAGCAATTGGGAAATTAAACGCTAGTTGACTATAGCTTATTGGATCTGTGCACTTACTCTCAAAGTAAAAGTATACTATTTCTAATGTTAATCAAACAAAAGACAAAGAAAAAAATCATTCATTTGTCTTGACTGATTAACTTTTGTAACTGCAAAAAGGATTAATCTATTGTTAATTTAGGCTATACAGTATGTATGACTGTACAGTATTCAGTACTATTTTACATTTGATGACATTTTACAGACCAACATACAAAACATAAAAACCACTGTTTATTTGTATGCTTGTTATATTATAATTATGTGGCCTATTACTCATAATTTGTTCTATTATTTGTTCTATTATTTATTTATTATTTGTTTTCTATTACTGACAATTTTCTTGTCTTTAGGAACAAATACATCTTAAAGCAACACCAAAGAGTTTTTTTTTTACCTTAAAATACAAAACAGTTTCAGTGGTTCATCCACTCTAAACAGGGTGAACAGCACTTTCACATTCGCTTTGCAGCCCTCTATCGGCCAAAACCGCACTAAAGAAGTTTCCAACCGTCGGGTAGCGGTCCTGTAGTCCGAGTGAATACTACAAAAACTTGCTTTACGGCAGACCTACAATCCAATCAGAGCCAGCTATGCCTCAGTATTTATGACAGTGGGTAATGGACAATTACGCTTCTAACCTGTAGGGGGAGCAAAGAGCAAAAACTCTTTGGTGTTGCTTTAAATTGAAGAAAAACACTTAAGAAAAACATGGTCAAGTCAATGTGCCTAAATCATTTTTGGTCCCAAAATATTACTGTTAGACTATTGTATAGAGACAGAGCGCAGTGCGTCATATCCTGAAAACCACGCCCACCGGGGGGAAAACAATCCATCCGTCTCCTTTGACTTTGTATTGCGAGAGACCGCCTCCTTGTCATTTCTGACTTGCAACAAAAAAACAGAATAATGCCTAAAAGTTGCTGTGTGACAATATGTACTGCTACCAAGCCAAAGAGCCCAGAAATAAGTTTTTATAAGCTGTCGAGCCGTAAAACCCAGTCTTTAAGGAGGAAAAAGTGGATCGCCGACTACGTTTCCCCCTAGTGGGCGCAGTTCTACTAATAGGAGTACTATAAAAAGTTGCCTGTTTCCACTTTTGTGTCTTTAAATGCTCGTTTTTTGAGGTCGACAGCTTATAAAAACTTATTTCTGAGTTTTTTTTGGCTTGTTAGCTGTACACCTTGTCGCACAGCAGCTTTTAGGTATTATTCTGTAAATAAGTTTAATCTGTAAATAAGTTTTTATAGGCTGTCGACCCCAAAAAACAAACGTTTAAAGACACAAAAGTGGAAACAGGCAACTTTTCATAGTACTTCTATTAGTAGAACTGCATCCACTGGGGGGAAACGTAGTCTGCAATCCACTTTTATCTCCTTAAAGGCTGGGTTTTACGGCTCAACAGCTTATAAAAACGTATTTCTGGGTTATTTGGCTTGTTAGCTGTACATATTGTCACACAGCAACTTTTAGGCATTATTCTGTTTTTTGTTATAAGCCAGAAATGACAAGGAGGCTGCCTCTCGCAATACAAAGTCAATGGACAGTTGGATTGTTTCCCCCCCGATGGGCGTGGTTTTCAAATTTGCATAACTGCGCTCTGTCTCTATGAAGAATCTCTCACTCTCACAATAAATAGGATAAATATGCATACTACAAAATGTCAGACTAAGAAAAAAGTTTGTTTGATGAAGGACTTTAGACCACTTTTTTGCTTTCCTGTGAGTTCCCCTGGATTAACGACGGTAGTTTCTATTTTGTCAATGGTAATTGTTTTTTTAATTTGTATTGTAACTTACTGTCACCCATTGTCACATAAGCGGAAGCACTGACAGTAATCCTCCATTTCTGATTTTACTGTTGTTTGCACTTTTGTGTGGCATATTATGTAAATTATCTTTATTATATGCCATTTATATGGCCGTTTGATGATAATTAATCCCACCAAAGATAAAAAAATAGTTAATCAGAGGCAGGTATAATATAACAACCAGAAGTCCCCCCAACAAATCGCACCCTGCATATTCCTGTCCCTGTCCCCCTCACTTTTAAGATGCCGGCTAAGCCCCAGTTTAAAGTTGTTCAAGTGAAGTCATTAGCACTGCATTCACTCACAAAAATAACAATTTTAATATTTGTATTTATCTTCATGGAACCTGATGTAAACTTAATATCCTAATGATTTTTGGCATTAAAATTTGTGCAAGGCTTTTATTAAAATGGCAAGGCTTTCATTTACTGTATCAGCTAATGATGGAACTTATCAAAGAAAGTAAAAGAAACTTCTAATGGCAAACGTCAAATAGTGTGCAGTCTGTCAACATCAAGCAATTATTATGAAAGCACTATAATATCAAATTAGTTCAAGTCAAATATGAATTAAGTAAATGTGACATGAATTCAATGTAATACCACTTACTGAAAATACAACTAAGCCCCATATATTTAAATTATACTTACCCAAAAGGATTTAGGGAAAACATTTGCATCTTAAGTTTGGACTTTAAGTACACTTTAAAAAAGTCCTAGTGCACCATTTAGGTAAAGATACTTTATGGTACCAATATGTACCTTTGAGGTACTAATATGCACTCTTTAGGTGCAAAGGTATACAAATGTTACAACATTTGTACCTTCTGAAAGAGATATATATTCACATTTGCCCTGCCAAGTACCCAAACTTGCCTAAAGCAAGTTTCAAGTACTTAAACTTATTTTTATTTGTCCAGCAAAGCACTTTTGATTTTACCATATAGTTTAGAAAATTCGGCACCTCAGGGCTTAAAAATAAGCCATAAATACTTACGTTATAGTAATATAAGGACTTTTAACTGCAGTGTTAATACCGCATTGCAGAGAGAAATGGACACAGAGAAAGAGAGAGCAAGCCAGATCTACAGGGAAGTCAAGCTGGAGTAATGTGGACATAATTATATTTGGCATGGCCCATGGTTCGCGCTATTAATGTTGGACGTGTATGTGTGTGCGTCTTTATGTCTTTATATGTGTGCGTTTGTGAGGTCTGATTCTTCATTACAATCGCAGCACCCTTGACAGTTTCATTAAAGGTGTAGATTTCTCCTGTCAAGTGGAATAAAGTATTTATAAACAAACCTCTAAAGCTTTTCTCTTGTTGTCCGTGTGCATACAGAGTCTTCCATTAGTCGACTCAAATCAATGGGCCCTAAGAGCCCCTCTGTCCTGCTTTATCTGATCCGCTGATTGGGGGGGGGGGTGGAAGGTCCCTTCTAATTTCAGGAACATATCTTTCTTTGTAATAGTTAAGTGTAATATCGATCCCCTATAACACATTGTCCCTGACACCTGGTGAGGGCTAAATGAGCTCCGTGAGGGGGTATCTTGGGATTTTAAGGGACTTAGATTTTTCATTTTCCAGAAAACCAGGACAATTTTTAAGAGCTGCCTTTCATTCACACTGACAGCCCATTTCAAGCCAATTTTAACCTTTTCAAAGTGAATAACTTCATGCAAAAAAGCAAATCATTGAGAAAGGTTTCTGACAGGTTCCAGGAACCCTCTTTTCTGGGCGATAAATGGACCGGAGAAAAATCAAATTTTATAAAAGATGCTACTTCATTTATTTAGTTTTAATTACACTTTTGGTGAATATTTATTCTAAAATGTTTTCTCCTTCACTTTTCCAGCTTCTGGCAGATAGCTAAACTGTAAACAATAAAATGTTATGATGTCTTGCTATCAGAATTATCATATTACCTGTTTAACTCAGTCCTCACCTGCCTTTTCTTTATGTTGCCCGCCAACATTTTTTTTTGTGTTTTCACAAAAGTTTCACAAAATGCCTTCCAGGAAATTTTTCTTCTACAAATATTTAAACATACAAATATATCAAATGAAAGAACAGACACTCTGCTTTCAAACAAACAATAAAAAACAAACAAAATGAAAAAAAGTCTAATCATAACTTTTATTTTTTTCTATGCTTATAAACTAAATTTTGAGCAAAAAGCTGAAATAATTGCATTTTGTGAGAGAATTTTGTTAGAGATCAGATTCAGAACGATTATCAAAACATACATAGAGTTTAAAATTAACAAATAATTTTTTGCTTAAGTTTTTTATATATCGGGTATTAGCCATCTAATAATAATTGCTGTATTACAGATTACCATAAATCTCATCAGGATCACGTTGATTTAAAGATTAAAGATTTAATAAACATTTCAGATGTACAGTAGATGGAAGGACAAGCAGTGGCGGATTTAGCAAATTGGGGGCCCAAGGCGAAGGTATGTATGGGGCCCCCATCCAATTTATAAAAGAGAACAAAAACTCTTTTACTCCAAAATGAAGAGGGAAAGCAGAGAACACACAAAGTGTAGCACTACACAAACCAAAGATAATAAGTCAATGGGGCAAAAACAGCCACGAACAGTAAATGAGGGAGAAAAAATTTAAATCTGTTGCTGCACAAAAACTAGCAGTGCATCAAAGCCAATGTTGTTACTAATCTTTCACATGCCCAAAACTGTGATAAAAGTAAAAAAAAATCCAGTCCACAATCACTTTTTATATTAAAAATAAGTAATTGTACGTGTGTTTCCCCAAATCAGTTTTTAGTTTTCGAAAAAATCATTGGCACTTAAAGTGTAAAAATCCTGGATTTTGTATTAAACATAAAAAAATGAAACTAAATATTTATCAGATTTTTACAGCAGTTTAATTTAGTGGATGATTTGTCACCAAAAACCATTCTATTTGCTGAAACACAGAGAAAGTTGTGGCCATAGTGGAGGAAAACATCCCCAACATAACATAAGGGTTAAATTCCTTTTTTCCTTAGTAACATTATTTACTTCACAACAAAATAATTTTTAGGGCTAAGGCTAATACTAGCAGAACTAGGCGGTTGATTCATCAAAGCCCCATTTTCACGTTTATATTTGTATTGATTCAACTCTCTTCGTGTACTTTCCCAGTCCTCCTGTCACTCTGTGTTTATCTTTCACGCTGGGCAGCGTACACCGTTAAGGACCATTCCATAAGGGTTTTATTTATTTATTTATTTACTAGGTTGGCTGGGGGCCCCCCTAATATGACCGTTGGTAGGGGGCAGCCGCATACCTTTGCCTCTATGTTAAGACCGCCTCTGAGCACAAGAACACTCCAATGCTATCTCATAGCAATTCGTATGTATTTTATGAGGTTGCTAATTTGTATCGATTGGTACGACAACATTCGTACATTTTTGTATGATTTGCCTTGAGCACTGTGACCTTGGGATTAGGGGTGGGGTTTCGTTATTGTTTTTTATGATAATGATACAAATAACTTTAAATATTAGCCAACTCGTGAAATGTGTACGAATTCTCGTGAGATCAGGCTGGAACACTCAATCAACAGATTCAGTGCTGAATGGTGAGTAATCATTCTGGCCGTTCATTTCCTACATACTGCAAATTTTTATAAAGTATTGGCCAAATATTATCATAACGCTGTCTGGCTCCTGTTTTCTTAGACAGTAAAGCTCTTAAATGTAACATGAATATGATTTAAAGTGGTAAGTAGGATCCTCCAAAGCCATTACGATAAAAGCACATTTGTCCGGCATTTGTCTGGGGGTTCATTTGATTTTGGTTCATTCACGCTGTCAATGATTTTCCGGAATCTGTGCGTGCGTTCACACACATCCGGTAAAAATCCCATAAAGACACATGACGTGTATTGTATTTGTAATCGTGCACTTGATAGGTTTTGTCGTCAGCGTCTGAAGTTTGCTTATTATCCATGATTTATCACTTGGGAAACTACACGTGTGCATTTGCATGATGTGCTGTCCTATTGTGCTGGGAATTATCTCAGTTTAAGCATGGATTGTGATGAGCTCCTGGTCTCTGCTTCATTGAGTTTGCAGACATTTCTCGTACTAGATGTCAATCTGTATTTAACCCCGCCGTGTCAAAGTGCAAAACGATAACTTCTTGTTGCAGTGACACATGCCCCCCTACTACAACACCCCCCTTACGGCATTGTTCTGCCTTTTGTCCACACAGGACACAATCTGGAAATGTTACGGCAATGTTACTATCTCCTTATTCCAGTAGCGATCCCAGAATCAATTACAGGACGTGTTTGTGTTCACACAGAAGATACACTGGGAATTGGGCACAGGCATTTTCTGGAATCAACGTGCTGTGGGGTTTCAACAAGCATGTGAAGGCTGAATTAGTCTTGCACTGGCCAGGACTTTGACAAATTGGTCCACAGTGCAGTTCATGTTGGCAATGAACCATTTACTTATGAGAAGCCATTTGACTGACAAGTGCAGTGACTATTTTGAGGTGGTATTATTTAAAAAAAGCAGATTTAATGTTATCACTTCATTGTATGTTCTCTGTGGTTGTTCAAGAGAAGTCATACATAGGAACTTTCCACCAGCCCGCCTCGGTTCTGTAGATATATTTGACACATCAATACACCTCCTAAATCAATGTTATAAAGTTGGCACGTTTTTTTTTCATGACACACAAGGGCTATGCAATAATAGTTTATTAACCACACATTCACTCATCCTCTAGTGAGTCCATTCATCTTGCTTATTGGCTTGATTTAAAAGCAAACATCCAGACTGCAGTACATCGTCTTTAAATGACATCCTTACATATAAATGTAGTCAATAGTATTGAGTTCATAGTTCTTCAATTTTCATTAATATTATTGTTATTTATATAATTATTGTAAATATTGAAGCTATTGAGAACTCGATGAAGAAAATGGCAATGATGAAAATAACAGTATGCTGTCTCATCAGCGATTGCATTGACCGAGTAAAACTCTTTTTATTATATTTTAAAAGATTTTCCCTTTTACAGCCTTTGGAGTATCCATGAATTATCCGGCAAACTAAATAGTTTTCCTCCTGTGCGTCTGTTCTGTTCTAATGATCATTATTTTCATTATGAAGAAAAATATGCAGTTGTTTGACTTCAGATATAATGTCCTTAATCATTAAGAGACAGCGGAAAGGGAAACAATATCTGTTTATTTTGATGATAACTATACTCTCAGCTTTGAGATTTCCTCTAGTCATGACGAGTATTGTAATTAGTCACATAATAAGGGCTATAAGTTAGTTAAGCTTGCCATAGCACTAAAAGAGTATATGAGGAGTTTGGTTCCAAAACGCACAAAACTCCATTTAAAACAAAATGATTTACCACCAAAATCAGTATTCTATCAGCTCAGCATTAAAATATAAATTCTTAATTTTACGCAAAATCCAATATCCGCTGTGTTATTCTGCCATCTTTTCTCCCTTTTTTCTCAAAACGCGATAAACGGCATTCCTCCTTCTCTGCACAATGCAATAAATACGCTCAACCAATCACAGCGCACCATTCCACGCATTGTAAACAACAATGCCGGCACGTTGAAAACACACAGAATCCTAGTTTTCCTCATCTACTTTGTACCTCATGATCAACAAACAAAATAATACTTTTGATGGCATTGATAGACCTGCAGTGTTTTTTTGAGACGGGGAAGAAACGTAAGCTATCAAAATCGAATAATTTATGTGAGAGGCACTCGGGAGACAGAAAAATGCCGGATGTTGCTTGTTCTCCTGACAGCATCAATGTTCTGTCATGCTAACACATTGACCTTAGGGGATCTTATGAAAAACTTGAAGTCAACGAAAATCGAGCAGAATCAAAACATTTTATAGCTGATCGCTTTCAAAAAGTTCATCAATGACGTCCCAAGGATGACAGCAGCAATGACAGTGTTCTTAATGTAACAAAGTAAGTGTTTTGATTAATGACATTAATGTTTATTTTTTTAATCCATGTATACCACTAGTCAACTAAATGAATATAACATGGCAAAGATGAATGCACATTTATATATTGATTCAATAGATTTATAGCATTTTGAAAAACATGCTATGTGAAAGTTTGTAACCGAAAATAGTGGTTTTCATCTTGTCTCTTTCTTGATATAGAAAACACATTTTTACAGAAATTAGTCAAAATGGATTTATTGCCTTTTGGAACCAAACTGATCATATATATAATTTATATATTTCTAATAATATCTGCTAATAAAAACTGCAGTTCCCTTTCAATACGGTTCACTTCGCATTGCGTCAGTTAGCTGACGCTATGGGGGAAACTCCTGTTTACTCCGTGACTGAAGCCTATTGGTTAACGTCTGTACAAAGTACAGACCAATGACGTTTGAACCCGCGCGCGGGAGGAACGCGTCCCTATATAAGCGCGGTTCAATCGTCAGGAGCTCATTATTTTCTCCTTCAGCGCGAACCTCTCGCTGCTCCGAAGAAAAGAAGAAGCCTTACCTCGCCGTTGACAAAAGCCCTGCAGCGGAGTCCAGGCCTAGCGTCTTCCCCTGCCGTTTTCCGGCTGAGAACCGAAGATAGCAGAGTCCAGGTCTAGCGTCTTCCCCTGCCGCTTTCCGGCCGAGAACCGAAGATAGCCTTCGCTTGCCGTGGTACGAGCCCTGTGCAGCGGACACGCCTGACGAGGTCTCCCCTGCGGCCGCCCGGTAAGATCAATATTTTTAATATAAAGCTATAAGCTAAAAGAGCAGGCGCTGTTGTAATAGCGTCCAGCACAGCGGCTCGGTGAGCCTCTCTGCTATGAATTTCCTCCGAGCGCGTTACCGGTCTGGCACCTCCCACGCCGGGACCGCGCTTATGCTTTGGTTGTCTTATCCATGTTTCGTGCTCCCCCTGCTGTTCCTCTCTCGCCGGGATGAACACACGGCGAGCCATGAGACTAGATGGATGCATAGACAAGCACACACGGACTAACCCCCCTGTGTTCTGTCACACCGCAACCGTTCATGCTTACAGAGTCCCTTCGCTCCTCTCAAATTCAGTGGCGAGATCTCTGGCACATATATTAATCCCCCGAGTGCATCGGGTGATACCGTCACGACGCATGGCTGTTCTGTCTGTGTTGCTGCTCCCCTCTGCCGTTCCTCTCTTGTTGAGATGAACAAGCGGGGAACCGTAGACCTGGATAGATGCATACGACAAGCAAACACGGGCGGTCTGCCCCTGTCTCTGTCATAGCACAGCCACTCGTGCTCCACGCTCGCGGAGTCCCTCGCTCCTTTCCCCACAGTGGTGAGGTCTCTTAACGGCTTAGCTAGCACGCGGTATTACGGCTCGCTGCCTCTAAATGCAGCTGTCCAGTGTTCAACGATTACAGAGCTTCATGCCCCTCCCCTCTGGAGCGGCGCGATCTCATTCGTCTGCTCGATAGGGCCGATTCGCCGCTATTGGAGCACCAAGAACACTCATTATAAGAGAGCTTCATGCCCCTCCCCTCCTGGAGCGGCACGATCTCATTCGTCTGCTCGATAAGGCGGACACGCCTCTATTGGAGCGCTAAAACACTTATTATAGAGCTTTACTGGCCTGAGCCGATCTCACTTCAGATAGCTCATTTTTCGTCTGCCTGGTAATTTCTCTCTGGTTTAGACGGAATCAGAGGCAGAACGAATTTGTTTATAATATACTGAGGCCCGAATACCTCCCTTTATTCAGTCCCGTCCTATATCAGTGCGCTGAATATTGGTACATTCTTATATATATATACCCGGTTTTTCTGCCCTTTTAATTATCGGCAAAACCGCGGGCCTCACGGCAGACTTCCTCTCTGCGATGGGTTCAGTCTGACATTAAACCACCTAGACATACTGCTCTGCTCCGTGAGCCGTTCGGTCACCGTCACTACTGAGGCTTGTGCACCTGAACGGCTGAGCTCTGGTCTCCGCAGCACAGCTGCATCAACAGAGAACGAAACTGTCTGGGAGAAAAGGGGTTATGTCGCGCCTCGGCTGGACTGCCCTGTAATGTTTTCTGTGTGCTGTTTATCCAAACATACTGTGTAATACTGTCGGCTATGCGACCTCACTATAGTGGCGAACGGTATTTAATTCCTCTAAAAAGAGTAATTTCCGTGCTTACTATACTGTGTATTGACACCCACGGTTGTACGGTGTCTCTAAACACTTTATCGCCTTACTGACAAGCAATCAGTAATACGCACACACGGTCCGCTGTCCATAATTCTATCGACGCTAGCCGAAAAGACCCCGGTTTGGCCATATACTGTGTATTGACACCCCACGACTGTACGGTGTCTCTAACACCTTTCTGCCAAATTCGCTCGCAGCCCACCTCAGTTTCTCCGCTACGATGCTGATGGCGCAAACGAGCACGGTCTTACGGCTGTTATTCTCTCTTCCTAGAGGAAGGACAGCCTCAGACTTTTGCATGGCTCCAAGCGTTTGAATCGCGCCCTCTCCGGACGGCCACTCAAAGGCTTACAGCCAAGCGGTTTATGACGTTTTTCGGCCATATAGCTGATTTATATTAGCGGATCCGAAGACGCTCACACCTCCGCTCCAATACTCGGAGATATTAAGGGTAATATCAACCTCAAGTGAGCTTGCTACCCGCCACAATAAGTTTCAAAGCTTAAAGCGCGCGCACAGTCAGACGCGCGCGGCATCTCGTTTAAGACGGGCACACGTACCCCTCTAACGAGCCTCAGAAAGCTGAATATCGTGGCATTCTGTTCATAAGTCCACTTCAGTTTGACTAAGCAAAGGTCCCGCCCCGAGCTGACGGCCGGGAAGCTTGCTTAAGTTACACACGGCTGCATGAAGTGCTGTCATTACGAGCTAGCCCAGCATTTGCTGTGGGTTGAACACGCTTTACGACGGCAATCAGCCTTCGGCGCGTGGAACGCCGTTTGTCTCATATAAATCACCTTGTACTGTGAATACGGTACATTATGAGGATGATTTAGCACTGCAGCACTCTCGACCGTGTTATTGTGATAATGCGGTCGGGCAATCTACGGTGGTTTCATTATTTACCGAACCAGACTGAGATCTCGCCCCCTGAACAAGCTGACGAGTCATCTCCTTTATAAACTCATTGCATCGCTTTATAAGCTATGTTCAATCAGAGTGATACGCATCTCATGCTTAAACTACCAATATTAACCCATTACGATGGGCGTGCGGAGATGGCATCCGTGGGACACGACCTACATTACGTGCCTTATGACACATTGACACAAGCTGCTAGGACCCCTTTCACGAGGCGTCCTTATGCAAAGTCTGATCCATTCTGTCTAGTGACATTTGAAAGTCAAAACCCCCCGCGAATCGCCGGTGGAACACTTTTCTCCTCACTACAGAGGCACGGCGGCTCTCTCCCCTACCTATATCTATGTGGCCGTGATAACAGCGAACCACGCTTTTACGACCGACCATTCATTTAATTCACAAGCCTGTCATCTCTCAGATGCGGACGGCGGCGGTAACAGCGAACCATGCTTTTACGGCTGGCCATTCACTTTATTCATAAGCCTGTCATTTCTCAGATGCGGACGGTGCCCGAGGCACAGCGCTCTGGAACTGTCCAAGGTCCTGTATGACACATACGTCTGACGTACATCAGACGATCAGCTGTTTATATGCGTCACAGATCACTCACTAGATCACCTGTCAATACAGGCTATTTATGGATCGTTGACGTTATCACCTCCCGTGACAATTATGCTCACTTGTCTTAGAGCATGGGCATGGTCTTAGAGGTTTCTCATTTGACAATTGTGACATGGCCGGCTGGTCCCCGCCGTCCACGTTGTCAGTTTACAGCTTCGACATCCCTGCTTCGCACTACTGAGGTTTGTTGCATTAAAGGTGCGCCCATTAGCTCACCTGTATGCACGATATGGGTTTTAATTATATGCGTCCACCGTGCGCTTAGAGAAGCTCACATGTACACGCTATAACATTTTGGTATACAATAAGATGCGCTTGGGAAAGCTCACCTGTATACACAGCTGTGTTATGCTTTGTGACACATACATTGTTGTTCATCTGTGTACGTTCACGGTGCGTTGGGTGCCCACCGTTACGTTCATCAATCATATCTGTACACATTCACGGCGCGTTGTGTGCACTGATTTATCTATACGCATTCACGGTGCACTGAAGAGTTCACCCGTGTGCGCACAATTTATTATCAGAACACATGACGGCGCGCTCGAGAATCTTGCCGGCCTGTGCATTATAACACTCTGATTCATCTATATGCATTCACGATGTATTCAAGTGTTCACCTGTGCCCGTGCAATTTATAGTCAATACACATTTACGGCGCGCTTGGAAAGCTCACCGATCTGTGCACTATAATACTACCTATATGCATCCCGATGCGCTCGAGGGTGCACCGGGGTTCACACTATTGTGGTATCTGTATAATCCCACGCTACGAACCGTTCTGCCGCATATTATAGTCAGATCGGCCGTTCGTGAGCTTCGCAGATCACTCACTACGTATGTCTGTTGCTAACAGTGGTTATTTAGATGGATCGTTGAAACCATCGCACTGGCTCACGCCCCTCTATGAGCTATGTCCTATATAGAGCCCACTCTGTGCGAGTTTGGCTTCTTCATGAACTTGGTCTACAGGGGTATCTATATCTATATTTAATATCTGCTACGCGGCCGGCTGGTCTTCGCCGTCTACGTTGTCAGATTGTACAGCTTAGACGTCCCTGCCCTACGAGCGCAGGTTCTCTCGGCTCAATCATGCACGCTCATGCGTTTTATGTGTACACCACGGTGCGCTCAGCGAGCTCACCAACGTGACTCTGAATTTACTTATCTCGCACAGCCGCGGCGCGTACCTCGCCGTCTTGTGCTATGTTATGTGCCCCCGGTGCGTTTAAAACCCCACCGTGTGCGCGTCAACAATTTATATGGTGCTTACACATTTGCTTTTAAAGCTGTGAATATGCCGGGTATAGGGCCACACGCAGTGTCTCTCCGGTAAGGCACTTCAGTACGTTGTGTATGCACGGCGTGATGGGATTACGTTCCCCCATAGCGTCAGCTAACTGACGCAATGCGAAGTGAACCGTATTGAAAGGGAACGCTTAGGTTACTCACGTAACCCCGGTTCCCTGAAATAACGGGAACGAAGCATTGCGTCTCTTGCCGTGCTACAAACGTCTACGCAGCGAGTGTTATTCGGCTGCGCGCTTCAGTCGAATAATAATGAGCTCCTGACGATTGAACCGCGCTTATATAGGGACGCGTTCCTCCCGCGCGCGGGTTCAAACGTCATTGGTCTGTACTTTGTACAGACGTTAACCAATAGGCTTCAGTCACGGAGTAAACAGGAGTTTCCCCCATAGCGTCAGCTAACTGACGCAATGCTTCGTTCCCGTTATTTCAGGGAACCGGGGTTACGTGAGTAACCTAAGCGTTTCATGCTGTCGTTCACTATTTATAGTCTGCCTTCTCTTCCATAACAGAACTTTTTTCTTTGTAATTGCTGGTATGGTGGTCCTTTCAGCCACTTTAGGTCTGGCTATCAGACAATTTATTTGTCACACTACTATATCTTTACCTGAGATACCTTGATGGTTACAACAATGGTTAAATTGTTGGTTTTTATTTATTTGAGACAGCTCCATATCTGACAGACCCAAGTGTGGTTTGAGGTTAAACATCATTGAGTTGTATGCTGCCAACTATTTTCTGAAATCAGTACTGTGTACATCAGTATACTATATTGTTGTGAAACGACTTAGCTGTTTTCATAAATAGTTCATGAAAGAAATCATTTAGCATTTTGAATCTAATTTTGTCTAATAGTATCTTAATGGGCTCATATCGCAGGTACTTTTTAATATTTCCGATTGTAATGTTTATAACATTTTTCTGTGCCAAAAAGCAGTAATGATTTAGTTTTTCAGCTTATTTCATTCAATCCTCTCTTTTTTGTATTAAATAGGACAATCTTTGTTGCTCTGCCTTTTAAGTCCTCTTCACATGGGAAATGATATTAAGCTTTTGAGTTCAATATGGTTTTTAACTGCACCGTCCCTACATTGTGACAGTTTCACAAAACAATCCATATTTTTGTGTAACACAAAACTTTAAAAATATGACTCAAATATGATTTCAAATTGCACACTTACTGGGAATCACGCACCAGCCAAGCGAGCCATTGAAATCAATGAGTATGGAAACGTATATCTATTACTTAAGGTTTTATAGACCTCCTTCATATTTAAGCCATAAAAAGGGTCATGAAATCCCTTCTGTCAGCTTCATTCTACATTGCTATCATTTTAAAAAATGCAACTTAAATGGCCATGGATGCTGTGAGAAGAAGAGCAATGAGTGGGCAGGGCACAGAAGAAAGAGAGGAGACAAGCACCTGTCATATGTCAGTCACCTCTCTAAATACCAACGTGTAACAAATAATAAGATTCACTAAGTATAGTAACAGTGGTATTACTGAAATAAATCGTTTTTTTGGGGGGGGATTGTATCACAAATTTTTGTTTACGTGTAACTGATACATATTGGTTACTCAACAGTTTTGTCCTATTTTCTTACCATTGTTGCCTGGCGTTAGGGTTAGAGTTGGGTTTGGTAAGGATTTTCAAACCGAAGCGACAAAGGTTTGAAAATAAGAAAAAGAAGTTGAGTAATCAATACGTGATACAGAGCCGGCGCCAGACCATAACTAACAGGGGGGCATTTGGCTTCCAACGGGGGGGGGCACGCAATAGCAACAATAACTTGCAAAAACAAGACATTAAACAACAAATACAGTGCAAGCACACACTCATACAAGTGGTACAGACTGTCAGCTCATTTCCTGTATAAAAAGACCACAAACTATGCGCAAAACTATTGAACTTTGACCGCGACGTGAGGGCAAGCTGAGCTCTGCTGCGCTCGCGCTTTACTCTATGCAACAAAAAACCGCCCTCGCGTGGCTCAAGCCATTGAATTGAATGGGTTTCATAGCGCAGCGGACACCGCGTCCTAGCTTTAAAAAACCCGCTTTACCATAATCACGTCGTAATGCTGTTAACGGTCTATAGCCACACTTCACATTTAAGCTTACGTAATTTAAAACAACGCTAACTTACCTTTAAAATAGCTGAAGACGGCGTGTACGAACATAAACTTCCTTAAAACAGTGTCCTGTAGATTTGTAAATTCCACCTCGACCTCTAATCTCTGAGTTTGAGCCAGTCTGTGTTTGCATGAAGTCAGATGAAGCAGGCGGTGCTGATTCGTTCTAAATGTTCTCATATTCATATTTTACACGATCCATAAAATGCCGCGAAAAAACACGTTGCTAGTATCAATTCACAAATATGCTAAAGACGTAAGACGAGTGAGACGCGGCAATACATCCAATCAGAGAAACTGGTCTATTTTAATTAAAGAAAACATATATCAACTATATTTTCCTCATTTGATTACATTACAAGTCATGAATCATTCAATGTTTAATTTATTTTAATTATTCTTGATATATATTAAATTAATAAAAAACTTTGTAGGGGGGCACAACAACCTGTTTGGGGGGGCACTGCCCGCCAATGCCCCCCCTTGACGCCGGCCCTGACGTGATAATCACACGAAAACAAGAAATCGTTATACGATCATGAAAAAACATGGAAATTCGTGATAGTATCACAAAAAAAATTATAAAAAATGTACGTGACTATATCACGAAACCTTGTGAGACTGGGTAGCTTAAAGTGACATCCTAACACAAACACCAAATCGAACCCTAAACCGAAGCGACAATAGTTTGAAATTAGGAAAAAGCAGTTGAGCAACCAATACGTGACAATTACACATAAACCGAAATTTGTGATACGATCACAAAAAAAAAACCCCAGCAGAAATTCGTAACAATATCACGAAAAAGGAATCAAAAAGTTGAATCATATCAGAAAATTTTGTGAGACTGCGTAACCACTCATGCGATTTATAAGAGTAGCTGTGCAACGTACCAATGAATTGCTCAATACGCTAAAAACTCTTTTGTGAATCGTGTTAGTCCAAGATGGCGACGAAAACTAGTTATTATAATTTATCAAATTTGAAATATGGAAATTTTTCTTCACATCTACAAAATCACGCCTTTTAAACGCAAAAGACCTTAATTAGCCCCTTGAAGCCATGTGGATTACTTCTGTGAAGGATGGATGCACTTTACAGGGTTTAAAGTCAGAAGTTGTTCTCTGATCCCTGTTTTCTACAATTATAAGCTTGGGCGAGCAAGGACATTTACTAAAATTACTCCAAATGTATCTGTCTGAAAGATGATATACTTATGCATCTCGAATGCCTTGAGGATAAGTAAATCATGAGGTAATTTTGATATTTGGCTGAAGTATTGTTTCAAGACGCAGCTGGAAAAACCACAAAGTGCCCAATTGCAAACACAATACACGTCATGTGTCCTTACGAGACCTTTACGGGATGTATTACGACTATGGTCCAATTTCACATTGATGTGAATTATTACCATAGTAGACTTTGGGGCCATATCTATTTTACACCCACCGAACAGGAACTTTTCACCTGTGACTAAGCAGATCCGGTGTGCCATGGACATCTCGTTCTCAGCAGGCTCTAGCAGATGATTCATACTGAGTTTCCAGCCGTATGTGTGAAGCCACCCTGGTTCTCATCCACCTTTCTGTCTCGCTGCAATTGTCGGACTGTCTAATGCATCACAGCGTAGCGTGGATTGATTCTATTCGAGGGGTAATTGCTGGCCCCTGGTCTAGACCCTTGCTTCTAATCTCCGTTCTCAAGATGAGAACAGGGATCACAAAGATGCCTATCTGTAGCCCACCTTGATGTTGAGAAATGAGATGCCTTGGCACTGGGGTTATGAATGCATTCGGCAGGAGAAACCGGGTGTGCGGTGTCTGTGCTGTCAGCAGCACGGCAGGTCTTCAGCAAATTCGTCAATGCGGCAAATATATCATACCATAAAATATATATTATATACAAGTCTGTATTTCTTGCAGTCCCGTTGTGTCTTTCTCTACCTTATTATCATTTAAAAGTATATATCTCTGTATGTCTCCGCTACCCATAGTGCACCCTGATAGAATATATTTAGACAGAGATACAAAGAATGGCTTGCTGAGACCATCGACATGGAAAGTGGCACAAAATGGCTGCTGTGAATACAGAGCGAGAGTTGCTCCTAACTTCTTCGAGCACTCTAAAACACAGTTCCTGTTGGCAGTCCAGAACTGGCCTGAATAATCTCGCCTCACAGGGGAAAAGTCCTGCCTTTTTTATATTCAGCCAACCGTCTGCACCATATGTTGATCTCTGGGTAGGATGAGGTTGTGTTTTTGCAGCCTTCTGGAGGGAACGAGGAAGAAAAATGTAAAGAAAGAGACAGAGACCGAATTTGATGAAGAGAGGAATATGGGAACAGGAGAAGGAGTAACAAAAACAAATACAAAGGGGTGAGGTGGAGCAAAAAGCAAGAAGAATAACATAGGGATTCACAAATGACTTTAGCGACCAGTGTCGAGGACAAAATAAAATGCACTACTAACATAATGTTTGTTTGTTTTTAAGTAGGGTGAGAGTAGGTTAGCTGTTTTCAGCATTTTTAGTAGAAAGTTACTTTGCGAGTTATACACTCACCTTAAGGATTGTTACAGTCGGAACACATGTTCAATTTCTCATTAATGCAATTATCTAATCAACCAATCACATGGCAGTTGCTTCAATGCATTTAGGGGTGTGGTCCTGGTCAAGACAATCTCCTGAACTCCAAACTGAATGTCAGAATGGGAAATAAAGGTGATTTAAAAAATTTTGAGCGTGGCATGGTTGTTGGTGCCAGACGGGCTGGTCTGAGTATTTCACAATCTGCTCAGGTACTGGGATTTTCACGACCATTTCTAGGGTTTACAAAGAATGGTGTGAAAAGGAAAAATCATCCAGTATGCGGCAGCCTGTGGGCGAAAATGGCTTGTTGATGCTAGAGGTCAGAGGAGAATGGGCCGACTGATTCAAGCTGATAGCAGAGCAAATTTGTCTGAAATAACCACTCGTTACAACCGAGGTATGCAGCAAAGCATTTGTGAAGCCACAACACACACAACCTTGAGGCGGATGGGCTACAACAGCAGAAGACCCCACCGAGGACCACTCATCTCCACTACAAATAGGAAAAAGAGGCTACAATTTGCACGAGCTCACCAAAATTGGACAGTTGAAGACTGGACAAATGTTGCCTGGTCTGATGAGTCTCGATTTCTGTTGAGACATTCAGATGGTAGAGTCAGAATTTGGCGTAAACAGAATGAGAACATGGATCCATCATACCTTGTTACCACTGTGCAGGTTGGTGGTGGTTTAATGTGTGGGGGATGTTTTCATGGAACACTTTAGGCCCCTTAGTGCCAATTAGGCCTACCTGAGGATTGTTTCTGACCATGTCCATCCCTTTATGACCACCATGTACCCATCCTCTGATGGCTACTACCAGCAGGATAATACATCATGTCACAAAGCTCGAATCATTTCAAATTGGTTTCTTGAACATGACAATGAGTTCAAAATGGCCCCCACAGTCACCAGATCTCAACCCAATAGAGCATCTTTGGGATGTGGTGGAACGGGAGCTTGGTGCCCTGGATGTGCATCCCACAAATCTCCATCAACTGCAAGATGCTATCTTATCAATATGGGCCAACATTTCTAAAGAATTCTTTCAGCACCTTGTTAAATCAATGCTACGTAGAATAATGGCAGTTCTGAAGGCGAAAGGGGGTCAAACACAGTATTAGTATGGTGTTCCTAATAATCTTTTAGGTGAGTATATATGACCTGTGCTGGCAAAGTAAGTCGGAATGAGCAAATAAAAAAAAATAGTTACTGATATTTTGACATTCTGTATTGGAAAAAAAAAACTTCTGACAAAAAATGGACTACACCTGTATGAAGTTGATAGAGTCAGCAAAGTCAATTTGTGAAAAACCTTTTTAAAGGTTATAAAACAAAATCACCACATCCCATACCTTAAAATTACTGGTAAAACATCTACTAAAAAATGTGTTCTTATAGTTTAAATATGTTGAAATATGCTCAACATTTCTTTCTGTTATTGTTTGATTGACAGCTTTAATATATATATTGTTATGTAAGGATCTTAAAGCGTAACTAAACCCCTGGTCAGAGCCTGACTCCACCCACTGCAATATTTGAAAAATGCAAGAAAAGTGGGCAGATCCCAACGGAGATAGAGGGGACGAACTAAGCTCGTATCAAGTGTGTGGTGAGATCGTAACAAGGGCGTGGTGAGCTTGAACCTGCTTACGTCACGAGTCATTTCTTGGACCCAACATCCAATAGGAAAATTCAACTGCAGTAGCCACCGTTCAACCTCAAGAGGGCAGCACTCAGACGTTTTTACACCATATATTGTAGTATTGAAACACTTTATATCCAAATGTCAAAAAACTTACTAAAATCAATGAACAGCACTAATAAAGCGTCATTCTTACAGATCATTAACTAAAAAAAGTTGGTTTGGGGTTTAGTTACTCTTTAATAGGTTATAGGTATTTTTTTTCCCATCTGGTAACCAAACATTCATTTAAGACATAACAGATTATATATGTGTAAATTCTTATCAAAACCGATTTTTTTAACTATAATTATGTGTGCATATATCGGGGTCACGCATCTATAGTGCATGCTTCAGATGTGTCAGTCAGCGTCATAAAGATCGCTTTTGAGCCTTGTCGCTCTTTATAACTCTTTTAACATCAATCATGTCCTGAATTTGATCTCTCTTAATAGCTGTTTTTACATCAAGCAAGGAAAGTTATTTCAGTAAATTACACGTCAACATTTGAAGTGGATAAAAAATTCATCAAAGTTGTCCAACGACAAGAACGGGTATTGGGAATTGGTTTTAAAACAACTTTTAGGAAAGGTTTTGATCCTTTGCCAATGTTAACTAATATAGCTAATTTATAATTTATGCAAACTAGGTTTAAAAAGCACCCAATGATTCATTAACAGTCCCTTGTGTGTTTTTTATAGTGGAATATACAGTAGTTATATATAAGTTATGGCTGTTCAGTAAAACATTGGCATAAAATACTTCAGTACGATACAATATTTGTGTCCCAATTTCAAGTAACACTTTATTTTACAGAGCCTCTGTTATACATGTTACATATAAGTGAAACACTTTACAACAAAGTTAGTGCTTATTAACATTAGTAAATGCACTAGCTATCAGGAACTAACATTGAGCAATATAGTTTTTTTTGTTAATCTTAGTTAATGCAAATACAATTGTTCGTGTTAGTTCATGTTCATTAACTTGTGTTAAAAGCTATAACTTTTGATTTTAAAAATGTATTAGTATATTTTAAAATTAACATAAACTAAGATTAATAAATGCTGTTGAAGTATTGTTCATTGTAACAGTATGTCATGTTAGTGAACTAATGTTAGCAAATGAAGAGTGTGGTTCCAAAATGCGTTAAACGCCATTTAAAAAAAATAGTTACCGCCAAAATCCATTACCTAAAGTATCCATTACATTAAAGTTGTTTAAAACTAAAGTGACATTGGAGGAAAAAAATCTAAAGTTTAGTTTCATGTTTCATTACTTTTTCATGAGCACGTGAAACTAAATGCGATAGTTTTACGTGCGCATGTGATAGTTTTACGTGCGCACACGAAACTTAACTTTATTTAATTTTTGCTCCATGTCCCCTTAGGGGCTCCATACTCAGTATTGTATCTGGTCAGTATTAAAATGTAAATTCTTCATTTTTCGCAAAATCTGATATCCGCCGTGTTATTTTGTCATCTTTTCTCCCTTTATTCCAAACAGCGACAAACGGCAGTCCTCCTTCTCTGCAGAATACAATAAATCTGCTCAGCAAATCACAGCGCACCATTTCACTTTTTCCATTTTTAAAGAAATTAGTCCAAATGGATTTATTGCATTTTAGAACCAAACTTTTCATATATATCCTTATTCTGAAGTCTAACAAAACCTCAAAATAAAGAGTAAAACCAATTGTACTGTATACAAATTAAAATGTACTTACATAAGAAAAAAACTTTAAATTAAATTGTTAAATAAGTTAAATTGTACTTGTATTTAAAGTATCTGAATGTGATCCTAAACCCACAGTATTTAAAGTCACTGAACTTCAAGAGAAAGAAAATATCCTCTAATACTGTAGGTGTATGATACCCCCCCTTTAATTTGTCCAGTGTGCACAGACATGACCAGTAAGGTCATTTAAAATTAAAATTGTCTTGTAACCAAAATGTGTTGATGGCTTTTCATTCATGGTAGCTCACATTTATAATTTACCGGAGATAACCTTCCCATTCATTGTTTATGATAGTATTATTTCCATCACACAATAGCTTCAGTGTAGATTGCAATATGCTGAGAGACATTTTTTCCATGCAATAAAATGTATACAGTATGTAAATCAGGTTAAAGGACTCGAATGTAACATTAATCACAATAATATTGACATAAAATAAATCACAACTAGAGAATGTACACTAGTATCCCACAATGCACTATAATATTTTTTGTCATTTTTTATTACATACAATGGCCTACAATGCATTGATTTTACAGTAAAACTCATTTTATTGTAGGAAATTAGGAAATTAAATCATTTTTAGATCCTGTTTGTATTTTTACAGTAACTACTTGCAAAGCTTGCACACTTTTCCAGCAACATGGAAAAAACCCACACAGCTTTTATCAGAGAAAGGCTTCTTGTTCTCACAACATTTTTTTTACAGCCAACCTATTAGCAGCAAACACCAGACCTAGATGCTCTCTGTGTTTGTGCAGTTCAGAGAGTTTACATAGCAAATTCTTGTCTCCATGGCCTCTGCTCTCCATGATGGGGTGAGGATTTGGTTTTGCTGTGCAGCAGACCGAGCCAACAAGAAATATGAGTGGAAGGGCATGGCTGACCTTCACATGGTAATAATGAGACTGGTTAGCATGATGCCACCATTTATCATGCTATACGGTAAAAAACAAATGAAAAAAGCATCCAGTATTTTCCAGCACTCACTGAAGCAGGCCACCCTTATATATTTACCACTTTATGTGATGCTTTGGTTTATTTGTCAAGTTTGGAGGCCTCATTTTCAATACAATGGAAGAGAATAATCTGCTTTTGTTTATTATCCAGCAATGAATTCAAATCACTGGTCAAAATATGCATGAGAGCCCCGAGACAGGATTTTTATTATTACTAAACCCGACTGCCTTCAGGGTCGCTTCTCCTTCTCTGCCCGAAAACACCATTCTTATCTAAATTGCTGCGGCAGGCTATGTCATGTCTAGAGGGGCTGAGAGTTTCTTGTGCACATCAATAGATATTCATTTGTTTGAAAAGTTAGTTTTTCACCCATCCTTAGGAACTCGTCCTTTACCCAGGCATTCGTACCCCCCAGAAATACCTGGGCACTACCATCTGTCTTGTTTACTTGTAATGTGACAGTGACTGAATACAACAGCAGGCAGATCTGTGCTGAAGCCCCCTAGCCTGTGAGAATGGGTAATAAGGGAGTAAATTTAACTCCCACTGTGTTGGTGCACTGGAGTATATGTCATAGTCAAGAACTGGTAAATAAAATTGCATAAGTGTCTACTAATAAATACTGAACAAACCAAAGGACAGGGCATCGTGAATTTTAATTTATGACACAGGGCAACAGTGACAGTTTGGGTACCCAGGGTGAGTTATGGAATGACCGAAACACGAGAAAAGATTTATAAACAGAAGTACAACAATACAATAAAAAATTACAATGAGGATTTATTATTTGTATGTCAGTTTTTGTTAATTTAACTTTAGCCCTATAAGGACGGGATTCGTTTTACAGGGGGACCTCTGTGTTTTTAATGCCATCTGAATCGTCCATGTCTGTGTTTTTCTGTGTTTTGTACTTCCTGAGTCCCATTCATTCAGATATGGATGTTTTATCCATTCGGCAGAATAAAATAATTACATCAAGATGAGCTGAATATCATACAATATCATATTACTTTTTTAAAGTAACATAAAAATATATGTTGATTTCCCTGCTGAAAAAAACTGCATAGAACAGCATAATTCCCATGGTCCATGCTGGTTTGGTGCTGGTTTAGCTGGTGGTCCAACCCTGTATCACAAAATTATGTACCTATAGGCACGTATGGACCAGCGTGACAATGTCAGGCTTTGCCACGTTTGAGCGTGAGCACGTCACGCTTTTCTGTTTGTGTCACAGTCACGTATTGGTTACTAAAGAAATAAGCCCCAAGAAGCAGTGGGTTACCAGTGCATTTTATAACAGCTAAGAGAGTGCCTAAAACCCCCTTAGACGTTATAAAATGCACTGTAACATCCACTGCTTCACAGGGGTTATTGCCTTTTATAAAACGGTTACTTCATATGCATAACGTTAGCAGGATTTATAAAATAAAACACAAATAAGTTGTAATTTTAAAATAATTACATCAAGATGAGCTGAATATCATACAGTGTTAAGTCACTGTAATATCAGTATAAGGTAAGCTCAACCTTATTTTGTTCATCTTTGGAGTGGAAATATATTAATTCATAAAGATAATAAATTGTTATTAATTATTATGTCTTAATTTCTTTGGGTTTATTATAAGCAGCCAGTTATATAAAACACGTAGGCTACTTTAGTAGGATTTATATAAGTTCTTTTGATTTGTTTAAATTAAATTAATAAATTACATGTTCTATAATAATTTTACATTTAAGGCAAACATTACAAACATGTGTATCCAGAGCACTGAATAACTGCAACCCCCAAACCCATGAAACAGACACTCCCATCTCTGGAATAGCCTAAGAATTTTAATCCCGTCCGAATTGGTACATAAAATCACAGACGTCATGGGGGACATGTTGAAACTCAAACATTTTTTTGGAAACCTAATCCTGTCCGAAGAGTGCTTTTATTTATCTTTTTAAAATCCAGGGGCGTAATTTTAGTTTTGACATTGGCAAAGCCAATCATATTAGTGATGTTAGTTATGGAGGTGGGACTCATTGCATAGAACGAGATCTGTTTACTATTTTTGCAGAACGCGGTTGTTTTAATCTCATTTAAATGATCCCAAAATAAATAAATGTTAAATAAAATAAGTAAAAAACACAAGAAACAAACGGACATCAGTTGTTGTATATAAATAAAGATCAATTGTTTGGTTGAAATGATTATATTATTACATAATATTATAATTATTATTACATATAAACCCTACCCAAATCAACACCCTTGATTTTAATTATGCATCAACTAATGTTAACAGGTTCAACATAATTTTAAACCATATTATTAAATGCTGAAATTAGCATTAACCAAGTTATTTTATGTGAACTCACTCTATAAAATAGCAAAATAAAGTTAAGTCAATACATGTTACAGTGTTATTACATGTTATAACATGTTATTAATGTGATAAGTTGACATAACTTATAAAAACAAGTAAAAAATGTACTTAATTTGTTTAATTCCCATGGTCCATGCTGGTTTGGTGTTGGTTTAGCTGGTGGTTAGCCAACCCTGTATCATGAAATTATGTATCTATAGTCACATACATTTGTGAGCCTTATGAGCCTTTTTGCTTGAACATGTCACGCATTTCTGTTTACGTGTCACTGTCACGTATTTGTTACTCAACTGTTTTGTCCTATATTCAAACCATTTTTTATATGTTATGATTTTTAAACCATTGTCGCCTGGCATTAGAGTTACAGTTCACTCTAAAAAAACAAACGGTGCTATATAGCACCAAAACTGTTGCTTTGGATTGTAATCATAGAAGAACCGTTTTTAGTGCCATATAGCACGGGTGAAGCACCAGTGAAGCACATGTGTAGAACCATATAGGGGCCATATAGCACCACTATAGCACCACATATGGTTCTACAAAGCACTATTATGGTTCTACACAGGTGCTTCACCGGTGCTATATGGCACTAAAAACGGTTCTTCTATGATTACGATCCAAAGCAACAGTTTTGGTGCTATATAGCACCGTTTGTTTTTTTAGAGTGTTGGGTTTGGGTAAGGATGTAATTTTATGTAAATCTAACCCTAAACCGAAGCGACAATGGTAAGAAAATAGGAGAAAACAGTTGTGTAACCAATACGTGACAATGACACATAAACAGAAATACGTGACAAATTTTGATGACTATTGGTACGTCATTTCGTGATACTGGGTTGCACCAGCATACCAGCACAAAAACTGCGTTTTTTTCTAGTAGGGTTGACATATATTTTCCAGTGTATAATGTGATTATCAAATAACAAATGTATAACTGTATTGTAAAGTGTAACATAATTAACAAATTGAACAAGAGACAAACATTTGACAAAATAAAAATGTTTGAGATGTTAACAACTTATACATTTGCAAAAAATAGGTCATTTTTAACCACTGGCTAGGTCAAAAAGGGACAAAACTAATACCGATATAACACAACTGTATTAATGCTAAGTTGCTTTACCCCAGTTAGCTCAAATGTAGACATTTTCAAGGGTGATTTTGACCCTTATTGCAATTTCTAAGATGTAGTAACATAGCATTAACATTAGTATCTTAGGTTTTGTTGAGTGTATGTGAATTTAAGGTATTTGAATTAAAGTGAATAACCTTGCTCTTCACTGGACTACTAAACACAGACTCTCCAGAAAAGTGCACTTAGCTTGGTCCTCAAACTGTGAATAAAGTTGGAGCAAAACACCTGCTTTCCTCTCGAACAGGTCCTGCTTCAGACACTGAATTAAGCTCCATGTGCTCTCTAATCCTTATGCAATTCCCTTGTCAGATAGACTTATGTGCTCACTCGCCGTGAGGTGTCCTAAGAGCCTAAGTGCTTCTTAAAACCTGGATATTCTCACTTGGCAAAAAATAAATAAATAAGAAAAACGTGTTAGGAGGATAGTTCCATTTCCACTCCAGCTGTGGGCGATGAGGTTGAGCACTTAAAGACTCTACTAAAGATCATCTTGCTTTCCCCTCCACTTCTGAATTTACAAACGATTCGACATAAAAAGCTAAGTAGATTTTCTGAAGTTGTGGTTCATGTTGCTTGTTCCTGTAAAAGTCACCGTCATGATATTCATTTGGCAAGGTTTTTTTTTTTGAGTGGATTTTAGCACATTATTTTGTGGTTCTGCTGTCATGTCATATTTTTTGTTCCTTATGGCAGGATCATGACAGGCCCACTTGTTTTGGTAGGACATGGCCTTTCTGGGGGGCTGTGTGCTTCTTTGTCTCAGCTCCTGCCCCGCTTGGGGCTATTGGAATCTAGGAGGCTGTTTACACTTGGCATTAAGATGCGTTTTCGTCGATCGGATCACAAGTGGACGACGTTAATGCCAGGTGTAAACGGTGTTCAAAACGTTTTGAGCTCGTCCACTTTCGACCACTTTCAACCACATCCAGAGGTAGTCGAAACCACTTTCGATCGGATCGCTTTGGAGTTGCGGAACGCATATATGGTTGAATGTGTACGAACAGCCACACGCGACCGCCTTCTCTCCGCCCATTTATCTAATCTGAGGTATTAAACACAAGTTTTATGTCTTTTTTTGACTTCTGGTGTGAACATACGGTGAACAGCGCTATTTTTAGCCTTTCATTCATAAAACTAAAGCGGAGGATCTCCGTAGTTTCGTTTTGTGAGCGTGTGAAAGTTGCGCGATCCTATTTCATCAATTGAGCTGAAAATTCAGAGAAAGCTCTTACATACACACGTAAAAAACTCTGTGCAGCATGTTTACTTGCTAAACAAGCAGTGGACTCGACATAATATTAGTTTGCGTCCATATAAACTCATAATTACTCCCGCTCGCATTTGAATGACAGCAGAGAGACTCGCCCACCGTCTCACAGACCACCCCCTCACAGTATTCAGGACAGAAGCGGTCGAAAGTGGATAAAAGAGACGGATTTAAATACCAGGTGTAAACGTAATGTGTCTCTCTCGTCCACTTATGATCCGATCGATGAAAACACATCTTAATACCAAGTGTAAACAGCCCCTAGGTGTCGCTGCCCTCAGGCTACTGGGGCTGCCGTTCAGCCATTTGTAAACAAGACTGTGCTTTTTCTCTCCTGTGTTTTAATATATTGTCAATAAACATTGTGAACTGTACTTTCCCACAGTTGAGTCTGTCCTTCGTCCATGACATATACAGTTTTGTAATTTTCATAATTGTCTGAACTATTCCTTTAATCATTTATTAGGTAAATGTTAAATGCAAATATATAACACATAAGAATACTTAACTAAACAGACATTGAATCAGTTTCATTGTGTTATATTATGCTGTGGTGCCCATTTAAACAACGTAAATGTGTTAGATTTAATTATGTAAGTGTTAAATTTACAATTTAATTTAATGATGTTGAATATGCATTTTTACAGTCTAAGCTTAAGAGCATTTTTTGACCGCTAGCTATTCAGATCTCATACAAAATTGACTTGTCCTTTATAGTCATTAAGAGGCTCTTTATAAGAGGTTTGTTTTGCTTTTTCTCCGAATGACCCTGGAAAACATCACTCATTCAAAAACACTTCATGTTATTTGAACCTCATTCAAAGAGAGTCTCAGATCTGAGTTTCTCATTTATACCCAAGGTAAAAAAAAAAACTACGAGAAGACAAACCCTGATGTCAAATCCTCATACTCAACTCTGCAAGTGAAATGTTAGCAGAGTTGATAAAGAAGACAGAAAGGCTCTGCGAAGGTGCAGGAAGGTGAAGTGTTGGGTTTTCTAAGCATCAGGGGATTGACTCACCTTTGATCTTCTTAAGGATGAATGAATTATTATACTGGGCTTCATATTCTGCCTCTCAGCTAAAGAAAAGCATTTATATTCAAAGGTCTGAAGACATTTAGCACGGGAAATCAATAAAGCTAAACAAAATCTTTATTTTGAATTACGGCTTAAGAAAGAGTCCAAAGTAAACAAAATTACGAGTTCACTTTAAATAAGACTGCACAGAATTTGTCAATATATGCTAAAATTGGGGTCACGTTGCAACATTTCTAATAAATAGCAACTGAAGACTGTTTGAATATTATAGTAAGCAAATCGAATTTGTGTTATGAAATACCATAAGCTATATAGTATGCCATATATAAAATAAATAACAAAACTTTACGAGCCAAAGCAACCTCTTGAGTTGATGTATCGATTCATTTGGTCGTCTATAAAATTATATAAAATGCTATTATGGAAAATTTTATTGCTGTCATGAGCTATGAGTTACAAACTTTGAAAACCTAAAATGTGACAGTAAAGGTGTTGAGATTATCATTTAGAAATGACATTTTCATTAGAAATTACAGAACATGCCCTACAGCACATAATAGCTCTTTCAAAATTTTACTCCACGCTGTCATTTTGTTCCACAAGTGAACGGTATTACCCCAATTATTTATCAAGGCATGGCCATTTACATGCACAATGTGCTTCCTCTAAAACGCTAGACTGCTGTTAGACTGGCATAACTTAAATCATGACGCTAGATGTCTACAACCAAAAAAGTTAAAAGCAAAATAAAAGTATTCATGTCTAAACTATTTGTTAAGCGCTGTCTAAAAAGCAAAGGCAAGGGTGTTTGTATAGTCAAATATACAGATCACTTCTGAAAAAAAACAGCTGTAGAGTAACTTAATTATGAACTTATTAAATTATACATTCAGGCAATTGATATTGTGCCCTAAAGCTATTGCAATTATAACTTTCCATTTGATTATTATTTTCCCTCTTTATGGATTTCCTTCTACCCAACGTCCAATTATTTGTAACGTGATCACATCCCACGCTGTCCTATGGCAATTCGGACGTATTTTACAAGGTTGCTAATTCGTATTAATTCGTATGACCACATTTGTACATTTTTATATGATTTGCATTGACCCCTGACGTTAGGCTTAGGGGTGGTTTTTGCACGAAATATGTACGAATTTTCGTAAGATCAGGCTATCACATCCCACCAGTCTCTGATCTCAACGCTTTCTTACAGATTTTTATAAAGCTGTTTTCTTGCTCTCAACTGTTTCCTCAGGAACATCTCAGAGTCCCAGAACAATTATTTGCCATCGTTCGATGGCGAGTCACTCTCACAAGACGAACTCATTGAAGCCAACATGATTTCATTACTGTTTATTTGCTCATCCGAGAATTCTTCATACTGTATATATATATATTTGCACTGCACAACCCCACAAAATGGGACGAAATGTTGCATACTTGTCATTTTGTATTGATTATGTCGAGCCCGTATCCAAACGTGATTTTTTAATACTGGAAGTTATTCCGTTTGGCTGCTCTTTTGCTAGTTATGTGGGGTGAACCCCGGGCCAGCTTAGTCTGTGGGGGAGTGAAAAGTGCTGTTATTCCCAACATTAACATTATGATAAAAGGCATTTCCATAATTACAGACAGCAAGTAGAGCTTTGGACCGGAAAACGAGGCATTACCACATCTTCAGTCCTCAGACATCACTTAATGCCTCTAATCTAAATTTCTAATCTCAAGTAATGCAAATTGAAAGTTCATGAAGATTACTTTAGGTGCAAGATCAGTGGAGAGCAGTTAGTTGACGGCTTCGAAGAGACCATCTCAGGTTTTCTTTCTCCCTCCACTGAACTTGAAAGCTAAATTAAGGGTTGTAATGAAAAGTTTATTAAACTACCTTAAAATACTAACATCACATTGACTCTTTTAACGCTTAACATCCTTTTCTGGTGATATGAAAACTAAACATGGGTGTAAATGGGGTCGAAATGTCAGAAAAAAACAGCAATGGATCACTTACCAACCTGTCAATCAACCATTAAGCTAAAAAAATAACATTGTCTCTCCTCCAAAAAAAAAAAAAAACAGCTGAAAGGGGAAACTGTCTTTTATGTGCATGGTGTGGGAAATCACAGAGGGAACATTTGCTTCGTGTTGCAACATCTTGCACAAAAAAAAAAAAAAACTGTGAACAAGAAAAATCCCGTAATAAACAAAAATAGATCAAAAATATCAAAATATTGTGATCAGCACCTTCACACTTTACTAACGCAAAGAACTTGATCGCTTCATGAGCCAAGACCAAAAACTGTTAAGTGCTACAACAATATGGTTAAGCCCAAAAATACAGGGACATGGCAACACTCCAAGACACAAGCCTCACACACTCATACAACACACAACGCTAATACAGTTGTTTATTAAAATTGCAGAACATAACACTGTACATGTTAAACATGCTAGACAGCGAAGATTTCCATGGTTTCTCTGTGTCAATCATCCCATTTTCTGGAGCGAGTCTTTTGGTCTTAGTGTGAGACCTCACCAATCACATTTTTTTTTCCATTCTCTTACCGGGACTGGATTTGGTCATCTTATCTATATTTCATCACGTGCTTACATGGTTGCTTTCTATGGCATGGAATTCTATTAAACAGTGCAGTCATTTTCAGGGGCCTCAGCTTGTGTTGAAAAGTGGTGGGGACAAATGATCAGATGAAAAAAACATTACAGCAGGATGGGAAAAATATTGAAGAATGGTGCATTAAAAATGGGCATAATGTAGGCCACACTGCAAAAAATAACTTTCTTACTTAGTATTTTTGTCTTGTTTTCAGTGAAAATATATAAAAATTCTTTAGAAGGACCTAAGAAAATAAGTCCTGTCTTTAGACCAAAAATATAAAATTTAAAGGACAAGTTCGGTATTTTAGACTTAAAGCCCTGTTTTCAGATTGTTTATGGTGAAATAGAACGGTTTTGACTGAAATTTCGACATTTGCGGCTGCCCTGAGAATTTTCACATGATTGTGTTTCATCTCACACCCTAACAATGGGTTTAATGGTGCACTGGAACAATCCTTTCTAAAATGCATTAAACTTTCGTTTACAAAGACGTGAAACTCACCGAGTGGTCAGGGGTGTTCACTGATATGCTCACACAAAAATCGCTGCAAAAGACGCATTCCAACAGGTTTTATCGTGGTTTTAACAACTCCATTGACTTGTATTAGATGTGCTGTGAGGTACGGTATTACTCCGCGCCGGGAACTTTGTTTCTATTCTTGCAATTGGCAATGGCGGATTAGCGCCACCACCTGGGCTGGAGTGTCTATTATTCAAGCTCTAAGCGGAAGAATGTACGGGTGTGAGGCGTTTGGAAAAATAGGTCCACAAGTTAACAACGAATGCTAAAACAGCTGTTGGAAAGCATCTTTTGCAGCGATTTTTGTGTGAGCATACCAGTGAACACCCCTGACCACTCGGTGAGTTTCACGTCTTTGTAAACGAAAGTTTAATGCATTTTAGGAAGGATTGTTCCAGTGCACCATTAAACCCATTGTAGAGGTGTGAGATGAAACACAAACACGCGAAAATTCTCAGGGCAGCCGCAAATGTCGAAATTTCAGTCAAAACCGTTCTATTTCACCATAAACAATCTGAAAACAGGGCTTTAAGTCTAAAATACCGAACTTGTCCTTTAAGTGATTTTGTGCATAAAACAAGCAAAAAAATCTGCCAATGGGGTGAGTACCTTTTTCTTGATTTTTTCTTGAATTTTTTTGCTTAACCCAGTGACAGATTTTTTTGCTTGTTTTATGCACAAAATCACTTAAATTTGATATTTTTGGTCTAAAAACTAGAGTTATTTTCAAGAGTTGTTTTGCTCATCAAGAAAAAGCATCTTAATTTAAGAATTTTTAGATATTTTTACTGAAAACAAGACAAAATACTAAGAATTTTTTTCTTGAAAAAGATTTTTTTGCAGTTCAGGATAAAACCCTCAACAATGTTGACTTGTCTTACACACTGCGAAAAAAAAAATCAAGAAAAAAATTCTTAGTATTTTTGTCTTGTTTTCACTAAAAATTTAAAAAAAATCTTAAATTTAAAGTATTGCATGTTTATTTTGTGTAAATAAACTTTTAACATTTCTTGGTTCGCTTGATTTTTCAGAACATTTTAACCAAATGCTTCCCAAAAGTGGTGGGGACAAAATCTGCCATTTCAAAAAGTGGTGGGGACATGTCCTAGTGTAAATGACACCTATGGTCATGTTAAACAACAGGTTGAAAATGAAGATTCATTTTACAGCAAGATTTCACACTGGTGATGTCTAGGTGAAAGCACTTTTTATCCTAAAATCTGTAATAAAACACAAATCAAAACATTTATTTTTAATTTACTGTAATTTATTGTAACTACATTTTACCAATCATACCCATATTATAGAATCAGTGTATGACTGTACTGGGACCAGTCACTGGGGGGCAATCGAGACGTTTTGGCTTCACTTTTCAGGGCTTGTGCGGCACGCTTGGTTAGAAGCAGGAACATGACAAGGGACAAATTTGGATGGCTAGATGCCTGGGTCAGGGCATCTCCAGAACTGGAGCTCCTGTGGGTCTACAGTGGTCAGTACCTATCAAAACTGGATTAGGAAGTAAAAGCGGTTAACCGGTGACAGGTTCATTTGCGGCCACGGCTCATTGATGGATTTGGGGAGCGAAGGCCGGCCTGTGTGGTCCGATCCAACAGATGAGCTACTGTAGCTGAAATGGCTAAAAAAGTAAATGCTGATTCTGTTAGAAAGATCTAAAAAGGGATGTTTTAGTGACAAATGGGGGACCTACACAATATTTCCTTTTTGTTATTCTGAAAAGGTCAAAGTGCTCTCAAAAGCTATCCAGTGCGTTGTGATTGGCCGAATACCTCAAGCGCAAGCGTGTGACGGAAATGTTACACCCCTTACCAAATTTTAAATATCAGTTCCCAAAGCACAATATCTCCACAACATGGTGGCGGGGCGGCAGCAATACTATAGCAAGAATATTTTTTCCCTTTGTTTTTTGCTTATACATTTGAACGCTGTTATTTAAATCTTTCCACACAGTGCTGTAGATATGAGGAGGCGTTATTGACTAAGTCGTTTTGGGAATGCATGGATGAAATGAAAAATATCTATTTGGGTTTGAGACTTTGATCTTTGAGACTTTACAGATCGTCTATATGCACGAAAAGCTTTTAACATTTCAAAGGCAAACCCGAAATGACCCCTTTAAATTAACTAGTGAGATTGTGAACGTATGTTTTCAGAGAGTTAATATTTAAAAAGTCCACAGGGCTAAAAAAGCCTATAGTTAAGAGAAAAATGATTTTGAAGATTTGAGATTATTTGGCGTTCAGCAGTAACACACTTGTTCTTTCATTTGTGCAGAGATGGTTGCGTCTGAACCACAAAGACGAGGAAACACCTGTGGGCGATATGAAATTTGATTTCCAAACAGATCAATGATAAGAGAAACCGGTGACATTGAAATGCCACGGTAAAACAATCAGGTCTGACAAAAAAACAGTTTCTTCCTCCAAACCACAATTATCCGGGTCTCTTAGAAAGCCTGCATCAGATCTTGCGCTTGCAATGCCGCACTCAGCTCCACTTCCCATTGAGCACGATTGCCATGGCAACTCAGGTGCAGCATTGTTATAAGTAAGTAGAATATCAATAGGCTCAACAAGCCCTCATTTATCACCTAATTATTAGGATAAGTATTTGAATAAGAGACCGAATACAGATTTCTCGATACGCTCGATCCATCATCTGCGCGTCACAGCTTTTTGAGGTCACCCGGGGTTACATACGTACAGCTGACATGAGGTCTGCTTGCGCTTAAATATAAATTCATAACTTTACTATTTTTATAGTAAAAATTATGCGAGCTTTCAGCTAGAAAGGCATTTCAGACACAGTCAGCTATGACTGGATCCGTTCTATCTGGGTGCCTTTATCTTCGCATGAAAGCATATGATATAACAGGAACAGGGTGTGATTAAAGCATAAATCAGCAATTATGCTCCGAAGAGACATCATTGACATTTGCATTATCCGTCACAGCGCATTAAACCCGTGATAAGAAACATGCACAAAAATCAAACAGCTGTTGCAACATTTCAGATGAATTTAAATTCAAGAATGATAGACCATGACGCTCTACACATCAGCATGATGCCTCAGATAATGATCGGGTAAAACCTGTATCCTGATTACGTTGCTTTTGATGCGAATGAGATTTGGGACTAAAAGTCTAAAAATGTACAGCGTATGCCGTTCTATTTTAGCTGGTCATAAATGGCTCAGAGAATTCAAAAGAAACTTAAATAATAAATGAAATCTGCAAGGAAAATGAATGCTTTGGGATCAGGCAAAACCTCTTGTGGTCTTAATTATAGTGAAACCCTGTGGATGAAGGAAAAGCCGTGCAAGCAGTCTTTTCTTTTGATTACCTGGATGCGTATCTATAATTATAGCTTATACTGTATCTCTGAACATGTATAAAAGGGTAGAAAGGTGGTGTGGAAGTTACAAAAAGACTACTGGTACATTGTCGAATTACTCGTAAGTCTTCATTCCATCTTTTGTTGCCAAACAAGCACATTAAAATGCTTTTAACACTCTTCAAAGTTCTTTAAAATCATTATTGGTTTTCTTAAATCTTGTTATTGGAAAAGCTTTAAGTGTGTAGTTGGATGTGTTCATAGGGATGTGCACGATAAACAAGTTGGATTATACAAACTACCTACACAACCATATTATATTTTTTCCACCCCTGACAGCGGACAACTCCAGGCCGGATCCGCACCAGATCTGCACAGAAGCTGCTGACGGTACGGATTTGGCCCAGAATCGTCTGCTGTCTGGGACAGTATACAATTATAGTAAAGCAACTTTGAGGAGAAGTGTTGATGTGTTAGAAGCAGGAAAGTGACAAGGGACAAATTTGGATGGCTAGACGACTGGGTCAGAGCATCTCCAAAACTGGATCTCTTGTAGTTCTGCAGTGGTCAGTACCTATCAAAACTGGATAAGGAAGGAAAAGCGGTGAACTGGTGACAGGTTCATTGGCGGCCACGGCTCATTGATGGAATTGGAAGCAAAGGCTGGGCTGTGTGGTCCGATCCAACAGACGAGCTACTGTGAAAAAAAAAGTGAATGCTGGTTATGTTAGAAAGGTCTAAAAAGGGGCGTTTTAGTGGCAAATGAGGGACCTACAGTACACAATATAAGTCGCGTTAGATCTGCTAAATGCGCATACCAACCTATTCTCCAACCCATACGATTGCTTTGGTCATTTGTCCATTTCACCAAATACGACCAGTAGATGCATTTAGTAAATTAGGGCCTCTACCGGCAGCAGGTGAAACTTAATATATTAGGGTATAAAAGTGATATTTTGGGGTTTAATTTTGCCATGATGAGATGTACTGGAATAAGATTTTCAATTTAAACCAGCAGGATTAATTGTGTTTTATTAAACATTACACTATTCAGACATTTAGGGCAAATAACGTACCAATTTATTTATTACATAAACAATGTGACGAAAAGATGCAAAGTGATGACAATCCGCTGTAAATATCAGATCCGGACTTAAAACTGCCACCAGAAAAAGCGATGCTACGTCATCTATGATTGTGAAAAGGCATTGGCTCTCGTGTGTCTTGTGATCGATTGCATCATAACGTTAGCTAAGAATGTGAAGCGCTATTGGCTCTTTTGATCGACTACTTCATGCTGGTTTATGTTTGAATGAGATCTGACTTTGCATTCTTCATATAAAGTAATCGTATGGCTTCAGTTCGCAAGGCTTGCAATGTGAATAGTTTGTAATACTTTTATACTGTTAATGCAATAAATACCTGTGACTGTACTTTTACTTTGGTGTTGTGTTTTATATGGTTGAGAAGTGGTTGGGTTTAGGGTAAAGGTATCTTTAAAACCATAAATGTTTATGAAACCGTTTCTACATTTACAAATTCATAAAATTAAATGTGTCCAATCTGATGCAAAAACCTTAAAACGTAATAACAGATTGTATAAGCTACTGCCACTAGAGGACACTAATCCCTTAATACGTCACTTTACGTCGTAATAAGGTGCTTGCACAAACGACTTATAAGGTTGTTATTTTTGGAGAACAGTCTCGCGCATACGTAAGACTTTTGACTTGTAACAGACACCCCACATTTAATCTAACCAAGAACCATCCATATGCTGACATGCTGGTTAGTGGTGGATACATCCTCCAAAGATCAGACTAAAAATATACTGTATGTTTTGCAGAAATCTTTGTGAATGGTAAACACAAAACCCTTGCTGTGATAAGTAAAATTGTATAACTGCAAAAAGAAAAACATACATGACGTTAAGAAAGCTCAAAATACTTTTCAGTGATGCATAACAGCCACAAACCTGATGAACTGATGTTGACTAAAAATAAGAAACTGTGATTGGAGAATGCAAGAGTTTTGCGTGCAATACGCATGAAATGGTCTGTGGGTGGAAATAAGGAACTCTATACAAACTTTTTGCACTCATTTGTTTTAACCATCAGGCAGAGACAAAACTTTCCACCTTTAAATTATGTTAATTCTTCTTTCTCTCTTAGTGTGTGGAGAGGCACGGCGCCAACTTTTAACAATTCTTCCTAATCGTTTCAAAGGATTACACCAACAGAGCTAACAGTGAACATCTGCAGTGTGATGATAAGTACCTGATAAGACTAAATGCGAATAATGTAAGTGTTTTGCTTAAAGTCAGTGTTTTTTTGACCCTTCAGTTAATGTAAGTTTGAGGAGTAATCACTCTGCCCTGCATGACTCATCTCGGGCGCCACAGCCGAGTTTCCATTACATCAAAAAAACACTGAACTCATGCCCTCCAGCCAGCAAGACAAACTACGCTGGTGGGCGCTTCATCATTTTGTTTGCTTTAGACCTCAGGGTTGAGCGCCTCATGTTCACAAGAAGCATTACGTCCCGCTGGAATGATTATCGAACTGTGCTGGTCAGTGTTCATTTACCTGCATCACTGTGAAATGTATAGAGTGATAAATGTCAACAGTGCCGGCCTGAGCCTCTTGGGGGCCCTAAGCAGAATGTGTTTGGGGGCCCCCCTCCCACCACGCGGACACAAATGTCACGCTCTAATGTTACATTATAAATGAATAATAATTTAAATAATGAAAAAAATCTATACTTAAATAAAATACTTTATTCTTCAATGTGTCATGTCATATTAACAGGCTATGGAATGTTAACATTGGCCAACAAGAAAAACCTCATCTGCTGCATCATCAGCTGTGGAGACACTGACACTTGATGAAACATCAGGGGCGGGTGGAGTTGGTTGTGCTCCAAAGTACTTCAACAGTGTTCCTGAAAAAAATAGCATTGGATAAGTGCATAGTTGATCGAGCAGAATGAGTTTATTTTGCTTATTTTTCATTACTTACACAACAAGCAATAAATAAATAAATATAGGATAGCACTGTTACATCACTACCCACCATATAAATAAGATTGAAGTCCATTTTCATCACAGAAATCTCCCTACCCAACATGGTATTGGTATATATTCTCATAAAGTCCAATACCATCTCTTACCAAAGATCTTAGACAGAGAGCGCATGTGCTTTGCCTATGAAGCTGGAACGTTACCGATGTTGGAACGTTCACTTCAACACATACAGCAATGCTAGCTAGGGGTGTGATGGATCACAAAACTCACGGTTCGGATCACATTATGGTTTTTGAGGCACAGATCTGATCATTTTTCGGATCAGCAGAATAAGGGGTTGGAAAAACTAATACAAAAATGAAGAAATTACTTACAAACATTTATAAAAAGAACAAAGTTGCCAGTAAGTAAGGGCTAAAATTAGCATTAGGTACAGAAATCAAATCAAATGAATCATAACACTTTATTGTATGAATTAAATATAATTATTCTTTTTTAGAGCTACAGAAGTGATTTTCTCTTTGTCTTGGAAGGTTTGATTAACATTAATGACACAGACTTAAGTAGGTTAATTAAGGTTACTGTCTCTTTAAGAGAAGCACAGACCTGGTTTCTGCCTAATCTATACATAAACCGTCTAAAGACATAAACAACTGTTTTTATTGGAAAAGAGTACTGTGGAGATCATTTTGTTTGTATGTGCCCTGTCAAGAACAGAAAGATTTTATGTGTGCCCTACTAAGTGCACTTATACGCGGCGCGCTCACACAGACGGAAATACAGACGGCGGAGCATAAAAACGTTATGTTCTTTTCAGTGCTCTATTCCTCAAATATATGTTAATGGACTACAGTATGACACAAAATAGCGTAACTCTCTCTAAAGTTTAAACATCAAGTGTTAGTGTTCTGATCTCTGAAGGGAGCTGGGCTAGACAATTTAAACCGCATGGGCTTGGAGAATACTGCTCACTTTAGCGCCTTTTTGCGGGATAAATTGTTTAAAATCACTTAAAATGTTAACTTTTGCAAGCCTTTGAAACACGTGCAAATGATAAACTTTCACTATTTAAGCGCATGCGAGCCGAACCGTGGGTCGATCACGGTCACAGATTAACGTCGATCTGTCACACCACTAACACAAATTAAACATACTGTATATAATCATGCAAACATACCTTTATCTTGCTCTTTTTGTCATCCTCGGTCCTTTTCTTTGTTCTCTTTTTGGCCCCAGAGGGATATATCCTTTTTTTTGACATGTGAAATGGCTCATCATTGTTTACAGTGAGTGATGACGTTGTGCACTTGCGCGCCGACGCGCAGGTGGCGCAGGTGTCTATGTTGCGCCTGACTAAAACGCTAGCACTGCAGACACATAGTTTTCTGCAAATCAAAATTTTCTTGTCTTTAATTATTCATTTATAAATTCGTATTCATTCATTCATCCATTTATATTACCTGTTTAAGTTATTTAATTGTATAAAAAAATAAAAATAAAAAAACGATTGGGGCGGGGGCCCCCTGGTGGCCAGCGGGGCCCTAAGCAGCCGCTTGGTTCGCTTATGCCTCGGGCCGGCCCTGAATGTCAATGTCATTGTGGTTTCTTTTGATTGATTAATCGATTCATTTGTTGATTTATTTATTTGTTACCAAGCTTTTAATTCCCTTTCTTACTGCATATGCATTAAAACTACATGAAAATGTTGCAAAAGTAAACATTACTCGATATATTGGTGTTTGTTGACAACCTTTACAAGTATTAAATGCTTTTTACATGATGAAGGTCAAAGAAATGATGCACAAAGTCTGCATTATGTGATTTTTATATACATCAAGTACATGTTGAATATGTGCTGTAAGTGCCATTAAGAGTGTTTACAAAAAGCTTATTTTTCAATAAAAAAAATTACGTCAGATTACATCATCCTGACTTCCATGGTGTATAAACATCTAAAGTCGGTTTCCCGGACAGATCTTATCCCCAAAAAGCATGTTTGCGCAGCCTTAATTTAAAAACGTTAACAGTATTGTTTTTTTTTTGTAAGGTATGTTTGTAAAAACTACTAGTCCTGGATTAATCTAAGCCCTGTCCGGGAAACCGACCCCAAATGTATATGTTTATACAAACGCACATACACTAATGATCAGATGATATATTTTATTTTAGTCTCATGCAGATTTTATTTGTATGCTGTCACTTAGGTACCTTATAGCCAACATCTGGAGATACTAAAAATGCATCTGTGTCCAATCTAAATCTTAGTTAAAGATGTCTTATGTAACTTTAATGCTGCATTTACACAAGCCACGGTAGAGGCATCAAGCACGAGTGATTGCAATGTTAAGTCAATGTGAAGACATGTTGACGCGCGTCTGAAGGTCTATTGGCACGAATGAGGTGTTTATCGCGGCATACGCGATTCCGCCTCATTCGCGCATTTAGTTCGCGCGAATTGAGCGAATGTTGCTTTTTGTGGATTTTGCGTTCCATGCGAATTTACGTCTGATGCCCGAGTTGAAAAATTTGAACTTTGGCGGATTTTCGCACCGCGTCAACCATCAACCAATCAGGAGCCTGCTTGCTGCTGTGGCGGCAGCCCCTATAGGAGTCAAAGGCGTCATGCCCATTCAAACTGAAGGGGCACGTGCCCCCTTGGTTTTTTTTTAGCCAAATGGAATTTGCATGCAACCTCAAAATAAAAAAATAGTCCATTAATTTGTTACTTTCTTTTAATCTGTTTAAAATGCCCAAATTATCATTTTGTGCTGCATCCGTGTCACTTTTCAGAGATTTTTGCGTTTTGATAGTGTTTTGATCATGTTACTTTATTCTGGTGGCAGGCGCTGCAGTCAGCGCGGCCGCAGACGTCACGTCAGCGTCTGAGCACGCTCACAAGCTTTGCTGTTGCTGCTGCATTTGGCTATCTGAGGAATAAAAATGTGTTAGAAACGCTCACAACATTTCCAAACCCCAGTACGGTAATGTGCAGTTAACCTCCTCTGTGTAGAAAATGTATAGTTTAAAATGTGACCGTCTGGACGTTATATTAATAGAGATTTCTAGATTCGTCTTCTTGGCATAACGCCAAAGTTCGCCAGAGTTCACAGGGGCGCGGAATCACACATGCTCATATATGAGGTAAAATTTAATGCAACAATCCGTTCCTCTAATAATTTTATCTAAACATATTTTTTTTAATCATTATTGAACATTAAAATCAATCACGTGGCTGTAGCTTATGTCATTTTCTTTGTTTATATACTTTATGGATTTAAAATTACATTAATTTCATAGGATAATGCAGTTGTTGTGCAAAATGCATGAATTAAACAAGTCATTAAACAAAACGTAAATAAACAAAACATTCCGTTTCAGATGTAAATATTATGCCAATATGTCATTAATCCGATTGAATAGTATTTGATATAAAAGTTAGTCAACACTTTTATTTGGGGGGTTTTTGCATTAAGGCAGGGGCACTCAGATTGTTAGAAATGTAAGTGCCATTGAAAAGACTGAAAGCTCTATAATATAATTTGTTTGATGTCTGTGTATGCACAAATTTCTGTGAGTTTTGCAAACTGTGCCCCCTTAAAAAAAATTGGTGCATGACGCCCCTGATAGGAGTCACTCGTTTAACATGGAGGAACGCTTGCTATTGTCCGTGAGCAGTCACCCGAAGCTATACACAAGTTCTTATTTCTATAGAGACAGGAATAAAAAGGACCTCGCTTGGAAGAGTGTCAGTGAGGACATTTGGCAACCTGGTACGTTGTAAAATACACATTTCACTTTTGAGTCACGTGACGTTTATCTGCATTCCCGCCATTTTTTTTTACTATTTTCCCCCTATAGTAAGGTGATCAAATACAAACACCGCGGGTCTCCTTATATGGAAGTCGCCATCATGTTTCTACAGTAGGGTGCGTTTCGTCGCTACGTCGTCTCAAACGATGATGTTTGTCCTATGACGGTTATGGTAGCTTCTCTATGCAAATGAAGAGTTGAGCTGTGGATTGAGCTGTTGGTTGCAATTGAGAGTCTCACCTGTAGATGGCGCTAAAACTAAAAATCTACACAGTGGACCTTTAAATCGTTATCTGTAATTTTTTTATTCATGCACTCATAACAAACAGTATGCTGAAAAGGGTGCTGAAACCTTCTATGAAATATAAGTATAATTAACCCAGGCAAATTTAGTTTATGGGCTTATATTTAAAGGCTGGAACTGCTTCTAGCAAAAACAATGCTTGGACAAAATGTGCTAAGCCACAAAGACTTTTAGTTTTTTAGTCAATTTACTTGAAAGTACCACAGTGAATGTGGTTTGCACACCAATGACTGATTAATGCATCGGGCGAATTTGAGTGAATTTGAGCGTAATTCATGCTTTCTCTATTGGTGCAGACAGTTAAATTGAATTAAATTACATTAGAAGTAAAAAAAAAAAAAAACACTAATGCAATTTCACTTTACTTTGTTAAATAACCTCACCAATATACGCACTAAACATTTGGTTACATTTCTGTTTAAGTATCATTTTCAGCACAATTTTCCTAACATTTTTTGTATTGTGACAATCGATATAATAAATACAGAATAGATCATATTCAAAGACTACAGAAAATCTAGATTCTTCTGCTATGCTCATAAAAAGTACCAAACAATACATAACATTTTTTGATAGGATGTCAAAAGAGAAATATGTTTTTCCAGGAGAAAAGTGAAGTCAGATCATCAGCAACAGGGGTCTATTGTAGTTTCACATAGCCAGACCTTTGCCTGTGGCTAATTCTGTAGCTCAACTGGTAAAGCACTGTGTTAGCATTGCAGAGGTCATGAGTTAAAATCCCAGGGAACCCAAAAGCTGATCAAATGTACATTACTTGTGTTGTTACCTTCTTTGGATATAACAGTCTGTTCAAAATGTAAGTATAAAGGTGCTTCATATAACTAAAAGACTGCTCGGCTGACCTCAACTGATGTTTTTATTATATGCTGTGTTATTATTAAAAGTGAAACCCTACAGTATGATATAATTTCCTGTCCGCCCCCATGCTTTATGCATCAGATTTAAAGAACTGTGGGTGGCCTGAGGAAACTTATATTGAGGTCATTTTAACCATCCAAACTTTTACCCTATTACTTGTTAAGGTTAAGACATGGATCTGTAGTTGTGCAGGTGGATATCCGACAGCAGTTTCTGACCAGGACCAGGTCAGTGGTCTCAGGATGGAAGAGTTAACAAGTCTTCTCTATCCCCAACACCTCATTAACCTTATTTATTAAGCTTATAGGCTTTACCCTAACCATCAATTTTAGGGTTTGCATAAATTTTTCACCTAAAACACTCAGTTTCAGAGTTTTTCAACACTCAGGTGCACTTATCCAATTTATAAAAATAACTGAAGCAAAAAATTATTTACTAATTTTTTCAACGGTGTGTATGTTTTGATAATCGTTCTGAATCTGATTCTGATCTCTAACAAAATTCCTTCAGAAAAATACAATAATTTCAGCTTAAAAAAACAACAACCCATATTTAAGAGTTTATAAATAGAAAAAAAATATAGATAGTATGAAACGTTTTTTTCCCCATTTTGTTTTTTTGTTTATTGTTTGTTTGAAAGCAGTAGGTCTGTTTAGAGGGTCTTTTCCCTCCTAGGATTGTTTTCCCTTCTGATTAAAAAAAGCCAGTAGGTTTTTCAACTCCTGGGGAGTCAGCTGACATTGGCTAAACTTAGCACCCTCTCCTATATGTTAAATTATTACTACACTCGCTAGTAATAATAAGTAAAGTTTTATTTTTACCACTGTATTCTGCTGCTTATGTTGTCTATTCATTTTTTTGTGTGTTCTCATGCATCTATTAATGTAAAGCTGCTTTGAAACAATTAATTATAATAAAAAAAAGAATTGAATAAATTTAATTGAATTCTGTAATTTGGTATATTTGTATGTTTATATATTTTTAGAAGATTGTTTTGTGAAAATCACAAAAAAATGCTGGCAGGCAACTTTAAAAAAAATGGCTGGCGGGGAATGAGTTAAAAAGTGGGTAAATTTAAAAAGTTTTCATGTTGTAAACTGGACTGTGAAAAGGTCTTTTTGTCCAGATACTGTAGCATAGTGAAAGTTTAAAGTCAGTTTGTACACTCAGGTATTTTCAATTCAGCGTTGGGTCAAAAATGGACGAGCCCAGCACGTTGGTTTATAATTTATCCTATGCTGGGTTGTTTCAACCCCAAATGCTGCGTTGTTTCAGCCCATTGTTCGGGCAAATATAAAAATTTTCTGTGTTAATTTAACCCAGTGTCTGGGCTCGACTCTTTTTGACTCAACACTGGGTTGAAAATAAGTGTAGATGTTCCTCATTTCATTTCAAAGAGGCGAAAAGTAAAATTATGCATGTCAAGTGTCTAACCATAGATATGCATTATAAAGGCTAGATGTCTCGCCTGCGCTGCATGCCAATTGAGTGGAACGTCCCCATTTGGCGGCCATCTTACTACAGGCAGCTCGATCACTCGTAGCATTGTGTTTAAATGGTGCATGTACTTCTAAATGACACTGCATACTTATACTAAAAAAAAAAATTATGAAACATGTTAAAGCATCCTAAATTATAGCCACATTAATAACGTTTGTAAGAAACCAAACCATTTGAAAATCGGTAGAAAATGCAGGTTCTGGTCATTTAAAAGTACATGCACCATTAAAACACAATGCTACGAGTGAGCGAGCTCCCTGTGGTAAGATGGCCGCCAGGTGATGATGTTAGAGACTCTGCCGTAACACATCTTAGCATTTATTATTCATATGTATGCGTCTAACGTTTTACTCATGTTCATTACAGGGATGTTACCATTTTAGATGTTTCAGCGTGAATAAGCAGCTTTAAGAAAATGTTTCGATACGCTAGTGAGGATGAAAAAGATTTTTGAATGATAACACAGTTTTTAAATGTATCTGGCTTAGTGAAGATGTGATGTGGGGCTCAGCAGCTGTGCAGGTGGATACAGTATAGCTTTAGACATACATAGACACTTATAGCAATACGTTGCTCGTCATATTGATAAGGGCTAAACAGCTCTATTAACACATACAGTAAAATTCAGCACTGTTGAATATATGAAAAGGTGTCAATCGTCAGTTGGCTGGTGAATTTTTATAAATATAGGCACAGCGCTGCACAGATCAATCGATGATTATGACATCAAAGTATAGTGAGAGCAAGTCGAGAACTGTGCTTATGAATTGCGCTCGCGGTACTTCAGCGTCATAAACCAGTCGCTCTGCGCAGAGCTGCGGGAAGTCGAATTTTACCAAAGCTGAAACATAATGTGCAAACATTACAAACTCACGACAGTACTCTGCATTTTAATGACGTTAAATTATAGAGACTGACTTGTATATACAGACAAATGAGGAGGATGAAGTGAAATAAGAATGGGTGTAAAAAAGAGAATGATCGAGTGAACAGAGAAGCTGTTTATTTTCTGGACAAAAAGCATAAAAATGTTGATTTTTTATTCTATGATCTGTGTGCAGTACAAAAGAACTCTGCCTCCAGTTTATTGTCAGAAATTTGTTTATTGTCATAAGCGATGGCAAAAACCCACGCTTGTCAAGCACAGAAATTGGGTTGTAAATGTTGTATGTAAATGTTATTGTGCTTTCCATCCAGAAAAAAAACGAGGCTCCCATGTTTTATTGAATGTGTTTATAGTCTTGGATTTTCTCATATCTGTTAAAAAACCATTTTGCACTTACATTTTTAAGTTAAAACAACTTGGATTTACAAGTTGTTTTACCTGGATTGACTACAGATGAGTTGCTGTAACTTATAAAATAAAGTTGATGTAACTAAATCATGACATTTACTATATATCGAGAAAACAGTTGTCCTCAATGTTTTTTAAAATAAATAATGTAGGGGGAGTAATTGATTCATTTATGAAAAGAGTGCGCCTCAAAACATTCATATCCTGCTAAATGTCGCTGGCCCGCCAGCGGGACGCCTACGTTTACTTCAGTATTTTGCATGTCAATTCTTATCTAATAATCACAAACTATATATCATTTGAAAGCTCTAAGAGTGTCATTTTCATTTATCATCAGCATTTTGGGAAAGGAATGACATAGTGAGAGCCATTTTCTAAAATGTCACGGGTCCACAGGTGGGCCCACATTGTTGTTAAATATTTGTAACTGTAATACCCTATTCTAAACCTTAAAATATTGAAAAACTATATATCATTGGAAAGCACTAAGAGTGTAGTTTTTATTTTATCACCATTATGGTAAAATTATGACGTAGAGAGAGTCAGTTTCCAAAATGTCACACAGTCACAGATAGACTCAATTTGTTTTTACATATGTTTTTACATATTTATAACAGTAAAACCCTACACTAAACCGAAAAAAATGTTGACAAACTATATATATATATATATATATATATATATATATATATATATATATATATATATATATATATATATATATATCACTGGAAAGCTCTCAGAATGTAGTTTTCATATTTCAAGGGGATCTAATGATAGATATAATGTAGTGACAGTTTTTGGTTACATGACCCCACCCCCCATGGGAATGCATATTAATTATTATATATTCATAACACTATATCCTTATATAAATCTTCAAAAAGGTTGACAAAGTATATATTGTTGGAAAGCTCTAAGAATGTAATTTTCATCTTTCAAAACGTTTTAGCAGTAATATTGATAATGCAGTGACAGTCATTTATTAATTTGTGGCAAGAGTATGCATCACACCGTTGACACCTAGTGGCCGTTGTTGGTAAAACCACAAAAACTTTGACACAAACCACATTTTTTGTGATTTTATCTAAAAAATTTGGATCACAACTATTTGAGACTTATGACTTTATATTTCCATCATTTCCTTTGTGAAACTTTTTTTTTTTAAATATGTTATTGCATTATTTTTATTTATTAAAATAAATTTAAACTGCTATAACAATTTGTCTGTTTTATATTTTCACCTCCACTTTCAGAAAAACCTTAAATCATCTTCTTTAAAACAAGAATGAGAGATTCTAGACCAAAAAAATGCCATATTCATTTGAAGGTGCCCTTCAATTTCCCCCCTCACACTCAAAAGGGGTGCGGTGACAGAAAAAATAAGTGCAAAAAGATTTTTTTGTCACTAGTTTTGTTTAAGAGTCTCTCTTCACATATTGTGCCCGTTTGTCATTCACTGCTTTTTGAAGCATCACCCTAAAATGCATGGTTGCCAGTAGTTTAGTACCATCAATAATACATGTAACCTAATTAAAGGCAAATAAAAAAGGACACAAAGCCCTTAGAGACAAGCCATTACTTCATTAATACATGCTTTCGAATCATAGCCTCTTCAGTCGGCGTCTTGTCGTGTCGACGCAGCTGAATGTTAAGACTAATGGATTGCACCGTGCAATTATCGCATGCGGCAGATCATTTATGGTCACTTACTTCACCCTCCTTTTCGCTAGTGCTATTCGAGGCATGCAAAGCCACGCATGGTAGAGTAAATGAAAATGAAAGTGGCGGGCATGGAGGCAGGCGACCATTAAATGCCTGCAATGTGAATAGGAGAGTGTCGCAGCGGTCCAGCAAAGAAGCGTGAAACACAGATAGCTATTTAACATCCTCTCACACTTGGTAGCACTGATTTAGGGTGAACGCTGTAATGACACGGATGCGCAAGCTGAGAAAATGCTAGAGACAAAGCCACGAGTTCACTCAGGCATTAACGCTTACTCGGTCTGCATGGTGGGAGAACAATGAGTGATTATGTATTGTGAAAATAACCATGGGAAGCAATTTTTCTCTTTTCACATAATGAGGAAATATTTTAAACAAGGAACTATGATTTCCAAGTGATTTTAACCGTAATAAAGGTTGCTCAGACGTTGTTTGATCATGCTTTTGTTTGTGTGAATGATTGGTTGCACTTTTACAGAATGGGACACGATTTAATGAATTGAGGCAAAATTAATTTATTAAAGCATTACAGGAACAGAAACTATTAAAAGAGTAGTGAAAGTGGCCAGTGTTCACTATGTCCCGAATGGTTATTTGGACTTGCGCCCTTCTGGAGTGTTTTTATTCATAAAAATGTACAATCACTTGACTCATATTTATCCACACATAAACCCGCATATTCTCTGCAGGGTCTAACCCAGCATTACGAGCCACAGGCAGGATACATCCAAAATAAAGGACCAGTCCATCACAGGGCCCACACACATATTCATATTCGCACACCTAAGGGCAATTTAGTGATCCCAATTCACCTTATCCGCATGTCTGGACTGTGGGGAAATGAGAGTACCCGGAGGAAACCCACAGTGACTCAGGACGAACATGCAAACGTTAGACAGCAAAACCTTTTGGCACAAAACAGGACTCCAAACAGGAACCTTGTTGATGTGTGACAACAATTATGTAAGATGTTATGTTGCTATTGTAAAATTGCCAATGTCATTGCACATAAAAAAAACTCCTACAGAGTTATAGACCTGAATCTGTATCCTGCAAGTGCTTGACACCATTGGCACGATAAAGCAATCATAATACATCATAACATTATTGCGAAAAGCAAACATAACACATCATAACCTCATAATGCAATCATCATAACACAACCATAACACAGCCTTGACACACATAGCATTGTAATGGAACATAACACCATAACACAAACATAACACATTATAACATTACAATGCAACCATAAGACATCATAATGCTTCCCTAACACATTATAACATCATAATCTAACCATAAGAAATCATAACATCATAATCCAGCCATCCCAGGTAAGTGCACTTGCATAGTTTACTTAAAGCAACACTAAAGAGTTTTTGCTCTTTGCACCCCCTACAGGTTGGAAGCGGAATTGTCCATTACCACTGTCGTAAATAATTTAGCCTACAGCAGCATAGCTGGCTCTGATTGGATTGTAGGTCTGCCGTAAAGCAAGTTTCTGTAGTTTTCACTCGAACTACAGGACCGCGACCCGACGGTTGGAAACTTCTTTAGTCCGGTTTTGGCCGATAGAGGGCTGCAAAGCGATTGTGAAAGTGCCGTTCACCCTGTTTCGGGTTAATGAACGACTTAAAATTTCCTTTGGTGTGTAAGTGTGTATTAGTACATGTTAACGATGTGCAAAATGTACAAACCTGAAAGTAAACAATGATTTAAGTCATCATCTACAACGTGAATCTCTTTTCTTGGACTACAACAAACACACGGATTGTTGGCAACAGTTTACTTCCTGGGATTGGTGATGTAGACAAGGCCGACATTATCATAATTCCTCCTGCTTCGGACTCACAGCCTGTAAGTTAACTCCTGTTAGCAGTCAGAGGTATTCAGACCAATCACAACGTACAGATTAGCTGGCCAATCAGTGACACAGCACTTTTCAAATCCGTGCGTTTCAGGAAGAGAGTGAAATCTGGAGCTACAAAAATGTACGGTATGTGGAACAGAATGTGTTTTTAACCATAAACCACTATAATATGTTAAAAGCTCATTTTAGTTCATATTCAATGTGTCTAAAAATAACACAAAAATGTACACTTAGATCTTAGGAAGTACTAAAGAAATTTTTTTAGCATATCAAGTACAAAGTTAGTGCATGAATATTGATCACTTTAAATACATTATGAAAGTGTACTTTCACCTGGAATAAGACTTCTTAACATCACAATGCGAACATCATGACATCATAACATATCATAACATCACAACAGAACTAAAACACATCATAACCTTATAATGCCATCATTATAACACGACCATAACACAGCCTTAATACACAAAACATTGTAATGCAAACATAACACATCATAACTTAATAATGAAACCATCATAATGCAATCATAACACAGGATAACATTACAACACAACCTAAGACATCATAACATTACAACACAACCATAACAGATCATAACATTACAACACAACCATAACACATCATAACATCACAATTATAACACATCATAACATCACAATCATAACACATCATAACATCACAACACAACCATAAGACATCATAACATCACAACACAACCATAACAGATCATAACATCACAACACAACCATAACAGATCATAACATTACAACACAACCATAACACATCATAACATCACAATTATAACACATCATAACATCACAATCATAACACATCATAACATCACAACACAACCATAAGACATCATAACATTATAACACAACCATAACACATCATAACATCACAACAAAACCATTGCACATCATAAAATCACAGCACAACCATAACACATCATAACATCACAATCATAACACATTATAACATCACAACACAGCCATAACACATCATAACATCACAACACAACCATAAGACATCATAACATCACAACACAACCATAACAGATCATAACATTACAACACAACCATAACACATCATAACATCACAATTATAACACATCATAACATCACAATCATAACACATCATAACATCACAACACAACCATAAGACATCATAACATCACAACACAACCATAACACATCATAACATCACAACACAACCATAATACATCATAACATCACAACACAACCATAAGACATCATAACATCACAAAACAACCATAACAGATCATAACATTACAACACAACCATAACACATCATAACATCACAACACAACCATTGCACATCATAAAATCACAGCACAACCATAACACATCATAACATCACAATCATAACACATTATAACATCACAACACAGCCATAACACATCATAACATCACAACACAACCATAACACATCATAACATCACAATCATAACACATCATAACATCACAACACAACCATAAGACACCATAACATCACAAAACAACCATAACAGATCATCACAACACAACCATAACACATCATAACATCACAATCATAACACATCATAACATCACAACACAACCATAAGACATCATAACATCACAAAACAACCATAACAGATCATAACATTACAACACAGCCATAACACATCATAAAATCACATCTCAACAATTACACATCATAACATTTAAATGCAACCATAACACATCATAACATCACAACACAACCATTACACATCATGAAATCACATCACAACCATCACACATCATAACATTTCAAAACACAGCATAACATCAAAATCATAACATTATAACATTACAACACAACACAACCATAACACATCATAACATCACAACACAACCATTGCACATCATCAAATCACATCACAACCATAACACATCATAACATCACAATCATAAAACATCATAACATCACAACACAACCATAACACATCATAACATCACAAGCATAACACATCATAACATCACAACACAACCATAACACATCATAACATCACAAAACAACCATAACAGATCATAAAATTACAACACATCCATAACACATCATAACATCACAAGAATAACACATCATAACATCACAACACAACACAACCATAACACATCATAACATCACAAAACAACCATAACAGATCATAACATTACAACACAACCATAACACATCATAACATCACAACACAACCATTACACATCATAAAATCACATCACAACCATAACACATCATAACATCACAATCATAACACATTATAACATCACAACACAACCATAACACATCATAACATCACAAGAATAACACATCATACATCACAACACAGCCATAACACATCATAACATCACAATCATAACACATCATAACATCACAACACAACCATAACACATCATAACATCACAAAACAACCATAACAGATCATAACATTACAACACAACCATAACACATCATAACATCACATCACAACACAACCATTACACATCATGAAATCACATCACAACCATAACACATCATAACATTTCAATGCAACCATAACACATCATAACATCACAACACAACCATAACACATCATAACATCTAAATCATAACATTATAACACAACCATAACACATCACAACACATCCATAACATATCATAACATTACAATGCAACCATAACACATCATAACATCACAATACGTCCATAACATATCATAATATTACAATGCAACATTTACAAAAAAAACAAAATGCAACCATAATAATACAATCATAACACAACCTTGGACATTTCTGAAGTTTAATGTTGAGGCTGGGAAGATAAACTTCACAGGCTTTTGGTCCTCTCTCGGCTGCTCTGTGTGATATGGGCTTTTTCTAAAGTAGGTTAGGACACTGTCCAAGGTCCTGAAATGTTTTCCTCTCCTTCAGATCTGTTTAGACAGCTGGTCTTTCAGGCTGCTCTGTTAAGACACTTCTATCCCTGTTAGCCAATAGGCCCTAGATTTGTTTGGTTTCTGGTGCCCTGAACAGCAGACCTAGCCACAAATCTGATCTATGTGGCTTTGAACAATTTCAGTGCAGCTACCGAAAAGACTTAGGTCATTTTTTACCATGCGCTTTCTTGCTTTTGTTTGGCAATGTTCCCGTGTGTCTTGTCATTATGTTTGCATATCTAGATATAGATTTAATTAGATTGTTCCCAATGAGCATGACACATGGGATATTTCCAGTTTGTACACAATACATAATTCTCTTTTATTTTCATTATCATCATTAATAACACATTTACACCAGAAGTGAAATACATATAATAGTTATATTTTTGCAGTTCCAACTGTACACTTACTAGCTTGCAATCTCTTTCTTCCTTCTTTAATAAACTGCCATTCAGTTTTGTGTCTTTAGGGAATTACACAAAATTCGGAAACAAAAACAATTATATGAAACAACTCACCGTTTTGTGTAGAACAGATGCCCATAAACAATTTTAGGTGTTCAGTTTTTCATCAGGCAGTAGAAATGTATTTCACGTTTATTAAAGCACAGATGAATGATGGAAACAGCTGCTATAAGTCAAAGAGAGCACAAACATATTAAATGTGTGTTGCAAATACTGGTTCATATAAAAGTCTCACTATCACAAATTCTTTAATGCACAATCTGTATAACATTATAACTATTTTATCTGGAAACATTTCAGTATCAAACACATATTTTGCATGAGTCTAACTTTCAGTATATTCAGTATTGCTGTTTTTGTATATTCACAAATTGCAAAATATTACTTTAAAGGTACAGTGTGTAAATTTTAACGGCATCTAGTGGTGAGGTTGCGAATTGCAACCAATGGCTCAGTCCACTGCTCACCTTTTGCTTTTGAAACACATAGAGAAGCTACGGTAGCCGCCACCGGACAAACATGTCATCGTTGGAGACAACTTAATAAAAACGTTTGTCTGTTAAGGGCTTCTGTAGAAACATGGCTGCACAAAATGGCGGCTTCCATGTAAAGGGACCCTCTTGTATGTTGATAAAACGTCTCATTCTAAGGCAATAAACACATAACGGTTCATTATGAAAGGTCTTTATACACCCTCTGATAATTTAGTTTTGTATAGTATTTTGCATTTCTGTCAAGAGATCCTTAAAAAAATTACACACTGCACCTTTAAAGCAATAATAATATTTATTGTCCCGAGAGTATGCACATGTATGTGAAGTTCTATCTCAAAATATCATATAGATAATTTATTAAAATTGCCAGTTTGTAGGTGTGAGCAAAAATGTTTTTGGGTGTGTCCTTAAAATGCAAATGAGCTGATTTCTGCACTAAATGGCAGTGCCATGATTGAATAGTGCAGGGTAAGGCCCGGTTTTATCCCCTTCTGACATCACAAGGGGAGCCAAATTTCAATGACCTATTTTTTCACATGCTTGCAGAGAATGGTTTACCAAAACGAAGTTACTGGGTTGATCTTTTTCACATTTTTTAGGTTGATAGAAGCACTGAGGACCCAACTATGCACTTAAACATGGAAAAGTCAGATTTTCATGATGTGTCACCTTTAATGCACAAACATACACTCAAAATAATGCAAAAAAAGCACGTATGTGTATGTGTGTGCTTGGGATAGGTTGTGCTGGCAAGAAAACGAGGAGCTATAAGGGCATCTCAGCCAATCTAGCTATTTCTACAGCAGCTCCTTGATTTATAATGAGAGAGAATTAGTGATTCCACTCTTTGCCACTGCAGCTTTAGTAGATTAAAAGAAATAATTTATACACGCACCATGAGTCAGTCGGATTATTGCAGTGCTGGGTGCCACCTCACCAGCTATTCAGACCGAGTGCTATAGGACAAGAAGACAACCATATCAATGATTTTACTCCACCACAGACAAAACGTGAAGTACCGTCCATTATTTTCAATGCTTTTCATGTTGCAACTTTAAAGGATGATGCCTGGCAAAACACTTGAGAGTAAATTAGACGCCTTGACTGCTAGACTGAGTAATGCACGAATGCTATAAGATCTGACCTCTGTGCTGTTCAATAACCTCATAACACAAAGGGATTTGTCAAGTTAAACCCCTTGCATTTGAAAAGTGTGCTTGCGTCAACAATTTTTACCTTTGCCATCCATATGAATAGACAGAAAAATAGTTTTTGTATGAAACTATTACAACAGGGCCATACTGAGATAGCTGAGATGAGCTGCATTGAGTCTTTGGCTATAGAAATGGGGTTGAGGTTTAGGATCACGGACACTTAACTGTATTATCTGTTGATATTGTTAATGTTGGACACTGAGGAACCAATGGAAACGTCAATGAAATTGTCCACAATAGATATTGGAGACAGCTGTTGTGGTTTAAATTTAACAATCTCCAATCTCAAGCACAGACCTATCTCAATGTACAGACAGTAAGAGTGGTTGTGTGGTACAAGGTCAACCACAACACTTATGTCCTCAGCAGATACAGACAAAGAGAAACCACTATTGTCAGCATTGCAATAACAATAGATGGAAAAGTCTTTATATGTTTTTTCACTGAATATGTCGTCCAAAATCCAACCATTTTACAGTCCAGTCTATCTAGCATTTAAAGCATAATTCTGGTATTTAACATTTGAGTCTCATTTCTGGTTTGTTTTGGATGAACTACAGTGATGGACACAGAAAGTCTCGTGTCTTGACTTTTTGACTTATTTAGAAGCGTCTCTTGACTGCTTCAGAATGGAAGTCAAGGGCCATGCACAAACATGTCATTAAAACAACACTTAACGTTCATTTTCAAAACTGTGCTACTCACCGAGTGGTTTGTAGTGTTTGTTGATGATTAAAAACAAATATTTGGCGCAATGTGTGATTTCAATCCGTGTTATTTGCTATAGTGGAACTATTTTTTCAGATACCTCACAACCGCGTATATACTTCCGCTCTACAGTCACAATCGAGCTCAACTTCAAACCTAAAGCTGGTCACTGAGCCATCAAATATGGGAAAAATTTCTTCTGAGAGAAACCGAGCGAAAAAAACTACAACCACATGTAAACAGACCCTTTTCTTTTTCCCGGCGGCGGGGTGATATATCACAGAAACTGTATTTCTCTACACAACTTGTTTTTAATCATCAACGAACACCACGCACCACTCGGTGAGTAGTACAGTTTTGAAAATGAACGTTAAGTGTTGTTTTAATGACATGTTTGTGCATGGTCATTGACTTCCATTCTGAAGCAGTCAAGAGACGCTTCTAAACGAGTCAAAAAGTCAAGACACGACCCATTGTCAAAATTTCAGTGTCCATCACTGTAGTTCATCCAAAACAAACCAGAAATGAGACTCAAAGTGTTAAATACCGGAATTATCCTTTAAACAAACCCTAACCCTAAAAATGATTATATTTGAGGAGTTCAGATGCAAAACATTTATTTTTTTTGTAAATCAGCATTTTTTATCAGGCTGTTATGTTTAGGTTCAATAATTTCACGTTAATGATAATGAAAGGTTAGTAGTCAGCCATGGATATTTTTTTCACCAATTTCACTTCCATTGAAATTTAACACATTTGACTGTCTTTCGCTGCAAAACCCTCTAAGTGTTTTGGAAAAAATATCCTTTTAAAAAATCCACTTTACAAAATCTTGCAAATAACGAAAGTCAGAATTCAAAATGCAAGAATTAAGAAACTAAATCGCAAAATGTTACAAATTTCTGCTTTAAGATGACTATTTAAGATAACATTTAATTCCATACTAAACTGTCATGATCCTGTCCCCTTGTCGTAGTTTCTAACTTATTCTGACAGGATCATGGCAGTCCCATGTGTTTTGTGTGTGAAGCTCATGGCCTTTCTGGCACATGGTTTGTTTTGGGTGCACCATGTGCTCTCCTGTTTCATGTCTTGACCCCCCGGCCCCTCATCTCCTCATTAATTTTCTTGTTCATTGTTTCATGACCTTCACATTTTTTGCTCCCTTATTTATTCTGTTTGCTGATTCGTTTTGTAAACCTTCCCTGAGTCAAGTCTACCTGAATCACATCTACTTATTCAAAGTGAAGTCTTTTGTCAAGGTCATTATTAGTTTCAGTCAGGTTTGTTTATTAGTGTGTTTATTGTTTTCACTTTATTTGCATCTCTGTGGGTTTTTGTTTTCCCTGTTTTCCGTTTAAATAAAGGCAGATCATGGATTCTGTTCCTGATTAACCATGGCACTCAACAATGGCTAATTTTAACTCTTTATTATACTGTTCTAACCCTGTTTGACATTCTTTACCTTTCTTTATATCGTTATTAAATAATCATGTTATAATTCATTAAGTTTTAATATTTAAGCTTGACCAGAGCATATTTCTGAAAGTATGGTGTACATATCATAGAAATGCACTAAGTAGAATTCAATGTAGCAATAATGTGACCCTGCCTATGAAAACAAACCTAAAGTCATTTTTTGAGATTGTACAGAACAATATGTCGAAATGTAATCCCGATATCATTAATGTTGATGCTCCAAACATTAGATTGGGACTTTAGCTTGGATTTCACCTGTCTAAAGTGACCCTGTGCCAAACATCACACCATTGTAGTGAAGTCAAAACCTATTATCCGCAATGTACATCTATCTAGCAGTGTCAGCCTCGCAAGATCAAGATCAGTCAGCATATCATGTGCGTCAAGGGCAATTGCTCCAGATCAAAAAGAACAAGCTGCTCCTTTACAATTGTCAGCCGGTAAATTATTATAACAGCACAGCGGCTGCACCATCATCTACCTGACATCTGAGCATAGGGAAGCTCTTGTATGCCTAAAGGTACCACTCTAATGAGAGATCATTATAGCAGGAAACCTTCAGCACGAGGGTACGCCGTAAAAACACTGATCCTTCTAAGCCCTCATAGGTGTTTCATGTCGGATAACAAGTCCGAACACTCGATCTGTTGTCGTTGATTTTGGACGTGTTCTGGCACCTTGACACTGACAGCTTGACTATTGCTTATAATTGGATGTTTCGATTAAATTAACTGTAGTGTTTCTCGTTGATTACACGTTAAATGTTAAATGGGTTGCTGGGTCTAATTGGGTCGGTCATTTGCATTAGGTTATTCTGGAAACATAATTCGGCTATTGATTTTGCAGTAAAAAATTGATGAGTGGGAGATTAGGAAGATTTGGCACGTTTGGCCTAAGGGTTAAGAGAGTAGGCTGTTGTTTTGGCCTTAAGGTGTAAACAGATGTGCTCAGGCAATGCAATTCCATTTGTTTTCATAGGTTTTCATACATGGATAGATGCTGAAATGTCAACCCAGTCTCACAAAAATTCATTATATAGTCATCTTTTTTTGTGATATTTTCACAAATTCCGCTGTTTTCCGTGATCGTATAACGGATTTCTGTTTTCGTGTGATTATCACGTATTTGTTACTCAACTGTTTTGTCCTATTTTCTTTCCATTGTCGCTTCGTTTTAGGGTTAGATTTACATAAAATGACATCCTTACCCAAAACCCAACTCTAACCCCAAAGCCAGGCAACATATAAAAAAATACATCAGAAAAAAATAGTATAAACCAATACACAAACTGACATTCTAAAGCAAACCCCAAATCTAACCCTAAACCGAAGTGACAATGGTATGAAAATAGGAAAAAGCAGTTGAGTAACCAATTTGTGATAATCACACGAAAACAGAAATTCATTATATGATATGATCACGAAAAAATGCGACAATTTGTGATAATATCATGGAAAAAGATTAATGGTGCATTCCGACCAGCCGCGGTAGAGGCGACAAAAATGCGCAATGCGCACACAGTTGGAAGCTTGAACATTTGAGTTCACTCGCTTCATTCGAGCGTAAAAGCCGCACATGAAATTCTTGTCATTCGAGAAATTCACGAGGAAATTCGCGTCATGGGAGGGGCTTCTGTGACTCCGTTGAGACTCCGCCACTCGGCTCGCTTCCTGTAATCACGTCACTACTACAGCAAGGTCCTGATTGGTTAACACGGCGCGGAAATCCACAGAAGTTCCGATTGTTCAAGTCTCGCGTTTCCCGCGGCAACGCTCAATTTGCGCGGAATGTGCCATCCACGCCTTCTGCGCTGCGCTCACCGTGTGTACTGTGCCGCAGGATGCATAATCTCGTCTATGCATTGACTTAACATGTAAATCACTCACGCTTGCCGCGTCTACCGCGTCTGGAGTAAACCCACAGTTAGGAGGTTATGCAGGGTTCAATGATTTGCGCGAGTAGATTACATACAAAGTCAATGCAAAGACGTGATCAGACGCGTCCTCGCGTGGAGCGATGCGGATGATGCGATATGGGCGGCGTGTTTACCGCGAAAATGCGCTATTCTCCTTAAACGTGTCTGAAAATATTGAACTCGATCAAAAATTGGCATGACACAAAGTTAAATCCCGCGAGTAATCTAGAGCGAGTAACGCGATGCCCCGCGTTTGGTGTGTACGTAGCATAAGACCTGAATGTCCACATATGTGGACATGAAATCTTTTTGATATTTGCACCATAATACTTAATTCTGTGTAACTGGAACCTGTTGTACACAAACATGGACAATTACACTGCTTTATGTTCTTAGAAAACAATTTGGTTATTATATTTATTGGTTCTTCCTAACCCCAAAATAGCTGGTAAAATCTGAAAAAAGACTAACCAAAACCCAAATCTTAGGAAGTTAAAAAATGTACTTGACTGTATCACGAACCTTCATGAGACTGTGTAGAAAATGTACAATAACAACTAGGGATACACCGATAGGATTTTTTGGGTCGATACCGATTTAAACAAACAACTTCTGGCCGATACCGACGCCCGATATTAAACACTTGTATACAATACTATACAGTTGGTCTATTAGCTAGTTTATTTCTGCATCAAATTCAACTGACCAACATAATAAGAGAGGCACAAATTAAGCTAAAACAAATATAATAAGAGATCATGACAACCTTCAAAGGTGGTTTTTGCAATTCAGCATTTATTTTATTAACAACATTAACTAATTTTTTACATATAATGGATTTCTTTATGCAGTTAATTAATAAACAATCGGATTCGGCCTTTCTCGTGCTATTGCCGATATGCCGATGGCAGGGGCGTTGCTAGACATAAAGCTCTACTGGGGCACAGGCCCCCAATTTTTTGCTCATTTTTTTTTTGAAAGCCTGCTGTGTGCGAGAAGTGTGCAACACTTCTATACAATGTCATTTGCTTAACCCACTATTCTAGTGCAACAGTAACTGCGGAAGATACATATATACAAGTATAATCTTCATCATACCTAACATTATTAACATGTTTGAAAGCATAAATGGCATAAAATGTTTGGAAATAATGACAGCAGAGAAATATTTTCTACATAATACAATGATAGCAATGATTAATAACTTATTTTTACAAGAATATTTTAAGAAACCAGTCATTTTATGACTGCTATACTAAATAATCTCAGTCACAGTTACTGCTAGTCCTAGAGTTAAATATTAGTAAACTAAATATTAATTTCATATCTCAAAATACAGAACAGTATAACACATACATCTGTTGATTTTCTCAGCAACGATGCAATTCTATAGACTTGATAAGAGGTTTTCCTGAGATTTTTCCTCTAATGTTTGAGACCTGACAGGGTGAGGAGTTCGTCTTACCTCCCTTAAACTCATCATCTATCCTTTCTGCTTCCCTTTCCCTGCTTTGCACAAAACATTTCTTATGTCCATCTACAGAAGCCAATAATGATCGAGTCAAAATAAGATTAGCATTATTATTTAGAAACTTACTTTAGTTTCGTTATGCTTTCATAAGCACTCGCGTGGCGTCACCTTTTGAATGTGGTTGTGCGCGGTGAACGCAAACGCGCACGTCCATGGATACATGCGTGCACGCGTCAATGCGACTGCTTCGTCGCAGCCTAAATTGGGTAACTACTTTGCATAAAGATCCGTTTTTGCCGCGATTGTCTTGTAAAGGAATACACTAGTTAACTGCTAAAATTTTAACTTGAGATTTACACCGGGGCACAAAAGATTTACACTGGGGCACGTGCCCCAGTAAAAGGGGTCTAGCGACGCCCCTGGCCGATGGTTTCAAATTCATCAAAAATTGGCCGATAAATATCGGCGGCCGATACATCGGTGCATCACTAATAACAACACATCGACAATAAAACATAAAAATATTGACAGCATCTAAAATAACACTGCTGTTGTACAGTTTAAACAACTTCATGTTTAAATCATGTTTACAAATCATTTGTTTACAGAATGTTAAATCCAATTAAAATTATTGTTTGAACAGTTTACCAATGAAAATAAATGAGTTTACCTTGGAAAAGGGCATTTTGTTGAGCATATTTAGCAAAAAAAAAAAAAAAACAGCATTTTTAGTAAAGATAACAAAGACTGCTTTTATCATCTGATGTATTTAAGCTTATCATCAATAATAATAATAAAAAACTTACTAATGAGTTGTTAGTTTGATTTGCTTAAATTATTTATGCAATTACAAACACATTTGCTGTAATTTATGCTGATGCATTTTTAACTGTTGCTGCTTTAGAAAATCACATTTTTGCCAGTGTGAACCAGTTTTTCTGGAATATTTAACATATTTGTCATATATTATGAACATGAATAATTTGTTAAGCCCCTCAGTATTAAATAATTTTAAATATTTGCTTTGTAACTTTTTGTATTTCCCTCCTGACATGACAAAGTCCATGATGAATTAATGAAAAGCAAATAGACATAAATGATTTAAACACTTCTTTTGCAGCTTTTAGTTAATTTGCCAAGGACATTTCGAAGCAGGACGTCGACCGGATCAATATATTTGACCCTTAAGACAGCATTTACTCATTCCCAGAGTCAAGTCAAGTGTACCACAGCTACTCCAGTATCTCCTTAATGCTTACTGTCAGGCATCAGGGTAATTATATTCACTTATAATGAGGCTGAATACATTTCTCACTCATCTCCAACCTAAGCTTCACCATGGATACTGACTGGATGCTGAACACGAACAGAGATCGCACCGAAAGACGTCTTTATTAACTCAGACTGTGTCAGGAAGAAAAACGGTGGATGTTGATCTGAAATCCAAGAGCACTTTAGTGCTAAGAAATACAGCATGACTGACAATGAGATTGGGTAGATGGATGTGTGCATGGGAATGTCTGTCTGAATGATATTCCAATTAATGGAAGTATGCCACCATTACTTGCAATGTAAATATGTATTCAAACCATAGTCTTGTAAGTTTAATAGCCGTTTCATTTACATGTACTGTATTGGTATAAATCAACATGTTTTGACATCTGAATACTGCACATTTATACTTTTATATGCTTAGATTATAAAGCATATCACATCCTATTCTGTCTATCCACTTTTTTCGAAATGTTAATAACTGAACTGTATCATAGTCATGACTGTGTACGTTTAATAGCTGTTTTATGTATATGGAAATGCAATATTGGTATATTGCGGTGCATGAACTGGTACACATAAATACAACTGAGAAATTAGGACAGGCTGTAATTTGGTCTACAACAACATCTGGGTCATTTCAGCCATTAAACGGCTGGAAGAGAAATGACTCAAACCCTGCGTATAACACTGTACATATATAATATGAGAATGCATAAATATATAAATGAATTTGTAATAGGAAAATGCAGAACACACAAAAGAAAAACAAGAAAATGTGTGAGAAAAGTCATTAAACTAATGATTAGAGTGGGGAAAGAAACAAATGTAGATCATAAATTGTTACCCTATCAGAATGCCTCTGTTAAAATCCCCACCTGTCCTCTTTACAAATTCAATATCAGCTTGATAGTGAAGAGATGTCTATTCATTGTTCTGGTATAGATCATTAAAAGTGTGCTTTTTACATGTATAAATATAGCAAGGACAGACCTGAACTGACCTGGAGCCACACACTATAAATAAAACAACAGACAAATAACATATAAACGGTGTAAAAAGACAGAATTTAGGTGGATCATTACATTTTGATTTTCTTATGTGGTCTAAATTGTTCTCTATTTGTGCTCAACTTTGGATTACATTTGATAAGCAGCAATTTTTGCAACAATCTGACTTTCAAGGTCTGATGGAAATTTGCCTCACCAGGATGCCTGAGCCAGATCAATAGCAACTCGATAGCGTCAGTACCCATAATGCAACAGTCAAGGACTGCTTTTCTGTACAATTTCACTGCTGGATAGTAACGACATGGTAATAGGTCAAAAAGAGAAGCAAGATCAGTTATTTTCTGGTCAACTTAGAGATTCGGAGTTGTACTAAGTTTTACATGATTGAAATTCTTTTCTCCTCACAATGAGGCAATTAACCTCTTGACTCAGGCCGAAAGCATTAAATCAAGACTTTTCACATTCTCAAGTACTTTCTGGGCAAAATATTAAAAAGCAAGCGTATAATACAGACATACCAAATAGTAATCGATTGAGCTACAGGAATATTCGTGTACACTACACATATATCAGAATTATAAACAAAGCCTTTGATTTGCTTTTTAGAATGCAACGTTGTAAAAAATTATTTGTTGCACTTAGGGTTGTGCTGATAGGCGATAGTATCATGTGTCGATGATCTTCAGACATATCGCCAATATAGCATCATCATAGTTTCACATTAACATGCGCATATTGCATGCTTTTCTTTGTATGAGAGGGTTTGTGGGCTTCACTTTGCGCAAGAGAGAGCTTGTAATCTGCGTGGATTCCTTCTTGCACGCACCTGGACTTAATGCCCATGTCCTGGGCTCTTGCTCTGACCTGTATTTGCATGGCATGGACTCCTTCTGTAATGCACATGATTCGGACTCTTCCTCACACATGAGCTTGTAATACACCCGGCTCTGACATTTGCTTGCACTAGAGAGATAGTTAGGAGTGCAGGCACGCAGGAAATTTTATGCAGGGTTCACACCAGACGCAGTAGAGGCGGCAAGCACGAGTGATTTACATTTTAAGTCAATTCAAAGATGTGATTAGGCATGATGCTGCGCGAATGGCATGCCGCAAGAAACGCGCAAGTTGAACAATCTGAACTTTGGCAGATTTCTGCGCCGCGTTAACCGATCAGGACCTTGCTGTAGTAGTGACGTGATTACAGGAAGCAAGCGGAGTCTCAGCGGAGTCACAGAAGCCCCTCCCATAATGCGAATTTAGATTGACTAGAATTTCACGCGCGAATGAAGCTAGTAAACTCAAATGTTCAAGCGTCAACCTACACGCGAATAACAAATTTTTGCCTCCTCTACCGCGGCTTGTGTGAATGCACCATTAGAGCGCCTGGGCTTTTATAATGCGCTCGGATTAATGGCATCAGTTTTAAGAAGGTTGCGGTCATGACAGTGTTGCCCTATTGGCGATCTCATAGGCTGACGATAGGACGATCTCTAAATGGGGCATATTGGCCAACACTAGAAGTCAATTCAACTTTCTTTACTAGTGAGGAGTTGGTATAAATAAAAAAATTAATAATAAGTTGAATGAGTTTAAGTTATTACAACTTTATTTTTATAATTTATGTAGTCAAATAGTCAAAAAAGTTCAAATAACTTATTCATTTAAGTTGTTTAAACCTGAACATTTAAGTGTCTGCGCCAACTTTTTAAAATGTCTTGGTTCCAGAAGTATTCTTAAGACTTACATTTCTTCAATTTTTGCAATTTAAGTCAAATTATTATTAAAAATTAAAGAGTAGAAATCATAATACTAGGATTTTAAAGTAAACAGCACAAAAAGATAAAGACTATGCACTATACTCTCTATAATAAATACATTAACTAATATGTTTAATTTACTTAAAATCATTCAGATATATGAGATTTTTGAGATTATAGGGAGAGTTCACCCCAAAATGAAAATTGTGTCATTATTTCCTCATCCTAATGTTGTTTTAAACCTAAAATATTATCTTTTGTGTTTAGCGTAAGGTTTAGAACAACATGAGGGTGAGGAAATGATAACAGATTTTCATTTTAGGGTGACCCATCCCTTTAATGCACTTCTATCAAGTTTTGGTCTAGTATATATAGAAGAACAGATGAAGAAGAATGCACACAAAACAGTTTATCCAATTATTCATACAGTATTGTTTCTGCTGTTCTCATACAGCCCTATCGCATTGAATCATTGTCCATCAAAGCTTGAGAGCAAAAACAGCACATTTAGATGAGAACCATAATAAGACAAGTCCTAAAATTAGTATGCAACTGGGAGTCTGATCTCTTTGTTTACTGGCCCCGTATACGTGGATTAAACATAATGATGTGCCAATGGAACAACAATTTATTCAGTAATTGTCATCCTTGCGGTCAGGAAATTGCGAAGGTCATAATAGATTGTGACAGTTTATAATTTATTATTATTACCTAGATTAATACACAGTATACTGGCCCGAACCACAGCAATCGGTTCAAGTCTCCAGACGATCCATTATTTGTTTTCTTATTTGTTGGAAAATAGGTCACAGAAAAGATGAGGCCTACAATTTTCCACAGGGACATTTACAATTTGGAACTGTAAAGGCATTTTCTGTTGGACCTTTACATGCAAATAGCTGAGTAAGTGAAGTTAAAGTGTTCGTACCAGCAAAATCTTTGGTTTGTAACTGAGATTCAGTGCGGCAGAAAAAAGTTTTTGGAAACTGAGGGACCGGTGGCTGTTGTTAGACTCTTGAGGTGGTTAAATAATTCATACTGTTAGTGGAAGGCAAAACAAACCTAATGGAAAACACCAAAAAGGGATTTTGCTTGAGTTTTGTTTCTATCAGAGTTTGTAAAAAATAATGTCCTCTTGATTTTGCTAGTTTGTTCAAATTTAGCATTTATTGCATTACTTTTCTAAATGTACAAGCTTTGGCCAGGATGCTAATTTTGTGCTAAAAGGATTTTTGTTGGAATATTTTATTATTTTATACTATGGGGCGGTTTCCAGGACAAGGTTTAGATTATTCCAGGACTAGGCCTTAGTTTTATTAGGACATTTAAGTAGTTTTTACAAACATACCTTACATAAAATCATTACCGGTGTTGTGTTAATCTGCAATACCGCGATTATCCACTAGATTTATGGCAAAAATCTGAAGCCAAGACGTTATTTCCTAATTTTAACCTTTGTGTATGTTTTGATAATTGTTCTGAATTTGATCTCAAACAAAATTCCTTCACAAAAATCCAATTATTTCAGCTTTTCGCTATTTTTATTTATTTATTTTTTTTAAGAAAAATACCCATATTTAAGAGTGTATAAGCAGAAAAAATATAGATAGGATTAAACTTTTATTTTATTTTTTCGTTTTGTTTGTTTATTGTTTGTTTGAAAGCAGAGGGTCTGTTCTTTCATGTGATATATTTGTATGTTTATAGTTTTGGAGGAAATGTTCCTGGAAGGCATTTTTCGAAACTTTTGCGAAAATAACAAAAAATGCCGGTGGGCAACTTTTCAAAAAGTTAAAATTCCACCTCTGTCAAAAATAAGATACTGATATTAACTGAGCGTCATCACAATACACTAAGAGAGTTTTGCATCTGAGCTCTTCATATAATTCTAAAAAAATATGTAGATAATGATATTCATGAGATGCACGGATACAACATTTCTCTGCCAATATCGATTATTAGAAGTGATATCCAACGTTAGCTGGTTTTATCTTTTATACTTTCTTTAAAATTAATGAAACTTAATGTCACAATTTTGTAAGACATCAAAATAAAAACTTAAATTTAAAGGAACACACCCACATTTTGGGAATTTGGCTTATTCAAAGTATCCCCCAGAGTTAGATAAGTTCATACATAACTTTCTCATCTCCGTGCGTGCTGTAACTCTGTCTGACGCAGCCCCCGCTAGCTTAGCTTAGCACAAAGGCTGAAAGTGAATGGCTCCAGCTAGCATACTGCTCCCAAAAAGTGACAAAAATAATGCCAACATTTTCCTATTTATGTGTTGTGATTTGTAAAGTCACACTGTGTACAAATAACATTGTCATATGAGACATAATCTTTTAACAGTATACATACTGGGAACTATATTCTCAGAAGGCGAAGCACTGCTACTTGGGCGGAGTGATTTGCACAACTTTGACTCCTCACCATGGGGCCTCCTAGTATGAATACTGTAAAAAGATGTCTGTGTGACATATGACCTTGTTATTTGGGTACACGCTGTGACTATACAAATCACAACATATAAATAAGAAATGTTGGCGTTATTTTGTCACTTATTGGGACGCTATGCTAGCTGGAGCCATTCACTTCCAGTCTTTGTGCTAAGCTAAGCTAGCGCGGCTGCGTCAGACAGAGTTACAGCACGCACGGAGATGAAAAAGGTATGTATGGACTTATCTAACTCTGGGGGATACAGTGAATAAGTTAATTCCCAAAATGTGGATGTGCTCCTTTAATGGCTTTTACCAGCTGATACAGATTGTTAGCCAAAATAATTGAAGAATATTTACTGAAAAAAAGAATAAGTTAATAATGTACAAGGATATGTAAAAAGAATATAGATGTATATACAAATAAGCATTAAATATTTATTTATTTATTTATTTATTACATATTATAGATGCATTCATGCCTAAATAATTAACAAAAATATGCTTTGCATTTAAGTGGTACTTATTACACTATTTGCATATGGGTTCATTTGGCATAAATTGTTTTTGTGTTAAATAATTATTTATTTGTAAATTATAAATGGTAGCAAATTAGTAAAGTCCAACCCTGTCCAGTTTAATAAAAAGTGCACTTCATCATCACATGGAAAATTTGGTGCTAAATTAACTGCAACTTCATTATCACTTCGACTGATCGGCCTTTGCTATTTATTAATGCTGAGGCCGGCCTAGATATTGTAACACACCAAGTCAGGTCAAGGTTAACATAAATAATAATTACTAGGATTTGTTTTATTATTTTCTAAATGCTGCTTCTGCAAGCATGAAATCAAACTAGATTTGTTTACACGAGCCACATAACCACAGCAAAACACACTAAAACGCTCATTGTATCCATTGTATCCTACTATCTATAGCTCTATGATTTCATGTCAGAAAGCCTGTAGGTCTGCTGTCAAACATATTTAGTCTAGTTATATCGTCACCAAGGTAACTGTATGGTAATCCTGTTTACCTCTGTGGTATTTTTGCAGCACAAACAAAGCATTACCAAACTACATAAAAAGTTCAAATGCAAAACTTTTACCCAAGTTAATTTGTGAACATTTGTTTTCACAAATGTCATGGGTTCAGTGTCCGGGGACCACATATGTTAAAAATGTTTATCTTGAATGCACTGTAAGTTGATTTAAAAAAAAGAAAAGTTTGTGGGATGCATAATTTCACTAAGATTTTAATGAAAGAAAACATATTCAACCTCTGTCCAAAGTTCCCAAGAGACAGCAAGGGATGCATATCATCAGCATGCATGTAATAGTAAAAAATGGCTATTTAGTATTCCAGTATCAGTCGACTATCATGCAATGCCCATGCCGTCCCACATTATGCTAATGTATATTATAACTGTGATTAATCACGTACGATCAACACAGGTACAGGGACAAAACGAAGAATCGCTAATGAGCCACTTTCCTAAGGGGCTCCTTTGCTCGAAAACAGATGACACATGGCAACAACAGCCACTCCGGGAAGGGATTCATTATAGTGTTAACAGCTTTATTCATCTCACACACTATGGCAGGGGGCCTTTGTGCTCCCATAACTAGTGATGTAAAAATAATATCCAGGCTCCTCAGGTACATTGATGGAACAATGCACAAATATGGGGGATGTGGAGTGTTTCGGACTTCCTTTTATTCCAATCAAACTAAGGTGACTTTAAGTATCATCCCATCTTAGTGAAAAGAGCCAATCATTGCTTCACACTGTATTTGCCCGTCTGCTCTCTTAAACTCACTTGTGCTTTAAGACCTCAACTGAACTCAAGCGAGAGAAAAAGAGACTCCACCTTTATTCACTGATGTGTGTTGGACTGTTGCTCATTTTGAACTTTTGATTGTTTTCCCATCCCCAAAAAATGCATTTCTTCCCTTGAGAAAACACACTATTGTATGTATTGTAAAATTGTTGTGATGTTCTGACTTCAGCCTTTTGGCAGCTAGAAAATATATATTTACCGGAAAATGTTGTCTGCCAATTTTTTCCATCTATCAGGTTGCTTTCGAAAAATGAGTGTGAGAAATGTATGTGTCAGGAAAGAATTCATCATAAAGAGCAGCTTTTAGCTTATTTACTTCGGCTATTCTAAAGTTTTCTGGGTTGATGGATTGAAAATCCCTTTTCCCCTTTCCATTTAAATGGCCCTTTCTTTCCCTTATCATATTTTAAAAGCCTTTTTTGCTTTTCATATACATTTTAGTTAAGAGTTCATGATATTTTCATTATAAAATGAAAAGATGGAATTCAATTTAAAAATATATATTGTATACTAATATACGACCCTGTAGTTATGGTGTTTTTGAAAAAATAAATATAAAACACATCATACTTTCATATACATTACATGAAAAAGAGAACTGCATATTAAAATATTGTTTAATATTTGATGGCAAGCTGAACTCAAATGCAGCTTTATTTACATTACAAACAAACAATGAAACAAGAAGATTTTTACAGTAAGTTCATTTTAGAAAATTGAAGCATTGGCGGACTAGGGACATGGAACAATAGTGGGTCTGGGCCGTGGAGCATTGGCGGGCTGTGAAGCAATGACGAGCCTTGGCTGTGAAGTGTTAGAAGGCCTGGTCCATGGAGGACTGGAGGACCCGGGCTGTAGAGGACTGGAGGGCCTGGTCTGTGGAGCACTGGAGGACCTGGGTTGTGAAGGACTGAAGGACCGAAATGACTGGAGGACCTGCGCCGTAAAGAACTGGAGGGCCTGAGCCATGGAGGATGGAGGACCGAAGGACTTGGTCCGTGGAGAACTGGAGGGCCTGGGCCGTGGAGCACTGGAAGGACCCGGGTTGTGAAGGACTGGAGGACCCAGGTTGTGAAGGACTGGAGGACCCAGGATGTGAAGGACTGGAGGGCCTGGCCTGTGGAGCACTGAAGGACCTTAGCCATGAAGAACTGGAGGGCCTGGGCCGGGGAGCACTGGAAAACCTGGGTTGTGAAGGACTGGAGGACCTGGGCCGTGGAGGATGGAGGACCGAAGGACTGGAGGACCTGGTCGGTGGAGCCCTGGAGGGCCTGGGCTGTGGAGCACTGGAGGACCTGGGCTGTGAAGGACTGGAGGACTGAAGGACTGGAGAACCGAAATGACTGGAGGACGTGGGCCGTGGAGCACTGGAGGACCTGGTCTGTTGATATTGCAGGACCTGGGCTGCGGAGCACTGGAGGACCCGGGCTGTGAAGGACTGGAGGACCCGGGTTGTGAAGGACTGGAGGACCTGAGCCGTGGAGGATCGAGGACCAGAGAACTGGAGGACCTGGTCCGTGGAGTACTGGAGGACCTGGGTTGTGAAGGACTGGAAGACTGAAGGACTGGAGACCCGACATGACTGGAGAACCGGGGCCGTGAAGAACTGGAGGGCTTGGGCCATGGAGCACTGGAGGACCTGGGTTGTAAAGGATTAGAGGATCTGGGCCATGCAGGATTGAGGACCAAAGGACTGGAGGACCTGATCCATGGAGCACTGGAAGACCTGGGTTGTGAAGGACCGGAGGACCTGGGCCATGGAGAACTGGAGGACAGAAGAACTGGAGTAAGTGGGCCGTGGAGCATTGGAGGACCTGGTCCGTGGAGAACTGGTGGGCCTGGGCTGTGGAGCACTGTAGGACCTGGGTTGTGAAGGACAGGAGGACCTGGGCCATAGAGAACTGGAGGACCGAAGGACTGGAGGACGTGGAGCACAGGAGGACGTGGGCCGTGGAGCACTGGAGGACCTAGGCCGTGGAACAATGGAGGACACGGGTTGTGAAGGACTGGGGGCCTAAAGGGCTGGAAGACCTGGGCCGTGGAGGACTGGAGGGCCTGATCTGTGGAGCACTAGAGGACCTGGGTTGTGAAGGACTGGAGGACCGAAATGACTGGAGGACCTGGGCCGTGAAGCACTGGAGAACTTGGATTGTGAAGGATTGGAGGACCTGGGCCGTGAAGGATAGAGGACCGAAGGACTGGAAAATGTTGGCCATGCCGAACTGGAGGGCCTGGGCAGTGAAGCACTGGAGGACCTGGGCCGTGGAGCGACTGAGAGCCTGGGCCATTGATCAGCTGTGTGGTGAGCAATGTTTAGCTCTTGTGTTTTCTCATTGATATATAAATCTAAACAATATTTATTTGCCATGAGCTTGTATTCTCAAGCTAATTATCATTATGATTATTTTTTAAATATTTGATTAGATATATAAAAAAAAAGATTCTAAGATATGGTGCCAGATTAATTCAGACTTTTCAAAGTCTAGTTAAGTCACACTAAATGAAACTTTTTCAGGAATTCATTAGTATTCAACAGGCTAGACTCTCCAAATACCATCTTCCTTTGCAAAGATTATTCCGATTATATTTTGCTCTTTGTGTGTTGGCAAATCTAATTAATTGGAATGAACCTAAACTCACAAGCTTATTTTCCCACTCATCCTAGTTTGTATACAAGTTGTATCTCCCTTTAAAGTTGCAGAATAGTCGCTCACATGCTCTGGAGAGGTGAGACCTCAAAACATAAAACAGCTTTTATGATCTCCATGCTTATGTGACCTTGAGAACACAGTCATGGCAGATTCAATGCAAGCATAAAATGTTTTAATTAAAGTTGAGTTGCTTAGCCGAGGACAAATCAGACTGTGGTTAACATTCCCTTAATCAATTCAATGTGATTTATTGTTGTTCAAAAACGTCAGTATGTTTATTCTTAAATATATATGAAAGGTCATAGTGGCTTTTAGCACGGATGCTGAACCAGCCTCCCCCCTTGCCTTTCTGTATTCATAATATGCATTACTGGGATTTATAATAAACTGAAGTGTATTGGCCCCGGTTGCCCATGTGCATCTGTAGAAGTAGACCACAGACCTCTTCAGAATTAATGGGACACATATTTGGTCCTGCAATATGTTTCCTTCGAGTCCTGCAAATAAATCTATTTACCAGCTTCTAGGCTGCATATGCTGGTAGTTCTGTGCCGCTGTATATTTCCCTTTTCTTTTTAATTATGGCGTACGTTTTGCTGATGGGGATTTACTGTGTATATATTTGCTTGGTTCAGTACAGCATATGTTATTTGTAGAGCTATGAACACAGACGCCAAAAGTTTTCATTGGAAGCTACCAAACCTTTAGGGTAATTTGATTTTAAATCAAATCATGTGCTGTTATGTTGGGAAAACGTATGCAGTTTTTGTAAGACCGCACAGAAGTCATTATGGGGGGAATGGGATAGACTATAAAAACTGACAATGAGATATCAAGAGGACCAATCATAAAAGACAAACAAAAATTAGGATTTTGGAGATGTAGAGTATTAAAATGAATACAGCAGGTTATTAGCATTTGTGAATACATAAAGATTTCAGGAGGCTCATTGGTTGGGTTTTCAATCCTTGTGAGATGCTGGACTCAAGCATCTGCTATCTTCAGGGTGCTACTTCTATGGCTTAATCTTATATGCTGACATCTCTCTCTGTGCCTGTCTCTCTTACTGTCTTTCCAGCGTATTGACTTACCCTGTCATTGACAAATCAAGTTTGAGGAGAAAGTTCATTTCCCAGAATTCAGGGTTGGATTGGATTTAGCCAGCAGAATGCTTTTGATTGACACAAAGTGTCATTACAGTGGAACAACACTGGTCTGCACAAATCAATTGCACTGGCGGGATGGGGGATTGAAGGGGGGGGGGGGGTTGTTACCAGTCAGATGGGTATATTCTGAACAACAGCTGCCACTGTTGCTAGTTTAATTGCTTTGCTTGTCAGTTCTGCCCCGCGCATGCTAAATGAACGCTATGTAATGAATATTTTACGGAAAATGTGAAGCGTTTCAAATATTATCTGTGATTGAATACATTACGTTGTTATCTGTTTCACGGCGGTATGTTTTGATGTTTCATAATTGAGAATTGAGGCATCTCTAAGACTGAAACAAGGCCAAGAGTTTAAAATTACCCACGATTAAATTACAGTCTAATTGCAAGCTAAACATTTGTTTCCTTATTCAGAAATAGACATTGGGCAAAACCTGGGCAATTCTTCCCAACACTAAACTTCACTTTACACTCTAAGCAAAATGTAATGTTCTTACACCAATTTTAAAGTCCCACTGTGGATTTTTTTTTATTGTTTATATGTCTATGTGATGTTTTTAACGCTTTCCCCGCCAGAGTTTTGTAAAGTTGCCAGCCAGTGCCAGCATTTTTTATGAATTTCACAAAAGTTTAATGCCTTCCAGAAAATGTTTTTCTTTAAAGGTATAAACATACAGTATATAAAAAAAGCTGAGATAATTGCAGTTTTGTGAAGGACTTTCATAGATCAGATTTAGAAAGATGATCAAAACATACACGGACTTCTTACTGTTTGGCCTGAGTGGATGCTTCCGGGTTTATAAGTTAGGTAAAAGCTCTACCTAGTGGATAATAGCAGAAATACGGATTGCCGGAAAAAATCGTCATTAGCAGGGAAGCATTTTCTCTTAATTTACGAGTTACTCCTCAATGGTCGGAAAAGAGATCATCATAAATCACATCAACACAGTTGAACACATGGATCAGTAGTTCGAGTCATAGACAATATGTATGGATGCCACATAGATTCGGTGCTGAAACAATTGCAGGACTGCTGCTTTAGCTCTGCTCTGTGTTGCTCACACATGCAGGGTAAGTGCTGTAAACTGTTAACATCAGCGTTTATCGGCTTAAAATTATATTAAACCCATGATTTACTCACCCCCAAGCCAGTTATTTTAGAAAATGTTTTAAATCTTTCAGTTAATCAAATGTAAAATTACAGGGTCCACTCCTTTAAGTCCAAAAAATGTGCATCCATCCTTTACAAAATAAATCCAAATGGCTCCAGGATGATAAACAAAGGCCTTCTTGAGGGTTATCCGTGCAATGTTGTTATAGAGATATCAATTTTTAAAACTTTATAAACTAAAATAACTAGCTTCATCAATTGCAATTTATGGTGATGCGCTACCTAGATGATGACGGCAGGCACAAAAAGCTATTCACAAACCTATTAGTGACATCATGGACACTACTTCAATATTTATTACAGTCTATGGTTTTAATTGATAAACTTCTTGACTACAGGGAGACTTTAATACTTCTTTATTAATTTTAAATAAAGGGTGAAGACATCAATAGCCTTAGACTGGACATCAGTTATAGCAGACTTATCAGGATTTTTTTTAAATGCAACCCATGCACAATGTTGACATTCACCTTTAAGTTTCTAGTTTAAAAACCAACATTTAGTCATTGTACCAGTAAATGAGTGGGAAGTACTGCTTTTGTTCGAGCTAGAAACAAAGCAAAGGTGTCCTTGGCTTGCCCGAATGAAAGACAATATGTAAACAGCTCCATTTATCATACAGGTCAATGTCATAATTATATCTTTGGTTTACTTATGGCAGTACTGACATTTGCCCTTGTCTTGACGAGAAAAGATCAGAGTAAAAGCCTATAGATGAAACCGATCACAGAGAAACAAAACAAGTCACAAAAAGGTCCATATCACTGACCCACTAGACCTTCACAGTACAAAAAATATATGAGCTCCTTACAGGAATCCTGCTCTATTTGCTGGGAAATGAAATAAAAATTTTCAAATGAATCAAATGAATGACATAGACCAAGAATACTTTAAATATGTTGGTATGCCATTTAAACCTAGAAAATATGTACCTCCTCCGCAAAAACTTAAGGCTAAAGAAGCACTTCACAAATGTAATTTATTCGTTGAATACGAAGCAGATTGCAAAAATTCTGATATTCAATAACACACTTTTTTTTAATAAAATAACAACCACCTCTGATTTGATTGCAGATGTTGGTCAATTGCACTGAATCTCCTCCCAAAAGTTTGAGACACACTTATGATTTCACAGAAGCCCACAGTATCACATCTTGCGTTGTCACATCTCAATCATGTTTAGCTGTGTGGGTCAAATCAGCTCACATATTATTCTCATCAACAAGCAGCGCCGCTGTATAATCAACCTGACATACCATCTGTCTGAACGTCACCGCCATCTGCACCGCAATCAGTTCTTACCCCTCAACCCTCAATCCCTAACATTGTGTCACTAATAGCCACTGTGTTGCTAATTAATGCTATCGTATGAGGGGAATAATCAACAGATGGCACCACTGGATAAAGGTGAAGCAGATTAATCTCGTGTGCGGATAAATTCTGTTGATCCCGAAGATCAGTGTTTCTTGATTCCAAAATATTGTCAACATGGGCAGCGGAAGATCCCAAGAGAGTGTCTGTAAAGTGTCCGTTTGGCACGCGAAAAACACTTTTAAGTTGGATCGGTTAGGTCTATTTTGATGCCAGTGCAACACTTAAAATGTGTCCATATAAACATGTTGATGTATGAGAAACAGTGAGAGAATTGAATGAGCTGTGTTCCCCAAATAATATACCGTAGTTTTTCTTTTACCTGTGAGTAGTGCTTTTAGTTCAAAACAAGCTGCCAGGTTGAACTACGCTGGTGCTGCAGTGTTCAGCAGTGCCCGAATGGTTATTAGCTGTGCATTTACATTTATGCTTTTATCCAAAGCAACTGACAGTACATTCCAGGTAAAAAAAAATATCAGTGTGTTCCCTGGGAATCAAACCCATGATCTTTGAGCAGCTAGTGCAGTACCCAAATGCTGCATATACACGAGAGGTCTCATTTATAAAGCGTGCCCACATATTTAATCGTAAAGTGTGTGTATGCAAAAATTCACGGCAACGTTTACATTTATAAAAACTGTCTTTGACGTGGCAAAGTGCTTGGCGCCACGTCAGGGTCTGAGAAAAGGTACGCACTTTGCTTGTCCGATTACTGCAGGTTTTTGGAAATATAAGCCATTCTTGCTGCTCGAAAAGAATTTGAACATTGACAGGTGCTGTTTTATGTGTCAATGACATTAATTAGGCATCGTTTAAAGGCGGGGATCTGAAACTGCTCAGCTGCGCACCAGTTCAAGATCATTTGCCATTTATAGATTTCACATCTGAAAGAAAGCGCTACATGTGTTTTTTTTATGTTCGTTTTATGACTCAAGCATATGCATTTTAGAGAAATTATCGTGAGATCAAATTTAGGATGATTCTGACGCAGCATTTTATAATTCAGTCCCAAGAAGTGTAATTAACTATTTGCACAAGTAGAGTTTCGCCTTAAACGTGTTTTCTGTGCAAATTGAAAATATTCAACTCAAGCAGAAATTTGCATGACACAAACTTAAATCCCATGAGTAATCTATAGTGAGGAACGTGATGTTTCGCTTTGGTACGCAGCATAACAGTTGAGCTACAAGAACACAGAAGTGGTGATGCCATGTCAAAATAACCCATACCCAAATTTTCATGTTATTTGATCACTAGATTATGGTGGGGTTTTGGTATTTTTTATCCATTACCAAAATTGAGGAGCTCAATGAGATAATGATATGAACCAAATACTTTCACTTCAAATCCACTTAAATCTGGCCTCAGGCCTTTCAGAAATATCCGGGCCCGGATTGGCCATTGGGAGGACTTCCCGGTGGGCCGGTCTGTTTTTTTGGCCACAAGGGGCAGTGTTGTCATGCCACCAGGTTGTAGGATGCTGTCCCTAGGCTGCCAGCACTCAATATTATCCAGCTTAATTTGCCGGTGAGAGATGTCCCCACTGCTTTATGCCCAAGTTAATTGTGTCCCGAGTCCCGACCCCTTATTGGAAAAATTCTTGCAGTAGGGTCTATTAACATCTAAAACGCATGGAAAACGCAGGGCGCGCCACTTTCGTCTGCTTTTCAAAGCACTCGTCTGTGAACACAAGTGTTGTTTTAGACGTGTCTATATTTGAGTGCACTTGCCGCGCGTTTAGATTTATAATAAGCGTGAGTACGACTTGATACAAACGGCTTCTGGTAAAGGATCTACAAATCGTATTTTTTATTTATGTCACAATGTAACAATGAATCGTCTATGCATTGTCATTACTTATTGCAAGAGTAACAAAAATCTATTTGATAAAACTCATCAGTTTACTGGAAAAGGGTAAGTTGTATATAAATATCATGTTATCTCATTTTGAAAATTTTAAAAGACATTAAATATTTGTTCATTTTTGGATTTACAAGAACATAAATGAGTGCCAAAATAATGACTTAAAACACCCTTAAATGCGTAGGGTTGACTTCAGTATTTTGATCGATGATTTTACATGATTTTACATTATTTGGCAATTTATTTTTCCATCTGTTTCCCCTGCATACTTGATAAATCTTGCTTGTGTATTGTATATATGGGTTTCCTAACTTTTTCAACCCAACAGGTAATCTTAAGACCCACAATTTTTTCAAATTAGATATACCTTTATAGGAGAAAATACAAACACATTTGTTCCTTTTAGTAGTTTTTTTTGAATAATATTAAAATACCTTATGTTATGGCTGCACAAATATGGCAAAATCATAATTGTTTAGGCTTCTGTATTTGCACTGAGTTGGAAATGATATATTTGAAAAATACAATCATTTGCAAGGTTGCCTAGAACAGTGCACTATTGCAGACTACTGAGGATTTAATGATATTTTAATATAGTCAGTCATGAACTAAAGTGGGACGGTCTAAGACATAAGTCCCACTCCGGCCCTGGAAATACCGTTTTTTGGAAGAATCCATTAGTCAAAAAATGCTAATTTTCAAGAAAACATGTCAGGTTTTGCATCTGAGCTCTTCAAGTCATATTCAAGTATATACTGTAATTTAAAAAAAATATATATATAAAGGTATATACTGGGAGTCCACCCAGCGAATCCCAGTCATTTTCACCACTGATTATAAGCAGTAGTTGGAAGCACTTTTGCCAGCAACCAATTTGACCCATACAATTATCAGGTTAAAAGCATAAACTGACTGACACAAAAAGAGCAGTTTTGTCCTCATTCATTCATACATGTGCTTTAATAATGCAATAAAAAGTCAATTGAGCATTTCTAAGTAAACACAATCATGTTAATTCCACCTTATTGCTTTTATTCAGCTAATCATCAACCTTTACATATTAAAGGACACTTAGGACTACTCTAGCATAAGGTAATAATTCTCTATTAAAGTACCCTAGAGTGGACTATGAGGCATTTAAGCATTAAAGAAAAAATGCAAATTCTCCCACTATAAGAACATTAAAATGTATTTTGATTTAGATCTTATAATGAAGAATTACAGAAGAATAGCACTTTGATTGGCACTTCATTATTTATAAACACTAATTTGACGACTTTCCAATTAGGCGTATGTTTGCCATTTTCTAGCAGGGTTTTTAATATACTGTATAATAATCTATATTAAACAATCTATATCTATATATGCTATACATATCTGCACATTTAAATGAATCTCTAGGAAACAAAATAAATTTCCATGAGCTATAAACTGTTTCAAATGATACATGCTCCCCTCCACCTAATTTTCTGATCACTCCTACATGTGATCTGTTGTGGTTGTGTTGTGTGTCCCTAATTATTTCCTGCCACCTCCCCACTGTCTTTTCAACATAGCTAACAAAAAATAACAACTCTACACTCTATGTGTTTCACATGGTTTCCATGTCTTTTCATTTAACATGCTGACAACTGGTGTTAATATGTGGTTATATATGGTTTCAGCAGCAACATCATGAACAAATAACTTTTGTAGCTCAAACTTAGCTTCCAGTAGACTTCTGCATAATATCAACAACAAGAAGTCCCTCTAGAGAAGATTATTTCTGATAACAAGCAAACTAAATGTAAATGACCTGAATGTTAACTACAGATCTCTTCACAAGGGGGTTTCCGTGCTCGCTGTCTCCCTTCATCCGAAACATTTTTATTTCGACAAGGTATTTGATCCAAAGGTCGGTTTAGCCACTAGCCAGACTGACAAACAATCATGGACTGGAACTTCAGGCCAGGAGCATAACTATAATGCACTGTATACTTAGTATACTGTATGCATTTTAGAAGGCTAGCATCATCTACTGACCAGACGTATAAACTTTTGTCCACATGAAGGACAATGACATAAAACAGTGACACTTAGGGCCCTATCTTGCATGCAGCGCAATTGACTTTGTCAGTGAAGCATGTATCACTCGTATTTTGCACCGGCGCACAGCGGGTTTTTCCCTCTACAGAAGCACGTCGGCAAACTAGGGAATGAACTTGCGCTCCCTGGGCGGTTCAGCGCAAAAAAGGAGGCGTGTTGCGGCGCAAACCATCCCTGATGCTATTTTGCAGTTTAAAAAAAAACTAGTCTAAAGTCAGTGGCGCGTTGCGCGTGGTTCATTATGCTATTTTAAGGGCGCATGCTTGACCATAATGTATAGCGTGCACAACGCGCACACACTTTGCTTATCTAATCTACACAGATGCAACAGTTATTTTTGCAAATCATAAATTGTTACACTTAAAAATATTAACACATGAGATAAGGGGAATCATAGTGGTGATGATTGTGGTGATAGTTTTTATTTATTGTGTGGCTGCGTTAAAAAATTCTCATGCAAATAACGATTAAAATATTTTCATAAGTTTGTTGTGTGGCTGTATTACGTTTATTTTATGTAAATAATAATTAAAATGTTTTCATAAGAAACCTTAATGTATATGAACTTGATTTGTAAGTGTACTTTGGGGTTGGACCTTGCTTGCGTTTCTTGGGTCCGATTTCAAAGCCCCCAAACCCTTTCAGTGGTGAGGGTGGACGCAGCGATGTCCTCTGCTGGTGTCAGGTCCTGAGGCAGATCCACCTCCCGTTACACGGCGTGCCCGATTTATGCTGGCAAGCTTGGGATTCCCCCGTCTTCTGACATCATTGTAGCTCTTGCGGCGCAACGTCCTGGGGATGCCAGCTGATGAGACAATTGGGGCTATTTCCTCTCACGCCTGTTTAACGTACGCTGATTTGGGCGGGTTTCTCCTATCCCCATACAAAACAACTTCTCTGTCTTTGACTGCTCTTACAAGAACGTCGGTCTCCTCGGCTGTGAACCGCTCCTGACGTGCGCCTGGTAAATCCGTCATAATAATAGCAACCCGCCATGAAACTTGCGCCCTTGCGTTTAAAGGGAATGTTTGATAGCGTTCTGATTGGTTTATTTGACGTTGCACCCAAACCACACCTATGAATAATGAACCTACTTCAGACCAACCCCTTATTGATTTGCGCCTGGCGCAAGAGTTATTTCTCCCGCCGGGAAAATAGCAACAGCGCCCAAGATCCGCCCACAAACTCACTTGCGCTTTACGCTTCGCACTTGCGTTCCAGATTGTTAAAATAGGGCCCAATATGACTCAATAAAAATCAGAACTTCAAAATAAAAGTCATATATAAATAAGTGCATGCAAATCAGAAAAATTATCCCCAAATATATTTCAATGCTGACAGAGGTAAACAAATTTTAGGGGTTTCAATGCATCCAACTAAAACCAGAATCTTTGTTAGTATTATTTGTTAGTATTATTTGTTATCTTTAATATCTAAATATAAATATGCTAAATGTATGACAGCATAGCCCGTGGTTCTGTTTGACATATGGAGGGCTCACAATTATGACCTTCTGTTACCGGTTGTGAACTTCAGCGGAGATTCAATAGGAAAATAAGTTGGTGAGGTGTTTTATGGCATTTAAAGTTCAAAGTCCTCAAAATACAACTTTGCTCGTCGTTTCTCATGCTCAAATGACATTTAAGAATTAATTGAAGTAGGGAGAATTGTTTTGGCACACTTGGAGCTCGAGATGACCTTATCTAGTGGTAAAGGCTTGGTCATAAAAATGTTAATAGAATATCAAAAGCAGAGGTCACTCGGGTTGGAGGGAATATTGATTGACATCTCATTTTATAAGGCAATACACATTAATAAAAACCACTCATTGGTTCATTGAAAATTGTGAAAGAATGCATTTGTTTATCTTAAATAAGTGTCTCTTCCCACCTCTGCTCATCCTAGCAGGAAAAACAAGTAATGACAATGTGACATAAGGTCAAAACTGTTTCTAGGCATACCTCACACATACGTACACTTACACCAAGCATGCCCAGCATTTTTATATTATATTACAACAACATTTTGATTTGAATTTATTATTACTATTTATTATGTTTTATTTTTTATATTCACTGCATGTTATTGTCCAGTCAGCAGACTTTATTAGAGAGAAAGATGGGGAACACCAGATTGCTCATGCACACCTCGATCAATTTTCTGCCAGTGTCAAAGATTCATCATGAAAGGTTCAAAGATCTTAGTGATGCAATTTCGTAAAATGAAAGGATGCAAGTAGGCTAGTTCATTGATCTGTTTGTTGGCTAGCTGTTAATATCTCTCATAATCATAAATACTAAAATATTTACACTCATGGTGACTTACACCACACATCGAGAAAAAAAATGATAAAGAAATTTACTTTCATGCCTCTAAAACACTCTTTATCCAGATGCTTGCCGAAAACGATTTCACAAATTCACAGGAAATCGTCTGTCAGTGAGAGAAAACGACCAAAAGCACAGATTGCTCGTTTCTGTGTAACTATGTGAAATAGCTGTGTTAAAATTAACCATGCATTACTTTGTGCCCCACTCACCCCTATATTCTTACAGTGAATATCTTCATAATGTTTAAAAATGTAATACATGTACTTTGACAGTACAATAGGGTGTTTTGTGCATTTTATGTTGTTAAATTAAATGAATCCTCCACTTTCATAAAAAATCTGATAATACTCAGCCATATGCCTTTCTTTGTTCAGTCGAAATTACGTTTTTTAGGACAACATTCCAGCATTTTTCTTCATATAATGGACTTTATTGGAACTCAACAGTTACACTTTGCAGTTTCAATGCAATTGCAGTTTCAATGCAGCTTCAAAGGGCTTTAAACAATCCCAAGACCTTGCATATTACATAATCATGCCGAAAGGTCACACGTTACATATGTGAAATGCACACTTGCGGACCATTTTAAACAATAAGCTGAGAAAAAAACATGAATTAGTAACATTCCACATACAGCAATGTCAGAATGGTCTTTTTTCTCCACATTTGTAAATATGAAGTGGTAGTTTCGCATACGTCATGCTTGACCTTTCATGCATGACGTATGACAGTGTTTCAAAAGGCTAGTGCAGAATGAGAAGTTGTGGTTTAAAAGTACTTTTTTTCCCGAAAATGAGGCCGGATCGGTTGAGATCATTTAGAGCCCTTTGAAGCTGCAATTTTAAACTGCATTGAAACTGTAAAGTGAAGTCCACTATATGGAGAAAAATCCTGGAATCTTTTCCTCAAAAAAGCTTAATTGCTTCTCGACTGAACAAAAAAAGACATAAACATCTTAGATGACATGGAGGTGAGTAAATTATCCTTTTTTATGAAAGTGGAATATTCCTTTAATGTTTAGACTATTATGTTCATGTCACATGTGTTACCCTCATGGTCTTTGTTTTTGTGTGCATGACTCTGTGCACATCTCTATACAAGTATTAGCAAAGAGCCACCTTGAACTTTGATTCATTACTGTAGGTGGCTGTCCATTATACTGCCTGCATTATGTTGGTTAAATGCATATTATAAGGCACAACGCATCAGTTAATGAAATATGTGATTGAAATTATGTAAACGTACAAAACTTTCCTGTGAAATATACAGTAAAGAAAATATACAACTTTTTCCCTGTAATCAGAGCATTTTTTTCACTGTATTTTTCACCATTTTTAACTATAGTTATTTATGTGTTTGCTGTATTTACGATTTCTCTGGCAAACACAGCTGCCAGATTTTACCATAAAAACAACAGATTGTTTCACAGAGAAGAATATTTTATAGAACAGACGGCTTAAAACAAATCCACTAAAATAAACAAGACATATATGCAATACTATAATTACTATAATTTTGTAGAAAATTTAATGTCAGTTTACATTGATATTACAAAGAAATGTATGTGCTTCTGCCTTTTGATATTACTCGTGTATGGATTTATTTTGTGGGGTGACAACATGTCATATCAATGCAAGATTAATCTAATTAAGTGTCATATGCATTTTTTGTGTAATTTATAACTTACTTAATTGCATTTCATGTTGTAAAGTTTAACCAAAATGTAACATAGACCTCACACATAAATGGATAATAAAATATATATTGCTTCAGCACAAGCCACTATAGACTGTGCTCAAGTTGAAGAGACTCTGCAAAGTATAACATCACCTCTCTTACGAGTCTCCTGATGAGATCTGTAGTGATACACTAAAACAAATAGAAGTTTATTTCTTCAATAAAGCTGTGGATGTTTCCATTAAATCACTGCATGAGCGCCGTGAGACCTTCACTGAGGTTGAAAGCAAGTTTGGAGTTTTCATCGACTTCCCTAGCTTACAACCCACGAGATACGCAACAGTGTGCAACACTCAGTAAGTCCTCGTCTAGTGCTGAGCACCTGGTCGAGATCTGAACGTGATGTAACGTGCACTGGAAAAACAAACATTTCTCAGAATACCTTTTTTTCTCCATCCTTGACATGTCTCCTACCTTTACTGCAGTGGGTTTGGAGGCTCATCAAGAGGACCATGCATGTTCACCTGTTACTCCCACTATAAAGCGTGCTCATGTGACATGACGCATACTCCGGGTTTGTGTTTGAAATTGGACTTTGATTTCTTATTATTCCGTTTTGATACATTATCATTATGTGTTATGGGACACTCAACTGTAAAAAAAAAAAAAATGCTTATTTTCCAGCTCCCCTAGAGTTAAACATTTGATTTTTACAGTTTTGGAATCCATTCAGATGATCTGCGGGTCTGGCGGTACCAGTTTTAGCATAGCTTAGCATAATCCATTGAATCTGATTAGACCATTAGCATCACGCTTAAAAGTAACCAAAGAGTTTCGATATTTATATATATATATATATATATATTAAAACTTGACTCTTCTGTAGTTACATCGTGTACATAGACTGACACAAAAGTTGTGATTTTCTAGACAGATATGGCTAGGAACTACACTCTCATTCTGGTGTAATAATCAAGAACTTTGCTGCCATAACATGTTACGGCAGCAAAGTCCTTGATTATTACGCCAGAATGAGGGTATAGTTCCTAGCCATATCTGCCTAGAAAATCACAACTTTTAATTTTCCGTCAGTCTTTGTACACAATGTAACTACAGAAGAGTCAGATTTTAAATAATATTACAACTCTTTGGTTATTTTTAGCACAGTGCTAGTGGTCTAATAAGATTCAAAAGATTATGCCAAGCTATAATAAAACTGGTACCTGAATGGATTCCAAAATGGTAAAAATCTAATGTTTAACTCTAAGGGAGCTGGAAAATGAGCATATTTTCAAAAAAAGTGGAGTGCCCCTATATATTTTATAAAGCTTCAGTGTTTATACCTGTTGTAAGTTGCTTTGGATAAAAATGTCTGGTAAAAAATTAAATTATCTTAGTTGTCTAGGTTCAGGATTTACAAATCCACGACAGCGCAAACGGAGGGTGAGATGTAAATTTTGCAGGCATGTCCCAAATCCGTCACCTAGAGGGTTAAAAAAGCTTAGTATTAGGCAGATTAGAGAAAAGGGAAATAAGACCTTTAGAGGGCTGTGAGTTTAGCATAAGACGCAGGTGCATAGACACTGATTAGGTACAGAAATGAGCCAAATATGAATTTGTGTTTTTTATAACATGGCTGGTAACTTAGTTATTATAAGAGAACCAGGTCCCAAAGGGGTTATTCATGTAGTAAATAAACTAGAAATTGCACACCAGTTGCTTTTAATATGAAACTGAGACTCTTTTAGGCTCCAATTTCGTGTATAGTAGACCGCATAGGTCCAGAGAGGAAACCACTAGACCATGGTCAGGAATGCTTGCACATTGATTCCTATAGACTATACACTGGGTTGTTATAAAGCTAAGCCATCACAAATGAGCCACCAGACATTCACATTGATGCATCTGGCATTTCTACTAACATGTACAGTGCATTCAAGTTCAAGCGTTTTACTGTAGCTATGTTGTGTTAGCATTGCAAAAGGCTGTGGGTTCGATCACATGGCCTGTAAGTTGCTTTGAATAAATAAACTTGTACTGTACCAAATGCATAAATGTAAAGTAATGCATTCCCTGAGAATGACCTTGATGTAGATTTTTTATTGTACCTCCTCAATAATGCAATGTTGTTCTTAAATGTCTAACTGAAAATGTCACTAAACACAGTATTACACGTGTTTAATTTGTTGTTTATGTTAATATAAAATAGGAAATACAAATTGAGTTGGAATTAGTGTTTTGAAAACACTCATTTGAAGGTTTGGTGGTTTTTGGAGCATGCTAGTCACTTTATGCTAATGAGTCTCTACATTTAGAAATCACACAGTTGGACAGTTTATTTGACTGCTTGGTTTACTGCTCAGTAATGTGTTTTCAAACTGCAAGTTTAAAGCCAACAGCTTATTTCATATAAAGGAAAAACCACTTGAGTCCTGTGATTTATCTGTATTGGGAACTGGGACCGAGCTAAGTGTGTTACATTGTTATGTGTGTTGCACAGGATCAGAAACCCAATGCAAGTACAACCGTGTGGTTGCGTCACAACTGTCATCTGACTCCAGCACTTTTAACATTCAATCACCAACCTCTGTAGTTTGATATGTGTCAGTGTAAGGTGTTTTCTTCAATTTCCTGGTGAAGATACAGATGGAGATAAATAACCGATAGAAGTTAAAAGCCATTTGCTCTGCAGTCTCTCAGCAATATTTTGTTTGCAAAACTGTAGTGCATTGTGATCTGACAAACCTTCTCCAGTGTGCTGTCTATAGAATGGCGCATGGTCATAAATATTTTAGTGGGGTTCACTGGTAAATGCTGCCAGACAGAACAGAGATTATCATTTACATCGCAATGGGACATTTGCATCACCCAGCAGAGCCCTTCTGCACTGCAGGCAAACAAAATGATGTTTAACCACAAAGAAACTAAGTTTTGCTAGTGTGTTGAGTAAACTTGTGTTATGTACACCTCAAAAACGAAACAGAAACAGAAACTGCACGGTGTTATAGAATGCAATCAAAAAAAAAAAGAAGATTAAAAATGATTTAAAGTTGCATTCCATAACTTTTCTTCGTTAAAAATAAACAAAAGCAGTTGTTGAGTAAATATATATATTTAAAAAATCTGTGTTCAAAACTCTCTAACATTTATGTTTAAACATTTACGTTTTCATTTAGTCAGAACAAACGTGGCAGTTACATTACTTAATTTTTTTTAGACTGTTGACTTTTAGGATGTAGGGGTGCGAGGGGCAAAAACTAATGTGGGGTTAGTTGTAACACGGACTGTTTACATTGTTGCACAAGGTTGAGCGTTTTGTTTTTCTGCTATTTTTTCACACTGCCAAAAGACGATCTCCCGCAAATTATTGTAAATGTATAATGTTTTTCCAGAGAGTTATTGATGAACGAGTGTTTGTGGCATGTAAGTAAATTTTTTCATCATGTCTTTTTTTTCCCGGTTTCTAAGTTGGGTGTGTAAGATACCAAATCCAATGCTATTCTGCAGCTCTTAGCAACTTTTTTGGTGGGCTTGAAAATATTTTGACCCAGTGGGGTTAATTGTAACGCTATGTTACAACTAACCCCTCAGCACTTACGATATGAAAATCGCTAACGTTAGCGTAATTCTTGCCGTTGTTTTAAATAGGCTACACACGAATGATTGCTGGCTGCCAACAAAATAAATGTGCCTGTCTTATCAAAAATCGTGTCAAATTTATTTTTGTTCATATCTTTAATATTGATCGAATAAGGTCACGTCAAAGATTGAAATCATAATGAAATAATTGACTAAAATCAGACTTTGATGCTCATTATCTCAGAATTTGATTTTGAAACTATAGTATGATTATTACAGACTGGGTCACATATTTAAAAAAAAAATGTTTTGTCATAATTGTGCTGCTTTTTCTCACATTTAGATATTTGTATCCATTTATAATTGAACTATTGTTAGAAAAGGGCTGGATGAATGAATACAGTGTGGATACCTGTCTATTATAGACAGATATATAAAAAATATCCACTTCAAGTATACAGTATAGACAAAATAATATTGAAATATTTGCCTGCAAACTTAATTTTTAGCAAGTGTTACAACTAACCCCCTACCTGTTACAATTAACCCCACCCTTTGGGTAAGTTGTAACGTTTGCACTTCTGTCAAATTTGCTGTAATTGTCCAAGAATGTTAAGTACTAGAAACAAACTTCAAAGGTTCATTTGTAGCAGAGATGTGTATTGCTTGTGTAAAAATATAATTAATCAAACTCAAATATTTTTTAAATGATTGAGCCAAAAACAAAAAGCGTTAGCTTGTGCCCCGCTCTCCCCTACATCTAACGGTCGTGTCAATCTAAAACGACAGATCGGCTTTGATGGGGTGATCACAGACATCAGATTCATCCCCACAGAGACGCGGAGGCAAAGCACAATGCTTGCACTGAAAATTACTCTAATAATTGCAATTCTATAGTTCAAACAGAGATGGTGATAGAGAGGCAAAAGTTGCGTATTGCGGCTTTAAATATAATGTTTTATCAAACGTGATGCATCACACAATGAACACGGTGAATAGTGTTTTTATTGCCATCAATTATAAGATGACTCAAACAATTTGCTGTAAACTACACACATACTTTATTACTGAATATACATAGGCTACATCCGAAAACTATAAGGCAGCTGACTTGTTGCCTCGCTGCCACATGTGGCAATGACTTCCTCTTAGGAAGATCAAAAAACATTGGATTCGACATGTCTTCATGCCTTTGAATGCTGTCTCCGAAGGCAGCATTTTAGAGGTTTCGGACGCAGCCCTATTTTATTGGCTAATGCATACATTTTATTTCTAGCAAACAGTTTACAGTAAAATTAATTGTTTTGCATTATATTTAATAACACAGTTAAATAATATAATTCTACTAAATCCATAATATATTTTTAAATGTGTTATTGTAACTAACAAATGTTAACCTTTTTACAGTATTATTTTATTGTTTGATGGGTTACAGTAGGAATTAGGTGTGATGTCATACCATTGATATATGTGTGAAATTGCACTACTGTAAATATGAAACCCTATGATAAATTGCAGCCCCATGCAGTGTTAATAATACACACATGCTTGCAAAAGACCTTTATTTAACACAGGATTCATCTGGGTAAACTGAGGCATCAGTGGCCACCTGCCATGGCCAAGTAGACGTTCAGCCAAATTGATCCATGCTGTCTCTGAACAATGCAGAGCTCATCAACTGCAAAAACATCAGAAAGCTCATTGTGTCGGCTACAAATGAATATGTGATTAACAGCTCCAGTCTCTGAAATAAATTGTCTTAAACCTGACGTATCCAAAGCGCATTGTGTAAAACACACCCAATCAAATCCGATTCATTTCTTTAAAACTTACAGTTGGTACGGCAATTAATTTGAGATGATTGTTCATGGAGAACAAAAGGAAAACCAATTTATTTTTGATTTACAAGTCATATTGATTTCATGCCTGCTTGAGTAACCTGCCTCGATATAATGTCAGAACTCTTCAAAATTAATTATCCTCTTTGGGGTTTGACACGTTCTGCAGTGTTGCTTTCAAGTTGAATGCAACTATCTTTAAAGCAATCCTATAAAATTTATTGAAAGATGTGAAGTCCCAGTCCTCTCGTTTGTGTAATGGTTGTGGGGAAAGGCAGCACAAAGCACCCAATAAATGAAGTTTATACGCGGCCAAATGTAACCTGATGGATTTGGGAAGGGTAGAATATGCTCTGAACGATCATTATTAACAAATGTCATTTTCACCACACGTTGAATGATATTTTGAGACATGTAGAACATCCACCAGGCAAAACCTACTACAATCATTTAAAAGTATAAGCAACTTTCTTCTCAACTAGCCACACAATTCATGCTGGTAGCACACGTGTGTGGCAAGGACAGCTAATATAAATAAGTACATTAAGTGGATGCTGATAGCAAGTCTGTACTGCATTCCCTGACTTTAATTTGGAAAACTACAGGCATTTAGAATATTAGACCGCAATTATGCAAAATCATGCTTTTTATGTCAAGAGTATTTATGAAAAGTAGATCTAATCAAATGTGACCATCGACCACAAAACCAATTTTAAGGGTCATTTTTCTGGAATTGAGATGAGATTTAATCCAAAAGCTAAATAACTAAGCTTTCTATTAATGTATGGTATAGGACAGGGTTAGGCAAGTTCGGTCCTAGAGAGCCGCAGTCCTGCATATTTAAGCCTAAGCACTGATAATCTAACCTGATTTCTAATTCCTAAAGACATTGATTAGCTTAATCAGGTGTGTTTGATTAGGGTTGGAACTAAACTCTGCAGGACTGCGGCTCTGTAGGACCGAACTTGCCTACACCCGGTATAGGACAATATTTGGCCAAGATAAAACGATTTGAAAGCCTGGAATCTTATGGTGAAAAAAATCGCATTTAAAGGTCAAAGTTCATGAAGTCTCTAGAAACGCATATAACTAAGGAAAAGTTTTTTAGTGCTCTCTTCTGGCTTACTGCTGTAATGAAGTTGTTGACTGAATGTTGACTGAATTGGCTTTTACATAAAACACAAACTTGAAGTTTGTAAGCAAGTTTGTGGCCCATTTTAATTTACAAATATACCCGTTACGACTGGTTTTATGGTCTAGGGTCACAAATATGTATAAAATACCAGTTGCCATACAGCAGGGGTTTTTAACTTCTCTTCTTCGAGGGCCAGATTTAAAAAATGTAAATGTAATGCAGGCCAATCTTTTACCCCTATTTATATATATTTTACTGTTACACATTATTTATATTATTATAAACCCACTGCTTTGCGGGGGTTATTGCGTTTATAAAACGGTTACTTTATATGCATAGCAGGATTTCATAAAATAAAACACAAATAAGGTGTAATTATATTAGTACAAATATTACTCTTCCGCCAAACAAAGTAGTTCCTCAGAATCAAGTGTGGCTGATTCATAAATCAACATTCATCTAATTTATACATTAACATTTATATCGTGCAACTGTTGAAGTGATAATCAAATGCGTGGAAGCATGCTTAACTCTTTCATGTCAGCGTTTTTTTTTGCCACCCAGTTTTAGTTAAAATAATCTTCTTAAAAACATAAAATATATCAAATGAAAGAAAAGATGCTCTGCTTAAAAAAAAAATGGTTTCATCCTACCTTCATTTGTTCTCTTATCACCTCTCAATTTCAGCTCAATGCGAAGATAATTCCATATTTGTGAAGAACTTTAGTAAGAGATCAGATTCAAAGCCATCAAAACTTACACGCTGTGTTTTCAGTGTTGAGTGAATGCGTCCGTGTTTAAGTTGGGTAAGATCGCCACCCAGTGGATAATATCGGAAATATGGATTTGATTTATAAACTCCTCAGGTAGCGTTTTCTCTTTATTGACGAGATGACTCAACAATATTTATTGACATTTATCTGGATATCACCATTAATTGTGCAGTTGTAAACAAATTAAAAATATGATTAAAGACACTGGTGTTTAGTTTCATAAATCAGTACGCAGCAACAGTGGCGCAGTGATACTTATGTAATGCGGTCTGAACCGTGGGTTTACCAGGGTATTTTATCAAGGCTTAGACACGTTTCAACCAATCAGAATGAAGAACCAGAACGGGCCGTTTTATAATATATGTTATAGGTTAACTTATGTTGTTTTTGTTACTTTTTGTTATAGGTAATATATATATATATATATATATATATATATATATATATATATATATAAAAAGACGCACACATCTTATATCCAGTATTTTGCCTTTTAATTACTGAAATGACTTATTTTTTATATTTTAAAAACAATTGCAGTTTTACATTGCAAGAGCCAAATGTTAATAGTTCAACTATGAACACTACACAAAAAAAAGTTTAAATAATCAACACATTTATTTTTGTATAGCACTGTAACTGAAATTAACTGTAATACATGTAATGTAATGACTTAAATTGCATTTCTGTTTATTATATTTTACAAATATAAAGGCTATAAATCGCCTTTTTGCTGTACGTGACATTCAGACACAATTGTCAGAGTTCGCCCCTAGTGGCAGTCATATGAAATTTCAGTTTAATAGTAAATTCAGGCCAGAATGAGAGAGAAGCTCATTCCAGTGCAAGAGCCTTCAATCTAGGAATAATCACAATAGTGGAAAAAATGAATGCAAATGAATAAAACAATAAACAACTATGCATATACTGTATGGCAATTGTTACTAATGAAGTTAAACAAAACATGATTCATAATTAATCATTTTCATCTCACACACAGTGTTTTGATTGACACACTGAAATACATCACTTCCGGTTGGCGTGTCACATGTGATGTTGTCACACATTTTTTCGAATCAAAAAATTGCGCACTCGTAGATGGTTAGGACCCCCCTTTCATATATGCCACAAGAGTCTTTATTCAATAGGCAGGGGTGTTTTCCTTCTGATCTCTACCAGGCCTCTTTTTTGTCCCACATGGACTTTTTAACAGGACATGCATTTTCTCTTTTTTTTCTTTTTTTTACCTGGCCACACACAGACATGTCTCAGGGTCCTCACAAAGGCCACTTGTCTTGATTAAGTGGCTTGTGTTATGCTTTTGATAAATGATGATATTGCAGTTTGAAGGCCCAAGATTGCTGTTGCTGTCAACTCATGTTTCTACACTTTGTTCATTAAGCAGCTGGTGGTCTATGACAGCTGTGCCCAAATTCCGCCATTAGTTTAATTTGTGTCAGACGAGCTCCAGCTGTATGTATAGACTGAGAGTATCTGTTATAAAGACCTGGGGAGACATCTTTAAAAAGCCTACAACAATAGCCTTACACTCTAAAAAGCATGGTTGAGAAAAATATGTACAAACTAGAGGTCTTCTCGTGTCCAAAGAAATGTACCCGACCCGAATCACTGTTTACCCCTACCCATTCTCACCAAGATGCGTCCAAATGACACGCAGTGTGATTATCGTGCAATAGATACGCCAAATTCTGCTTTTGAATTTGAAACAATAGAAAAATAAAAATAAAACGGCACGAAACGATTTGCCATATAAGTGAATGGGAAGGACTGGCGTATCATATGCACGCAAAAGCGGAATTTGGCGTATCTATTGCACGATAATCACACTGCGTGTCATTTGTACGCATCTTGGTGAGAATGGGTTCGTTTACCCAAACCCAACGTGCATAAATCATTTGTTTTTTAAAAGAAAGACCCTTAAAAAATTAAAACCGAGTTCGACCCGACTCAGTTGCATTTTTTTTAACCCGACAGGACCCGAAGTCTGCAGCACCGCACACACCAGTCAGAAAAAAAGAAATTCGGTGGACTCGCAACCAATTTGGCCCACTGTTCCATTTATTTTACTTTGTTATCTGATGACACCAAGGTAACTGCTAAAATTAAAAAATCTGTGACATGTCTGGCTTAACGAAAATTACCTAGCACCAGTCACAAAATGTTGCAAACGCTCTTGGCAAACAGAGGAGGGGTTGAAAAAGGATTCGATGCACACACGTGAGCTAGTCTGTAATCCGGTCTGTTCTGCAAAAACACATTCATTTTAAATTACTAATATTATACCCGACTCGTGTCTGAGGCACGCATAAAAACTTTTGAAACCGCTCAGGTCCCGGGTCGGACCTCGGTTTTGGATCGAAGTGGACACGTGAAGACCTCGAGTACAAACCCATGGGTTTAAACAACCCAACAGTTGGGTTGTTACATCGAACCATGTGAAACAACCCAGCATTTTTCAGAGTTTAGACCAAAAAGTAGTGTGATGGTCTTTTAAATAATTAAGAAAGCAGGGCAGACAATCCTTATTGAATTTAGATAAAACAACATACTTTAAAATGCTAGCTTATGCTCTTACTTACCCAGATGGATAAAGAAGTAACTGAAGATGAAAACTAAGATGTCTGAGTTGTCTTTGTTTTTGAGTTCAGTCAAACGATAGTCAGGTGTATACCCCATTGTCTATGGTTATCTTATTTTCCAGTTCCAAGGTTAGCCGGCTTAAATAGGTCAACAGTGGAAACACGTTTTACGTCTGTCCTTGTAAACTGAACCTTGAAGAGTCATCCACAATAAGAACAGGAACAGAACCGGACCTCATTCTGTCAGAACGCTGATCAATTATCATATCCTTCCTCCAAAGCAAACTTTCATTTCTTGATTTCAGATCAAATCAGATGCAATTCCTCTTTATTTTTAGTGAAAAAGTGGAAATTTACATAATTGTAAAGATGTGTGCAAAAGTGGGTCTGTCTTATGTGTGTATGTGTCTTCTTTCCAGGCAGGGAATTGGAGGGGGGCGTTGATGAAAGACCCACTTTGCAGCTTATCCACAGCATGAAAAACGAGAGAAATAAAAGGGCTACTTATCTTTTCAGTTAGATTTCAATTTATGAAAGGCTTAACCTCACTGGCAGATATGGCATGCCTTTCATCAAGACTGCTTCTATTTGCTTGGGTTATCTGTCGCCAGACATCCCCAGTGTGACAGAAATACATTTACAACTGTAACTCCAGCAGTGCTAAATCCACCCCGAGCAACGCCAAGCTGCAAATGACGGGCAGATAGTGGAAGTTTCGCATTAGTCAGTGTGTTTCTGTGTTTCATAAATGTCTTTCAAGTGCTGTGGGGAAACGCATGCCATCCTCAAAAGATGTTTAGACTGCCCCCTCAGCAAATTTCGGAACACTTTTCGGCATAATCTCTCAACGGCTGGACATCATACATCTGGTAAACCCATTTGTTGTTTGGTACAAACATTTGCAGAAGTCTTCTAGCGTTGAACGAATTTGCATCGGGTCCCGAATGTATACAGTGGATCTGTCACATGGCAAATGACATGACCGCCCAGCATAACTGCTTATTTTCACGTCTCCTAAAACCTGAAATCATATTTTATCAGTTTAGCCTGACAGATGCACAAAAAATGCTATGTAAAATCCCACACAGCCCACACAGTTATTTTCCGCTCAAAGCTATCATATAACTGTAGAAGACATAAAATATAACACACTTAATATATGGACAATTTTATATTAAGATATACAATGTTTTGACATTTTGTTTTATTTTTTATTTTACTTTTAAGAGCTCCAGTCCCGATTTATTGTCATGACATGTAAAAGCACACTGTAGAAAAAAATATTACAAATTAACATATACACTCACCTAAAGGATTATAAGCAACACCATACTAATACTGGGTTTGACCTCCTTTCGCCTTCAGAACTGCCTAATTCTACGTAGCATTGATTCAACAAGGTGCTGAAAGCATTCTTTAGAAATGTTGGCCCATATTGATAGGATAGCATCTTGCAGTTGATGGAGATTTGTGGGATGCACATCCAGGGCATGAAGCTCCCATTCCACCACATCCCAAAGATGCTCTATTGGGTTGAGATCAGGTGACTGTGGGGGCTATTTTAGTACAGTGAACTCATTGTAATGTTCAAGAAACCAATTCGAAATTATTCGAGCTTTGTGACATGGTGCATTATCCTGCTGGAAGTAGGGATGGACATGGTCAGAAACAATGCTTAGGTAGGGCGTGGCATTTAAACAATGCCCAATTGGTACTAAGGGGCATTAAGTGTGCCAAGAAAACACATTCCCCACACCATAACACCACCACCACCACCAGCCTGCGCAGTGGTAACAAGGCATGATGGATCCATGTTCTCATTCTGTTTACGCCCAAAATGAATGTCTCAACAGAAATCGAGACTCATCAGACCAGGCAACATTTTTCCAGTCTTCAACTGTCCAATTTTGGTGAGCTCGTGCAAATTGTAGCCTCTTTTTCCTATTTGTAGTGGAGATGAGTGGTACCCGGTGGGGTCTTCTGCTGTTGTAGCCCATCCGCCTCAAGGTTATGCGTGTTGTGGCTTCACAAATGCTTTGCTGCATACCTCGGTTGCATTTTTTTTTTACAATGCACAAGAAAGTCATGCAAGTTTGAGAGAACACGAGAGTAAATTAATAATGTCCGATTTTTCATGTTTGTGGAATGAAAAGTAATGACATGTTCTGTGCAGATACTCAAGGAAAATGCTTTTAATGTAACCGAAAGCAAAACTTCCTTTTAAAAACACACACGAATAAAAATATTCCGGCCCGCCTGGGACTCTAAGAGCGGCTTTCAGACAATGAGTTGTGAAGAGACCTGGAGGATAAGGAAAGATGAGGGTGCTCATATAACAGCATAGCTCTCTATTGCACACTCTCACAAAAACAATTTCCCTGCTCCTTTTCTTTACACAAAGACTACACTCATCCAGATCATTTTCATTTAATTTCGCTCTTGAGGTGCTTTCTGCTCTGGGTCTCATGAAAAGGCACACTTCACGATATAGATCGCTCTGTTTTTGGCAAACCCATCCACCTTCTTTCCTCATCTCAGGTTATAGTTCAGCAGTGGCGTCTGCTCTTTGCCTGACCTTTTCAAATATTACACATACAAAATGAGATTTCACTCCACCTGGAATAAAACATTTGGGGGAGATTCCATAATACGGCAAAGACATCAGGAAGTGTGTGGAATTCCAAATGTCTGCTTATTCTCCATTGATTTCTTTATGGTTCCTATGGTGTATCTGCAGGATTTGACCACTATTGCACTATTTGATCAAATATTTTGATTTTACGTTTATTTTTTCCTATTATTTATTAAAGTTGTGTTCCTTATTATGTAGTTATTTGATACGATTACCCTTGGATTGGTCCTAATATAATTAATATAATATAATCTAAACAATGTCTGGGAAACAACCCTAATACAGTATGTTTAATTGCTCAGTGGTCGCTCCTTCATATCTCAGGATTTGATGGAGTTGTGTTTGATAGAAATGTGAACATTGTAGATGTTTGTCATAAAAGTGCTTCAAAAAAATAGAAACAACTGTTGCAACTAGTGATGCACCGATGTATCTGCCGCAGATATTTATCGGCCGATTTTTAATGAATTTGAAACCATCGGCATATCGGCAATAGCACGAGAAAAACAATCGGTATCGGCCTATTAATTAACTGCATAAAGAAATCCATTATATGTAAAAAAAAACGAGTTAATGTTGTTAATAAAATAAATGCTAAATAGCAAAAAACACCTTTGAAGGTTGTCATGTTGTCTTATTATATTTGTTTTAGCTTAATTTGTGTCTCTCTTATTATGTTGGTCAGTTGAATGTTAATTAGATCAAATCCATGTTCAGTAAAAATAATTTGATGCAGAAATAAACTTGCAAATAGACCAACTGTATAGTATTGTATACAAGTATTTAATATCGGTATCGGCATCGGCCAGAAGTTGTCTGTTTAAATCGGTATCGGTATCGGCCCAAAAAAATCCTATCGGTGCATCCCTAGTTGCAACTGTTAAAATACATACAGTAAGGAGTTGTTTCCCGGACAGGGTTTATCCTAGTCCCAGATTAAATGCAAATTTGAGCTGCCTTAATTTAAAAACATCTTGCACATACATATCATAACACATATCAGTGTCATTGTTTTTTGTAAGGTTTGTTTGTAAAAACTACTTAAATGTCCTAAAATAACTAAGGCCTAGTGCTTGATTAATCTAAACCCTGTCTGAGAAACTGTCCCTAGGAGTATATCTATAAAATTGGGTTTATGTGTAAAGCTGTAAAATTGAAGATGTATATGTTTATTAATCTGGATTGGTGTAAATTTTATTAGAGATGTTTGAGTTCATATTGCTTTCTTCAATAATATCGAATTTTGTTTTCAGACTTTGTGAATCTATAAGCTCAGTCTGTTCATCTGAAACTCTAATGCAGACATTCATTTTTTTCTTAGTTATTTCTCATAGACATCAATAAGAATTAAAATGAGTTTCTAAAGAGATTTTATTTCGTGTGAGCATTTTGAATGACATGACCATAATTTATTTATATCATAACTACTGAGCTAATAGTAAAGGGTGTCGCACAGTGGGCGAAAAGTGCCGCGTCGCGACATGAATATAAAATCAGAACACATTATTTTCTATGAATGTACGCACACTTGCTGCGGCTGTCCGCTGTGACTCAGGACACTGCTCAAATCCCAGCCCAGTCTCACAAAGGTTCGTGATATAGTCACATTTTTTTTTTATTCTTTTTTCGTGATATTATCACGAATGTCTGCGTTTTTTCGTGATCGTATAACGAATTCCTGTTTTCGTGTGATTATCACTTATTGGTTTCCTAACTGTTTTGTCCTATTTTCTTACCATTGTCGCTTCGGTTTAGGGTTAGATTTACATAAAATTACATCCCTACCCAAACCCAACTCTAACCCTAACACCAAGCAATATATTAAAAAATAAATCAGAAAAAAATTGTATAAAACAATGTATAAAGTGACATTCTAATGCAAGCACCAAATCTAACCCTAAATCGAAGCGACAATGGTTTAAAAATAGGAAAAGCAGTTGAGTAACCAATACGTGATAATCACACGAAAACAGAAATTCGTTATACGATCACAAAAAAACGCGGAAATTCGTGATAATATTACGAAAAAGAATAAAAAAAAAAATGTGACTATATCACGAAACTTTGTGAGACTGTGTAGCAAATCCCTACATTAACATAGGCTGCTAACGTATATTTTGCATTTCGAAGAAGACGCTATCTGAGTAAGCTTGCGCTATTTAATGTGCACTTCCGGTGTACATTATCTCCGAGTTGTCCTAGATGCCACACTATGCTTCTCGTCCAGTGAGCAACCCCCTTAACACAAGATAATAGTTAACTTTAGCATAATTAACATTTCCAATTAAATTAAACAAATGTGTAAAATTTTATGAAAACAGCATGGGATTTCTAACATTTAAACATTACATACGCTGCATACTGTGTTTACTTTTAATACTAGGTACATAAGTGTGTATTAAATTCTCAAAAAAAATTACTGTTTTCAAATAGATTTCCAACACAACTCAGTTGGTCATTCACAGGTATAATAAAGACAAAGCCTGCCCCATACTTTGGCTGTGCCATTGGCTGAACCAATGTTGTGACTAAAGACAAATTCCCGCCACCAAAGTGATGCCATTGGTTGAGTCAGTGGTGCGTTGCTGGGCTAGAACTGTAAACAAATTGCTTTAATAAACTTACCAACTGAATCTGATTTGTGGTAATCAATAGTAATTCACAGATGTGTATTTTAGTCAGAACTAACTTAAAGGACCACCAACTGAGATATTGTTCCTGCTAAAACAACTGCAATCCTCATCAGTATTCTCATATACAGGCTTTAGAGACTCATCCAGGGTTGTTTTGTCCCAGACACCTCTTACATTTGTAGCCCTCTCCGCAACACTTGTGCTATTTGGCAAGCTCACTGTTTGGATATGACCAATGGTATTTACATAGCTCAAATTCACACAGGATCATAAATAAATGTGTTAATTTAGCAACCCTGCTGTTTGCTGTGATAAATTACCTGCCGACTAAATGTTGTCAACAGATGGCAAAAATCACTCAAGCACATTATACTGTTCTATGGGGATATGTAATGTAATGTTTTTCCCTCATTACAATGCTGACTAATGTGCCATTTTTTTGTATGGTTGTTCATGGAGTAAATTCCGTTTCATTTCAATGGCTGTATATAGACAGATCGTGTGCTGTAATCATGGGAATGGTATAGACACTCTAATGTCAGGACTAGGCCTTAGTTATATTACCACATTTATTTATTTTTTTTAAAGACAAACAGTACAAAAAACAATTCTAGTGTGCATCTTGAGACAAAACAATGGCACTGATATATATTAAGACACAGTGAGGAAAATAAGTATTTGAACACCCTGCTATTTCGCAAGTTCTCCCACTTAGAAATCAAGGAGGGGTCTGAAATTGTCATCGTATGTGCATGTCCACTGTGAGAGACATAATAAAACAAAAATCCAGAAATCACAATGTATGATTTTTTAACTATTTATTTGTATGATACAGCTGCAAATAAGTATTTGAACACCTGACTATCAGCTAGAATTCTGACCCTAAAAGACTTGTTAGTCTGCTTTTAAAATGTCCACCTCCACTCCATTTATTATCCTAAATTAGATGCACCTGTTTTAGGTCATTAGCTTCATAAAGACACCTGTCCACCCCATACAATCAGTAAGAATCCAACTACTAACATGGCCAAGACCAAAGAGCTGTCCAAAGACACTAGAGACAAATTTTACACCTTCACAAGGCTGGAAAGGGCTACGGGGAAATTGCCAAGCAGCTTGGTGAAAAAGGTCCACTGTTGGAGCAATCATTCAAAAATGAAAGAAGCTAAACACGAATGTCAATCTCCCTCAGACTGGGGCTCCATGCAAGATCTCACGTTGAGGGGTCTCAGTGATCCTAAGAAAGGTGAGTAATCAGCCCAGAACTACACGGGAGGAGCTGGTCAATGACCTGAAAAGAGCTGGGACCACCGTTTCCAAGGTTACTGTTGGTAATACACTAAGACGTCATGGTTTGAAATCACGCATGGTACGGAAGGTTCCCCTGCTTAAACCAGCACATGTCCAGGCCCGTCTTAAGTTTGCCAATGACCATTTGGATGATCCAGAGGAATCATGGGAGAACGTCATGTGGTCAGATGAAACCAAAATAGAACATTTTGGTCATAATTTCACTAAACGTGTTTGGAGGAAGAAGAATGATGAGTACCATCCCAAGAACACCATCCCTACTGTGAAGTATGGGGGTGGTAGCATCATGCTTTGGGGGCGTTTTTCTGTACATGGGACAGGGCGACTGCACTGTATTAAGGAGAGGATGACCGGGACCATGTATTGCAGGATTTTGGGGAACAACCTCCTTCCCTCAGTTAGAGCATTGAAGATGGGTCGAAGCTGGGTCTTCCAACATGACAATGACCTAAAGCACACAGCCAGGATAACCAAGGAGTGGCTCTGTAAGAAGCATATCAAGATTCTGGTGTGGCCTAAGCAGTCTCCAGACCTAAACCCAATAGATAATCTTTTTAGGGAGCTCAAACTCCGTGTTTCTCAGTGACAGGCCAGAAACCTGACTGATCTAGAGAAGATCTGAGCAAACAAAGGCTACTGTACCAAATATTAACATTGATTTTCTCAGGTGTTCAAATACTTATTTGCAGCTGTATCATACAAATATATAGTAAAAAAATCATACGTTGTGATTCTAGATTTTGTTAATATTATGTCTCTCACAGTGGATATGCACCTACGGTGATAATTTCAGACCCCTCCATGATTTCGAAGTGGGGGAACTTGCAAAATAGCAGGGTGTTCAAATACTTATTTTTCTCACTGTATGTCAGTGAAATGTGTTTTTAAATTAAGGCAGGTCAAACATGCATTTTAGTCTGGGACTAGGATAGGCCCTGTTCGGGAAACTGCCCCTAAATTCCTTTTTTATAAAAAAAAATCCCATCTGAGGAAGAGAAATCTTTATAATAGAAATGGAGTGAGATGTGGTGTACTATGAAACAACCAAGCAGGTTCAATTAAACCCATTGGTTGGATTTGTCTGTATTTTATCTAACAGTGGTAAGATAAAATCCATCTAGTGGTAAGAGTATAAATTGCAACCAACGGCTCAGCCCAAAGGTCATCCGTCCTTTTTGAAAAGCATAGTGAAGCTATGCTAGCCACCACAAGACAAACACGTCATCATCTGAGATAACGTCGTGACAAAACGTGCTCTACAGAACAGTTTGTCTTTGCAAAATGAAAGTGATTTTACTGAATGTGATTAAATGTGATTGGATGAGGCAGCCAAAGGTATTGCCTCCTTATAAATCACAATAACCAGACAAGCTGTCAGTTGGCATCAAGACTTTGCTATTGCTTTTATGCTTTGTCAAAACACGTTTTTTTTTTTTTCAAAATCCCTTGAAATTCAAACATTATTCAGGCTGACTCAAAGCGACAGTTCACAGCATGTGGGGCAAAAAGTACAACAGAAAAAACATCCCCACTCGCTGTCCACCTGTGTCGCTCCATCTTCCCTCTTTTTATCCCACCTGTGGTCCTGTCCTCATGAATTTTCCAGCATCCCATTCTTTGGGTCACTATAGCTATCATTGTGAGCGTTTTCTGCTTGAAATGTAATTCACACACTCTTTCAAAGCATTCGGCCCATATATTAAGCCCATGTAATGACACAATATCCTTCAAAAGGTGTCTGGAGACAGTAGGGCGATGATAAGTAATCACCCCAAGGAAATGATCATGAATAATATGCCTGCTGTCTAAATGTGTCTCTTGACTATGGTGGCCCCAATTGTGTCAGCTGAACAACAATTACATTTCTCTCTCTTCCTCTTTGTGTCTGTCTACATTTCATGCCAGGAGAGTCTTTTATTATTGTCATGCTGAGAGAGTCCATAACAATCCCTGCAGAACTGCATGGATATGAATGTGAATCCGGTTCTACTCGAACCAGCGATCGGCATGGGAGTCAGGTGCTCCAACAAGGGGGCTAAAGGCCACAAAAACTAGGAACCATAAAGCCACAGGTATACATACCCCTCCACCAACGTGTACAAAATTCAGCATACTAAAATAATGCATGGACATACACAAATGTCTTACGAATAAGCAATGCAAACTCTGAAATATTGCAATACGGGTTGTTTAAAATGCTTTGCGTCACTGACATCCTATTTATACAATGACGTAGTATAGTGACATTTGGCAACTTTCCAAACCGGCTTTAGCTACTTTCCATTAAAAATGGTTGGCAGCACTGATCCCACCCCTCCTTCTTGTAGCAGCTTAGACAAAAACTCCAAAGTCCCAAACAGATTTAAAAGTTTGGCTGGTGACAATGATAAGATTGACTTACTGTAGGGGCAGTTCACATTTCGCGTATAAATCCGCGCAGAAAACGCGACCGTTTATTGGTTCTTGTCACATGACCTGGGGTGAGCTTGCAGCATTCTAGAAAGTTTAAATGTTTTTAACTCAATGCTGTGCGGACGCGCCTGGAAAAAACGAAAGCGTCACGGCCGCGTCGCTTCCATTATGAGCGTACGAAATAATGAACTTGAGCGCGCAAAAGACGCAAAATCTGAATCGCCCCTTAAGGTGCAAATGAGAGAATAAAATCGGATCATGCATTTCTTTTTCCTTGTTGTCACAGATAGTTTGGCTCACAGTTGCTTAGCAACAGAAGACGCCAGGGGTGCGCATCAACCTCCGCCTTGATCCGCGTTTAACACGCATTTTTAGACGTGACATTTGAATATTCACCTTAAAAATATAAATTAATTATCAAACAAATCTAAAATGAAGTAAATAAAATTATTTCCAGATATGGGATTATGTTATATTTTTGACAGTAAAAAAAATGGGCCACGAATAGCTGGCCGCGAATGGCTTGCAGACCGGCAGTTGACAACCCTGGTTTAAAGATTGTTCTTTTACAAACTACCTTACATTATAAATAACTTGTAGTTTGACAAGATACAGTTTTAAAGTAGCCCAACGATAAAATGGATGAATGGATTGATGAATGGACAGATGGCTCTACCATGAAATGTAATCTCTCTTACTGCTTTTATTCTCTCTCTCTCTCTCTCTCTCTCTCTCTCTCTCTCTCTCTCTCTCTCTCCACCCATTTATTTAAAATAGAGCACAAAATAAATTGTTCAATGATTAAAGTCCATGGGCCAACATACATAATATTCTTGAGTGTATATATATGGTATATAGTTTGTGTTACCGCTGATAGATGGCCACTGGGTGCCCTGGTATAATCTTCTATGTAATGACCGTTGTAAATCTCATCGAAGCACAACGGTGCCAGGACCCGGATCAATGGAGCCGATGGTTATCTCTTCTGCCTGTTTTTAATCCTCAGTGTGCTGTTCTACAAAATACTTTAAGCCTTTTGACCTAAAAACTAATACAACTATTAGAATGCAATGTTTGTTTGTTGTGCAGAATTTAATTACGGATATTTGCCTCATTATTGATTTAATAAACAATACAATGGGGATGTGATACATTGTGAATATAGTCATGGCTAAAAGTCTCTTTAAGCTGTGGTTTTATCACAATGTTAAATGATCTAATCATCACATCAATGACTGCTTTAACTTCTATAGCCAGCAATGCGGAGCAGTGAGGTAAATGCAGGTGAGTTAAAGGATTAGTCAATTTACTCACCACCATGTCATCCAAAATGCTGATGTCTTTCTTTGTTCAGTCGAGAAGAAAATATTTTTTTAAAGGAAAACATTCCAGGATTTTTCTCATTTTAATAGACTTTAATGGACACCAACACTCAGTGGGGAACCTTCAGGGCCTTCTACGCCTTCAGAGAAGGCCTAAAAAAATTAATAAAAATATTTTTATTATAATAATACAAATAAATAATATTCAATAAAAATATGTTTTTACATTTTTAAATTTCTATTTAATTCAATTTAATACAATACATGTAATATATTTTTTCTCATCTATGTTCTAACGTTAAGTTTACTGTCAGGTTCATGTCATGAAAACATCTAATCCAATCAGAATCGTCTGTCTCTATTAAGGCCCGGTTATCTGGCTCATTCATTGGTTAGGACTTCGTGAATCCCAGGGAAGGCCAAGCTATGTGTTTTGGTGTGGAGAGTGACGGGCAAATCGACCAATCACGTTTTGATTTCAAGTGGGCGGGCAAAAAACAATACATTGTAAGCCTTCATGAAGTCCTAATCATGCAACAAACTGGATGCGAGCTGCCGTAAAACACCAAAGACGAAGATCATAGACCGTTAATATTAATACAGTCTAATGGCCCGAATCTCTGCGGTGAGAGTGGTTGAGGTAAATGGCGGAAAACGTGATTGACGTTGTAGCTATTTTGATAGGGCTGAGGTAAAAACGAAATTACTTAAGCGCGTACACGTGAAGAGCACAGCCGGGAGAAGCGCGTGCAGAGGAGACTGTTCATATGACGCGAACACGAGAAAAATAATGGGTTAAATTATACTTTTACTTCCTGACAGTTTCACTTGTTACGTGAGGATAGTAATGACTGACAGACGACGCCGAATTACATACAATATAATTTCCTAACTAAATCTGAGAGAATGCGAAAACATTCAAATATTTTTTACCTCGCTATACCCGATGGGCAGGGCGGAGAAACATTTTGGTAACCCGACAAGAATTCGTAATAGCCCCGGGACCTCGGGGCTCGGGCTAGAGATTTTGCGAGCCCTGGATATCTTCTGACAACAGTTATAAGCCACAAGGAGGTGCACTGAGAACGCAGGGTGCTATATTTCCCCTTATGAAAAAGATTAACAAGGTATCCTACAGCTAAATATATATTTCCAAAAAATAAAAAACAAATTAAAGAACATAATTTAAGATGGTTAAATGCAAATTTACAGAGCCCCTGTCATTACAGAGCAGCAGAATCTGTATTTGTGTTTATCAGTTAGATTAAATTAATTTTAAACTTTAAAACTGCATTTAAAGGCAGACAATGCCCATTCTGTAATTCAACTTTGCGTGATCAGAATTTTTACACATTCACTGTATGATTTAACGAAATACGAATAGCCTAGTATTATGGATGGAGAGGCATTTGCACTTCATTGCATATTTTGAAGGCCCAGCTGAAGTACCCACGGTTCGCCACTGCCAACACTTAACAGTTTTAATGCAGTTTAAAATTGCAGTTTCAATGGACTCTAAACGATCCCTAACGAGGCATAAGGGTCTTATCTAGCAAAACGATTGTCATTTTTGACAAGAAAAATAAAAAAATGCACTTTTAAACCACAACTTCTCTTCTTCCTCCAGCTGTGTGACGAGCCAGCGCGACCTCACGTAATTGCGTAATGCTGTGGAAAGGTCACGTGTTACATATATGAAATGCACATTTACAGAACATTTTAAACAATAAACTGACACAAAGACATTAATTAGTATCAGTCGACATACAACAACGTCGGAACGGTCCTCTTTCTCCACACTTGTAAACACTGGGGCGTAGTTTTGCATACGTCATGTATGACCTCTTGACGTAATGACGTATTACATGAGGTCGCGCTGGCGCATCACAGAATCAGAGATAGACGAGAAGTTGTGGTTTAATAGTGCATATTTTTTATTTTTCTTGCAAAAAAATGACAATCGTTTCACTAGATAAGAACCTTATGCCTCGTTTGAGATCATTTAGAGTCCTTTAAAACTGCAATTTTAAAATGTATTAAAACTGTTAAGTGTTGGGGTCCATTAAAGTCCATTAAAATCCTGGAATGTGTTCCTCAAAAAACATAATTTCTTCTCGACTAAACAAAGAAAGACATCAACATTTTGGGGAACATGGTGGTGAATAAATTATCTGGATTTTTTAAGAAATTGGCTACAGGTCATTAAATCAGTAACCTATTAAAGAATATTTGCCCATATTTACCTCAGGTAAAACCACTGTGGGTATCAAACTAATATTAATTATTGGTAACTTGCCCCCTGGAAATTTATATACAGTATACTACAGGGCCGGCGCCACGAGGGGGCGTGAGGGGGCGTCGCCCCCTCACTGGCACTATCCCGCCCCCCCAGATCACCATTAATGTTGAATGGGATTTTAATGATAAAATGCGCTATTTAAAAATCACGTTTGCCTTGTGTATTGTCTTCCTAAAGTGAATTTTAAAGTCTAATTATTTAACAAAACAAAAAAACAAGTGTGCATGTATTCTACCGTGACACACGCCCACTCATGTGTAGCCTATAGGCTTGTTCAAATTCATCAAGCGAAGACGTCAAAATGCCGCGAGAGCGAGACGAAACGACACATAGTATGATTTCTCGAATCGTTCTCGCGGTACTTTGACGTCATGTGGTTGTTGGTTCTTGCAGCCGCGCCTGAAGTTGAACAAGTTTGTGTTGACGGCTTGAGGCACGCCGACAATGAGCCCGCGTTCTGAGTCTCAGAGGGAAATCAAGATGTCGAAGTGGGAAATTATATAAAAATTTACAGACAGGAGTGTGAGAGTGACCTGGGCCTGCCCTGTAGCAATGGATATATGGAAAATAGCATTGGAAGTTCTACAAACCGGACTCCGGATTGCCGTGGCGTGGATGAATTATCGGAGCATTTCAGGTGCAAAGATCCAAATGTTCGGCTGTCATTAAGTCAATTCGGGCACCATGAACTTCAGCCAGACTGTACATAGTTTTGAAAAGTTCAGAATGATGTTCATGTTCTTCAGCATCCTTGTAAGTCAACGTACAACCAACAGCCTATTATTGTTCTGCATTTAACGTAAAGGTAAGCCTGTACGATCTCTCTCTCTCTCTCACACACACCTGTTTATCAGGAGTAAATAGATAAAAAACAGACATTGTTAAATTTATAATTAACGAATTGAATTAGCCTATCCTACAGCATAGCTGTATATGTAAACGAGTTATTGTCATTTTGCTATTGTAGTTCTCTAACTGCTTAATTGCTAGCTTATGGTGCATTACTTGTGGCAGTTAAAATAACTACGTTATATGATCAAATTGAACCAAAATGTTGATAAAATCTTGCGTTTGGACCGTTTTTGGGCTAAAACTATCAACTCTATTTGCCAACACTGCCCCCCACCATTACGTAAAATTTATTTCTACCTCTGGGTCTGAACTTCAAATGAGTAGTGTTGTGCTAATATGTAACGTTAGGTATGCGTTTTTTTTGTTGTTGTTGTATTGTTCAGAGCTCTGTATGTTGCTCACTATAGCTGTAGTTTTTGTGGTTGTATTACAGAGATGTTTGTTTATAACACTTTAAAACTTAATGTACCAAACCTATGTATTTTCTAGCTGGGGGAATTATATGCATTCATGTGATCGCCCCCTCTGGTATTTTAGACGCCCCCTCATCAGCGCTCGGCTGGCGCCCGCACTGGTATACTATAGGTGTGAGGACTTGGTATTGATGAACCCAATCGCAGACAGATGAATAAACTCTGACACTTTATTTACACAAAACAAGAAAAACAAAACCCACGAGGAGTCAAAACAACATAAACAGAAAAATATACTAAGACTTGAAACACTAAACAAAGAACAAGACTAGACTGGACTAAACACTAAATATACACTGGCAAACTTGACTAGACTTAAAGTATTCACAGGCGAGGCGAGGCGAGGCAACGACACTGGATACAAAACGAACGTGCACAGGACAGCAAATACAAGGGTATTAAATGAGGAAGCAAATCAATGGGGAACAGGTGACATGAATCAAACAATAATGGGATAATTAATGAGGAAACAAGGGGGCGGGGTCAGGAGACGAGACAGAAAGCACATGGCTTAAATAAACAAGGCCAGTGCTTTCACACAAACATGGGCCTGTCATGATCCTGCCTTATGACTAATACTAAAACATGGACAAGAGGGCAGAATCATGACAATAGGTATATGTACGTATATGGCTATTAGCTTAATCATAACCCTAAGCCTAAAACTATTCATTGTCTATAAACACCCTAACCCTAACCTTTTCATAAGCAAAACTATTCCTAGGACTGTTTATAAGTTCTCATGTTGCAAATTCAAATGTATTCAAAATGTGTTGTAACTGTATTCATTCCTGTATTCATTACCGCCAGATTTACTTATGCCACTTTCATACGAATTAGTATTTTTCAAAGTAATAGATGCACAAATCTTATCTTGTTGTTGTGGGAAACAATAGATGAACACAAAAACTGTACCTATCCCACACATCCTAAAATGGTGATGCTGGTCTGTCCAACTCTCTCTCATGGCAATTCGTACATATTTTACAAGGTGGCTAAATCATATTCATTTGTACGACCACATTTGTACATTTTTTAACGTTGGGGTTAGGGGCAGAGTTTCGTTATTTTTTTTATGATAATCGTATGTTTTTGCACGATAAACTTCTTACTAATTCATACGAATTAGCCAACTTTTAAAATATATACGAATTCTTGTGAGATCAGGAGGGTCTGTTGGACTTTTTGGCAAAACCAAAACTTAACAGTACATTTTATTACAAAACATGTGCAAATCCTTTACAACTGAAACACCATTGAAGTAAAAATTAAAAAAAAATGTTCACTTTTTCCCATTAACAAAGGATAAAGTATTCATAAAACTCAACCATTCAACCCTGTTATTCTATTTCTTAAAAAACAGTTGTTTAAATATTTAATGTTCTTTTATGGCAATGATTTTGAAATTTTGAATACATAACTTAAAATAACATTTGGTCTCAAAGCTAAAGCCTCTACTGAGTGATGACTTAATTTAGTTTAAATTTGCAAACCTAATTTTTGCAACCCTGTTACCCGTAACCCTGTTATCTGTCTATTTTTGCACATTACGCATTCTTTGCTGAACTCGCTATCTCTCTCTCTCTCTTTCTCACACACACACAAAGGCACAGCTACCTTCTTTAACACACACACAAAAAAGCACTCAGGGAAAGACAGATCAATGTGAGGAGAGAGAGCTTTGAGACAGTCCTTTTAAAAACACTGAGGTTAATCTGCTTGTGCCAGACGCCGCGTCTGATGCATCACCTCGCTTTAATGATCTTAAGAGTTCTGGAAGGCTCTTTGCTATATGTATTGTCAAGAAGCAATTTTCGTAACTCTCTAAGGGAGATCATCTCCTCTGTAAACCAACATTCAATTGTATTACCTCCAGTGGATAAAGGGCACAAACAACTATAGCTCGAGAAAAAGTGATTTTTGTGCCAGTTCAAAACCCTCCGAACCATGGTGCACTTGGCATAGAGATATGCTTCGTGCTTCAAGACAAAATCTATAACCAATCCTGCTAATCCATGTGCATAAACTTTAACTTAATATGGAGCAGAGGAATACTTTACTGGGTTATGACATTACATTTGATGAGGTCGAATGATATTGGTTCATTATTTCCATGGATTGTGGTGTGTTAGAAATGAAAGGCTTTATTGAGTTTGCTCAGTCAAAAGGAAATGACATGTTTCTGTGCATAATAAGAAATCATAATTGTAAACTTGTCATTCTGAACTGTTTCTCCTGCTATCTGCTATTGGTCAGGTAAAAAGATAATCGCTCCCGAAACTCTCATCATTGGTCAAGCAAAGTTCTTATGTTGGGGCGTGGTGCTTTGAAAGGAAAATTAACTTTTAGGAAAAATTAACATTAAATTTCATCAGCTGCATATACACTCACCTAAAGGATTATTAGGAACACTATACTAATACTGTGTTTGACCCCCTTTCACCTTCAGAACTGATTGCATTGATTCAACAAGGTGCTGAAAGCATTCTTTAGAAATGTTGGCCCATATTGATAGGATAGCATCTTGTAGTTGATGGAGATTTGTTGGATGCACATCCAGGGCATGAAGCTCCCGTTCCACCATATCCCAAAAATGCTCTATTGGGTTGAGATCCGGTGACTGTGGGGGCCATTTTAGTACAGTGAACTCATTGTCATGTTCAAGAAACCAATTTGAAATGATTCGAGCTTTGTGACATGGTGCATTATCCGTCTGGAAGTAGCCATCAGAGGATGGGTACATGGTTGTCAAAAAGGGATGGACATGGTCAGAAACAATGCTCAGGTAGGCCGTGGCATTTAAACGATGCCCAATTGGCACTAAGGGACCTAAAGTGTGCCAAGAAAACATCCCCCACACCATTACACCACCAGCAGCAGCCTGCAAAGTGGTAACAAGGCATGATGGATCCATGTTCTCATTCTGTTTACGTCAAATTCTGACTCTACCATCTGAATGTCTCAACAAAAATCAAGACTCATCAGACCAGGCAAATTTTGTTCAGTCTTCAACTGTCGAATTTTGGTGAGCTTGTGCAAATTGTAGCCTCTTTTTCCTATTTGTAGTGAGGATGAGTGAAACCCGGTGGGGACTTCTGCTGTTGTAGCTAATCCGCCTGAAGGTTGTGCGTGTTGTGGCTTCACAGATGCTTTGCTGCATACCGCGGTTGTAACGAGTGGTTTTTCAGTCAAAGTTGCTCTATCAGCTTGAATCAGTCGGCCCATTCTCCTCTGAGCTCCAGCATCAACAAGGCATTTTCGCCCACTATTTTTTCTACTATATGAAATAATATTTATTTTTAATGTCCTTTCTAATGTTTAAATAAACATTAATTCACAAAATGTATCACTAAAGTAGTAATTTGAGCAGTTTGCCACATCCAGTAAAATGAATGGGTCTCTATTGGCATCTGCTGGTCGAAATTATTTATTTCCTAACTGTAACTATTTTATGTATTTTTTTTTCTAAACACCAAATGGCCGAATTCAACACATAACATCTAGATCAATATCCAAATCAAATTTAGATCATAATTTATATGTGAGATTTTCATAAAAATTTGATTTTTAATGTGATATTAAAATGCCTTTTTTCCCTGGATGGCCTGAGGCCGGGATTAAGCAGATTTGAAGCAAAAGTATTTAGTGAATATACATACTTTTATATAAAAACAAATATAGTGCATTTGATCAACATCATCTCATTTTTGACAGACGTTTGCATCTGATCTCCTCATATTCTAACAACAACAAAAGCTTTTCCTCTAAATACCTCCATGATGCAGGTCCATACCACCCTTACGAAAATTAGCCATGGCTTTATTGTGGTAAAAGTATAGTAATCATGTTTTTTTTTTACTCAAGTAAAACCGTGGTTAATTTTCGTAAGGGCACTACACGACTAAGCTCATATTTGAAGAGCAAAACAAATTTTGGCTCACTCATACTCTTCTAACGCACTTACATTCATAAAACAAATAACACATCACTTGTAGCAGGCCTGTTACTGATTAAAATCTTGTTCCAGTACTTCAAGAATATTATCAGTGGGTAAAGTATTGATGCCTCCACTTCTACCTTACGAGTCAATTACCCTTGCAACAACGGCTTATTCCTTTGAGGAACAATAGTTACAAAAAAGGTCCTTAGTAATCTCATGGGTTGCTTATTCTTCGGTGCTTGAATGACTTCTCTCCAGGAGAACTGCGTTTTAAAATAAACTATTTCAACTACAGAGAATTTTCTCTAATGAGAACACGAATGGATTCCCAGTCCTGTGTATTACAGTTTAAAGAGTTTACCCGAGGCTACTCAACCAACCCTTACTGCACATAGAGGCTTTGTTGGTCTTTAAAAGCAGCAATTGTTCGACCACAAATAAATGACCTTCATTTGCATATTTTAGCACAAAATGACTTATTCTGTAACGTCTTTAAAGGTGCAATGTGGGACTTTTGGAAGGATCTCTTGACAGAAATGGAATATAATATACATAATATCATTGGTGGTGTATAAAGACCTTACATAATAAAGTGTATTGTTTTATTACCTTAGTATGAGCCCTTACAAAGCTGGTTCGCTTACGTGGAAGTCACTAAATGGACAAACTGTCCTATAGAGCGCGTTTTGTCCCTATACGTTGTCTCAAACGATGACATGTTTGTCCTGTGGCAGTTACCGTAGCTTTCCGTGCATATTTTATTAATGCAATTCATTTTGAATTCAATACTGTATGTTTATTCATCAAACTTCACTTGTTTTATGGTAGTACAACCCAGTAGAAAGTCTAGCCTCATTGCCTCACTGTTGAAGTGTACAGTAAGTCAATGTATGAAGAAAATCTGTGCTGTTTCATTGGCTGCCTGAGTGGCCATTTCATCACACACAGTCTCTGATGGTCACAGCGATCCCGAGGGAGGAAACGGCTCCACTGAAACGACTGAAGCGTTAAACCAAACAAATAAACAAATAATCAGACACAAAGCACAGTATGCTTTCAAGTTTGTGGCTCTTTTCACTTGACCATCCTTTTTAATCAACCTAATAGCATTGTTTTCAGATACTGAGAGAAGAATAACCATGTGCTGTCCTTTATTTAAAGACTTTGTTTCATATAAAGGACACATGTTTCTGCTTCAAAAAATGACACCAGCAACACCTGTGCATCTGGATTTACTGCATTGTGGGTGTTAGTGAATACGTTGCAAGTTTTGGTACATTTTAATTTAAGATTCTTCTTTCAACTTTGTGGAAATACACAATTATTAATTGCGAAACAGCTGGCTACCACGTTGAATTTTATACTAATGTTTCCTATTACCACCAACTAATAGATACTATTTAGACTAACTACTACCACAAATCTCCCCTTCCAGCAGGCTATGAATGTTATTGATCAGCTGAAGGTGTGATGTTAAAATTAAATGTAGGATCTGACATTCTACCTTTTCTTAATGATCAGACGCTATGGAGCAAAGGGAATGTTCTCAATCAATACTATGGACCTCCAGTGGGCAGTGAATATTTCCTTTATAGATTTTCCTGCCATGTCCTCAAAACAAATAATTGCGCAAACAACATTCATTTAAAGCAAGGTCTTCTAAGATAACCTGCGGTTTAGGGAACCAGAGAGGAATGCTATTTATATCCCCAATAACAACAACATATATAAAGTATCCCAGAGGGTGTAAGTTAAATATTCAGTGTTAACTTTTTCATGTTTAGGTGCTATAGTTGGCTCCCCAGTGCTTTTATTAAACTAGAAAACTTAGTTTTGGTAAACCATTCTCTGCAAGCATGTGAAAAGATAGTTCATTTAAATTTTTCTTCCCATGTGATGTCAGAAGGGGATAATACCGCCCCTAACCTGCACTATCCAACCATGGCATTGTCATTTAGTGCAGAGATCAGCTAATTTGCATTTAAAAAGACACATCCAAAACGGCACAGTTTTGCTCACACCTACAAAGTGACAATTTTAACATGTTATAATAAATTATCTATATGATATTTTGAGCTAAAACTTCACATACACATTCTGGGGACACCAAAGATATATTTGACATCTTAAAAGTCTTGTGAAATGGCCCCTTTAAGTATAATGATTGTTTTTTTTCCTTTCATTATGTCACCTATCAAAAACATTACTGCCACATACCTAATAAAATAATATTGTATTTGTGTTCCGGCCCGGGGTGGATAATCGGGAGATTCAATATCAGACCTGCGTTTTGAAACCACACCACCACCTTTTGCAGATGTTTCGCAAGTTCTTCAGAAACTGCCTACACATTTTTCCCTTGCACATAAACCACTGCATCATCTGCATACATTTGAAGTCCTGCTGTAGGACAGGAGTCTGACAAATCATTAATATACAATGTAAAAAGCAATGGCCCAAGAATGGACCCTTGCGGTACTCCTGTATTTACTTTTAAAAATGTAGACATTTCATTATTAACCACCACACACTGATCTCTCTGTTCGAGATATGATTTAAACCACTACAAAGTTACTGGCGAAAAGTTACAATTGGACAATTTATGTATAAGAATGTCATGATTTAAGGTATCAAACGCCTTTTTAAGATCTAAAAAGACGGCGCCAACAATTTCTCCACTATCTATTGCAGATTTAAAGAAAACAATTTGCTGTTTCGGTGGAATATTGTGGACGAAAGCCAAATTGTAATGGGTGTAGAATGTTATTAGATTGTATAAAAGTCATAAGCTGACCATACACTATTTTTTCGAACACCTTTGAAAATACTGGTAAAATGCTTACTGGCCAAAAATTACTTTTGTAGTGAATAAGTATATTATTTTTAATTATTATTTAACCTTTACATTATTTGTTGAACCATGGTATTAATAAAAACTACACAAAAGTAAATGCTGAACTGTTGCTTCATTTATCCAATTTGGCAAAAGTGCTAATTTGGAATTGCACCATGAAAAAGTGGGCCGGTCTTGGGCCTGAAACTCCCGGGCTGAAAAGTGGCCCCACTCTGGCCCTGTTTGTGTTTATTTGAAGAAAATTGATGCGGGACAATAAATTGTTTAATAATGCAAATAAAACACAATACTTGTTTCATGTTTTTTAATATTTTAGGGGCAGTTTAAAAATGAATATTTGGTGGAATAACCAAATCGCAAGACACTAAATTTACACTAGACACTGATTATGAGATTAAGCGAGTATCTGGCAAACGTGAGCATCTCTTTTAACATAAACCCCTTTGAAGCATCTGCAGCAGGCACTTATTTTAACATGACATGTGAAGCACATATATACATGACACACCGAACACATATTTTGAAATGATGGGTCACACACATAACGGGCTAAATACATGTTGTGACGAGCTTCGAATCGTGCGCGCTCAAAAGTCACTGGCTGCCAGTGGGAATAACCCTGAATTATTAATCACATTTTCCATTGTCTTAACATGCTCTCAGTCTTTACATTGCTTTTACGTGACTTTATTTTCATTCCTAAGGTTTGCTTTTGTTAAAATTCAACAGACCCTGGACTGAATTACACTTAGAAATAATGATACAACTTGAGTGGTCTGAATGGCATATATGTGGAATCACACATTTGTATTAACAAATATTTGCATATGTAAAAAAAGTTTCATTTTAAGTGCTGTTATATTGTACGTTTCAGTGTCTATGTATGGAAAATTCTTGTGAATATGAATGAGATCCAGTCTATTTGCAGGACTAGTATCTTACTTTAGGCGGGTGGGAAATGTCATCAGCCAACCACTGTGCACACAAATGTGTTGTGCAGGAGTAAATGAAGAGAATCATTAACTCCTCAAATTGATCATTTGGTGAGTAAATAAATAAATACAAAGAGTTTGCAAATGTTAAAAAGTGGAAAAGCCATTATTGGACAAACTGAAAATAAATTCCGATGTGTCTTATTTTATCAAGTGCAAAACTTTTCAATGCTCTGACAAATAGATAGCCCTACCGCAAACGCATGTGATTGGTTAAGACAAAGTTACAGTGAAGGTTTGACAGGCATGTTCACACAGATACAGTGATGCAGTAGCTTTATTGTGTTTTTTTGTGTGTGTATGTGTGGGTGGGTGGATTTTGTTTAATTAGATATATTTTCAATAGCTGCAGTATTTATTATACAGTATTACAGCCAACTCTAAAATAGACTGGATATGAGACATTTTTACACCAAAAATAAATAAATAAATTAACACAGACTTTAGTAAAGGTACAAATGCAACATATTCAAGTAATATACTTCGGACTGATTCATCATGTTTGTTACTATAGTAAAAGGGCTTGCCCTTTAGATTTCACAAGAAGAGAACAGCTACAAAATGAGTTTTAAAATAAGATGTTTTGGCATTATTAAAATTTAGTCTTGAATTGCATTTCAGTTGGTATGCCTGGTATAATCTTTTTCTCTCTCTCTCTCTCCCTCTCTCTCTTTCTTTTAATCTGCTTTAGACTTTAGATCTGTTTTCTCTTTTTCTCTCTTGCACTTTTTAGGACAACTGAATAGGGTGAACACATTTAATTAGACAGTGTAAGTTGAAGCTCACAGAATGGCCCTGAGTTAACAATATTTTGTGTTAATTAAAATGTTAATTAGACAGAATCCCTGAAGCTAAGTCCGACTCAGAGGCCTTATTATAGGTCATGTGAGCTTTCCTCTTTTGGACACTGTCAATATCCTGACATTACAGGAATCTAAACAATTTTATTCTCTGCATACTAATATCTTGGGCCTTATCGTACTCCTAGTACAATGCACGACTAAAGTGTTTTTGCTAGTTCAGCCCAGTGCAGTTAGCATTTTCACGTCCAGCGTCATGTGGTTTAAATAGCAAATGCATTTGTGCCCATTTGTGCTTCCATGGGTGTGCTGTTCTGAAAACGAGGTGTGTTTAGGTTCATTGGCGTGTTGCTCATTTGAGGTGCAATATTTTTTTTTTGTTATTTTAAGAGTGCGTTAGTAATAGCGCCTTTAAATGAGATGAAAATGTACTTTTGCTTATTACACACATGGACAGCAAACAAATGTATTTAAATATAAAAATGAAAGGATTCAAATGTAAAAGATTATTATTGAGTCTCTTGGACAAAAACGAGGACCAATTACGAGACGTCAGAAGGTGTAAAGAGCTGCTTCACCTGTAGCCTGGTAAGTGAATGTTTTGCTTTAAACAAATGCAAATATTGCATTTATTTATAAATGTTTTTTTTTTAAATGCTACCCCATGGATTTATTTTATATGATGGCTTTGTACCTCTGAATATGAAGATGAGAACCTTTTTAAAGTAATGCTTTTCAAAACACTCACGGCGCTGTCCAAGTGCTGAAACGTTTCGGCTCTCCACATGTTTGTAAATTGTTTATCTCCTGTTTGTTACAAATAAAATATTTTCTTGCATATTTGTAAATTATTCTTTGAGATAACACAGATCATGCAGGCTATCCATACATTTACAACAATTAAAAGCCTGCTAATTTTACTTCTATGACTGAAAGAAAATAACTTTTAAAGAGAACCAAAGCTTTTAATACAACAATTTTAATTTTAATACAACAAAAAAAAAACACTATTTTTAACATCAATCTTAAACTGGTGGTCTTTTTTTTCTCTTAGTTTTTCAGTTTACAAATTCCTGCATCTAAATATGGAATCCGCCTTGGCATGAGTGCAACTGGGTTTTAAAGGGGATGGGAGATGAGACTCTCATTGGTTTATTGCACATTATTCCCAGAACACACCCATTACTCATTTAAAGAATATAAACAACCCTTTTAGACTGTGTGCTAGGCGCACAAACCATTTTTTCGGTCGTTAAATTAGCAAAAGTGTATTTGTACATGCCCTTCAACCGTGTGCTTTAGACCATGTGATTAGATTGTTTAAATAGGGCCTCTTGTTTCCTTAAATTCTTGCGTTGCATGACTTATGTGTCCTTGCTTACTGTGCAACAGTCTGAGATTGTTTGAAGGGCGAGACACACCGAAGCTTTTTTTACGTGGTTCAAAACGCCTGGCAGACACCGACTGCCAACTTTTTTTCAGCCACTGCCAGTTCTCTTCAGCTGAGCGCTTTGGTTGCTGTGATACTTTTATCAGTCATTGTACGATGCGGTGGTCGTTTGTCCCGCCCTTCCTCCACTGTTATTGGACAGGTGTGTGAGACACGACATTGACGAGCTGAGCTTTTCACCCAAAGTTTAATATTTTTTAACTCTCGTCAGTCAGCACTAAGCGCAGAAAAACCATTGAGCGGCAGGTTTCAGAGTGAAAAAAAAACCGCTAGCTGCTGGCTTTTTTGAAACAATTGAAAACATACACCGGCCGTGGGCGTAAAAGCTTTGGTGTGCACCCCCTTTGAGTGACCTCATTTATATTCATAGATACTTTTATGAAATAATAAGTGTTAACTTTCAGGAGTTACTTTTACTTTATGACACTGTATGCAGTACGCTCATTTAGAGATGCAAGTTTTTAACTTTAAGTTGTGGAAATGTTTCGAAACAGAGATGCACATAAGTGCACAGAAAACTTGTTCTCTTGTGTTTGTGAAACAAATACAAATCACATTTTTCTCCAAATTCAAGTTTCACAGTGTGGCTTTTTGTGTCTTTTTACATTACAATACCTTTTTTAAAATTGTTAGTGAAACGTTGTTGGTGAAATATTTTTGACAGCTAATACCACAAGCACATTTTATTTCTGTGACATTAAATTGTATATTCAGAAATCTTTATAAGAACATTGTAATGTTTTCCAAACCCATTTCACTCCAAAAACACAAATAAATATCACCCAATTGTATCAAAATCTTTCTCATTTCCATATCTCCCACAAACACTCATGACTTGCAGCAGCTTTAATTTCTCAACATTAAATTTCAGCATTGTGTCAGACACATGGAGATAAACATGTCTATGTTTCTAAGCCATGTGAAACCAACGGCAAGGGCGTTTCTGTACCATGCAAATTGTTTTAAACATTACATTGTTCTTTTGATGTGTTTAGCAGCGAATGCTGTGCTTTGCAATGCGCCACAGGGGGAAATTTGTTTTGGTTGATCTACATTGACGTAAGTCTGTTTCCCCTCCTCGTGTTGTTTTTCGTATTTCCTCTTTTGTATATGAGAGTGATCTCATTGTAGACGGAAAGCCACGGTCCATTAACATGAAGGGTGCCATTAAAGAGCCCTATATCAATGTCAGCTCAAGTTGATTGTTTTTAATGAGAACAAACAAAAATGTAAGCATCTCATTTGTTCATGTGTGTGGATGGTGGATAAAGGAAGCATTGTAATAATAAATTACTATTTTTTTGTCATATTTAAAAAGAGTCTGTGTGGATGAAACAAAGGTCACAGTTGTGACCCATAAAAACTTGTGTACTGTGGTCTGATATTGGTATTCTGCTCAATATTATGTCCTTGAACAATGTTATTAACCTTTGGATGCTCCGGAACGCGTGGAGGCTGGGGTTCATCTTTATAATTGTGTCTCCGTTCCCTGCATTGAAATGAAGGACTCGATTAGACCCAAACATCTGATCCTTTCGAAATATAAGACATAATTCAGAATGCAATGACCACATTTGACAGTTACTCTAACATAATATAATTGAATCTATAAGAAGTAAATGTTGAGTCTGTCTATACAAGTTTGAGGTTCGTACTGTTGAGCAGTAGATTATTTGAGTAGTAGATTAGTATATTTTTTCAGTATTTTATGTGTTTACTGCAGGTATTTGTTATTCAATGCCATTTATTTTGAATCACTACAGGGATCTCTGAAATGCTTCATTCTGACTGTTCAGAGACGACATAGATAAAAATAATAACACAGACTCATCTGTGTACGGTAGTCATCTTGACTGGTGCAGTTTAATACTTACAAAATAAATTCAATATAAATATGCATAACAAATATATATTTTTTTGAATATGAGATTTTATTTACAAATTTTAAAGCAAAATCATAATAATTTAGTCTGAACTGTGTGTTTTGGCTTAAAGTCACTATAAAGTTGTAATTTTTGCATTTTTTACAAATACTGAAATATTTAAAGAAATATTTTGTGTACATATACAGTATTTACTAATGTGGCAAATAGCTGTATTAAGTGGGATAGTATAAATCCAGCTGGTTATTTTTGCAAATAAGTACCTTTAGGATGACAGACCTTGGTAGACATTTGTATTTGAAAATAAGGTAAATTTCAGTGTATTTTTTGTAACTGCAAAATTTTAGCTTTTCTTCTTTATGTTGCTGTTCTTATTTTTTGACCATCCTTCTTCTTTGGCGGGTGTCGTTTAAGTGTAGATTAATCTCACGGAAAGTCGTGTTATAGTCAGGAACATTTTTATTAATTTATTTGTGTCCATGGCACGAAATTCAGCTTTTTTCATGTCTTGAGCACGAATGCTTTCGTGTCACTCACAATTTTTTCTAACTAGTTTTTCATGTCCGTTGTACGACTTTCTTTTTCGTTTCATTTTATGTATTGTTTTCTCGTTGGGTCTCATTCACTAAGCATGCGTACGCACAAAATTGTTCGTAAAATGTGCATACGGATGTTTTAACTAACAAATTATGATTTAACAAAAACTTTAACACTAAAATTTATTTTAAATGTATGCAAAAGCGTTAAAACAAGTAGACCACACATTTGCAATAATCATAGAATTTTTTTTTTCCTATTTTCTTACCATTGTCGCTTGGGGTTGGGGTTAGAATCACTTTCTGTTACATTTTTAGACATCCCATAACCCAAACCCTAACTGTAACCCCAACTCCAGGCGAGAATAGTTTTAGAGTGGAAGAAAAACATGTAGAAATTAAAACTGCAAGCAGTGATGGAAGGGCCCTCGCACGCATGTGCACCGCCACTCTATGGCCTTAGTAAAGCAATGAACCCGGGGGATTTAAATTTCAGTGGGTGAATATAAGTGGATATTCAAAAGAACTTTGAAGTGCCACACCTCCTGTGTGCAGCAGGTGGCGCTATGATTGTAATTGATTGTTGTAACATTGATGTGTTCAGGCCAGGACCCTTGTCAAATGTATGATGTCTGTGACAGGTCGGACATTGCTTGCCTGAGTTACAACAGCTTTTTCATGGTGAACTTTGCCAGGCCACCATTGACACGCCCCTTTAACGAAATGTCAAGATCTTCACTCTTTATCATTTTGAAGTCCTTAAGTTCAGACTGAACAAATATGATGATGATCTGAAAAAAATTCTATTAGCAGTATATCATTGAGAAACAGAAATTTGGCAAGCTGCCACGGACACACCCTCCATCCAAATGTCAAGATCTCCTCAATTTAGCATCGCAAAGGCCTTTAGATGACACAGACCAAATATGATGATTATCTGATTAAATTTCTAGGAGGAGTTCGTTAAAGTACGAAGGCCAGGAATGGCAAAATTTGCACTCAAATTACAGAGAAAATTCAAAATGGCTGACTTCCTGTGGGGTTTAGAGCTTTGCTCCAATAGACTTTTTTGTAGGTCTCGGAGTGATACATAATCCTATTGCATTTTGTATCTCTACGTTTAACGTAGCAGGGGGGGCTGCTACATTGAATTTTTGTAGATGGTGCTATAGAGCCATTTTAACACCCCCAGTTCTGAAGCCTATATCACATGAACATTTTCACCACCTTTGACACGTGTGCAACGTTTCATGACTTTTTGAGCTCGTTTAGGCTGTCAAAAATGGGATTCATTTAGCGATACTTTGCGAGGTCGCAACGGACACACCCTTTAACGAAAAGTCAAGGTCGTTGCTATTTATCATCATACAAGGTCTTGAGATTAGACTGATGAAATGTGATGTTGATATGGTTCAATCTCTCAGAGCAGTAAGTCACAGCGTTAAACATGGCATTTCCTGCTGCCTCTAAGTGGCGCTATGACTGTTACTGAATTATACCATGTTGATGTGTTCAGGCCGGGACCCTTTACAAATAACTATTTCAGTAGTTATTTGTAAAAAATGCAAACCTTTTGTGATGAAAAAATAAATAAAATAAAACTATATAGTGACTTTAGCCAGAACACAAAGTTCAAACAAAATAAACATGATTTTGCTTTAAAATTTGTAAATAAAATCTCATATTAAAAAATTATATATGTTATTAATTATGACACGAAAAAGACATTCATGCTCAAAAAGCTGAATTTTGTACCATGGACACAAATAAATTAATCACATTTTTTGTGACTATAACACAACTTTCCATGAGATTATGTTGTTTGAGTGAGATGTTACAGCTAATGTTTTATATAATATTGTCTGCTTTACTGGAGGCCAGTGTGGCAAGCATATCAAATATCCCCAGTGACATTTAAAATTAAAAAAATATGTGAAAATTACGGGAAAATATTTAAACAGGATAATAGCTGGATAGAATGGTAAAATCAGGGGAATCAAGTGTCGACATATATAACTGGTTTTGCATACACTTACCGTTCTTTATTTCAAACTAAAATTAAAAAAATGAACATAAGACAACATATGTGTTGATACTACACTGAAACATTTAATCCTTAAATCTGTCACCCCTCTGAGCAATTTACTTTAAATATATTAGCAACTGATCATGAACACATAGGACAGGATGAATATAACACTTAATGAATGTTAAATAGAGTAGGGTATTCACCACTTGCAGTTTTGAGGTGTACAAAACCGAATAAACTGCTTTCGAATAATATAAGATGTAAATGTTGTAAAGAGTTGAAACGTCTGAGCAGTTTAACAGCAGCGTGTTGTGTCTTCTTTTTGCACCAATCAATCAACCATCATTTGATCAGATTCTTGTTTGTCCGGGTTTACACATCAAATCCCATAAAGTGAATCTGCAGATGATACATAAAAGCATGACACTTTATCAACAATAAAACAAAACGGCTCCGGCAAATTTATTCAGCGCGTAAATTATGATGACTGTCTCACGATGTAGACAGCCCGTGAAGTTTCAAATCTGCCTCATTTTGCTTTACTACAGAATTTGACAAACTTAGCTTAGCTTTGCTCAGCGATGACAGTTAGTTAAGTGAAAGCACATCTTTGTGTCTTCAATAATCTACTCGGCATTCAACTGACTCCAACAATATGGGAAAATGCTCTGTATAACATATTCATTCACCGTGTGGCATCTGAACTTTCCGAAATGCAAATCCTGGGATCAGATTTGAGAAATTACTTAAATCCCATGTGCTTTAGCAATGGATTCAGTGTTGCATGCAAAAATCAACACACTTTTAATTGAAACCATCCAAGATAATATCCAGAGATCAATGAAGCAACAATAGTTTTACTTTGATTATATGTACTGCAGCCCCAATGTCAAGCATTTTAATTTTGTCAAACATAATCTCTGATACTCCGTTCAGCTTTCCAAAAGTTGTTATACATAGAGACACATCCGAAAAATATCCCAACAACTAAGTCTTTTTCGCAAAGATCCTTGAGCAGATGGCAACACAGAAACACACATATTTAATTTCTGTACTTTCATTTAATGGTAACTGTAATTCCATACACATATACATTTTCCTTTCCGAGTAAAAAAGGAAAGAATTAGAAATGGAAATAAATCATGCTGCTTGTTCAGTTTACAGTGACTTTACACAGAATGTACAAGGCATCAAATATGTCGACTCCAAATACGTCAAACTTATTCATGAAATGAACTCAACACCGTCATTTTAAGTCGATTTTCATAATTTCAAATAAAATGGTTACTTATAACATCCAACAGATGACCACAGCTGTCCAGGGAAAAAATGCAGCTGATGGATCGATATAAAATGTTTGTCTATTTACAGTGCACACAAATTTTGATCAACATTGTGTGCCCTATTTAAAGTGCTCTCTTAAAGTAACCCAAAGTTATATGTAGATCTGCCTGGATAAATAAATAAAGGTTAATATGGTAGGGGAGTTCCTCTAAAAAGCCACGTATGATAATAAACTGACGACAGTTGTATGTACGACAGGTGGTTTTATGATTTGTCTTCCAATTATAAAGAGTACAATTTGATACCCGTTGCATAATTCAAAGAAATATCACAGCATATATTTTGTAACTTGACCTCATATTTTGTAATTTAGGAACCAGGATGATACCACAGCCACGTCATAATGTAATTACAAGGTACATTTCTTATGTAGTGCATGTTGTTCATTATTATTATCACTCCTTATATTCATATACTCATCTGCACTGCATTGCAAAAATATTAATGTTGGTGTGTTTGTTACTGAGAGATTGTGTGTTAAATTTGAATCCTAATGCAAATGCATTCGAAAGCCAAAATTGAAGAACAAATAATTTTAGCATGTGTGAGAAAATACGTTTTAAAACGGAGCAAAGATCTGGCATAATACATGGGAGTCTTTGTAAACATTACTGCAATGTGCCCATCTCAGCTCTCTTTGGTTAAATTATATAAAAACACAACAAGACATCAATAGAAGAGCAGAATGTCAAATAGAAAATGGATTCCATCAAGTGCATATTACATTTCTTTTCAAAACATCCAATTCTTTTTGCATCTTTTCTTGTCTTGATAGATAACACAGTGTTTTTTTAAATGTCGCCGTAGTATGTCCACTCGCTTCTAAGTTAGGGTGCATCATGGGATATCTTTAGTAATATATAACTTTGATGCGTTTGGTAGTGTATGTTCTGGATATGAATCACAAATACCTTTGCTTTTCATAAATATCTGCTTCTGCTGTGTTGCTGAAAAGCTGCAACATGGCCTTGATGAACCAGAACCAGCATTGTGATTCTCGTGGGATTTAGATTGCTACACAAAGGATCTTTTAATGTCAGTCTAAGTTCTGTTTGTTGTTATTGTATTGTGTTCACTGCCACTAAGATTTCATCCAGGTATATTTTAGACTTAATAATGCTACCAAAGCACCTTTATTATGGTGTGCGCACACCAAAAGCAGAGCAAATATTCGCATTGCAGTCCTCTCTCTAGATTACTTGAAAGATTACGTGAAGAATTCAGATGCAAAACCCTCTAATTGCGTCTAACAGGTTGTTGTTATTGTTTTTTTGTAAATATATTTGTTTTATCAGGCTTTAGTCATTTAATCGGTATTTAACAAATTTGACAGTCTTCCATGCAAAACCCTCTATGTGCATGCAAGCGTTTTTGGCAAATATTTGGCAATAATCACTTTTGGACAAGACATAAAGTAGTAAACAATTTCAAAATCATAAAGGGGGGGGGGGGGGGGGTACGATATTTCATGCATTCTGACTTATAAACACAGTTTAAGAGTTGGTTTCCTCATGCTAAACAAATGCAAAGTGTCAAAAAAGCAGTTGGACGTGTTAGGGGCTGATCACACCAAACGCGTTTTAAACACTTGGAAACGCAAGGTACGACACACTGCCTTTTTTTAAAAAGTGCAGTGCAACGCGGCTTTTTATATTGCTAGGCAACCACCGAGTCAGCTGTCTTGTCAATCATATATTGAAGCTTGAGCACTCTTTTGCTGTTAACTGTCATATTAGCAGAAACTTTAAAAAGAGGACCTTGCTCAGACCTTGTTTGAGGGTGAGAGGTGCACAAACACGGAGGAGAGAGTAAGCGAGTAAAGTCCGGTTCTCTAAAGCAACCATAAACTTCCCTCACCACAACGTAAGGCCGCCTCTCCCCTCATTCGATTGGACAATGGAAATTTGCAAATGACGTCAGCTGCATTTCCGCTCTCAGCGCTTCTTCGAAAACGTGTGCTGCGACCGGTAGCATAAACCGCAAGGCGTTCGCCACGCATAAACAGCGCGCATACGCTCACTGCCCATAAAATATCATTAAAAAAAGCGCCCGCAACTGCTATAAACGCGTTTGGTGTGATTGGCCCCTGAAAGTATTTTTGTGCCAAATGCACGTCGCATGGGTTCGTACATGTTTCAGATTCGAATACGGGTCCAGCTGAAATTTCAGGTGTAAGCCATACGTATCACTTCTTTTTATTGGCACTTCTCTGGAAAACCACGCCCACATGTCAATCAGCGGGAGAGTGAGAACCGAGGACGCTAAGTTACAGGCATCACTTTACGCGACAGCTTTGTTTTATATGAAGACTCAACAACGTCACCAAAGAAGAAGTGTGTTTTTGGATGTAAGGAAAAGAAAGCCAGCATTATGGAAACAATGGATATAGTTTGTTTATCCGGGGTAGCAGCGGAAATTTTGCGTGTGTGTTTGTTTAACGCTGGATTTCAATGAAAAGTCCCAATTGGGTCATTAGTTGCATGCGTTAAGTATGACTTCTGTGTTATGTAAGTGCATATTATATAAATGACATGAACATGTAGTGAATCATAAGTTATCCAAGTCAGTGTTGCATGATTCTTCAATCGCTCCTCCCGCAGCTCGTAACTCCTCCTTCCAAATTTTTTCATACGTTATCGGAAAGAATCTGTAAAGCTGATCTGTCTTTTACAAATCTGATCAAACTAATGACTCTTCGCAGATATGAAGGATGTAATACTACGCTATACGTACTCCAGATTAACATCAGATATGCCGAAACAGCGTGTGTTATGAGAGCTTTAAAGATGCAACTCGAAACAATGTAAAAGGAAGAAACTGAACCATCCATTAGGGCGAGCTGTGATGCATGTGGGGTTGTATTCAGGTCAAAGTATTCATAAGGGAAACTTTCAATGTGATCCACAGCTGATTCACATTCGTCTTCTGTGTACTTAGAGGACTTTGTTGGAAGAAAGCGGCCTTTCTGAATGGCCTGAGGGCGAGATTAAGCTGAACTTATTTGATGAACATATATTGAGATCATTCGTTTAAAGTTATTATCTCATTTTTGCAGAGGTGGCGTTTAGTGTGTTTTGCATTTGAGCTCTACTTATCACAGCACTTTCATGAATGAAAACAATGCGTTGCGATGCGTCAATAAGCTCTTAAGCTTTTTTACTTAAACCGAAGGTACGTTTGATGCTAATCATGCGCATTAGCAGCAATCACATCCCCAATTCGCATCAGCTTTGACTTGTGTGTGATTTACTTGTGCAAGCAATTAAATGTGCTTTAAATGTGCACAAACCATTACAAGGCTACATTTTTACTAGCAGAACAACAACAACAATAAAATCTAAATATTGGCACATTTTTGCACAAAGTTGATTCTGAGTTATAGCAAATTAAATCTGCATTCTCCAAACTGCACAGATTTATGAAAATAAAAATAATTTAGAGCAGCAACAAAGAGAAATAAGCTGATCTTTGTCTAGTAAAAAAATAAATAAACAGAGAAAACCATTCACTAACCACCTCCACATATTGATTTTGTCAGCTATAGAGTAAATCCTACGGTCTGATACAAACGTGATTTTGAAGACAGTAAACACATTGTGGAAATGACAGTGGCTTTGAGTGTTGAAAGGCAATCATCTTCAACACTTAAACGCAGGTGAGTCAGACTTGAGATGTTTATAAGGGCACAATCACAACATTCAATAGCGCTGAAGGTCATGCGACAGCTTTAGTGATTTGAAGGTCGAAAGCTGGGGACATTTATTTCAAACAATTTCTCTGACCCTCGGCTCTTAAAAAATAACAGCACGAAATGAAGTAAACTGAAATTCCATTATGCCGTTAACATGGCCGTATGCCGTATGTTATTCAGTTTCCAGTCCTGGGCAACTTTGCTCACAAGTGGATTCGTGTACTTGAGTTTTATCTCAACGTGACTCTCACGCATGGCATGCGGGCATGTTTACTATCCTTTAGTGTGTACAACATTACTAACATGGCAGAGGTATTATACAGTACTCACATTTATTATGCCAAACGAAGAAAAAAGAAACATACATTTAAGCAAAAAACATCTGCATTAATGCAAATCACTGCAGCTCAATGCAGAATACACACTGTGATTTACCACATAGTTAAGCATGGCTCAATAAGCGACCCAGACACAATGTACTAAAGCCGTGGTGCTGTAATTTTCTCTTATCTTTTTTCAAAGGCTGTCTCTGCATATGAATACACTAGAATGAAGGTCTTCTGTACATAGTCGAGGGGGTTTTAAATCAAATACTTGTATATACTGTATATCCTTTACACAAATATAGACTTTTCCGAACTTCAGAGCAATGTATTAAATTCACAGCTGGAGATAAAAGGTCAACATAAACAACCAATCAAACAAAAAAATAATATATTTATATATATTTATATATATATGGGTGCAAGATCCCATAAGAGTCTGTATCCATTTTTGTCTCCTGTTGGATTTGAAGCAATAAGCACGTGTCCGGTATGGCAGTTTTGTAGGCTTTCGAAAGAAAGGTGCTTCTGGTGACGATCGTTATACAACAGTGGGTGCTGTGTAGTGGTTTGAAGTAAGGAACAACTGTGCCATCCGCTCCATCCAAAAGCAGGCATTTTCTCTTGGCTTTGAAATAGGAGGATTTGGGGAAAGAGTCACAGTCTTGAAACTATAGCAATGATCCCCTCACAAGAGCAGACGTTAGGAGGAGAACAGCAAGTCCATTACTCGTGGCTATCCTCGTACCTGTGGGAAAAATGAAAGGACATTGATCGTCTCTTAGAAGTAAAACATTACCTACTTAATCATTGCTATAAATATTGTGTCCCAGACTTTCGATTATACATTACTGAGTTAATAATCTACTGTATTGAGCAAAGCTGGAGTGTTTTATTTTTTTTAATGGGCCTTTAATGTCTAAAGGTGTTGTCTTCACAATGGAATGATGAATGCATATTTCATACTGTATATTATAACATCATGTTATGATAATAATAATATTCCATTAAAATGATAAATGACAACAGAGACCTACAGGATGATGCATATTTGTAGGCCAACATGGAAGTTAGCTTCACAAGTACACTTGGCAAAAAGTCAAATGGGTGGTTTCAAGTACAGGGCTTATTTTAGTCCCAGACTAAAATGCATGTTTGAGCTATATATATATATATATATATATATATATATATATATATATATATATATATATATATATATATATATATATATATATATATATATATATATATATATATATATATAGCTCAAACATGCATTTTAGTCTGGGACTAATATATATATATATATATATATTAGTGCTGCACAATTAATCGCATCGCAATCGCAATCACAATGTCAGCCTGTGCGATTATATGACAGCAAAATGTTGCAATTATATTAAATAAATAAATGTGTGGACTTGTTAACACAAACTTTCTGATAACAGTTTGATGATTTCCCTTGCTGTTTAAAAAAGAAAGAAAAACGAACAAAAAAGGCAGTGCACGTGTGTGGTGTGCGTCGTCACTTATACCAGAGCGAAGATGGATGCAGAGGAGGTTGACAGTGATCTGGTACCTAAAAAAAAACTCTATGTCTGTTGTATGGCGGTATTTTGGATTTAGGATTACTGACACTGAGCAGTTGCTACATCACGTGGCAATACGAAAACATTTCTAGTTTTGCAAATACACATTTTAGCTAAACTGTGTGTGGATTTTCCTTAAAACCCATCAAGTTGACTCATGATACCATCAAATATAATCGCAATCGTACATCGCAATATTAGCATCAATAACCGCAATGGGAAAAATTACCCAAATCGTGCAGCCCTAATATATATATATATATATATATACTCTAAGGCAGTGGTTCTAGGGCCCTATAATTTCCGCGATCACGGAATCGCGGACGGAATCGCGGAATTGGCAAATTAACACAAATCTAGTGTTAACGCGGAATTTCGCGGGATTTTGCATATTTTGAATAAAATTCTGTTTTTGTGTGTGAGAAGAATATGCCTGGGTGAAATGCAGACCGGGGGAAGTAAATCTGGGTGACACACCCCCTCCCGTCGTTTCAGACCCCATTCCAAAACAACCCAGTCTCACCCCATGGCGTCAATATTTGACGACACTTGACCATGCGTCAATATGTTGACGCGGAGGGTATACCTTTCGCGTCATTTTTTGACTAACTGGGGACTTTAATACTATTAAGTCCGTTGCATTCTCTTTCCTATTTTCTTACCATTTTCGCGTCGGTTTAGGGTTAGATTTACATAATGACATCCCTACCCAAACCTAACTCTAACCCCAACGCCAGGTGACAACTGTTTAATTTCGCGTACCTAACTCTAACCCCAACGCCAGGTGACAACTGTTTAATTTCGCGTACACTGTTTAATTTTGCGTAATCTAACCCTAAACCGACGCGAAAATGGTAAGAAAATAGGAAAGAGAATGCAACGGACGTAATAGTATTGAAGTCCCCAGTTCGTCAAAAAATGACGCGAAAGGTATACCCTCCGCGTCAACATATTGACGCATGGTCAAGTGTCGTCAAATATTGACGCCATGGGGTGAGACTGTGTTATCCAAAACACTGAAACCATGGCGAAGTGGCTCTCTACGACTCTGCTTTCATCAGCGAAAAAATTAAGAAATTCGAGGCGAAGCAGTAAGTTTCGAGCAGTTCCCACATTTATTTTGTAAGTTTTGTCAACATTCCGTTCCGTTCACATACCATCCACCATGATACTTTTGTTCTGTTTATAAGTCGTCGAACGATGCACCAGTTGTTTGTTGTGGTTTTGTCCCGCCTCTCCTCCACTGTGATTAGACGGTCGAGTGAAAAGTGACGTCAACAAGCTTAACGTTTAACCCAAAGTTAAAAAAAATTCAGTTGAACAGTGCTGGGCACAGAAAAATGGTGAGCGCTGGTGCTCATCGTGGACAATACCTGTCTGCTGCTGCCGGTTTGGAAAAGCATGGCGCTTCTATTGGAAACCATTAAAAACATACGACGGCCACAGGCGTAAACGCCTTAGTGTACACACCACCTTATAATTTCCATTACAATCAATAAAATTCCCATTAAATTCAATAGAATTTATGTGATGGTTTCTATGTTTTTTTAACAGGGTTTTGCCAACAAAAATACATCATCCCTACAGCTCTCTATAACAGCAAGGCACAATTACAAGCTTTTACCTGTTACATCTAACCCTCAGGGGTCTAAGTGGTTTTGGGTCCCTGGAAGAGTTTTGACCTGCCCTAACATTTGTGCTATTTTCAGTTGCTTAAAAACATAATAATGGCTAAGGTCCTGTAACAATTTTTTAGCACAAAGTGCGCTACAATAATATGTGAGCAAAATGTATGTACTGTAACATAATAAAGTTTTCCTAACTTACTGACTTTATTAACCTGCTATAGATCTACTTACTAACATATATACCAAGTAAAAACTGTTATAAAGTTTTCCCAAAACTTCTCAGGCACCACAAAATGGAAGCTTTCCTGATATGGATAAAGACTAAAGCCTTCTCTAATAAATCAAACTGAAAACTGCCTTTACAACATGGAAAGGGATTCATTTACACTGCACTACAAAGCCCAACCCTTCTTTAAAGTATTTTTTTTAAATATATATATACAAAAACAAGTCCCATGCTGACAGCTGTGTTTTGAAACTGAATGCATAAGAAATATAGATATATAGAAATAGTAAAAGCTATTGATGTACAGAAACATTAAGATGCTCATGTTAGCCCTCGTAAATAAGGAAAAACCTCCACTAAGACACCTTAAAACAATAATAATGCATTCTTGTATGTATCCTGCATGTTGCCAGGCGTGGTAAGTTTATTTTCCCACATTATGGTACTGGATCTTACAGTATGTTGAGTCTAAATGTTTCTTTCTCATATTTCCCGAATGATCAATTTAGATGCAAGGCCTGAAAACTTGGAAAGAGATCTGATCTGATATTGCATACCTACGTAGACTACCGACAGAGTAGAAACTTAAAAATGCATGCTGCCCATAAAACCCTGAAAACAAGACAACATAGAGGAAATGAAAAATGAAATATTCACTAAATCACACTGACATTTACGGGATTTTTTCGACAGACCGAGCGGAGCCGCGGGTGGGTGGGGGCATCGGGCAGCTTCTCATTCGGTTCTATATCTGGGAAGAGGACCGCAGGAGGAAGGAGGACCGCAGGAGGAGGGAGGAGTAAAGCTCACGACCCTCTGCTCCTCTCTGCCAGATCTCATTCGGCCCGAGGTGATCAAGCCGAACGAGAGCGCCCCGAAACAAGCAATCGCATCGGGCTGCTGCTCGCAGGGAATAATTAATCATTCCTGCCGTCCCTTTTTACTCCGAGCCAAAATGCACCGCCGATTATGCATTGCATCTATACATTCATTACCAGTCCCATCTGATTAGCTTTAAGGAAGGTTACGAGTCATGTCAGAATGGCATCATCTATAATTACAGCTCATTGATGTCACCCACTGAAGGTTTTCTAAGGTTGAGAAAACCCAGTAGTATTTGCTGAAGCTATGTGGTAAGAGGTAATTATGGAAATGCTATACAGTACCTACACAAATTCGCAATATGGCATAATGAAAATGACCTTGACTCATTTGACCTTTTCAAATTATAACTTACAAGAACTTCCGTGCAATCAAATTTAAATCTTCATGATTGGCCACACATATTATTAAATTTTGACTACATATTCCTTTGTATTTCCTGGCATGTAGGATACATATTTTACAGCTTAGTTGGTAGAGCATCACATTAGCATTGCAAAGATCAGGGGTTCGATCCTAAGGAGTACACTTACTGCTTATACATCCAGAGAGCTTGTATGTTTGTCAAATGTGTGAATGTGACATTTACGAATTAAATATTGGAAAATGGTGAAATAGGGACCATGTAAAAAGTTCACACATCACATGCACAACACAAAACTGCTGTTTGTTTTACGCCAGCTAGAAGACACTTTAAAATTTAACTATAGGTTGTAATAAACTGCTTACATTAACAACCTATGGGGGACGGTTTTCGGAGGAGGGCAGGCTCAAATGTAAATAGATATACAAAAGTGGCCAAATATAATCCAAGTAGTTTTCTCTCTGCTGCCTTGCAGGTGTTGCCTGTCACAAACGTTTTAATAAGTTGCATATCAAATTATACCCACACATAAATCAGATTTTCCATGTTAATCCCTTGGTACTAATTAACATAATCTGATATGAAACATTGAGACAATCCAAATTTTGTTTTAAAAAAATTAAACAATATTTTTTTTTTATCAGGATGCAGAACTCATGAATGAAATAATGAGTAAAATGATAGCTTTTATTGCCTTTTGGAATGGTTTATAGCAAGGGTCACCAAAATGTGGACTCCATCCGAATCCGGACCGCGAGATGCATCCATCCGGACATCAAAGCCTTTTGACGCAATGAAATAAATAAATGGCAAATACTTTTTAACGTTATTATAAAATCCTTTTTATATCAGGCACCTAAAGGTCAGCTCAGTAACGCTATTTGGGTCCTACATCAACCCAGGTTTGAGTGCTGCGCACCGACACGCTATTCACGTTATTCAACAATATGGGGGGAACAGTCACAGACAGATGTGCCGTGAAGAGAGCAGAGAGCTGCGCACACCAATACAAAGTTCGATGAATAAAAAACAATGACATTCTCATAAATTAGGAAAGTTGGTGCTAAAAACTGAGTTTTTCGAGGTGGGTGGAAAAGTATGCATTTATTCTTCCTCATTTGCTCGGAGTCTGTTCCGGTTGTCAAAAGTGGTAACATTAAACGCCATTACGAAGCTAAACATAGACACTTTGAAGAAACTTACCCTCAGCAGTGCGAGGTAAGGGTGCGAAAAATAAATGAACTACAAGCCCAGTATGAGCGACCCACACGGGTCCTCACTCACTCACCACCCAACAACAAGCCTTAATAGTGTTCACTGAAAATACAGTGGATTTTAGGAAAGCATAACACCCCCTTTACAGATGGGGAAATAGTGCATGGATGCTGCATGTGAAACATTTTTAGATGGAAAAGAAAGACATGAACTGAGGGAAAATATATTTAAAGTGTTAGCTGGAAAGGCCAAAGCCATTTCTCCCACTAAAGTTCTCAGTCAGATTAATGTGCAAATTAATATAAATGTAATGGGATTTTTTTAACTAGGAAGATTATGTTTAAACTCAGTTCAGCCTGTTTTATTTCATTTTCATCTGAGCTTATTTACATTTTTATGGACTTAAAGGAACAGATCAAATTAAGAAAGAAAATACACATGAAGAGACATTATTCAGTATTACATTTTGTTCAATAAAAGCAAACATTTATACTAATTTCTTTAGTCTGGCAAAAGCCGTCAATTTATGTTTTTCCATGCAGTACATAATTGTCCACACCTCGGCTTGGAGGAGTGTTCCTTTACTGGACCTCAAGCAATTTTAATTGAAGACCCCTGGTTTATAGTCTATATTGCTGCATAATAAATAAACTCTGGTACCGCTAAAGTTAAAATAAAACCCACTGCAGACTTTATTACATAAGCAAATAAGCATAAGCATTCTTTTCATTTTCAGCTTGTATCATATAACTAGGAACAAAGAATACCCTATATTACAATTGTAACACTTGTATGCTTGAAGTGCATGAGGGGAATCCCACAATGAAGGCAAAAGACTCGCTTCTGTGTAAAATGAATGTCAGCACATATACTGAACTGATAAAACATATATACATTGAATGCACTGTAAAAAACATCTAAAAGCCAATTTTGCTAATTAAAGATAAAAAATTGTGGTTAAGGGACCATGTAAAAAGTTCACACATTATGTATAAAAAAAATAATTTTTTTTGTAGGTTATAATGATCAATGTAATTTGAGTCAATGTCATTGCCTCATTATGACACAGCGCTGTCTTTGTTTTCATGGCAGCTGGAGGGAACATTATTTAAAAACTCCAAAAAAATACACTGTAAAAAAAATCCGTAGAAATTACAATATTACTGCATCTGGGTTGCCGGCAATTTACCGTAGTTTTAAATTTATGTTTTTTACTGGCAAGAGTTTGTTCAAAGTTAAATAAATTTTAAATATTAACAAGTCTTTATCTTTACAGAATAAAACTATACAATAACAGCCTCATGCAAAGCATTCTGGGAACCAGAAATCATCATCAACCTTTTTCTGTTTTTGCTTCAGATTTTGTTTCCCAGAACGTTTTGCTTGATGCTGTTTTTTAGTTTTACTCTGTAAAGACAAAGACTTGTAAATGTTAAATGTTCATTCAACTTTGAACAAAATGTTGCCAGTTAATAACATAAATTTAAATCTATGGTAAATTACCGGCAACCCAGCTGCAATTTCTACGGATTTTTTTTTACAGTGTATATAAAATATCTTACTTTAACTTACAAATTAAAGTTTTTAAATTTCCTTTAGTGTGTATTAGCTCATGTTAACCATATGCAAAAGGTACAAACCCCAAAGTAAACGATGACGTGAGTAAATCTCTTTTTTTTTGGACTACAACAAACATACGGATTATAGGGAACAGTTTACTTCCTGGGATTGTTGATGTTGACAAGACCGACATGATCATAATTTCTCCTGCTTTGTCTCACAGCCTGTAAATTAACTCCTGTTAGCATTGCATTGTGAGCGAATCTCTCAAACATGGTAAGAAGCGTTTCCAGCTGACATCTGAGGTATTCAGGCCAATCACAACGTACAGATCAGCTGGCCTATCAGGGACACAGAGATTTTCAAATCTGTGTATTTCACGAAGAGAACGAAATCTGGAACTACAAAAATGTACGGTATGTCAAAAATAATGTGTTTTTTTAACCATAAACCACGCGAACACATTGTATTACACCAAATACACAAAAAACTTTGTTTTTAGCAATGAAATAGGTGCTCTTTAAGTTAAACAATTTGAACTTGTTTTTATAAGTTATGTCACAAGTCATAAAATTTAAAATGGTAGGTTGAATTGATTTGCAAAGCCAAGTTGTTTTAACTTTTACAGTGTATAGGACATAATAAGCTGCTTGCAATAGCGACCAAAAGCGTTTTTTTGTAGGAGGACAGGCTTCATTAAACGTATAACTCATTACACTGGCAATTGGTGATCAAAATCTTGTTGAAACATTCATTATAGTGCACATATTTTAAATGCTATTTAGGTGATTTTCCTTGGCATCATTAGCTGTTATAGACTCGAGACCCAGACCCTTACAGTGTCTAATATTTAGCACAGAGTTCGGCATAAGGTTTCCAGCTCATAAGTTTTAAACTAACTACTTACAATTATGATCACTCCCCACCTTACAGAATGACTCTTGCAGTCATTTTCTCATATTACAGTAACTAATTGTTCTAGTTTTTTAAGTTTAAGATTTTATTCTGAGAGGACAGAAATAGAAAAAACCCTTAGGGATCACCTTACCTGACCCTGTGCTGTGTTTGACTGTTTTGGATTGTGACGACTGAGAGGTAGAAGTGGACTGAGACCTCTGGTCCGAGCTCATGCCGTTGGTGTCTTGGCCCAAAGCCGAGCTGTTCTTGCGAGGTTTCTTATCAGTCAAGTGCAGCGGTGAGGTCTTCTTAATGGCCCGATTACGGGGTCGGATTGTGGCGTTGACTTTCAGGTAGGCCTGAGCCTTGTACTCCTTGAGCTCTCCATAGTTAGCATCCGTGACGCGACACTCGTACAGCCCCTCGTCGTTCTTGCTTACCCGAGAGATCTGCAGCTTGTGGGAGATGTCATTGCCTTGGACCTTAACTGTCTGTGAAGAGATTGAAAGACAAATCCTCAGATACATTTACAGTGTTATATGTAATGAAAAACTGCCCAATTAAGAAAATAAATTGTCAAAAATAGGCCCAAGCTGTCACTGGGTCAGTAGGGGTGCCAAAACCAAAAAGCGTTAGGTTGTGCCCCGCTCTCCCCTACCCTTTAACTCTTTCACCGCCATTGACGAGATATCTCGTCAATTAAGAGAAAACCCTTCCCCGCCAATGACAAGATTTTCCGTCTTTCCGCAATACCGCTATTATCCACCAGGTGGATCCACCCTTCTGCAACTTTTTAAACCCGGAAGTATTGCCCAAGCGGCTGCATGTCCGTGTCTGTTTTAAAGATCGCTCTGAATGGGATCTCTATAAAAAAAGTCCGTCACAAAAATGGAATTATCTCTGCTTTTTGCTCAAAATGTGGGGTTTTTGCAGAAACCTACCCATATTCAAAAGCTGATTACAAAAGAACCACTGAAGGTAGGATGAACATTTTTTTTTTTTTTTTTTGAAAGCAGAGGGTCTGTTCTTTCATTTGGTATATTGTATGTTTATATATTTAAAGAAGAAAATTTTCTGGAAGGCATTAAACTTTGGTGAAAATCATGAAAAACGCTGGCGCTGGCTGGCAACTTTTTTTAAAAACGCTGGCGGTGAAAGAGTTAACAATCACAATAAGTACCATTTAGGTACAGATATGCATACATTTGGTACCAAAATGTACCTTAGATGTACTTATATGCACTCTTCGATATCAATTTGTACCTCTAAGGTACTAATATGAAGTATATTAGGTGCAAATGTGTACTTTTTGAAAGAGTAACGCCCCAGTGACAGCTAGCGACCATTTTTTCAGAGCTGATTCTTGGACCATCTTCAAATGTGGCTCATCTACTTGTAATGTATTCATTATAATAATACATCTACAGTCTAACATAATCATACAATAATAATATAGCTATATAATGTCTTTATGTTTATTTGGTTTGTAATGGTGTGAAGCAGCTGATTACTGAGTAGTAACTCAGGTTTTAGTTTGTGTCCATTAGATAAAATACAGAGTATTCGGCACATTCAGATTATTCAGATTATTTATCTCATACAAAGCCAAATACTGAAAACTCACACTTATTTTGGTCCCTTCTTCATCGGGGTCTGGTTCAGGGATCAGCTCCATCTGAAGGTCAAGAAGAACACAAAAATATGAACACTTTTTATGGCTGTTCATATAACAGACACGAAAAAGCCAGAAAATACATCGGAGAAACATTCAAGCTATTCCTTCACTCATGGATAATGTCGACCTTGGATTTTTGCTTGGGTTCCCATGACGCCATTAAAAACGTGAATGTTTCAAAAGCTCGGTTAATTGTTTGTTCAGTGGAAGGGAACAGGAACGCATACAGACGGTGAGATGTGTTTTCGTCTCGAGAACTAAACAGAACAATGATTCAACAGGCACAAGAGCAGATGGCATTACAGGAGCCATTTTTGGCTCTTTAAGGAGTTTGAAATATTCAGAATGCACCGCATCAAAAAACAATCAGTGCAAAATCCATCAGCCTAAATAGGAGTAATGCTTTCGCCTGAACTTCATCTTGTCGAGGTCTGAGGCAATTGGTTTTAAATTAAGCAATAAGGAAAAGATTAGATCCATGGTAAACATGTTCATCCTTAACACCAATAATGTCATGTTTGCCTGAAGCTCTCATAAAGCATTATGCGCTCAGACTTCATCTGAGGTAACCTTTTGAGAGAGACCTTAAAGAAAATCCTCCCGCCTCATGAGCCAGCCGACAACGTTCCAACCCAGATTTAAAAGCGGCTGATTTTAGTAGGCATTGTTTATTTATATTTAAAAAAGGGACAAATGGCATTTTGCAGAGGCTGACTGGATTCAATGCAACCACAAAGGCACTGCCACATGAAATAAAAAAGATGAAAGCTAGGAGTTGGAAACGAGTGCATGCGAGGACAGAAAATTATTGGCACAATTCACTTGTGGTGTGGACTTTTATTATAATAAAACTTTTACTATAATGAAAATCAATGTCAGTAGGTAAATTAAGATGGTCTGAAAACCTGAAACTCTTTAGAACGAGGTTTAATATTTTACCTCGCAGAACAAAACCAGTGGTACAGCACAGCAGGAGGTTAGGCAAAATTAAAGTATTAAATTTTTTCATATTTCTATTGAACTCTTTGATAGATTTGAGATTAATGATCTAACATCTACTTTTATCAGATATGGCCTTGTGATTCTCCAGTCCTGGCTTGGCTGAGCATTATTTCTTTTGAGAATATGATCAATGAATTTCAAATAGTTTTATCCACTATAAAAGAAAAAAAGAGAGATAAAATGTAGAGAAAAAATCAATTTATACTCTCAGGAAATTCATGTTCATAAAAAGGAAGACATCTAAACCACTTTATACTTAACGAGAAAAAATGCAATATTGATAAAAGAATATTATAAATATATAAATAAAGAATATTATAAAAATAATTTAAATATTTAATAAAAACACAACTATTGTTTTGAAGATACAATTCCTTCATAATACAACCGCCGGTAAGAGGAGAGGATCCTGATTACTCACTCAGCTGACATTTTGCTAATATGGGCCGTTGATCTCCATTATGTGGAGATCTCTTATCTCTGCTATAACACGTCGGCCATTTAGTTGGACCTCCAGTAGCCTCCCATTAAAATCAAATTCAATTAAACTAAATGTGGACTAATGAATTTCGAATTTCAATACTGATTCTTGGTGTCAAGCATTGACTTTCTGCGGACTCTAAGCAGTATCTAGGTTGCACTGCAAATGGTGCCACTTTATTTCATTAATACACATGGTGTTATAGCTTAACAGCAACATCAGCTTCATTATAAAGGCACAGTAATACAAAAATGAAATTAAACACAATCACCGACACTCATGTTGTTATGGACCCACAAGACACATCCTCCACTGAGCACAAAAAAAGTTTACACCTTTGTAAAAGTAACACCTTTCTATAAAATAAAAGTTTATACTTTAAAGCGTAACTAAACCCCTGGTCAGAGCTTGACTCCACCCACTGGCAATATCAAAAGGTATTTTTTGGACCCAACATCCAATCGGAAAATTCAACTGCAGTAGCCACCGTTCAACCTGAAGAGGGCAGCACTCAGATGTTTTTACACCATATATTGTAGTATTGAAACACTTTGGGCCCTATCTTGCACCCAGCGCAATTGACTTTGTCAGTGACGCATGTATCATTCGTATTTTGCACCGGCGCACAGCGGGTTTTTCCCTCCGCAGACGCATGTCGGCAGACTAGGAATGAAAGGGGGGCGTGTTCCGGCGCAAACCATCCCTGATGCTATTTTGCAGTTTCAAAAAACAATTGCGCGTCAGTGGCGCGTTGCGCGTTGTTCATTATTATAATTATTAAAATATTTTCATAAGTTTGTTGTGTGGCTGTATTACGTTTATTTTATGTAAATAATAATTAAAGTGTTTTCATAAGAAACCTTAATTTATATGAACTTGATTTGTAAGTGTACTTTGGGGTTGGACTGCTTGCGTTTCTTGGCTTTCAGCGGTGAGGGTGGACGCAGCGATGTCCTCTGCTGGCATCAGGTCATGTGTGGAGGCAGATCCACCTCCCGTTACACGGCGTGCCCGATTTATGCTGGCAAGCTTGGGATTCCCCCGTCTCCTGACATCATTGTAGCGCTTGCGGCGCAACTTCCTGGGGATGCCAGCTGATGAGACAATTGTGGCTATTTCCTCCCACGCCTGTTTAACCGACGCTGATTTGGGCGGGTTTTTCCCATCCCCATATAAAACAACTTCTCTATCTTTGACTACAAGAACGTCGGTCTCCTCGGCTGTGAACCGCTCCTGGCGTGCGCCTGGTAAATCCATCATAATAATAGCAACCCGCCATGGAACTTGCGCACTTGCGTTTAAAGGGAATGTTGGATAGCGTTCTGATTGGTTTATTTGACGTTACGCCCAAACCACACCTATGAATAATGAACCTACTTCAGACCAACCCCTTATTGATTTGCGCCCGGCGCAAGAGTTATTTCTCCCGCCGGGAAAATAGCAACAGCGCCCAAGATCCGCCCACAAACTCACTTGCGCTTTGCGCTTCGCACTTGCGTTTCAGATCGCTAAAATAGGGCACTTTATATCCAAATGTCAAAAAACATACTAAAATCAATGAACAGCACTAATAAAGCTTCATTCTTACAGATCATTAACTAAAAAAAGTTGGTTTAGGGTTTAGTTACTCTTTAAATTGTGTGCAGGGCATATAAAGGATTTGGTTCCAAAACGCAATAAATCCATTTTGACTAATTTGGGTAAAAAATGTTTTTTCTATACAAAAGAAGGAAACAAGATTAAAAACACTATTTTCTGTTACAAACTTTTACATAGCATCTTTAGGTTATAAAAATATAAAAAAAATTCTAATCCATAATTTGATTTTCAAAGGTTTATTATAAAAACTGATTACTTTTCTGCAAAACGCAATAAATCCATGATTTTTTTATTATTCAAAATGCTATAAATCTATTGAATCAATATATAAATGTGCATTCATATTTGCCATGTTAGATTCATTTAGTTGACTAGTGGTATACACTGATAAAAAAAACTAAAATAAAAATTTACGTCATTAATCAAAACACTTACTTTGGGATATTAAGAACACTGTCATTGCTGCTGTCATCCTTGGGACGTCGTCGAACTGACTGATATTTACTAACACAATATAAAATTGACACAACCACTCAAAATTTTGCCACTACATTTAGTTTTAAGACATGCTAGAGCCTATTTATTTGGAGATGCTGACCTTAAAATGTATTAAAACACTTTTTGACCAGTTTATATACTTTATATGCAAGAAATGTATAAAAAAGAGATTAGAAAATATGGGACATATATTTTAATATACATTCCTAACACAAAGCAATCACGTCATTTCATTTTTGAGTGCACTTTCCCTTTAAATCTCACCTTCGAGATCCCTTTAACTTTACTTTATGGAAAGAATATTAATGAAATGTTTAAACGCCAATGGCAGTGTTTTGGGAAATATGTACTGTATTTCTTTAGTTACACCACCTGCTCATGCTCATTCTCCTCGTGCTGTGCAACTAAGCACATACAATAAAACCGAAAAAGTTTAATAATGTTCCAAACAAAAACAACATATTTTATTTATTATTTAATTTTTCATTTGTTGATATGCCTGCTGGGCTAATACCTTCTGTGATTTTGACTAGTCATTTGCGATCTCACTCTCTTCATTAGGAGGAACTTGTCGCTCTTCACGCCTGCCGAAATTGACTTCTTGTAAAATGTGCCCCTGCAATTATTTTGCATAATGCACGAGGCTCAGAGGTCCCAGACAGTAAATTAATGTCAGGGAAGAAGGATAGCATCATCTATATTAAGATATAAACATATCTCACTTGAATGGCCTGAGCCGTCAAGCATGTTTCACTTCAGAGACGGAGATTAAGCCCCCGGATATCTGCGGCTGAACCTCGGGGATATCATTATTATGAATCTGTATCTCACTCTTTATGAGATATTGAACAGTGTTTTTTTTCTTTTTTGGTACTTGCGGCAAACAATATGATTAGATACACACACACTCCTGAAACTTTCTCTCAGTTTCTCCCACACGTACGCACCGCACAACGCACATTTCCATATCCGGTCGGCGAGCAGTTTCATCATCTTATACTGTAGCTGGCTGAAGTTCAACAAGTTATTATATTGCTCTTCTATGCTCTGTGAATGTAGTGCAGAGCAGTGATGCATTACGATGGCCTCGCTTTATGGCCAAGCGACTCCTTTACCAGATGAAATACAGCTGAGGCAGCGCGTGGTAACACGCTTGGCGAGGCAGGGACATGTGGAACATGTTCCTCTCCTCTTTTAATGACATCTGGGGTCCGCGCAATCAAACAAATGTGTGGCATCTGCAGATTTTGAAACATAAAGGCGAGTAATGTGCGGGGAAGTCATGGGATCTCTCTTTCTGAGACAGCGTAGGTAATGATTAATGAAGTTATTTCACACACTCGGGCAGTTTTCCCGATAAATGTGTCAAGATCTATGTTTAATGGCAGTCATCAGAGAGCTGTTCATCACATTCATCACTGTCGTCAGATCTTAGACAGCGTTCAATTAATGTTGCCAATGTTTTCATTATCTTTTCATGAGTCCTTGGAAAAGGGCTGCAATTTTAAAAAAGAGAAAAAGAGAGATGGAATACTGCTGACATTCCACTTTAATGTCTCTGTTTTGACCCTGAATAGGTTTTTGTCAGGTCAAGTTACTGTATGTATACTTAGACATTTAATCCACCTGTCTATTTGTCTATCCAGTATCGTGAAGTGCTTTAATGTTCTTGATGTTTACCATTTTGAATAGATGAACAATGGTCAAACTAAAAATATGCACCCTTAAAACAATACACCAATTTATAGTATTCACAATAAGGGTATCAATATATCACAACCATATTATAAATAAATATAACATGTTTTTCCTTTTAAGTAAGGTATTTTTGTCACTCATCTTCTATTCCTAAACACCCCAACTTTGTTTTGTTGCAACATCTCACATTGTAGCCGAGCACCTGCATTAATAAGATATGAATATGTTATTTTAGTTGAATGGGTTTACCTTGACTACATAAAACACATTACCCCAAACTTTAGACAAATATAATTTTGAATTTTAAAACACAATAGACGATCTAAAGGCAGAATGTCTCTGTTTTTTTCATGCATCAGAAGTAAATGGTGATTTTTACTGCCAAGCTTCAAGGAGCACAAAACAAGCACCATAAAATATCAACGGTAGTAACTTATATGAGTCCTGCAATATTTTTCAAGTCTGAAGACATACTATACTGGAGCTCAATGTGACCTGATCCTCACACAAATATATCATATGACTTCAGAATATTTTTATGGCACCTTTGTGGAGCTTGACGTATAAATCATATCGCTCATCTCCTTGTGTGTAAAATGCATTTTGTTTTCTTCACAGGTGAATAACTTTTCTATTGAACATCAAAGTCTTTGCCATTTTTTTTTTTTTTTTGCATTTTACAAACACTAATCTGCATATATATATATGTAGCAAATTGCAGTGCATTTACTGTATTATCAGTGCAATTTTCTTTTTTTTCTTTTCGAATCGAACCCATGTCTCTACCATTGCTAGCACCATCCTCTATGAAAATATACCTAAATATTGTAGGGGAGAGCGGGGGTGAAAGTACCATTTTTCAGAAAAACGTAATTTAAAAGATAATGTTTAAGCCTGAGATATATTTTTGCTGTGGTCAATAAGTCACAAGTGTGGTCTAATAATACCAGGTGGAATTTTTAACAAATGTAAAACGACTTCAGTATAATTTCACATTAAACATAGGTAGTGCATTGTTACTTTTGACCCCACGTGCAGGGACAAAAGTAACACAACAAAACAAGATTGATTTTTGTTTTACACTTGTTTTTAGTAAATATACATGACTATGAGCTTGTTAATGTAACTGAAAACATATTTTGTAATTTATCTTTGTAGAAAATAATGAAATTACATTTACATTTTCATTTTAAATTTCAGTTTTATCAAATGTTTCAAAAGCAACCGACAGTACAAACTTAAATTGTTGAGAATAAAAAAATCAACAGTTTGAACACTATGAAAATGGAATTAAATCAAATTAGAATAATATAAATTTTCAACATATACAACAGTATTAGCAGTGGGACAAAAGTAACAAGTGTTGCTTTTGTCCCGACATGATCTCTTCTAATTTAAACCCGATTTTCTTTTTTATTTTGATAAACTGAGAGAGGTCAAACATTGGAATGTGTTAGAACACTAAATAAGCTGTAGATTGATCAGTATTGTAACACATGAAACCAGAAACACAACGCGTTATAAGAAAAAAATGACCGCTTGAGGAATTTACTTATCGTGGTTGAAAACACCTTTCTGGATCTACACGTGGAAAACGGTAAGTAAATAACGAAATATTTGTCAGCTCGGTCAAGTGTTGCATGCAAAATATGCTGTCATAGTTTGGGATGCAAATGTTAACAGGGCTTGGAGAAAATCGTTTTGTTACTTTCGTCCCGGTTTACTTTTGCCCGGTTCTCCCCAATAATATATTTCAGTCAATATGTGACCCTGACTGTAAAATCCAGTTTAGGGAGTGGGGGTCTAAAGCTATTTCATGCATTTTGACTTATAAACACTGTTAAAGAGTTGGATTCCCCATGCTAATATAGGCAAAGTGTCAAAAAGCAGTTGGACGTATGACGCATGATAATATTTCTGTGCCGAATACACACAAACTTTTCCGAACATGAAAGATTCATTTGTAACAATCTTGCTTTATTTCTATGCAGGAAGCAAGGCCGTAGCCAGGATTTTTCAAATACCGAGGACATTTTTTTATTATTTACATTTTTTCCATATTACAGAATAATAATAAACATGTCCAAACTACGACATAGCACAAATGTAACTGTGTCTGTGAGAATTTTGTTGGTGACTAAAAGCATCCAAAATAAATCAATGGTTACATTTCATCATCTGAAGTGCAAGTCACCCTTTGCCTAGAAACTGCAAAACTGTGTCATTTTTTCAAGAAGCTTGTTAAATTTTCAATTTAGGATGAATTTTTAAGAGTATAGAAGGAGTTTATATATAATAAGGGCTCTTAGTGGCTGCTTTTTCTTCAATATTCAGTGTAAGTCATCTATTTCAAAAAATATATTTTTTTGGTTCTAATAACAAAAATTAATCTGTTTGGCACAGCTATATTTTGTCTACAAATGTAATTTCAAGCATTTAACCATAAGCCTTCAGATTTAATGATTTTAAGACCATAGTTAACATTTTAGTTAAGTGACCTTAAACTTTTGAGCAGTAGTGTAGGTTTTAATCTCATTGGTAGCCGTATTGCATCCCATATTGTAGGCTATTTGCTGCATAACCTTTAACTTTCTCATCTTCCCTTCTTCTCTGCTCATCTTTTGCTGGCTTTCCAAATGATAGTTAAGTTTGTTACAGCCTTTTCATTTTCATTTGCTTTATTAGATTAGAATTACAGACGTGGAGAGACTCTTTCTTACGTTGCATGTTACACAAACATTCTTGCCTTTCTTGCATACTATTCTTGTATAGAAGCAGTGCTTATTATACTTTGTGTTTGCGACCGCTACCTTTGAGCTTGTTGTACTTGCCATCGCTCTGTCGTTGCGGGTGTGAGGGACTCTGGCGGACTGCACGTGAGGACCGGGCTGCTTGTGATTGTCTAGCAGCACCTGCTGCTCGTTGAGTGTAGAGAATGATACATCTTCTCGCGTCAGTCTCCAACCACGACAGAAAAGATCGCTAGATTTGTCCTTTTTCGCTTTTTAAGTTGCTAAATCTAGCGACAAAGTCATCAACAAGTTGGCAACACGACACTGCTCGGACTGTGCATGTATATACTGTATGAGCTAATCCTGCTTCTGGTTGGCTAACGATGGAAATTCAGCCAATCATCATTGATTATGTGGTTGTCCCACCCCCTCTAACATACACAGCCCAATCAGTTCTGTGTTTCCCACCCCTCAACACACGCAAGAGAAAAAACATTGCCTGTCTAATGATGAGAGTTTACTCGCTTCAGTGAGATTAATTATACTAATGCGCAGCATTTTAATGTCAGTAACGCTGTAAGGAAACGACGTTTATATATAACGCCGTTATTTCCATCACTGCACGTGATGATCCGTAGATGCAAGGATTGTCTCGTCGGCTATTTTCACATCAAAATGAAACGAAACTTCAAGAAAAAACTACCGAGGACATGACCTCGGTGTCCTCAATGGTAGCTACGGCCATGGCAGGAAGTACAGTGGAAGTCCATATATGGGCACTTTACAATAACACACATACACCAGCCAAGAGCTGACACAAAATCAACGCCACCAGAGAAGTGTGTTTTTGTTGGTGAGGGACATTTTAGCTTGTTCAACTTCCCAAAGAACCCAGCATCATAGAAACAATGGATATAGTTTGTTTATCCGTGGTAGCAGCGTGTGTGTTTGTTTAAAGTTTCATTTTGTTAAAATGGGGCGGTCCCAACTAGGGGTGGGCAGATTTGATATTCTGTTTCCAATATAAGTCCAATATTGGAGAAAATGGCCAGATCAAATATTGTAGAAATCGGGGAGTACAATCCGATCTGATACCAACACGGACCTTAACAACATGCCGTAAAAGCCGGTAAAGTGCGGCAAGTAGAAACCGTAGCATAAGCAATAGATGAGACCTGCCCAGAGATACTTTTTATGTTTATCATACTTAAGTTATGGTTTACTTCACACATTTTCTTTACATTTTTATGGCTAACAAATGTGTTATTTGCAGCTTTATTGATTAAAAGGGCGATAGAGATGGTATTGGATCAGTATTGGTATCGACACATACTCAAGGTTGTGGTATCGGCATTGGCATCAGACCTGAAAAGTGGTATTGCCCCAGCCCTAGTCCCAACCGAGTCAGGAGTCATGCGGTAAGTAAAACTTCATCAAATATGTTTTATTGGCAATCTTATAAGTGCATATAATGTAAACTACATGAACATGTATCATAAGTTGTCCAGAGATAGTGGGATAATGTTTTGTGTGTTGCTTGCTCGTGACTATTTTTTTAGTACAGTAACGATACAGCTGATCTGTCTTTTATAAATCTGATAAAACAAAAGACTTTTCGTAGATATGAAGAATGTAATACTGCTATAGGTACTCAATATTAACATCAGATAGACAAAAACACTGTACATGACCTTTAAAGTCTCATAATGGAATTAAAAGACTAGCAACATCAAAGTTTAATTTCAATCATTGATTTCATATTGATTTAAGTTTTTGACATGACATTACTCAGTCAATATCAGGTTATATGTCACAGAATAGATTTTTATTTGCAACACATCCATAACAGCTTAAGCATTTTCTTCCAAACATCAGTGTCTAAACCTATTGAACCCAATCCCAACCGCATTCATACACACAAAAGTGTTACACGCGCCAAGTCATGAAAGATTACAAACTGCATGCCTTTAACTGTTTAAACTGCCTCTCCACAATTGACAGATTGTTGAAACATGTCAAATGTGCTATACCAACATACTTGTTATGCTGAGAAAGCTTGTTAATGCCCAGAGGGATGGTATCATTTACTGCCGGGCAAACAGACACACTGTTGTGGGAGTCATGAATAATTCAGGTCTTTGACAAGGCAGAAGGGGTGTTAGGCATCATGTGAGTATACGTACTGTATATGAAAGAAATGATTGTATTTGACAACTGCTATCTATTTGATAGGAATCAGATGGTGCTGATGATTGATTTTTTGGCACTGGAAGTGTATTTAAGTATTAATAAATATTCAAATTACAATGGACGTAACTATCTTCAATGTGAAGGCTCTATGCATGTTAATAGGCCCGATTGAAGCTTAGTACATAATGCATGTTTGCCTTGTAAAATAAGATTTACGTAAGTTTATTGAACTTTCAGATGAATTGAAAATGTATATTTAATTTTAATTAAATATTTAGCTTAGGACACTAAGCACCATACTTGCAATATCAAATACAGATTCATTTATTCAATCCACTAGTGAATACAGTTGCATTAAAAGCTTCAGTTCTTTCAATTTTATAATTTTTTACGTTTTACAAAGACTGTCACATGACTAAAAGCAATCATTTCCCCCTCATACTTTATTACTCGAAAGATATGTACATAACATGATACATTATTCAAAGACACGCTTTCTACCGTTGCATTCAGTACATCCACTCACTAAAGGTCTGCATTATGTGCAAAGTGAAAAGCATAATGCCATATCATGGTGTCCTAATGGAGGGGCAAACCCTTGTGATGACTGAATGAGAGAATAGGTACAATGATAATGCTGTTTCTATGCTTTGACAAGGTCATTGAATGAAACTAACATGAAGGATATATCCTGTCACGAGTTATACAGGCCTATTTTAACGTCTTTACTTTCATTGCCACAATAAGACTTAACTAACAGTGCATGAGAGTAACTACCACCATTTTTCACAAGTATCATCCCAGTTGTTTTTATTGAAGATAACATCACATTCTATTATGAAATATGTAATTAAATGCTAATTTTCACTATGTTTCGAATTAATATAAATATGATTGATTCCTTTTTTTCAAGGTTAAATGTATATTCATTAAAGTTTAAAGGGGACATATCATGTAAATCTGACTTTTAAGTGCTATAATTTGGTCCCCAGTGTTTCAATCAACCTAGAAACTGTGAAAAATAACGACCCAGTAACTTAGTTTTGGTAAACCATTCCCTGCAAACGTGAAAAAAATAGGTCATTGAAATTTGGCTCCCCTTGTGATGTCAGAAGGGGATAATATTGAATAATATTTGAATGAAACAAAAATGCATGAGCAACATAATGGCTTGGGTATTCAATAATACCAGATAGTAAATTTACAATTATAAAATTATAACATTTTTACAATAATCTTGCATTTGTTAATGTAAGTTAAAGGGATGGATGAAAAGTTCATCATCATTTCCTCCCCCTCTTGTTGTTCTAAACCTGTATGGGTTTCTTTATTGTGTTGAATACAAAAGAAGATATTTTGATAAATGATGGTAAGCACACAGTTGACCGTATCCATTGACTTCCATAGTATTTGTTTTATTTACTATGGAAGTCAATAGGTACCGTCAACTGTGTTCTTACCATCATTTATCAAAATATCTTCTTTTGTATTCAACACAATAAAGAAACCCATACAGGTTTAGAGCAACTTGGGGGGAGGGGGGTAAATGATGACATAATTTTCATTTTTGGGTGAGCTATCTCTTTAAAGCATTAGCTAACATGAACTAACAATGAACAATATTTTAAACAGAATTTATTAATCTTAGTTCATGTTAATTTCAGTATTTACTAATACATTTTTACAATCAAAAGTTGTAACTGATAACAACAGTAAGTTGAACATGAACAAAAGTTTTGGCATTAACTAACATTATTATATATTATATTATATATAATAAATGCTGAATAACCAATTTGCTTAGTGTTCCTCATTGTAATGTATCAAATAATAATTTCAACAATGCTCTGCCTTTCATTGTGGCTGTGTAATACTTAATGCATTTCAATCCCACTACTTGACATTGGTTTAAGTGTGCTTCTTTCATATAATTTTTTTTTGGGTAAATTTAACCCAATGCCTGTGCTCGTCCCTTTTTGACCCAACGCTGAGTTGAAACCAGTGGGGAGGCTACATAAGGGGCAGGGTGGCACTGGCCCACTCAGATTGATGGCTGGTCCACCCAGTCAGAAGAGACACAAAATATTTTAAATGATAATAATGCATAAATGATAATAATCTCTTTAATAATAATCACTCAAATTAGCATCATCCAGATATAAAGAATGAATTATATCCTATAGAAAGTTGATCATTTGCATATGTTTCTAAACCTTGCAAATGTTAACATTCAAGCCATTTTAAATGATTTAAGCACAAGATGATGTTAAAGTGAGCTGTTTTCTGTGCCCACAGAAAATGGTGCAGACGCACACACATAGGCAAAATTGACACATTCATTGCGCACACACGGATGCGTTTCCAAAATATAAAAATATTTGGGAATTATTTTGGACAAACACTTGAAGTTTCAAAGTCAAGTAAACCATGTTTGCAAGAAAGTGAAATCAAACTTGAATTGTTTTCGTTTTATTAGAGGGCATTTGTCACATCACGCGGCTTTATTGTTTATGCATGCTATGGTTTTTTCGCATTTGTCATACTGTATTACGGTATGGTCACAAACATCAGCGTCCACTCTAAAACCAGTCACCTCTCTTTATAAACAGGCAATTAAGATATTTGATAAAAAACCTATGAGATGGCATCAGTGTGATATCATACAAAAACACAAGCTTTTTACTTTTGAAAATGTTATAAATTTTAGTGTTTTGAAATTGACTTTTAAATGTTTGAACAATTGTGTGTCACCACTGTTTTCGGGCCTCATGGAGAGGCGTCAGGGTTCTCTTAGACCCTCCACCAGAGCCTCAGCTAGTGGGGATTGTGTGCTCCCGAAGCTAAGAACATCTTTTGGACAATCTAGCTTCTCCTTTAGAGGGGCTACACTATGGATCTCTCTCCCCACTGGATTTAAACTGCAGACCAATATTAACATCTTTATCAGAGAGCTAAAACAGTGGCTTAAAACGGGCCAAAATTGTTCTCATGTGTAACTGTGTTTGTTTAGTATACTGTGGTTTTAGTTTGTTTTTTAGTTGTAAAAGCCTCCTATGGACGGGTGTTGAAAATTAGCACACGTGCTATAACACAATGCATCTGGTTCGTCCAATGTCTATTGCTATGTCCATATTAAATTAACTAAATAAATAAATAAAATAAAAAAGCATGCAAACACAGAATTTTTATGCAAAATTATCTCGAAATACCACAGTATTGGCAAGTATTCTCATAAAAAACAATCATGTCTTAAAGTGAACGCAAACAGTTCAGAAAGGAATCAAATGTGTTTGTCAGGATGGATCCGTGCTTATTCTGTGTTAAAGTGGCAGTACGCTTATGAAATCTGCTCATTAGGGGTGTAACGGTTCGTGTATTCGAACCGGACCGTTTCGGTTCAGGGCTTTCGGCACGGTGCGCACGTGCACCGAAAGTATTTTGTGTGCGCCTGTGCGGAACATAATACGTGCGTTTCCGCACGAACATATTAAGTGGCGGAAGTCTCCGCGTTCAGCGCAAGTCTTCTGTCAAACATATAACATAATTCGGCCCGCAGAAAGATTTTTATTTACTTAGTTGTATATCCGTTTGATTATTGATGTAAACGTTTACGTGTCGTATCTAAAAGCGCATGTTAAACGCGTGTCAACGCGCTGCTTTGTTCTTTCAAAAGTGCGTGAGAGGATGCACGTCTTTCGTTGCTACGCATTCATGAGACGCGCTTTCTGTGACAGCAAGAATAAGGAATGCGTGATCAGATTTTTCATCTGCATATCACGTCAATCATATCATTGTCACAATGCGATCAGCTGGTCGGGACAGAGAAGAGCTGTAACCCGGGCTTACTCAGCTGTTACTCAGCTGCGGAGGGGTTCGTAAGTAAAGTCACAGCTTACATTGATGACACAAGCAAAGATTAGGAGAAACGTGCAAAAGATCAAAGATGGCTATGTATGCAGCTCACTAATCTCAAAATGAGTGTATAATAAGTATATCATCATGTTGCTTGCTATGCAGTTACACATAGAGCAGTAATATTATTTTTATACAGAGATGGTACATAGCCAATTCAATTCTGTGAGTTAAACAATCCAAAATAAATCAAAACAGAAAATTTTTAGTGGCAAAAATGTAGGCTAATAGTTCATAAATGTATTCAGGAATTGAATTTGTTAGTTCAAGGTTTTAGTAGAAAAAGTTTAAGAGAAGGTTAAGATAAGAGTTACCTTCTGTTATAAAATAATGTAAAAAATAACTTTGCAGTAGTATTTTATTTATTATTTTTTCATTTTATATATATTTTATACTTTAATAAAGTGTTTAAAAAAGTGTAAACAAATTGTAAAAAAAAGTTTAAAGTAATAAACAACCTGCAGTTTAATGTTTGCATTTCTCCCTTACTGTACCGAAAATGAACCGAACCGTGGCTTCAAAACCGGGGTTCGCACCGAACCGTGATTTTTGCGTACCGTTACACCCCTACTGCTCATGTTTGTGTCATTATCAAGGCCGCCTTAATGCACGGGCTTACCTGGGCTGAAGCCCAGGGGCCTCCCAAGTTCAAGGGCCTCCCAAGTTTGCGTTCATGATGAGCTGAAAAGGTCATATTGTTTTGTAACTTGTCAGGTTTTCTGTCAATCATTCTAATTGCACGTTACATGGCTGCTGATTGGTCCGTTGTAACTTAACGTGAAATAAAATGTTAGACGTAACATATTTTTTATTCCGCGTAATGTAATTAAGTGCGCGTTGTCAACTTGACATTCCTGCACGTTAGACTGAGTGTGACAGAGAAACGGGAAATAATCCATCATCAAATGAAAGAGTAATTTCTGAAATTTCATAATAAGCACTAGTGAGGTGCAGGTCTCTCTCTCTCTTTCGTGCGCGCGCGCTCGCTCTCTCTGTGCTCGTGCAGCTGAGTCTCTGGCATGCAGAAGTCTCTCCAAAAGTGCACAAGAAACTGTGCCGCTAAATTAAGAAAGGAGTTCCCGCACATAATGCTATTAGTTGTTATAAAGTTTAAGTTTACTCGCGTTTATATAAGTGACGCGTGCGCAGCTGGAGCGATGTTTGACGCGACGCTAGCTCACAGTACATACATCTGTTGGTTTAGAAAGATGAGAAAGAGACGCAACAGTAAAGGTGCAAGTCTAAGAAAGTAAAGAGTGACAAGACCATCTCAAATGATCATCCCCTGATAGCACCTTTATAATCTCATTATCTAAAGATCTTATATACAGGTATGTTCCCTGACTGTCTTGTGCATATTCATACTTGGTCGTTTTACATGCTTATGTATGCATAAATACTAAATACAATGCATACTATATCTTCAATAGCCTACAAAATAAATAACTGATTAAAAAACAAGATTCTGTCTATAAAGACTTATCTTTTGTTAACATTAATGCATTTAACAAGATTCTGTCTATAAAGACTTATCTTTTGTTATCATTAATGCATTTAACAAGATTCTGTCTATAAAGACTTATCTTTTGTTATCATTAATGCATTTAACAAGATTCTGTCTATAAAGACTTATCTTTTTTTATCATTAATGCATTTTCACTTTAAAACTAACTTTAACTTATTATATTTTTAAAACTGTGGTGAGCATTTAGTTATGAGTGGCAATTTTCTGCAAATTTGTATATTCCAAAAACTATATATATATATAAAGCTTATAAACATATATACTTTCACACATTTTGGTTTTATTATCACCACGTGTTGCTGTGTGTGGTTGTTAAATAAAGTGTCTTGTGTTTATGCTCAAGTGGGCTCAGTGATATGTTAATAACAATATTATGGTGTTTTCTGGCTCAAAGAGGGAAAACTCACTGTTGTATGTCTCGAAAGAAACTAATGCATTTTGTGATGTAGATTACCTAGATATTACACTTAAAAAAAAATTAGACTATAAATCGAAGGGAAGGGGGGCCTACAAAACCTCTTAGCCCCGGGGCCTCACATTAGGTTAAGGCGGCCCTGGTCATTATGATAATCAAACAATGAAGAAAAAAGAAAAATCACTTCTATAGCTTTTAAAGGTTAATTATATTTAAATTATAGAATGAAGAAGACGAGGTTAGTCACATGGGTTAGTTGTCACACTGTTATAACTCCAACAATAGATGCTCTAGCAGGGCTAGCAGGGTTTCATTTAATTTCAGAGATAACCCCGCTTCTAAATTACAAGTGTGAAACGATCCTTAACCTAGGGTTAAAGCAGGGTTTAGAATAAAGAGTAATTAAGAGTTAATATTTCCAGTTCTGGTTTGAATTTAAAAAATTAAATCAATAATCACAATTAAGTAGTGTGCGTCTTTTTAGATAATCTGTGACAATTTACCCGCCAATGGGGCAAATTGTCACTAGTCAAAATTCTCTATTCACAGCCCAGTCTCACTAAATTTCGTTATATAGTCACGTATTTTTTTGATTCTTTTTTTCGTGCTATTATCACAAAATTTCGTGTTTTTTCGTGATCGTATAACGAATTCCTGTTTTCGTGTGATTATCACGTATTGGTTACTCAACTGTTTTGTCCTATTTTCTTACCATTGTCGCTTCGGTTTAGGGTTAGATTTACATAAAATGACATCCCTAACCAAACCCAACTCTAACCCTAACGCCAGGCGACATATAAAAAAATAAATCAGAAAAAATAGTATAAACCAATATATAAAGTGACATTCTAATGCAAGCACCAAATCTAACCCTAAACCGAAGCGACAATGGTTTAAAAATAGGAAAAAGCAGTTGAGTAACCAATACGTGATAATCACACGAAAACAGGAATTTGTTATACGATCACGAAAAAACACGAAATTTCGTGATAATAGCACAAAAAAGAATAAAAAAAAAAAACGTGACTATATCACGAAACTTTGTGAGACTGGGTAGCTATTCATTAGTCTACAACTCCGTAATGAGATAAGATATAAAAATTTAATGAATACAACACATGTGCCTAAGACTTTCATTTGGTGTGAGATTTATACCATTGTGATGTATGGTGCTCAGTAAATGTTAGACAGGGTGAAAAGTGTGACAACTTCCCCCGCTCTCCCTTACTAGTTGCTGATTTTGCATGAATTCGTACAATGTGAATAGCACAAAATGTAAAATTATCTGAAAAAGGCAAGAATAAACCCACACTCATATCCCCACCCAAAAACGCAGCATCACTGAGGCGAAAGCAGAAAATGCATACACTGGGTTATTTATTCTCAACACAGCTTTGGGTCAAAAGGGACAAGCTCAGCCATTGGGTTAATGTTTATATTTGACCCATCAATGGGTTAAAACATCCCAGTATAGGTTAAAAAATACAACACATTGGAATCGATTTGTTCTCTTTTTGACCCTACGCTTCGATTAAAATAACTCAGCATTTTTAGTGTGTAAAAATGTATAATCATTTGAAAAAAAACGTATTAACTCTAACTCATACAATTGTTATGAATTGTAGCGAGACAACATATTGTGTAGGGCTCCATACATATTTATTTAGTATTTCAAACATATATTTCCTTTTTTAAATCCCACAACACTTTATTGCGTTTTAATTCACCATCACAGGAGGGGTGTTGCTTCCCCTGCCTGAGGTCATTTAGTACCCACAGATGTGTCACAGCGACTGGTCGTAGTTACCAGCGGTGACAGCCATGTTATTGATGGGTTCAGCTTTTAACCAGACAGACTGTCTCCCCGGAGTGACAGACTGAGACAAATTCTTTCACTCACAAGGAACAGTGCTGGTATTCCTGCATCCCTAAGCACATCTGGCTTTCTTCATCCAGCTTGGTTTCTATATCTTCAACAGCCTTGCTACCTTCTCTTTGGAGATGTGAGAAACCCAGTCAACCTGACAAAGATCTGACTTACTTCTAAGGTGTGTGTGTGTGTGTGATTTCATGTTTTGAAAGGTTTACCTGGCAATGCAAGGCAGACCTCTGAACAACAGAGACATATTTGCTACCAAAAAGCATAAAAACAAGCAGGGGTTGGAGATTTTCTTTCTTACAGAGTGCTAATTGAATCGCTTTAATGTAAATGAGATACGGAAGGAAAATAATCGTATAAAAATGTCAACGCACAGAAGCTAATTTTATATTTCTCCAAATCACATTATGTTTTGTCATTAAGTCGTACCCAACAAATTCATCTCCAGCCATCAGGTGGACGTGCTATGAAGCTTTTAATGCACTGTTTACTACTTTTATTATAATATAACAAGTCTGTGAAAAAGAAAAATACTTTTAATAGTGAATCGCTCCTAAACATACATTTCTATCATACTCAAATTGGTTTACACACAGAATACATTAGCGAGTCCATAACTTTCAGATTCTATTAAAGCTTGGCAGATATATTTGAACATTACAGTAGCTCACTGTGAAAATAAATGCAGCAACTTGGCTTTAATTCACTATTTAAAGTTTTGATAAGAAAAAGTTGACATGACTTAATTTGTTAAGTTAATACACCAGATGAGCATCTGTGAACTACCAGATGTGCTACGATGCTACCGCAGTCCATTTTTAAAATATCTATTTTGTGTAATAATAGACAGAGAAGAAAAAATATATTTTTACATCAAAATATTTCTTTCCAATATCCTACTAAGCAAATTTAACCCAAAATTGACCCGCATTGGATTCAATGCAATTCCCAAAATATATCATTGTGTAAAACAAGAAGGAATTAGGTATGAACATGCCAATTTTAGTATCAGTATTTGTCACACATTACAAACACTTAAAGGGATAGTTTGGCCAAAAATGATATTAAACCCATGATTTACTCACCACCAAGCTGTCTGAGATGCATATGTCCATCGTTTTTCAGACAAACACATTTTCAGATATTTTATAAAATGTTTTAGATCTTTCAGTTAATTAAATGTGAAGTTACGGGGTCCACGTCGTTCAAGTCCAAAAAAAGTGCATCCATCCTTCACAAATTAAATCCAAACGGCTCCAGGATGATAAACAAAGGTCTTTTAAGGGTAATCCGTGCAGTGCTGTTGTAGAAATATCCATATTTAAAACTTTATAAACGAAAATAACTAGCTTCCTGTAGCGCCGCCATCTTAGACTCCTCTGCATTCAGGAGAGAGTATTAACGGAGTGTACGGCCTATTCTTAATGACGTATGACAAATTCAAAGGACGGGGGCACAGAGCAGCACCTCTGTACGCTGCGTAAAGCTCTGATCTTGAATGCGGACGCGACTAAGATGGCGGCATTACCGGATGCGAGTTATTTTCGTTTGTAAAGTTTTAAATGTGGATTTTCTACAACGAAACTGTGCGGATTACCCTCAGAAGGCATTTGTTTATCATCGAGGAGCCGTTTGGATTTTTTTTGTGAAGGATGGATGCACATTTTTTGGACTTGAAGGTCGTGGACCCCATAACTTCACATTTGATTAACTGAAAGATCTAAAACATTTTCTGAGATAACTGAAAATGTCATCGTCTGAAAAATGATGGACATATGCATCTCGGACGGTTTCGGGGTCAGTAAATAATGGGTTTAATATAATTTTTGGCCGAACTATCCCTTTAATATCAAAAAGTATGATTTTTATAAATGCATTTAACCACAATTTGTAACGTGTTTTTTTATCAAATGTTAAAAATACATTGTTGTAACGTTTAACATTTTAAATTTTAATGCAACATGTTTTTTTTTAACATACCTATGTTTAAACATCCTAAATAAACAATTCAATATTGCTGTGAAATGAATTTAAGCGTTTCTTTTCCTAAACAGGCTCATCTTTTGTTCTTGAGGCTCATTGTACAAATTTAAGATACAGTATCACTGTTTATATGATGTGCACACATCAAGCATGTGCTTTCTGTCTACTTGCATTTTACACAAATGGTGCTTGTTTTGGTGTCATGTTTTGTGGGGCACAACTGGCATTAACTGTAATCACCTGTCTGGATTTTCTGTGGCTCTGAATTCATCTGCTTTACATAGTATTGTACCTGCTTTACATAGTATTTTATATACAATGGAAATTATAGTTCACTTTTACTTTGCTGTGTCTGAGGAAGTCTATATCAGTACTGAAATAGTGAAGAAAAGCTCACGTGTCCCTTTTCAGAGTAGTAAAACACCAACATATATGCAATAAATGTATTTCAGGTGTGTTTCAGTTACAGTTTCCTTGAAAAAAAAAGGGGTCAAATTGACCCGCGAACATCAAAATCTTAAAAAAAAAAACTTCAAAACACATCAGTGTATCCTAACTTTGCATGCATGTCATGGCCATAAATAAGAAAAAGTGACATAATGTCTGAAAGAAAAAGATAACTTAAGTAGTATTTCATATACATTGTTAATAGAAATTATAGCTCACTTGTACCATCTGTGTGTAAAAGTTTTTTTCAGTACTGAAACGAGTGAGGAGAAGCATTTTTACCCCCATTTAAGGATAGTAAAACACTGACATAGCAACAAACACTAAAACATATATATAATTTGGGTCTGTACAGTTTCTTTGGAATAAAAAAAAATTTGTGTCAAATTGATCCCTGAACATCAAAATTGTTACAAAATTATTTGGGTACACTTCAAAACATATCAGCGTGTCCAAACTTTGTATGTTTGTTCATTGCCATAAATGAGAGGAAGTCACAAAATTTCAAGAATAAAATCACAGTTTAACTGTTTTTTCTAACAGCTTAAAAATCAAAATGGGTCAGACTGAAACAGGAACATAATATAAGGGTTAACCTTCAGTTCAATAGCTGTGCGGCTTTATACACTGGCTGTTTTTTTTTACCCATAATGGATAAATATTGGGGAAAAACACTGCTGGGTTAAAATTGACCCAATGTTGGGTTGTTTCAACTCAACTGCTGGGTTTTTATATTCCATGGTTGCACTACAACAACCCAACATGGGGTCATTTTTAATCCAGCATGTGTTCTGTCCAATATTTATCCATTATGGGTCAAAAATAACCCAGCTGTTTTTACAGTGTAATAATCTTTGATTCAGTGTTTCTGTTTTTATTATAATGCAACAACGGGAATGAAAGAACCCTTATGAACTGTTAGACAATATTCTATTTTTAATAGTGATTCTCTCATTATTGTTTGCTTTCAGTCTCAAATGCCCAGTAAAGAAACTCCATAACCTTTTATATTCTATGAAATTGTAAAAGTAATATTTTCCCTGCAAGTTAAACTAAAAATGACCTGCAATAATTACTGTTCAGTTTTTCTCTATACACGTATTAAGCTTATCAACTACCTGATGTTCTGCAATGACACATTTTATGCAACACTCAATAGTTCAGCATGGTTTACTAGCTCGCATGTCCTTTGTGCTTATGCTCTCAACATTTAAACAAGGCCGGTTCTTCCGACCTCGCTACTTTAATCTCAATTCATCGATCGGGACACCTGACTTCAGTTAGCCTTTGGGAATGTCATTAGCCCTGTTCACCATTTTCCAGCACAGCCTGTGATTTTTTATAAGTATTGACAAAAGTATATCCCGTTGAGTGCTTATTAATTTAAGCTTATTGTGTTTGTCTGTTGGAAAGCGTTAAAGCTGAATACCAAACTACAATGAACAATTAATGAAGGGATGCATGTATGAAAAAGGCAATACAGGCATTTAGCTAAGACATTCAAGGGCATATATTATTTTGAATTAAATTAAATCAAGCCATGAATTACATTTAGCATAATATTCCTCCCAAAAATGTTATAAAATAAATAAATAACTAAATAATATGTTTATATTTGTGCAGAGTGCACTACCCTTTCCCTAGGATTTGTAAAAATGTCATTTTCAAGCTGCTTTTATGGTCTCATACTATAAAATAGTGTTGAGGGAGTTCTCATAAATTCTTGACTCTTATTGGCAGCTTCATTACTTGGTCCAAGTCAAAGTTTGGATTTTGGATCTATTTCAAAACCTTATTTTATTTGTAATAAAATAATTATAATGTTTTATGCCCAGAAGGTTTTTAACTCATTCCTCTGCAGCTTGTCCGCCAGCATTTTTGTGATTTTCACAAAACTTCCACAAAATGCCTTCCAGGAAAATAGTCTTCTAAAAATAAACATACAAATAAAATACATCTGCTTTCAAACAAACAAACAAAAAAACGTTTCATCCTATCTATATTTTTTTCTCTGCTTATAAACTTTTAAATATGGGTATTTTCTTAAAAAATTATTTTTTAGCAAAAAGATTCAGAACGATTATCAAAACATACACAGAGTATACAATTAATAAATATTTTTTTTTCTTATTTTTTTATAAATTAGATAACCACGATATTACAGATAACCATAAAAACTCATTAGTAACATGTTTTTTTTTCATGCAAATGTTTTCTCTTAATTGACAAGATAACTCATCAATGGCGGGGAAAGAGTTAATCAAAACTTTTGTAAGTTTGAGTATGTTTATAACTGCTGTGTGTTGGGAATCAAATTTATAATCTTGTCAATGTCACTGTCATGCTCTATCAGCTGAGCAACTTTACATCCGTATTCGCTGGATAAACTAGATTTTTAAAATGCAAAATTTCTATACCAACCCTTGGTATATATACGGACCCTTCCTGTATAAGCAGGAAACTGATATAATATCATGCACTAAAGTAAAAGTTTTTTCACAGATGATGAGTTCTGAGATGCTTGCATCATTTTAGTTGCTTTTATTATTATTTATTACAAAATAGGAATGGGCAATACTGTTAATTTCCACCTGAAAAGTCATGCTTTAATCGTATTGATCATATACTGGTCACGCCTTCATGTGAATTTCACAGGAGTTCACTAGACCTGACCTTTGGAATGCAGTGAAATGAAAAACTTTTCACAGAAGCTTGCGTTTCCTGTCTGACATAGTACCATGCATATGAATGTAAGTCAATGGAGTGAAAAGAGCAGTGTGACCCTTAAAGGTGAAAAAGATTCTTAATTCACTTTTTTAAGTGCAGTTAGTGTGTACAACATCTGCAAAGTTACAATGCTCAATGTTCAATGCAACGGGAGATCTTTGCTTCTAAATCACTTCTAAAAAACTACAGCAAACGGCTGGATTGCCTATAGACCAATTTCGAGTAGACGTCACAGTTACGTCACTGCAAGCTGCGCGCAATGTGGTTGCAGAAAAACAGTGGAAATGAATTAGACACGAGTGAAACGAGCAAGATAACTCACTAGAAAATGTCCTGTTGTGCTGTTAAGTGTCAGAATAGGAATGCCAAAAAAAGATGGCTTTCATTTTTATAGAATACCATCATCAAAGACACCATTTGAAGATAAACGTAGGTTTATGTTTGCAATAAGCCCTTATTAGGAAAAACTGGAGCAATGAAATCATCTGGAAATCTTTTAATAATTAGAATAGAAATTAAGTAGAGAAGATGTCCTGTTCTGTCGAAGTCTGTTCCCTCCATGTGTTTCTTATAGTGTTTTTGGTTACACTTTATTTTGATAGTCCACTTTAGACATGCTACTAACTATAAATAACTTTGCAACTACATGTCAACTAACTTTCAATAATTTGCAACTATACGTCAACTAACTGTTATTAGAGTATTAGTAGACTGTAATGGTTGGGGTTAGGGAAGAGGTTTGGGTTAGTGGAATAAGTTGACATGCACCTGCAAAGATGCTTATAGACAGTTGAATGTCTGTTGAGATATCATCCCAATTTACATTTATTAATTTATTCAGAATAAATGTTTTTTATACTGAAAAAGCAATAATATCACATTTTTTTATATTTCATTTTTTTCCGCTTTCTATTATTTCTTTTTATTTCCTTATATCTTAGCTTATGTCTTCTTCCTGTTTGTTCTAAAATTATTATGTTTACATACTTAATAAATATATAAATATAGCACACACACACATGATGTAAAGTGTTATTAATATATAAACAGGCATTTTTAATTTGTGATTAAACATAATACTTTTATAAAAGTTTTACAACAGACATGTAGGCTATAAATATAAGGAAGAAATTATAGAAAACAGGAAAATTATGAAATATTTAATAAACGTTATTATATATAATACATGATAGTATTGCTTTATATGTACTTTAGCGATTCAGACTGTAAAAATTATTGATTTAGCAAAAAAGAACAATACATATACATTACAAACATGCATATCAGTAGCCAAGCCATTTAAACTTTTTATCTATCTAAAAAATAAACGTAACTTGATTAAAACGCTATAAGAAACATTGCACCAAAGGGAAACATAGGGGAATCCGACTTCGGATCCATAACAATCACGGTTTAATGCTAAAACACTTCCCACCGCTACTGCGGAGCTGTCACTTTCTGCAACCAGTTTGGCTCCGCCCACAAAAAACGTCAGCTCTGTTTGCAAACACGAAAGTGGTCTATAACTTAGCCTCTTCCTGGGTTAGTGACATCACAAACCCTAAAATTTACATAATCCCTGCCCCCGGGGACATTTAGAAGCCAAAATACAACACACTGGGACAGTTAACCTATCTGAGCTTATTGAGTATTTCTGACTGAGGGGCTTCATAGACCCAAGAACTATACAGCCTGGTTTTAATGAGGATGGAAACAGAAGTACAGAATTAAGATAAAATATATGAAAAATATGCATTTTATTTTAAACGATGCATAAACACATGCACACATGCCCCCCCCCCACAAAACAAGTGTACCCCACAGCAATGGTTCAGAGTTTGGCTGGTAAGCCTAGGCCTGTTTGCCCCTGCTGGCACTGTAGATGGCATAACCCCACCATTTGGTTGCCAAAAAGCATTTTTCCCTCTCTAACAGCCATTCAGTTGTTCCCAAGCAACAAAATTGCAAATATTTCATCATACTGTATAATAGCACACGTTTTGCCATTCTGATACCATTCTGGATTCATAAATTGAATAATTTCCAGTATATTTTCTCACTGTCTCATCCGTCGACATAACACCTCAGGATGGCCACTAATAAATGGTTTTGGACTGTATGGCAAAGCTGATTGGCTGACAAAATCACATTGTCATTTCCCTTCTCCCAGAGTGAATAGTCACATGGCACTTTACAGCTCAGACAGGTCACGTATTTCCTTGTGCTGGCTGGGGAACCGAAATCAATGAGAATGATATCAGATAGCTTTCTCCAGGTAATATAGATCTTCATGGTACACAGCCTGGAGCAACACAGCTTTAGTTACTCGTAGTGTCGACAAAGTTTTGCTGTTTGTATGATCAATGCAAATCTGAAATCTAATGAAATGAACACTCTTAAACTGTTGTATAATTTAGCAGTATATGGTCAATTATAGGTTTAAAACAACATAGTACTGTATATTAAACACATCGTGGCTTTCCATGAATGAAATCTCACTTGTTTTATATGGGGGGAAAGTATGAAAGGAAAAAGACCTGAATGAACTCTCTATGTGTTGCTTAAGGCAGATGGGAGTCATTTTATACCACACCTCAAATGGGATTGTCTATGCTTTATGTGATCTGTCAATTTTTACGTCAGGAAACTTATCTCCTTTACGATGGCCCGTTAACATTCATGGGTCTCATCTCCATATAGTCATGGCTAACTGTTGCAGCCTTCAGCTGTAGGTTTCTGTCTTTCAGTGGCACTTGAATAGAAACATACTCGGAGGAATGAAGATGGAAATTGCTTCAGAGGAGATCATTATCTAGAATAGGTTAGGGATTTGTAGGATTTGTAGAGTGGTAGGAGCGATATTATAGGTAAGTAAATCCCACATGTTATATAAATTATTCACCGATGTTTAATTAAAGTCTTGGCAGATAAGTTAGACTGACGTGGTTTAATAAAGATTTGATGAATACCTGCTTTGGAAAAAAATGCATAGACACATACAGAGCCTAATTTAACATTAATAACCATGAATCTCTCTAAAAAATTTTTTTAGAAAAAATAAATATAATATTAAGAATTACAATCCACAGTTAGATTATAATGAAAAAAAAGTTTTTACATTTTAGTTCTGTATTTGAAAGCATGCTTAAAGGAATATTCCATTTTCTTAAAAGAAAAATCCAGATAATTTACTCACCACCATGTCATCCAAAATGTTGATGTCTTTCTTTGTTCAGTCGAGAAGAAATTATGTTTTTTGAGGAAAACATTGCAGGATTTTTCTTATTTTAATGGACTTTAATAGAGCCCAACATTTAATACTTAACTAAACACGTAACAGTTTTTTTCAACGGAGTTTCAAAGGACTCTAAATGATCCCAAACGAGGCATAAGGGTCTTATCTAGCAAAACGATTGTCATTTTTGACAATAAAAATAACAAATATACACTTTTAAACCACAACTTCTCGTTTAAATCCGGTCGTGATGCGTCAGCGTGACCCCACGCAATACGTCATGACATCAAGAGGTCACAGAGGACGAACGCGAAACTCCGCCCCAGTGTAAAAGCGTCTTGAAAGAGGACCGTTCCTACGTTGTTGTATGTCAACTGATACTAATTAATGTCTTTGTGTCAGTTTATTGTTTACAATGGTCCGCAAATGTGCGTTTTATATATGTAACACATGACCTCCCTACGTCACTACGCATTTACGTTAGGTCACGCTGGTCCGGATTTAGACGAAAAGTTGTGGTTTAAAAGAGCATATTTTTTATTTTTCTTGTCAAAAATGACAATCGTTTTGCAAGATAAGACCCTTATGCCTCATTTGGGATCATTTATAGTCCTTTGAAACTCCGTTGAAAAAAACTGTTACGTGTTGAGTTAAGTATTTAATGTTGGGCTCTATTAAAGTCCATTAAAATGAGAAAAATCCTGGAATGTTTTCCTCAAAAAACATAATTTCTTCTCGACTGAACAAAGAAAGACAACAACATTTTGGATGACATGGTGGTGAGTAAATTATCTGGATATTTTTTTTTTAAGAAAATGGAATATTCCTTTAAGCTTATATTAGTTGACCTTCAGAAAAAATGTGGAAACAAGGAACTGACAAGGAAAGTCGCCATGCTGTGAACAAACATTCGGCTAAGCAAATGGCATTTTCAAGTCTGACATTTACACAAACATATAAATGTACAGTATGTATATAGTATATATTTATTTTTACTGGATGCATTTTCAAACTGTGTAAAAAAAAGTAAAATTATGATGAACTTTGATGTATGTAACTTTGATGCGTATTAGAACAAAAAGGTTGCAAAAATATGTTAAAAGCTTTGTGAATAGTAATTTCCTCCACGTTTCTTTTTGAAGTTCTTGTACCATTTAATACGCTGTCTTCATGTAATCCTTTAGTGGAATCAAAAGTTGGCTGTTCTGGGAATCCAATCATTTAAAATCCATTAGTAATTTCCTGCTGAGGTGAGATTCTTGTAATCTGGAAATCGAAGGCAGTTTCACAACAAAAGAGATGAGAGCCACTGAAGAAAACAACGAAACTGACAAAATGTTCAGTTAAAAATGTTGAAGATCTCCCAAACAAGAAATCCAGAGATGTCTTTCTGGTCTTTTTCTTTTGTTCATTCCAAACAACGTTGTGCAAAGCAAATATTCACAAAAATGATTTAGCAGGGAACACGTGTGGACCTGCGGTAAAGTTGGTTGCATTCCGGGTGGGGGACAGAGATCAAATGTAAGTCATTCAACACTAATTGGAGCCCACGGTTCTCAGTGTCTTCAAAGGGAAGCACTTTTGTTTTGATCCTCTAAATTGAATTGGACTGTGCTGCTGGCATTTCCTCTATACATTACATGGATGCCGACTCGCCCTCCCTCGACATGATCGTCTGTCCAGCAACTCCACTTTCCTGTGCCCTTTTACTCTCTCTCTCTCTTTCTCTCTCTCTCTCTCTCTCTCTCTCTCTCTCTCTCTCCAACACAGTCTCACACCCATGGCGTCAATATTTGACGACACTTGACCATGCGTCAATATGTTGACGCGGAGGGTATACCTTTCGCGTCACTTTTTGACGAACTGGGGACTTCAATACTATTAGGTACGCGAAATTAAACAGTTGTCAACTGACATTGGGGTTAGGGATAGGTTTGGGTAGGGATGTCATTATGTAAATCTAACCCTAAACCGACGCGAAAATGGTAGAAAATGGTAAGAAAATAGGAAAGAGAATTTCGCGTACCTGATAGTATTGAAGTCCCCAGTTCGTCAAAAAGTGACGCGAAAGGTATACCCTCCGCGTCAACATATTGAAGCATGGTCAAGTGTCGTCAAATATTGACGCCATGGGGTGAGACTGGGTTGCTCTCTCTCTCCTTTTCCAGGAAGCCGGTTGCATTTCTCTTTTTCATCAGGGTATGGCAGTTTTGGAAAAAATCCATTATGCTGGGATCTCCAAATCCTCAACGGCCCACAGTCGAGATTAAAAGAGCGACTGCCTACACACATATCTACTGAAGATTCACTTCAAATCAGCAATCAAACCACAAAAAGTTTTTCTCTGTTGTTTTGTTTTGAATATTTTTTGCCAAAAGGGTTTCATGCCAGTTATTCCGGCTAAATGCATTTATAGGGGATCAGTTGATGCCAACTGTTCGTTCCTCAGAGGGGCTTTTTCTTTGTTTGGTTATCACAGTTCGTCAATGAAAATGAGGTTTTTATGTCAGTGTTCATTAAGATGTTTAAACAAACACTGTGCCATACAAGCATTGCATTTCTTATTTTGGTTAGTAAGTTGCCCGTGAGGGATGAGTTCAGATGCCATTTAAAAGCCTTCTTCAAATGTTCATCATCATCCATGGCTGTAGAGGATAAGAATTAGTCCATGCAATAAAAATCTCAGCTCTCATGGATCTATAATACGTTACTTACAACAGGAAACACCTGCGTATTGCAGGTGTGATAACACTTGACATTTTGACAATGAGGAATATTGCACATACATGTCATCTATTAGTTATTCGAGTATTAGTAGACTGTCTGCTTCATATCTGCCAACACCACTCATATGTACAGTACTGTGCAAAAGTCTTACACCGCCATGCTACAATTAGATTGGTGATCATATATATTCATTTCTTAGTCTCTGTGTTAGAATACAACCAGAAAATACAGGAAACTTGTATGTAGTATTAAAAATAGTATAGAAGTACTGAAGTGTTAAGTATTTAGGGTAAACTCCCCTTCCACTTGAGCAGGCAGCTGCAAGATCTCTTAAACCTAAATGAAATTAAATCATAATTTCTAATTCTAATCGAATGACTTCAGGACTTCAGTCTCTTCAAAAAAGCTCAAGATGTTTTTCGTGCCAAGAGATATGTTCAAATCAACTTCAATTCAAACTTATTTCCCTAGAGCAACGCACAATTTTCACATTATAAATGACCTGAACCTTAACCACATTCAGTACAAGTATATTGTAAAATAAACTGCAAGATTTACAGGTATAAAATTAATAAAACTGATATGTTGCTTGTAAAATAAAGTAATTAGTCAAATACACAGTTAACTTTAAATGTCTATTAACATAAAGCCATGTTTTTACTTGAATATGTTTTGTAGTTAAGACGACATCTGTACGAGCCAGCAATAATAACGGCCCAAGCTAGCCATCCATATCTTGGGTATTTGGCAATATTCACTTCCAGTCACTCCAAGTCTTAACACATTTATAATATTACACATTAAGTGGTGGTTTCACAGACAGGGCTTATCCTAGTCCCAAATTTAAATGCATGTTTGAGCTGCCTTAATTTAAAGGATTAGTCAATTTTGTAAAAAAAAATACAGATAATTTACTCACCACCATGTCATCCAAAATGTTGATGTCTTTCTTTGTTCAGTCGAGAAGAAATTATGTTTTTTTAAGGGAAAACATTCCAGGATTTTTCTCATTTTAATGGACTTTAATGGACCCCAACACTTAACAGTTTTAATGCAGTTTAAAATTGCAGTTTCAAAGTACTCTAAACGATCTCAAACGAGGCATTAGGGTCTTATCTAGTGAAACCATTGTCATTTTTGGCAAGAAAAATAAAAAATATGCACTTTTAAACCACAACTTCTCTTCTTCCTCCGGCTGTGTGACGAGCCAGCGCGACCTCACATAATTGCGTAATGACGTGGAAAGGTCACGTGTTACATATATAAAAATGCACATTTGCGGACCATTTTAAACAATAAACTCGCACAAAGACATTAATTAGTATCATTCAACACACAACAACGTCTGAACGGTCTTCTTTCTCCACACTTGTGAACACTGGGGCGTAGTTTCCCGTTTTGTTCGCAGCCGATTAATGATGAATGATGCAGTGGTGAGTAAATTATCTGTATATAGATATATTAATTTTTTTAAGAAAATGGACTAATCCTTTAAAAACATCTATATCAATGCCATTGTTTTGTCTCAAGGCGCACCCCAGTAATGTTTATTAAAGCCATGTTTGTTAAATGGTTTGTAAAAACTGCTTAAATGTCCTTATATAATGAAGTCTTAGTCCTGGATTAATCTAAACCTCGTTCGGGAAACCAACCCTTAGTTGTTTAGTTTTATTATTTTATTTCATATAAATAAATGCCAATATCTGTTGCGATAACTGTGATTGTGAAGTATTGGCCTGGGCCAAATGCAATATGTTTATTGGTAATAGTAGAAGCCTTAGAGACTTAATTTATGCAATTTTACTAGTGATTATTCAGTCTTTTATTTCCATTTTAAAATAGTGGTTGTTGACTGTGTTTTTCCAATATAAAAAGTCTTTGAAATTAGTGCTCTCTCTCAACACCTCAACTCAGTTTATTTACAACCATTTTCAATACCTGGACATCAATTTTAGTGCTAATGCCCAGATGGATTAAAACTTTCTTACCAAGTATAGCTAACAAGTGAAGTGAAGCAAACAGACACATTTCCCATTATAAATGTACTGGTCTTGTGCACATTGCATTAGCCAGCAGATATTATAACAAAATGATGTGGCTGCGTACAGACGTCTGAATCAATGAAACCTTGGCATTTTCTTGTTAAAGACTGAGAATGAGTGATGTCTGAGATTTGAACGCAATTTCATGTGTTTTAATTGTGTTATGCAGTTGTAAGTGTCACACATGCTTTTATTAAAGCCCACCAATGCTAGTGCATTTGAATGAACTCGGCGTAATAACCGCCACACAAGGTTTCCAATTAAGCTGTACTGGTGTGAAATATCATTGTCATTATTTACACCCAGTAATAAAGCTTAGAGTGTAAATGTTACACCTCTGGCTAGCGTCCTATTTGTCTTACTGTTCCTTTTGTGCTATTTCCTGAACACCTTTTTCGATGTAACTTAGCACTGTACAAGGACTGAAACATCCAATTTCAAGGGAAAAACAGACACTGCCTGTTCCAACCCCTGTACCAGACGGAAAGCCTAATCAGAACAGCATTACATTGATTATGAATGTGTCCTGTCCTAACAATAGCTCAGCCTGATGGATGCGGCTATTGGAACCACATGCTTTCATTGACCTTCAAAGCTTATTGTCTTTAAAAGTCTGATGGGGGGACTTAGACAGAAGACTGAGTGGTAATTGGGTTGAAGAGCGAACCAGACTGGATGGTATAGATTTTGCATTAGCTGAACTTGTAGGAAGTACGCCGTCTAGATCAAGCCATCGTTTTGATTGGGAGGATGAGTGAATCATTCGTGCGAAATCTTAAATGACAAAACGTCTGTTTTTTGTAGAGCACAACTATCAGCAGGAGTGGTTGGGAATTAGGGCTCTAAAAAGCCTTCATTTTTATCAATAACATTGGTGTTGGTCAGAAATGAAGGAGAAATAAAGGGTGTGATGATCAGAATTGAAGGTCTAGCAAAGTTCTTCTTATATGGGATTTATATGGGCGTCATTGGCACTAGGGGGATTTTAGTGGAGTAATGGTACAGGTGGAGCCACAGTAATACGGGGTAAGATGTCACACTTTTCACATACTGAGCACCATACATCACAATGGTATAAATCTCATATCAAGTGAAAGGAGGAAGTCTTGGGCACATGTGTTGTATTCATAACATTTTCAAATCTTATCTCTTTACGGAGTTGTAGACCGTTGAATAGAGACTGTTCATTTGTGCCCATCGGCAGATAAGTTGTTACACTAGATTATCTAAATAGAAAAACACAACTTAATTGTGATTATTGATTTTTAAATTCAAACACAAACTGGAAATACTAACTCTAGGGCTTTTCACACTGCGCTTAAGCCTGGGTTATCTTTGTTTTAAACCCTGCTTTTTACCCTACACTGTAAAACCTAAAAGTTAACTCAACTCAAACCATTTAAGTAAACCGGTTGCATTAGTTTTAAAACACATACATTTGAGTACTGTGAACTTCTACAAATTTAGTCATATGCAGTTATGCACTTATATTTAAGTTCATACTACTCAAATTTATGTGTTTTAAAACTTAAATGGTCTAATGCAACCGGTTTACTTAAATGGTTTGAGTTAAGTTAACTGTTAGGTTTTACAGGTGTTAGGTTAAGGATCATTTCACACTTGTAATTTAGAAGGGGGGTTATCCCTGAAACTTACCCAGAGTTATGAAACCCTGCTAGCCCTACTTTTGTACACTGTAAAACCTAACAGTTAACTTAACTCAAACAATTTAAGTAAGCCGGTTGCATTAGACCATTTAAGTTTTAAAACACATAAATTTGAGTACTGGGAACTTGAGTCATGTGCAATAATGCACTTATATTTAAGTAGTGTGAACTTAAATATAAGTGCATAACTGCATATGACTCAATTTGTTAAAGTTCACAGTACTCAAATGTATCTGTTTTAAAACTTAAATGGTCTAATTCAACCGGTTTACTTAAATGGTTTGAGTTGAGTTAACTTTAATGCTGCGTTTACACCAACCGCATTAGAGGCGTGAAGCCAAGTGATTTCAATGTTAAGTCAATGTGAAGGCGCGTTGACGCGCTGCTGGAGGTCTCGCGGTGTGGATGAGGCGTTTGGCGCGGAAGACACGTTTCCACCTCATTCGAGTGTCAAATTTGCGCGAAAGAGGCAAAATTCTGCGTTGTGCGCGGTACGTGCGAATGGTGCTTTTTTGTGCATTTTGCGGTTCACTGTGTGCTAATATTGGCTAAATCTCAGCATTATTTCAACATAGCAAGTCAGCTAAAGCATCAAAAGACACGTCATTGTCTCCTCTATTTTGTGCGAAATAATAATTTTTAACATTCATACCTACACTGAAAAAAAAATGATTCATTTAATTTACTAATATTGTTTAAGGTAAGTGGTTGCAATCTATTTATTTAAGCTACATTTAAACAAAAGTTTTTTTGTTTTGTTTGGCCTTTCTAATTTTTTTTGTTTGTTTAAATGTAGGAGTAAATTGAATGAATCATTTTTTTTTCAGTGTAACAACGTTGTATTAAATAAAATGTAAAGTGCATTTTTTTACTTTTAAGCAAAAAAAATAAGAAGATTAGTTTAGAGCGATCTTGACCACATCTGAACACAAAGTTTAACCGTGTGACAACTTACCAATGTGACAACTTACCCCGCTCTCCCCTACTATGAATGTTCTGTCAAGCTAAGGCTGTGGTGCTACATATTTCAAACAATGAGACTATTAAAATATGTCATATAATATCACACACACAACACCCTGATAATATATGTTTAGATAAGATAATATGATATGTGTATGCATATTACATACACTTGACGTTTCATCAGTTTTCGCATGTATAGGATATGATAAACTACAGTTTAATGTAAACTTGTTCAAGACTCAAGGAGCGAAATTATACAGCACAAGAAACATGTTCCATTAACATGCTGCAGACTCGCTGTGGCTCACTGGGCACGCTTCTGTCTTACATCTTACTCTGTGTGTGCGTATTATGATCACACTGATAGATCTATTCATCCTAAAGCAGTAACAACTGTTATTTTCTCATCTGAGATGCCAATGGTAATTTATCCCCTAAAAGAGTTAAAGACAAGGATCAAGAAAGGTATAGTAACATGTTATTATGCAAAACAAAGTAAAAATATGTTTGTGGGAAATTAGGATGGGTCTCCTATTTTCCTTGCATTCCCCCTTTTGTTCCTCTCACAGTCAATGGTCTATCAGAGAAGTTAAACATAAATCAATCTAATATTGAATCTCTTGCATGCATCTCTTTTAGAATTTAAAGCAAAATAAAGTTAACTGAGAAACTAAGTTTCTGCATGGAAAATATCCAGCTAATTTAAGTGAGAACAATTGATTTTTGAGCCCAGAATCTGCAATGCTTCCGTGCTCCCATAAGTATGTAAATAAAGTAGATGAGCACTTTTGAAATTGCATTATCATTTGCATTTATGTGGGATGTACTGTAGCTGCATTGATAAATTGCCTCTTGTCTTGCTGTGGTAAATACACATCCCAGCTTCATACACAAATACACATAAAAGCACATAACAACAACGATTTATCCAATGTAGCAATATCGATCATGTAAAGAGATTTTTAACAGATTTACGGGAAACGATAATCGGGCAGCTTGGCCTAGCAAGGGTTGAATCCTTATGTGTCATTACACAGAAAAGCTTCCACTGTCCCTCATTCATCCCTATTAATAGAAATGTGAACTCGGACGGCTCTCTGTACTTCGATTTCAGCCACACTGTCAGCAACAGCCACAGTCATAATATATTGACGCCTGCAGATTCGGGGTATGGACCATATCCATTATACATTATAACTGTGACAGAGATGGCACCACTGCAGTCTAGCGAGTCTCCCTCCACCGTGCCGTGCAGAAGCCCACATATCATTCCTAATAGCCACTCTACAGAGGTGAACGCTTTTATATTATATATCAGAATCCATTTTGCGGATGTCACCCATCTTATTATTCTGACTTGTCGTGGATATCTTTTTATTCGGTGTCTTTTCAATCCTCATTTTTGGGTCTCAGCTGCGTGTCATTTGACGCACAATGGTCTAAAAAGAATGAGTTTCATTGCATGATGCCACATACTGCACTACAACACCTGCCAGTCACGATCCAAATTGATAGATCCCATGGATCAAAGCCTTGGCAATAAGTGCATGATGAGAGACAACAGTGGTTCGGTCATGGCAGTATTAAATCAGCAGATTCCTCCAGGGAAAACGGTACTATGTGCAGTCTGAGTGAACAAAAGGCATTTACAAAAACGAAAAAACAAAAAACTCATCTGAGTGCCAAATGCCCTCACAAATAAACAGTGAGCGAATGAATGCTAACTAGACTCTAATGGCAATGGCACTAATTCAACAGAATATACCTTTACCAACAGCCATTCAGTTTCCAAAGGCATCTCGCAAACCTGCCAAAACTCAGGCCTTTAGGAAGCATTTTGACAAGATAAAATCACCTCAGTGACACGTACATAAAAACTCAAGCCGTGACTCAGATTTGATAATTGTTGACATTACACACCACACACAATCGTTCCGGAATCCAGTTCGTCATCACGCCACATCACACAACGACCACGCTCGCCGCGAGATGTCCCAAAACAAAGACGCAGGCAGCCACACACAGAGTTCTTGACATTCAGCCAGTGTCAGCTCATATGCACATGCATGGAAGCGCAATGTTTTTCCAAGATAGGCCTCCGTTCTACGTCTCGCCTTTCAAAATAGACCAGTGATCTCCAAATGAGTGTGTCACAGCAATTTTGCTGTGGATCTCAAAGCCTCAGGGGTCTTACATTCGGTATGAATCATGAAGAGTGAATCAGACTTCTGCGTGTAAGACAGAATCGTTAAACAAAACGAGGAGTTTGATGTGTGTTGTTGTGCACAATGCACATGTTTTGACATAGTGAGTTAAACTTGTAAATTATGTGGCATGAATGGAAATGCAAAGGGAACTTATGGAAAACAAGTTAAAGTTAGCAGGTTTGGCAGCAGAAGAGAGATACACTCTTAAATATTGGGTTGTTTTAACGACATATGAACAAACATAAGAGCTGGGTTCAAGCAAAACGCTGGGTTGTTTTTAACCCATAGTTGGATAACAAGAACCCATAATAGGGTTATTTATAACCAAACGGTTGGGTTTGTCCAACGCAATCTCACGAAAATTTGTATGACCACATTTGTAGATTTTTTTATGATTTGCCTTTACCCCTGTGACTTTGGAGTTAGGAGTGGGGTTAAGGGTTAGGTTTCTTCGTTGCTTTTTGAGAATAGTTTTTGCATGATTAACTTCGCTGGTTTGTCCATATTTGATCTAACTATGGGTTGAAACAGCCAAGGATTTTAAGTGCAAAATGCTGGGTTGTTTCAGTTCATGCTTTGGTAAAATGTACTAACCACTGGGTTAAAATAACATAGAAAAAGTTTATAGTTTACTCTAATGCTGTGTTATTTTAATTGGGTCAAAAAGGGACAAAGCCAACCGTTGGGTTAAATGAACCCCCAGAAATGTCTATTTTAGAACCTACACTTGAAAAAAAATGAAATTATTCATTCAGTTTACTTATTTTTTTAAGGTAAGTGGTCGCAATCAATTTATTTAAGCTACATTTAAACAAAAGTTTTGTTTTTCTATTTTTTTGTTTGTTTAAATGTAGCTTAAATAAATTGATTGGGACCACTTACCTTAAAAAATTGAGTAAATTGAATTAATCATTTTTTCAGTGTACCATTGGATGAACTCATTGGTTGGTCAGTCTCTTTTCGACCCAACTAAGGGTTAAAAATAACCCAACAGTTTTAAGAGTGTTACTCCAACCAGCATAGTTCAATTTAAACCCAAAAGTTGAGTTTGTCTATATTTTACCAAAATCATTGTTAAAACATCACAGTAGCCCATTACAAAAAGTCAATTAAAGTCTACTTCATTCATCAGTTAAAACTTTGCATATGCGTCAAATGAGCTTATTGGATACAATGGTGCGTAACATACTGAAGGGGTTGGGGAAAGGTGGGAGTAGTGACATAAAGATATGTATTACGCAAGAAAAATTTCAAGCATATGTTTAAAAACTATTGTTTTTCAATACTGTATGCATTAGATTCGCTAGAGAGGAAAATTCTGAACCCTGGAAACGTATGGATCCGAGTCCTAACAATTAACCCATGCGTAACCCCGTGCATTAAACGTCATTACCTCTCTGTCGTCCTCATCCTCCTCGCTTGTAAGCGTTTCCTCTGGAGCACGAATAAACCACCACTGGATCTCTAAATAAACCGAGGACAAACCGCTTTGAAATGCGCATGCCATTTCAATGTTCTGTCCTTCTCTCGCAGTGATGTTAGTAGGGAAATCGGTAAACGTCCCTGTAAGAGAGATGTAAAAAGTTAACCTTATAATAATAATAATAATAATAAAGGGAGGGAGTCCTACACAATCAGTCATTTTAACCCGTCAGAATGCTGAAAGTACTCATATCATCTGAAATCATAAACATGACAGATTTTGTATGTAGCACTTTTCTTCAAAGTTGCTCAAAACACGTAAGACTAAAAAAGAAACGAATAAAAATAATGGTGCATCTAAAAGGGGGGATTTTGCAACGAATCAAATGTTTTGATTTTCTTTTAATGACAATTCATTAAAAAGATTATGAATCAGTAACACTCTTTATAAAACGCAAAAGTAATACATAAACATAAAAATCGAGGGCTTTCCACTAATGTCATGCTTTTGTAAGGGCGCGATTAATGAGCGCTGTCCGTGGTGCTGAAAAACAACCGCAGTCCGTTTAACGAAGCCCAAATCTGAGCATCCCCCCACTTGAGATGCAAGTCGCGCATGCTGTCCCTTCAAAATTACCCCTTTACTATCTATAATGTTGGCAAGTGACATAGCATCAGTTCACTTGAAAGAAAAGACAGATTAAAGAGACAAATATAACGCCAGCGACTGAGTTATCCGCAATCAACAGTTGATTTTTTTTTTTGTAACTCCTCGCATCACGAGCTGGCTCACGTAACTTTTATCACTCATTTATGATCTTAAGAATAATGTAAATAAAACCCTTTTAAGGTAGGCTACCAACATTAGATACACATTTTAGCATTTTAGAGTAGGGGGTGTTGAACGATTCAGCGCATTAAAAAAAGTCGGGATGTTTTTGGACGGCAATGAATTTCAGCAGAATATAGGATAGGCTATATATCATCCTTACCGTCAAGAGAAAATCCAACTTGAATAGACAAACAGGAAAAGAGCACAAATCCAACACCGTCATGTAAGGTCCACATCATTCCAATGAAAATTGCGATCTCACATTAGCTGGAATAAAATAAACGTCCTCCAGAAATGTTCAACGCATTAAGCGAAAACCATGTCAGTACGCTTGGACTCAAAACGCCGAGTGGGAAACATGCTGCAACTCTGGCGCAAAACTCGCTCCTGAAGTTGCACACAGGTGCTTAAGGCTCTCGACTGTCTCTGTGAGGTGTTGATGAAGTAATGATGCTTTCGGTTCCTCTCTCTCCCCCTCTCTCTGTGCTTGTGAAACGTCAGTGTGCGGCTCTGACGAGTTCCCATTTGCGCGCGCCATGCTCGGGCGGAAAGAGCCGAGACGGACTCACGAGCGCTACTCGGAAATCTGCATCACTCAGAGTTTTCCGGAGAGAGAGAGAAAGAGAGAGAGAGACGATCTCGGAGGAATGAATTATATTGTGTAGCCTGTGGAATAAAACGCAGGAATTAATTGTAATGACACACTGACACATGTGTTTGTAAACATATTGTATATGTAGCCAACCGAAAATTAAAAAATTGAGCTGTTTCATTTCACAGGGCAAATATTAAATGGATATTACATTTTAAACGTCCTGAATTACAACAATATTTTTTTTTTAATGCAGTTTTTGTCCATTTTCCTATGTTCACAGGACATGCGTATCTCTGACATAATGCTTCACTCACTGTTAAACCATGCATAATGAAGTTTAAACAACCTAATTATGCAAGTAAATTCAACCTACTTTTTAAGTTTTGACATGTGATTTAGCTTTAGGAGTAGGAATGGCCCATGCAGCTGGTTTCTTGTGACCTGTAAAAATACATTTGTCAGTATATACAGGTGATGGTTTGACAACTCATGATGAAATCCATACGAAAATGATTCGCTGTCACTTAGATGGGCAGCTATACTTAAGTTGTTGCTACTCCCAGCTATTCAATGCACTTCTTAGGGCTGTCAAAGATGTGACCCATGCTTAAGCCCTACTGGAGTAAAATCATAAATCAGCGTTTTAACATAAGCAGCTCAGGTACTCCGATACTCACTCACCCTCAAATCTTTTTTGAGCCGTGCAGAGCGCATGGAAAAATAATTATGCTTTTTTCCTAGACTGATGATGATGGCAGAAATGTAAATTGTGTTCAGCATCAGTGATATTTATTACAGTGCACTCAGTATTAATATTTTATACCCAGACCGATAACTCGCTCTCTGATGCACATCATGCCGATAGGATGAAGCTAACATAGACTACTGATGCCCACTGTGAGGAAGAGTTCAATGCACAAAGGCTGGAAAAATATGCAACTATTTCACAGGGCTAAAAGTTGTGCGTATTGTAAAGACCCATGGGAAACAACGATAATACTGGGCTGAGAATTTTTTATATAACCACATTATATACTGAAATAAAGAGTCTTCTAAATGAGTCTCTTTTATCATGATCTTATTTTTAGGTGCAGTATTTCACTTTAATGGCAATGTAAAGGTATGTAAGGAATAATTGACGACGGGACATTGAATTATAAGAAGATAATGCACACCCAAGGTGCAATGCGGCACGACGGGTGTGCATTATTTTCAAATAATTCAAAGGACCGGAGTTAATTATTCCTCTTATACCATGTTTACCACAAACATTGCTCTGGTGTCTATTTTTAAGACATTTGACAAGTTAGGTGTGCGGTTATCAGAAATTAATGCATACACACGGAACATTTCTCAGCCAATCAGAATTCAGCATTCAACAGACCCGTAGTATAATAGTATGTAAATGCATTTTATTAGTATTTTTGTCATGGTCCTGCCTTCCTGTCATTGTTTTTGATTCTTGTGGCAGGATCATGACAGCCCCATGCATTTTGTGTGGTAGCACATGGCTTTTGTGCTGTGTGCTTCCCTGTCTCGTCTTCTGACCCCGCCCCCTTGTCTTCTTGTTAATTATCCTATTATTGTTTAATTCATGTCACCTGCTGCCTCATCATTTACTCTCCTATTTATTGCCTTTGTGTTGTGTTGTGCTGGTTCGTTTTGTCTCATACATGCCATGTTTCCTGTCCTGTCAGTTATTTTGCTCCCTCTTGGGCCTTTATGTTATTGTTAATAAAGTTTTGTATTAGACGTCTGCATCTGGGTTCCCCGCCTCGTGATTCCTGACAATTTTACTAATTTGACTTTTGCTGCAAAACTGTCTAAGTCCATGCAACTTTCATTGGCAAAGACCTCCACTTCAAAAAAAAAAAATCTCTTTTTCAAGACATAGTATTGAGTTGCAAAATCACTAAAGATGCAACTAAAAACACTACAATTGAGAAAAGTAAGACTTCAAAGTAACTGAACCACACATTAGGGGGCGCTGTGATCTGCCACATTCGGGTTGTATTTAGGTCCAAGTACTCACAAGGCGCCCAAGTTTGAATTTTATCCATGGTCGTTTCACATTTATCTTTTGTGAAATTTGCTGAAAAATCGACAGGTTTAACGGATTCTGCCAACAAACCAGTATTTCTGAAATTACCTGAGCCCAGATTAAAGCAGATTTGAAACGAAAGTATTTGATGAAAATATAACCAACCTGATCTCACAAATTTCCGTGGTATAGTAACGGAATATTTTGCTCATTTATCCGTTATATTTTCACGGATCTGCACATTTTCTGTGTCCGCACCACAGACTTTCTTTTCCGTGCCAGTTTCACGTTTTGGTTACTCAATTATTTGTATTATTTTTAAACCATTGTCGCTTGGGGTTAGATTTGGGGTTTGGGTTAGGATGTCACTTTAACTATTGGTTTATACAATTTTTTCCAGATTTTTAAACAATTGAAGAGTTTTGTTGCAAAACGAGATAACTAAGTTTTTGTTTCAGAAATCTTGTTTTTTGCTTGTTCATTCCAATTAATATCAATTCAACTACAGTTGGTTTGTTTTGATTTAAACCTTCATAACTTAAAAAATACAGCTAAGTAGCACCATAAAACAAAATAATAACATGATAACATAATAATAAATATGTTTTGACAAATCTTGTTATCTTGTTTTGCAACGAGACTCTTCAATTGTCGCCTGATGTTGAAGTTTGGAGGTCATTGTATGTAACAGAAAGTCGTTATAATCCCAAACCCAAGCGAAAATGATAAGAAAATAGGAAAAACAATTGAGTAACCAATACGTGAAACCGACATGGAAAAGAAAGTATGTGGTACGGAAACGGGAAAAATGCGATGATCTGGGACAATGACACGGATAAATGAGCAAAATATTGCGTGACCATAACACAGAAATTCATGAGATCAGGCTGAATATAACACATGCCAACAGCATTAGGTTAATATTATTACAGTATCTTGTGTTTGACATAGGTGGCGTTTTTGCATCTTGAGCTCTTTAGATATAGTTACTACCGAAACTATGACAATCTGTTATTTTGCTGTTGCAGGTACTGTATGCCTGGATGATGTAGTTATGACCAAGTTTACTTTTTAATACAATTGAGAAAGAAAAAAAATGTCATAAGTAAAGGTAAGTGACATTAACACTAATAATACAACATAAAGATTCCCCCATACATCACCCTCACCTTGTGCAAAGGCAAGTTCTTCTCTAATGTCTAAGACTCACATGTGAAGTGATATACAATCGGAACGGCTTCACTATATATTCCACAGACACTTCAAGGGACACATTTGATGTATAACATCCATGAATCCATGTAGAAAAATGGACGATGTCATAACCAGGTTTAGTGGCCCACTGGGGAAAATAACTGAAGAGAAATCAATATCCTGTACCTCCAACATCATTCATAATGACAAGAGAATTCTGTCCATCAGGAGGGCAATGTTAGCATTAGCATGCATAATTCTAACTGACTGTGTTGTATCTTAATCCGTTTGATTATATGTTCAAGGACGCTGACCAGTACTGCCTTAACTAGAATGTCATGCAAAAATGTTCTTACCTGCTTGTAAATAAAGATTTGCCTAATACTTAGTCATCGCTAATAGGATATGCATTAGACAAATGAGAGGTGCGAGCCTAAGGGGGTTTATTGAATACACCGTACCATGAAAAATTAATTATAGCCCATGGTGTTGTATTAAATGTCAGCTGGGTGCTGCTCAAGAGGAACAGGAGGAATCAACGGTCAAGTAATTTCCTTTGGTGAAAAATGCAAGAGCTGTGATTGGTGGAAATAGAAATCTAATAATTTACAGATCCATCCCATAAATGTCCAATTAACTCATTTTAAATATGCTCTTAACGCTATGAGGTTTTGTCGTATCGCCGTTTTTGTAACTTACTCTCTCCTAAATCTTCAGATGGTGGTAAATGTTATGTGGATTCACAGGCTGGTGGGTCTGGAGGGTGGCTGCGCAGTGGGAGATCGTCATTAGACTTTGCAAGCCTGTCATGAAGCGGTGTCATTTGTCACACAGTCCAGAATGGCAGACGGAGATTTCGCCTGGTTTATGAATGTTGGCAGTACTCAAGCAAAATATTTGCCATGGAAGCAAACTACGGAAAATTGCAGTGAAATTGTTTGGATTTCACAAGCTTGGCTGGGTATGGTACTGTAATTGTAGATGGTCTGTAGATGGTCTGGATGGCTGTTTGAAAGGGATTATGGATCAAAGTGTTTTAGGACAAAACTACCAGCAAAAGAGAAAAGAAAAAATAACAAATATTCAAACTATATATAGACTTTTTATCTATCTATCTATCTATCTATCTATCTATCTATCTATCTATCTATCTATCTATCTATCTATCTATCTATCTATCTATCTATCTATCTATCTATCTATCTATCTATCTATCTATCTATCACTCCGCCCAAGTAGCAGTGCTTTGCCTTTTGAGAATATAGTTCCCAGTATGTATACTGTTAAAAGATGGCTGTCTATCTATCTATCTATCTATCTATCTATCTATCTATCTATCTATCTATCTATCTATCTATCTATCTATCTATCTATCTATCTATCTATCTATCTATCTATCTATCTATCTATCTATCTATCTATCTATCTATCTATCACTCCGCCCAAGTAGCAGTGCTTTGCCTTTTGAGAATATAGTTCCCAGTATGTATACTGTTAAAAGATGGCTGTGTCTCATATGACCTTGCTATTTGTACACGGTGTGACTATACAAATCACAACACATAAATAGGAAAATGTTTGCATTATTTTGTCACTTATTGGGAGCAGTATGCTAGCTGGAGCCATTCACTTCCAGTCTTTGTGCTAAGCTAAGCTAGCGGGGGCTGCGTCAGACAGAGTTACAGCACGCACGGCGATGAGAAAGGTATGTATGGACTTATCTACACTGTAAAAAATGTCTGTAGAAATTACAGTATTACTGGGTATTACTGGCAACTAGCTGTCAGTAACTTACTGTAGATTTTACATTGATGTTATGTAGGCTGAAGTCTGAGGGGGGAGGAATTATGATAACGTCGGTCTTGGCTACATCACCAGTCTCAGAAAGTAAACTGTTTCCTACACTCCGCATGTTTGTTGTAGTCCAAGAAAAGAGATTTAAGTTGGAGATGATAACTTGCTTCTTCGTTTACTTGGGGTTTGTACTTTTTGCATATCGTTAACATGTACTAATACACACTTACACACCAAAGCAAATTTAAAAACGTGAATCGGCAATATGTGCTCTTTAAAACATGCAGATATATCCTATACCTCTCTCAAAATAAACATACTGTTTGTAAAGTTCAGAAAATCGAAACCGACCTACTGTAATTGGGGTAGATGTTACTCTGCCTTTGAAATCCTATACAGTATTAAATATCGCATATAGTCGCATAATATATGAGATTAGAAGCATCAAAGTTTGATTTCAATCTTTGGCATGACCTTACTCAGTCGATATTAAATATATCAAGATTATTTCTTACATTTTAATGTTCATTACATTATGTAGAAAAACAGTAAATCACAAAAAAACTGGATTGCATAAGCAGGGTCACATAAGGCCTACAGTTATACTAGAGAGGAAATCCCAAGAGGCTTTTGAATTCAAAGAGCATTTATTTCTTGTTTGGTATGAACCTGTAGTCGTGGTGCTTGTGTTCCATCATCCTGAGACGTTTCATTTTGTCATGCATTATGCACTGCTTCATTTTATATATTTATTTATTATTTGTCTTTCAGAATCAAAATGAATGGCAAACAAGCTCAGAACATAAATATTGCAACATAGACAACTGGGATAGAAAAACGTGCAAAGGGAACACAGTGAGTCTGCACAGAACCAATTATTTAAATATGCCAAAAGCAAATGTTAGATTAGGAGATCACTTCGGAAACCCTAGCAACCATCCAGAACATCCTACGGTAGAAACTAGTAACAACCACCATAAGCACCCTAATAACAACCATGAAATGACTCGAAATTACTCATGGTATTACTGTCTGTCATCATACTGTTTTATAATACTAAAAGAGCAGAGTTAATATCAGGCCTGCTTACTAAACTACAGTAACACATTTGCATTGATTCAGTATAGTGACTTTGACTCTCCTTGGCCCTGTATTTGTTGAGCTGTAAATATTTGGAGGTTTTAATGAGAGCCTTAGAGGCCACATGACTGACAGCAGGTCACACTCTTCACTTCACAATCAATTTTTAAGAAGTAGCCTATAGTTTAGGCCATTTCCTTCTTTCAACCGAGAAACCTTGTGTTGCTGAAGGATGCACCAGTAAATTTTCCAAAAATTGGCAGGCATGTCACTCAATGCCATACATTATATTTTAAGAGACAGAGAGACACAGGGATAGAAAAAGGCAGAGAGAGAAATATGATGATGATGATGATGATAAAGAAGGTGGAACGATGAATGGCCACAACTAACAATTGAGTCAGCACAGTCGCTCCGACATCTCTTTCAAAAACATTTTAGAAAAGCATTTTATGGCTAAATCAATGAAAAAAATCTATGGAGGGGTTTACAAACTGATTAAAGTCACGCAAGTATAGCTTTCCAATAGCTGTATTAAGACCACAAGTAGTACTTATCATAACAATGAACATGCTGTCCTTAGATTTGTCATTACCATTAGAGTGCATTTATGTAATGAAGACTTTCAATGATATAAAAACACTTTATTTGGTAAATGCTTAGACAGCAAAGCATGGATTTTAATGTAGAATTGTATTTCACAAAACAGCAGGTCTAAAATATTTTAACCCAGTCTCGTATAAAAAGCACGAAGTGTGAAGATTGTGCAATACATACGCCAAATTCCACTTTGTCTTGCATATGATGATACGCCAGTCCTTCCCATTCACATAAACGGCGCATCTTTTATTGTCGTTTTATTTATTGGTTTCTCTTTTTTTTTGCTATTTTTTTACATTTTCGCTTGGGTTTAGGGTCAGAACAACTTTTTGTTATATAAAAATGACACCCTAACCCAAACCCCAACTCTAACCCCAACTCCAAGCGACCATGGCTAAATATAGACAAAAACATGGAAAAACCTGTATATTAAATAATCTCCTCAAGCAAATCTCAAATCTAATCCTAAACCCAAGCGAAAATAGTTTAAAAAACAGAAACAAATTGAGAAAACAATAAATAAAACGACAAAAAAGATGCACCGTTTAAGTGAATGGGCAGGACTGGTGTATCATATGATTTCGGGCACGATTTCGTGCAATACGTCGCAATACTTTGTGCTATTTATACGCATCTACATGAGACTGGGTAGAATATTTACACCATGTATTACACATGCTCATCTATACAATGATCAAAAAGATGTATTTTAAATGGTATGGATGTCTTTGCATGACTTTGATATCAAAATGAAAGATCAGAAAACACGAGATCATTCCCACAAGCCCACAAAAAAGTATATTAAAGTATAAATTACATCTGTGGTTAGTTTTGACAAATGTGTTTTATTATTGTGATATGTATGCAGGAAATCAAATACCTTTCAGTCCTTTATGTACACGCACAGTTTTCCTCAAGAAAAACAAGATATATATCATTTTTCTTTGTGCAGTTATACCATTATGCCTCCTTACAATGTTAGAGAAAACAACTGCTCTTACTGGGGCAGTATACTTTGAAAAGGTCCTAAAATACACAGATATGTATACTTTTGATGTTTCTTTGAGGTATTAATAAGCATTCCCTGATACCAAAATGTACCTCTGAGGTAATTATTTAGGTGCAAAACTGTGCTTTTTGAAAGGGTACAGCCCCTGACATTGTGTCCGCATTTGTATCCGTTTCCATTTTAGTTTATCTACCTGTTTGTCGGTCTAGTAGGTTTCTGCAGTAAACTGCTATCTATGGTAGAATTAATGAAGTATATGACCCCATTGTGAGCGAAACCAAGGCCACAAATGAGATATTTTCTTTGTAAACAAACAGCACGTCGATCGAAGGAAAAGGATTTTGCGATCATCAGATGTAGAATCATTTGCGGTTAGTGTTACCAATCCAGCATGTGAATTTGACTGCATAAGTAGCAATATCCTGAGACTGCATTGCATGTATTTCACACCACATGAATAAGATATGAAGTTCAGAGAAAACCCAACGTGAAAACTTATTTCGTATTATCATATGCTAATGCACAGCCCCTGATGGCAATAGGCACTTATAATATTGCTATCCATGATCCAATGTTCTGTTTTGCGCTGTATATCCCACTCCGGCACATTAGCATGTACATAGAGTATTTACCCTCAGTAGCACCAACAGCAAAACTACAGTAAACAGAACAAAGACCGCAGACTTACAACTTCATATTGGATTTAGAGTTTTCATTTACAGAGGAATTACATGTGCTTTGAAGTCACTGTTGTTGAGTATACTAATCCCAGCCTGTCTGTGGAGAATCTGATTATTATCAGACCCGGTGCGCAGCTGTCTGTGACACGAGAAGCTTCATGGCGCATTGAGCTAGCAGCTCTGAAATGAGAAATAATATCTCACATTATTCATTAGTTGACTATAATAATTCATTTTAGGTCCAGCATTTGAAACGTGGAAAAACCTTGAAAGTCTGGAAATTAGTTTCAGGCAGCTCTATTTTGTCTTGTACCGAAACAGATTGCACTCTTAAAAATATGTCATAGAAAATAATTTCACAAATACATTTTTGGTTACCCAAAGAACCATTTCTTTCTTACCTTTCTTTAAAGGGACACTCCACTTTTTGGAAAATATGGTCATTTTCTAGCTCCTCTAGAGTTAAACATTTGATTTTTACAGTTTTGGAATCCATTCAGCTGATCTCCGGGTCTGGCGCTAGCACTTTTAGCATAGCTTAGCATAATCCATTGAATCTGATTAGACCGTTAGCATCACGCTCAAAAATAACCAAAGAGTTTCAATATTTTTCCTATTTAAAACTTGACTCTTCTGTAGTTACATCGTGTAATAAGACCGACAAAAAATTTAAAGTTGTGATTTTCTAGGCAGATATGACTAGGAACTATACTCTTATTCTGGCGTAATAATCAAGGACTTTGCTGCTGTAACATGGCTGCAGAAGACGCAATGATATTTTGCACTGCCCGAAAATACTCCCCTGCCATTGAAATTTTTAAGCGTGAAGCTGATGGTCTAATCAAATTCAATGGATTGTGCTAAGCTATGCTAAAAGTGGTACCGCCAGACCCTGAATTGATTCCAAAACGATAAAAATCAAATGTTTAACTCTAGGGGAGCTCGAAAATGACCCTATTTTTAAAAAAGTGTCCCTTTAAAACATTTTTCGACTACAAAGACTACAAAAATCTTTGGTTCAACAGAAAGATGTTAAAGGTTCTTTATGGAACTATAAAGCCAAAATTGGTTCTTCTATGGCATTATGAAGCAATGTAGTGCAGTGATTCTCAACCAATGGGCAGTGGCCAATTGAGTGGAACGTCCGCATTTTGGCGGCCATCTTAGCACAGGGCGCTCGCTCACTCGTAGTTACATTTAAATGACCATGTCTTGCATAATTTTTTACTGATTTTCAAACGGTTTGGTTTGTTATAAACGTCAAAGATGTACCTACACTGTAAACAATAAATTGTTGGCTCAATGAATTATTTTTTAGTAACTAGTTCCACAGAAATTTTACGTTCACTCAATTTCTGACTCCAAAGTGTTACCTGGATTGATGTTTTTTAGTTGGCCCAAACTTGACTCAAATATAAAAAAGTATGTTTGCTCAACTAGCTTTATAGTTCATTCAACTAAAATGTTTTAATCAGTTGAATCTTTAAAAACTTACACAAAGACTCTGTCAATTAAAATTTAAGTATTTACTCAATGTTTTATGTGTTACTTCAATTAATATTTATTATTTGACATTTTTAATAAACTTTTTAAAATTATTTCTCAAATAATTTATGCTGGTGTTGTTAAAAAATAAATAACTTCAGTCACATAAAAACAAAAGCTTTATTCACTTATCATACAGACTGAACACACAGAATTAAGTCTTCTCTTAATAGAAGGCATAAAACAGTCCAAAAGCACTCCAAAATCAGTCAGAACATCTCCAGGGCCATTTAACTTCTTTCGCCATGCATCCCTCTGGTCTGCCTCTCTCCACATCATCACCGCTCTGGTTTGATAAACAGAGGAATATAAATACATACATAAATAGATGTTTAATATTATAAAGCTTGACGGTGAAAGACTTTATACCCTAAAATTGCCAAATTTCCCTCAGACATCACACGTAATTGAATAAACACTATTGGGCGGTTTTCTCGGACAGGGCTTATCACTGACTAAAATACTGACATCTCTTAACATATGAGTGCTATTGTTTTGTCTCAAAATGCACGCCAGTATTGTATTTTATAAGGTTTGTAAAATCTAATAATAAACCCTGTCCGGTAATCTTAACTAAAATAGCTCCACTTTAACTCGGACACATAACATAACACACCTTTATATAACTTATATCTTTACAAAAACGTCGAGTATTTGCGTCTTTGCCAATTAATATAGTCTAAAATTAACATTTATTTACAAACACTTACCTGACGTGAACTTGAGGAAACGGCTGATGACTTGTGTCCTTGTGTAAAACAGTGAGTGATTCCTGCAGTTAGGTGCGGATTGATCTCAGATGAAATTACCTGTGATCCAGATCCTTCCGAGTTAAGACATTTTAAATTAAAAACTCACGCACATACTGTACATACATACACACGCGCGAGCGGGTCGCGCGCACACGGGTACACACACGGGTATATTTAGAAGTTTTATTTAAGATTGTTATGATATTGGGACTATTTCTCCATCCGCTCCTTCAGCTCTGATCAAATTCGCATGCAGTCCGGTTATAATGTAAAAGATATGAAACATCACTCAACAGCGATATCAATTAAGTGTAATCCTAAAATATGATTTAAAACATAACCCTTTCATTGTTAAGTATGAGAAATTAAAATGATTTAAATCACGTTTAAACGCCACAGAGATATCAGGGCCAGCAGTCGATTTCTGATGCGCTTGCCGAGGCGAGGCTGCGCTGGGCCGTGTGTGAGCGCTTAAGCGCTGGTGATTTTCTCATATGGAGCTCATATGGAGCTAATCTCCGTCCGAAAGTGTCCGAGCACACTTTTAAATAGACGCTATCTTTATTAACCGACCGCATATTTAAACTTTAAGCACATACATTTACGCCTGAAAAACTCTTACAATTACATTTTATGACCAAATAACAGTAATATTTTGAGCATTTTGTTGTCAGGAAACAGCTGTCATAACTCCACATATTTACCTGATTTGTCTTAATTAGTTCAGTCAACATTAGCCATTCTGAATGTTGACTGGATTTGAAAATAACCATTCATTTAATGTTTTAAACACAGATTTATCTAGACTTAAAATAATATGTCTTCTCAACTAGCTCAAACAAAAAAATTGGTTTAACTTATATATTTTTGCCCGTCCAACATTTCATTAATTGGATTTTTTACAGTGTATGACACTGCATACTTATACAAAAAAAATACAAAAAAATCATGAAACATGTTAAAGCATGCTGAATTATAGCCATGTCAATAACGTTTGTAAAAAACAACCATTTGAAAATCGGAAATTGAGCAAGTTATGGTCATTTAAAAGTATCTGCACCATTAAACTCAATGCTACGAGACTCCGCTGATATCTAGCCTTTATACATATCTATGCGGCGGCCCACCAGTGGTCCACGAAGCGTCATCTGGTGGGCCGCTTAGGCAGTGGTAGACAAATTACTGACAAATACTGACAAGTATACTGACAAATAAATTTTATAAATCGTGTTATATTGAATTAATTATAAACACTTATTCAAGATGCATGATCTAAAAGCCCATTTATGTTTGAGTAATGCAACAGCAATATTCAATGGACTTTTCATTCAGATGTAGTAACACTATGTGAAGGAGTCGCAATTAGCACATCCGCGTTGTGCCACATTAAAAAGTCAAACACACTTGCGGGTGGCACTCCACTGTGTGACTCCGGTGTGCGATATCCTGAATGGGAGCAAACCCCCCCCCCCACCGGGTCAGTTTTAAACGCACACACTTTCCCCTACTGTAGCGCCAATTTTTGACGTGCATTTCACATCAATTTTTCAAGCTAATTAGTTTATTAGTATTATTTCTGTGTGTTATTAAATCTGCTTGCGTTTAATTCAACAGGTGTAAAATATGTGGAAGTAAAATATGTCATGTAATAAGGATTGGGCATATAAATCATAAAACGTGCAATTTGAATTTAAATCTGCATGGTTCGGGTAAAAGCATCATCAAAATGCACCAATGTACTATTTATTTATTTATTATGTAACTCATACAGCCTACAAGCTCACGTCTCAAAAATTTGTCCTGACTCGAGAATGCAAAAACAACATCAAACAGTAACAGCTTTGATTGTGACATTGACATATTCAAATGATTTTTGAATTATTTCTCGTGAGGGTCACGTCAATGCCGAATCCCATTCCATCATCATGCTTGCTTATGGGTAACAGTCCTCTTGTCACATTATTATCAGAGTTGAAACTCAAACCCTTCTGCAGTTTAACACAACGGCATGCAAATACTGTGAGCTTTCACATACTGAAGTCTCTGTTTCTCTTATTGTTACGGCTCCTGCTAAGTAAATACCATACCTGTCAATGTCCACTTCTATTTGCAACCCCCCCCCCCCCCCATTTTTTTCTTGTCTTTTATTACATTCCTGTCCCATGCGGGAATGGTGCACTCTACGATTGCAGTTCATTTTTAATAAAAAGGATGAATCTTTCCAGTTTAGGGAAGTCAGAGAAATAGACGGAAAGGAACATTGCATCGCCCATCGGTGTAAAGCAGACAATTCATTTCAAGCTTTTCATAATCTGACAATTCCCTTCAGAAAGGTCACACCTGGAGCATACAACAGACTGCCGAATGAAACTGTTGATCTTTGTCCCCTGTCACTTACAATTATGGTGAAGTTGGTTTCTTGGCTTGTATGCTTTTATAAAGCCTGTCAAACCAATTTTTCCATTGAGTGGATGTATCGTAAATAACATCTCACAGTGAGGAGTTTGAGTCTTGAGTTGTAAGCATAGATATGTGGTTTTCTTTATTTTTTACTGTCTTACTATTTAGTAAACGGAGTAGCACAAAGATACATTTTTGTTTAGCTTAAAGATGTCTAGATATAAGGTGGAACTCGCGTTACCTTCTGAAAATGTTTCTTCTTATAGCTGCGGAAATGTTTTTGCTCTTTAATGTCAAGTAGAAATGGCAACTCATTCACTTCCGTAATTTAACGTGAAACAGGATGTTCAAAATATAAAACTAGATTTGGATGTAGTTCCTTGATTTGAGTAGATTTTTAAAGGAAGAAGGAAAAGATTGTAGAAAATTGTTAATGTCATCCACGTTATTTCAGAGAAATATGAAATGTTTTAAACAGTATTTTTTCTTCTGGAAAAACAACAACGGTACAAAAGTTGTTACTGGGACAGTACCTATACAGGGATGGGAATTCCTGATCCTAAAGGGACTTTTGTACCTAAAAGGTGCAAATTTGTACATTAAGGTATACATTGGTACCTATTAGGACAGGGGTGGGCATTCCTGGTACTCGAGGGCCACTGTCCTTCAAAGTTTAGCTTCAACCCTAATCAAACACCTGGCACCTGAATGTCATTTCCAACTCATCCTGCAGTCTTTCAGGTGTGTTTGATTAGGGTTAAAGCTCAACTTCGCAGGACAGTGGCGCTCCACGACCAGGAATGCCCACCCCTGTCCTTATATGTACAATTTTAGTAGATATATGTACCTCTGAGGTACCTGTGTGTACGTATTAGGTAACAATGTGTACCTTTTTTATTTAGAAACATGCACCTTTTAGGTAGCCTGGGTTACCCCATGCTGCCTTGCACACAAATGTATTCATGCTGCAAGTCTAGCATGAAAACTATGGACCTTTTTAGCCCCTGAAATAGGGAACCAATCAGAGAACGGGGAGGGGGCATCAAGACGATGACGACGTCTATGCGACACAAAGAAGCAGTTTTGTTTATCCAACACGGGAGCAGTTGCAAAGTTACTTTTCAATGCAGTTTTGAACGCAAGTTTATAAAAAAAAAGAGCAACTTTTGGCGTTAAACAATTTCATATACAAGTAGGATGTTTGGATATTGCAAGACATGACAGCCACGGAGTTTTATAGGACCACCCTGCTAGGCATCGTCGTAGACGAAGTACAATTAACTTATAAATGGTAAGTGGTATTTATTAATATCATATTGTCATTATGCCTGTACTGTGGTTGTCAGTGCCACTAAATTGTGTTGCTTTTCAATATCAATATACAGCTACCGGTTTAGTTGCATAGCTTTCAGCTGTGTGCACACGTACCGATGAAAGCTGTTTATAGTGATGGTCCTTTTCGAAGCTTCATGAGGCTTCGAAACATTTACGAATCTTTTGTTTCGAATCAGTGGTTCGGAGCTTGTTTCAAACTGGCCCAAGTCACGTGATTTTAGCAAACTAGGCTTCATTACGTCATAACTGTTTCGAAACGTTTCGAAAATCCGATGGTTCACCACTAGGGGGAGTTGATCACATGACCAGTGTTTAGGTGAACTCGGGTCAGTTTTATTATGAAAGTTCATAAAACATTTATCCTTCTGACTAATAACACTGCCATTTTGTCTAGTTTTTGTTTATAGACAGATTTAATTACAAAAATTTGCATAATTAAAAGGGTAGTTAGTTTTAATGATTTGTTTGCCCTAAATAAAACTAAAAACACATAATAGACTTTAACTATGTCTTAATTAAGTTAAATATTTTTTTTAACATATTTTAATACAAATCTTGCTATTATTTTGTTAAAAAAAGTGTAAAATGTTTGGACATATCTGCTTTTACACTCTTTTGACCAGCAGGGGTCGCCAGCGTGTGTGGTGTTTCGAACTGCTTCGAAAAACTGAATCAATTTTCGAAGCAATTGGTTCAATTGATTTGAAGCTTCGAAAAGCTTAATTTCTCCCATCACTAGCTGTTTACGTTTGAATTGATGTCGCTCTACATTCGTCATCTGGTATAATTGAACTGATTGGCTATGAGTTAAGTACAGACGCATTTGATAGACATTCGTAGCGCCCAATAAACGGCTCTGGACATTCGTAAACCACGCCTCAAAAACGAGAAAATGAGCATGTGGTTCCCAGTTAACATCCACATTTCTTCAAAGTTGTTTAAAACAGCTTACCATATATTTGCCAAATTGCCGACGTCCTTAGCACACCCTCGGTGAAGCCTAATGTGCAAACACACGTTCCGTTTGACGGCGCCTAACGCAATGTTGTTTGGTCACGAGCAACTTCGCGACCGTTTGCCACAGATGTGAAAACAACAAAATACAGACCGACGATATTAAGTCATAACCCGCCATTTTGTACAAATACGACACGGAGCTCGCGGCCACGCGCTACAGGTAACTTCCGCTTTCTCTCCGAGTTTACCGGTATTTTGATACTAATGTGTGAATGATGTCTTACTGGTAAAAGACGGAACGTCACTGCATGTGTGAACAACACATTTTTGTATTTATTGGTAAATTCATTCTTGTAAATTCATGGTCATTTACTAGAATTACTGTGTGAAAGAGGCTATTCTCTATGAGACTGGTCTGGTGTCAGCCAGGCTACCTTTTAGGTACAAAAGTTAACTTTTTGAAAAAGTGCCATTCCACTGACAACTTCTGTACCTTCATGTACCCCTTCTTTTTTTTTAAATGGGTGTAGTTAAATCGTTCACAGTATTTAAAAATGATTATGAGAGTATAGAAAGCTATTCATGGACAGAATAAGCAAATGCTAATCTACTCCACAATTTGACTTATTGAGGTCCTTGAAGTTTTCTAGAAAGTATAATCATTTTTGGACTTTGTCCAAAATTATCCCAGCAGTTCATATGTCAGAGCACTTTTTGCTTTTTTAACTTTAACATAAACAGAAGTTATGCTTTTATAAAGGTCATATTTTATTTTTAGTTTTTAGTTTTCGTGCACGAAAAATAAAAAGTCAGAGTGCAAAATGAAAAATTGCTTGTAAGTCATAACCCGTACTGGGAACAATGTACTGTACAATCAACATTTTAGAAGACAAACAAAATAGACACTACATTATGCATTTAAATATGCATTTATGTTTCTTTTCTCTTGGACATCAGAAACTTTCTTTTAAAGGAAACTTCTTTTGTAGTAAATTCATTTATTTACCTTATGTGGTAAAGTCTAAAGGAGGTGGACTGCAGATGCATACCGTCTATTGGGCAAATGGGCTTTCGTGCAGGAAGACAAACAATCCGTACAGTAGGGCACAGTATGAGCATACCGGTGTATGAATCAGTTTCACTGTGTGAGATCTTACTTTCGTAATACATATTCTAGCATGCCGAGCAGCTGGGGGGAGAAGAGGAAAAAGACAGAATTGGGACACACAAATCGTAAGCCTCTGGCGTCTGACTTTTTGAACAGGTACAGCTCTCTCACACACACCGCTCCTTTGTCTTGCGTTCTGCAAAGAGGAATAAAGAATGACTGTAGCGCTTTAGGCAAAGCTGCCATGTGGAATCACAGTGAGAGTGTGGCATATTGCGGGCAGAAAAGTTTGGCTCTGGTTTGTTTAGCCCTGGTTGCCGATGAAATGGTCCATGGACTGAAGTGCCAAAGTCTTGCATTCCTTAACAGAATGAAAACTTTTTCCTTTTCCAAAACTGGTTAAACTTGCAGGCGGTTTTAAAGTTGTTTAGGGCTTTCAGCTGCCATGATTGGCTAAGTGTTATTGTACATTAAACAAGGCATTTCATTCTACAACAGATGGTCGTTATGGCCAGTTTGAAATTATGTGTTTGTGGGAGATCCTGATGTTGAGAGAGAGAGAGAGAGAGAGAGAGAGAGAGAGAGAGAGAGAGAGAGAGAGAGAGAGAGAGAGAGAGAGAGAAAGATTTGCTATATGTTCAACGCTAAAACTCACATTAGTTATTATGTGCTAGTTTATCAAGCTACTTATTATAGTTTATAAAGTTTTACATATTTTTCTTACAGAATCACATAAATTGCCCTCAGAACACCTTTATTATGGGTGTTTCACAAGGTACTTGTCCTACTTTTCAATAGGAGACATGCGGAAAACGGCAAAACGGGGGCGGATACAGAGGTGAAGCGAAGTTGGTCTACACGCCTTGCTCATGCACCCAAAATCCTGTTCCTTTTGCGGACACAGCTCTTCATGGCAGGCGTCATTTAAGATAAACATATTTGCACTAAATGCTACACAAAACGCTTTCACTACACAAGAAAAGTTGTAGCAGAGTACCGTGTGAAACGCCTGAAGCCCCTGCAGCCATGTGGATTACTTCTGTGAAGGATGGATGCCCTTTTTTGGGCATGAAAGTCATGGACCCATGTTTTCTACTATTACAATGCTTGGAAGCGCCTGGACATTTACTCAAATAACTTAATTTCTATTAGTCTAAAATATGATAGACATATGTATCTCAAATGGGTTGAGGGTGAGTAAATCATTGGTAATTGTCATTTTTCTGTAAACTACCGTTTTAATACTGAACTCAAATTACCTCCAATTAAGTATACATGTTGTTTAAAAAGGCGACTATGAATTTCAATACTTACAAGTCATTAACTCTTTCCCCGAGTTAACTAATCAATTAAGAGAAAATGGCTTCCCTGCCAATGACGAATATTTCCGGCATTCCGTAATACCGCTATTATCCACAAGGCTCTCTTCCGCAACTTATAAAACCTGGAAGTATCGCCTTAGGGCAAACAACTGTATGTCTGTGTATGTTTTGAGCATCACCCATATTTGAGAGGTGATAAAAAGAGAACTAAGGTAGGATGAAACTTTTTTCTTTCTTTTTTTGAAGCAGAGGGTCTGTTCTTTCATTTTATATACTGTATGTTTATATATTTAAAGAGAAACATTTTCTGGAAGCATTACACTTTTGTGAAAATCATGAAAAATGCTGCCGCTGGTTGGGAATTTTTTTTTAATACACTGGCGGGGAAAGGGTTAACAAACAAATTTACCGAAAATGATGAATTGTCAATTGTGCCTTGCAGGTGTCTCTTTTGTAACTACTTTACTCTTAAAAAAGATATCAGTGGGATGATATCCTTCAAAAAGGTCAGATACAGTATATATATGTATTATCTGTAGATATGTATGTAGATATGTAATATCTGAAAACACTAAAGACACTAAACATGTGTAACTGATAAATAGATAGATCTGCTTGTATGTTTTGTAATAAACAATTGATGCATAGTGATAGCACAATTGAGCTACAGTATAATGGAAGGGAGGAAGTTCATTTCGGAGTTGCTCATACAATTCAATGAGTGGGCAAAAGAGAAACAGAGAACAGATTCCATCCTGTAAACCTGCTGTGAATGAGAGATATAGGAGTGATGTGTGAGAAGTCCCTGTCCCAGACTGTCGACTGTCGGCTGTCACCTTTTCCCGGATCCACCAATGTTATGAGGGAAGCCGAACTCCTCAAAAGAAGGACGAAACTGCGCCACTCGAGTGATCCGCGCTGCGCGGACCAATTATATGCGCGGCCCAATGGACAGAGCCGCGCGACTATCTGGATAGCGCAGAGATGAGTTGTTTACTTGCGCCACCCGATGGATAGCGCAGCGCTGACCAGTTTCATCAGAGCAGCGCGACCCACTGGGAAGCGCAGCGCGACTCTGATAGAATAGACTCGATTTACCCACAATTCTCTGCTATTATACAATTTATTTCCGGTTTAAATAACCATTTTGTTTATTTTGCCACAAGACAACTTAATTTACTAATGCTGCATAAGTTAAAACAGCATCTATTACACTTATCAGCTTGATTGGTATAATCGGGTAACCAAAAAAACAATTTCTTCCTCTTGGTAGTTAATTTAATAGAGGTGACCACACGTCTGACGTAAATTATCTGTTTATTATTATTTTTTTATTTTGTGTTAAAGATATGCACGAATTCTACTATTCTGTTATTTGACATTAATAAAAATAATTACAATATGAATGGCAATGATCAACGATTTTTTTATCTACCTTGAGTGCTCGTTTTATATTTATCTTATATGGTGTTCTGAGTCCGTTTAAACACACTTCTGATGCTGCTTTGCTTCGTCATTTGTATACTTTATGCATTGCAGTTACATTCATTTTATTATTTTATTTTTGTTATAATTTTTCATGATTTAATAATGACATTATAGCATTATGCAATTGTTTTTTCATATATTTTTCTAGTAGTGCCAGCTGCATTTCTTGACATATCAGGAAATAAATGTGGGTTTGCAAGTTACTTTGGTTTGCTAGTCCCGCACTGATAAAGTGACATAAGCTGTATTTGTTAATATCTCAACTGTTCCCAATAACCATATAGACCATTTTGCAAGTCGTAAACAATTGGTCGAAGCTCTTCGTGTTTCAGTTTTTTAACACGTTGGGATAAAATACAACAACCAAAAGAACATATAGATCTGAATCAAAAAGTTAAACAAACATCTTTAAGATATATGTGTAATAAAGAAAACGGTTACAAACTGAGACAGGAAGTGTTTCTGGACCAGCGTTAGTTTACATCTTGCAAAATGGTTTAAGTTGCTTCTTTGAGAGGGGGAGTGGAATTCGCACAAGTTGCCTGCCAATAAATAAACAGTCGAATAATTATACTTAATTTTTTTATCTTTAATATTTAATAATGTTTTGACAGCACTAACACTGTTTTGTCCCACTAGCAGAGAATTGTGGGTAAATCGAGTCTATTCCATCAGAGTCGCGCTGCGCTTCCCAATGGGTCGCGCTGCTCTGATGAAACTGGTCAGCGCTGCGCTATCCATCGGGTGGCGCAAGTAAACAACTCATCTCTGCGCTATCCAGATAGTCGCGCGGCTCTGTCCATTGGGCCGCGCATATAATTGGGCCGCGCAGCGCGGATCAAACGAGTGGCGCAGTTTCGTCCTTCTTTTGAGGAGATCGGCTTCCCATACATAAGATATCACACGCAGACCAACTCTACATCACGTCACCTGACAAGTCACACTGGCTAAATATAAAGTAACTACTGGTGCCCTGGAGCTAAAATCAATCATTAGGTTAACTATTAATTTAACTATTAATTTTGAGCCAAATGTGTCATTAAAGTTTGAGTTTTTTTAGCTGTGTATTGTATTGTTTTGTATGTTGGTTTCCATTATTATTATTTTTGATAAAAAATTGGGCCAAATTGGTTCCAAGTTCCAAATCTTCATATTGCAATCTCAAGTAAGCAACAGCGGTCATTTCAATGTCTGGGTTAAGACAATAATATTTTTTTTAAAGAAGTGTCAGGTTAAAGCTGGCTGATACATTTACAATATTGGAGAAAGCTATTATAAAGTTTTAAATGCTCTAATATTTTGTATTTTTTTGTGATTTGTGCTTTATAATTGTCTTTATGCCCAGCTGCACTACTTCCTGAACTTCAGCCAGCTCCTTGTTTCCTGTCTGCCATTACTGGACAAACTGATTAATCCAGGTGTGCCTGACCTCAGTAGTCACAGCAACAATAATCAGACACACCTGGATTAATCAGTTTGTCCAATAATGGCAGACAGAAAACAAGGAGCTGGTGCAGCTGGGCATAAAGCATATTGCTCAGTTGTTTAGATTCACCTGACTTGTTATTCCATAGCAATGGGCAGATCCTCATAGTGACAACTCACCTCATTTAAAATCCATTTTTACAGAAGATAAACATTATTGAACTGCATCATTTTCATGTGCAAATAGTAAAAATGTTCAATATCTTTCTTTTGTAAGTACTGCTTATGCGTTTTATATAAAAAAATCTAATAACTTGTGATTTTTCTTTATGTAGAAAGGTGACAACAAGCCCTATCCAATATGATGTTTTATGTGCTGTAGACAGACTCAATAAGATTGGTTATGACACATCAGAGAGGGTATTATTTAAAATACAAATTCAAACTAGAGAGGATATTAACGTCTCCGTCGGGATAAACACGTAAACAGAAGCGATGTCCTTGTTGTGCTGGTGGAATTGAAGGTTGAGCTACTCATCCAGAGGCACTTGGCCAGGCAGCCATTGTCTTGGAGGTGGCCTTGCCTGTTGAAACATAACCACAAAACTAATTTTACATTCCACGTAACCACATTTTGAATTCAATTTACGTTGTCTTTCTGCCGATTAATAGATTGTCTATAAAACAAGAATAAATTGAAAGCAGAATTAATTGCTGCTTTCAAAATGTTAATAACTAATTCCAATGCTTACAGTATACTATTTATTCAATTTTCTTGAGAAATACTCATCAACCCAGATAATTGCAGACCTCCTTAGGACAATTTCTTTTTGTCATTTTTTATGTCCACTAGAAGTAATTACAGTCCCTTTTTTATTTAAAGGTTAATTTTCCGCAAATTATTATTTTTTAATAGAAATTTGATTGTCTGCTCCACTATTTGAGTGAGGTTCAACTGGAAATTAAAAATATATTTATTTTAAAAATTTCACTTTCTTCCACTTTTGCTGTAATGATGGCATGCAGTTGCTTGTTAAATTTTAATGATTCGTAGTGCTTCCATTTCAAGCACACAGTGCTCTCTCTCAAACATAAAAACTTGCTTATTTGATTAGTTTTTTTTTTTACTTTCTTTTCCTTTTCAAATACTTTTTTTTTGCTAGATATAAATGCAATTTTGAGTCCCAGACTTGCAATGTGCAGATGTTGTTGTGGTACTAGCGTATGCTGTTATTGTTACATTCAAAACTAAATATTTCACGATGCAGCATACTGTTGCTTTTTCATACAATTATATACCCATGGCACTGTATTCTTATAGACACACATGTACGCATGGATAATAGCCAAATAATCAGTTCTATTTGTTTCACAGGGATTTTATAAAAACTACAGTTTGCTGGGGACTAAGCGAGTGGCTGGTTGTAAACAGATTGACATGCTGGTAAACACAGGGTGTTAAATTGACACTGCAGGACTCTTTACTGCTTGCACAAAGGGTGAGGTTTTCTGCATGTGCGCTCCAATACTCCTTTGGCGAGATGATGGTTGCTCTCGCTCTTTATCTCTTTCCCTCTCTCATTGTGTAAAGAGGTTTAATTGTAGGAGGTCTAATGAGCTTCTGACATTTCGCAGTGATGGCAGATGATGGCTTTGGGTGTTTAGAAGAATAACAGGGAAGGATCAGCCTGCAGCTTCGTCCACGTGGAAGGTTTCGCAATCGATGGGCCAAGGCTTAATATGTCACAGAGAATCTAAATTTACCCCCTTTACTCATACCAAAATCGCAGTTTCTGATTACCTATATTTTGAATAATTTTAAGCCGTGATGTCCATTTGGTATGAGAATATATAATGGCACCATAATACTGTGGCTTTGTATAAATGTGTCCTTTCATTTATATGTTTAAGTATAATTTTCTTTCGCCCATGTTTGGATTAGTAATGTTACCCATTTTTTCAGTTTTTTTCTAGTATATATATACACTGACTTAAAGGAATATTAGGAACACCAGTTCAATTTCTCATTAATGCAATGATCTAATCAACCAATCACATGGCAGTTGCTTCAATGCATTTAGGGGTGTGGTCCTGGTCAAGACAAACTCCTGAACTACAAACTGAATGTCAGAATAGGAAAGGTGATTTAAGCAATTTTGAGCGTGGAATGGTTGTTGGTGCCAGACGGACAGGTCTGAGTATTTTACAATCTGCTCAGTTACTGGGATTTTCACACACAACCATTTCTAGGGTTTACAAAGAATGGTGTGAAAAGGGAAAAACATCCAGTATGAGGCAGTCCTGTGGGTGAAAATGCCTTGTTGATGCTAGAGGTCAGAGGAGAATGGGCCGACTGATTCAAGCTGATAGAAGAGCAACTTTGACTGAAATAACCACTCATTACAACCGAGGTATGCAGCAAAGCAATTGTGAAGCCACAACACACACAACCTTGAGGCGGATGGGTACAACAGCAGAAGACCCCACCGGGAACCACTCATCTCCACTACAAATAGGAAAAAGAGGCTACAATTTGCACAAGCTCACCAAAATTGGACAGTTGAAGACTGGAAAATGTTGCCTGGTCTGATGATCTTGGTCTCGATTTCTGTTGAGACATTCAGATGGTAGAGTCAGAATTTGGCGTAAACAGAATGAGAACATGGATCCATCATGCCTTCTTACCACTGTGCAGGCTGGTGGTGTAATGGTGTGGGGGATGTTTTCTTGGAACACTTTAGGTTCCTTAGTGCCAATTGGGCATCGTTTAAATGCCACGGCCCACCTGAGCATTGTTTCTGACCATGTCCATCCCTTTATGACCACCATGCATGTACCCATACTCTGATGGCTACTTCCAGCAGGATAATGCACCATGTCACAAAGCTTGACTCATTTCAAATTAGCTTCTTGAACATGACAATGAGTTCACTGTACTAAAATGGCCCCCACAGTCACCAGATCTCAACCCAATAGAGCATCTTTGGAATGTGGTGGAACGTGAGCTTCGTGGCCTGGATGTGCATCCCACAAATCTCCATCAACTGCAAGATGCTTTCCTATCAATATTGGCCAACATTTCTAAAGAATGCTTTCAGCACCTTGTTGAATCAATGCCACGTAGAATTAAGGCAGTTCTGAAGGGAAAAGGGGGTGTAGTATGGTGTAGTATTAGTATGGTGTTCCTAATAATCCTTTAGGTGAGTATATATGTTTTTTTAAGAAAGTGCCACCTTGTGAAATAGTTACAGTACATTTCCCCATGAGGTCATTTTGTGAAATGTTGTATAATGAATGTAATTTTCTTCCCTCCTTTGGATTTGAGGGGGGGGGGAATATTTCCTGGACATGCTTTTATGTGATCCACCCAGACCATTTTGTTTAAATCAATGTCACTTAAGTATCAAAAGTATCAGGTCATCTAATCATCATTTAGATTGACCACTCATCTCATCTAGTAGTGAAACAGCTCAAGAATGGACAAGCATGTCTCTAGTCTGACCAACATAGCATTTTTATGAGCCGAGCTGTCATCAGAGAATTTCCCAGCAGATTTTAGCACAAAGCTATGTTTCATTTTTCTCTGCAAGTCCAAAACATCAGTCAGCAAGGGGAGGGGGCTTGTAAGATCCAATTTTGAGATTTTCCAGCAAGTGGCTTTCTATGAAACTTTATGCCAAGCACACAGAATTACACTGCAGTGATTTTCCAGCAGGGGCGTCATTTCTAGGAAAGATGGGGCAACTACACTGAAACAACTGATTTTTTTAAGGTAAGTGGTTGCAATCAACTTATTTGAGCTACATTTAAACAAAAGTTTTTTTCTTTTTTTTTTTAATGTAGCTTAAATAAATTGATTGAACCCCCTTACCTTAAAAAAATGTAAATTGAATGAATCATTTTTTTCAGTGTGGAAAATACAACCCCCCCCCCCCAATATGTATATTTAAGTACAGTTGACACAGTACTCCCACAATGTTCAAACCAAGTCTATGCAAATGGCTCTTGTCAAACAGGGTCGGCCCCAGATAATTCAGAATGAGGGGGCCTCCATGTTTCACTGGGGGGCATACCACTGTATTATTTTATTATTATTAGTTGTAGAAGTATATTATTATTTTTATTAATATTATTATAATTATTATTATTACAAAGCACTAAATTCTAAAAAAGCTAATCAAATATATCAAATCAAAATTTTGTGTCTATATTTGAAGAGTTCCAAAACGCAATAAATCCATGACTAATTTTGGTAAAAAATATGTTTTCTAAACCAAGAAAGTGACAAGATGAAAACCACTATTTTCTGTTTCTAACTTTCACATAGCATCTTTAGGTTAAAAAAAAACATAAAAAATTAAATCCATAATTAGATTTTCAAAGATTTATTATAAAAACTGATTTTGTTTTTCGCAAGATGCAATTAATCCATGACAAGATTTTTTTGTGTGCAAAATGCAATCAATCTATTGAATTAATATATAAATTATGTGCATTTATCTTTGCTATGTTATATTTATTTTGTTGACTAGCGGTATACACTGGTTAAAAATAAATATTAAAGGCATTAATCAAAACACTTTGTCATATTGAGAACACTGTCATTGCTGCTGTCATCCTTGAGACGTCGTTGCTGAACTTTTTGACAGCGATCAGCTGTAAAATGTTTTGGTCCTGCTTGATTTTCGGTGACTTTAAGTAAAATTTGTTAAGCAGATTTGTTGCATTCTGCAGAAAAGGAGGACTGGCGTTTAACGCATTTGTCTCCCGTCACGGAAACCAGTGACACAAGTCGGCAGCACAAGTTTCAAGATAATGAGAAACAAAGTTTTTATTTTTTTTGTGATTTTCGTTTTATTGCAGAATCTGTTAGTTGAGATCACGAAGAAGCCTCTCCATGTTTGAGATAGCAGTTTTTGTATATTTAAAAGCGTACATTTTGCGGTTGATATAAAATTGTTTTTCCGGAGATTCTAGCGTGCAGCAGTGTATATTTACATACTGGATAAGCTTGTGTTTTCGCCCCCGCCCCCAAAGGGAACAGCGTGACGACTTTGTTCAGCATTGTCTTCTCTTCCGGCTCGAGAGTGAAGTCACGTGACTGTAGTGACGCGCTGCCCTGTTCCTCAGACATGTTTGCTAAGTTTTTTTTTTTCAAACTTATAGCGTGCGTCTCCCCAGACTGTAAACGAAGCTTCAGTGCACAAAACAAAAGAAAAATAAAAGAAGCTAGGGCAGAACAAATAACAGTCAGGCACGTTGTACGTCAGCCGTGTCATTGACTTTATGCGGCGCCGCAGTCGAATGACGTCAAAGTACCGCGAGAGCTCTTGTTATTATCTCTCTGTCAGTTCTGAAGCGCAGCATGAGTCCAAACACATATAAGTTACACAGAGATCGTTGAATTCGTTATATAATTGGCTACATGTTTTGTCTATCAATATTTTCCATGAAGTCATTGGCTGAAGGAGGAACAAGCGAGCGATTGGTCACATCCCTAAATGACGTCACGTTTTCGACGGCGCTGTTTGGATTATCTATTATACTACCTCCCTATTTTAAATACAAACTTTTTCATGTGTTTAACGGAACGTAAATTACCGGAGTGTAATCGCATATACCCTTACATGTTACGATGTAAATAGTCATCAGATTGTATATTCTATTACCATACGGTCATGCGAAATCTGATGTAAACAATAGACTATATATCTATATTTCACGGATTATACGCATTTGTGGACAAAAATCATTGGATGATTCACACATCTGAAACAGACTGGATTCGACTTGTGATCCCCACAAAGGTAAAAAGTTCTGTTTATTTTTGCATGTCGTCATCCGGACTTCTTTCACAAAATACTACATATGATGCTAGAACATCTGTATCTCAAAACGGCTTTACAGGGGGTATGGCTTAGCTAAATGAGATGTAAATGAGCCTTACTGTCTCTCCAGCCAGGGAAAAGTAATAACTCTTCTTTCTCAAATTTCTCGGCATTCTCTTTCTTGAATGTGTTATATTCAAATGGCCACAACTTCTCCAAATCTTATCAGATTTCCATGTGTTACACATCGTTGGAAAGCAACTTTAGAAACTGCACTTTCATATGAAATATGTAAAGAATATGTAAAGTTAAAAGAATAACTCAAAATGCCCCAAATCTGACTTGTGTCCCTACTTTCCGTGACTGGTCACATTTTGGTAAAAAAGGAGAAAATTAAAATTTTTGCATAAAATTAAGATTTTACTTTTTAATACTGACCTGATATAATACTAATTTTGGTGTTTTTTTAACGGCATTTATTGCGTTTTGGAACCAAACTCTTAATATTCACTCGTACAGCACATAGCACTATATTTAGCGATATAGTGAACAACCAGCCAGGTTGTTTTTGCATTTTGGTATCATATTTTTAATGAATTATACTCTTAATTTTACCCAGTATTCATGGTATAACCAAATTAATTTGCAACAGTTTTTTTAATTATCAGGTTCATTAAAGGGGCACATTGACGCAAGTGGCCGGCCTACGCCCCACTGGGCACGCTTGTTGTGCCGGCACTGCTGTCAAATGTTTGGGTAAGGTTTGTTATCACTGCCTTATGTTAAAATATCTTATAAAGGATGTACGGATGGGATAACTTGACAAACAGTAATTAAAATGAATAATTACTAACGCCACTCAGGTTTGGACCAGTACCAACACTGTCACATTAATTTGCAGGTGACATGCAGCCTAAATGTTTTGTAGTCACTTGTTTCACTCCAGCATCCTCCTTTCATTTGCATACCGTTCTTTTCTGCAGCTCGACAGTCTTCCGCAAAAGCTTTAATCTTCTTTCCCCTGAGCCTCTTCTCTGAGTGGCCCTCCTGCCTCACTGTTCTCTCCATCACAGTGACCCAGATGCACCCTGCACAGATTGTTTCACTTGCATTGCTGTTTTTAATTTTTTCATGTTGGTGCAAACTACAAATTAAATATTTTAAATGGCGAAAATAAGCGTAGTTGATGCAAAAAGAGCCTGTGTTTCCAAACTTGTATAACTTTCTCCATTGAACACAAGAGACGTTTAAAAAAAAAAGTAAAAAAAAGTAAATTACCATTTGTGTATTGTAAATCTTAAAAAAAAATTGCTTCACTAGCATTGTAATCTATGCACAAGTCACATGGACTGCTTTTCTCCTCAACAAAAACTCAGTTTGTGTTCTACATATAAAGTATTTATAAATATACGGCGGGCACATACCATTAAAACTCTAGCTTGTGTCGCAGCAAGGTAATTGAGGCGATAAAGGTGACAATGTATAAAGAAACCTTGCAATAGGAATAAACACAGACCAAGTGACAAAGTCTTGAGTTTTTAACAAGGTCTCCGAGAAACCATTAAACAAACATTTATAGCCAAGTGATTTAGTAAGTAACGTATGTCATCAACACAAAAGCCTGAACAGATGATGAAGCTGATGAGGAAGAGCTGCAAGCACGTATCCTGCTTTTCAATTAAGCAACCGGTCTCCTCATTAGCAAACGGTGCAAATAAATGATGAAAATGTTGATCTTTGACCCAAAAATTAAAAATAAATGATGCTGGTGTTGCACTTACTGATGTATGTTTGACATATCGGTCAGGTCAGGATGTATTTCGCTCCATTCTGTGGTCACCGATTGCGCTGTGCAAATAAATAATAGATGTCAAATTGATTATAAAGCATCAATCAGGTTAAGACTTAGGACATCAAGGCTTTCATGGCTGTGTTGGGGCATTAATATAAAATGAGACCTTGAATAGCACCATTAATTATGTCCGGGGGCAGTATTTTAGACACGTGGCTTAGTTAGTGTAGTCAGTATATTAAAAAGTGATATATTTTTGGTTCCATTGCTGTAAATAGATGATGTCCAAGCAACACAAACTTTTCACTGTAACTTATTTCTTGACTTTATAGAAGGTATTTTATGAGGTGGCTAATTCGGATTAATTTGTACAACCACATTCGTACATTTTTCTATGATTTGCCTTTGCCCCAGTGACGTTGGGGTTAGGGGTGGAGCTTCTGCACGATTAACTTTGTATACATTTATATGATTAAGCCAACTTGTAAAATATTCATTCATATGTCCGTTTCATTTTGAAGGACATAGCCCTTCAGGTAAGGTCGCTGAAGCGAGGGAGGCAGTTTTGATTCATAGTCATTTGGCTTGGTGAAGAAGTGATTAAAACAATGCTACTTTGTCTTTATTAGAAAAATACTTAAATGTAAGTGATGTACCGTAATGTAAGCTTGAGCTGCACTTCAGTGTAGTGATTCTAGCCTTTTAAAAGCTCAAATTATTTCATTATCAATTTAAAATATCAATTTGAAACATTTAAAACTTTACTTTTAGTTGCTTCAAGGCTACTGGCAACATTTTTTTTGCTACAGAAACTATTTTTACATATTTTTTGCAGGTCTTGTTGCTATTAACTGTACAGATTTGAAACATGCAGAGGAAAGCTTTCACAAACTACAGCCTAGCGAAAAATTATACCGCCTCTCCTCAGTTCCTCTTCTTTCTGACAGAATACATTTTTAAGGAGGGCCAAACAGCATAACCTCGCATACCTGATGCCCCTCAAATGCAAATCCTGTGCTGTAGGTGCAGGTATGACTGCCATAGCCAGGCTCACATGGAGATGATGATCACCTGGCTTGGCGCTGCTTACCCTTTCTCTCCTTCGCACGGCCTGTCCTTCAAATCGCCAGCGGTGCGACAAGGACACACTTGTACCTTTTAGCACTTTTTTGGATATTTATGTAAACTAAAGACCTTGATATATGCCCCCATCGTTCCAGCTGTGCCCATCCTCACTCTCCACCGTGGATGATGTTCATTGTGGCTCATAAACTGTGTCGCTATTATTATTATTTAAATTTCAGATAAAAGAAAATACCAGTTTGTATGTATTGTTTTTGCTATGGAAACCACTATTTTCTGTTATAAACTTTCACATAGCATATTAAGGTTAAAATAACATAAAAAAAATTCAAATCCATATTTTGATTTTGAAAGATTTATCATAAAAAGTGATTATTTTAAGTTATTTTTCAAAATGCTATAAATCTATTGAATATATAAATGTGCATTCATCTTTGCCATGTTATATTCATTTAGTTGACTAGTGCTATGCACTGATAAAAAATAAACATTAATGGCATTAATCAAAACACTTACTTTGTCATATTAACAACACTGTCAGTGCTGCTGTTATACTTGGGACGTCATCGCTGAACTTTTTTGACAGCGATCAGCTGTAAAATGTTTTGGTCCTGCTCGATTTTCGTTGACTTAGAGTAAAATAACGGAACGTTTTTCATAAGATCCTCTGAGGTCAATCTGTTATCATGACAGAAGCTTGATGTTGTCGTGTGAGAACAAGCAACAGACGACATTTTTACTTCGCCCGAGTGCCTCTCGCGTAAATTATTCGATTATGATGGCTTACGTTTCTTCTCCGCCACAAAAAAACTCCACATGCTTATCAATGTCATCAAATGTATTATTTTGTTTTTGTTTGTTTGTTTGTTGATCACGAAGTACAAAGTAGATGAGGAAACTTGGATTCGGTGTGTATTCATCGGTGTGTGTTTACGATGTGTGGAATGGTGCGCTGTGATTGGTTAAGCGGATTTATTGCATTTTGCAGAGAAGGAGGAATGCCATTTGTCGCGGTTTAAAAAAAAGAGAGAAAAGATGACAGAATAACACGGTGGATATCGGATTTTGCATAAAATGAATAATTAACTTTTTTTCTAACCGGATACAATACTGATTTTGGCGGTATTTGGAACCAAACTTTTCATATATTAATTTAGTGGATCATCGCTAAACTCTTTCCTCTCGCAATGAGTTTTATGTAATATCAGCTGTGCATTTATCTGCATTTATTTTCATAAATACTAGGCCATCTGGTAACTTTAAGGATACTAATTTTAACATACTACAATTTGGGATACAACATGATAATTTACTTTCTAAAATAATGACCTTCATAAAGCCTACAATGTGAAGGTCTGAGCAAAAAAGTATGTTAAGAATTTTTCACATTTTTGATAAAAAGGAAGGGAAAAGTAATCAACGGTGACATTGTTGAGCTCCAGACAAACTTAATTGAAGTAGCACACTGTATACTGTAAGTCGTCCATTTAACATGTGCACTATATTCAAAGTCTTACTGACATATTTGAACTGAAAAAGATTGAGATTTCGAAATATAGCTAAATATATTCTACAGCATGCTGTCCTATCCTTGTCAAAAAGCCATTGTATGGCTACACAAGTCTTACAATGGCACGTGGTTTTATGGTATTTTGTTGAATTTGAGCTAAGCATTCTCCATCCCCGCTCAGGTCATTCTGCAATACATCATCTTGCCACAGCAGAAAGTAAGTACCGGTTTGGAATGACAAGAGGAAGTCAAAAGCATGGCACAATTTATTTATTTATTTATTTATTGGGGTGGGTTTTTTATTTGGATACATAAGTCACAGTCAGTCAAGCAAAGCAATTCTGATTTCTGTAGTCAGTTGACACTGAAAACATTGTCCTCTAACAAGTGAAATGAACATACACAAATCGTCCGTTCCACTGACAGCATGAACTTTACACCGGTCCTCCTGGGCCTTCTCACTGCACACCACACCTTCTCATACCGTTCAGCGCTTGACAGATGCCTCTATACCTGGCAGGGCTTTTCGGGACGACGGAGCCCTACAGCGGACAGGGGATGGATCTGTAGTAATGTGCTGGGCTTGTTCCTCTGGGAAAAGCTGTCATGCCGGATCAAACCCTGGTTATTTTACACCAAGAACTTTAACTGGAGTGGAGAAGTCGTCTACGCTTCACAGTCAGTCACATTCGCAGGGTGAAGCCTCTAGGGGACGAATGATGCCTGACTGAAGAGGTGTCTGTAAAACTGGACATGATATGAGTTCTGTATAAGCAGGCTGCATGAGTGAAATGATTTGCAAAATGGCTTGTGTTGGGGAAAACTACTTTGACATTGTAGCTTGTCAGTGTACTAGTTATTCAATTCCTGAACAGTTAAATAGATAGCTCACTCCAGAATGAAAATTTGGTCATAAATCACTTACCCAAGTGTATTTCCAAACCCGTAAGTCCTTCGATTGTCTTTGGAATACATTTTTAGTACATTTTTGATGAAAACCAGGAGTCTAGTGTGCTATTCAAGCCCAAAAAAGAATGAAAGACATCTAAGCCTCAAACCAAGGACCTTCTTGCGGTGACACAACAGTGCTTCCCACTGAGCCATTGTGCCAACTATAATGCACCTTATTATTGGCAAAAGGTGAAAGAACAGGTCATGGTTACAGTCAAAGTTAATTATGCTCATGAATAAAAAAAAATCCTCTGAATATCGCGGGTCAGGTCCTTGATACCTAATGCCTTTGCATGATGCTTATTTAAAAAAGCATGAAGTGGAATTTGCAGAGAGGTGAATCACCGATTAGGTTAATTGGGGTTATGTTGCTTAACAAGGCATGCAAGCGATTGCATAAACACAGAATCACGCACATACTGCATTCCTTCTTAAAATAACTCGCCATATATCAAAGCATTTTCCGTTATAGCTTCCCATTTCAATAATGGAGTTAATCTGATTGAGTTTTTGTTGGGAAGACGACCACAGCGAGGTTTGAGAAAATATTCAGTTCAAGTCAGGACAGCGACAATACTCAATGCCAACTCCGCAAGCATCACGCCCGAAACCTCTGGCAATCCCCCGGAATGTTGAGGCGGCACATTGAACGGGAGCGAAGGCAGGTTGGCCCTGCAATTAATTAGAAAGGCAAAAACGGCTACATTGTAAAGCCCTGTACTGTATATTGTATTGGATGCCAGGGCATATTTGATTCAGCCATTCGGTACAGCGGGGAACCTCAAATGCTTTCCGGCTCGACAAAAGAGCGCACAAGCTATCTCTCTGATAACACGCATGCTGATTGTCAGTGTCACCGGTTCAATTTTAGTGCAATGGGGCTTCAAAGCAAAAACAGCCATGCCAGCGTTTCATTTTGAAAACCTCCACTTGACAGCTGCAGTCTTACCTCTGTAAAACTGCAGCACGCAGATGTGGAAGGGCATCGCGGTGCTTGAAGCCGGCCCACTCTAATCTCTATTCATAGCTGGAATGATATAGTACAACAGAAGCTGTGCAACCCATTACCAAGCCATCACAGAGATGGAGAGTCTATTATTTACACAGACAGCAGAATACACATAAGCAAGGATCTGTAACGCGGACAAGGGGAAGCGCGTCAAACGGAGACATCTGTTCTTTTGATAACTGTCAGTTTGATATTTTGCAACAAAACTGGAATGTCGTCATTGTAAAATACTTTACATGCGATCATACTTTTTCACTTTCCCTAACCCTAAACATCTGCTTTTAAATTGTAGACTTCAATTTTTTTTAAAGTTATATTTTTGGGCCATTTTTGCCTTTATTAGATAGACAGTGATTAAGGAGACGACAGGAAAATATAGGGTGAGAGAGGGGTATGGGATTGGCAAAGGACCTCGAGCCGGGATTCAAACTCGGGTCGCCAGAAGTGCGTCTGCACCATGTGTCGGAGCACTGTCCACTACACCATCAGCTCCGACTGTAGACTTCAATTTAAGCCTAGTATGACCCTCAACTAGGGGCCGATGAAGAGCCTAACAACACCCTGTCAAACCCCAACAATGATCTATCGATTAAACCAACTCCGAACTAACACATTCAACTCAAATGTGGAAAATGTATCATAAACCTGCTCTGATGGTTTAATTATTCTGCCGTGATAAACAGGATAAAACTATATAAATGTGTTTTGGAGATTATGAACAACCCAATAACCCCAACATCTCCATCAATCATGCCAGATAAATCATGCTAATGTGCCGTCCCACAGCACAGGCTTTGCCTTTGGACTACTTCCTACACATAAAGTGTATGAGACTACAATAATTTACTATTCATATAAAGTATGCCGCTACGGTTGCCATTAACTACAACCAGAGATATCACATGAATTATCAATGCCGTTTGAATGATGAGCAAAAACTCTGGCTTTTTTAGATGGCAGGGCCAGGATTATTAAAAGCTAGGGAGCCTTAAATGAAATATGACTTTATCGCAATGTCTGTGACAGAAGCTTTACTGAAGAATGTTGTCTTAAAATATTCATGTAAGAATGCAAGTGTTGTTGTGTAGTGAACATAGAGGAATTCAGCAGCAGGGGTTCACATAATTTTACCCATTTGAAATAAGTGATATGACATGCTTTTATTCCGTGCAGAAATGTAGATATCTTCAAACTTTGAACATTTTGTATTATCTTTTTGCATGCACACATTTGTGAGCAGTGGCGGATTTAGCAAATTGGGGGCCCAAGGCAAAGGTATTTATGGGGACCCCCTATCCGATCTTTAAGAGATAATTTTTTTTTACTCCAACATGAATGTTTCCCAAAATATGTGTCAAATAAGACATATATGTGACCAGTCACGGAAAGTAGGGACACAAGTCGGATCTGGGGCATTTTGAGTTATTCATAGATTCTGAAAGTGCAGTTTCTAAGCTTTCTAACGATGTGTAACACATGGAAATCTGATAAGATTTGGAGAAGTTGTGGCCATTTGAATGTAACACATTCAAGAAAGAGAATGCTGAGAAATTTGAGAAAGAAAAAAGTTAACACTTTCCCTTTTCCCTGGCTGGAGAGACAATAGGGCTCATTTACATCTCATTTAGCTAAGACATACCCCCTGTAAAGCCGTTCTTCTGAGATACAGATGTTCTACCATCATATGTAGTATTTTATTACAGAAGTCCGAATGAACAACATGCAAAAATAAACAGGACTTTTACCTTTGTGGGGATCACAAGTCGAATCCAGTCTGTTTCAGATGTGTGAATCATCCAATGATTTTTGTCCACAAATGCGTATAATCCGTGAAATATAGATATATAGTCTATTGTTTACATCAGATTTCGCATTAACTTCTGGTAATACAATATAATATACAATTTGAGGACTATTAACATCGTAACATGTAAGGGTATATGAGATTACACTCCGGTTATTTACGTTCCATTAAACACATGAACCCGCCTTCAAATTTTGTATTTAAAATAGGGTCTCTGTGTAACTTATGAGTTTGACTTCATGCTGCGCTGCAAGACGTCAAAGTACCGCGAGAGCGAGTCGAAATTAAACTACTTTGACGTCATCCGACCAGGAGGGCCGTCGCCCGGCCGATGGCAAAAAAAGTCTAATAACGCAATATGAACAGCCAACAGCAGAGGCCCTTATACGATCACTTATATGCTGCTACGTGTAAAAAAAACAAGGAAGAAGAGTCGGCCTACTAGCCGTGATTGGTCCACGGATTCCCGGAATTCGCGAGCGTCTATGTTTGCGAGCCTGAGCATCCACAGCCTGGTCATGATGAGGGACAGACCGAGTTAACTTCACATCAGCAGCTAAGTGCCAGTAGTAGCAGGACACGTGACATTATAATATAATATACACGATATAAAAATAAATAAAACTTGCGTGACAATTAACGTAATGCGCAACTAGTGTTAGAGAAAGACGTGATGTGAGTGTGTGCGCACGCGCGTGTGTGTGTGTGAGAGAGAGAGAGGCGCGGGCGCGATTGAACAATGGAAACATAAAAACAATACATACTCTGTCATTTTGTTCATATGGGTCATAATTCAAACGGCAAAGTGTTTGCTTATATTTGTATACAGTCGCAATAAAACAAAACATTTTGCTTTTGTCAAACTGTAAACTCTTGTCAAACTGTAACCTACAACTGTCATCTAACCAAAATCACACACATCAAAGCAAAAAATATTTATCCAACCCCGTTTAAAAACAGTCTGTGGGTGGACATTCATCGTATTGCATTGGTTTTCATTTCTTTCATTGACTTTATTGTATATGAGAGGTTGTAGTGAGCTCACATTTTCTGCTACAATGAAGACTAGTATTGAATTAAACAGGTAAATATCAGGCATGCATTGCAACCACTCTAAACGTGCTAATAAGAAATAATTGACCAAATATTAGTTTAACCAAAAAATCCTAGCTTGCACTTTCTGTCTGTCTTCCATCAGAGTGCAGTTTTTCCTTGTCTTTCATATTTGTGTTTAGTATTGTGGAATTGGCAAAGACCTGGTGGTTGTTTGTGAAAGCTGTACAGACAAAATTAATAGGCCTAGCTATTTTCATTATTTCACAGCCTTATTATACATCAAAGTTTAATATGACATGGACAAAATATTAAATATCCTTGTCTAATAGTCTGACAGAATTGTGGCATAGTATCAGGACATCCTTGTGTCTGTTGCGCACGGCTAGGGGCGAATGGCCGGATGATGGTCCTATTTGGGAAAAAGTCCAGGGCTGTTTTTTAGCTCCAGTCCGTCCCTGCATCCGACTGCGGCGCCCCATAAAGTGAGTGACGCGGCTGACGTACGATGCGGCTGACTGTTATTTGTTCCGCCCCAGCTTCTTTTATTTTTCTTTTGTTTTGTGCGCCCGAGCTTCATTTACAGTCTGGGGAGACGCACGCTATAAGTTTGAAAAAAATAAATAAAACTAAGCAAACATGTCTAAGGAACAGGGCAGCCGGGTCACTACAAGTCACGTGACTTCACGCTCGAGCCGGAAGAGAAGACAATGCTGAATAAAGTCGTAATTCTTGCTATTTTTGGACCAAACTGTTTTTCGATGGTTCACCACAATCTCACTGACCCACTGATGTCACATGGACTACTTTGATGATGTTTTTATTACCTTTCTGGACAAAAAAACACAAGCTTATCCAGTATGTAAATATACACACAGACAATGACGCCCCCCGCTGCACGCTAGAATCTCTGGAAAAACAAGCCTATTTCAACCGCAAAATGTACGCTTTTAAATATACATAAACTGCTATCTTTAACATGGAGAGGCTTCTTCGTGATCTCAACTAACAGATTCTGCAATAAAACGAAAATCACAAATTTTGAAAAAAAAAACCTTTGATTCTCATTTTCTCGAAACTTGTGCTGCCGACTTGTGTCCCTGGTTTCCGTGACAGGTCACATATAAGATTTGTGGTAACGTTATTTACTTAATCACAAAATTATTTTTTTATTAGTGTAGGGCTATGGCTATTACTAGCAGAACTAGGCATTTGACTCACCAAAGCTCCATCGTCGCTTTTTCTTTGTGCCGCTTGGGTAAGATTGTTTCATTTTCGCATTTATATTTGTCTTGATTCATCTCTGTTTGTGTACTTTTCCAGTCCTCCTGTCACTCTGTCCTTTTCATTGTGAAAAAAGGGGGTGTATGTGTGTAGTGACAGATTAACATGAACTATACATTTTAACTACTATTTAAACTTTAATGAAAAGGGTTTATTTGTTTGTTGGGGGCCCCTCAATATGACTGCTGGTAGGGGGCCCCAAGCAGCTGCCTACCTATGCCTCTATGTTAAGACCACCTTTGTTTGTGAGTGTGTTTCTTCGTGAGGATTGTAACTTAAAACTTTATATTTAACATAATGCAACATGATCTCACGGAAAGGCGTGACTATTTTTAAACCATTGTTGCTTGGGGTTGGGATTTAGGGTTTGGGTTGGGATGTAATTATATGTTTTGGTTTCTACATGTTTTGCTTTTGCTTTTAAAACTATTCTCGTCTGGAGTTGGGGTTAGAGTTGGGGTTAGGATATACTTTTATGAATTGGTTTCTACATGTTTTTCTTCCGCTTTTAAAACTATTCTCGCCTGGAGTTGGGGTTAGAGTTGGGGTGTGAATGTCTAAAAATGTAACATAAAGTGATTCTAACCCCAACCCCAAGCGACAATTGTAAGAAAATAGGGAAAAAAATATTACTTTTTTTCAGTAATTAAATATTCATTTAACTAAAGATGGCACTTAAGGTAGGCTATATCATGTCATCTGAACCAGAGACCACTGCAGGTAAAATCCATATCTATATCTAAACAATATTAACAATATCTAAATAATATACCATGCTGGTCTTGATCAGTTGTTGATCTTACCCAAGATGCATCACTGGTTTTGCTATGAATGAGGGAGATCGCAGCTGTCAATATGGCCGCTTTTGTCCCACTTTCCAGTATAAAGAGGCAATTGTCAACCATTAAAAAATGACATCCTCCGGGGTTAGGGACTTTGCACTTCGGTACTATCTAGACCTGGAGCCATTGCAAACCTGGCATTACAGTGACGCGACTTCCTTAAAAACACTTTGACGTTTCTCCTGCTTACAATTGAACACTATAACAATATCAACAAATAAATTTGTTAAATTAAAATAGATTGAAAAAATTATGCATTTGTTGCCTCAATTGAAACATTTGACATTTTTATGCAAAAAAAAAAAAAAATGCAACTACATTTATTGAAAACATAAAATCTTGAGTACCTATAAAGTAGTAGTATTGCATCCTTCATATCTCAGAGGAGTCTTTAGTTTTATCAGATTTATAAGAGACAGATCAGCTGTACTGCTTTCCTGTAAAAAACGAGCTCCTGGAGGCATACCACAGGCAGAGCGAGTCACGAGCAAGAAACACACACAAAACGTTATCTTACTATCTCTGGACAACTTATGATTTACTACATTACATTATATTGGCTGTTTATATGCAGTTTTACTTATCGCCTGTGATGACCTGGTTGGGGCTGCCCAATTTTAAAGAAATCCAGCTTTAAAAAAACAAACACGCACAACTTTGCTGCTACCCTGGATAAACAAACTATATCCATCCCATAATACTGGGTTCATTGGGAAGATGAACAAGCTTAAATTTACCTCACAAACAAAAACACACTTCTCTGGTGAAGTTGATTTTGTGTCAGCTCTTAGGGCGCACTCACACTATCCAAACCAAACCATGCCCCAGCACGGTTGTCCCCCCTCCCTACTCCCACAGAAGCACCCACTCACTTTTATCAATCTGAGCCCGGGCACGCTTTCGTCATTAGTATGCGATTGTTTTTAACGAAGCAAGAAGTAAAGCGTTCTCTTAACACTGGAACCCATCGTAATTTTAAGTCTGTGTTTTTTATTCGGAGTCATTTGGTGCGCGATGACACATAGCCCTCTTACATGCCTAGTCATATTGCTTAGTTGATCTGTCATGTGTGCAGCATAGACATTCACATAACGTGACCTCGACAGGCAGATTACGTTGTAAAATTATGCCAAGGCAACAATCATCACGATCATCATATTACGTCGACGTTATGTCATGGAGTGACTTTTATGGGCCGAACGAAAAGGGCGAAGGTAGTAATCACAACAAATTTGTATCAGGTGTGTTAAGCGAGTGTGGCGATCGAGGATTGGGCGTTGGAGAGAAGGCCCATAAAAAGGGCGTTAAAGAAACGAAAGGGCAGCAGTGGTGCAGAGCTCTGTTCCGTGAGTTTGCTGTGGGAGCCCGCTGGGTTGTTGCGGAAGGGGGACGGGTGAGGGGAAGCTGGAAATCAAAACTGAAACCGAAACCCAGAGTAAAGACGAGCGTCTGGAGAAAAGGAAGGCAATGGCGGATGAAGGAGTTGAAAAGCCACGTTGATCCGGTGTTCGCGGAGAAGCAAAGCGGAGAGACTACGGGGGCTGAAGAGACGAGTCTGAAGAGCGCTGTGGGTGAGACGGAAGTGGTCAGTGTGTGTATTGATGTGGATTTGCAGGCTGGGCGAAAACAAGACGGAGAATTGGGCTGAAACAGAGATGGAGCTAAGTGTTCAATCATTCATTCTGAAGTAATTGTTACTGATGTGACTGTTTATCTTGAAGAGATCGTGTACGTTCGAGGGAAACGGACCTAAGGGGAGAAATTAACGATGAAAGCAACGAAGCGATTGGTGTCAACAAGGCCTCGGATGCATGGGACATCTGCACAAAAGAGGGAAGTACTCAGTGGTTAAAGGAACAGTGTGTTACGTGGAAACTCGTCTTGCTGTTGCCTTGCCATTTGCACAATTGCTAATACTGTTACCCCAGTTATTTCTGTCCATTGAATAAGTGTGTGAGCCACCCCCTTTCGTGTGAGGATCTGTGGGCGTGCTGGAACCGGTGGAGAAGAGGAAGGAGGAGCTTAAGGATCGTGGCCTCGACGTTTACATATGGTTGGCCCCAGTCATTTGACTATTCAAAACTATAAACCTGGCCCAACGTTGTGACTCTGACCCTATATCACTGAGTGTGTGGAGTGCTGTGGGTGAGTCTTCTTGAAGTGTGTTCACTTGGACAATTGTAGTGCTGTGCTGATGTCAGTGTTGTCAGTGATCACCTCCAAAGCTGAAGAAAGAGCCCTGTGTTAGAAGAGTGGAGTGGTGGCGTCGGACGGCTGCCTTATATACATACACGACCTAGACCTGTTAATCTCCTTCCCGCCTGGTGGTGGTGTCGTGGCTGTTAGAGTGCCAGCCTATGCCCAGTTTGTACTCTCATCCATTTACTCGCCTGTATGCATCCCTATACGCCCAAAGCTAAAAGCTCAGTGTACTCACCTGTATGCATCCCTGTACGCCCAAAGCTAAAAGCTCAGTGTACTCACCTGTTTGCATCCCTGTACGCCCGAAGCCATGAGCCTAGTGTACTTACCTGCATCCCGACCTGACCTCCTCGGGGTGGGAAAAGAAGGAGGAGCGTGACCCACGACAGGGGCGGTCCGCTCCCACCTGTGACAGTTACGTAACAGTTACGTATTTGTGTTAGCTGGGTATAACTTTCCAACTACTTATTCTACTAACCCTAACCCCTACCTCTAGTCAACCAATGTTCTAATAAGAGGTAGTTGACATGTAGTTGCAAATTAATGAGAGTTAGTTTACATGAAGTTGCAAAGTTATGTATAGTAAGTTGAAGGTCTAAAGTGAAAATTAAGTGAAATCAAACTTTCCCAAGATCACCTTTCCCAAATTTGCACATACCAGCTTTGCTTGAACTGCTGCAAATGAAAGAATAAACAACAAACATTTGCATAAATAGCTTATCTTTTAATTACAGACCTAGAGGTTTGAAATGCTCTGAATTTATGCTTTTCTATGCGAGGAATCTTATTTAATTGAAAATAGCATAATGATATAATACTGTAATAATACAAATGCAAGGAGTGAATCATATATATATATATACATATACATATACATATATAAATTTGCCCTTCTTTTGCACTTACACTGGCCCTGGGTTTTCAATACTCCAACCTTTATTTAAAAAAGGGGAATTCGCAAATTATAGCTTTTTTATTTTTCAACTGACACTCTATGGGAAAAAAATTGAAATAAAATGAGTCTGCATCTCCATTTTCCCATCATAAAGAGACCCACTAGTCTCCACTAGTTTTCAAACAGATCTCCACATTTCTACCAAGATTAAAGTCAGAGACTACAACATTAACAAAAACATTAAACTTATTTAAGACTAAATAGTCTGAGCTATATGCACATTAAAGGAGTAGTCCACTTTAAAGATGGGGTCCATTGACTTTTCATACTAGAACAAAAATATACTATGGTAAGTCAATGGGCCCCATCTATAAAGTGGACTACTCCTTTAAGTATGGATACTTCAGTGTATGTACAGTAAAACAATATTTATACTTCAAAAAATGCAACCTCTTGAGCAGTAACATTTTCCCTTAGGTTTGCTAAAAGCCAAAAGCAGTTCAGCTGAACGAGACATCTTCACTATAATGACTGAAAGAAAAAATGCCAGTGCAGGGATACATGCTGGTTGCTAAGCACCATGCATGGGCAGAACACTAGCCGAGTGCCATTTAAAGATATTATAACAATTGAAAGTGCATTCACGATGAATAATATCTTTAAAATAGTGCCAAGTGAATGCTTATTGCTGTCCTTACTTCAAATAATTGCTTCCTTTGTCATCTTGAATTCATCACTTAGGAAGAACTCTCATTCCTTTAGAAACAGGAACGGATTGGATTCCAAATATACCATAAGCACACATGTCTCTCCCACTCACTCAAAATTTACGCTCCTCGTCTGTGGCAATGTGAAAGATGGTGTCTGCTTGTGTCTTTTATTTTCATCATGAGTGTGAGAGCTGGAAAAGGTGTCCTATTTAATGCAAATTTTCATTCTTTATGTGCTATGCTGCCTCTCAGTTCGAAAAGGGAGAGTATGCGATAGTGAGGGAGCATGTTATCCTGTATCCCAGATTAACCCATTATTATACAAGAAGACGTGTATCGATTGGAAAGATTGCGTACTGAAGATGCAGGGTTGTTTCCAAGAGGATTGTATCCTTATGATTCATTTTTGCATTAACAACTCATTCTGAAGTTTCACAATATTTTGAACAATGACAGAATAATAAATTATGCTCTCCCACATTAAAAATGTTTATTTAGGGCTCAGCAATTCAGCCTGTCCAGTAATGGTCTTAGCCTTCCTTGACTGCACACCCATGGACAGCCCACATTCACTGACTATCTGATGCAAAAACAGTGCAACCAAAATAAAAATGTTGTTATTATTTTACTCTCCTTTTTGTTCTTTCGAATCTGTATGACCTGCATGTATGTTGTAGGACACAAATGGAAGAAGAATTGAAGAATGATGCTAGTGTCTCTTTTCAATGCAATTACAATGAATGGGCTTTCAAGCTTATAAAAGGATGGAAAAATACTATAAAAGTATGATTAAAGTGGTCCGCACGAGTCTTTCAAAGCGTAAGGATCCCTTTCTTGCACTAAATTATTGCATGGCCCTAGAAGACTTGAAATATGGAGTAGAAGTCATATGGACTACTTGTTTAAGAAAACAATACGAGACCTGACAGCAAAGTAGGAGCCTGTGAGTATGCATAGCAAAGAAATGAAGAGTGCATTTATCAGTTTATTCAAAAGGTTACTTATTACAAAAAAAAAAAACACTAATAGCAAGCACCACTAGTACCACAAGAGTCTCCATATTTCTAATGTTGAAAAAATTACAAGTGTTTAAACAAAATAATGTGTTGTGTTTGCATTAGTAATTCTTGATCCTACCCTGGATTATTTCTGACAAGGAATTAACACATTGGAGATCAATATATGACCTGTGCCAATAAAACATAATTATTTTCAAGCAGTAACAAATGAATATAAATCGATCAGGGAATGGAAGAGTAAAGCGTCAGTGCATTTGTTTTGCCAGCCCATAAACAAACTATCAAGCTCTACGGAGATCTAATTGAATCTGGGCACTTTACCAAAATTTCTTATTTCCCTCATCATGGGAGGCTTATTTCTGCCTCAGCGTGGGCCTAAAAACCACCGTGGATGGGCCATGGTAATGAGGGACTTGAAACACTTTTCTGTGAACATTACATGAACCAGACTTTATTAGAGATCCTGTTTATGGGCTTTGAGTACCAGTGGAACAGATGCTGTAGCAAGTAAACAAATTGAGAACACAGATCAAAAATATTATTAATATCTTTATTGGTCCGTCAATTAAGGACGCAGAACTAACTGGTGTCAAGAGAAAAAGAAAAAATAAATAAATAAATCCACTCCACACTTAACACATTTATTGAAGCTGTATAAATAAATGTTTTCATCTGGATATTCATTTTTTAGAGTTTACATTTATACGCTTAAAAATATATATATAGATAAAGCAACTTAAAGTGCATTAAAAGGATACTTTGTAACAGTACTGTATGTATGTTTTCTGGGATTAAACACATGATCACATCTAACGCTCTACCAACTGAGCTACATCAGTTTCTATTTATCATGCAGATCATAGAGTTAACAATTGGAAACTTATTGTAAGGTGTTACCCATGTTACAAATGACATGGGTTTCATTTATATTTACCATGTCCTTCACTATCAAAACACCGGGCTTGTAAACCTTCATTAGCTTTGCTGTTTTCTTGATTGCAGCCTGCACACTCTTCAGTTCCCCTTCACAACAATCCACTGCCCACCCTGGCCTTTAAGTGCTGGGACGAGAGCCTCTTGTACTTGCATGGCCAGCGGCATGGCAAGTCATTCCATCTGCTGTCCACCCTTTGGTTGCTGATGATAAGAGTCTACTGCAAAATACTAAGAGCTGTTTGAGTGTCTCCTTCAGAGAAAATTGTCAACAAGGAGATATCTCTTTGATTACAAAAACCTGTTTTATATATACTGGTTAATAAAACAACATAAATATTTAAAATATTAATAAAATATTACACCAAAGATGAGACAAAGATTCACTCTTGAGTTCTAAATGGGTCTACAGATTGTGCTTATATCTAAAACATTAATGTAGTGCATTGGTACTCAGTGGGTTTTGAATATATTAGTTATAATAACTAAAATTCTTTAGCCTTTTACTTTTATTTAAAAGGACAGTTAAGATTGACTGGAGGGATAAAGCGTGGGATTAGGAAATGAAATTAAACTTAAACTTTGGTTTCTTGTGGACCTAAATGCAACCCGAATGTGGCAGCCACGTGCATCACAATGCCCCATAATGTGTGGTTCACTTTCTTCATTTTTACCTCTTAAATTCTAACTTTTATTATTTGCAATATTTCTAGTTCAGTTATTGTGCCACTGTTTACTATGTTTTGTCCAAAGAAGGGGATTTTTAGGGGTTCAAGCCCATAGGGCTGAAACCTTATTGTAATTGCCAAGATTTTTATTCTTATTCTTATTATTATTCTGCCAAAAAAACAGATCATGCAGACCGAGGGCCCTATCTTGCACCCAGCGCAATTGACTTTGTCAGTGACGCATGTATCAATCGTATTTTGCACCGGCGCACAGCGGGTTTTTCCCTCCACAGACACACGTCGGCAAACTAGGGAATGAACTTGCGCTCCCTGGGCGGTTCAGCGCAAAAAAAGGAGGCGTGTTCCGGCCCAAACCATCCCTGATGCTTTTTTGCAGTTTCAAAAAACAATTGCGCCACTGACCAAAAAAAACTAGTCTAAAGTCAGTGGCGCGTTGCGCGTGGTTCATTATGCTATTTTAAGGGCGCATGCTTGACCATAATGTATAGCGTGTACAACGCGCACACACTTTGCTTATCTAATCTACACAGATGCAACAGTTATTTTTGCAAATCATAAATTGCTACAATAAAAAATATTAACACATGAGATAAGGGGAATCATTGTGGTGAGCATTGTGGTGATAGTTTTTATTTATTTTGTGTGGCTGCGTTAAAAAATTAAATAACGATTAAAATAATTTCCTAAGTTTGTTGTGTGGCTGTATTACGTTTATTTTATGTAAATAATAATTAAATTGTTTTCATAAGAAACCTTAATGTATATGAACTTGATTTGTAAGTGTTCTATGGGGTTGGACCTTGCTTGCGTTTCTTGGGTCCAATTTCCCAGCCCTTTCAGCAGTGAGGGTGGACGCAGATCTGTGTAGAGGCAGATCCACCTCCTGTTACACGGCGTGCCCGATTTATGCTGGCAAGCTTGGGATTCCCCCGTCTCCTGACATCATTGTAGCGCTTGGCGCAACGATGGGGATGCCAGCTGATGAGACAATTGTGGCTATTTCCTCTCACGCCAGTTTAACCTACGCGGATTTGGGCGGGTTTCTCCTATCCCCATACAAAACAACTTCTCTGTCTTTTACTGCTCTTACTAGAACGTGGGTCTCCTCGGCTGTGAACCGCTCCTGGCGTGCGCCTGGTAAATCCGTCATAATAATAGCAACCCGCCATGGAACTTGCTAAACTAAAGTGTATAGCCATGGTTCTAGCTAGATGTAACACAGTCATGACCTGAGGTTACATGCACAAGTTTGTCAAAGTGCCACCTAGTAGTTATTTGTTATTTTCTCTCTATCTAAAATCATGAGTCATTATTCCTTTTTATGTCTTTGAGTATAATTATTGGTGGATTGCAATTTACTCCCTAGCAACCAATGAGAATACCCTAGCAACCAGTTTACAAGAGCTATATCTTTGGATCAAAACATCTTAGAGACATGGGCTTAGACTCTTTTGACTCATTAACACGATTGTAACATTTTGTGACCTGAGTTTTGCCACTGCAAGACTACTCACATTTCCTTCAGTGTTCTATTATCAATGCTTCGTGAGAAGAGAGGGAGGCAATTCACTCAATGAGAGCAGCTTTTTTGCTGATAACTTTGAAAACATTTGTGTGTCTGGTAGCTTTTTTATCATGTATTTTGTTCAATGCAGAATATCTACACGGGCATATCCTTAAAGGTCTTGTGGTCCAAATCACTTGAACCCCGGTAATTGCTGCCTGCAGCTATATTTTTTCTAGTTTTTGCCAAAAAGCAAGCATGCCCTTAGATGGTTTTGAAGCAAAAGACAAGCAAAATTGTTGAATACCAATGAAATGACTAAAGTGACATTTCTAAGCCTAAACATAAAAGCCTAATAAAGATGCTAGTTTACAAGAAAACATGTGAGACGGACTCTCTGAGAGTTCAAAACTTGAACTAATGGCTCATCTTAAACGTACATGTGTAAATCATTGCTTATGGATGTCTTGCAAACTATTATCATGCAAGCTATTTGTAAACTATTGGGTCTCACCAATTAACCAATTTTCTTTTACCAAAATATAATTGGATGCAAACCCTTTCATGTCAACAACTACATTTATATGACCCATTTACTTTACCATTTTCACAATAACATGGCAAGTTGCATTTTATCGTATTGTTTTTACTCACTTTCAGACCTGCAACCCACCAATTGAGAATCCCCAATGTCTACATGTACTTTGAACAAATGCTGTGTAAAAGCAGCAGGCATCCCACTTATCAAAGACTGGTTAGATCCAAATCAACAAGAGACACAAGAAGGTGGTGTTAAGCTGTGTGTGATATTCTCAAAAAGCCTCTTGTCTTTGCTATTTCAGCATTGGAAAGCCGGAGCTCTCGTTAAAGTTTAATGAATGTTCGAGGCAACACGCGTATAACCTTGAGCAGTGCTGCTCTCATTCAGGCGTCAAACGATGCTTCAGCCGGAGAGGAAAGGCTTATCAAAGAGCCTTGAAATTCTCAAATCTTACAGTATGAAGTCTATACCAGCAGGCATAAACCTTTCTCAAAATTCAAATGTGATCATTTAGAAACTAGGAAAGTCATGAACCCAGAACAAGTCTATAATGACTGAGTTACAGTGATTTGAAAGTGTTGGATTGTATTGCTAAAAGAACCCAATTAAATAGTGTGCCAAACAAAAGAAGATCATCAGTTGGATATAACAAACAGTCTTGGGGAAGTTGACACATTTGCTATACTGTACTTAAAGAAAATGTATTTAATGATTCAAATTGTTACAGTAGCCATATTTAAAATGCTATTAAAATAATCCATTTATAATTTGTTTTATGGTTCAATTTGACTGAAAACTATTCACGTAAACACCTTTATTAATCTGACTGAGGTCGATTCTGAATGAAATTTCGACTGGATTTAAAGGGATCGTTGGGACTGATCTGCAAGGAAATTAACTCATTCGCCGCCAGCCTTTTTGGAAAAATTATCTTCTATAAATATATAAACATACAAATATATCAAATGAAAGAACACACCATCTGCTTTAAAAACAAACAATAAACAAACAAACAAACAAACAAAATGGGGAAAAAAACTTTCTGTCACGGTCCTGTCAGACATCTGTGCTAGATGTTGGTCTGAGTGCATCTGGCAGGACCGTGATAGTATTATGTTCTGTGTGGGGACATGTGGAATCACATTGTATGCGTGGTTTCCACATGTTCCCGGTGTCTTGTTGCTGTCATGATCTTGCCAGACCTTAGTATAGGTTCAGGTCTGTGTTAGAGAGCAAGATCATGGCAGCATTGTGTCTACGTGGGAACACGTGTGTTTCACATCATGTCTGTGTAACACGTGTTCCCAGTGTTTTGTGGCTGTCATAGTCTTGCCTGACCCTGGTTAGTATCCAGGCGGTATGTTAGAGGGCAAGACTATGGCAGCATTGTGTTTATGTGGGAATACGTGTGTTTTCACATCATGTATGTGTAACACGTGTTCCCAGTGTCTTGTCACTTTTACCCTACTCCCTTATGTACTCGTGTCTTACGTGATTAATGATGTTCACCTGTTCCCCATTGATGTGCTGTCTATATAATGCCCTCTCGTCCTCTGTTGTGTGCGCGATCATTGTTGTATTCCTGTGTGATGCTTCCCGTTAGCTGTTCCAGTTTTGTGTTTCATCACAGTGTTTTTGTTCCTTTCTGTTTTTACCCCCTCGTGGGTGTTTCAGTTATTTATTTAAATAAATCATAGTTTATTCTTGTATTTGAGTCTGCGTTTGGGTTCTCTTTTAGTTTTCCTTTTTTTGGTGTTAACACACCGTGACAGAATGATCGCGCCAAACTGAACCCAGCGGACCAGAGAGAATGAAGTGTGCTTCCGACCCAGAGTGGTGGTCGTCGATTGCTGACCAGACGCTCTCTGGCTGTGGGCCGTTCCCACCGCAGAGGGGTCTTCCCCTCAGGGACTATGCCCAGGCGGTGGAAGAGAGTAGGGGGGGTTACCCGGAGGTTCTCGCCAGCGCTTACCTGGTGGCCGGGATGGACGAGCCTCCACCGTTTCAGGAGCGAGAGAAGTTACTCCAGCTGCCCTATTGGGACTTGGTTGACTGTCTTGGCCACCGACAGCAGTCCCAGCGGCCAACCGAGAGGGCCGAACCCCGTCCACCCGCTTCTAAGCTGGAGGGTCTTCTCTCGGGAGCGATCAAGCTGGGGAAGCCGGCTCTCGTCCCCCCGGCGCTGGAGACTACTTCCACGGCCAGTCTCCGTCCGGCACTCCCTGCCTCTAGTCGAAGGAAGAGGAGGACGAAGAGGGCTTCGGAACCGGTGCAGCCGGAGACCCGTCACCCGCCGGTGCTGCCCGAGACCCGTCACCCGCCGGTGCAGCCGGAGTCACGTCACCCGCCGGTGCAGCCGGGGACACGTCACCCGCCGGTGCTGCCGGAGACCCGTCACCCGCCGGTGCTGCCGGAGTCACGTCACCCGCCGGTGCAGCCGGAGTCACGTCACCCGCCGGTGCAGCCGGGGACACGTCACCCGCCGGTGCAGCCGGGGACACGTCACCCGCCGGTGCAGCCGGGGACACGTCACCCGCCGGTGCAGCCGGGGACACGTCACCCGCCGGTGCAGCCGGGGACACGTCACCCGCCGGTGCAGCCGGGGACACGTCACCCGCCGGTGCAGCCGGGGACACGTCACCCGCCGGTGCAGCCGGGGACACGTCAACCGCCGGTGCAGCCGGGGACACGTCAACCGCCGCCGCAGTCGCAGCCGCAACTCGGACCACATTACCCCTCAGTACGTCAGCAGAACTTTGGGACTCATTTTCCTTATCTTGGACATTTTGTTCCCCCTATTATTGCCCCACCACCCCTTCATCATGTTTTATTTTTGTTAAACCATCCTAACCCGTTTATTACTTATGTTTGTCTCCCATTAATGTTTGTTGTTATGATTTCATGGTTGTCTTCTGTTGTTCAGTCTGTCGTTCCTCGTGTTTAATGTTTTGTTTGTTTTTGTTCATGGCGTCTTGTATCCGCCTTTAAAGAGGGGGGTACTGTCACGGTCCTGTCAGACATCTGTGCTAGATGTTGGTCTGAGTGCATCTGGCAGGACCGTGATAGTATTATGTTCTGTGTGGGGACATGTGGAATCACATTGTATGCGTGGTTTCCACATGTTCCCGGTGTCTTGTTGCTGTCATGATCTTGCCAGACCTTGCCAAAGTCATGAACCCAGAACAAGTCTATAATGACTGAGTTACAGTGATTTGAAAGTGTTGGATTGTATTGCTAAAAGAACCCAATTAAATAGTGTGCCAAACAAAAGAAGGTCATCAGTTGGATATAACAAACAGTCTTGGGAAAGTTGACACATTTGCTATACTGTACTTAAAGAAAATGTCTTTAATGATTCAAATTGTTACAGTAGCCATATTTAAAATGCTATTAAAATAATCCATTTATAATTTGTTTTATGGTTCAATTTGACTGAAAAGTATTTACGTAAACACCTTTATTAATCTGACTGAGGTCGATTCTGAATGAAATTTCGACTGGATTTAAAGGGATCGTTGGGACTGATCTGCAAGGAAATTAACTCATTCGCCGCCAGCCTTTTTGGAAAAATTATCTTCTATAAATATATAAACATACAAATATATCAAATGAAAGAACACACCATCTGCTTTAAAAACAAACAATAAACAAACAAACAAACAAACAAAATGGGGAAAAAAACTTTCTGTCACGGTCCTGTCAGACATCTGTGCTAGATGTTGGTCTGAGTGCATCTGGCAGGACCGTGATAGTATTATGTTCTGTGTGGGGACATGTGGAATCACATTGTATGCGTGGTTTCCACATGTTCCCGGTGTCTTGTTGCTGTCATGATCTTGCCAGACCTTAGTATAGGTTCAGGTCTGTGTTAGAGAGCAAGATCATGGCAGCATTGTGTCTACGTGGGAACACGTGTGTTTCACATCATGTCTGTGTAACACGTGTTCCCAGTGTTTTGTGGCTGTCATAGTCTTGCCTGACCCTGGTTAGTATCCAGGCGGTATGTTAGAGGGCAAGACTATGGCAGCATTGTGTTTATGTGGGAATACGTGTGTTTTCACATCATGTATGTGTAACACGTGTTCCCAGTGTCTTGTCACTTTTACCCTACTCCCTTATGTACTCGTGTCTTACGTGATTAATGATGTTCACCTGTTCCCCATTGATGTGCTGTCTATATAATGCCCTCTCGTCCTCTGTTGTGTGCGCGATCATTGTTGTATTCCTGTGTGATGCTTCCCGTTAGCTGTTCCAGTTTTGTGTTTCATCACAGTGTTTTTGTTCCTTTCTGTTTTTACCCCCTCGTGGGTGTTTCAGTTATTTATTTAAATAAATCATAGTTTATTCTTGTATTTGAGTCTGCGTTTGGGTTCTCTTTTAGTTTTCCTTTTTTTGGTGTTAACACACCGTGACACTTTCATTATATATTTACTTTTTCAACTTAATTTAACCACTGAAATATGGATATTTCTCTTCAAAAATACAACATTTTGAGCAAAAAACTTAAAAATTGCGTTTTTGTAAAGGAATTTATGTTAGAGATCAGACTCAGAATGACTATCAAACATAAAGGCAGTTAAAATAAATCATCAAATCTTTTTTACTTCCGTTTTTGATAAATTCGGTATTACACTTTCACTTTGAAATTCGTCCAGAAAGGCATGTTTATCAGTTAAATATTAACTCATAATTGACGAGATAACTCGTCAATGGCGGCGAAAGAGTTAAACATGTAAATGCACGAGTCATAGCCTTTTCTCAATCGAATATAAAACAATACCTTTATGCACATGCTTGCACTAGAATTGTGCTTATGTTTGTGTCTTATTTACATGATACTCAACACAAAACCATGCAATAGCAAGGCACTAGCAACACTGTACATTCTGTAGGTTCACTCTTTCAAAATTTTTATAAAGCAACAAAATATTGTCATATAATTCGAAAATTGTTTACACTGCACATATCTGAACACTTAAAAAAAAAAACTTTCTCCAACCCAACTTAGACTTTCATCCATAGATAAAACATGAGCTTAGCGATAGGCGCTATGCACAGTTTTGCCAAGTCCGAGGGTTTGCAACAGATCACAGCTACTTTAAAACTGTTTCTGCAATTTTTTTTAATTAGCTGTTGGTATTTGGTCTGTAAATGGCCATTGGAATGGTTTGGGGCTTGTTTTGATTGGTCATTGGAATGGTTTTGTTATATAGATCTGACCCTGATCTGAAATGCATAGTTTGAGTAACAGAAATAAAACATTTTAAAGGAAAATAATTGCAGTTAATACTTAAGTGACATTTTGATACAAAATATGGTAGCAAATTATAACATAGACATTTTTTTATCAAGTTTAGAAAAGTTAAGGCTGCCAAGCACCAGTTTTGAACTTAAAATAGTTTAAAACCAGTTTGTTTAGATATTTAGTTATTTAGATATACTATGGCTATTTTGGTTTCTTTATTTATTATGCTGAAATTATTTATCTGTGGTTTTATCAAAAAAAATTACAAAATATAAATGGTGACATATTGCCACCAGCACTCAATGGCCTTACATGTCCTCAGCTGTTTACATTTCTTTGTAGCAGTCTGTATTTATTTCGGAATTGGCTCAAAACGCCCTGATGTGCATGGGAAGTAATTGTGTTTGTGTGTGTGCGCGTGTGCGTGCATGTGTGTTTAAGCCCATTGATTTAAGCACGTCTGATTAAGCCTCATCAAGCACATCAACAAAATGAGAGCGAAACACAACAGCATTATATAATCAAGTGTTGCGCGATTTGACTTATCCATTAATCAAGACAGCATTGCTAAGCACAAGTTTAAATCAAGATTGTTTTCTTTATCGAATCTGTCGTGCATCCTTATCTTATTTTTTTTCCATACTTACACTGTTCTGCAACAACATAACAGTTAAATTTCACCAAACGATTTTCCGCACCAAGACTCTCAGCCTACAGAGAGACCCAAAAAAAATACAGCTTTAACTAATGATTTACTAAACATTTTACAATTTACTGACGGAAAAAATTAATGCTTATTCAAGTGGTTACGGAAATTGCGACTGACTTTATTGCATATGCATTACTAGGAGTTTCTCTATCAGACACAAATAAAACGCAAACATTAGTAAATTGTGTTGCATGAATCATTTAAATATTCTCCTCCCATAAATGTTGCATCTGAAAGGGAAACTCCTAGAAATGCATATGCAATAAGGTCAGTTGCATAAATAACTAGACCACACCTTTTAAGTTATTTAACGCCAAAATTATGTATTACAAAATTATGCCAACTGTGGCTCTGAGACTGAGCCTTTCACAGTGGAAACAGGAGTTAAACAGGGATGTGTTATTGCACCCACCCTGTTTGCCATCTTTATTGCCGCCATACTCCACCTCATGGGTGAGGAGCTGCCACAGGGGATTCCAATCGTGTATAGAACTGACGGCAGACTCTTTAACCTTAATAGGTTCAAGGCCAAGAGTAAAATCATCCACACCACCGTTACAGAGCTTCAGTACGCAGATGATAACGTCATTGCTGCACACTCCGCAAAAGACCTTCAGGGCATTCTGAATGCTTTTGCCAAGGCGTACAGAGCCCTGGGCCTAAAACTAAACATCAAGAAGACCCAGGTCCTATATCAACCTCCACCCAACCAGTCAGCAACCCAGCCAACCATAAAAGTGAATAACACCACACTTGAAAACGTGGACCACTTCCCTTACCTCGGCAGCTTTCTTTCCACAAAAGCTGACATAGACTCTGAGGTTAACCACCGGGTGAGTTGTGCCAGTGGAGCCTATGCCAGGCTCAGGAAAAGAGTCTTCGAAGACAGAGACCTATCTGTCCAAACAAAACTACTGGTCTACAGAGCTGTTGTCCTCCCCACCCTGCTGTATGGAGCAGAGTCGTGGACCACATACAGCAGGCACCTGAGAGCCATGGAACAATACCATCAACGATCCTTGCGAAAGATTCTGAGGATCAGTTGGGAGGACAGAGGCACCAACATCAGCGTCCTGGACGAAGCAAACATGACCAGCATCACCACCACATCAACAACGCAGTACCAATTACGATAGACAGGCAATGTCATTCGCATGCCCAATACACGTCTTCCTAAACAAATTTTGTATTCTCAGCTAAAAGAAGGTAGTCGAGCAACAGGGGGGCCGAAGAAACGTTTTAAGGACAACATCAAGGCCATTCTGAAGAAATTCAACATTACATCGAGCAACTGGGAAAACATTGCACTAGATAAAAGCTCCTGGAAAAACTCCTTGCAGGATGGTGCAGTACATCATGAAACAGAACTTCGTCATGCCGCAGAGACAAAGCGACAGCTTCGTAAGGAGAAAGAAGAAAAGACTCAACCACCATTAAAAATCACTACCTACCCCTGCCCACACTGCACCAAAGTATGCAGATCCCGCATTGGCCTTTATAGCCATCTGAAGAACCACAAGTAGACCCAAAAGAGAGGACAGTCATACTCGATTCGAGTGACCGTCGATGATGATGATGATCCACTGCGCATGTTTAGGAAATCCTAAAGTCGTTATTTAATGCCAAAATTATGTAGTAGATAATCTGGCCATATATGTTTGGGGCTAGATGTCACCTCGATTTAGTTTTCGATTTAAACACATATTTTGACGTGCCTATGGTCTATGTAAGGGATAATGTAGAGGCAGCCGGTAGTTGTCGGGAAATAAGCCCCGACAGTGTGATCAGGACCCGACGTGAAGCAGAGGGTCTTGTATCACACTGAAGGGGCTTATTTCGCGATAACTACAGGCTGCCTCTACATGATCCCGCTTATTACACGGCTACTTGCCACATAAGAAAAAAAAACTGGACATGAATATGAATTTGAAACATTTTATTGGCATATTTGTTTTAAATTAACATTTTTATCCTTCCGCGAAACTTTACACAGATGCATAAAATGATCGTAATACCTTATTAAGATCCTCTGCTTCATACTTGTCTGTCTCCATTTTTTTTCTGTTTTGCCAGTCTTTGAGAAGTTTTAATGCCCATTCTGTTTTTTTTTTGGTGTTGGCTTTGTAGCTGTCACGCTCTATTTTGTCAAATTCAGTCTCAGTAAGCTCTGTGTCTTGTCGTTGTTCGTTCTTCTATCCACTGTTTAAATGTTTTGTTTTTTTCCGTACATGTTAAAATTAATGTCAAAATTGTCCATTCTTAATTGTGGTTGTCCAGTGTTTGTCACAAGATGGCGCCAAACAGTAATCTTTGTTGGCGCTGAGGTATTTTAAACATACAAGTAGTACCGGCTATGCGTTATTACTTTGGAGCTGTTATTATTTGAAAACAACGAACCTGCAAATGTCTCAACTGACCAATCAGAATCAAGCATTCCAGAGAGCTGTGTAATAAGACTACCTAAAACCTACTGAATATATCCACTGTTATTCCACAGAGAAAAGATACAATTTAATAAAATGATATGATTTTCAAAAATCATTAAATTGGTTATATAAAAATTTCAAATCATTGTTCTGTTCAACATATATTATGATAAATAAATTGTATTAATTCATTGCCCCCCATTTTGACATTTAAAAATGTTCTTGAGAACAGTACTTTTCAGTTAAATCCTGGCATTATTGGCCTTTGACAAATACCAGTGTGTTATTACAATGTTCTTCTTGAATCTTTGAACTATACCTAAATCATAAACAGTAGCCCTTTCAACATTTTCACAGTGTAAAAACACAATCTCCCATATTGTCTCGATGGAATACCAGTGGTACCTTTATTCACCCCATATTAAAGACTCTGGGTTTAAATTATATATGCATACACAATTTTGAGTAAACTCAGGCTGAAACATAGTTTCATTAACACATCATATTTGGCAGACACATTTGAAAGTCACAATTAGCAAGACGTCTTTTGATACTCTATAAATGTTTTATCAGTCTCTTTGGAGAATTACCTGCAGTTAATTGAGATTCCACAGAGGTAAGATGATATTTAACATAATGTGTTATCGAGCATACTGTATAAACGTGCCTTGGGGCAAATTACATTAAGTGTCCCATTATGGTTACATCCATTATTTTGACCTAAAAAAAACTACTCACTTACAGTTTTATTTAAATCTCACATCTCCAATAATGTTATCCAAATGTGGACTAGATTGTCTTATGTAATGCTTTTGTTAACAGTTATTATGGCTAAAAGCATTTTTAAGAAATTTAGACACCAAATGCCATAAATCAGCTGGATAAACATGTAGGTGCACTCAAAAAAATGATCCAAGCCCTTCTTAGAAATGACACATTAAAATTGTGTTCAATAAATGTAAAATACCTCATTAAGAGCAATAAGTATATAAATTTAATTAGTATAACACAAAATAAATATGTACTATAATTTATTGATTTCTTTTTAATTGCGTTAACACAATTAGTTTGAGTTTGGGATCTGGAAAAAGAATTTCCCAGCATGCTTTGCATGCAACTGCTTTTGGAGATTATTTTTATTAATTAAGTGTTATTTTATGCATTTTTAGGTAAAGAGAAAGACTTAATAGTGTTTAATGTCCGTTTATCTTATTGATTTAGAAGCGTTTGTGTTATATTTTTTCAAATTGTTTGGTTACCATCGTGCTGAAGAGTGGCGCTTGTGGTTAGGTTGTGGATGTGACGTAGTTCTCTCAATGAGCACTGACTGTGTTAATGCCTGTTTGGAGATCAGTCTCTTCTCACATGCTCATCCAAAGTATCATATGTTATTATTATTAGCATGCTAACATGTGCTTATGCTAATTAGTATGATTTAAAAACGTTTTATAAAAAATAACAGAATTGAGTTCTTCAGACTACACTACATTGAGTTATTCAAACTATGCTAAATTGAGTTATTCAGACTACACTAAATTGAGTTGAGGCAACTAATTGAGTATTGCCATTTACTTTAAATTGAGTTGGACCAACTCAATATATTTTTATTGTGTAAAGCAGTTTTTTATGAGTTAGGGGTACACATTCATATTGGATGGAAATCCTGCGCACAATTTTATTGAGTTAATCCAATGAATCATTTTTTTTTAGTGTGGGACTGGTACATCTGTACTTCATCTTCATAGCACATCTGCATCATTTACGGTCACTAGAATGTAAATGCTCTGTGTGTCTATGCAAATATCTGCCAATTTCCAAGAAGCCTTTCAATTCATCCGTGACATACAGTACAGAAACCTGATAATTGTTGTAAATGGTATTACAGACATTACCTTAATGGCATATTCCTCTTGTTCAGGTACCTTCGGTTTTTTCTCCTACAGTATTCATCGGAATTTCGCACAATTAACACAATGTCCATTTTCTGAAACTAACACTGGAATTAGATTTTTAGTAGTTATCTCAACAATACTGTCCTGATGAGTCAAAGTGGTTTTAGTGTATTTTACACAACTGCAATTTTCTGTTGTAATCAACAGCCATTCCCGTTATCTCGTATAATACCTAGTTTTGGCTCATTCTCTTATCTTTGTCTTGGCTATGGACGATGTTCCAAAAAAAAAGACAGCACTGGCAATTTATATTGTAATTGATTGATCTGCAAATTACATGGGTGGATAAATATGCTGAATATCGAACTGGCAGATGACTTGGAAACCATTCACAGCAGACAGGCTTCTCTTTCATTCCATCTAAAAAAGGATGAAATTTCTTTTTAGCAGTTTTTGCTTTTTTACAGGGTCATTGAAAGAATGCTGATTAATAATGCTATGCTATTGTGGTCTGTTTGAAAGGTTATTAAAATGTTTACCTCCCGGGTATATTATCTTCCCTCAAATTATTGCTCCAATTAAAAACCTTGTATAACATAAAACATTGATGAAGTTGAAGAACGTGTCAATACAGTGGGGTTGAAAAGGTTTTCGCTCAATGCCTGCTTGGTCAGCAAGATTGCAGATTTACCTTCATGCTAGCTTGCGCTGTCTCGAGTAAACTTCTTGTCATCCCTGCTTTGCTGTAAGTTCCCAAACTCCCTTTTAGCGATAAAAAATCCACAGGTTGTGAATCAGGAACACCAAAATATCTTTTTCCAGACTTTTTGCCGACTGTGCCGGCACATTTGCTTAAATGAGGCTCAGCGGAGTATGTCAACGGGTGCCACGGGTGTACAGAAACTGTCATGTGAGACAGGTAGTGATAAACGAGATGTGCAAACATCTATTTGTGGTCTGTAATTTTAACTTTGTGGTGGACTGAAAAAATAAATGAATGTATGGGAATGCACAACGACGCTCTCACTTGTAAGATGTCACAGCAGTAGGCAGCGCAAATATAACGCATGCCTATAATCCCTCCCACTCCGAAGTGTACCAAACCATGGGGTACTATGCAATGAAAAAGCGCCATTGTAACTATTAGTTGGCCAAGTGTTAAAGAAATAGATGGGTCATGGCCTGATGGTCATAAACTTGGGCTTGTAACCTGTAGGTCACAGTTTGATTCTCCAATCTGGCAGGTTACGAATAACCCTTGAGCAAGACACCTTATCCAGAATTGCTCCCTGTGCGCTTCAGTGATAGCTACCCACGTTCACAAATTGCAGTGTGTGTTCACTACTCACTGGGATGGGTTAAATGCAGAGGTCACATTTAGCGTAAGGGCTATCATACTTGACAATCACATGACTTTTACTAGAACAAACTAGTGAGTTTAGGTAGGGAGCAGAGCCAGTGGTTGGCCTGTGAGGAAACATTAGGGCCTTGAATTTAATACGAGCAGCTATTGGCAGCCAGTGCAGACTGATAAAGAGAAGTGTGATGTGCGCTGTTTTTGGCTTGTTAACGACCTCGCTGCTGCATTCTGGATTATTTGCAGGTCTGACAGTGCATGCTGAAAGCCTGTCCAGGAGAAAATACATACTGTATGTCTTCGGAAGCAAAGTGATACATTTGTAAGAGAAAACAATAACTAATTTGAGCTTATTTAGCAAACAATATATACAATGATATGTCATTGTAAATATACAAATCAGCATGCATGATGAATTCAAATGTGGCGTAACATCAGTAACACAAATGGCCCCATATTAATGATCAAAGAGGGGGGAAATGGTCTATGCACCTGGTGCATGGTCTTAAAGGGTTGTTCCTATATATTCTTTTAATGTGTAATGGGTGTGTTTTGGGCATTACGTGCAATAGACCAATCATCTCCCATCCCCTTTAAAAGCCAGTTGGCAGATTCCTTATTTACATGGCGGAGTTTGTAAGCGGAAAAATGTAAAAAAAAGTGCTCTGTGTTTATTTACTGAAATAGTTAAAAAAGTTTACAAATATGCAAATATAAACATTTGCATGAAGTAAAAATAGTTTATTTGTTACAAACAGGAGATAAAAAATGTACAAAAATGTGGAGAGCTGTTTCAGCACTGGGAAAGCGCTGTGAGTGTTTTATGAGATATTATGTTTCTCATCTCGCCATATCCAGAGGCACAGAGTCATATTAAACAATAAATACGAGGGGTGGCATTTAAAAAAATCTAAATAAATGCAATATTAGCAGTTTTTAAAAGCAGCCTACTTACCAGGCTACAGGTGAAGCAGCTTTTCTGCCAGCTGATATCTGATCTCAGTCCGGTAAACTGTCCTTTTTTATATAATTTTATATTTATTATTTAATACAATTATTGGAATGAATATTGTCTATATACTGTGTAAATTTTACTGCAAAAATAGTGAATACTGTATGTGAAATATAAGCACAAGTGAAGGTTTAAATCCCACTGTATTTACATGTTTTTGTCCCTGTGAAAACTCAGGCTTACCATTGTGTATTCTGATTTAGTTGTCGTTGAATCACTGGACCCCCTGAAGCTAGGAACATTTTAAGGCACGGAAAACTAATGTCACTACAAATCATGAGAAAGACACCTGACTGTTTAAAAAAGAGGACTTAATGAAATACAACTCAGTTGTTGTGACTCGTCCAATTCAAGTTGAACCATCCAATTACAGAAGTCATTGGAGACCCGCAGGCACTATGTTTTGTGTCCAGTACCACACAGAGCTCATCATACTTGACTTTTCCTCTTTCTGTTAGCATTTTCACGAGCCTGGCATTTTATTAACCAACCAAATTAAATTTCCATTTATTTACAACAAAAGAAAACTAATAAGTGGAATTTGCCCGTGAACCTCGAGACTTATTTCTTCTCAGAAATGCATCGCAGACGAGAAAAGAAAATTCAATGGCTTGCTCTCGTCTCCATAAAAATTGGAAGCAATAGCTTTGTAATGAGCCAGGAAAGAAACGCACTCAAGGACCTAAAAGTTATTCGATTTTCACGGCACATAATGAACCTGAATTAAAAGTAATAGAATGACCTCCTTTTTTTAAGATAATGACACACTCAGGGAAGCTTAAAAGGTGGAGAGGAAACTCTGAGGTGAAACTAAAATGAAAGCAACAAAGAATTAAATCGGTGAAAAACCAAAATCAAGAGTAGTCAAATATGTTATTACTGTAATTATCTTACTTGGCAACATCATTGTGAGTGATAATCACTGTTATATACAGTATTACATAATTGCATTACAAATTGCATATGTTGTTATTTGTAAATATACAGTACTTTACTCTTTCCCCGCTGTTGACAAATAATTTTGTCAATCTGCAATACCGCTATTATCCACCAGGTATTATCCACTCTTCCGCAACTTATAAAACCCGGAAGTATCACCCTAGGGCAAAGAGTTGGATGTCCGTCTAAGTTTTGAAGATCACTTTGAATCTGATTTATATCAAAAGTATTTAAAAAAAATCGAATTATCTCAGCTTTTTGGTCAAAATTTGGTGTTTTCAAAGAAACCTACCCATATGAGAGGTGATAAAAAGAGAACGTAGGATGAAGGTTGGAATGAAGGTAGGATGAAACTTTTTTTACTTTAAAGCAAAGGGCATGTTCTTTCATTTGATATACTGTATGTTTATATATTTAAAGAAGAGCATTTTCTGGCAGGCATTCAACTTTGGTGAAAATCATGAAAAATGTTGGCGCTGGCTGGCAACTTTTTTTAAAATGCTGGCGGTGAAAGAGATAAATGCAAATGAGCTACAGCTCCTCTCTCCCTTATTAACAGACAGTGAGCGGTTTTGGTTAAAAATAGATCTGATTCATGTGAATACAGTCTGAGACAATAGTATCCTTAGATGCATTAGCGCTACAACGTACTAACAAAAACATTTAGAAAAGCTTTTGGGTAAAATTAACTGTGGCCCTGGGCGGGGCTTTATCGATGTGATGTCACATTAACAAGAGAATAGAAAAGCATGTCTTATGAGACTACTTTGGTTTAATAAGGAATTAAAAAAGAAGGAGAGGGTGGATTGTTTTTATTGTAGGGTTGTTGTGTTCACACACTGCTAACACACATTTATCCCCAAACCCCTTGTAAAATTGGATTCTGCAAAATATGGGACCTTTAAGAATCAATAAGTTGTAATGACTCATTTTTAATATAAACTACTCCAACTAATAATATATTCCCATGTGTTGTCTTAAAGTTTGTCTTCATTGGAATAAAGGGGTCTAAATAAACCATCAGATAAGTAGGACGTCACATACTTTTTTTCCGTATAGAGTGAAACGTCTGCAACTTTATTTTCCTTATGGTTATATACATGCTGAAATCCAGACTAACAAAAAAGGCAGGTTTGATACAAAGAAGTGATGCATACATAGCGATCCAAGTGCATTGTCTAAAGTGCACAATCTGAACGGGCATGTCCGATTTCACTTTTGCTAATTTAACGACTGGAAAAATAGTTTATGCGCCAAGTGCACAGCCTAAAAGGGTTGTTCATATTTTCGTAATGGGAGTGTTTTGGGAGAGTCTAATTTCTCATCCCCTTTAAAAGCCTGTTGCACCTGGTGCCATGCCAATTTCCTATTTTGAAAGTGAAATTTATAAACTGAAAAACTAAGCGGAGGAAGAAGACCACCAGTTTAAGAATTATGTTTCAAAATCGTGTTGTTTCATTTTTATTGAAATTGGAATTTTTTCTTTTAAAACCTTTAAAAGGCATTTTCTTTCAGTCATAGAAGTGAAATAGCAGGCTTTTAATTGCTGTAAATGTAGTGATATCCTACAAAATAATTGTAATCTCATAAATTAATTAGCAAATATGCACGAAAAGGTTTGTACTCTTTATTATAAAAACGTTATTTGTAACAAACAAGAGATAACGAATTAACAAACGTGCGGAGAGCTGTTTCAGCACTCGGACAGCGCCATGGGCTTTTTTATAAAGCATTTATTTAAAAATGTTTCTTATCTTACCATATGCACAGGCACAAAGTCATCATATACAATACATCTGTTGGGTAACATTTAAAAACAGATGCATTTGTTTAAAGCAAAGCATTTATTTACTTACCAGGTTGCAGGTGAAGCAGCTCTTTACGCCTTCTAACGTCTCATAATCGGTCCTCATTTATGTCCAAGAGACTCAATAATAATCTTTTACATTCAATCCTTTAATCTTTCATATTTAAAAGCGTGTTTGTGCTGCTGCGGATCCATCTATGTGATAAGCAAACCCGCATTGTCATCCCGTTTATAGGCACATATTACTAACGCGCTCTTTAAATAACAAAAAAACATATTGCACCATTGAGGTTAGACTTTAGACCAGGTTTTTGTTGGTCAATGGCGTCATCTATTTTAGTTGCCTCAAAATAGCAATGTGCCAACAATGCGCCTGAACACACCTCATTTTCAGACCAGAACGCCCATGGGCGCAAAATTGGGTGAAAATGCATTGGCTATTTAAACAACGTGGCACTAAACGTGAAAATGATAATTGCGTTGGGTTGCATTTAGCAAAAGACACTTCCTTGTGCATTGCGCCGGGTTTCTGATAGAGCCCTATGTCTCCACATTACTCTTAACCCTAGAAATCACTAACTCTAAGAAGATTCTGATAAATAGTCTGATAAAAAGTACTAAATAGTACCAATCCCAGTAGCCTTGATCAGAATTAATAATGTTTTAAATGTGATATCAATGTACACTCTTTAAAATAGATGTGCTACAAAAGTTTCTTGTTCTCCAAAGAATTATTTAGTCAAATGTTTTTTAAAAAGCTTTCTTTTATTACCTCTTGTATTGGTTAAGTGATTATTTATTTCTTTAAATGCTTATCTCTGGTTAAGAGAACAGTGAGAGAAGGTTCAAGAAGGAACCTCATTTGTGCCTCTCTATGATGAGAGCTGGAGGTGCAGCTCACTCTCAATCACAAACACCTGGAGAGAATGCAGCAACGGGCAGTCAATAAAGTAAGAAAGGTGTGATATGCAGTCTCACAGGCGAATTGATGACCACCTACAGTATGCTTCTCAATTCTGGATGATCTGCAGTTTTTTGTTTATTTGTTTTTGTATGGACTGAAAGTTTATTTTGAAGAACATTGCAGCAGTCTGGTCTGGGATTTACATATGGATAAAAAGACTACAGCATGCTCAGATCTGAATTTTGTGATTTTTGCACAATACAGATCTGCATGACAGAGCTGTCTTTGCAATGAATTTCAGCCAAATGTCAAACAAAATCTTTGGCAGTCCTGTATGGCGTTATTGTTTGACAAGCACAGCATGAATGGAGAAGAACAGTACTGCTGTACTGATGGAGGGTTGGAAATTCTGCTATATACTGTATGCTGATACAGTATGTGACAAATGCATGACTAGGGCTGTGATGGTTGGCATAACCACCGCACCACCATGGTGGTGCAGCGTCATCGGGGTGGTGAAGGGCGACGTGCGGTTTTGTGCAATCTCGCCCATGTCTTCAAGTTTGTGTGATCGCAAATGGCCAGCAGACTACGAGTTAGAGTGCTATTTGCAAGGGGGCGGAACAACAAGGCAATATTCTCTCTTGGTCAAGGTTGCGAAAAAGTATCAATCTGTGGTACCAATACATCAGAACGTGTTTTTAGCATGGCTAACCCCATTAAGATTCCTCACTTGAATTATGTGTTGTTTTATGAATGGAAGTGCTACAAAAAAACATGCACATAGGTGTCGCCCCATGGGTGCTATGGGGCTCAGCCAGGGTCGTTTGAAGCAAAATGGACGTGGAGCCCCCACACACGCAAAGCCTACAGGAACCACAGCATAGCTATACAGTTTAAGTTCACCCTCACTTTATATAAATAAAAAAGATTTGTAGTACAAATACTGCTGTTGCATATACTGTGCATAAATAAAAAAATGTTTACAGAATGCATCACTGAGTGTCTGACACTTAAATCTGACAGGAACTACTGAACATTCAGAAATGTCCATGGGCAAAAGTGACTGGTATTCACACAGTTTGGTAGGAATTCAATAGTGATTTGCATTGGGGTTTTTTCTAACAATATGACAGCAAACACTATCAGTTTAAACTCTGGGCTGTGCATGATATCAGCTATAGTTTTACAGCTTGTGGTACCTTGTGCTATAGAGGAAACATCAGCACTGAGAAGTGATGCATCTGTTGTTGTTGAGGATGAAGTTGATGGTGTAGCTGGGAAAATAATTGGAAAAAAAACCTCTGAAATTACATGTGAAGTACGTTTTACCATTTAACTGTTAGCATATTGAAAGAGGTCACTATAAACAGCTCAGCTCAGTGAGAGAAATTCACTCTACCTTTATCAGTAAAGGTATCCTTAGGAAGAGCATGAGGGCTGAGAATTAAGCAAAGCACCTTGAGGGAGAAAGAAAAGATGGAAACACTTTATATTAACAATCATTCCCCCCTAGAAATTTTACGTTTCCATAACGTTCTCAGAACGACCCCGCTGGTGTTAAGGACGTTGCCCAGTAAAGTTCCCAGAACGTTATGAGATGGACGTGTTGTGGAGTTCCCTAAAGGGTTGGAGGACGTTATTTGGCAGACCTCCACAGAACATTCAGGACGTCCCGGGAATGTTAAGAGAACCATATTTTAGGTACACTTTACGTTCCCATAATGTTCTTAAAACAACCCCGCTGGTGTTAAGAACGTTGCCCAGTAAAGTTCCCAGAACATTTTGAGACGGACGTGTTGTGGAGTTCCCTAAAGGGTTGGAGGACGTTATTTGGCAGACCTCCACAGAACATTCAGGATGTCCCGGGAATGTTAAGAGAACCATATTTTAGGTACACTTTACGTTCCCATAATGTTCTTAAAACAACCCCGCTGGTGTTAAGAACGTTGTCTAGTAAAGTTCCCAGAACGTTATGAGACGGACGTGTTGTGGAGTTCCCTAAAGGGTTGGAGGACGTTATTTGGCAGACCTCCACAGAACATTCAGGACGTCCTGAGAATGTTAAGAGAACCATATTTTAGGTAGAAATTTCACGTTCCCATAACGTTCTCTAAACGACCCCGCTGGTGTTAAGGACGTTGTCTAGTAACATTTCCAGAACGTTATGAGACGGACGTGTTGTGGAGTTATTTAAAGGGCTAAAGGACGTTATTTGGCAGACCTCCACAGAACATTCAGGATGTCCCGGGAATGTTAAGGGGACCATATTTTATGTAGACTTTACGTTCCCAGAACGCTCTCAGAATGACCCTGCTAGTGTTAAGGACGTTGCCTAGTAAAGTTCCTAAAACGTTCTGAGACGGACGTGTTGTGGAGTTCCCTAAAGGGTTGGAGGACGTTATTTGGCAGACCTTCATGGAGCATTCAGGACATTCTGGAAATGTTAAGGGGACCATATTTCATGTAAACTTTACGTTCACAAAACGCTCTCAGAACGACCCTGCTGGTGTTAAGGACATTGCCTAGTAAAGTTCCCAGAACGTTTTGAGACTCACCCACAACTTATCCAGAAGCCCCAAAAATAGCCATAACTCAAACAATATATAATTATACTGTGAAATTGATATGGTTGGTGTGGTGGAGGATAAAGGAGGAGATAGAGATGATGAATCCAAAATGATAATCTTTAATTAATATTAAACAAGGCACATGGCAACTGGTAAACAGCAAAACTCACAACACACCACTATAAACAAGAACTGACCTAGACAAAGGGAACAGCAGGGTATTTAGACAATTGAGTGATGAGGGGGATGACTGTCAGGTGAGGATAATAACAAACAGAGTTCAGGTGAGAGAGTGAAGAGGATTATGGGAAATGAAGTCCAAATAAGTGATGAACGGTGAAACATGGAGAAACAAGCTTTAACAAACTGGGACTGTGACAGAAATGAAAAACACAGAAAATAATCGAACTGGAATTACAGGAAAAATAAATAGAATGTCAAAATCTGGCAAATAAACAGAATGACAATAAAAAAGCTACAAATAAATTGCCAAAAAATACAAGAATAACATAAAAGCTAACAAAAACCCACATTAATTAAATTGTTTAAAACAATAAAGATGCAATTAAAACAAAACATTTAAAGGTTGAAGTGCATAAAATGTAATGACAGAATCCAATATAAAACAACTGGTTAAATAAAATAAAAAGATAACCCACGAAATATAAAATTTATGTTTACAGCTGTGTAAATGTGTATTAGATATACAAATGTAAAAAATAACACCATGCAATAAGGTCACAAGCTTGATAAACATCAACCTTAAGGAACTTCAATCTCCAGGTCTGGAGCCTGCCGAATAAGAGCATACAAATACAAATCCAGTTAAAAAATAAATTTACATAAAATGCATAAGTAAGGGCAAAAACACATAGTACAAAACATCACAAGTCCAAGAACTTTTTTTTAACGTTCAAATCGAGATGTGAAAAAATTTGTTGGAAGATTTCAGACTTCCAGATAGATTTTCAAATTACCAACTTAAAGAAAAAGCAATTACAAACTACAAAAATGTTAAGCTCCAAAACTTCTTGGTCAAGTATTTTTTATCACCTGCTTCATTATTTGCCATTATTCTTTACTACTTCAAACAATGCAAGCTTTTAAGCCAAAACACTTGTGCTTTTGTATCTAATACTAATATTAGGCAAATTAACCCATCCAAGAAATTAACCCAAACAAAACTTGACAAATTCAATACATTCAATATTGTAATTTAAATCAAATTGCACATTGCAAATAATGAACATGACTGTTAAGTTTTTAAGTAAAGTGTATTAAACTTACATAATTCTTTACCCAGATTGCAGGAAGATACTCTTCTTCAGGTTTGACGAAGTGTGGTACATGACTTCTGCAAACCAAACACAAACATGATTTCATTTTAATTGTAAAAAAGTAAAATAGGCGAGTAAGACAAACACAAATTTATGACTCTTAGGTATTAAATTCATTTACAAAAGCATTTTCAAAAAGATTTTTGGTTTTGTAAACAAAACATATGATCTTTGGTTGGCTTCTTTGTTGTCTGAGCATTAATTTATTTCTTTAACATCCTCTTTATGCATATTGTTTTGTAAGCATGCATGTTTATCGCTATACTTTAAATGGCAAATAAGAATATAATACTATCACTTACAGCCTAACATAGAAATAAAAAACATCACATAAAAGAATAGCAAATAAACAGAAAAAACATTCATGTAACTCGCTGTAGAACAACAAGTGAAATCTATGTAGGCTTAAAAAGAAAAGTATCTTAACTTACCTTACAGTATTACATAAAGACAAAACGAAGATCACACGTCGTCGTGTGTGGCAGTTTGTATTTCATGCGACTTCCGGGTCCTCTTGTAAGCTGTGGCATTATGGGAAAGGTAGTCCTTTTCATAAAGCGGATTGAACGCTGTTGCTGTTAACTGACTACTTTTTCCAAGATGCATTGCAATCTACATCATCATATTTGGAGAGTACAACATCATTCGTATTAGTAGCTGATGTACGATAGTGCAGACTGAATCACTCATTTATTTTTCTTCATTCTGAAATCATTTATTTATTACTTTGTTTGTATGGTCCACTGCACATTGACACATCCTTTGTATTAACTGCCTATAAAAATGAAATGTTCTAAGTGTAATTTCATATTTTGTCCTCCTAGTGATATCAGGAACATTATTAAATGACCAACAGAGGACCATGTGGGAACATTCTATTAATGTTCACAATGTCCTCTTTGTAATGTTGCCATGTGACCACAGAATAACCAATATGGGACGTCCCCCTAAAGTCATATCAGGAACGTTTTTATCTTACCAAAATAATACCATGTGGGAATGTTCTGTTAATGTTTTAAATGTCCTTTCTGTAACGTTCTTATTTGACCACAGCATAACCAATATGGAACGTCCCGCTACAGTCATATCAGGAACGTTATGATATGACCAAATTAATACCATGTGGGAATGTTCTGTTAATGTTCCAAATGTCCTTTCTAAAACGTTCTTATGTGACCACAGCATAACCAATATGGAACGTCCCGCTACAGTCATATCAGGAACGTTATGATATGACCAAAGTAATACCATGTGGGAATGTTCTGTTAATGTTCCAAATGTCCTTTCTGAAACGTTCTTATGTGACCACAGCATAACCAATATGGCACGTCCCGCTACAGTCATATCAGGAACGTTATGATATGACCAAAATAGTACCATGTGGGAATGTTCTGTTAATGTTCCAAATGTCCTCTCTGTAACGTTCTTATGTAACCACAGGATAACCAATAAGGAACGTCTTCCTACAGTCATATCAGGAACGTTGTTATCTGACCAAAATAGTACCATATGGAAATGTTCTGTTAATGTCTCAGGCATGGGCGTAGATTTAGGGTGGGACGCTAGGGACTTGTCCCTAGCAATATTCAGGGAAGACTGAATTGTCCCTAGCAATAATTTCGACCAAACAATTAATCTGTATTTATATATAACCACTAATGTCCTTCTTATTCTTGTGTTTTCTATTTTTTACTTATTATATTTTTTTCAGGAATCAATCATTTAAATGAGACTAGAAATCTTTTGCAATCCCGTTCTGTAAAAATGACGCTCTATGTGGTACACAAACGGTTAACAGCTTTCGTTCTCTGCAATGCCCGCCTCCGTAACTCACATCGCTATTATGATTGGCTTTGCATTTCTTTAGTCCCGCCTCTCAACTCACATTGCTAATATGATTGGATTAGCATTTCTTTAGTCCCGCCTCTCTAATCTTATTGCTAATATGATTGGATTAGCATTTCTTTAGTCCCGCCTCTCTAATCTTATTGCTAATATGATTGGATTAGCATTTCTTGAGTCCCGCCTCTCTAAATCACATCACTTTATGGTTTGTCTTTACTCGCTACGTGTGATAGGATGGTTTCACTTTGTACAACGCGTCAAAGTTCACTCAACAAGACACGCGTGATTATTCGGGCTACAGGTAAGTGAGGAAGAAAGTATTATTATACCCACTGTAACTGTTTCATTCACAAAATACGGAACAAGTTGTGTCACATAATGATTCAAGGACAGTGTTTTCACCAATACACGACAATCCCATGTTAACCTGAGGAGTTGCAAACTTTTGTCAACCTTTTATAAATGGGGTAGCAAGGTTATTTAGGGGGTCCCTAATCCATGAAAGAAAATAACCCCAACATGGTAAAAACATGAATTCATGTCATGATTGCTGAATACTTTACATTACTGCACTGTGGTCATTACTTGCACAGATGTAGACATAATGTAAGGTTGCATTTTAAACTTAAAATTATTTCTTTCACACTGATTAACTGTCTGTTAATGAAAAGAAGATTTAATGTGAACTACAGAAACGTTAATAAACGTTGTTCAGGAAACAGCATGATATACATACCAACTTCAACACTGGGATTTTTTTTGGCAAAATTAAATTAAGAATTAAATATTTATTGCATAGTCTTCATTGTTATAAAGTAAATATGGTTATATCTTACAATGTGATGTTCTTTTTTTTGACAAAGACTTAAACAGTTACTGTTTATTAGGCTCTAGGACATAACAAATTGTTTATTATAAATTTGGGATGGCCGGGGGTGGCGAGTCAGATGTTACTGAGTTAAGTGCATACTGAGTTGTCTGTTGTTTGTGTCAAGTAAACGGTGATAAACAGTTTTTGCAATGCAACCATTTTATTTATGTCCCCACCAATGCCAGAATCAAACCTACGCCCTTGGTCTCAGGCGTCCCCCTAAAGTCACATGAGGAACCTTGAACTGCAAGACTTTTATAACCAACAAAGGACGTTTTAGGAATGTACCTAATGTTCTCTAAAGGTTCAGGTCTTTTCACCCCCTTTAAAGAACTTTTAGGGAACGTTGCGAAAGGTCACGAGAACGTCACCTTCTACGTGGGATTGATAGATGGTTAATTGATAGTTAATTAATCTTTAGTTAATTGTCATTTAACTGTTAGCAAACAGTCGTTTTACTGTAAACAAACAATTAAATTATAACTAAATGTTTACTGATTATTAGTAGTGCTGTAAATTAACAGTTTATTGTTACACACATTATATCTATCATTATAATATATGTTTGTTAACCTTTAAGAAACCATTTTTAAAACATCTATAAACATTACATAGATATTAAACATTATCTGGACGGTAGGATGTTATAAAGTTGCAACAGATGACTGTAAAACCTTGTTAAATAGCTAATAAACAGTACGAGTACACTGTAAAAAAATTCCGTAGAAATTACAATGTTATTGCAGCTGGGTTGCCGGTAATTTACCGTAGATTTACATTTATGTTATTTACTGGCAAGAGTTTGTTCAAAGTTCAATCAATTTTAAATATTAACAAGTATTTATCTTTACAGAATAAAACTATACAATAACAGCCTCATGCAAAGCATTCTGGGAACCAGAAGTCATCACCAACCTTTTTCTGTTTTTTTGCTTCAGATTTTGTTTCCCAGAATGTTTAGCTTGATGCTGTTTTTTTAGTTTTACTCTATAAAGACAAAGACTTGTAAATGTTTAATGTTCATTTAACTTTGAACAAAATGTTGCCAGTTAAAAACATAAATTTAAATCTACGGTAAATTACCGGCAACCCAGCTGCAATTTCTACAGAATTTTTTTACAGTGTAGAACACCTGGGTGATTCTCACGAAATCCAGATTTAGAAGGTGTCAAGCATCAGAATTTTTAAAAAAGCCATTAAAGCCCATTTTTTTCCACATTTAAGATTAAGGTCTGAACTAACTATAACCATTATTTTTAGAGGATTTAAAAAATATTTTCTATATAATTATTTACATTTTTTAGATTATCATTATCAAAAATGATCATTACCGCAACATGATATTACATTAAATATATGCATTTACAAACTCATTTTTCAGTAATGGGAACTAAAAAGTTGTCTAGGTACTATGACAAACAAAATTTCAACTTTTATCTGGAGAGAAAAAATAAGAACTGCTTACCTGGTAGCCATCTTGAGTGTCACAGTAAATTATGTCCCTTCCAACTATTTTTTTTAAATGTTAGTTCCTTGAGGGATTGAAAATTGGTCTTGGACACATTTATATTCATTATTATTGTCTCTACATTTACCAATGATCACCAAATACCACATGTTTCTTTACTATAAATTTTTAACATGCACTGAAGCTTTTTATTTTTTTGATTTTTTAATTATAAATATTTCCATGTCAAAAAACCAAAACCCGGTCATGGACACGTTGCAGTACCTCATAAGTCTAATTTCGCGAGAATAACCCACGGGGGTTGTACTTCAAAATGTAACCGTGTAAAAACTGCCACACAGAATAAAGTAACTGTTCAAGATCCATTGTTAACGTGTTTATATATGTTTATATATATATAAAAAGACTGTTTGCTAACAGTTCAGAAATGACAATTAACTAAAGATTAAATAATTAACAAATTACAATCTATTAAGTATGGTTATTATAAAGTTAGCATATTTTGATATTTAGAAGGAAGGGATGCAGCTGCTTTCAGAACTACCAATGCTTAAAAACAACCCAAACTAATGTTTGATGCACAAAATTTATCGTGTGGTTTCCCTTACCCCCTTTTGGTAAATAGATTATCACGGTGGAATAGTTAGTACAGCATGCTAAAGTATGCCACTTTCATCAAAACCTATTACAAAGCTATAATGTCATCAAATATGATAAACAGTGATTCTGAAACCGATCTGCATCTTCCTTATCCCATTAAAAAAACATAAACATATTTTTGCCAGCCTGCCTGCTGCAAAAATACACCATTTGTACAAGACAAGTAGAGATATTTTATCCAGTGTAATTTATCACTTACCACTATCTTGTTTTTTTCTTATCCTCCTCTCTTCTTTCTTTTCTGGCTTCCTGAAGCATAATTCCACTTCATGATAACTGCCGAGGAGGTTTTGTATTTTGCCGGCAGCAGAGATCACATGGTTGGCTGGCTGTTGTCAGCAACTACTGAGAGGGGGCCCCCTTGAGGGGGATCCCCATAACAGTGTCATTGCACTTTACTGCATTGAAGGGGCGGTCATACAGTTTGTTGTTGCATATTATTCTTAACCAGTCATTGTCTTGGGGCCCCAGGCCAGCTCGGGACCCCAAGCAATTGCTTGGTTTGCTTGCCTTGTAGCAATGATCCTGGGCTCAGCTCAAGCACCCACCGCAATGGCCAAGCATAATATTGTTCACTAACTGCACATTTGCTTTACATTTCGCCACGAGGAAAACGTGACTACGTTGCTACCTCCTTCTTTTCAAAGCACTTTATTGCTCCAGAGCATCTGACATTGTTAAATTCCATAAACATTGCTTGACGTTGTGACAATCACTAAATTAGCTTAAAATATTATTAGTCACAAATGTATTGTTTTGCTTCAATCTGGATAACTTTAATGATGAATTATGTGCTTTTGAAGCTTTTGCAGAGTCCTGCTGTATTCAGGAAGATAACACTAGGCCTGGCAAACTCGATTCCTTTTAAGGATCCGGGTTATTGTGAGTCACTCACTAAAGTGATCCGGGTTGTGTGAGTCACTTGAGTCAGTATTGCTAAATTGCCAAGGAAACTCAGTACAGACCCACTTGTAACCGGCTGATCCACGCGACTCGACATTCTCAGTGCCGGAAACATTGCAGACTTGCAGAGCATGGACATGAGACTCGCTCTACAGATCCACTACCCGGCTGATTCGCGTGGATCAGTCGGAGCAGGTTAGTGGATCTCAAAAGCAAATCCACAACAAAAGCCTTTCACTTCTGAAACATGCTTATAGGTTTTAGGTTTGGTGTGTATGGTCGACCATTTAAAAAATAAGCCTAATAATAACAATAGCATAATAATATAGAGAAAATATAGAAAAAAACTGTGTCCTGCTTATGTAGCCCCCAGAGCCGGAGAGATAGTTTGCGCAGATCAGCCGGTTACGGATCAGCCGGTTACGAGTTGAGAGATTCTCGAGTCAGAGCAGATTAGCATGGGTCTCGAGTCCGCATTGTTTCCGGCTCTGAGTGAGAATCTCGGGTCAGTTCGCGGCTCACGCGGATCCACAGGTCTCTCGAGTTTGCAATGTTTCCAGCTCTGAGTGATAATCTCAGGTCAGTTCTCGCGCATATCAGCCGGTTACGAGTGGATCTGTAGTGCGAGCGAAGTCTCATCAATAATGTTGAAAGAGGTTTGTGTGTGTGGTGGCGCTGTTTATGGTTTTACATTGAATTGTAGTAGGACTCAACTGATCCGGGTTAATGACACTAGAGACTCGCGACTCATGAGTTAATTTAAAGATCCGGGTTAAAGATCCGAGTGAGTCACGACTCAAACAGGTCTAGATAACACGATGACACTTTAATATAAACGGTTTGTTTTTTAGCTGAAGAAAGGAATTCATAAACATCTGGGATGGAATAAGGAGAAAATTATAAAAGATATCTTATATTTTAGGTATGTTAGAAACATGAATATTTCTGTTTATGGCAATTCGAGTTAAAGTTGTAGTTGTGTAAAGAAATGGTTCAAGTTATGTTAATCTTAGGACTTTTATGAAGCTTATTTAGCTTGGGCACATGTGTTTTTAGTACAGTTTTGCTCTTGACTTTATAGTCGGCCCATTAAATTACATTCACATGTTTATTATTTAAATGGATCTGCTCCTATTTTCAATTATTCTCAATCTGCGTCATAAAATATTTGGGAACATAAAAAACAACACCACAAAATTGCACCTCTTTAACATTACAGTTGTTTCTTGTAGACAAGAAAGGACATTAAAAAGAGAACAAATAAAATATTTGGCTTTTCAGATCGACTCATCTATTCTCCAATCCATCTTGTCTTCTGCAGGGTTACAGGAGGGCTGGAATTTATCCCAGCATCTCATGCCCTAGGCAGGAATCACCCTGGACAGATGGCCAGTCTATATCAGGGCTTGCTTCTCAGATTCTCCAGAAAAAGACCTTAGGTAATCTCAGATGTGTCCCCTTTGGTGTTATAGAACAGATTTAGATGTCAGGGAGTCTGGGTGTGCATGTTGGTGGTGATGCCTTGTGTGCGGGCATCGGTTTTAACCCTCATTTCTGGATACCACCCTTCTTAATCTCCCTATGACAGATTGTAAAATGAACATTTCTCATCAAAACAACTAAATTATCAGAGTCTATAACATAGATAAGCTATAACATAGTGCTTTAGCTCTGACATTTGCATTTTGTTTATAATTTTATCTGTCCATACATGCTCTACATCAGATATGATCAAAAATAAAATTCAGCTGTACAATATATTTGCTAGATAAAAAAGTCAAGTGACTAACTTGAAGAAAATAAAAGGAATTTACATAGCTGTATTTTTATGCCTCTCTTATTGTGCAGCCTCTTTCATTTTCGCATAATGCATTTATGTCAACTCAAATCAATATTACGTCAGAATAAATCCCTTCAGGCAGCTTTTTCCCAGCTTCATGTCCTGATCACTTTAATTTAATGACTAAATGACTGTAGATGTACCTAAGTACTTATTCACAGAATATGGCACTTCGGTTAATACTTATATTTCGGTTAAGCACTGTTAAGTAACTACATTAAATGGTATCATTACTGTACTTACCAGTGGTACATACTTGGTAGTTATTATGTAACAATACCAGATACATGCTTATAGTGTAGGTACACTGTAACTAACAAGATGCACTACTGTACTTACAGATGAATGTACAATACAGACAAGTGGTGGTTAATGACAGGTACTTATAGTGTACATATATGACAACTAATAACAAACACTACTGTACTTACAAATTGTATGTACAAGGTAAGTGTAGTACATGCCAGTGTATGTTAATGACCAGCATGTATAATGTATTTACAGTATAATGTAAACTAATGAGAAACACTACTGAACTTATAAATTGAATAAACTGTACATGGTAAGTGTGTAGTACTTACAGTCCAGTGTAAGTTAATGAAAGGCACTTATACATACTTGTACATATATATTAACATATATATCAAAAGTCTGTATCTTTGTCCTTTGTTGTAGTATTGAATACCGTATCCATTGACTACTGGATACATTTTCCAGTACGTCCATAGTAACTGCATGGAAACATGACTGTAAAATAAAGTGTTGCATTTTTTACAGTTATTACACAGGACCTACTATCTAAGATATAGCATAGTATACATACAGTATGCAACTGTGAGCTATATTAATTAGTCTGACCAAAATAAGATGCATTGTTGGCTTTAAGGGTACAGTAAATGACAAAGATACGGAGTACAAAATGGCACATCAGTAATGTGTGTTATTAGTTATCATATATGTACACTATAAGTACCTGTCATTAACCCACACATGCATGTAAGTACTAAATACTTATATTGTACATTCATTTGTAAGCACAGTAGTGTTTCTTGTTAGTTACAGTATACATATACTATAAGTATGTATCTGGTATTACCCAGTACTTATCTAGAGTTAAATAATAACTATGTACAGTAATATCACTAGTAAGTACAGTAATGATACCATTTAATTACCATGTATACTCAAAATTAAGTACCACACATTTGTCTGTAAGTACAACATATTTACCATATGTACAAGGTAAGTACATGTACTGTAATATAAAGTGCTACCAAAATGGTGATAATAAGAATAATATAAAAAAAAAAACATTTCTAAATCCAACATGTATTTCTTGTCAAATGTGCAGTTCAGATTACAGTATGCACAACATAGTACGGGTGGTTGTTGATAAGATGACACAAGAAAACACTAAACGTTCTGAACTAGCGCAAGCGTGTAAATTTCATCCAGATAAAAAGCAGTGAGACATGAAAGGATTTGAAACTTTTGAAGTGACTGCTGTGCAGAATGTCAGCGTTCTAGATAATGCATGTGACTTGAAAGTATCCATGTCATTTTATTCACCATTGCCCTTGAATGATCTGGCACAAAAAGTTCACTCAAATGAATCATTCAAAGACTTTTTGACATCAGCATTATGACACGAATTATCCTTTAATGTTTGCTCTACAACAGGGCACATCCACAACCAACAATGGTACTACTGCATATAATTATATATAATGTATATATATATACAGTTAATATGCAGGTACATAGACAATTATGGTGGTGTAGACTGTAATTGTGTTATCCATTCAGTTTTTAACAGTGTCGCACATAGCAGTGTGCCACATTGCAGAGACAATCTAAATACATCCTGTCATCCCTTTGTGAAACCTTCAGAAAGAAACGTATTACAAATATGTCATACAGTTCATCATGGGTGACAGAACGTGCATGCATCACTGCATTTACAATGTGCACAAGCTACAGTAACACTATTAGGTAAGATGTAATTGCCATCTATTCGTCAACATAGCATGTATAAATTAACATCCTCATTATATTTTTCATTAATAAATTATGTTTCTATTATGGTTTCTATCATAAAACCATATCAGTACTTAAAACTGAATAATGTTGAATATTGATGATAATTGAATATTCGTCAGTTTACATACTGTTTAAATATTAAATATATAAGATGTTATGTCATTCATTTTACTTTTGTTACTGATGCAATTTTCATTCATCTGATGTTAAGACATAAGTGAAAGAAATCCACAATTAAAATGTTAATGTGCATGCTTATTTGCACATCACTTTCAAATAAATAATGCATGAAATGCAGAACAAAATTGAGGTCATTCTACTATAGGTACATATTGGTACCAGACAGTGTTGTGCCTGACCAAGTTCATTGAATGAAAGCTCATGAACTCGTTCATATTTTGGGCGAACGTGAACTGAACGTACTGTATTACTGCTTGATGAACGTTACTGTGAACTCGTTCATTCTGGTGCTTGTGAACGGCACGCTCTCTCAGTTTAACGTCATTCATTAGGGTGCCAGATTTTTCTATAGAGTCTTCCAGGCAAAAACCCGGCAAAAAAAAAAACACACTGTAAACAGGCCTTAATGTGTAGCGGAAAAAACACCCAATCTGGCAACACCGCCACCAGTTAGTGTTTCACGGCTGCATGCCTCATCAAAACAACTTTGATCCCTGCCGCACCACTCACATAGTTGAACATTAAATAACATAATATTTGTCCTAAATCGTTAACGATTAACATAGGCGGGGCCGGCGTCAAGGGGGGGGGGCATTGCGGGCCGTGCCTCCCCAAACAGGTTGTTGTTCCCCCCTACAAAGTTTTTTATTAATTTAATATATATCAAGAATAATTAAAATAAATTAAACATTGAGGGCCCTATTTTAACGATCTGAAACGCAAGTGCGAAGCGCAATGCGCAAGTGGGCGGATCTTGGGCGCTGTTGCTATTTTTCCGGCGGGAGAAATAACTCTTGCGCCGGGTGCAAATCAATAAGGAGTTGGTCTGAAGTAGGTTCATTATTCATAGGTGTGGTTTGGGCGTAACGTCAAATAAACCAATCAGAACGCTTTCCAACATTCCCTTTAAACTTTACATTTTTTTAATTTTTTTATTTTAAATGTTGCTTTTATATTTTATGTTTGCACCTTGTAAAGCACCTTGAATCGCACCACTGCCGAAATGTTCTATATAAATAAAATTGCCTTGCCTTGCCTTAAACACAAGGGTGCAAGTTCCATGGCGGGTTGCTATTATTATGACGGATTTACCAGGCGCACGCCAGGAGCGGTTCACAGCCGAGGAGACCGACGTTCTTGTAAGAGCAGTCAACGACAGAGAAGTTGTTTTGTATGGGGATAGGAGAAACCGCCCAAATCAGCGTAGGTTAAACAGGCGTGAGAGGAAATAGCCACAATTGTCTCATCAGCTGGCATTTCGTTGCGGCAAGCGCTACAATGATGTCAGGAGACGGGGGAATCCCAAGCTTGCCAGCATAAATCGGGCACGCCGTGTAACGGGAGGTGGATCTGCCTCAGGACCTGATGCCAGCAGAGGACATCGCTGTGTCCACCCTCACCGCTGAAAGGGTTCGGGGGCTTTGAAATCGGACCCAAGAAACGCAAGCAAGGTCCAACCCCAAAGTACTCTTACAAATCAAGTTCACATATATTAACGTTTCTTGTGAAAACATTTTAATTATTATTTACATAAAATAAACGTAATACAGCCACACACCAAACTTATTATTATTAACTTATGAAAATATTTTAATCGTTATTTGCATGAGAATTTTTTTAACGCAGCCACACAATAAATAAAAACTATCACCACAATGCTCACCACTATGATTCCCCTTATCTCGTGTATTAATATTTTTTAGTGTAACAATTTATGATTTACAAAAATAACTGTTGCATCTGTGTAGACTAGATGCAAAGTGTATGCGCGTTGTGCACGCTATACATTATGGTCAAGCATGCCTCCTTAAAATAGCATAATGAACCACGCGCAACGCGCCACTGACTTTAAACTTTTTTTTCTGGTCAGTGGCGCAATTGTTTTTTGAAACTGCAAAATAGCATCAGGGATGGTTTGCACCGGAACACGGCTCTTTTTTTGCGCTGAACCGCCCAGGGAGCACAAGTTCATTCCCTAGTTTGCCGACGTGCGTTTGTGGAGGGAAAAACCCGCTGTGCGCCGGTGCAAAATACGAATGATACATGCGTCACTGACAAAGTCAATTGCGCTGGGTGCAAGATAGGGCCCTGAATGTTTCATGACTTTTAATGTAATCAAATGAGGAAAATATAGTGGATATATGTTTTCTTTAATTAAAATAGACCAGTTTCTCTGATTGGATGTATTGCCGCGTCTCACCCAACTTACGTCTTTAGCATATTTGTGACTTGATACCAGCAACGTGATTTTTTGCGGCATTTTATGGATCGTGTAAAATATGGATATTAGAACATTTAGAACGAACCAGCACCGCCTGCTTCATCTGACTTCATGCAAACACCGACTGGCTCAAACTCGGAGATTAAAGGTTGAGTTGAAATTTTCAAATTTACAGGACACTGTTTTAAGGAAGTTTAATGTTCGTACACGCAGGCTTCAGCTATCTTAAAGGTAAGTTAGCGTTGTTTTAATTTACATAAGCTTAAATGTGAAGTGTGGCTTATAGACCGTTAACAGCATTACGATGTGATTATGGTAAAGCGGCTTTTAGGGCGCAGTGTGCGCTGCGCTATGAAACCCATTCATTTCAATGGTTCGCGCCGCGCTATGTAACCCATTCATTTCAATGGCTTGCGCCGCGCGAGGGCGGTTTGTTGTTGCGTCGAGCAAAGCGCGAACGCAGCGGAGTGCAACTTGCGCTCACGCCGCGGTCAAAGTTCAAAATAGTTTTGCCCATGGTTTGTGATCTTTTGGACTTTATACGAGAAATAAGCTGACAGTCTGTACCAGTTGTATGAGTGTGTGCTTGCACTGTATTTGTTGTGTTAATGTCTTGTTTTTGCAAGTTATTGTTGCTATTGCGTGCCCCCCCGTTAGAAGCCATGTGCCCCCCTGTTAGTTATGGTCTGGCGCCGGCTCTGAACATAGGCTGCTAACGCATATTCTGGATCTTGAACTAAACTCTGACTAAGCTCACGCTATTTAACATGCAATACCTGCGAGTTGTCCTATATGCGACGCCTCACAGCGCTTCGCGCCCAGTGTGCGACCCCCATGAAGCACCCAGCTAGCCTTTCAAGGTATGTGCAAGCAAATACAAAAATGAAAAGACAGACAATGCTAATGTAAACCCTGGTTGGATAAGGATTTAAAGTTGGACATGAAGATGAAATTTGACGCATTTAGCTTCAGTGTTAAAACTGATAAAATAATTGCTGTATGTGGTTCTATATGAGCTATAATGGCAATCATTTTAAAAACTAATATGGGAAAAAAGAACTATAAATTAGTTCATTTTTGGAACTGTGAACTAGTTAAACATTTTGAAATATGAACTATAAACTGAACTAGTTCATTTTAAAATTTGTGAACTGAACTTGGAACTAGTTCATGTAGAAAGTGAACTTTCCCAACACAGGTAACAGATGTATACATATCTGTACTTAAAGGGTAATTTTATTTATTTATTTTGCAACTTTTTGTCATATTTACCAAGGGTTCCCACATATTTTTTTGAAATCATGCTCATTTTCCAGCTCCCCTAGAGTTAAACATTTGCTTTTACAGTTTTGGAATCCATTTAGCTGATCTCTGGGTGTGGCGCTACCACTTTTAGCATAGCTTAGCATAATCCATTGAATCTGATTAGACCATTAGCATCACGCTAAAAATAACCAAAGAGTTTCGATAGTTTTCCAATTTAAAACTTGACTCTTCTGTAGTTACATCGTGTACTAAGACCGACGAAAAATTAAAAGTTACAATTTTCTAGGCCGATATGGCTAGGAGCTAAACTCTCATTCTGGCGTAATAATCAAGGACACATCCACAACCAACAATGGCACTACATATAATTATATATATATAATGCATATACAGTCAATGCAGACATATTTGTAATACAAATCACATGGCAGTAACATGGCTGCAGCAGGCATAGTTATGTTACGCAGTGCTCGAAAATAGTCCCCTTGGTTACTTGCAATAGACTATTTTCGGGCAGAGCGTAATATCATTGCGCCTGCTGCAGGCATGTTACAGCAGCAAAGTCCTTGATTATTACACCAGAATGAGAGTATAGTTCCTAGCCATATCTGCTTAGAAAATCACAACTCTTAATTTTCGATTGGCCTTAGTACACGATATAACTACAGAAGAGTCAAGTTTTAAATAGGAAAAATATCAAAACTCTTTGATTATTTTTAGTGTGATGCTAATGGTCTAATCAGATTCAATGGATTATGCTAAGCTAAGCTAAGCTAAAAGTGGAACCGCCAGACCCGGAGATCAGCTAAATGGATTCCAAAACGGTAAAACTCAAATGTCTTTTCTTCTAGAATGAACTATGTGGCAAACGTTATTGTCAATGCTCTCTGAGAAGGTGCAACGCAGCATTGCCAATGACTCTTCTGTTGCTTCTGCTTGGTAAATTGAGAGTAGATAATCGTATTCAGCCCGTCAAGAGCATGAAGTGTGCCACAACGCGGTAGGAGGGATTATTTTTGCTCCGAGAGTCATGCTGATACACAAAATGCACACACACACATGCATATCCCACACTTTAGTCTGCATCCTCTCAGAGGTGTGCACGCAATGTACCCAGTGTTGATCTGTCAATCACAGCCGAATTTATCCTCAGTGTGTTCAAATCACATGGTCAGAGTCGTCTAACAGGTGTCCTTCACACCATGACGTGCAACCACAACTTGCTTGCGTAGTTACATTTTTATTTGGCTTACTAAGTATAGCGTTCAAACAAATTTGCCCGTGCAATAAGCAGCAAAGACGTTCAGTGCGTGGCCCACAAATTAGTTAGCGAATGCCTGGGGGCGATGTGAACATATCATTAACATAGCAGTCTGTGGGCAATGAGCTGGAGTCATGCTAGACACGCTGTGATTTAAAAGGCAAATGTACTGCAACTGAAAGACGACAAGTGTCAATGGAGCGAACAAACAATGAATTTGTGTCCCAGACATGCTATCAACAGTACTGAAAGAATTCTGTTTTCTTAGATGAAAAGACGGCTGGTGTAGTATGTTGCAACAATAGCGTCATCACACAATTTTGCTCTGTGTATGAGCCAATCACTTTGACTGGCACAGCATCTAATCAGGGCACAGCATGCCCGCACCTGCCCGTTTACATTCACTCATACTGTTTCCTGAGGTATTATGAGGTGTTTCTTGTTGAACATTCCTGTTAGACAGATGTTCCGGTTGATGGCTTTTTCACGGTTGCAAAGTTCAGAGTGTTTTTGCATTGTAACGAGAACTGACGAATCTGATTACAACCTTATCTGAGCATACACCTGGCTGGTTGGGAAATGGACAGGATTTGGATACTAGATGCATTGTCATTCAAGATGTTGAGATTTCTTCCATATCTCAATTATTTCTCCTAGACATCAGCGAGATTAAAAGGATCACAGATGGAAGTTTGTTGAAAGTGTGTTTTGCAATGTAAGGAGTAGAAAGCATTGTTTAGCTTTCCAAAAAGCCAACCTTATGGAAACAATGGATATAGTTTGTTTATCAGGGGTAGCAGCGGAGTTTTGCGTGTTTGTTTGTTTAACCCTGGATTTTAATTGAAAAGTCTCAAATGGGTCATGAGTTGCATGCGGTACATAAGACTGCTTCTGTGTTATGTTGGAAATCAAAGCATAAGTGCATATAATGGAAATGACACAAACATGTAGTGAATCATAATTTATCCCTAGATAGTGGGTAAGTGTGTGTTGCTTGCTCGTGATTCGCTCCTCCCGCAGTACGCCCCAAGAGGGTTGTGTTTTTCTGGGAAAATTCACTAAAGCTGATCTGTCTTTTATAAGTCTAATAAAACTAAAGACTCTTCAGAGATATGAAGGATGTAATACTACTCCAAAGGTACTTCAGATTAACATGAGATATGCTTAACCAGCGTGTGTTATAGGAGCTTTAATGTATTACATTAAATCTCCCTAGCTATGAAAGGGCAACCCATGAGCAGTAAACATTTTTTTCTAGGACCTCACATACAGTGGATCCATAATGTTTTTCTAAGTTTGCCCTCTTTTGAATCTGATACAGATGGAAATGAAGTTGAGATGTGGCAAGACTCAATATTCTACTTTAGGTTGCTTGTTTTTCAGATGTGTGTTTGACAAAACAGGATACGACATCCGGATCGCTTTTCCGATTAGTGTCTGCTCTGGAGGTCATCTCATTAGGAAGGAGATTAATTTGTGATCTCCTATAAAAGTAAGGTGACCAGTGAGCAGAGGCATTAATGTGATAATGAAGAAGGGTCACGACTGTACCATGTAGGGATTTCATAGCGTTCCCTTTGGATTATCTGCGAGGTGAAATGTCACTGTTGTGGTTTAATTCAGCAATAGTTTTGCAGTCTCTTCAAGGTTGTAACTGTTTACTAATGTCAGTGTCATGAATTTCTTATGTCTGTTATTCAAGATAGTTTTCTTTATTTACATGATATATCTTTTTCATTATTTATACTAGCTTTTACCTTCATTTATTTGGGATGCTACAGAAGTGACGAATAGAGGAAGAATAGGGGCTACAGGCAATGTGTGATGATGCACACCTGATGTCAATGGCATCAGCCAATGAATGCAAGTACACTGCTTTTTGATAGATCATAGGTCACAGGGAGTCCAGAAAGGAAGAGAGAGGGTAATCTTACATCGCCCAAGGTTTATTAGAGGAAAGGGCATTATTTATGAAGTTAAAAAAGGCTCTTTCACAGTAAAAAAAAATTGGTCAACTTGGCTTCTGAACTTGCTACGCTGGAGTACCACAGCCAACAGCAAAATGTGCAGGGCAGATGCATGGCAGGGTTGAATTCATAAGCTCCATCTAAGAAGCACTTGAATAAGATTTGGTTTATACATATTGAATTTCTTACAGCCAAGCACAGCTTTGAGCAATGCCGAATGCATAACTCTGGCCAAATATCATAAAATCCTCACTTCCAAGGTCACCTGAGAGAAAAGCTGAGGTTTCTCTATTGTATTCGGGGAATAGCAATGAGTGAGTTTATGAATATTCTGCCTGTGTATGTATGTGTGTGTTCCCTTCATGGCCTGAAGCTGATAGCGGCGGTGTGCCGAGGGGGAACGAATTATGATATCACCTTTTCTTGTGAATGAAGTGAGCACTCTAATCAGATAAAAGATTTTACATTCTCAAAACTGAGCTGTACCAGAGCGCTACCAGCACCATGGGATAAGTAACATCAAACTGGAAAGATTAGGTCACAAGAGGCCAGGAAAGATGAATGGCGGGAAATACAAATGCATGGACAGAAGATATTCAGGGATTGTAATATGCATAAATGTAAATAACTGAAAAATACATGATGTATTTATAACACTTTTGTTAAATAGACAAACAATAGATTTTATTCTACATTTATTGTCATTGCTTGATAGGAGAAACATTTGAAATGTTCAACAGAACCAAAGAAATTGGATCCACCAAATACCACTAGAAGAATATTGCACTAGCAGAGGCTATGTATAAACGCTAATAATGTTGTAAATAACTTTCAATGTTTTTTCAAAAAAAAAAAAGATCCTCTGTCTTCACAAGACATCAAAATATCAACAGGAGTGGTGGGGACTACTTTTGTATCAAATATATCTGCTTTTTGAACTCTCAAAATGGCAGAACCACAGAGCACTGCAGTTTCTGCAAAATATCTTCTTTATTGGTCTGCCAAAGAAATAATGTCAACAACATATTTATTGGCCTGAAGGTAAACAAATAAACAGGACCCTATTTTAACGATCTAAGCCCATTGTCTAAAGCGCACAGTGCACGGTCTAAATGGGCGTGTCCATATCCACTTTTGCTAATTTAACGATGAGAAAATGGTTTGTGCGCGGAGTGAACGGTCGAAAAGGGTTGGTCCTTTTTTTTTAAGAGTAATGGGTGTGTTTTGGGCGTAACGTGCAGTAAACCAATGAGAGTCTTATCTCTCATCCTCTTTAAAAGCATGCTGTGCTGGCGCTATGTCTAATCCCTATTTAGATGACGGACTTTGTAAACTGAAAAACTAAGCAGAGGAAGAAGATCCCCAGTTGAAGATTAATGTGAAATAATTGTGTTGTTTTTCAATTGTATTGAAATTGTTATTTTTTATTAAAAACATTAAAAGACGTTTTCTTTTAGTCATGGAAGAGAGTTTTTTTTAAGCATTACTTAAAAATGTTTCTCATCTTACCATATCCACAGGTACAGAGTCATCATATACAATAAATCTGTGAGGTAGCATAAAAAAACAGATGCATTTGTTTGAAGCAAAGCATTTATTTACTAACCAGGCTGCAGGTGAAGCAGCTCTTTGTGCCTTCTAACGTCTCATAATCAGTCCTCATTTATCTCCAAGAGACTCAATAATAATCTTTTACATTCAATCTTATAATCTTTCATATTTAAAAGTGTTTTTGTGCTGCTGCGCATCCATGTGTGTGATAAGCAAACCTGCGTCGTCGTCCCGTTTATAGGTGCATATTTCTAACGCGCTTATCAAATAACAAAAAACATATTGCGCCACTGACTTTAGAGCAGGTTTTAGTTGGTCTATGGCGTAGTCTATTTTAGTTGCCTCAAAATAGCAACGCGCCAACAATGCGCCTGAACACACCTCATTTTTAGATCAGAAAAAAGCAAAAATGGGCGCAAATGCATTTGCTATTTAAACAACGTGGCGCTAAACGTGAAAATAATTGCGCCGGGTTGAAACTAGCAAAAGACACTTGCGTCACGGGGTGTATGATAGAGCCCACAGCATTTTTTTTTTAAGTGTACAATCCCTTTAAAAAAACAAAAGTTTTATGGCGCAATCCTAGTAATGGGATTTTAGCGTTTTTATTTTGAGATATCGGTCCTTACCCATTCAAGTACTGTAGATAGGACTTTAGTCTTGAATGACTAAAATAACTGCCTTAAAGCGTTGGAAACATGACCGTCTAGTGGCGTAATTTCCCTTAAAGGAACTTTCAGAGAACTCATATTTTCTTATGAGAAAGGCTCCTTGTAGATTGTCATTCAAACAAATTGTTTTGTTCGAAAATCTTATTTTTCTTCTAGAACAAAGTGAAAATGACATACTTAACATTTTGACTGATGGTTAGTGAATCTGTTCTTTGGCTCCAGGCATCTCTTGTATACTTTATGACAGGACAATTAAGGATGTCAATATAAAGTCAGCTGTCTAATTGGCTCATGCCTACCATTTGCATCTGAATTGTTGTACTTTGTAATCAAGATTGTCAGTTCAGGCAACAGCAACAATTTCTTGATTCAAGCTAACACAATGCTTGGTGGATATGAATCAGTATATTTTATTGTTGCAATAGTCACTGAAGATTCTTAGAGACTTATTGATACATCGCTGTGAAAGCCCGCCACAACAAATTTGATTTCTCGTGAAATGTTTGCCTCTGGTCGAATTTGAATATTCAGTATGAACACCGTTGGAATGAAAATGATACCTTTCAATAATAAATGAGCAATGTTTTGCATTACCCTCAAATTGCTGTCAGAGTGATAAATAATAATGCGTATTATGAAATCCGTTTTTCATTTCAGAATGTTATCAACTTAGGTATAAGTCTGTTTATGAAACTGCATACCAAAACAATACATAAACCATTGTATTATTCTGTAGATTTCATGATTACTAAATGACGAAGAACATTAAAGATGAAGCATAATAAACATTGAGTTTCTCTTCTTTCTTTGTTTTGTAACTGTTGGATTTAGTATTTTCTTCTCAGCTCACTTCTACCATGAGGGCTCTGTTTGATACCAATTTCTATTCCTTGAGGCACTTAAGTCTTAATGCTTTTCAAACCCTTACAGCTACAAACATTCACCCACCAATTTGAACATTCATCAGAAGCAAGGCTGTTTTGCCATATGAGTTTTAAGTCAAAACAAATGTCCTAAATCTGGAAAAAAGATTACTGTAAAATTTGCTAATTAAATGAATCGAGAAGGATGTATTTGGCCTTTACTTTAAAAGGCTTTGGTATTATGGTAAAATGAATGAACCCAGACTACCTGCATGGCCCTTTTAACTTATTCATGTGAAATGCAAAATTTTATTTAATCTGGCTATTTAAAAATGTCAATTTTGTGCCCATAGAGTGGACTGCGGGATAGAAAACACTATTCAAAGTATCAGCATTGGTGACTCTGTCTGTTAAATCCAGGCTAAGGGAACAGATTTACTAAAAGCTTGCGCCAGCACAAACAACTCTTTTCCAGGTAAAATACCACTGTCAGGATTTACTAAAGACATGTAGTGGACACAGCTGTTTTTGCAACAGACCTTATTGCATATGCATTTGTAAGAGTTTTCCTTGTAGATAGAAAACTTATGGAGGAAAGTATTTAAATCACTTGAATTAACCAACACGATTTGCGCTTGTCAGTTTACTGATATTTGCAGCATTATTTAACACAAAAAAGTCTTAAACCCTGTGCTCATTTGCGCTGCTCTTTGTAGTTTGAAAATTAGATTTTTGCGTCTGTGTTCCAGTTGTGGCCGGTGACTTTTTTTCGAGAGCGCACAATGCGAAACGCACCTAATCATGCATTAACCTCAACATGTGTGTGGCTTGTCATGTCAAAATATGTGTTCGGTGCGTCCTGCAACGGGTCGGGTACCCGTTTATGCATATACTTGCATAAAAGTGTCTTAAACGGGTGGATTGTGACATTCCTAAAATTCACGTGCGGGGATATAATTAATTCTGTGCGGGCGGGTAGTAGCGCGACTGACAATGGCTGAATCCGAAATCGCATACTGCCATATTATATAGTAGGCAAAAATCAGTATACGTAAAAGGGTAGGTGAGAATTACCGGGATTTTGGACTGTTTCTCGTGAGATTCAGAGGCACGTGTACTTAAGTATTGTCCGAAACCGCCTACTTACTGAAAATGTCGTAGGGGAAACAGTACGTGAACAGAGTAGTGTGTCTGAATCCTCAGTATTCATAAAATCAGTAGGCGAGAAATCCCGGATGTCCTACTGAGTCTGCCCAGATTCTGAAGAAAGCATCGGATGGACACTTCTATTAAAGCAATCGCCATATCGACCAGAGACCAGCCAATCGGGTGATTTTGATACGTTACACAGGACTGTTCCTCAGCACCCTGACTTCACGCACAGACCCGGGATATACCACAAAGTGCTCATCTGATTCATGAAAAGCTGTAGAATTATCACAGCTGTGTTGAGATGGCAGTAAATATGTGATAATTTGTTAGAAAAATACATTTGAATAAAGTTTGGTTTCATATGGTATTCACTTCTATACGTTTTCATTTATTGTGATGGTTTTATTCATTCATTTTTTTATTCATGTTTCCTGTTGTTTTAAGTAAATAAAAGACCATCATTGCTTCACTAAAGTGTATATAATCACTTGTCATCCGACAATACATATTAAATTACAGTCTGCTTGTTTTACTTATTTTTGTCCACTAAAAATAATGTGTAATATGTCTTTAACACTGACAGAGACCGTAGTAGAGTTGTCAAGTTACTGATGCAATCAGGTGTTAGTGCACCTGTCCCTCATACAAACGCATACGTTTTCATGCCTGTTATTGGGTTTGTTCGAGTTCATGCACCGCTGCAAGAACCAGGTGGATGACATCAAAGTACTGAGAGAGCAATTCCCGAAATTATATGGAGAAGTCCATGACGCTGTTGTGATGTTGAGAGAGGTACGAGATAAAATATAAAGCGCTTTAATTGGAATGATTTTAGCGTGTGTGATTTATGCATGTGCGGGTATATACGGGTCGGGTAACGGCAAATATTAACGGTCTGGGCGGGTGCGGATTTAATTTTTATTAATTTTGAGTTACAGGTCGGATCTGGTGCTGGATTTTGCGGGTACGGGCGGAAGCGGGTCTCCAAAAATGGACCCATGCAGGACTCTGCGGCGCATCATGTGAACCTATGTGCATCCCATGTCATGTCAAAACACATGCCTGCTGCAGACGCTTCGAAGGGTTTTATGACAAAAGAGACGCTTACATCTGCTATCTCATCTGTAATCAGAGTTTAGTGTTAAGTTAGTGTCTTGCGAGAAATTTGAAAACATGAGCTTTTCTTTAATCATAAACCCTTTCGACGCATGTGCAGCAGGAATGTATTTTGACATGACGCATGATGCACATAGGTTCACATGATGCATCGAACACATATTTTGACATGACGAGCCACACACGACACTCCAGCCACCACTGCTTTGTTCTTCACAATAGAATCTTATGGGAATGCGTATGTATTTTATGAGGTGGCTAATTCGTACGACAACACACATTTTTGTATGATTTGTGTTCGCTCCTGTGACATTTAGGGGTTAGGGGGTGTATTATTGTTTTTTATGACTTGAATAGTAGGCCTAGGTACAAATTCCCATGAGAATAAGCTGGTTCTTTAACACGTACCTTGTCATTAAAAAACCCGCAGAAATTTACAATCTTTTTGGCGCTTTTTATGTGCTCTCACGCTAATACATGCTAATAAATAATGAAATGATGAGGTTTGGAGCATCAATGTTTGATTTCAATCATTGATTTTACATTTATTTCAATATTTGACATGATCTTACTCAGTCATTATTAAAGATATCAAGGTTACATTTTCACAGGATGTTCTTTACATTATGTAGGATGATTTTAGGTAAAATGTTTAAGTGGATTTAAATTAGACAGACAAAGGCAGTGTTTAAGGTTTCATTTGCTTATTTAAAATAAAACATGTACAGTATGTCAAAAGTAATTGTCCTCCACCCTTTAGACTTCTCACTTCAAATGCTCTACCCTTCAGAATAATAGGGAAAAGCGATGCTTTCAAATCGCCTATTGATCTTTTATTTCAGCTCATCCTGAAAGTATTTCCTCAGACTTCAGTGAAACAGCTGGACGTCTTTAGCTCTTGAAGAGTTTCTTGGAGAACAGAAACCGCAGAGGCACAATTACACACTTTGCCACCTCAGTTGTCTTCAGTACACCTTCTGCTGTCTCACTAAATACTGAACCAGTCCTAAACCGTCCCTGATAATGGAAATACACCGTAGTTTTCTTACCCCGTTGCTTTACAGAGAGAGGACAGGTACTGCAAAACACAGAAACTGAAGTGATGGATTCCGGCAGTCAGTGAAATTCATTGCACTGGAATCCCATCCATCATCCAGGCAGCGTAAGGAGAAAGGTGGATAGGAAAAAACTCAAAACACAGCAGTCCTGTTGTTGCCCAGTATAAACAAAGAAGAAAGTATCATAATTTACAAAGAAAGCAGAAAGGCAAGCACAACGGCCAGGTAAAGAATTATTGTGAAGAAAACCATTCACCTTGTCTCTGTTTGACCTCACAGGCCCAGTGTATAAAAATGGTTGTTTTATGGAAAATCTATACAACACGGCAGGAATTCTTGGAGGGGAGTCGCCAACCACAATCAAGATCCACTCTCTGTATTGGTATTTCAATTATTTAATCTGTTACAGTATTTGGAAATGTAAATGTCATGTTGCCACCCTTACCCTCAATTCAGAGTCTGAGGTGTTTGTAGATCTTCAAAAGCGTGTCAGTTTGAAATATTCAGAACGTTCTCCTTAAACTCGTCAAGCCCCGGTTATTAAATCGTTATAGAGAGATGAGAGATGAATAGCAAGAAGGGATTCCTAGCATTCCTGTTGGAAACCTATTTTTGGCATGTATGTTGATCTGTGGCTGTGTATGATTGTGTTAGTGTTTCAGTATGTGGAGATCAAATAAAGGCTTGGGGATACAGAGACAAAGACACCAAAATGGCTTTCACTTTTTTGTGGGGATTTGTGATAAGGAATGTTGACACACTTTTGGCTCCAGAATGACTTTCTGTTACTGGAAAACCGCCAGTTTAGGAAGGAAGTAAATTGTGTGTGCGGCTATAGGGTATATCTCAGTATTGTTTTAAATTCGGGTGATGACAAAATTGTTTCCAAATCTGTCTTAAGGGGAATTTACTAACAATGTACAGATTCAGGGAAAACATCTTTTAAAATACACTCAACGAAAAGAGCACTCAACTACACGACATGTCTGGATATATGCCCGGATATAATAAGTGTCCCTACTGTCTGATAAATAACTGCTGCTGTGATCGGTATAAATGTACACAATCATCTTGTTGTGGTACAATTTCATTGCTTGCAGGAGATAAAAATTCAATTCCAGAGTTTTGAGTTCATTTGCATGTTTTTATTTTTGGCTCCCTTTGTATTTTTCCTTTTTAACAATGAATGACTATAGGAACTTATTTTAACCCACGCAAGACCACACCACAATAATGTAAATGTTACATGAAATTGATATTTTGTGATTTTGATTGATTTTTGGTGAATTAGATATCATTCGTTTATTCTAATAATATAAATAAAAAGTAGTCAGAACTTTGCTTTTTGGTACCGAAGACTTTTTAACATGTACATGCGTTCCTGGCCCATTATAAAGTTATTCACTTGACACCCAGGGGTCCAAAGAAAAGCTTTTTCCTCATCAAATCAACTTAAAATACTCCATCATTAATAATCATACACTTACGTGTTAGACATCATTTGAAACTGTGAAGGGTCTACTTTTATTTGTGTACATTCACAATTACAACGAATCTTTGTGTTTTTGTCAAATAAAGAAAATAAACAGAGTGCGCTTACAGACGTCTCTGTCTTCGCCAATTGTCTCTCAAAACCATAGACTGTAAAAAAGATGGACAACGCCTGTTCGTTCTCTTTCATTGGTAAAAAGTGAAGCCGCCAGTGTCCCAAAAACGGTGCTGACATCTTGGGTCTTGAGTCTGCGCAGTAGCGATTTCGGGACCAGTCCTGCGCAGTAGTGAGCAGGACAGCCTGATCTCACGAATTTCCGTGGGATAGTCACAGAATTATTTGCTAATTTTTCTGTGGCATTCTCACAGATCTCCGCATTTTTCCATGGCCCTGCTGCAGACTGTCTTTTTCCATGGCATTCTCACGGATTGGTTACTCAACAGTTTTGTCCTATTTTCTTACCATTTTCACTTCGATTTAGGGTTAGATTTACATAAAATGATATCCCTACTCAAATCCAACCCTAACCCCAACGCCAGGCGACAAATGTTTAAAGTTAAGAAAATGTAAAAATAGTTTAAGGGGCATACTAACGCAAACACCAAATCTAACCCTAAACAGAAGTGAAAATGGTTTGAAAATAGGAAAAAACAGTTGAGTAACCAGTCCGTGAGAATGCCACGGAAAAAAACAGTCCGTAGCAGGGCCACGGAAAAATGCGGAGATCTGTGAGAATGTCACGGAAAAAGAGCAAAAAATTCTGTGACTATAACACGGAACTTTGTGAGATCATGTTGCAGCAGGAAGTAAAGCAGCGAAATCAAGACCCCGCCCTCACTCTTGCAGAATGCGCATATCACATCTGTCAATCATGATGTCACACCACCATTTTTATAGCATTAAAAAACGAACTAAAAACAAACTTATTTTAAAAACAAACACTTGAATTAACATAAGCGTGATAAAAACTACAGTAAATGACAGAAACCACCTTCGGAAAAAAAGATAATTGAAGTGTAATTAAATTGTTTAGTTGGTATCAAGTCCCCTTGAAATACATGGGGGAGGCGGGGTTTATGACCTAAAGGCTACTAGGACCAGTCACTGGGGGCGATCGAGACGTTTTGGCTTCACTTTCAGGGCTTGTGCGGCACGCTTTCTTAAAACACGTTACAAAAATCAATTGAAACACCGCGAATACTCATCAAACAAACATGATAGATATATCATACAGCATTTTGGCACCCAACACTAATTACAGATTTAAATTCTGTTCCAATTGTAATTGAAAATTTACTGTGGGCCGCATGATGTTCAAATCTTAGAATAGCTTTAAAAAGAAGAGTGATTAAATCTGTCTTTTTGAGATCTTATATTAAGTCTTATTTTTGGTCAGGAAACAGTTAGTGATAAAAGACTTTTGAAACTATAGAGACACCCAAGAGGTTTTACTCTTCATCTCTTAATAATACTGTGATTCCCAACAGGATGGAGCAGCTAAATTATGCCAAACAGATTGGGAAGATTGATGCGGAACCCTGGATAGGAAATGTGTTGTCTGTATTTTAGTCACAAGCATTTGAATAGAGTTCAGATTAAAATAAAATACTTCTCCAGTACAATGTATATTTATAGTATAACTATTTATTTTCTTTTCCGGGGATGTAACATCTTGATGGTATTGCATTTCATCTTCCACAAAGTTTTTGGTCTACTCTCAAATGTGATGGTTTTGATTGTGACCAATGATTAAAGAGTCTGGCTTGTAACCCGAAAATGGCTGTATTGACTCTGAAGTACTATATACTTGACAAATGTGTCACTTTCACTTTTAAATTCTTGATGTTATGTATGACATTTCAAAAAAGTTGTATTATCATCACAGGACGTTGTGTGTCTTTGTAACAGAAATGCCTGCATGCTTATCAGTTTATATAACAATACAAACACTTGGGTCCTAAAGTGGGCCAGCCAAAAGCCCTATCAAACATCTCTGGAGAGACCTGAAAATGTTTTTCCACCGACGGGTTTCTCATCCAACTTGACAGAGCTTGAGAGGATTTGCAAAGAAGAATGGAAGAAAATCCCCCAATCCAGGTGTGCCAAGCTTCTTGCCTCATACCCAAAAAGACAGAGGCTGTAATTGAATGGTCTAAATACTTTTCCTTTTTAAAAATTTACAGATTCTAAATTGTAAAGTTGTGTTTTCACTTGAGTGTAGATTAATGAACAAATAATGAGTTGAAATTATTGTACAGTAGTATATAGCTGCAACACAAAACTGAAAAAAGCAAAGGGAGTTGGAATACTTTCTGAATGCACTGTATCAAAGATACACATTTAATTGGCTATACTTTATGTAATACAAGAGGACTGATGATGTTTGAGTACAATTTTATATTTAAAGTAACTGTAATAAGCTCACAGTGGTCAATGTCTTGATCTGTTGTTTTCTGTAGCAATTCTGCTGCTCGGCTGAAATGTCATGTTTTGGAAAGCTTCTGATTTTAGTCGGCTGACTGAAACATAAAACTCATCAACTTCAGCTGTCACAGACTGTACATCTGACAATCACTGTTAAACTCTATTACATGTTCAAAGCAACACACTGGGATCAGTTTTAGTTGGCCAACAAAATAATAAATGGAAGCCCAGAGCCTGACAAAACATGACACTTCGGCAAAGCAGAAAAACAGACACTTTATTAAGTAACCTAAAAACTGATCTAACGAATTATGTTTCATAGTAATATTATACACTCACCTAAAGGATTATTAGAAACACCTGTTCAATTTCTCATTAATGAAATTATCTTATCAACCAATCACATGGCAGTTGCTTCAATGCATTTAGGGGTGTGGTCCTGGTCAAAACAATCTCCTGAACTCCAAACTAAATGTCAAAATGGGAAAGAAAGGTGATTAAAGCAATTTTGAGCGTGGCATGGTTGTTGGTGCCAGATGGACCGGTCTGTGTATTTCACAATCTGCTCAGTTACTGGGATTTACAAAAGAATGGTGTGAAAAGGGAAAAACATCCAGTATGCGGCAGTCCTGTGAGCGAAAATGCCTTGTTGATGCTAAAGGTCAGAGGAGAATGGGCCGACTGATTCAAGCTGATAGAAGAGAAACTTTGACTGAAATAACCACTCATTACAACCGAGGTATGCAGCAAAGCATCTGTGAAGCCACAACACGCACAACCTTGAGGCGGATGGGCTACAACAGCAGAAGACCCCACAGGGTACCACTCATCTCCACTACAAATAGGAAAAAGAGACTACAATTTGCACAAGCTCACCAAAATTGGACAGTTGAAGACTGGAAAAATGTAACCTGATCTGATGAGTCTCGATTTCTGTTGAGACATTCAGATGGTAGAGTCAGAATTTGGCGTAAACCGAATGAGAACATGGATCAATCATGCCTTGTTACCACTGTGCAGGCTGGTGGTGGTGGTGTAATGGTGTGGGGGATGTTTTCTTGGCACACTTTAGGCTCCTTAGTGCCAATTGGGCATCGTTTAAATGCCACGGCCTACCTGAGCATTGTTTCTGACCATGTCCATCCCTTTATGACCACCATGTACCCATCCTCTGATGGCTAGTCCAGCAGGATTATGCACTAAGTCACAACGATCGAATCATCAGTCACCAGATCTCAACCCAATAGAGCATCTTTGGGATATGGTGAGACGGGAGCTTTGTGCCCTGGATGTGCATCCCACAAATCTCCATCAACTGCAAGATGCCATCCTATCAATATGGGCCAACATTTCTAAAGAATGCTTTCAGCACCTTGTTGAATCAATGCCATGTAGAATTAAGGCAGTTCTGAAGGCGAAAGGGGGTCAAACACAGTATTAGTATGGTATTAAAAACATTATATTACTGTATACCTTAAGCCAGTAACTTATGTAACTTATGTAAGACAGGACATAATCTTTGAACTATATTCAATGGCTTACGTCTTATTCATAACATTCTTTGATAGTCTTACGATTGACAAGTTGTTAGAATCTTTAATTTTGCAGGTTTAAACATTTATGTGCTCCATCAGGCTCACAAGTAACAAGTTTACTTGCAAATATATAAGTGAAACATGAATACACACAAAGTTTAAGAAATATACACCTGCATGGTAGCTTGATGCAGACATATTTGTAGCAATAGCCAACAATGCATTGTATGGGTCAAAATTATCACTTTTTAATGCCAAAAACCATTAGGATGTTATGTAAATATTATGTTGCGTGATACTTCTTACCATAAATGTATATATAAAAAAGTATTTATCATTAGTAGCCTAATATGTGTTGCTACGGACTTAATTTGGACAACTTTAAAAGCAATTTTTACCAATATTAACATTTTTCCACATATATCCCCCAGTACAGGGTTCAAAATGATTATCATTAGTAAACAATTTGATAGGCCACCATATTTCAGACTCACAATTGTTCTCTAGAGCCCTGCACAACTCCATCTTATTTTAAGATCTAAAATTCCAAACACTGCTATGATTCGCTTTTTTCCACATAAAATGTTTAGGAGGTTTCTGTGTATTTAAGGCAGTAATATCAGTCAGATCCAGAGCCTCTCAGCAGCGCTCATCATAGCTGCAGAAGCATCACGAGGGGCTTTTTATCTCCTGTATGTTATTACTTCGCATTCTCATATGAAGCGAGTGAAAGGATGGATCATCGAGTGGTAAATATACCTTTCTTGCCGGGACCCATGCGTGCTATTTTGCTGGAGAATGAAATCAGCCTTACATCAGGAGGGCTGCAGAAATTCAGCTTTATTCATAACCCAGCCATGCCAGATGCCACTCATATTACAAATATGAGCCAGAGAGATCAAGAAAATGGAGTGAATTAGGAATGGATTCAAAATTTCCAATCATATCCTGAATTTAAATCAAAGCAGCAAATAGGAATTGTATTTTTGAATTTAAGAAAGGTTATATGGCTGGTTTAACAGTTTTTAATAGTACATGTAATTTTTCAGGATGAATTAAGCTGCATTCAGACTAGCAGCGATTAGTGCAGAGTGACGCAATCCCATTGATTTCAATGGAAGCTTGGCGACTTCCGGTGACACAAGCGAAAGTAACCGTTGGTGTTGCGCGATAAAGTTGAGAAATGATTAACTTTATGCAAATTATGAGCGACTTTCGGGAGTGACTACCAATGAGAACGAAGCAGTGGAGGCACGTCATCAGTCTCTCGTCAGTTACTTGAGTGGACGATACTCATTTGTTTATGACAACCAGATTTAGAAATGCCTATTTTGAAAGAGACAAGCGACACACAGCAACAAAATGTGAATGCACCTTTAGCCATACACACGTACAGGACTGGCAGCATTCGTGGGTCGTGCCGCCCCCCCAAAAAAAAGAGGTTGTTGTGCTCCCCTACACATTTTTTATTAATTTAATATATTTTAAGAATTATTAAAACAAATAAACATTGAATGTTTTAAGATTTTAATGTAATACCGATGAGGACATATAGTTGATATATGAATTTTTTTTTTTTTTAAATAGACCTGTTTCAAGTGGTTGCATTACGGCGTCTCATGCATCATTACGTCTTTAGCATATTGTAGGTATGATGACAAAATGTTCAAAAACCCCAAAGCTCAAAATGTATCACATTACTAGACAGAGCAGACATTCCCATTTACAAAGATACCGGGATTGTAAAAATCCCTTGAGGATTGAGGAAGTTATGATATTTTTAATATTAGAAATCAGAGGAAAAAGTTATATATGGATATCAAAGGAAGGCGTGTGACCGAAAATGCTGCTTATTCACCTGTTTTTGCTTATAACTTTCTCATTTCATCAGATATTTGCATGAAATTTTAACAGATAGTGGAATTTTGTTAGTTCTTTCAAATTTAATAATCATGAACATTTACTGTTTTAGTCAGAATGGGCCATTTAGTTGGAATAAGTTTGTCATAATATAATTCAGACTCAGACCCATGGTTTTTAGAACGATGCCTGCAGTTCTGATGCTCTGACAGGACGTTCGCTAATCTACCACCACAAACAGGACTAACAAATTTCCAAAATTTATTTAAGTACCTTCTCCTTCCAGCATGATCTCACAAATTACATGAAATAGTTATGCATTATTTTGCTCAATTTTGCGTGACACTGTCATGTATTTAAACCATTTTATGCGCCCGTTCCACACATTTATTGTTCGTGTCAGTTTCACGTATTGGTTACTCAACTGTTTTTTTCTATTTCCTTACAATTGTCGCTTCGGTTTTGGGGTTAGAATAACTTTCTTTTATGTAAAATGACATTCTTACCCAAACCAAACTCTAACTCCTAACGTCAGGCGACAATGGTTTAAAAAGCATAAAAAAATTTTTTTATAAACCAATACTTAAAGAGACATCCTAACGCAAACAGCACATCTAACCCCAAACCGAAGTGACAATTGTGGAAAATGGTGGAAATACGTGACAATGTCACGCAAAACTGAGCAAAATAATGCGTGTCTATTTTACAGAAATTTGTGAGATAGGTTTTGATAGATAAAAGATACATATTTTGTCAACCCTACTTTTCAGTTGTTCCCGAGTCTACTGGAAGCAAAAAGATCGGTTGAAAGTGACAACAATTTTCAAACAGTTGCTGTAAAGTAAAAACACCTCAGGACTGAAAGCTCAAAATACTGTATCAAACGCTTCCGGTGGTTCTTTTTGACATATTTAATGTAGTATTTAGTTTAAAAAATACTATAACCATGCAGCAAGAAGTGGATATTGCATGACACGCATCTTAAAGTAACAAGCCGGATGAAACAAATCTTTCGCCCCAGAAATTCGACGTGCGTACACGCGATGTCAGCATTGCTGCATATTGATGTGACTTGATTCTAGTAAAGTGTTTTTTTTCTGCATTTTATAGATTGTGTAAAATGTTTATATTTAAAAAAATTTAGCCCAAAGGCTTAAAGCAGAATGACAAGATGAAAACTTACATGGATCACTGAAGAAATCACGTTTCTACCTGCACTGCAAAAAAAAAAAAAAAAGGATTTGTTGGTTTATCTCAGATCTGGATCTCTCTTTGTCTAAAAATTTACTTTGTCTGTTACTCAACGATAGTTAACTCTATTGTGAGTTACAGTAATATTTTTATTGAAACATGAGGCAGAGATACAGAGATGCAGTTGAAGAACAGCAGGCAGGAGACAAAGTAATTATATAATAAAATGAGCAGAGTTTATTCAATAACCGTAGTCTGACTTCGTCTGACTTAGAAACAGATTTAGCAGGTGTTATATACCAGCACAGACAGTGGAAAATGAGAGAGAGAGAGAGAGAGAGAGAGAGAGAGAGAGAGAGATGTCAGGTATATAGCAAAAAGGTCAGGAAATTTAATGAGTAAAGGCCATCTGGGGACACAGTTTTCATGTATCAGCATGACTGTTGCTTTGGTTCAGGTCCTACTTGTCCAAATTACACTTAAATTTTAACCTTGGCACATCTTGCACATCATTAGAATGTATCAGTACACTTCAGCTATCATTCATCTGTGATCTTTGACCCTATTTAAAGATTAATCTCATCAAGAGAGCTTTAATTTCCCAAGATGTGCTGTCCATCTAAAAATAGGGACATCAGTGGATTGCTATCAACAGACTCAAGCAAAATCCACGCTGACAGGTCAACCCTTGCGTGTGACGTAACACAACTAGGTCATTGGGCCCGAGTTCCTAGTCTGATTGTAGGTCACACAGAATCTCCAAGTCACCCTGTGTAAGGATCAGATGTGGCAGATCACGATGACGGAAGCCAGACCCTGTAAGAAATCCACCCACCAGACATCATTCGCCCTCTGCCGTTCCTTTCCCTCGATGTAGGCGAAACTCTGGGGGAAAGCAAAATAGGCAATCATCTCCATCTCTCCGCAGATCCCAGATTAGCATGGAGCGAGTTGTTGTATTTATAAACAGACAAAAGCGGAGATTAATGAGTCATTGAGACGCCCTGTGGCGAGGGAAGCGAGTCGTTAGCGCTGCTCCGACGGCTCGCGCCACCAGACACTTCACGCATTACAGCTCTACGGCTCTTCACACATGCACACGAGTGCAGACTGAATTCTCCAGTGCAATACTGGATGACACTCTGCAGCGTAGGTAAACAAAATGATGTGCATAAGTGGGTGTGAAGATTGTATGTCACCGAATAATGTGTAGTTAGTTGATGTTTTGGGAGGCTAACTTAAAAACTTTAGCTGCGAATTCCTAAAGAGTTTAATTTACTGTGACAGTACAGTTTTGCAAAATTAATAAGCTCATTAGCTACGATACAAGTTGCTAACAAAAAGTCACTTCAATTAAGCTACAATATAGTGTCGCTGCCCGATGAAACTCATGTATGTCCAAAACGGTTACTTTTCAGGAAGTGAAAAAACACGCAGTTGAATGTAGCGTTGTCATACTTGGTACGGCATCTTTACATGTAACCATATTCTTGCCAGTGTAATGATATAATCCACATTTGACCAAAATTGAGTGTAAATGGACATACGTGCATATTTTACATTAACGGTGGTCGATACGCGTTCTTCCGATCATTAATTAGAATGGCCAAGTCGCGTTTCATATTGACAGATGAATACGCTCAGTTTATTAAATAGCCTACGTCTTAGTTTATTAAATACGCTCAGTTTATTTTATATTAAATATAAATGTATTAAATGTCTCTTGCAAACTATGAAAGGACAATGAATCAATACACTGACATGGTAATGCTAGACAGATACTTTGTTTGCACAGTCCTAACGTAATTTTGTCACTCCTAGACGTACGTCTGTCGTCAGGGGGAAACGTTTACCTTGATTGAGGAAAGTCATTGTCTCACCAGGCTATGTTTATTTAGCTATCCAGTGCTGAGTTTCGATTAAACTTCACGAGACCGGTGAGATGCTTCCACAGGGCGGGAGATACACGGCGTGATTGACAGCTTTGACACCAAATGGATATATGTGAAAATCAGATGACATGATTTCACAACTTTTCATTGGCCATTTAGACATGTAAAGCATACTGTATACGGAAATGAACCTGGACATTCAATCCCTCGAAAAATCTCAAAATCGGCAAAATGGACATACGTGGTTTTCATCAGACAGCGACGATATATAGACGGTTTCAGCAGTAACAACATAAACAAGTGGCTGTCGTGGTCCGCACGTATCTTTCGGTAAGCTCCGCTAAGAATAAATAACAACAAAGTTCTTTAAACGTAGTTTATTTATATAACAAGCAAAAAACAACACATAGATTTCCTAGGAAACCAAAACACTTGTTATTTTCGACGGGGAATTTGTTCAAGAGATCAGTTTAGCAACTAGTCAGACCATTAAAAATCGAAACCGGAAGAAAAGTTCGGACCCAGACGTGTATTGCGTCAGCGCACGTGCGTCCAATGAAACTATATAAGCTACTCAAATCTATATAAGCTGCACATAAACAAATATAAAAATGTTGTCATGCTATTCTTTTTTATTTGGAGCTTAAGATGGTAAACTCTAAAAAGCACACAGATCCATCATTAACTCTTTCCTTGCATTTGACAAGTTAACACTTTAATTAAAAGAAAATGCTTCCTTGCCAATGGTAAGTTTTTCTGGCAATCCATATTTCTGCTATTATCCACCAGGTGGCGCTCTTACTTATAAAACCCAGAAGTATTCCCTTAGGGCAAACAGTAAGAACTCCTTGTATGTTTTGATCATCGCTCTGAATTTGCATCACCTAAAATACTACTCTTTACTGGTTGGGCAAACCGTTAAATCAGTCAAATTAATCTATTGTTTGTTGTCAATTAAAATTAACAAATTGATTCAGAGTAACTAACTGCCTAAATGGAATGGAAAGGAATCACATTCCCCAATGGGACCTCAGAAAAAGAGAGAGAAAGTGTGTTGCTATTTTCAGTTTGCCTCAAACAATGTTGCACAAAATCTTCATTGATGGTGTTCTGTAAACAGAGAAAAAAGAAGCACAACGATTGCACAATCTTTTAACTTTTTTGAAGACTGTAAAAACACCACAAACCCTAATCCAAATTCTGTCAGAGATGTTGTTTTGCAAGTAGGTGATACTCCTGATAGAAATTACTCACTGCTTGATCACGGTCTTCTCTGATTAGATGCTGTGTTTCGACCCTGATTGCACCTTGAGAAGTTTGCTTTGCTGCAGAAAAGTAACATTTCATGTGCACACATAATCAGAAATGTTTTAAAAAACAATGTTAAAATTGTGAAAATTATTTAAAAATAATATATAGACCAATGCATATTATTATTATTATTATTATTATTGATCAATGTTATTTATTTAATGAATCAAGTTGTGTAGGCCGGATCTAATTTGCATTTCTTTACACTTCATGTTTCATCTTCATGTTTTTCATTGGAAGAATTAAACTAATGTCTACGTTTTCCATATTTTGTATCTAAGCCACTGTGACAATGCAACCAACATGTCAAGGTCACAGACACTTCGGGCATGCTTAACTTCTTTTCTTCTATAACACCTTGTGTTAATTAAAGGCGTCTTTAAGAAACCCCCCTTTCTAATACTTAATTCTATTGGTGATGTAAATGACTTGCTACTGTTTTGTGATTTTTGCATTGTTCGGTAATCATTGCAATGCTGTAGAGGCAACATTATGAAGTACATTTATTGTGCCGACAACACAATAAACTTCACTCCAAACATTTAATGACAGCATTGAAGATGTTTTCATTGTTTCATTGGACAACTAAATCAAAATCCCTATCTGGCACAACCTGCTTAAAAGCTTATAACTGTACTGCCTGTGCTATTCATTTTATGATCAAATGTTTGTCGTATAAGCAATAAACTGTAAGTAAGCATGTCCTATATAAGTCAACAGTGTTGGATAAAAGCCAATCTGTGATTATTACTTTTCAAGTAATGAGTAAATAGCTTTGGGATACAAACAGATTTGTATTATTATGAATACTGTTTAAATACACTTACTGATTTTTTTTTATTATTATGAATATTATGAATATTTTTTATTATTATGAATACTGTGTAAATACACTTACTGAATGTTTATATGAATTATTATGAATATTGTGAATATGTTTTATTATTAGGAATACTGTTTAAATACACTTAATGAATTTTCATATGTAATATTATGACTATTATGCATATTTTTTATTATTTTGAATATTGTGTAAATGCACTTACTGAATTTATATTTGTATTATTATGGATATTATGAATATTTTTTATTATGAATACTGTGTAAATACACCTACTGAATTTTTATTTTTATTATTATGAATATTATGAATAATTTGTATTATTATGAATACTGTTTAAATACACTTACTGAATTTTTATTTGAATTATTATGAATATTATGAATATGTTTATTATTATGAATACTGTTTAAATACACTTACTGAATTTTTATTTTTAATATTATGACTATTATGAATAATTTGTATTATTATGAATACTGTTTAAATACACTTACTCAATTTTTATTTGAATTATTATGAATATTATGAATAATTTGTATTATTATGAATACTGTTTAAATACACTAACTGAATTTTTATTTGAATTATTATGAATATTATGAATATTTTTATTATTATGAATACTGTTTAAATACACTTACTGAATTTTTTTTTAAATATTATGAATATTATAAATAATTTTTATTATTATAAATACTGTTTAAATACACTTACTGAATTTTTATTTTTAATATTATGACTATTATGAATAATTTGTATTATTATGAATCATGTTTAAATACACTTACTGAATTTATATTTGAATTATTATGAATATTATGAATATTTTTATTATGATGAATACTGTTTAAATACACTTACTGATTTTTTTTATTTATTATTATGAATATTATGAATATTTTTATTATTATGAATACTGTTTAAATACACTTACTGAATTTTTATTTTTAATATTATGACTATTATGAATATGTTTTATTATTAGGAATACTGTTTAAATACACTTAATGAATTTTCATTTGTAATACTATGACTATTATGCATAATTTTTTATTATTTTGAATATTGTGTAAGTGCACTTACTGAATTTATATTTGTATTATTATGAATATTAATAATATTTTTTATTATTATGAATAATGTGTAAATACACTTACTGAATTTTTATTTGTATTATTATAAATATTATAAATAATTTGTATTACTATGAATACAGTGTAAATACACTGATTTTTTATTTATATTATTATTAGGGCTGTTACTAAGAATACAGTGTAAATACACTGATTTTTTATTTATATTATTATTAGGGCTGTCAATAGATTAAAATATTTAATCTAGATCAGTGGTTCTCAAACTGGGGTCCGGGGCCCCCAGGGGGGCCGCAAGATGGTGCCAGGTTTGCCCCAGTTTTATGACATTTTGTAAAATACATTAATTTATCATGAATTCTGTGAAATTAAACCTAAAAAAATAAGGCAGCACTGCTTTGTATAATTTAATGTTTTGTTTAATTAAAATGTGAAGTTTTAGAACTGTTTTTGTCATAAATTTTCTTTGAGGGGCCGCAAAGAAATGCACCTTACACAAAGGGGGCCGCACGCTGAAAAAGTGTGAGAACCACTGATCTAGATTAATCACATGATTTCATGAGTTAACTCGCGATTAATCGCAAATTAATCTCACATTTTTATCTGTTCTAAATTTACCTAAATTTAACACTTTTCAAGTTTTGAATGCCCTAATCAACATGTATTTGGACAAATATGCCATATGCAAATGTATGTTTACAACAGCCTGTTTACATTTTCAACAGAACCATCAGCCATAGTTTTATATATGATTTTCCCTTTAGAAGACCTTGTTCTTTCTCCATTTCTGTTTGCTGCTTCATCATTTGTGACCTGTGCTGGCAAATTGAGTTGGGATGAGCAAATTTTCAAAAGTTAGTTATTTATATTTTAACATTCCCTATTAAAAAACTTCAAAACAATGCATGATTTGTTGGAATCTGACAAAACATGACAGAACTACACCTGTTTACGCAAAGCAAAAACAATATCAATATATGTTACATATATGTTTTTCTTTTATTGCTTAATTTTGTCATTGAGACAGACTGTTTTAAGATACTGTAGGCTAATGCAAGGGTTTAATATAATGATACACACCGATACTTGTCCTCAACAGTTAACCAAACATTCACTTCAGATATAACAGATTATGGTCATACAGGCGTGAATTCTTGTCAAAACAGATATTTTTTAATCTGTAATTTGTGAAGATGTCTCGGGGTCACGTGCACTCGCGCGTTGGTGTGCATGTGCTTCAGACTTCAACGTCAGGAAGATTGCTTTTGAGTCTTGTCACTCTTAATAACTCTTTTAACATCAATCAGGTCCCGTTATTAATGCGTTAATTTTGACAGCCCTTATTATTAATAATATTATGTATTATTTATATTATTATGAATACTGTGTAAATACAATTGTATTTGCATGAATATTAAAAAAATATATATTATTAAGAATTAAAATTATACCATTCAGAGAGAATACAAAGCCAAAAATACAAGATCATGAATATCAAACCAACACACTAGCCCAAGGGTACCCAAAACGGGTTCTGAAGGGCCGGTATCCTGCAGAGTTTAGCTCCAACTCTAATCAAACACACCTGAAGCTCATTAAGGTCTTACTAAGCATATCAGAAACGTCCAGGCAGGTGTGCTGAGGCAATTTGGAGCTTAACTCTGCAGGACCCCGGCCCTCCAGGACCGAGTTTGGGTACCCCTGCACTAGCCAATCATACTCCCATCAGTAGTCAAATGTCCTACTCAAGCTTTTCTAATGATTTACTGATTGTCAAGGCACGTTAAACATAGTATGCATCACTAGAGTAGACTTTAACAACGCTGTCTGCAACCTTTAAACTACGGCAGATCATTCAGCATCATCGAGATAAATGGCTCAGTTAACATGAAAGGGACATGCCTGACTGGAAACCGCTCTGATGTTACTGCTGCGCTTTTAGGCCCCAGTGATCTGAAAGCACTTTTTCTTCTTTTTCTCTCTTCATTTCTTCTCTAGCCCTCTCGTTCGCTTATTAATCATACAATCATGTGCTTAATTGTGCCTTTAATTGGGCGCGTGATGTAGTCATTGAGGTCAAAGTCAGTGTTTGGCTTTCTTGCAAAACGGCTTCATCATACAGGCACATCTGAAGTTACAATGAGCAATATCAGTACACATCACTACGCTGCACTTAAAAAAAAAATCTTAATTGTAAAATTCACTTCATTTGCTTGCGATAATTAAATGGCAATCATGCTTTCATATTATATTTACTGATGTAACATCCAACATGAATTTTGTTGGGTGTTGCTATTTTAGTGCACACATTAAATGAGGGTACAAATTGCATTTTCATGCGATAGCAACGTTGGCGGTGCTGAAAGCGCAATGGCTTTTATTCACATTGACACAAATCGAGATTAGAGGGGAAGGTTATCTTTTAATGACTAACATATTGGTCTGTTCCTTACATGGAGGTTTGGAGACCCTCCAGCGCAACAATTTTTTGGAGATCTGATAATGGGTGCCCATGATCTTTACTCACAGTTATTAGCTGTAAACTCATGTTAAGCATTTATATATTTATTTTATCCAATGCGACACAGTGTATTTTATTAGTATGTTTGCACTTTTTTATGTTTACTTTCAGCCATAAAAAGCACTGCAATAAAACAACCAAGCTGTCCCTTTGGGGCTTATTTAACAAGCCATTTATTGTAATATTTTTGACCATCATGAGACCTCATTAATCTTTGTCAGTGGGCAGCACATGCCCTGAATGTAAGTATGGTGTGTGGGTCTTTCTTAAGGAGTTGAAGTCTAGGGCGGGAAGATGCCACTTTGCGGGTGCCGGGTTGTTCCTCATCTGTCTCCTGTGCGCTCGAGCATGCCTAAAACCTCCGCTCTACTCCGGCACGTTGACATTTCAATTACCCACAGTTCCTCGGGCGGCCTGACAACCAGCTAGCATCCAACAATGCACCCATGTGCACTCCATCTCCAGATGAAGGTACGGACACGTGACCCGAGTGCTGTTTCAGCATGCCCTATCTCATTTCACGAAGAAATCTGTTTGATAAAGGTGATCTGACGATCGATATCAGATCACATGATATTATTTATGAAAAATATTTCATTTGAATTTGTACACTAAATCAGCTCTGGGATAATGAATTGTTTGACTTGTGGATTAAGTGTATACGGTATGTCAATAACGGCTTACGTTGTTAACTTTGTTTCTTGGGTCCAGTGATTGATCTTTGGCCTTTAGCTGGTATCGACTGTGATTAAGTCAAGCAGAAAGTTTAATGTACGTCCTGGTTGGGCTCAGCTCTCGAATGACATCCCATGCAGTGTTGCCAGACCTTAAAAGAAAAACATGTCTGGTCTTAAACAGCAAGCCCAAAATAAGTGATTCGCCTTTTCAAAACATTATTTTATTTACTTTTATTCACATCCATAATTGCATTTTAATTAATACAGTTATAATAATTGTATCTCAATTAGAGGGAATAAATCTTCACGGGCACACACCTGGTAAAGTGTGCAGAGGCCGTAAAAGGCAGAAACGCTGAGAGAAAGGTAAAGGAAGCTCTGTCGATTAATACTGACATTATGAAGAGTGTGTTGTAAACAGCAGGTGGGAGGATCTGACAGCTACAATAAGTCACTGGTCAGACTTTATTGTGCTATGGGGCAACGGGGCCAGTAAGATACTATAAAGCCCCAAAAGGTGACTGTATTGTGGAAAGGAGCCAGACATCATTTGCCACATCACAGAAAACATTCTTTTGATTTTTATAAGACAAATAACAGACATGTACAGAAGTAAAAATTATAGCTGTGGTTACTCACACAATTGCAAATGGTGACACTATTGCAAGATTCCCACCTCTGATAATACCAGACCACATTTTTTGTATCCATAAAAGTCTCTTTGGGCCCTATTTTAACGATCTGAAACGCAAGTGCGAAGCGCAAAGCGCAAGTGAGTTTGTGGGCGGATCTTGGGCGTTGTTGCTATTTTCCCGGCGGGAGAAAAAACTCTTGCGCCAGGTTCAAATCAATAAGGGGTTGGTCTGAAGTAGGTTCATTATTCATAGGTGTGGTTTGGGCGTAACGTCAAACCAATCAGAACATCATCCATCATTCCCTTTAAACGCAAGGGCGCAAGTTCCATGGTGGGTTGCTATTATTATGACGGATTTACCATGCTCATGCCAGGAGCGGTTCACAGCCAAGGAGACCGTCATTCTTGTAAGAGCAGTAAAAGGCAGAGAAGTTGTTTTGTATGGGGATGGGAGAAACCCGTCGGTTAAACAGGCGTGGGAGGAAATAGACGCAATTGTCTCATCAGCTGGCATCCCCGGGACGTTGCGCCGCAAGCGCTACAATGATGTCAGGAGACGGGGGAATCCCAAGCTTGCCAGCATAAATCGGCAACACCTTGTAACGGGAGGTGGATCTGCCTCTACACAGATGCCAGCAGAAGACATCGCTGCGTCCACCCTCACCGCTGAAAGCCAAGAAACGCAAGCAGTCCAACCCCAAAGAACACTTACAAATCAAGTTCACATACATTAAGGTTTCTCATGAAAACATTTTAATTATTATTTGCATAAAATAAACGTAATACAGCCACACAACAAACTTATGAAAATATTTTAATCGTTATTTGCATGATAATTTTTTAATGCAGCCACACAAAATAAATAAAAAATATCACCACAATGCTCACCACAATGATTTCCCTTATATCATGTGTTAATATTTTTTATTGTAACAATTTATGATTTGCAAAAATAACTGTTGCATCTTTGTAGATTAGATAAGCAAAGTGTTTGCGCGTTGTGCACGCTATACATTATGGTCAAGCATGCGCTCGCATAATGAACAACGCACAACGCGCCACTGACTTTAGACTGGTTTTTCCTGGTCAGTGGCGCAATTGTTTTTTGAAACTGCAAAATAGCATCAGGGATGGTTTGCGCCGCAACACGCCTCCTTTTTTGCGCTGAACCGCCCAGGGAGCGCAAGTTCATTCCTTAGTTTGCCGACATGCGTCTGTGGAGGGAAAAACCCGCTGTGCGCCGGTGCAAAATACGAATGATACATGCGTCACTGACAAAGTCAATTGCGCTGGGTGCAAGATAGGGCCCTTTGTGTTAATAATGCAACATATCCTCCAACCCATACGATTAATTTGGTGGTTTATCCATTTCACCAAATACGACCAAAAGATGCATTTACTAAATTGACATGTACTGGGATAAGATTTTCAATTTAAACCACCACGATTCATTGCATTTTATTACACATTACACTATTCATGCATTTCGGGCAAATAACATACCCATTTATTTATTATATGATATAAACACAGCATACAAAACAGTCGCAAATTTAAAATATTCCAAGTGTACCAAGGTCAAACAATCAATGTATATGAAGAAAAGATGCAAAAATGTTGACAATCCGCTGTAAATATCAGATCCGGACGTTCACTGATTCAAAAACTGTCGCAATGATACGTCATTTATGATTGCGAAAAGGCATTGGCTCTCGTGTGTCTCGTGACCGATCGCATCATTACGTTAGCTAAGAATGTGAAGCGCTATTGGCTCTTGTGACCGACTATGTCATGCTGGTTTATGTGTGAATGAGATCTGACTGTGTGTTCTTCATATAATGTAATCGTATGGCTTCAGTTCGCAAGGTTTGCAACACAAATGGTTTGTAATACTTTCATAGTGTTTTATGCAATAAATACCTGACTGTACGTTTACTTGCGTGTTGTGTTTTATATGGTTGAGAAGTGGTTGGATTTAAGGTAAGGGTGAGGGTGGGGTAAGATGCTCGAAAATATCTTTAAAACCATAAATGTTTATGAAACCGTTTCTACATTTACAAATTCATAAAATTAAATGTGTCTAATCTGATGCAAAAACCTTAAAACGTAACAACAGGTTGTATTTATAACTTACTGCAGCTAAAGGACACTAATGCCTTTATACGTCACTTTACGTCAAGGTTCTTGCACATACAACATATTAGGTAATCATTTTTTGGAGGACAGTCTCTAATAATGCTAACCCTGGGAGAATCCAATGATCTCACTGGACTGATAATACATAGCTTACTGGCATTTTCGTGGTTCAACTTTGATTAAAATATTTCCCTTGTCCCTCGTTTAAAAGAATGTGGCTGGAGTTTGCATGTTCTTCCTGTGTCAGCATGAGTACGACCCAGTTTTCCTACCACAGGCCAAAAACATGTAGGTTAGATGAATTGGAGATACCATATTGCCCCACCCCAATGTGTGTATGGATTAATTTGTGTGGATCCATTTGTGTATGGATTAATCCATGAATATACAGTATAAATATACCAAAATTCTCCATGAATATACAGTAGCCATAGATGCTGGAATGGCTTTAAGAATAAACAGACAAAACAATGTTGCCATATTTTACTTGTACCCCTCATAAACATAGAAAAGTCATCATCATTTTTAACATAATTGCTTACACACGTAACAATAATGTTGCTTTTGCTAACAATGAGCTCACATTAACTAACAATGAGCAATATAGTTTTCAGCATTCATTATTATTTTTTTAATGTTAGTTATTGACAGTTTTTCCAAGGTAATTGTGCATTAACTAATTTTACCAGTTAGAATACAGCTTTTGATTTTGAATGCATTAGTAAATGCTGAAATTAACATTGAACTATATAATTAATAAATGCTCTAAGAGTGTTGTTCATTGTTAGTTCATCTTAGCTAATGGATTAACTCATGTTAACAAATACAACCTTATTGCAGTCTCATTTTTGTGAACTGATTGAATAAAATAAAAAATATTATGGAGTGCATTGGTATTTTAAATGCCACCTTTGCTCAAATGACAGCATGCACAGAAACAGACTCCAAGTCCAAATAAGATGTGTAAAACCCGATGATCCATGTTATCCCAGAATGATTTCAAATATTGCACATAGCATTTGCAGGCTTCAGACTTTAGAATCCCACTGTATAATGTTGTTTTTGTTGTTATACTTTTGAAAGAGTCTTTGTTTTGATGTATTTTGTCTAGATTCACGTGCATCAGGTTTCCAGTTGCACCTTTCTGTAACTTCAAAGTTGTGCTTTTTCTGCAGTAACCAATATATTGCCACTAATGCTATCATCACCTTGTCATGAACCTGGAAGGTTTCTTTGAATTAAAGTGCAGAAGTGATATTGGTGCCTTCTGATATAGAGATTCATTCACAGTGGGTTAATCTTAATCCACAAGTTCATGTGTAAGTACACTACCTAGGCAGTTGTTTAGTCCTGGGCAGTTGTTTAGTTGCAAACTCCCTTAAGGGAGATCATGGCACTCGGCAGCCATCTTTAAAGTACCTCTGGCCAGCTATTTCAGTCATGGAAGACTAAAGTACTGTACAGTTGAATAAGGCAAGACCTTTAAAATCACATGCTACATAATGAAACATATTGCCAACCCACAACAGGGTTCCCACACCTTAGTTAACTTCAAATTCAAGAACCTTTCAAGGACTTTCCAGGTCCAAAACCCTCAAATTCAAGGACTAAATGTGGGGACACATTTCAAGTGAGAGCAAGGTTACATTGTGTTACCTTTTAAGATACATTGTTACAGTTCTCTTTTGAGGGAACTCGCGCTGCGTCACAGCGGTGACAGTTTGGGGACGCTTCCAGGGGTAAGTGCGTCTGAATGTGTATATCAAATTTAACCACCAATGGTGAGGCTTAACGACAAAGTTAGGGTGACGCGGGAGCCAGGAAGTATATCGCTATCTGAAATATTGCCAAAGACGAAGTTACAAGTATGGCAAGTAGACGCAGCATCTATGTTCCCTTCTTAGGGAACAACAATTACATACGTAACCCGAGACGTTTTCATTTGTCAAACACAACTATGCAAAAAAGCATTTTGGTATGAACCAACATTTGCATACAGAAGATATAAGCATTTAAAGCCAACAGTTTAGCACGTGTCCTGAAGAAGTCTAGAATTTTATGATATTATCCTACAGTTATTGTTTATAGTTGATTATACATGTTTTATGTAGCTGTTTGAATATACGTTGTGTTCTTCACATTTCCACTGTAAATAAATACATGCACAGAATAGTAGATACTTTGTCGCCTTATGAATGTATTGAAACAAAACTTGTCAACGAACAGAATAAAACACATATATTTAATCTGTTGACGTTGTGCCTACAGATACCTGAACTCTGCAGCAGTGTTCTGAATACAACTCGAATATAATTTGTTATCCCAGAGGCTGCTGGGCGCCCCCATAGCGTCAACCTGAGCGCTGTAGGTGCCCGCTACCCTTTCCTCCTCTCTGACTACAGAGAATTACATGCCACTCGCATCGCTGTCAAGATCTTACAGAAACAGCATTTGTCAGCTCATTTATCAGCATTCCCTATGGCTCGTGCACTCTGTCACATTGACTATTTCTGGAATCTGACCCTCGGAAAGTAAATATGTGGAGCACATATGCATATAACATTTACTAGAAATACCCAACAGAAGCATTTCTAAGAACGGCATCACGGGTAAACGTTCGCAACATGATTGCCGAGATGTTAGATTGGGATTTGGATGCTTTTTATTATAAATATCAATGTTAGTTCCTGTTTGCAACACTTATGTAATGTAGGATACAGGATTTGACTTTAGCCATTGGGAAACATTTACATTGGGTGTGCCTGTAGTTCCTGTTGCTAAAGCATTGCATTAAAGCAATACTCCAGCAAAATATCAAAATTGCCCAGTGATTTATGCATTTATATCCACAAAATACCTTTTTTAACCCATCAGAGCCACGTGGATAACCATTTTAAAGTTTGGAAGAGCAAGGAAATGAACTAAAATAACTCCAAATGTGTTTGTCTAACAGATAATGGACATATGTATCTCAGATTGCTTGAGGATGAGTAAATCATGGGGTAATTTTGATATATGGCTAGAGTATCTCTTTAATGGTGCAAATGGTGTGGGTTTGATATCAAGGGAACAGGCATACGGATAAAATGTATACCTAAAATGCTCTGTAAGTGCTTTGCAAAAAAGTATCTGCCAAATGTGTAAATGGCCCAAAATAAATCCCTAGTTCATTTATACACTATCGTGTTGGATAAAATCATTCCAGTAGACAAAAATATTATTTTCATTGTAAGTGTTAAAAGCATAATAACTGGCTGCTTACTATATTCACTTAATGGTTATGTCGTTTTTAACTACCGCCATCTCATAATTGTGTTGCAGGTAATTAAGTCCTAATGCTTGTGAAGCAGGATCGTGCTATTGCCCAAATTTGTGTTCCCTGATATCCAAAGAAGTGAATTAAGACACAGCCCAAAAGAATTTGTTTAGTAAAGTTTTTTTTTAGATATAATTTTCTGACAAATGGTTTTAATATGAACAGGAAAACAAAATGCTATGTTTGAGAAATTTGCAGTGTATAAAGTAGAAAAATAATTTTTTAAATTGTGAAATGTTTCATCCTGTAATATCAAATGCACAATAAATCAAGGAGTCATTCCCTGTGAAATGTTACGTACAATATCAATTTGCTCGTGCTTTTTGCAAAACAGAATTAGAAATAGGCCAGACTAATACATTCTTGTTCAGAACTAGCAAACATATTCCTATTCATAAAGGAAAAACTTCTCTCTTTGAGCTGCGGGCCGTGTGGTGTACGCTTAAGCCCACAGGAAAGATAGTCTCCTCTTTCACATTTGCTTCAATCTGCTGAATGTCAAAGGATTGACACAGAGAACAGAAAAGTACATGAAGTGCATTCTAATGGCTGCCAATGCTGTAGGCCAAACATGCTTTCAATATATTTCCCAAAGATACTGATGATTCGTGCCCGATACATCCTGCTTGATTATATACGTTCAGTCTGTGTCAATGGTGAGTCTAGGCCAAAGTTTAAGCCATTTTAAAAGTAATGTTTAATATCCGTCATTCAGGGATCCAGAACGAGATTTGAGCTTAAATCAAGAACTTTGTCCGTTTAATGGGAACAAAACGTTTGTTAATTTATCAGTTGACTCCAAAGGGCAGTAAGTCACAGCTCTGCGGTCTTTCGGAGGGGTGGCGCACAGAACCAATGACATCCTGTCCTCGGAAAAATATTAAGATTGACTTTTATATGTATGCATTTGGATTCAGAGCAATTTAAAGTTTAATTGAGGTTACACATGTTATCTTGGATAAAGCTAAAAAGCACAACCATGATACTGGCATTGATAGCGACATGCCCTTCTAGTTACTGCAACATAAAATTTCTCAGCTCACATGGAGTACTGCAATATGTGTCAGAAACTATGTTGATCCAGCCTGATCTCATGAGAATTCGGACATATTTAATATACAAATATATCCTATTTGGTAACACTTTACTTGAAGGGGTGTTCATAAGACTGACATAATGAATCTGTCATAAACATGACATAGCAGAATAATGATCAAACTTAAGAAACTACTTAGCTTTATGGGTTAACATTCCATTAAACTGTCATTTGAATATCATTAAGTGTTAATACTATGTGAAATATTTTTAAATACCTTAACAAAATGCAACAGACACGTCAAAAGATCATACTTAACTTTATGTATGTGCACAGTAAACTGACAATTAACAGAACTTGTTTTTCCTCACACAGAGGGTTCTGAAATTTTCTGACATAGAAGAAAACACTAACAAAATATTTAATTCATTTAAATTAATTGTTAATTTTATTTGTAATTAACTGTTTTTCCAGAGATATTGACCCAATGCTGCATGCCTTAACCCATTATTGTACTGTTTTTATTTAATTTTAGGTCAACTGGTCTCCAAATGTTCTCAAATTTTATACATTATTATTATTATTATTGGATATTTTATTTCTTAAACACATGGAGGAAACTTAAAAAAAAAATATGAACTGAAGAATAATCATGATGCTGTTATAAAACTATATGACGGAGTATTAACACTTAATGATATTTTAATGACAAATTATATTTGTACCACTGTAGTTAAGGTCAAGAAAAAAATTCATGACGTTGTTATAAAACTATATGACAGAGTATTAACACTTAATGACATTTTAATGACAAATTATATTTGTACCACTGTAGTTGAGGTCAAGAAAAATATTCATGACGTTGTTATAAAACTACAGAGTATTAACACTTAATGACATTTTAATGACAAATTATATTTGTACCATTGTAGTTGAGGTCAAGAAAAATATTCATGACGTTGTTATAAAACTATATGACAGAGTATTAACACTTAATGACATTTAAATGACAAATTATATTTGTACCACTGTAGTTGAGGTCAAGAAAAATATTCATGATGCTGTTATAAAACTATATGACATAGTATTAACACTTAATGACATTTTAATGACAAATTATATTTGTACCACTGTAGTTGAGGTCAAGAAAAATATTCATGATGTTGTTATAAAACTAAATGACAGAGTATTAACACTTAATGACATTTAAATGACAAATTATATTTGTACCACTGTAGTTGAGGTCAAGAAAAATATTCATGATGTTGTTATAAAACTAAATGACAGAGTATTAACACTTAATGATATTTTAATGACAAATTATATTTGTACCACTGTAGTTGAGGTCAAGAAAAATATTCATGACGTTGTTATAAAACTAAATGACAGAGTATTAACACTTAATGACATTTTAATGACAAATTGTATTTGTACCACTGTAGTTGAGGTCAAGAAAAATATTCATGACGTTGTTATAAAACTATATGACAGAGTATTAACACTTAATGACATTTTAATGACAAATTATATTTGTACCACTGTAGTTGAGGTCAAGAAAAATATTCATGACGTTGTTATAAAACTACAGAGTATTAACACTTAATGACATTTTAATGACAAATTATATTTGTACCATTGTAGTTGAGGTCAAGAAAAATATTCATGACGTTGTTATAAAACTATATGACGGAGTATTAACACTTAATGACATTTAAATGACAAATTATATTTGTACCACTGTAGTTGAGGTCAAGAAAAATATTCATGACGTTGTTATAAAACTATATGACATAGTATTAACACTTAATGACATTTTAATGACAAATTATATTTGTACCACTGTAGTTGAGGTCAAGAAAAATATTCATGACGTTGTTATAAAACTATATGACAGAGTATTAACACTTAATGACATTTTAATGACAAATTATATTTGTACCACTGTAGTTGAGGTCAAGAAAAATATTCATGACGTTGTTATAAAACTACAGAGTATTAACACTTAATGACATTTTAATGACAAATTATATTTGTACCATTGTAGTTGAGGTCAAGAAAAATATTCATGAAGTTGTTATAAAACTATATGACGGAGCATTAACACTTAATGACATTTAAATGACAAATTATATTTGTACCACTGTAGTTGAGGTCAAGAAAAATATTCATGATGCTGTTATAAAACTATATGACAGAGTATTAACACTTAATGACATTTTAATGACAAATTATATTTGTACCACTGTAGTTGAGGTCAAGAAAAATATTCATGATGTTGTTATAAAACTAAATGACAGAGTATTAACACTTAATGACATTTAAATGACAAATTATATTTGTACCACTGTAGTTGAGGTCAAGAAAAATATTCATGATGTTGTTATAAAACTAAATGACAGAGTATTAAAACTTAATGATATTTTAATGACAAATTATATTTGTACCACTGTAGTTGAGGTCAAGAAAAATATTCATGACATTGTTATAAAACTATATTACAAACTTTTAACACTTAATGATATTTTAATGACAAATTATATTTGTACCACTGTAGTTGAGGGCAAGAAAAATATTCATGACGTTGTTATAAAACTATATGACAGAGAATTAACACTTAATGACATTTTAATGACAAATTATATTTATACCACTGTAGCTGAGGTCAAGAAAAATATTCATGACATTGTTATAAAACTATATGACAGAGAATTAACACTTAATGACATTTTAATGACAAATTATATTTATACCGCTGTAGTTGAGGTCAAGAAAAATATTCATGACGTTAATATAAAACTATATGACAGAGAATTAACACTTAATGACATTTTAATGACAAATTATATTTATACCACTGTAGTTGAGGTCAAGAAAAATATTCATGACGTTGTTATAAAACTATATGACAGAGAATTAACACTTAATGACATTTTAATGACAAATTATATTTATACCACTGTAGTTGAGGTCAAGAAAAATATTCATGACGTTGTTATAAAACTATATGACAGAGAATTAACACTTAATGACATTTTAATACAAATTATATTTATACCACTGTAGTTGAGGTCAAGAAAAATATTCATGACGTTGTTATAAAACTATATGACAGAGAATTAACACTTAATGACATTTTAATGACAAATTATATTTATACCACTGTAGTTGAGGTCAAGAAAAATATTCATGACGTTGTTATAAAACTATATGACAGAGAATTAACACTTAATGACATTTTAATGACAAATTATATTTATACCACTGTAGTTGAGGTCAAGAAAAATATTCATGACGTTGTTATAAAACTATATGACAGAGAATTAACACTTAATGACATTTTAATGACAAATTATATTTGTACCACTGTAGTTGAGGTCAAGAAAAATATTCATGACGTTGTTATAAAACTATATGACAGAGAATTAACACTTAATGACATTTTAATGACAAATTATATTTATACCACTGTAGTTGAGGTCAAGAAAAATATTCATGACGTTGTTATAAAACTATATGACAGAGAATTAACACTTAATGACATTTTAATGACAAATTATATTTATACCACTGTAGTTGAGGTCAAGAAAAATATTCATGACGTTGTTATAAAACTATATGACAGAGAATTAACACTTAATGACATTTTAATGACAAATTATATTTATACCACTGTAGTTGAGGTCAAGAAAAATATTCATGACGTTGTTATAAAACTATATGACAGAGTATTAACACTTAATGACATTTTAATGACAAATTATATTTGTACCACTGTAGTTGAGGTCAAGAAAAATATTCATGATGTTGTTATAAAACTATATGACAGAGAATTAACACTTAATGACATTTTAATGACAAATTATATTTATACCACTGTAGTTGAGGTCAAGAAAAATATTTATGATGTTGTTATAAAACTATATGACAGAGTATTAACACTTATTGATATTTTAATGACAAATTATATTTGTACTATTGTAGTTGAGGTCAAGAAAAATATTCATGACGTTGTTATAAAACTACAGAGTATTAACACTTAATGACATTTTAATGACAAATTATATTTGTACCATTGTAGTTGAGGTCAAGAAAAATATTCATGACGTTGTTATAAAACTATATGACAGAGTATTAACACTTAATGACATTTTAATGACAAATTATATTTGTACCACTGTAGTTGAGGTCAAGAAAAATATTCATGACGTTAATATAAAACTATATGACAGAGAATTAACACTTAATGACATTTTAATGACAAATTATATTTGTACCACTGTAGTTGAGGTCAAGAAAAATATTCATGACGTTAATATAAAACTATATGACAGAGTATTAACACTTAATGACATTTTAATGACAAATTATATTTGTACCACTGTAGTTGAGGTCAAGAAAAATATTCATGACTTTGTTATAAAACTATATGACAGAGAATTAACACTTAATGACATTTTAATACAAATTATATTTATACCACTGTAGTTGAGGTCAAGAAAAATATTCATGACGTTGTTATAAAACTATATGACAGAGTATTAACACTTAATGACATTTTAATGACAAATTATATTTGTACCACTTTAGTTGAGGTCAAGAAAAATATTCATGACGTTGTTATAAAACTATATGACAGAGTATTAACACTTAATGACATTTTAATGACAAATTATATTTGTACCACTTTAGTTGAGGTCAAGAAAAATATTCATGACATTGTTATAAAACTATATTACGAACTATTAACACTTAATGATATTTTAATGACAAATTATATTTGTACCACTTTAGTTGAGGTCAAGAAAAATATTCATGACGTTGTTATAAAACTATATGACAGAGAATTAACACTTAATGACATTTTAATGACAAATTATATTTGTACCACTGTAGTTAAGGTCAAGAAAAATATTCATGACGTTGTTATAAAACTAAATGACAGAGTATTAACACTTAATGACATTTAAAGGTAGGGTAAGCATTTTGAAAAATGCTAACGGTAGCCGCCTAGCAATGAAATCCCGATCCCACCCTCAAGTCAAATCGCTCTCCAAAGTCACGCCTCTTTCCAAACACATGAACACGCACAGATCAGACGGTCACGTCTCATGTCTCATTCACCAGTGAGAAAACTTTGCAGTACAAAGTGAATAACACTTCCAAAATAACCAACATAAACAATTGGTTTACATCAGAATTAGTTTAAGCACACGTTCGGTTTTGTAGACGTAGCAACTATATCGTTATGCTAATCCGTAAACGAACACAAATTTCATAAGCAACACAACGTTTCATCAAAGTATAATATCTGAATCCATCTCAATACAAACATATCGCGTACCTACCTTACCAAAATAAAAAGTGCAACGACCCTTTCAGACCCTTTGCCTCATGTAGCTGTTTGCATCTCGTTGAAAAGCAGTAAAGTTACTGATGTTAACTTGGATTTTTGCTCTTGCTGATCCAGGCAGTTTTTGCTGTTGTTGTTATAAAAGATGCATTTAGTTTTGTTGCTCCTGTGTTGGTTGTCAATTCAGCAGAAAAGTTTGGTGTTCTCGCTGTTTACAGACAGAGCGCACGTGAACGCGCCGATGACGTATGGTGTCTGCGTGGACTCGCTGCGCGGTGGGAATTCAAATTACGCTTACGTCTGAGGGACATAAAAGGAAACGTCCGTTCGGACCGAAATCTATGATTTGTTGAACATTTTTTGGTCCTACGCCTTTCACAGATGACATAAATTTTTACAAATACATTTAAACAACTTAACACAGTGATTGCTATCAGGATGTGAGGAGACTTTTAACCAGCATAACTAAAAATGTTTCAGGATCAAATCTGTTACCCTACCTTTAAATGACAAATTATATTGGTACCACTGTAGTTGAGGTCAAGAAAAATATTCATGACGTTGTTATAAAACTATATTACAAACTATTAACACTTAATTACATTTAAATGACAAATTATATTTGTACCACTGTAGGTGAGGTCAAGAAAAATATTCATGACACTGTTATAAAACTATATGACAGAATATTGATACTTAATGACATTTTAATGACATATTTAATTTGTATCCCTGGTAAAAAGTGGTCAGTTATGTTGTCTTGGTAATGTCAAGTTGACATGAAAAGTTATTATGTACTGGTTTATGTCAAGTTATCATAACAAAAAAATCTCAAACAATGTCATCTTTGCATTAAAAATGACATAATTAAACGAATGACACTTTATGACAGTTGTCATAAGCGTGCATAAAATCTCCATGTTCATGACACATGTCATGTCATTATTATGAAGGTGTCATGTCAGTCTTATGAACACCAAGTCAACCATGCAACATTGTATGAAATTGTCTCAAATTCTTGTGATCTTTATGTGATCAGTTGTTGGCCTATAACACAATACACCAATAAATTCAATGCACCCAGCAGTAAAAAACCCCTACTAGCGACCTGATGAAAGGATGGTTGCCAGTTTGAATAATACAAAACATAGCACCACCAAATACGACTTTTGAAACAGCTTTCATTTTATATGATTACATTATATTTATGACACAATAACAGTTCAAATTAGGACATATGACAATGGAAATAAAACTTCAGTTAATCCAAGTGTTCTCTGAATTATTGAGCGTTGAGGTTATGCGTATTAAACTACTAAATCAGACGCATTTTCTTCCTCGTACCTAGATATGAAAGGCTGGCTAAAGTTACGAAGTGAACCGTAATCATTACAAATATATTTGCTTTGCAATTAATCATGCGAGTGCAAGAACATGTATAGCAGTTGCGATGCCACTGAATAAATAGACCATTTATATTCTGAATAGATGGCGCTGCCTTTAATCTGAAGTGTAGTAATATTTTTGCAAGTAGCAATTTATTTCATAAGCCAAATGTGCCAAGCCAGTGGTTGTACTGTATAAGCGGCAGAGGTGATGAATGTTGGCGTCAGCGCTACACAGTGGAAGATTATATTTGTTGAAGAAACTATTCAAGACTCTTCAGTGTCCCTGAACAGATTACCGGTAGTAATCTCATAATAAACACTCAGAAGCCATTATATATTCTGTCAGTTATTAAGATAAAAAATATATTCTCCAAAGTACAATATCACAATCTGTTTCGTAAAGGTTTGCAATGTGTTCTAACTTTTGGTAATTGTAGGATGCTTCCAAGCATCTGCACTGACTCGCATATACCAAGAGCATTATTTGGAATTCTGAACTAATGGCACTATGATACTTTAAACACACTTTAGTGGTCTCGCATCACAGCGCAAGATAAATTCCCATTTTGGGAACTAGGCACCTGGTTGTTAAGCACAGTAAAAAAGATTGGAGCGCCACCCTCGGAGTAGGCTGAATATGTAATTGACGCGTCTGATCTGACTAATAAGATCCCCAGTGAACTCATCAAAGAACAAGAGAGATAATGAGACTGTTTCCTTTTTTATCAAAATTAATAATCAGGGTTATTACCTCTGTTGCCTCTCCTGCTTTGGTTGAGTGCAGCCCACATAGCGGAACTGCCTGTAATTGGCACAATCGAGATTTTGGGTTCATTTCCTTATTCACCGTATAATCATCTGAAAACCCAATGTAATATGATGGTAACAAGGTAAATAACACAGTGAGGTGGTTTACGATCAGATGCATGAATGTGTGAAATGAAAGTTACACCCTTTTATGGTTTATTCGTTTTTAAGGCCAAACTATAACTTTGCCATTATGTTATTGGTGCATGTAATAGATAATGCCTGGCACAAAGTGGCAAGTAAGCCCAGCATGGTTACTTTCATTTTTAAGATGAAATTGAAAAAAATAATAAAGAAGTGAATGAGGATTGTTGACATCAAGGTCAGGTGATGTTGCCGTCTCAAGTCTTCTGAAGTGAAGCTTTGTAAAATAAACAGACAAAGCCAATATTTCACCCTTTATGAGTCACAACATAAGGATGAGAAAATGATTTATTTATTATTTCTGGATCAGGTGGATTAAGCGGTTAAGGAATAATTATGTCGCTACTGAATAAAAATGGGAGCGTTCAGAGAGGCGCTGTACGAATCTTTCTCTCTGTGATATTTTGAGAGACTCCACTGGGTCTATTAGATGGAATGAAAATGAAATCTCATTTGTGGAGCTCACAGCTAGCTCTCTGGTGACTGAGGGAGCTCGTGAAGGGAAAAGGCATTATGATCTTTAAATATGTGCGTTGCTTCCTGCAGAGGGGAAATCTAGAAACATGATTCACCAAGCCTTTGCCTTCGAACCGTTTGAAGTGACCGGCCTTATTTTCACAGCACCGAATCTGATTCATTATTGCAAAAGAACCATAATACAATGAGTAAACAAAATGTATTTAAATCCAAAGCAGTTAAAATCACAATGGGGAATCAATGCAATAAAATAAATGAAACAAATAGATCTGGAGTCTGAATAAGAAACACTTTTGCTCAGTTGGTGGTGGTTTACAGTGAGATGATTAAACTTTTAGTAATTTAATTATGCACCAGTATGCAATAACATGCATGTGGCATAAATTATTTTTTGGACAGTTTGGGAAAGTTTAAAATATATTTGAAAACGCCTTGGAATTTATTTAATTTATATTAAGAATTTATATTAATATGTATTTTATTTTGAATTAACTCCTAAACACCCTATCATGCACGCCCCCAATAAGGATTTGAATTATCTGTAGGTAGCACACATTTTTATTGTCTGGAAACTGCACAGTAAATGTCTGGTTTTTGCACAGAAATTACTTGTAATATACAGTATGGTTTATATCATGAGTCTTCAACCGGGGGTCCGTGACGGAACTGCAGGGGGTCCGCCAAATGATGTTTAACGACAAGCTATTTTTTGCTTAAAACGTAAAATATATGTACAAAACGTTACATGTCCCCTTTAAGTTGTGCACGTGCGTGGCCGCATAGGTTTGAAGGTGCGCGTTCAGTTTAGCCAGCGGACCAAAATAAAATATCTAAAGATTATAAATGTCCACTCAGGAAGCAGCAGTAGCGACAGAAAAGTCATCATAAAACAGGTAAATCTTATGTGTGTCTTTCTTTCAGAATGTCATTTTAGAATCAGTGCGACATGATGTCTCATGTATATTTCTGAACTTGGACGTACGGCTGTTTCACGCGGTTCAGATTTAAAGCGCTAATTCAACAGGCAAATGACACCACACCACGTCTGCATTTTAAACTGTGACAAAACTATCGCTCGCATTTAAAAATTAATGAAACGCGCGCCGTGATGGTGCTTTGTGCAAGATTCATAGTCAGGTTAAAATCCGCCTCTCAAAAAGTTTCCCCAAAGAGATGCGCTCGGACTCATTGCATGTTGTTTTCCTGAGTCTGATATGAAGCTATACAGAAAATAAACCTGCGTTACTTAAACTCGTGACAATGATGATACACGAGAAAGGCAACAGACCTCAGAATTATAAAGTAGCACAACCTCTATCTCCACCAGAACAGACAGTCTTTGTGCCATTCACCATGATCAGTCTTTATAAACTGAAAGCCCTTGTCCAATTCACATTAAAATGAAAATATATTACACTGCAAATACCTTAAAATAATATTATATTATTATTATTATTATTATATTAATATAAAAACTAATTCTACTTTAAGAATAAAAATATGCATGTTAATAGTATGGTTGTGTGACAATATGGTTTGTTTCTATTTATAAAACAGTTTCAGTCCTTGATTCTGATTGGTCATCAGTTGTACTTTACTCCACTTTGCGTTGTGCCTAATACGAAAAGGCAGCCTTTCGTACCTTACTGCTTACTTAAATATCTCTGTTTTACACATTTAGTATTAGGGGGGTCCCTGCTCCATGCCTCTCTCATCTAAGGGGTCCTTGACCCAAAAAACGTTGAGAACCCCTGGTTTATATTATAAAATAATATTAGCATGAAATTAAATAAATATTACTGTAAGATTACCCAGTTATTACCGATCTGTAAAGTAAAGTGCAACAGAACCCTGCATCAAATGCTTTTTTAAGTACATGAAATGTCAGCTTTATGTGATTTATCAATATAAATGCACTATTAGGGGGCATGCACACAAAGCTTTTATGCTGGTGGCCGGTGTATGTCTTCAATAGTTTTTAATGGAAGTGCGCTGTTTTTTTAAAAAGCCAGCAGCTGGCGTTTTTTTTTCGCACTTAGGGGGCGTGCACACCAAAGCTTTTACGCCCACGGATAGCACATGTTTTCAATTGTTTCCAATGAAACTCTGCAGCTAGCATTTTTTCCACCCTGAAAGCCAAAAGAGAGTTGAAAGAGATTCAATTTTGGGTAAAAAGATCCGCTTATCAATGTCAGTTCTCACACGCCCGTCCAATCACAGTGGAGGAGTGGCGGGACAAATATCACAACAACCAACCGGCTCACAGGTCAAGAATCACAGCTACTAAAACGCCCGGCTGAAGAAAACTGGGGCTCAGCTGAAAAAAAACATCTGGCATTCGGCGTCCTCCAGGCGTTTTTGACCACATTTAAAAGTTTTGTGTGCACAACCCCTAAAAGCCGGCCCTCGGCGGTTTTTCTGGCACAGCGCTGAGCGTCGAGAGTTGAAAAATATACAAGTTTGGGTGAAAAGCTCAGCTTGTCAATGTCAGTTCTCACACGGCCATCCAATCACAGTGGAGGAGGGGCGGGACAAATATCACAACAACCAACTGGCTCACAGGTCAAATATCACAGCTACTAAAGCGCTCGGCTGAAGAAAGCTGGCGCTTAGCTGGAAAAAAACAGCTGGCATTCAGCGTCCTCCAGGCGTTTTCAACCACATTTAAAAGTTTTGGTGTGCACAACCCCTAAAAGCCGGCCCTCGGCGGTTTTTCTGGCACAGCGCTGAGCGCCGAGAGTTGAAAAATATTCAACTTTGGGTGAAAAGCTCAGCTCGTCAATGTCAGTTCTCACACGGGCGTCCAATCACAGTGAAGGAGGGTCAGGATAACACCACAACAACCAACCAGTGCATCGTACAACGCCTGATAAACAAAACATAAGTATCACAGCAACCAAAGTGCCCAGCTGAAAAAAGCTGGCAGTCGGTGTCCGCCTGGCATTTTCAGCCGCTTTTAAAAGCTTTGGTGTGCACACCCCCTTAGGGTGCAAACACCTGTTAAACAGGGTTTATTTAAAATGTTACAATGATGCACTGTCAGTTATACAGCTGAAATGAGAGGAGAGCGCTGTTAGCAATCACTAATGATTGATTCATTTGTTCTCTTTTTTTTACTTATGCGTTTTTTTTTTTAAGCGTCTGTGACATAAAACACACACCCTGTGTTTAAAAGGGTTTTTGAATAGCTGAATGTGTGAATGTGTGTGTGTGCTTCGTTGGCAGCCTTTCCAGCCTTTCCAAATATGTCACTTTCTGTATGGCTCGCATGGCTGTAAAAGGCTCTCTGCCAATCAGATTCGAGAACCAGAAAGAACTGTTGTATAAACTAAAACAGGATGTTGTGTCTCATGTTTCTTAGTCATAATGGAAATGCTGTTATGGACATAGGCACATCATCTAAAATATTGTACAAATGTGCTCAAACAGTATAAATGTTTGCTTTGATTATTTTTTAATAATTAAATTGTTAGTTCTGTGTAGTTATGAAGCTATGTGTATTTTATATTATTTAAATAATATAAATATATAGTTATTTAGAGTAAAATTAAATTAGTTAAGCTGTTCGTTAAAATATTTTTAAAGTCAGATTTTAAGATTCAGGCTCGAATTGATAAGGTAGTAAATACGATAGTATCCCCTGGCTTTTACAATTGCTTTTCGTAATTAAGGTATTCGCTAAGGGTGTAACGGTTCTCCGTAAAGAATCGAACTGTCCCGGTATCCTCCCACGGTTCGGCACGCACGTGCACCACGGTGCACCATTTGACCACGCATTTCTAATATAGTTTTGTGAAAAAAGAACACATAAAACCCCTAATGTATGGTTCAAGCCATGTGTGTGTTTACGTGAGAGTATCTGTCCAATCAACTCGAAGTATGCAAATTTGTTTGCCAACCTCACAGTGTGTTTGTGTGTTGCGGACTGTAGCAAGCGAAGGAGAAAAGCCGCGAGTAGAGGCACCGCCAGCTTCATTTAAGTCTACTGCAGCAGCGACGCTCGAGAAAACGTGGACAAAACTGTCAAATTTGCGAGGATTGTATGCTCAAGGCAATACATCTACAGTAATATGACAAGTCGCTTGCTCCGTCATTACCAGGATGTTGTTGATAGCACGCGATCACAGGTGACACAGAAACAGCACACATTGCCTTCTGTGATTAAATGTTAACAAACTGATCTTCTTGTGAAAAAAAACTTGAAGATAGTGGCATAGAAATAAAAACCCAGAGTTCTAAGCTGTTTTATGTTCATTTTGAAGTTACTTTGGCAGAGGTTACAAACTGTTTAGGTTTGTATTATTGTAAAGAACCCTGTTGTGACCAAAGTGTTAGGTGTTTGTAACCCAATAAATCATTTTATTTTCTTTGAATTTGACAGTAGCCTTTTTGTCCCCATAAACATACACACATCAAAATGTACCGAAACTGTGACCCTAAAACCGTGTTATGCACTGAACCGTGCATAATTTGAACCGTTACATCCCTAGTATTCACCCAATCAAAACGCATTGTAGGGTTTCCAGCAGAAAATTTGTTAGTTAAGGTGGTAGGGTTGGGCAAGTGGGCGGGGCAGAGGGCGTGGCAATCAAAGGCGTGGGACTTATGCATCATGATGAAAATGAAAATATTTTCATTTAAAACACTCAAATAAAACTTAATTTTGAAGAAACTATGAAAGAATTATTAATTAATTAAATGCTTTTAACAGATACCTCTAACGTGAATAGCTGCGTGATTAAGTGAAACTAAAGGGTTAATAAACACAAACTAAAGCAGATGCTGTAGAACGTCAGGAAAACGTTGATAGATGGCGCAAAAATTTTAAAAACTGATTATTTCCCACTATTAATTACATTATCTTAAAGGAGTGTAACTATTGTAGCATGTAAATAATGCACATAAATAACGTGAGCAAGAGCGCTCAACAATTATATCTAATCAACAGGCACATGAAACCTAGTTAGCAGGTTGTCTCAAACAACAAAATCACCAGCTAACTTACTTTAAATTTGCAAGACCTATAGACGAATACAATGAAAGGCTTAAATAGCCCCGAAACATAAGTCCACTTACAGTTCTCGCGGACACGTGTTTTATCAACTGGCTATCCTCCAGACATGATGGACCAAGTCTTATCTAATTTTGGCCGTGTGGCACGCGTGCACGCTCGCGGTATGAAGTACGTCCACGCTATTCTCCAAGATGTTTTATCAACTGGCTAGTTATCCTCCAGACAGTGACGGTCCGGACCACGTCTTTCTCGTTTATTCTCCGTGATGCACTTGACAGCCTTTTGTGCAGGGATTTTTTTTTCTTTGGATGACCTAGTTAAGGTGGTAGGGTTTCCAAACTTAGGGCGCACTCACACTACCCAAACCAAACCGCGCTCGGGCGCGTTTGACCCCCAAAGACTGGTTTGTTTGACTAGTGTGATCGCTCTGTTCCGTGCCCGGGCGCGGATTGGTTAATTGCGCCGCGGCCGGGTTGAAGAGGTGGGCCGGAGCGCGGTTCACTTGGGCTCAGGCGTGGAAGGCTGTGGTGTGAGCGCAATCGCACCTGAGCGCGATTCAAAAGGTGAAGACGGCAGTTGCGCGACCACTCACCTTCATCTGCCTCCGTAAAAACCTTTTGCTGCGAGCAGCGGGGTTACATGAATGTCCAAGCTGCACAAGTGACAGATCAACTAAGCAATATGATGACATGTGAGAGGGCTGTCTGTAATCGCGCACCAAATGACTCCGAATAAAAAACACAGACTTATCATTACGGTGGGTTCGAGTGTTAAGAGAGAGCTTTACTTCCTGCTTTTTCAAAACAATCGCATCTTAATGACAAAAGTGCGCCCGGACTCGGATCGATAAGAAGTACAGTGTGAGTGCGTGCATCTGGGGGAGTAGGGAGGGGTGACAATCGCGCTGGGGCATGGTTTTGTTTGGTTTGGATAATATGAGTGCGCTCTTAGGCGGGCCGCCTGAACTGAAATGTTCTGCGGGAAACCCTGCATTGGATAACTCACCAATCGGTTCACACCCGTTTATACCGTTCTTTCTCAGAATGATGAGCTTTGTACAAAACTACCTGTTATGGACGGACAGGACTTAGAGGTGCAACAAAAATGTACAGTATGTGGAAAAAATTAGTTTGAATGATGGAAAAAAACACGAAGCAAACAAAATAAGTTATAGAAATTTTGTAAAAATAGGCAGAATTCTGTGTTCTTAAGCGGCGGAGGCGTGTCCGCTGTCAGCTCTAAAACCACGCCCACGAAAACACAATTTGTTTTTTTATATTTCTAGAAAAACAAATTTACACTTCAAAATTCATAAAACTTGTTGGACAAAACATGAAAGTGTCATAAACTTTTGTTTAACACAGATGGATTTATTGAAATCTGTTTTGCTGAGAAATTTGCTGAGAAAGTATAAAATGCTCCTGTTTTACCCAGAGTTATCAAGAATTTAAGCAATTTTTTAATTAGTCAGATAAAAATCTTGTCTGGATAGCCACAGCATTTTAGTTTATAAAGTTTTATGCAGATATGCATAACACTTGAGTGGAGACATTCAGCAAGCAGAATACTTTTGAATTTAATTAATTTTAGATTTTCTAACTACAACGCAATATGTTAGTTCACTATAGCAACCATTTGCTTTCAGTGCCAAAAATCCACTCCATACATAAACATCTCTCACATTCAAGTCGATTGATATCTGTACAGTGTAAGTTCTGCTCGGTTAGCATAATTTTGCACTCCTAAAACAGAGATCCTCTTGTCTCCAACATTTAAAGTAAGACGTTCCCCAGTGACTTACTCCAAAGAAAAAGTATGAAAATCCATGTAATGAGCAGCTCGTAATTAGAGCATGTTGATGCATTTCAAAAGTTCCTGCTTCATAAGTCATAAAGGGGAGAAATTACAGCTTTAGGCTACTCGGCGATGCTCGCAGAATACACCAAGCAGCAAAGCAGGTAATTTGGAGAACATTAAGATGTTGTAAATCTTTTCAGATCTGATGAAATCAACTTCTACAACACTGTCCGTTCGTGTTACACTAGCAAATGAGGCAGTCCACCTTGAATAAGCTCGTGTGGCCATAGCACGTAATTGCAAAGGTGTCTTTCTACAATGAATTATTGCAGCATTAGGGCTGATTGTGCAAACAATGCATATACTTCAAAAATCCAATTAACCAAAGCAAACTTATCATAGTCATTTGTAATACCTAATGTATCCACTTTAATGCTGATGAGCAAACAGGAGGGAATGCTGGAAGCATGCAAAAAAAAAGACAGTGTTTGTCAAACATGATCGCTGCTAATATACATGACTAGAGGCTTGCTTAAGGCCTTTCGTACTGTATAAATAACTCAAGAGTGTTTCACTTTGAACCACCACAAGTGGATTTATGCACGCAAACATGCATGAGATTACACAACTGTGACGTAAATCAAGTGTAAATTCATAATGTTCAATTTGATATTTCATGTTTCTTGAGGTTGAATTGCATATGTGTGTTTAGACGCAGTTCGGATGTGTGGATATTGGATATGTATCCTATTAAAAATCTACATTTGGAAGTGGCTCAGATTGGATAGGAAAAATCAGTTTTTCGTGCCTTACTTACATATGGTGATAAATCTGCGCATATAATAATATTTTAAGTGTCCTGCATGCCACTCTGTTGTTGTTTCTCTTAATGCACTCCGTTGGGTGTAGACCAGGGGTTGGGAGCCCTAGTCCTGGAGGGCCACTGTCCTGCAGAGTTTAGTTCCAACCCTAATTAAACACACCTGAAAAATCTAGGTCAAGTCTTTAGGATTACTTGAAAATGAAATTCAGGTGTGTTTGATTAGGGTTGGAACTAAACTCTGCAGGACAGTGGCCCTCCAGGACCCAGGGTTCCCCACTCCTGGTGTAGACGTAACGTCTATAAAACTTAATATCTTTACATCATCTTTGAAGATCATTTGTGAGTCGGGTTAGATTGATTTTCATCAGCACTTCAACAAGTACATGCTCCTTTACAGCATATTCACGCTACGTCTCTGTGAATGCTTTGAGACCCCCGACAGTGAAAATTACATATTGCGCCTTTAATACCTGAATACTAGTTATAATGTGTACTTGTTTTTTTATTAGTATGACTATTTATGTTTTATTCAAAGAAAATGTGCTTAATGGATTGTGCCCACCCTCTGTTCAATTGAATTAGTGGCTGCCACTGGATGCCTTATACATTAAATAGTACTTTTTACTGGGTTTTTTATTTCCATTGTGTTCTGTGTCCTTTGTGTTGTGTCGTGTTTTCGACTTTTGTTTGCTTTACTAATGTGACCGGTAGGATAGTTTCTTTTCTGCTTTTCATTGTTGTCAGCAATTGGTGTTTTCTTGTGTGTTTCTGGTATGACGCACATGTGTGTGTATGCATACATCAAGTCCATTATTCTGCAATTGAGTGCAATTTTCATTTAGTGATTAAAGTGCACACTAAACACATAAGAGCAGGGTTCATAAAATGAGAGTACATTTAGCTATCATTTGTTTGCCATTTGCTTTTGAACTGTTTTGAGGAATGGTGACTATGCAAATATTTACTGATGCCCATTACATGTATTTATTTAGTACACTGAAAAAAAATGATTCATTGAATTTAATCAATTATTTTAATTTAAGTGGTTGCAATACATTTATTTAAGCTACATTTAAACAAAAGTTTTATATTTTATTTTACTTTACTAATCTTATCTTTTTTGTTTAAATGTAGCTTAAATAAATGTATTGCAACCACTTACCTTAAAAAATTGATTAAATTCAATGAATCATTTTTTTCAGTGATGTTTTTATCCAAAGTGACTTATATGCATATGACATGTTTTATTACAGTACTACAGTATGTGTTTCCGGGATCAAACATAATATACTTTAATATATAAAATATTACTTATGTTGTAAATAAAAAAGTGACCTAAAATAAAACAATAAATCTTTCATTCTGGTCACACAAATTTTGTGCTCTGTGTGGCACCTCTGGACAGCCCAGTCACACGAAATTACATACCTAGTCACATCATTTGTTTTATTGTCAGCAGCCATATCACCCTGTAGCCCAAGACAGCTTGCCCACTGAAGCTAAGCAGGGCTGAGCCTGGTCAGTACTTGGATGGGAGACCACCTGGGAAAACCAGGTTGCTGCTGGTAGAGGTGTTAGTGAGACCAGCAGGGGGTGCTCACCCTGTGGTCTGTGTGGGTCCTAACATCCCAGTATAGTGACGGGGACACTATACTGTCAACAAGCACCGTCTTTCGGATGAGACGTTAAACTGAGGTCCTGACTCTCTGTGGTCATTAAAAATCCCAGGATGTCCTTCGAAAAAGAGTAGGGGTGTGCCCCGGCATCCTGGCCAAACTTGCCCATTGCCCTACTAATCATCCCTCATACTAATTGGCTATATCACTCGGTCTCCTCTCCACTAATAAGCTGGTGTGTGGTGGGCGTTCTGGCGCAATATGGCTGCCGTCGCATCATCCAGGTGGATGCTGCACATTGGTGGTGGTTGAGGAGATTCCCCCATTCATATGTAAAGCGCTTTGAGCACTGGAAAAGCGCTATATAAATGTAACGAATTATTAATTATTCTTTTTCGTCATACTGTCACAAATTTCTGTTTTGTAAAATTTTTTATTACCATTTTTGCTTCGGTTTAGCTTTAGATTTACAAAAAATGACATCCTTACCCAAACCCAACTCTGACCCTAACGCCAGGCGACAATGGTTTTAAGATTTAGAAAATATAAAATATATATATCTGAAAAAAATAGTATAAACCAATACTTCAGGTGACATGCAAACACCAAATCTAACCTTAAACTGAAGCAAAAATGGTTTAAAAATAGGAAAAAGCAGTTGAGTAACCAATATGTGACAATGACACATAAACAGAAATTCGTGATATGATCACGAAAAAAGCGGAAATTTGTCACAGTATCACAAAAAAGAATAAAAAAAATTACATGACTATAGGTACATAATTTTGTGAGACTGGGTAGGTCTGGACCACCATGGCCAATAGATTTATCTATAAAAATAACACCTTAATTTTTTAGCAAAAGATTTGGCTATAATAAGCATGTTTTCTCTAAACTATGCTAGGTTTACGCCAACTAAACCAAAGTTGCCATTCTGAACCATTATAAAGTAGGGATGCACCGATAGGATTTTTTGGGCCGATACCGATTTAAACAGACAACTTCTGGCCGATACCGATACCGATATTAAACACTTGTAAACAAGTTGGTCTATTAGCTAGTTTATTTCTACATCAAATTATTTTTACTGAACATGGATTGGATCTAATTAACATTCAACTGACCAACATAATAAGAGAGGCACAAATTAAGCTAAAACTAATATTAAAAGACAACATGACAACCTTCAAAGGTGGTTTTTGCTCTTCGGCATTTATTTTATTAACAAAATTAACTAATTTTTTACATATAATGGATTTCTTTATGCCGATGGTTTCAAATTCATTAAAAATTGGCCGATAAATATCGGCGGCCGATACATCGGTGCATCACTATTATAAAGGTTTTGTTGCATATTTAGAAAATCATCAAACGCAGCTGTACATATCTTACAGGGTTGAATAACAAACATTGTGGCCGGCGGGGCTCTTTTTATACCCAGCTCATTTTTGTATTGATGTCCATTTGCTTTTCAACTGGCATACGTTTGGTGCTATTTGATTACTGGCCGCAGTTTCAATTTCATTTCTCCTTCTAACTGGATTCTCTCAAGAACAGAATATTTGAAAGCTCTCTCCAATAAGAACCACATCAATTGTACCACTATCCCCTGAAACATTTGCTATTCCATACTGGAGATAACAGTGTTGTTTGCTGGCTTTCTCCAGTGATCTCTGTTTTGGGAAAGTATTGATTTGCACATAGAGAAACCCAACGGTGCAGGTCTGTAGTCTCATACTGAATGGCTATGCATCTTTGTAGCCCAGCTGTACCATAATAGCCATAGAGAAAAATTCACCCTTTGTGATCTCTCCTTTTCTTTGTCTCATTTCAGAACAGCCTACAAGTTGGAATTTGTTTTATAATTAGATTAAACACATGTTTTGTCTGGTAACAATAGGTCTTGGCATATTTGCATGACAATGATTTCTAATTTTCTTTGGCTTAATTCTTTTTTAATGGCTCGGGCAATGTAGCGCAATTACGCTCCTAATGTATCTACCGTGGCACTTCTTCTGTAAGGTGTGTTGTATCAATCGCTTTCACTCGTGGAGCATGATTAACCCTTGTGACTTTTTATTGTGCTGGCGAATTCTCCACGGGACTCAAATCCTGATTCATTTAGATGAAAAATCATTGGAGCTTCTTTGTTTGGATATAAGAACTAGCTGATTGCAAGAACGGTGAGCTCTGTTGAGGATTAAAGACAAACCCAGAGATAATATTGCTTCCTGTGGACTTGTATTGTTGGGTTTTAATAGGACGTGGTGCAGAGCTGATGCAAATGAAAGCTTGGTCACTTTCTGGTTGCCACAGTAACCTGAGGGACTTTCAGCAATAGCAAATGTGATGACAAGATTGAAGCTATCTGCAAAACCTTTTGAATTATTGTCTTTAAAATTGCATTTGGCCTTGAATTTCTGCACGACTACACTGAAAAAAATGGACTTGGTGGGTCTTTGAATTTAAATAAAATAAACATGTATATGCAACACAAAATATTTATATTCTTTGTGTAAACATAATTTAATTGATTAGGATGAAAATGTTTTGTTTGAATGTAAAATGAACACATTATTCTCACATTGATTAAAATTGATTGAATTGAATACTTAAAGCAATAAAATTGAGTTTGCACACAAAATGGCACCTCCTGAGCAGAAGGTGGCAGTAACGCTCAATAAAAAGGACGTCAATCGCCATAAAAGAAGAATAAAGATCGTTTGTTTTGGGCGCCAAAATGAAGACTCAGCAGCAGCTGTCAGTCAGAAGAACTCTCTCAGACGGACACCACGTTATTAAAGTAAGTTCTATTATTTATTTATGTTCACTTTATACGTAATACATCTACACTAGATAGACAGTTTTTTACAATATGTAGCCATTGCAATGACTTGTAGTAAAAATGAGTTTGGAGGATGTTGGTGGAGTAAGTTAACGTTACAGTCAGTCAGTCAGTCAGTAAGTGTAAGGCTCATAAAGAAAAACAGCGTTTTAAAAATGTCAGCTGTATAACGTTATTTCACGTTTGGTAGTTTTATCCGAGTTGAAAACTGACAGATTTGAATTGACTTTTGAGGCACTTTTTACTCAGTTGTTCTATGGAAACGGTTCAGGACAAATAAAACGCTAACCAAACGTTATTCTGTCCAGAGTAATTTACCAGATGATATCAATTGACTACATTAATAATGACATTGCGTATTAAACAAACTGTCTGCTTAATCAGATGAACAGACCCGCGTCAGTGACTTCACTACGCCACGAGCAACACTTGATTCAATTAGAAAAAGCTTTTTTTAAATGCCTCGCGTGACGTCTGGTATATTTACTGAAAAAAATATCGCTTTGAAGTGGCCACACCTTAAAGCTGACGTTTTCAGAAGAGCACCTTGTTTTAAGATCTCATTTTGTCCAAAATTGCGTCCTATGACAGATATAATACTTATTTCATTATTGCTCTGTGTATGTGTGACCTTCATCATTTGAGTTTATGTGTTGATTTCACCTCTGAATATTTCCTCTTATAGGTCCATCATCCTTGCACACACTCAAAAGCATTGGTAAGTAATTCCTATCACTGTTTTACTGCTGTTAGGAGCTAAATCTTATTTTTGTAACTAATATACATGTATTATTCTTTGACTCGCAGTACTCAAATATACAATGGTTGGTTAATTTGTTTTCAGATAAATGCTGAATTTAAAAGAATCACTACTGTCTTATGTTCCTGCGTGTCACCTGGACCTCCAATCCAAAAACCTGACGAAACTCTTCTATCAGAAAGGAGGACAGCTAGCAAACAGACTTCAAACAATGAATGATCAAATGACAGAAGTAAGTAATATAGATTCATAGACATAAAAATGTGTAAACATTGTTGGAAGTACAGAAAATGTAGTATGTTTTAGTTACATCTTTTGGCACACGGGTCATTAAAACACCTGGGAAGATTTAAAGGGGTAGTTCACCCAAAAATAAAAATTCTCATCACTTACTCCCTATCATGTTGTTACAAACCTTTATAAATGTCTTTGTTCTGATGAACACTAAGGAAGATATTTTGAGGAATGTTTGTTCCCAAACCAATCATAAGCCCCATTCACTTCCATAGTGGGGAAATATAATACTATGGAAGTGAATGGGGCTCATGAACAGTTTGGTTGCAAACATTCCTCAAAATAAATGTCTTCCTTCGTGTTCATCAGAACAAAGACATTTATACAGGTTTATAACAACATAACTGTGAGAAAATGAGATAATTCACTTTTGCTGTGATTGTCAGGTATGGTAGCACACACTCGAAATGTGGCCTCTTTATTTAACTCATTCCAGTCTAGTAAACGCGCACACACACCTGGAGCAGTGGACAGTGCAGCTGCCTTGCTTTGTAACCCATATATTTGTAACCAATTGTAATATGCTGTGGCAATGCACATGGGTCTGTATACTTACATTTATATTTGTTTGCATTGTACTAATTTCCAATGACACTTTTATTGTAACAGTAACTTTTTTTCTGTTTCTTTAACTACATTTGTCTGTTTTGTACAGGGCATGGATGAAGTCAGCATCAGTGTGGTCATTTGAAGACACCACTGTTGGGATTTGTGCTCTCAAACAACATGCTTCTTGTGATGAAGAAGAGGATCTTTGTATAGTCCTGGAAGGCATGAAGGTGTTGCAACATCGTGCCATGTTGTTTGAGCTGATGTATGCCTTAAACCTGAGCTATCCTGATCTCTGCTTTATTTTTGAAGAAATCCAAAAGATTTTAATGGAACTGCATTGAGCGTAACTTTAACGAACTGTTTCTTTCAGTGAAAGGATCAGAAAGACTGTGCTGCTCATTTATGTTCTTTTTATTTATCTGTTTTAAGTGTTTTTTTCTTATTAAAACATTAAACGTTTGCTGCTCAGAGTTGATTTAGGAAATGGTTGTTGTATTTTGTTTTTGTTGAATCTTTGATTATCAGTTTATACAAATGCTGTAGCTCTGACTTTCTGAAGGATTGATATTTTCCAGTTTGTAAATCCATTTAAAAAAATAATAGTACTTACTGTTTTGCATGTCTCTTTGGAATGCAGTGTTTGTGCTTTAGCACTTCTAAATCTACTGTGATAGTAACTATTTTAAACATTTGGGTCAGTTTTACAGATGGGGCTTTTCCTAGTCCCAGACTTTTGCAATGCCTTAATTTGAAAACCTATTGCACTGACATATCTTGACATATATCAGTGCTATTGTTTTGTCTCAAGATGTACTCCAGTGTTGTTTTTGTAAGGTAGGTTTGTTTGTAAACTTTTTTTGTAAAAAATATCCTAATATAACTAGGGCCTAGTCATGGATTAATCTACAACCTGTTTGGGAAATTGCCCCTTTGTATGTACTGCATGTGCTGATTGTTGTAATAGTTATTGACTGTTGTTGAATTAATGTGTAGTGATTTAAATGAATTGATGATCTGAAAGCAGTGGTTTGCCTCAATATCACTAAACTTTTGTTTAAAACTCTTTGCTTTTTATGCCAATGCAAATGTATTTTGTATTTAAAAAAGAAATAAATAACATTTGGATAATTATGGATGATTATTCTGGTTCCAGAAACATAAAGAAATTGCTTTAGAGTTACATAATCCCATAATATAAGCATTAAAAAAGCATGTTGGAATTACAGATGAAAATCTAGTCCCCTTACATAATAAAATTACTTAAACATTACAAAATAAATGCGTTATAGTAAAGAGAAATAGCACTTTGAGTCAACATATTTATATTAGACTACTTGAAACAATTAAAATGTTTTGGTCTGACACATAAAAATTAAATGAGGAAAATTATGTTGGTTTAACACAATCGGATTATGTGGGACCGATGTACACATTAAAATTACGTAAATTGAAAGGATTTTTTTTTTCAGTGTAGTGTGATCAAATGAGATTTTCTAAACACTCATCCTACTGCCATTGGTCAACAAAATGATAACGCCACCCGAGTCTTATGCAATGTTAATGTCAGTGTTAATATCTAGGGTTTGTTGCCTTACATTTTACAGGAAATAAAGCTACTTTTCATGTTAAACTTGGATTAGTACAGCTTTTAAAAAGGCACAATAAAATACTGTGGACACGATAGTACTGCTTTCGAATCGCTCTCACAATACTTCAATGTCATACAACAATCGGTGCGCGCAGTTAAAACTGCCAATTTCTCTGCATTCAAACATTGTTTGAAGCATTTATGATAATATAAATACTAATATATCCTACCCAGTCTCACAAAATTACGTGCCTATAGTCACGTAATTTTTTCATTCTTTTTCGTGATACTGTCACAAATTTCCGCGTTTTTCATGATCGTATCATGAATTTCTGTTTATGTGTCATTGTCACGTACTGGTTACTCAACTGCTTTCTCCTATTTTTAAACCATTGTCGTTTCGGTTTAGGGTTAGATTTGGTGTTTGCTTTAGGATGTCACTTTAAGTATTGGTTTATACTATTTTTATATATTTTCTGATTTTTAAACCATTGTCGCCTGGCGTTACGGTTAGAGTTGGGTTTGTATAAGGACAGGGGTTTCATGCATAATTTTTTTTTTAAGGGGGCGCAGTGTGCACAGCTTTATTTATTTAAGTTTTAATAAATGACTTATTTAATTGTGTCATTAATACATTTTGCACAACAACTGCATTATCCTATAAAATTAATGTAATTTTAAATCCATAAAGTATATAAACAACAAAAAATACATATAGCCACGTGATTGATTTTAATGTTCAATAATGATTTAAAAAATTTGTAGATAAAATTATTAGAGGAACGCATTATTGCATCAAATTTTACCTCATATGTGAGCATGTGTGATTCCGCGCCCCCGTGAACTCTGGCGAACTTTGGCGTTGTACCAAGATGAATCTAGAAATCTACTAATATAATGTCGAGACGGTCACATTTTAAACCATACATTTTCTACCAAGAGCAGGATAGCTGCACATTACCGTACTGTGGTTTGGAAATGTTGTGAGTGTTTCTTACACGTTTTAGTTCCTCAGATAGCCAAATGCAGCAGCAACAGCAAAGAGCTCATGAGCGCGCTCAGACGCTGATGACATCTGCAATGGCGCTGTCTGCAGCGTCTGCCACCAGAATAAAGTAATGTAACACGATTAAAATGACAAAAATCTCCGAAAAGTGACAAGGATGCAGCACAGAATTGATAATATTGTGCATATTAAACAGATTAAAAGTAAAATAACAGATTAATTGACGCTTCTTTGATTTTGAGGTTGCATGCAAAATCCATTTGTCTAAAAAAAAAACAAGGGGGCACGTGCCCCCTCAGTTTGAATGGGCATGACGCCTTTGGGTAAGGATGTCATTTTATGTTAATCTAACCCTAAACTGAAGCGACAATGGTTTTAAAATAGGACAAAAAAGTTAATTTTCAAAAAAGTTAAGTAACCAATACGTGAAAATGACATATAAACAGAAATTCTGGATACGATCACAAAAAAAAAAACGTAGAATTTTGTGACAGTATCACGAAAAATAATAAATAGATTAAGTGACAATAGGTACGTAATTTTGTGTGACTGAGCTGAATACTGTAAATCACAATTGTGGTAGTCGATTTTGGATATAGTTTAAAGCAAAAATCGTACATATTGTATTTATAATTTTCATGAATATTATTAAATGGATAGTTCACCCAAAAATGGAAATTTGTCATCATTTGCTCAAGTTTATTCTGTTTTTCTTTGTTTTGCTGGAAACAAAGGAAGATATTTGTAATCAATCAGGAAAAAGGAGCACCAATTAGATCTGGCAAAAAATTGTCTGCGATTCACAGATTCTCATGCGTGCCTCATCAGTAAAGCCGGTTCGATGATTAATAGTAAACGGCTATCACCTGCTTTCAGATGGAGCGCCATTTACTACACAGAGCCATATTTCACCGAAAGCTAGGCAAAATCACGTTCATAATCGTGGAAGATTGTCTTCGATTATAAACAGCAATTTTGCCCAGCTTCTTGGTGAAATATGGCTCTGTGTAGTAAATGGTGCCCCATCTGAAAGCAGGTGATGGCGATTTACTACGTATCACCAAACCGGTTTTACTAATGAAACACGCACGAGAATTGCAGGCGATTTTTTGCCCAGCTCTAGCACCAATCCATAATAAAAATACTATGGAAGTCAATGGTGCTCAAAAACACTTTGGTTACAAACATTTCTCATAATATCTTACATTGTTTTCAGCAAAACAAAGAAATTGATACAGGTTTTTAACAACTTGAGGATAAGTAAATAATGACATAATTTTCATTTAAGGTAGGTACAAAACTTTATACCCCTTTATACAATATATGTATTCATTAATAACATATTATAAACACATCTCACTGTGTTGCATTTGAAGGAAGTTAACCAGGAAGTCAGACATTGACAGGCAAAATTAAGTTTAGGACGAATTGTGCAATGTCTGTGTTCTGCATTCTGCACACTTTTAAGCTCCTCCTAAATTAGTCTGCTGCAGTTGAGAATCCAAAAACTAATTTCCTATTGGATACCTGACCTCTGGATTTCTGTCACATGCACTCTGTTTCATGTACAGCTCTGATATACATAACAGATTACAGCCCTTACTATGATAAAGTTTGTCATTAGGTGTGCCACAAAATCCAAAATCCCTCGATATCTTATTAGCATTTTTTTAACAAAACCCCTCCAGATCACCGCACAGCATTAGAACCCGGGACAGGATGATGTATCACAGCGATCACTGACCTTTTATTTGAGGGACTCCTCTGCCATTTCCATATACTCATACTTTAGGAAATTCACCAGAAGTGTAGCAGGTCATTTAACTATACAGAAAACGTATGTGAATATGACCTACAGTGTCTATACGTACACATTATGTATTGGAATGAGATCATATAAAAATGTCTGAGACTAAATTGAAAATAGTTTCCATTTATTGCATAATTTCAAATCTGCAAAAAAAGTTACAAATATAAAGAAAATGATAGGTCACTTATCAAAGGTAAGCACATTTGTTATATTTATCGTGTTAACTGACATTCACATCTTTGCTCAGAAAGGTCAAGAAATCCATTGCACACAAGATGTTTTTGGAAGATTCTCAAATCATGTTGGGATAACATGGATCATCGGGTTTTCAACATGCAGTCCATGCCGCTTGAGTGCATAATGTCAAATTATTAATTTTAAATCGAAAAATATTGAAAATCTTTGGTAATTTTTTAGCGTGACGCTAATGGACTAATCAGATTCAATGGATTATGCTAAGCTATGCTAAAAGTGGTAGCGCCAGACCCGGAGATCGGCTGAATGGATTCCAAAACTGTAAAAATCTATTGTTTAACATATTTAACTTTTTAAATATGAAATCATTTTCACCAATGGTGTTTGCTGAGAAGGCTTTAGTGACAGTGGCATGCTGGCGAGAGTGTATTTTATTCCTGCCATTTTCCTCTTAAGATTTGATTTATTCAGGTTACCTTCCATAATCCTTCTGACAGCACTAAAAGTCCCCTTTAGCTGTTTACTCACAAAGGAGTTCAGTCACCCATGGCTTCAGTGCTGAAGTAAACTTATGATAAAAGTCTAGGTGACTTTTCCTGTGTACTGAACTGCAGTTCTTTATGAACCTATTTTGAATCTGTCATACTAAGTACGAAAATAGATGCCTTTTTGGCTGTTTGTTGGTGTTTGTGGGCAATGTTTGTTGTGACTTTAGAAGAGTGAGAAGAGGTGAATTTTATAAAATGTTGTGGCACTTTTGTGAGTCGTGAAGTAACCACATTCAATCATTTTAACTTGAAAAGGTGCCAAGTGTTGGGAAAAGCACTGATTACTGTGAAATTGCACTGCAGGGTATGGGTTATTATGAATTGCGCATTGTTAAATAATTTCAGCACTTTTTGTTTGGCTCAGTTATTGTCGTGCAATTACCATATGTGGATAACTTTTTCTTTTCCTTTTATTTTTAAATAGACTTTTATTTTTATTTCATTAATCATGGCAGAAGAAAATATTTATCATTAACTAATCATTCATTAATTAAATGACAGTTGTTATAATTAGTTATGTATATGGACACACTGTGAAATTGTGGTGGGGCGATTATGGCTGTTTCTCAATCCCAAGGCAGCAGCCTCCGGAGGTTGCATTTCTAAGCATAAATCATAAATACTGCCTTATTTCAAAATATTACCAATTATGAAGTTCACTATTAGTCTTTGTTAATCGTATATTGTTGTAATATGCTTATGACTTGGGAATGTTATGCGCAGTAAATTTAAATAAACCAACCTTGATGACGTATACAGCCTGCATATGTGACCTGAGAAACGGCCTGTAGCTGTGTCCCAATTCAATGCGTGGTTCTTTTGAGGGTCGCGTTCTTCGAAGAGAAGGACTCTGTCTTTGAAGGACGCAGCCTCCAAAGTCCACTGAAATAAGATGGTCTAGGCCTTAGGAGGATACATAGTTGTTTTACCTGGACTACACGCCTGTCAGCTGGACACAGACTTAAAAAAAATATGGAACCAGAAAATATTATTTTTATTTTGGAAAATATGAAATGCTGATGTAGATTAAACTAAACAACAGTATATCAAAATAATCAATTTTAAGACGCGAATCATAATATTACAAAGAATAATATTATTACAAAACATAATTTATATTACTAAAACAGTGACAAGAACCTTTGGTATATGGAGGACCACAAGAGTCATGCAAAATGTAATAAAGAACTTCAATATTTAATAATTACCTGGAGAATAAAAATAGCAATTAATACATTTCTTTAAAAATTTATTAATTAATCTATAAATAAATTACAAAAAAGTTACAAAAAAAAATATTATATAATTTATTAGGCAATAAAAAGTGAGATTATAAAAATAATGTAGAAATGAAATTGAACTACAAATAAAGGTTTAAATTAGGCATTTAAAAGGGCATTTCCGTTTATCATTTCTGTTTTCATTTTCCCGATGGTTCTCCTTATTCTTTTCGCTATTCGATTTGCTTTTCATTTTAGCCTTTCTATTTAGTTTTTCCGTGACCGTATTAAAGAATAAGGAGAATCATCGGGAAATGAAAACATAAATGTTAAACGGAAATGCCCTTTTAAATGGCTAATTTAAATCTGTATTTGTAGTTCATTTTATAAGTCCAGTTATTTATTTCTCTTTTTAAATCACTTTTTGAAATACATTTTGAAATTCCATTATTTAATTAAGAATTTATAAATGCAAATTAAAATGATGAACTTATTGAGTGTTTTATGTTGTTTTTGTGAATTGTTATATTACTTTGAACTATTTATTAATGGATTAATATTTCATTTCTACGTTATTTATATAATCTCACTTTTTATTGCCTAATAAAATGTTACATAATGATTTTTTGTAACTTTGTCTATTTATTTATAGACTAATTAATGAATTTTTAAACAAATCTATTAATTGCTATTTTTATTGTCCAGGTAGTTATTAAATATTGAAGTTCTTTATTACATTTTGCATGACTCTTGTGGTCCACCATATTGATAACACTTTCTATTAAGCTTATCTTTATCATGAACCATAGCCCCATTTTTAACTCATTCCCCGCCAGCCTTTTTTTGAAAGTTTCCCGCCAGCATTTTTGGTGATTTTCACAAAAGTTTCACAAAATTTTCTTCTAAAAATATACAAATGTATCAAATAAAAGAACAGACCCTCTGCTTTCAAGCAAACAAACAAACAAAAGGGGAAAGACGTTTTCTATCTTTATTTTTCTCTGTTTATTTACTCTTAAATATGGGGGGGGGGTCTTTAAAAATACAAAATTTTGAGGAAAAAGCTGAAATAATTGCATTTTTGTGAAGGAATTCTGTTAGTGATCAGATTCAGAACAATTGTCAAAACATACATGAAGTTTAAAATTAGTAAATAATGTTTTGGCTTCAGTTTTTTTTTACATAAATTAAATAAGAGCGCCAACTTAATTACAGATTAACATAAAAACTCACCAGGAACACGTTTTTTTTTTCAGGCAAATGTTTTCACCTAACTGACAGGGTAATGAAAAAATAGGTAATTATTACTATTCTATACATATTATAAAGACATAACAACATCTATACCCCATTATAAGAACAGCTGTAGTTACATTTATAATTTTTTTTATTACTTTTAAGTGACACATTTGCTTTGTCAATGTGCATGCTCATTATCATCCATTATACACTGATTTATTAGTATTAATAACTCAGTCGTATACTTCCATACGTGTATTTTTAAAAATGTTCACTGTATTGTTATGATGCCATTATTTTATAGTTATGACTTATTAGTTATACAGATTTAGTTTTTTGTCAAATAACTTAATTGTTTAAATGGCCATGTTGAACCTTTTTTTGGCAAAATACCCTCTTTTTTCTAAAAAAGGTTTTAAATGTTAATTTTAAAATACCTTCAGTGATCACAGCTTTTGAATTAAAACACAGCTTATAGCTATATCCGAAAGCTTAGGCAGCTTACTTATTGAGTACCTCTGTGATAACTAAAAGAATATTTAAAAACTACAATAATAATTTCCAGCTAGAAATGCAATTAAAAGTATTTACTGTACCCTAAATTGTTTATCCAGCTGCATTCCCCGCGCATAGAATTGTGGGGCATTGAAAGTAGCAAAAAATGCATCTATCCTCCCTTCAAAAACCCAGCATTCGTTCAGCATTCGTTGGGTGTTTGGGGCGTTGCTTGATTTGCATAAATTCCTGACTTTTGTGGGTGTGAAAACAAGCAAACAAGATGTGAAAATAGATTCTTAATTCATTTTTATTGAATTCCATTCCTAGTCTGTCCTGAACAAATGTAAATCCAAAGAAATGAAACCAAACAGCATGACAGAAGCATATTAAAAATACAGAATAGATTGCAAAACTAATTGAATGCAAAATTGCCAAAAAAGAGATCCATTCCGCAATGTAAAAGCCAATCGCCCATGTGAGGTGAATAAAGTGTGTCAATATGTTGAGAAAAATGTGTAAAATGTGAACTTGAGTTCAGTTAGTCGTAAAGCTTAATGCGCATCTGAAATGTCACATGGCGGCCCACTTAAACCTCCTTCCAGCTTTATGTCCTCACGTTGTCACGTCCTCGCTGTCACCCTCTTGCTGTAAAACAAGCCAGAACAGGTCAAGCAAAACCTGGTGTTTGAAAAGAGGTTTAGCACTGGCACATAGACACACACTGTCGGAGAGTATTACATGTGTAATGACAGATCCTTGGCCAGGTTGCTGTGGAAATGTTGGCTCATTCATTGTGCCTGTGATTAAGGTCAATGCTGTCAACCGATCGCTCGCATCAGTCAGGAGGAGCTGCTGGGCTCCCGGCTACACTCCCACTTATTGACTGTGGCATAGAAGACCATGAAAACCGAACAGGATGTGTTTGACGTCCTCTCATGTGGCAACCACCTTGGAGGGGAGAACTGGACCGAGACGTGCTTGAAAGTGGAGAGAAATGTTTAGCTGCTGATGTTTAGTTTATCTCTCAAGTTACTGAATGGGGAATACGTTTGTGAAAAAGTGATTCAAGGACTTCTACATGCACATTTTGGAAAGTTCTCTTTGCCTTTTTGTGCTATCGTGCCAGTGTGTTTTGATTACAAATGTACTTGTACTCTTTAGAAAGGTTAGAGCAAAAAAGGCCTTGAAATATTGTGCTCATATTTGACAAACTTTTAAACCACACTCGCATACATAAAAGTTCAATGCAAGATGGTGATATATAAAAGTTAATTTGTTCTCTATTTTAAGACTAATTAAGTTTAACATTTAATTATCAGGCAGATATTTATTCAAACCCACTCACATCTAAAAAATAAGATAAATAGAGATTATTTATTATTAAATAATAAAAGTTTTATTTATTTAATTAATTCAGTTTATGACATCCATAAAATGCACATGATGTATATATATAACAGTACTTAAAGTTTTCCCAAAATGTTTAAACTCCTGGTTGTTTTTATGAGTTGCAATATGTCCTTCCATAAATGACCTTGTTTTCCTTATTGGGTGTAGCACATTGTGCATATGCCTTCCAGATTGAATAAAGGATTCAGAACAGATTTAGTGATATGCTGTGTTAAGATAATAGATTTACAAAGCATTTAGTTTGGGATTTAGGATAATCCTTCCCTCTTGTTTTCTGTTGAATGAGGGTGTGTGTAAGGTCTACTCACTGATAATAATAGTACAAAGACTGGATTTTGCTGATGGTTTTGAATGTATTGCTAATAATAAGTATTTTTTGTAAAAGCAATAAATTAGGGTTGGCGTGAGAGCGGTGGTCTGGGGCATGAATTATCCTGTGGGGTCATGAGGTGTCCCATCTGTCCCCAACACAACTCCCTTACAACATGGGTACATATACACAATAAATACAATATAAAACTGTTTTTCTGCTACAATACAACAACTCACTGTCATCTCTCTCAATTCAGTACCACACTGTAAAAAAACATACTTGCTGCCTTAATTATTTTGTTGAATCAAGCCTTCTCTCAGCCTATTTATGTAATCTGTGGTACTGACAGGGCTGGATTATCAATAGACGGGATTGGGCGTAAAGGGCTCCAGACTGCGACCAAAATGTTTTTTTGTGGGTTTTTTTACAAGTACTTGCGCATGGCACCCGTGACAAAACTACGGAATGTGCGATCGAGTTTTAAACGCTCATTTGCATGACATGTATATAGTTTTATGTCACCATGCGCTAAGTTGATTGTACCGATGGGTCTACGCAGAACCGCGAGGAGACGCACTGGCGTGAATTTAAAATTAAACATTGCAGAGATGATAGACAAAGAGAGCGGGAGAACTTTTAGCCTACATTAACACCAACAACATTATAGATGAGAATAAAGGATAAAGAATAAATATAATGTATAATTTCTTTTTTGGGGGGGACTTGATATTTGGTCACCCTGGAGCACTTCACTGTGTCAATCCGGGCCTGGGTACTGACCACAATGTTTTACATCTTTTCTGACGAACACGCAGTGTATAGCACTTTCATTGATAAAACTAAAGCGGCTGATCTCCGTGTTTTTAATTAGTTTCATTTTTGCGAGCATGTGAAATTTGCGCAATTTAATTTCATCAATTGCAACACAAGCAGCTGACTATCACATAATCTTAATATTATATAACAATAAAATATAATATCTGGTCCTAGTGTGTCCCAAAACTAACACTGATTGTGTTGTTTTGACACATCAGTTCTTGGAGTGTAGTGTTTCTTTTTTAAGATGCAGTCTGTAACGTTTTTGGTTTAAACAAAAATAGTGTAAAAAAAACATGTCTTCTTTCTTTATTTCTTAACGCCATTCCAGCATCTACAGCTATATTCATGGCGAGAACCAGGTAATACATACACAAGTTTATATATACACAAGTTGGGGGAGGGACAATTTGGTATCTCCCATTTGCCTAACTTGCGTGTTTTTGGCGTGTGGGAGGAAACCGGAGTAAACCCACGCTGACACAGGGAGAACCTCCACACAGAAAGGCCACCTGCCCTAGCCGGGGCTCGAACCGGGAACCTTCTTGCTGTGAGGCAATCAATATGATAATGATTTATAATTTGACGTCAAGTTTGATTTTGCTGGTAATGTCAGTTTGATGTTGATGCAGTGCCAAACGTTATGGAGTCCAGCTTTAAATAGAAACATCTTTAGACTTTTTCCTCTATTTCTCCATTTCGCTGAACCACATTTAGTTTATGGACACATGAATGCTTTTATTTTACACATATGAGCAGTGACACAAAATGTAGTACACACTGTTGAGAGTATAATGGTAAGGGTCAATCAATGAGCACAATGACTTCATATGTCAATATACAAAAGTGAGGTTCTGCTGGCAAACCGCATAATTAAACAATAGTTAAATGTCAGGCATTTTAAGGTGAAGCTGAAATATTGATCAGCTCCTCAAGCCAACCCTCAAATCCTGTTGAAATCACTTACTGTCAGGAGTTATACAACCATTAAAGGGCTTCACAATGATTTTAACTTTTAATACAACACATTAAGGATTTTCCGAAATATTTGAAGAGCTCAGATGCTTAACGTCACTTCCGTCAAAAACAAGATAAACTGAATGTTTTCGGTATGTATCGGTATGTAAGCAAATAATTTTGCTTTACATAAGCTTAATCCCAGCCTCAGGCCATTCAGAAATATCGGTTTGTTGGCAAAATCCATTAAACGCCACATTGATTTTTTTTTTATCAAAGTCCTTAAAGTGCACAGAAGACGATGAAATGATCACATTTAAACTTATGTCCCTTGTGAGTACTTGGGCCTGAATACAACCTGAATGTGGCAGCCACATGCATCACAGCGCCCCCTAATGTGTGGGTCACATTTTCACATTTTTCTTCAAATTACTTTCAAATTTTTTAGTGTACTTTTTAATAATTTTGCAACTCTTTATGTCTTGTCCAAAGAAGTCGGTATTTTTCAGAATCAAAAGTTTTTTGCCAAAAATGCTTGCATGCACTTAGAGGGTTTTGCAGTGAAAGACTTGTTAAATACCAATGAAATGACTAAAGTGACATTTGTGAAAATAAGACTGATGAATAACCTTTTCATTTAATCATTTAGCAGGTGCTTTTTTCATTGCCATTAAAGTAAAATTACTAAACATAAGAGCCTGATAAAAATGCCCATTTACAAGAAAATATGTCAGATGCACTTAGAGCAGGGTTCCCCAAATCTTACCCTGGAGGGCCGGGCACTGCAGAGTTTAGCTCCAACCCTGATCAAACACACCTGAGCAAGCTAATCAAGGTCTTCATGATCACTAGAAAATCACAGGTGGGTAAGTTTGATTAGGGTTGGACCTACTGTAAACTCTGTACTGCTCCGGCCCTCCAGGTATAGATCTGGGGAACCCTGACTTAGGGGGTTTTGAATCTGTACTCTCCATTTGCATCAAGAACAGTCAGAATGTGTTTCCATACGTGTGCTAACTAACTAACTAGTTTCAGAACCCCATCAGGTTTGTACATGAAGAGATCTGGCATTGATAGCACATGGGATGCTCAAGGGAGCTGAGTAAGTGGTTGAATCTTAATGTCTTTACAGCACAGTGAAAAGCCAGTGATCATTTCATTACTATAAATGCTGAAAGCACCTCACGCCCTGAAATTATCACTACACCAATGTCACCTTGGGGCCCACATCTGCCAAACCATATGTTCTACCTTCTTGTTTTATTTTTTACCGAGGCCACCCAGACAGCACCGGCGTATTGTATTTCTTCTTTTGCTTTCCCACTCTGTTACTCTACTATCTTTTAGATCTATAAGATGAAATGACAGCTACCCCAAAGGATATTTCACCTGAAGCCTGGCCTTTCATAGTTGGAGGCAGCGCTGTCTTTGAAATATTACTGCAATTATTTTTTCAACTCACGAACTCTTTTGAAAACATATACATCAGTAAAAAAAACAAAAACACTGTGCCAGATAAATGTAAATAATGTAACCTTGGGTGATACACAATGAAGATACTTACTGTACATTTTCTACAAGTGCATTTTTATGCTTGTGATTTTCAGCAAACTTGCAATTGTGTGGGCAGAAAAATGTCAGAATCCTCTTGTGTTTTATTTCTGCTCTTCAGCTCGTGAAAACCTGCGCCGGGCATGTAATTTACTTCATGGTATGTTTGAGGTTCATTAAATGGATTAGTGGAGTGGGTAGGCAATGACCTCTCAAATCAAACCAAATTATTAACGTTATTATCAGCTTCTCTCACCAGAATTAAATTCGTTCACAGCTGTTTACCTTTCGTAATAACAAATGACCTGCTCTTTTCTCCACTACCCACTAGAATAAATTGAGGCAATGTAAATGCAGGAACCTGATCAATTACCTTTGCCGGGTGAACAGGGAATCACACAAAAGGTATTTGCTAACTGGTGTCTGTACAAATCTTTAACTGGCGCAGTTCAATGCAAAGATCCTAGAAGTATCGATATAAATTAATATCAGGTATTGAGAGTCTACCTGCTAACAATATGTATACTGGCTTTGCACAAAATTGTATTGCTTAGAATTTTTTTTTTACATTTTAAAACCCCATGAATTCAGTATAACTTAAAAATGGTTTGTTTAAAGTTTTCTAGAAAGGGGACTTACCTTGACTATATACACAGCTAGAAATGTTTAACACAGCAGGAATGTTTCCATCCACTTATATTTTTATGCACATTTGGGGTATCGCATAAATAAAAGCTTGATGAAAACGGCAAGATGCGCATATATTTAAAAAAATGAATTGCGATGGAAACACATTTACACAATAATCTCATTAATGCGCATCAAAAATTCACGTGATGTGGTCATTCTAATATGCCTTATCCAGTCTTTGAATGCAAGATAACATTAACGTGTTTATTGCATGCTCTGGTAATTAATTAATTAACTAATCATAATAAATTATAGATAAAAAAGCCCACAGTGGCTTCTCCTACTGCAGCAAATTCAATTTTTCTTTTTGACATTTGCAACAGTTTATGAGGAAGTGGCGCATTTTTGCTTTTCGACTTACTGGATAAAATGGTGCTATATTCAGAAATGTTTGATGTGATTTCCAGTTTCGCACATAAGTTTAATTCGCAACTTTGGATGGAGACATAGATAGTGACATATAAATTGCTTAATTCACTTAATAAAAAAAATATACGTTATGGTTCTGTTGCATGTGATCTTTTATCTATAAAAGGATGGATTTAAGAAACAATTAATTGTATTAACTTGTACTTTACTGTTATGATCCTGACGTCTTGTCTTAGTGTTCTGACTTTATGTGACAGGGTCATGTGTTTTGTGTGGTAGCACATGGCCTGTGTTGTGCTGTGTGCTTCCCTGTCTCATTTACTGACCCCTCCCCCTCGTCTCCTAGTTTATTATCCTATCATTGTAACCTGCTGCCCTCGGAGGATTATTACCTGATGATCAACGAGCCCAGGGGTCAAACCAGAGCTGACCAGTTTGCTCAGCTTCCCCTCATCCCGAAAGGCTGCGTTGTCATGGTCTTCACGCGCAGGATCCGTCTCTCACCACCTCGATCTCATGTGAGTCCATCTCCGATGTGTCCTCCTCACTCGCCACAACCACCACGATTCCCCTGCAACCTGCTCTAAATTTGGCACCACGTCTTACAGAAAAAAGAGGAACAATGGAGCTTTGACTCCCCAACATGTGTCTTCTCGGGATCCTCTCCTGTCTCGGCTCCGTGGCCAGCTGCACCGTCGTCTGTGAGTCATTAAGTCTAGTCAAGTTTATTCTGAAGTCTTTTGTCAAGTTAGTCTAGTCTGTTTGGTGTCTTGTTTACCTGCTTTTCCCTCCTCGTGGGTTTTGTTTTCCTTGTTTTCTGTTTTTTTTGTAAATAAAGTCAATGTTCAAAGTCTGCATCTTGGTTCATCCTGAATATCCCTTTACCAGTGATTTATTGATTTAAAGGGGACAAGTCTTTTTTTAAGATGTAAAATCAATCGTTGATGTCGCCAGAGTACATATGTGAAGTTTTAGCTCAAAATATCATATAGATAATTTATTATAGCATGTTAAAATTGACACTTTGTAGGTGTGAGCAGAAATGTGCCGTTTTGAGTGTGTCCTTTAAAATGCAAATGAGCTGATCTCTGCACTAAATGGTGTTGCCGTGGTTGGATACTGTAGATTAAGGGGCGCTATTAACCCCTTTCTGACATCACAAGGGGAGCCAAATTTCAATGACATATTTTTTCACATGCTTGCAGAGAATGGTTTATCAAAATTAAGTTACTGTGTTGTTCTTTTTTTACATTTTCTAGGTTAATAGAAGCACTGGGGACACAAGTATAGCACATGGAAAAGTCAGATTTTCATGATAAGTCCTTTTCAAATATTTTTAAGGATTTCTTTGTTTGTAATATGTGCTATTTATTATAAATATATCATATTCCCAGCTGTTGTACAATGTGGCTAATTCATATAAATCACTGGTGCGAAAGCGGATCATATTAAAATATGAGATTGTATGAAGCCATAAAAATTAGGTAGCCTACCTTGAAAAATACTAACAAATTGTCTAGTCAGTAATGTAAGGTAAAATAAATGTTTGTTTAATTATGGATTACCCCCATATACCAGCATTTCAGAGAACCCTGCTGAGAAATGTAATTTTAGAATGTCCATTTTATGAAATAAAGCTAACGCCTTCCAGCTGTAGGCTACAAGGCATCATTTGTTGTCACACTTAACTGCACACATCCCCTACAATAGAGTGTGTGGTGCCTTTATTGCTCTTGACTTGTTTACAGTATATAAGCTACTGTATGTGTGTGCCTTTGTTTGGGAGAGGCTTGGACTGTAATAAAAAAGAGATGATTCCCAACTTCCTGTTTCAGTAGGAAATACATGTTCAAAAAAACTATGCTTATCAAGGCATGTTACCCTAAAGCTCAATTTATGGTAAGACCTACCCCATAGGCTATGCATAGGCCATGTATAGCTCAGCGTAGCCTGACGTGCATATCTACAAAAATGTGACAGTACATCTGTTCTGCGAAAACCCCTTTTGTCAGGTCAAAAAAATCTGCATCACATTTCCTCATATAGACGTTTTTTTTCTTTTGTGAGTTTATTGTTGAAGTTGCTTCTTCGGCTGTTGCACTGCTATTTTGGGTTACACGTGTAAATGCTAATAGCGGTCTGCATGTGTAAATACATATCGACACAGACAACGACACAGAGGTACAGTATACAAAAACAGACATGTAGCTACGCAGAACTATAATGGGTGCTTAAAAGCTCGGTGCATGATTTTTGAAAAACGATTTGGAAAAGGGAGTCGGGCCGAGTACCAAAACACACTTGTAACCAATCGGCAGTAAGGGGCGTGTCTACTAACCCACATCGTTGCCTGGGTTGCGTATGTGTGGGGCGGGTCTATCAAAAGTTGGTCCAGATTCTATTGGGGTAGGGGCGTGTTTGTTAAGATGATTTCAAATGTCAACACTGGCTTTCAGAGATCATGCACCCTGCCTTTAAGTATAGTTTCTTACTGTATTTTTTTTTTGTCTTAAGCACATTTTAGGAAAATTGTACTTTAGCCTGCAAGCATTGTTAAGTTTTAGACATAAGGATCTCTTCTAAAATTCTGACATGCAGGAGAAAATACTGATATGCAGGAGCACTGTGTGAATAAACTTCTTTAAAGGCATAAATTCTGTCTTCTTTCTGAATGTAGAAAATTGTATTAAATTGTTGAACAAGAGAATCATCATCCTTTGGTGAAAGAATTTAAAAAATGAGTGGCATTCGGTCCTGTAAATGTCATTGATGAGTCATATGAAGTGAAGACTTTAAAGACAAACTTAAAAAGCGAAGCTCTTTTATAATTATAGACTGTGGGAGGACACGTCAATACAGAGACCACATATCCATTTGTTTACCTGTGAGATCTTCCTCACTTTTTTTAGATCGATTCATTTTGTGGAGAACTATGAAGACATTCTTTAGTGATAAGTATCATGGGGGAAAACGTATTGAGATTCTGCTCAATCCTTAATCAATTTTGTTGTTACTGAATAATACAATTGTGGCATGAATAATGGGGTTTTGTTAATTTATTATATCAAACGACACCTACTATTACTCTACAAAAAGCTCACTGAATATCTCTAACACTCAGAGGCTTCATAAGTACTTTAAGACCCTTGACAAATCACCATCAGGTCCCTGCAAAGACCGACATAGTCATTGCACCAGTAATGATTCTCGTGAAAATAGACTTAGGAGGTGTCATGAAACATTTTGATAAAAAAGTAAATGCAAAGTAAGAGTATCAAAATATGAAGCATACAGTTACAAACATCTCTTCATGTACTATTTTGCACCTAATTTAAATGACATCATACAAACCAATTTTGTTGTTTTTCCACATTTAAGTGAAAAATTTCATTACCGCAACGTGTCCATGTCTGGATTTTTTTTTTTTTTTGACATGGAAATATTTATAATTAAAAAATCTAAAAAATAAAAAGCTTCAGGTCATGTTATACTATAAACATTTACAGTTAAGAAACATGTGGTATTTGGTGATCATTGGTAAATGTAGAGACAATAAATGTAAATGTGTCCAAGAACAATTTTCTCATCCTCCGCAACAATTTTCAATCATTGTTTAAGCCCTCATGGAAATAACATTTTCAACAAAAAAAAAAAATGTTGGAAGGGACATAATTGACTGTGACACTCAAAATGGCTACCGGGTAAGCAGTTCTTATTTTTTCTCTCAAGATAAAAGTAAAAATTTTGTTTGTTATAGTACATAGACAGTGTTGTGTGTAACGCGTTACAAAGTAACGCGTTACAGTAACGTAACTACTTTTTTGAGAAAAAAGTAGTGTAACGCGTTACTACTGAAAATTTGGTAACGTAACGTAGTTCATTTTCCAATTCAGTGCAACGTTACTTTTGGTTAGATTTGACAGCGACACTGCCATCTGCGAGCTTGCGCAATAGTCACAAGGTCCACACACATGACAGAGGCTCATATCACTGCAAAGAAATCATGGCAAGCAAGAAGCAGCTGACGCTAACTTTTGAGGCTTGGAGGCATCTTAATTTTAATCAATGTTTTATCAACCAATTGCCTGATTTTAATAAATAAGAAATAAATTAAAGAAAACGATTCAGCTTCATATTTATGTTTAAATGAAATAATTTTTTAAAAACATAAATATAAAACTAAATCGTTTTCTTTTATTTATTTCTTATTTATTAAATTCAAGCAATTGGTTGATAAAACATCCCATACGGAAATGTAATATATGACATATATGTCCCTATATCAAAACCGATCTTGGCATATATGTTACATATATATGCAATATATTAATATCACATATATAGATCCTCTGGATATATGAATATATAGGTTTAAAACATATATGAAATACTCATATTAAAATGTATATAAATACATATATTAATATCACATATATAGATACTCTTGATATATGAAGATATATGTTTTAAACCTATATGAAATACTCATATTAAAATGTATATAAATACATATATGAATATCACATATATAAATAATCTTGATATATGAGATATATTTTTTAAACCTATATGAAATACTCATATTAAAATGTATATAAATACATATATTAATATCACATATATAGATACTCTTGATATATGAAGATATATGTTTTAAACCTATATGAAATACTCATATTAAAATGTATATAAATACATATATTAATATCACATATATAGATACTCTTGATATATGAAGATATATGTTTTAAACCTATATGGAATACTCATATTAAAATGTATTTAAATACATATATTTAAAATATGTATATGTATGAATTCTTATATGGGTTTGTATTTTACAACCATATAAAATTGATTTTTACATGATACTGTATGCTCCAACCATATGATATCAATATGTTTTATGTCTAGATTTCTAAAACAACATAGCCTATATAGGTCTGTAAATATATTGTTTAAAAATTATTAGGGTCATAACATTATAACCCTGCCTAGTTTCAAACTGCATGCATTTGGCACAATACTATACTTTTATTATGGAGTTATACTCCATGGGGGCGGTTTCCCGGACAGATAGACTAGTCCTAGACTAAAACATTTTTAAGAGCTGTCCAAACTGAAAACAACTTGCACTGACATATCTTAAAATACATCAGGGCCCTTTGTTTTGCCTCAAAATGCATACAGGTAATGTTTTTAGTAAGGCATGTTTGTTAAAACTAGTTATATTTCCTAATTAAACTAAGGCCTAGTCCTGGATTAAGATAATCCCTGTCCGGGAAACCGCCCCCATATTACTCAATGTAATATAAGCTCTGCACAGCACAGGTCTACTAAAGGGTTAATGGTGCCACATGGTGATCAACAGTAAAAATTACAAATTTGACCTCTTTGCAAAAGGAAAAACCACCAACATTCAAAAATGCATGATAACAAGGTGTCATTGCTCTGCAATCAAAAAATGTGGTTATAATGGAAGTCAATGGGGCAAAAACAGCCACTAACAATAAATGAGGAAGAAAACAATAATCAAAAGCCAATGTTTTTACTTTATATTTGACATGCCCAAGACTGCGAAAAAGGTTAAAAAAATCCAGTCTACAATCACTTTTTGTATTGAAAATTTGTCATTTAGATTTTCCCCAAATCCACTTACTTGGCAATTAAAGAGTTAAAATCATGGAATTTTTGTAAAAATTTGGTAGTTTTGATCAGAACTGACTAACAAATTTATGCAAAAAAAGTGAAAAAAATAATCTGATACATTTTACAGATGTTTAATTTAGTGGATGTATTAAATTTGAACAATGCACAAGGGTTAAATTTGCACTGTGTACCCCTGCATAAAATAAAAACAGGAGGAATAATAAAACGAACACTGTAAAATACAAGCTAAACAGCGCCTACTTCAGTAACACACAAATAGCTTAAGTTGTTAGCCCCTCCCATCCAACTGCTGGGTGGATCAGTGGATAGCGCGGACGACTTTCAACGTGAGGACCCGGGTTCGAGGCCCGACTGGACTCATCAGGTACATTACAAATAATAAATTGTGTTTGTGTGTTAAGTTGTGTGAATGGGTTGTACGTCCTACCTGTGGTCTGAAACATAGATAAAAACCACAGTTCAAATTTAATTATTTTATGATATATGATAAGTATATGTATGCAACATATATTAGACATATATGTGAAGTCATGTATGTCACATATATAAATAATTATATAGATGACATATATGTCTATGTATGTTTTTTGCACACATAGACATATATTTGTATGGGATAGACATATATGTCAATATATGAAATTGTTCCATTTTCGAATAGGTGTCATATATGGTTGTACATATATGTACATATATGTTTCTACTTTATATTACCATATATTTCATATAGGGATATTTCATATATTCACATATATTACATTTCCGTATGGGATTGATTGAAATTAAGATAAAATGAATACAAAACGAAATTCACTTTAGAGAAAGGTTTCTACGAAAACAAACTTAATAAAGTGGTCAAAATCATGTCTACCCACTCCGTTTGAAGTGAATTTCGTTTTGTATTAATTGTATCTTAGCATAGTATCTCGGAAGATTGTGCTTGTTAAATAGCTCTGTGGCTATACTGCACTGAAGCGGCAGTTTAAAATATAAACCCAGAATTCAGCGAACGTCAAGAACAAGAAAACGGAAACAACAATCAGACAGAGACGAGGAATTTACATAATGTTACACAGACCATGTTTAAATTTCAATGTTTCTGCACAGAAATACCAACTTGTTCACTTTGTTTGGTATTAATAAGCTGCGCATTGGAGTGCTGGCCGCGGTGCTGAAGACGCGCTCGGACGGAGTACTCGTGGCAGCACAGATATTTACGTGCAACCTATTGGAAACTATTATTCGTTATAATATAATTATTATTCGTTATTTTACTTTATTACTTCCACTTAAGAAGAGTTCTGCACTTTTTATTTCAATATTTCTCCTTATATAAATACTATTTTGTACTTAAATCTATAATTTCATTATTTTACTAACCCAACTAACTCATCTGGGCTTTCCGATAGGTTGCACGTGAGGGGAAAAGTATAGCTTTCTTCCCCTTGAGAAGAGTTCTGCACTTTTAAACTTAAAAAAATATCTCTTTACAAAAAAAAAAACGTTTTTTTCTTCTATTTAAAAGCTGTAATTTTGTTATTTTACTAACCCAACTAATGACTCCTCCACTTTCCAATAGATTGCAGGTAGATATCTGTGTATATGTGCCATCACGCGTCTTCAGCACCACGGGGAGCAGCCAGCACTCCAATGTGCAGCTTATTAAGACAAAGTTGGTATTTCTGTCCAGAAACATTGAAATTTATACATGGTCCGTGTAACGTAATTTAAATCCCGCGTCTTGGCCTTATTGTTTTTTTCTTGTTCTTGACGTTCGCTGAATTCTGGATTTATATTTTAAACTGCCGCTCCAGTGCAGTATAGCCACAAAGCTATTTAACAATGAGCACAATCTCCCGAGACACTACAACATGCTACTAATAATTCATTAATAAGAGCTGTTTTCTTGTACACAATTAAATATTTTAAGTTAAATGTACAGTGTTAAAACATGTAAAAAAGACAAGATTTTAACAATGTCAAGATCAAATGCCTGGGTAACAGGGTATTGTGTGTATGTGTTTGTGTGTTTGTGTGTGTTTCCAAAATATTTTCAAAATACAGGCAACATAAAAGTAACGTAAAAGTAACGAGTAACGTAAAAAGTTACTTTCCAAAGGCGGTAACTAAGTAAAGTAATGGATTACTTTTTTAAAAAGTAACGAGTAACGAGCAAACACTACTTTTTTAAAGTAACTTCCCCAACACTGTACCTAGACAACTTTTTATTTCTCATTACCGAAACACGAGTTTGAAAATGCATATATTTAATATAAAATCATGTTGCAGTAATGATAATTTTTGATAATGATAATCTAAAAAAATTTTAATAATTCTATAGGAAATATTTTAAAGTCCTTATTCTTATATGTGCAAAAAAAAATTGGTTACAAGGGCTTTTTAAAAAATATGATGCTGGACACCAATCTGGATTTCGTGAGAATCACACAATATGGGATGATGAAGATCTGCTAAAAAACGCATGCAGTTTATTGATAAACACATCCTGCAGTTTCTAACTTGTGAAAAATTTAAATGCTGTTTTGCCCTCTGAATTCATATAACATTTATGCATTTGACAGACACTTTTATCCAAAGCAACTTACAGTGCATTCAAGCTGTACATTTTATGAGTATGTGTGTTACCTCAGAAACAAACCCACAACCTTTTGCACTGCAAACTCAATGCTATAGTAACTACAACAACACTCTGAACAAAACATTTTGAACAAAACTGTTTAATTAAAAGTAGTTTTGCTTGGGGCTGCCGGTGATGACCTTGCTTTTGCCATTAATGCTTAGAAAAGTTGTTTTTCTCATTTCATACCTTTCAAGACAACTTATATTATTACTAAAAGCTAATGTTAATTCCTGGTCTCTCTCTCTCTCTCTCTCTCTCTCTCTCTCTCTCTCTTTCTCTCTCTCTCTCATTATTTATTCATTATTTTAGCAAGTAGAGGCCATCAAGGCCAAATAGTTTCTATAAAGTGTATATAAACTTTACCAATTTAATATTTCTTTCAGTGTTAAAACACATTCTTGTACCTCAGCTTAATGTGGGTTAGCTTTTAATTATTATGAGGTTTGTTTCCTTAATACTAAACAATGTATTGATATCAAAACATTGTGCTGACCAACGGTATGAGTTTGGGGCAAGCCTACCTGTTTGTCTGACCAATGGAAGTCAGGTCAGTGTTTATTTTTTTTTTCAGTTTCATTTGGTGTTGCTAGTCATGAAAACATTCACCTTTTAAGACAACGCAGCTTCAATTTTGTGTCTTAACCAAACATGATGGCCAAACAGGACTTCAAACAGGTGTTTATTGGCATTATATCAAACAGAGTACCGCCATTGTCTCAACTCCTGACACTTGCTGTCAGTCTACCATTCTGTCCTCTCTCACCTACAAACCAAAATCTACACAGACATCCTATTTTTAGTTTGGCGTATATACAAACGCTGTAAGAGATCGACTGCCACCTGAGCTGCCATCCAACGGGGTCACCGTCTGTTGGGCGACTTGACTGGTCTTGCTTAGCCAACCACCTGTGGCCAGGACGCAAGGGCACCTTTTAAAATAAACTCTATGATGGACAAACTGCTGGTTTAAGAAGTGACACTGAGCACCAATCGTTTCATCATTCAAAGGGTATGGCTCCTGTCCAATTCACGGCAGACAGGGATCGATTTTAAAGACATGTGACCCATTTGTAAAGAAGAAGAAAGAAGAAAGGTTTTCCTATACTGATATTGATTTATGTTGTTTTCCTCACTTTTGTAAGTCTCTTTGGTCAAAAGCAAATGCTGAATGCCTATGTAGAGGAAATGTAAATATTATATACACTGAAATAATTCAAAATAATAATTTACACTGATCACACAAATGCCAACAAACATCAACATTTGAAGTTCACTGATAGGATTAAAAAGAAGTTTGTAGGTATTTTTCAGCCAAACACCACTGAACTTTGTTTATATCCTTGCTACAACATAAAAAGTAGCTCAACATTCCTCACCCCCTTTGTTGTTTGTTCCCAGGGGGCAGGGTTTATTTAGATTATGGGCATTGTGATGTCACAAAAATACCAGGAAGAAGCTCAGTTGTAGGCGATCCAGCCATTCCCTGAAGTTTCCCATGTGGCAAAAAATAAAATTTTCTGGCCCAAAATATATGCTAAATGCATTTTGTAGAAAGTAATGCTCATTTGAATATATTTGTGAATTTGGACATATATTTAGTTTTAACCTTCATATATCAACATATAGACGGTTTCATCGAGCGCACGTGCTGTCACTCAAACTTTACTTCCAGCTTCAGTTTGTTAAATGGTCTGACTAGTTGCTAAACTGAACTCTTGTACAAATACCTCGTCAAAAATAACAAATGTTTTGGTTTCCCAGATATTCTACCTGTTGTTTATTTAGCTTTTATATAAATAAACTACTTTAAAAGGATTTTGTTGTTATATATTTTAAGCAGAGTTTACCAGAAGTTATGTGTGTTCCACGAAAGCCGCTTGTTTGTTTCTGCTAAAGCCATCTATATTTCAATATGTATTTCAAGGGCAAGCAAATATATTTCTAATTTAACATCCAAAATGTTTTATTTTTTTCTAAATATATTTTAAATATATGCTAAATACAAGTTAATTTTATGAAGTATATTTTTGAACTTTAAAATTCATTTCATTTTAACCTTTTTAAAACAGTTTACATGTTCATAACATTAGTTTTTCTTGTGACGTGAATATATTTCCTTGGATTGACATAATGGACGACTAAATATATATTTTTAATGCTTTAAAATTTATTTGTAAAATATATTTCAAAATATACAACAAAAATGGGCAAAAATATATCAGTGAAAAATATATTTTGTAAACATATTCCAAAATATATTTCAGCAAATATATTTCTGGGCATTTTTGTATATTTTGAAAAATTATTATTATTATTTTTGCTGTATGGGATTATTAGAAGTGATTTCTGTTCAAGAATATATGAAGAGCTTCGTTGCAAAACGAGATTTGTTTTGTCAAAACATGTTTATATTATGTTATCATGTTATTATTTTGTTTTATGGTGCTACTTAGCTGTATTTTTTTAAGTTATGAAGGTTTAAATCAAAGCAAACCAACTGCAGTTGAATTGATTTTAATTGGAATGCACAACCAAAAAAACGAGATTTCTGAAAAATAAAAAAAACGGAGATATCTCGTTTTGCAACGAAACTCTTTGAGCGCTGTAACTTTGCAGATGTCATTTAATACGTTACATGCTAACTGTAGATAAAAAAGTGAAATCATAACCAAGGATTCCTTTAAAGTTTGTCGTCCCCCTTCCATTGCAGTTCTATGCACCCTTGCATATCATGCATGTTGGACACAAAACTGGAAAGTAGTTGAGAATTTAGAATATGTAGTGTACATTTTAACTTATCCATTTTGTCCATTATCCACTTATCCAAACATTTTGTTTTGGCTGTGATCTTACAGATCTTACTATAATACTGAAAATCAAAATAACGTTGACCATATGTAACTTTTGCCTTCACATGCCCACATGTTTTTTTTTCCTGTGGCTGTATGTGCATCATATATGCAAAGAAGAATAGAAAGTAGAGACAGAAAAAAATGTTGATTAATTTACTGCTCCTGAAACAATCTAAATGCAAATTGGACCTCTCTATCTGTATGTTCCAGGACATAATGAGGTTTGAATTCAAATGACCTGCTTGCGTTTTATCCACTTTAAGAGGCAAGTAAAAATTTAAGCAGGGAGGAGTTCAGTATAAACAATTTGACATTATGGCTGTAGAAATTCAGAAGATTCAGAAAACTGCGACTGAACATCGAATCAGAGTTCAAATCTTATACGGCTCTTCAAAAGTCTGTGGGTTGTGTGTAAGTTACATCATCATGAAAAATGTTTTCATCGTTTCAATGATGAAACTAGACTTCCAGGCCAAATAAATGTTTAAAATCATGATTAACCTGTGCACCCACACGAGTGCGTGGTATGTTAAATCAGATAATGTGCCCTAGTATTACCTCTTAAACCATTTAGTGAGTTTCCACAGGGTCAGATCTTTCTTACCTATTAGTTCATTACAACGCACGATCAAATAAATTGCAGTCCCTACACCATTTCTCAAACCAGAGTGAATGATCACTTCTGATGTTAATCTGTAAGGTTTAAAAGCACTAGACCTATAGAATGAGATGTTCCCCATGATCAACATTTTCAAGAATAGGTATCTCACCATATTAGTATTCAAAATAATAATAAAAGTAAAATACAAATGAAAGTATTTGTACAAACTGCTGAGATATGATGAGAGATACAGAGGCAAATTGATTTTCTCATCTAAAGGGTCATATCTTTAAAAATCAAATTTTCTTTTATGTTCTTTTTTTAATGAAAGTCGTAAACCTATTATAAGTTTCAAACTCCGTATGCACCGAAAAGATCAAGCATTAAGATTAAGCTAAAAAACAGTGTGTTTTGAACTTTCTTGTAAGAGAAAGATTTTAATATTAACAAATGATTGCCTACATTAACTACTATAGGTAGGCCTACTATATTTAGTATAAAATCAGGATATATACTATTACTCATATATGTCAGAATTGAAGAAAAATGCTAAAAATGTAAAGTGTTATTTCACATTTTATCTAGAAGAAATACAGGTGGAGTTCAATAAGCAAATGAAACAAGACATAACATATAACTTAAAACCAAATTACAATAGATTTTGTTTAAGAAACTTAATTATTAACCTCTCTCCACACAAAGGCTGGTGATAGTCTCACAATTGTTGTTGTTTACATTCATTGCTTGTTTAGAGTAATATTTTGTCAAGTAACAGGGCCAACCAATCACAAAGATATGAGACTGTAGATTTGTTTCTGACTGCAGATTTGTTTCATGAACATGATTCAGCAACAGTACGTACTTATTTTGTATGAAAAGTAAACAATGTAATACAACAACAAAGATAGGAGGTCTTTACATTTCTGTTGTGGCTAAGTAATGTTTGGTTGAAAAATGGTAACATCTATATTTTTCGATGGGAAGGGTCCAGTATACAAATCCATAGTAAATATTTGTCCAAATCATGCTAACTGGTAAAAAACACGGTCCGCACATAAATTCCGGTAAACTCCGCTAAGAAAAAGTAACAACAAAGTTCTTTATTACAAAACATTTGTTATTTTCGATGAGGCATTTGTTCAAGAGATCAGTTTAGCAACCAGTCAAACCATTAAAAAAACGAAACTGGAAGTAAAGTTCGGATCCAGACGTGTATCGCGTCAGCGCACGTGCTTCCAATGAAACCGTCTATAGTACGTGGATTTTTTCATTTTTTTAGGTAAGTGGCTGCAACACAGTCTCACACCCATGGCGTCAATATTTGACGACACTTGACCATGCGTCAATATGTTGACGCGGAGGGTATACCTTTCGCGTCACTTTTTGACGAACTGGGGACTTCAATACTATTAGGTACGCGAAATTAAACAGTTGTCGCCTGACATTGGGGTTAGGGATAGGTTTGGGTAGGGATGTCATTATGTAAATCTAACCCTAAACCGACGCGAAAATGGTAGAAAATGGTAAGAAAATAGGAAAGAGAATTTCGCGTACCTGATAGCATTGAAGTCCCCAGTTCGTCAAAAAGTGACGCGAAAGGTATACCCTCCGCGTCAACATATTGACGCATGGTCAAGTGTCGTCAAATATTGACGCCATGGGGTGAGACTGGGTTGGTGGCTGCGATATTTTTTTTAAAGCTACATTTAAACAAAAAATTGTAAAATAAAAAAACCTTTGTTTAAATTTTGATTAAATAAATTGATTGAAACTACTTACCTTAAAAAATTAGTAAATTGAATTATTTTTTTTTTTCAGTATACTAAAGGTGGATATTGTTTATATATCTGCCTATAATAGTTAGATATCCACACATTCATCCATGATCCTTCATCTAAACATCCTGGTATTAAGCAGCAATGTATATATACCACTTTTTTGGAATACGAGTACGATTACTTGCATTTCAGTACTTGCTGATACCGATACCGAGTACTTAATAAAAAAAACATGATTTAAATTTACAGGTAACAGCTTTAGTCATATAATTTAACAAAAAAACAAAGGACTAGTTTTCCAGTTTGTTGTAAACTCTGCCTCTTTGGACAACACAAGAGGCATTAACCCCTTACACGCCGCTCAAACATAGACATTTCTCAGACCGTGGTATCGATTCCAGGTATCGGGGGACTTTTAACGAGTACTTTAGAAAATGCGGTATCGAGGCCGATACCCGATACCAGTATTGGTATCGGTGCATCCCTACTGCACAATTAAGAAAAATTCATAATTGTGAGTTATTTCCCTTGATATTGTATTAACAGTTATCATTTTGATGAATAGTATTTACATTGTTTTCAATATTATTGTATACTGGAGTCTTAATTGTGTTACAACTAACCCCGCATTGTAAAAAATTATTTCAATCCCAGCTATCAGTTACAAGTTGTTGACAGGTTTCAAAATTGTGTTATGTTTTAGGTAACAAGACAGTGATTCAAATAATATAAGGTTGGATTTGGTGACTTACACACCCAACTCAAAAAAAAAAAAAAAAAAAAAATAAGATCAAGAAATGTACTTGTATGCCTCCAAAACACTTTTTGCTTAATATCTTAAGCAAAACACATCATAACTTTTCAGAAATTCACAGGAGATCTTCTGACAGTAAGAGAAAAAGACCAAAAGCACAGATTGTTCGGCCCAGATTGTTTAGCTTTATTACAAAGTGGCTAATTCTTTTTTCCCCATATTTATTTATTTTTTGTACGATTTGCCTTTGCCACTGTGATATTGGGGTTAGAGGTGGTTTTTTAAAGTTTTTTATGATAATCATACATTTTTTGCACTATTAACTTGTAAAATATTTACAAATTCTTGTGAGATCAGGCTGGGTAAACATGGTTGCGTAGTGTTGTTAAAAGATGCAGTTTTTACGTTCTTCAATAAAGCAAAAATGCATTAGCAATGTCTGAAACAAAATGAGCATAGCTCAGGAGATATTACATGAAAATTAACTCCATAATTTTATAAAATTGTATAAGAGGACATGCACTGTTGGTGTCGTATACAGATACAAATATATATGGTAAAACGTATAAACCAAAAGAATAATAAAGTATTGCCATATCTTACAACTTAAAGCCATGTGATATTACAAATATGCCAGTATATGGATCTATATAATCTCACTTATATTATAGCGCAATTTAGTTTGCGTCAACATGAAGCGTATGTGCATATTCTGCATAACTGTCCAAAGTTAATTCGCATTCACCTTTATATTTACAATTGCGACACTGACATGAAACTGACCATCCTTTTCACAATATTAGTAAACAGTTAGATTTTATTATAATTTCATATATACAGCATATTAATGTTAATCCATATTGACTTGCACAAGCCCGTACAAACTGCATCATGTAAACATATCTTCCCTCAAAGTCAGAGTTAATCAGAAATATAGGAAAAGTGTGTATGAAACGCCTTAGACAGTTTTGGACTTGTTTACCAAAGATTAAAAAGCTAATCTAAGGATACGTCACTGTTCATTACCATTCAAACAGTCATACAGGATTAAATATACATTGGAAGCCTGTTTATGAAAGTCACGATCAATTCTTTTAATACCTACCAATAATGACCATTACACCTATAACATCTCTCTCCACCTGAAATACACTAGACAATTTCCAGCACCAGATAACAGCATATAGGTGTACCAGCCCATTAAGATACATATCAGAGAGAAAATGCCTTTGGTGATCCAAGTCTTATTATTTCTCTGGCTGGGATTCCTTTTCCTGCGGTCGATATTGGCCTTTTACGGCCATCATCTTGAAATTTTTACAGAATTGCAAACAACCGGCACGGCGATGCAGTCCAACGGGTCACATTAACAACAGGGACTTGACAACAAACAAGACACATCACAAATGCATCAGTGGGGAGACTTCTTCAAATAGCAAAATTACAGAGTAGCATTTTGAGACCAGGGTGGCATATTGTGGCCCAGCCGTCATTACTTCCTGAAATATGAATAGGAACCCCCATAGGCTACAATTCAGGGCGATACATTCCCTTAAGTAATCCTCATTCAAATACAGCACAAAACGAAAGTTAAGATGCTTTCAGACTAGAACGTCAGACATTTGACGTTGGATTTTAGTTGGTTTTTCGAACTCAGGTGGAGTGCAAAATGTGGTTGATGTCAGGCCCGGTACTATGGCTTGCTGGACTGCGGGGTGGGCCGCCATAACACTCCATAATATAAAACACATCTGACTCTGATTTTACTTTATTTTACTTTACTCTATCAAACAGAAAATACATAATTCATATTCTGTGTCTTATCAATCAATATCGCTGACACTGTCGCAGATATTGGTTGGCGGGAGCTAATATACATAGCGTTTACCAACAAGGGATGCTATTTATGTAAGAAGACACTCCATTTTTTATTATTACCTGGGCATTGTTTTTTTTTGGGGGGGGGGGGGGGGCAGTTGGCCCCCCAGCCCCCCTGGCCTTGGTTTATGTGCATTTTAGTGTGGTTTGCTAGTAGCGTGAAATCAATATGAACAAACTAGTCTGTCGTGTAGCTCAGCTGTCAGTGCATGGTGCTAGCAACACAGAGATCTTGAATTTGATGCACTGGAAATACATGCACTGAAAAAATGGACGATGTAACTTTGAAAAAAAGTGTCAGGCATATGCATAAACAAAAATTGCTTTCCATGTTGAGCATTTTTGCATATCTTGTGATACATTCACAAAGGCCGAGCCAAGTGTCATTCGGTGGATATTAAGTTTTGGTAGTGGAAGAAAAAAGGCAAAAACACTAATATATTAGTTAATCTGCCAGCATCTTACCCTGACTTGTTTCCTACCTACAGTGATGAACATTTGCTGCTAGTAGCCAAGTATACACTAAAAAAACAAGCATAGCACAGTTCACAAACAAATGACATACAGTATTAAAAGAGAACTGTGGGTGACATTTGATTTCGGTTATGTCGAACCAATTGTGTAAAAAAATAAAAAATGGAAAGCATTTACTGTAGGAAAACCCATACCAATTTAAAGTCAGAAAAAGCCACCTGTGCTTGTAAACCATGCTAATCATGACAGGTGCGTCTAGTGCACTCCGAATCATTCCCCAAGGTAGCTTTTAAAAGGCTAGTTAAAATATTTAGCGAGCGAGAAAGCTGAGAGCTCTTTTTAATCTCTGTCAGTCAAGCTCATTCGGTTTATTCTCTGCCCCGTCAATAGTACCAGCTGTCACACATCGATCCGGTTGCGTCTGATAGCGTGGGTCGCTAGCCGGCACAACTTGCTCCAGAATAATATCCATGCATTTATAATGAGTCAAAAACTGTAATTAGCAAATCCACAGAGAGAGTTACAAAGGCAAATTCACACATGCCGATCCATCTAGACTCAGTATGATATCATAAAATCACGAAATCATGAAAGTGTCTGCATGCAACTTGACTGTTTCTAAGTAAAAGGCTACAACGTCCTTAGGAGCCACATGGCGTATGAAAGGTTACCTACATTTCAGATTAACATGAGACGTGATATTGTGCATAATGGTTCTTTGGAAAACCAAAGTCGACAAGACTTTTACAAAAAGGCATTTGTGTTTTTCTTTGGTGTAATTATCCTAATTGGACACATAACTTATGGGCTGTCATGAGCCATTGTATCGTTCTGTGTAGGTTTGGTACAGTATTGTGTCAGCAGACATTAATCATAGTTTTGACAATAAAATGAAGCAATACAATGCTTTTAAAATGCGGCACAACATCTGAAAAATACAAATACTGCCATTACAGGAGTATGCATCCATAGCTTGATAAATTAGCCTGTCCATTGTTCCTAAAGGCATAACCTAAGGTTTCAAAGGGAGTGCGTTTTGAGCAAAGCTTTACTTTAAATGACAGTCAGAAGATATGCTGTCGTGTTTCTTAATATTGCATCATACACTCTGGTATGTTATAGATGATAAGTGGAGACATTTGTGCAATTTGCTTTCTTTAAATTTTAATAGTTCACTTAAATAAAGCACGCGATGAGCCTGAGCAATTTATTATTTAATGTTGTCTATGTTAATCTTGCCTCTAGAGAAGACAAACCACATTATTGTAAGACAATGTCAGATTCTCATGCTAAACATGGGCAATTTTTGAACTACCAAAATAGTTATGCATATGTCAGAGTATTTCTGTGGCAAATACATTCTGTCAAGTCAGGGTTCATATAAGTTTCAGAAAGTTTTGGTATGGCCCTTATAACGTCATAAAGGGGGAAATCCTTCTTCTGGAAGAGCCTGCACACACATCAACCAGGGGTGCGTTCCTGTGCTGGGACGTGGGACGAAAGTGACAAAGCGTTTTTATCTCAGACCCAATTACATTTGCATTTAAACTATGACAGGATATTTAGTATACAACCCTTGACAGAGCTGACAAATATTGCATTGTTTCCTCACCGTTTTACGTGTGAAGGTCCAGAAAGCTGTTTACAGCCATAATGAGTAAATTCAATTCCCAAAGCTGTCATTTTTTCACATAATGTGTTGTGTTTCTGGTTCAAATGTTACAGTACTGATCAATCTACAGGTTATTTAGTGCTCTAATACATCCTGAAGTTTGACTTCTCAGAGTTTTTCAAAATAAAAGTAATACGGGTTTAAATGTCAGGAGTTCCTGTCGGGACGAAAGTAACACTTGTCCTGCAGCTAATACTGTTGCATTTTGAAAATTATATTATGCTAATTTAACAAAATGTTCATAATGTTCATACTGTTAAAAAAAATATTGTCAACAATTCAAGTTCGTACTGGCGGGTTGCTTTTGAAACATAACATTTTATTTCATTATTTTTTACCGATTCCCTAAGGTGACATTGGAGTAAAAAAATCTTTTTAAGCTTATTTTTTTATGCTCACGCAAAACTTTCATGTGCAGAATTATTTTTAAAAGTTTAGTTCCCTTTCAATACGGTTCACTTCGCATTGCGTCAGTTAGCTGACGCTATGGGGGGAAACTCCTGTTTACTCCGTGACTGAAGCCTATTGGTTAACGTCTGTACAAAGTACAGACCAATGACGTTTGAACCCGCGCGCGGGAGGAACGCGTCCCTATATAAGCGCAGTTCAATCGTCAGGAGCTCATTATTTTCTCCTTCAGCGCGAACCTCTCGCTGCTCCGAAGAAAAAGAAGAAGCCTTACCTCGCCGTTGACAAAAGCCCTGCAGCGGAGTCCAGGCCTAGCGTCTTCCCCTGCCGTTTTCCGGCTGAGAACCGAAGATAGCAGAGTCCAGGTCTAGCGTCTTCCCCCTGCCGCTTTCCGGCCGAGAACCGAAGATAGCCTTCGCTTGCCGTGGTACGAGCCCTGTGCAGCGGACACACGCCTGACGAGGTCTCCCCTGCGGCCGCCCGGTAAGATCAATATTTTTAATATAAAGCTATAAGCTAAAGAGCAGGCGCTGTTGTAATAGCGTCCAGCACAGCGGCTCGGTGAGCCTCTCTGCTATGAATTTCCTCCGAGCGCGTTACCGGTCTGGCACCTCCCACGCCGGGACCGCGCTTATGCTTTGGTTGTCTTATCCATGTTTCGTGCTCCCCCTGCTGTTCCTCTCTCGCCGGGATGAACACACGGCGAGCACTGAGACTAGATGGATGCATAGACAAGCACACACGGACTAACCCCCCCTGTGTTCTGTCACACCGCAACCGTTCATGCTTACAGAGTCCCTTCGCTCCTCTCACATTCAGTGGCGAGATCTCTGGCACATATATTAATCCCCCGAGTGCATCGGGTGATATCGTCACGACGCATGGCTGTTCTGTCTGTGTTGCTGCTCCCCTCTGCCGTTCCTCTCTTGTTGAGATGAACAAGCGGGGAACCGTAGACCTGGATAGATGCATACGACAAGCAAACACGGGCGGTCTGCCCCTGTCTCTGTCATAGCACAGCCACTCGTGCTCCACGCTCGCGGAGTCCCTCGCTCCTTTCCCCACAGTGGTGAGGTCTCTTAACGGCTTAGCTAGCACGCGGTATTACGGCTCGCTGCCTCTAAATGCAGCTGTCCAGTGTTCAACGATTACAGAGCTTCATGCCCCTCCCCTCCTGGAGCGGCGCGATCTCATTCGTCTGCTCGATAGGGCCGATTCGCCGCTATTGGAGCACCAAGAACACTCATTATAATGCCTGGCTCACACTACAGGATTTTTTAAATCCTGGCAGATTATGAAATCTGGTTGCAGCACACATATAAGGAGAATCTTGTCAGATATTCTTCTCTCAAATCTTAAACATGCTCACATTACAGGAATTTAAAATCCTAGTGCATCACACACTAAAGGATATTATTAGGATTATCTTGCCAGAGCAAGCACTTCACGTCACCTCAGGAGAAGAGAATATAAAGGAATGAAGAATATGATACATTTATTATGATTTCTTTTTAAATATTTACAAAGTAGCAGCTTTCATTTTGAAACCTAGGTGATTTCTCCTCCTCAGCTCTTGTTTATGGCAATGATCATGATATGTTTTAAGGATGTGTTATGCAGGCAGTGTTTGAATGCATACAGTAGATGTATGCACAATCTAGCACCAACTCAGGTCTAGTCCTTATGCAAGATTTATTTAAATTTAAACATCTATTTAAAAACATATTTTAAATATAATTGGCTAGCCTATATATCACTTTTTTTTTTTTTGCACATTTAGGAGTTACTATTAAGTGATGTATGCTCTGTTTTCCTGTTTCTTCCTAACAGGAATATTATTGTAGGTTTATAAGCATTGCTGCTAAATGACTTATGCTTGGTTAAACTTTATTTTGCACTGTTGTTTGCATTATTTAATTCCACTGTATATATACTACTCTGCAGTGATATTATTTTTAGCTATATACTATGTAAATTCTATTTTTCTTGTTTATTCTTCTGAGGCTACTGGTCTTTGAGAGCTTCTAAACAAATTTCATTATAGTTTTATTATGACAGTAAAGTTTCTATTTTATTCTAATCTATTCTATCTTGCAGTGTAGTGTCTAGTGTTAAATTCAGTATTTACATTACCAATGGTTCTGGACAAATATGTAATTTAATGTGAAACGTTGTAAGTCTGGATATGAGGCGCATCAGATTCACAATGTGCGCGGTGTTTCAGCAATCAGTTTCTGTGCGTTGTGGAGCACGTCACAAAAAGAACTGAAAATCGTCATATCAATTTAAATTCGTTTTGTTAATATGCTAATTATTTAAGTGCAACATATTTCGTGTATGCCTATTTATTTTATTAAATTTCCTCTATACACAGAATAGCTGCAGGTGCGTGATGTGACTGACCATCATCATGTTCTGTTGTTTTTAAGATATTTTAGATAATGTTTATAAAAGAGTCCACAACGTGAATCAAGCGAGGAATTCATTTCGATATTTTAAATCGCCTGTCTGCCCCAACGAGCTGCAGTTGTGGTGGAATGAAAGTAGAATGAAACATTAACTTCCACAAACTATTTCTCCGGCTGCGCTGTCTACCCGTACTGCAGCTTGTTTCGCGGTCCCGAAAGCTGTCAATCATCTCCGTCTCTCATTGATTATTGTGATAGTACTGACGTAATTATGCGGATTTAAAATCCTAAATATCAAACATGTTTGATAAGATCGGGGCGGCCCCGATTTGCTTGAGAGCATATCGCAAGGTGTAAGTTTAGACTTTTAAACGTCTCACATTACAGGATAATCTGGGCCGAACTTCGGAGCCGATCAAGGTCCATTGCCCGATTTTCCCTCGGATTCTCGGGAGGGGAAAATCGGGGTAAATTCGGCCCGATTATCCTGTGGTGTGAGCCAGGCATAAGAGAGCTTCATGCCCCTCCCCTCCTGGAGCGGCACGATCTCATTCGTCTGCTCGATAAGGCGGACACGCCTCTATTGGAGCGCTAAAACACTTATTATAGAGCTTTACTGGCCTGAGCCGATCTCACTTCAGATAGCTCATTCTTCGTCTGCCTGGTAATTTCTCTCTGGTTTAGACGGAATCAGAGGCAGAACGAATTTGTTTATAATATACTGAGGCCCGAATACCTCCCTTTATTCAGTCCCGTCCTATATCAGTGCGCTGAATATTGGTACATTCTTATATATATACCCGGTTTTTCTGCCCTTTTAATAAACGGCAAAACATACTACCCTGCTCCGTGAGCCGTTCGGTCACCGTCACTACTGAGGCGTGCACCTGAACGGCTGAGCTCTGGTCTCCGCAGCACAGCTGCATCAACAGAGAACGAAACTGTCTGGGAGAAAAGGGGTTATGTCGCGCCTCGGCTGGACTGCCCTGAAATGTTTTCTGTGTGCTGTTTATCCAAACATACTGTGTAATACTGTCGGCTATGCGACCTCACTATAGTGGCGAACGGTATTTAATTCCTCTAAAAAGAGTAATTTCCGTGCTTACTATACTGTGTATTGACACCCACGGTTGTACGGTGTCTCTAAACACTTTATCGCCTTACTGACAAGCAATCAGTAATACGCACACACGGCCCGCTGTCCATAATTCTATCGACGCTTGCCGAAAAAACCCCGGTTTGGCCATATACTGTGTATTGACACCCCACGACTGTACGGTGTCTCTAACACCTTTCTGCCAAATTCGCTCGCAGCCCACCTCAGTTTCTCCGCTACGATGCTGATGGCGCAAACGAGCACGGTCTTACGGCTGTTATTCTCTCTTCCTAGAGGAAGGACAGCCTCAGACTTTTGCATGGCTCCAAGCGTTTGAATCGCGCCCTCTCCGGACGGCCACTCAAAGGCTTACAGCCAAGCGGTTTATGACGTTTTTTTCGGCCATATAGCTGATTTATATTAGCGTATCCGAAGACGCTCACACCTCCGCTCCAATACTCGGAGATATTAAGGGTAATATCAACCTCAAGTGAGCTTGCTACCCGCCACAATAAGTTTCAAAGCTTTAAGCGCGCGCACAGTCAGACGCGCGCGGCATCTCGTTTAAGACGGGCACACGTACCCCTCTAACGAGCCTCAGAAAGCTGAATACCGTGGCATTCTGTTCATAAGTCCACTTCAGTTTGACTAAGCAAAGGTCCCGCCCCGAGCTGACGGCCGGGAAGCTTGCTTAAGTTACACACGGCTGCATGAAGTGCTGTCATTACGAGCTAGCCCAGCATTTGCTGTGGGTTGAACACGCTTTACGACGGCAATCAGCCTTCGGCGCGTGGAACGCCGTTTGTCTCATATAAATCACCTTGTACTGTGAATACGGTACATTAAGAGGATGATTTAGCACTGCAGCACTCTCGACCGTGTTATTGTGATAATGCGGTCGGGCAATCTACGGTGGTTTCATTATTTACCGAACCAGACTGAGATCTCGCCCCCTGAACAAGCTGACGAGTCATCTCCTTTATAAACTCATTGCATCGCTTTATAAGCTATGTTCAATCAGAGTGATACGCATCTCATGCTTAAACTACCAATATTAACCCATTACGATGGGCGTGCGGAGATGGCATCCGTGGGACACGACCTACATTACGTGCCTTATGACACATTGACACAAGCTGCTAGGACCCCTTTCACGAGGCGTCCTTATGCAAAGTCTGATCCATTCTGTCTAGTGACATTTGAAAGTCAAAACCCCCCGCGAATCGCCGGTGGAACACTTTTCTCCTCACTACAGAGGCACGGCGGCTCTCTCCCCTACCTATATCTATGTGGCCGTGATAACAGCGAACCACGCTTTTACGACCGACCATTCATTTAATTCACAAGCCTGTCATCTCTCAGATGCGGACGGCGGCGGTAACAGCGAACCATGCTTTTACGGCTGGCCATTCACTTTATTCATGAGCCTGTCATTTCTCAGATGCGGACGGTGCCCGAGGCACAGCGCTCTGGAACTGTCCAAGGTCCTGTATGACACATACGTCTGACGTACATCAGACGATCAGCTGTTCATCTGCGTCACAGATCACTCACTAGAGCACCTGTCAATGCAGGCTATTTATGGATCGTTGACGTTATCACCTCCCGTGACAATTATGCTCACTTGTCTTAGAGCATGGGCATGGTCTTAGAGGTTTCTCATTTGACAATTGTGACACGGCCGGCTGGTCCCCGCCGTCCACGTTGTCAGTTTACAGCTTCGACATCCCTGCTTCGCGCACTGCTGAGGTTTGTTGCATTAAAGGTGCGCCCATTAGCTCACCTGTATGCACGATATGGTTTTTAATTATATGCGTCCACCGTGCGCTTAGAGAAGCTCACATGTACACGCTATAACATTTTGGTATACAATAAGATGCGCTTGGGAAAGCTCACCTGTATACACAGCTGTGTTATGCTTTGTGACACATACATTGTTGTTCATCTGTGTACGTTCACGGTGCGTTGGGTGCCCACCGTTACGTTCATCAATCATATCTGTACACATTCACGGCGCGTTCTGTGCACTGATTTATCTATACGCATTCACGGTGCACTGAAGAGTTCACCCGTGTGCGCACAATTTATTATCAGAACACATGACGGCGCGCTCGAGAATCTTGCCGGCCTGTGCATTATAACACTCTGATTCATCTATATGCATTCACGATGTATTTAAGTGTTCTCCTGTGCCCGTGCAATTTATAGTCAATACACATAAACGGCGCGCTTGGAAAGCTCACCGATCTGTGCACTATAATACTACCTATATGTATCCCGATGCGCTCGAGGGTGCACCTGGGTTCACACTATTGTGGTATCTGTATAATCCCACGCTACGAACCGTTCTGCCGCATATTATAGTCAGATCGGCCGTTCGTGAGCTTCGCAGATCACTCACTACGTATGTCTGTTGCTAACAGTGGTTATTTAGATGGATCGTTGAAACCATCGCACTGGCTCACGCCCCTCTATGAGCTATGTCCTATATAGAGCCCACTCTGTGCGAGTTTGGCTTCTTCATGAACTTGGTCTACAGGGGTATCTATATCTATATTTGGTCTTCGCCGTCTACGTTGTCAGATTGTACAGCTTAGACGTCCCTGCCCTACGAGCGCAGGTTCTCTCGGCTCAATCATGCACGCTCATGCGTTTTATGTGTACACCACGGTGCGCTCAGCGAGCTCACCAACGTGACTCTGAATTTACTTATCTCGCACAGCCGCGGTGCGCTCGGTACCTCGCCGTCTTGTGCTATGTTATGTGCCCCCGGTGTGTTTAAAACCCCACCGTGTGCGCGTCAACAATTTATATGGTGCTTACACATTTGCTTTTACAGTTTTTTTCGATGCTAAACGACAGTGGGCACAACTGGAGTCACATGTGCAAAACTCTAACTACAGTCTGCACAGCAGCAGTTCATGTGGACCAAACTCTAGTTCATTTTCATTGCTTGAACACAGTTTTCAAAACTCTACACACTTATCCCATGACTTTAAACACAACCTGCACAACACTGTGGATTTACAGCACTTTGTTCAAATGCTAACACACTGCTGTCAAAACTGTGAACCACACATTCAAAACAGAATTGATTTCAGTCTTGTGCCTTTCAAACACTGCTGACTGCAATTTCATATAAATATAAATTCCAATTTCATATATATAAAATATTACCTTTCATATAAATATGATATGTATATGTATATATATATGTAGAGCTCAGAAAACTAATTTTGGAAATGGATCAAGGAAGACGGGTTTGTGGAGGGAGAAGGGTGGCATGTAGTGTCCTGATGCTAGAGAGAGGCACGATTAGCTACTTAATTATAAAAAATGTTTCATATATGAATTACAGTATGTACTTTTAGTTTCTACCTTTTTTTTCTCATTACTGTAATTCCATAAATTACTCCAGACTATTGAAGCAAACTGCAAATTTTCATTTACCTTAAAGAATTGTTCTGTTCTAAAAATTTCAATAAATCATGCGATAAATCAATAAATAAATAAATAATAATTTGAAGAAAACATTACTTTGTATGACATCACTGAAATTGTTCAATCTGTAAAGATAAAAAGTTAGTATTTTGTGTATTGGTGTTTGATGTTAGTGTTTTTCCTCTCAGTGTGTTGTGAATGACAGTGTGTGTTATCTCATTGAGGGTTGTGCTGTTTTGGGTCATGTGTTTAGAGTTGTGTTGCTTGAAGTGAGGTTTGCAGGTGATATGTACAGTTTAGCTCAGGTGACTTTTGGTATTGCAGACTGTAGTTAGAGTTTTGCACATGTAGCTCCAGTTGTGCCCATTGTCGTTTAGCAATCGAAAAAAAACTGTAAAGCTGTGAATATGCCGGGTATAGGGCCACACGCAGTGTCTCTCCGGTAAGGCACTTCAGTACGTTGTGTATGCACGGCGTGATGGGATTACGTTCCCCCATAGCGTTAGCTAACTGACGCAATGCGAAGTGAACCGTATTGAAAGGGAACGCTTAGGTTACTCAGGTAACCCCGGTTCCCTGAAATAACGGGAACGAAGCATTGCGTCTCTTGCCGTGCTACAAACGTCTACGCAGCGAGTGTTATTCGGCTGCGCGCTTCAGTCGAATAATAATGAGCTCCTGACGATTGAACCGCGCTTATATAGGGATGCGTTCCTCCCGCGCGCGGGTTCAAACGTCATTGGTCTGTACTTTGTACAGACGTTAACCAATAGGCTTCAGTCACGGAGTAAACAGGAGTTTCCCCCCATAGCGTCAGCTAACTGACGCAATGCTTCGTTCCCGTTATTTCAGGGAACCGGGGTTACGTTCCCTTTCAATACGGTTCACTTCGCATTGCGTCAGTTAGCTGACGCTATGGGGGAACGTAATCCCATCACGCCGTGCATACACAACGTACTGAAGTGCCTTACCGGAGAGACACTGCGTGTGGCCCTATACCCGGCATATTCACAGCTTTAAAAGCAAATGTGTAAGCACCATATAAATTGTTGACGCGCACACGGTGGGGTTTTAAACGCACCGGGGGCACATAACATAGCACAAGACGGCGAGGTACGCGCCGCGGCTGTGCGAGATAAGTAAATTCAGAGTCACGTTGGTGAGCTCGCTGAGCGCACCGTGGTGTACACATAAAACGCATGAGCGTGCATGATTGAGCCGAGAGAACCTGCGCTCGTAGGGCAGGGACGTCTAAGCTGTACAATCTGACAACGTAGACGGCGAAGACCAGCCGGCCGCGTAGCAGATATTAAATATAGATATAGATACCCCTGTAGACCAAGTTCATGAAGAAGCCAAACTCGCACAGAGTGGGCTCTATATAGGACATAGCTCATAGAGGGGCGTGAGCCAGTGCGATGGTTTCAACGATCCATCTAAATAACCACTGTTAGCAACAGACATACGTAGTGAGTGATCTGCGAAGCTCACGAACGGCCGATCTGACTATAATATGCGGCAGAACGGTTCGTAGCGTGGTATTATACAGATACCACAATAGTGTGAACCCCGGTGCACCCTCGAGCGCATCGGGATGCATATAGGTAGTATTATAGTGCACAGATCGGTGAGCTTTCCAAGCGCGCCGTAAATGTGTATTGACTATAAATTGCACGGGCACAGGTGAACACTTGAATACATCGTGAATGCATATAGATGAATCAGAGTGTTATAATGCACAGGCCGGCAAGATTCTCGAGCGCGCCGTCATGTGTTCTGATAATAAATTGTGCGCACACGGGTGAACTCTTCAGTGCACCGTGAATGCGTATAGATAAATCAGTGCACACAACGCGCCGTGAATGTGTACAGATATGATTGATGAACGTAACGGTGGGCACCCAACGCACCGTGAACGTACACAGATGAACAACAATGTATGTGTCACAAAGCATAACACAGCTGTGTATACAGGTGAGCTTTCCCAAGCGCATCTTATTGTATACCAAAATGTTATAGCGTGTACATGTGAGCTTCTCTAAGCGCACGGTGGACGCATATAATTAAAACCCATATCGTGCATACAGGTGAGCTAATGGGCGCACCTTTAATGCAACAAACCTCAGTAGTGCGCGAAGCAGGGATGTCGAAGCTGTAAACTGACAACGTGGACGGCGGGGACCAGCCGGCCGTGTCACAATTGTCAAATGAGAAACCTCTAAGACCATGCCCATGCTCTAAGACAAGTGAGCATAATTGTCACGGGAGGTGATAACGTCAACGATCCATAAATAGCCTGTATTGACAGGTGATCTAGTGAGTGATCTGTGACGCAGATAAACAGCTGATCGTCTGATGTACGTCAGACGTATGTGTCATACAGGACCTTGGACAGTTCCAGAGCGCTGTGCCTCGGGCACCGTCCGCATCTGAGAAATGACAGGCTTATGAATAAAGTGAATGGCCAGCCGTAAAAGCATGGTTCGCTGTTACCGCCGCCGTCCGCATCTGAGAGATGACAGGCTTGTGAATTAAATGAATGGTCGGTCGTAAAAGCGTGGTTCGCTGTTATCACGGCCACATAGATATAGGTAGGGGAGAGAGCCGCCGTGCCTCTGTAGTGAGGAGAAAAGTGTTCCACCGGCGATTCCCGGGGGGTTTTGACTTTCAAATGTCACTAGACAGAATGGATCAGACTTTGCATAAGGACGCCTCGTGAAAGGGGTCCTAGCAGCTTGTGTCAATGTGTCATAAGGCACGTAATGTAGGTCGTGTCCCACGGATGCCATCTCCGCACGCCCATCGTAATGGGTTAATATTGGTAGTTTAAGCATGAGATGCGTATCACTCTGATTGAACATAGCTTATAAAGCGATGCAATGAGTTTATAAAGGAGATGACTCGTCAGCTTGTTCAGGGGGCGAGATCTCAGTCTGGTTCGGTAAATATGAAACCACCGTAGATTGCCCGACCGCATTATCACAATAACACGGTCGAGAGTGCTGCAGTGCTAAATCATCCTCATAATGTACCGTATTCACAGTACAAGGTGATTTATATGAGACAAACGGCGTTCCACGCGCCGAAGGCTGATTGCCGTCGTAAAGCGTGTTCAACCCACAGCAAATGCTGGGCTAGCTCGTAATGACAGCACTTCATGCAGCCGTGTGTAACTTAAGCAAGCTTCCCGGCCGTCAGCTCGGGGCGGGACCTTTGCTTAGTCAAACTGAAGTGGACTTATGAACAGAATGCCACGATATTCAGCTTTCTGAGGCTCGTTAGAGGGGTACGTGTGCCCGTCTTAAACGAAGATGCCGCGCGCGTCTGACTGTGCGCGCGCTTTAAGCTTTGAAACTTATTGTGGCGGGTAGCAAGCTCACTTGAGGTTGATATTACCCTTAATATCTCCGAGTATTGGAGCGGAGGTGAGAGCGTCTTCGGATCCGCTAATATAAATCAGCTATATGGACGAAAAACGTCATAAACCGCTTGGCTGTAAGCCTTTGAGTGGCCGTCCGATGAGGGCGCGATTCAAACGCTTGGAGCCATGCAAAAGTCTGAGGCTGTCCTTCCTCTAGGAAGAGAGAATAACAGCCGTAAGACCGTGCTCGTTTGCGCCATCAGCATCGTAGCGGAGAAACTGAGGTGGGCTGCGAGCGAATTTGGCAGAAAGGTGTTAGAGACACCGTACAGTCGTGGGGTGTCAATACACAGTATATGGCCAAACCGGGGTTTTTTTCGGCTAGCGTCGATAGAATTATGGACAGCGGGCCGTGTGTGCGTATTACTGATTGCTTGTCAGTAAGGCGATAAAGTGTTTAGAGACACCGTACAACCGTGGGTACACAGTATAGTAAGCACGGAAATTACTCTTTTTAGAGGAATTAAATACCGTTCGCCACTATAGTGAGGTCGCATAGCCGACAGTATTACACAGTATGTTTGGATAAACAGCACACAGAAAACATTACAGGGCAGTCCAGCCGAGGCGCGACATAACCCCTTTTCTCCCAGACAGTTTCGTTCTCTGTGATGCAGCTGTGCTGCGGAGACCAGAGCTCAGCCGTTCAGGTGCACAAGCCTCAGTAGTGACGGTGACCGAACGGCTCACGGAGCAGAGCAGTATGTCTAGGTGGTTTAATGTCAGACTGAACCCATCGCAGAGAGGAAGTCTGCCGTGAGGCCCGCGGTTTTGCCGTTTATTAAAAGGGCAGAAAAACCGGGTATATATATAAGAATGTACCAATATTCAGCGCACTGATATAGGACGGGACTGAATAAAGGGAGGTATTCGGGCCTCAGTATATTATAAACAAATTCGTTCTGCCTCTGATTCCGTCTAAACCAGAGAGAAATTACCAGGCAGACGAAAAATGAGCTATCTGAAGTGAGATCGGCTCAGGCCAGTAAAGCTCTATAATAAGTGTTTTTAGCGCTCCAATAGAGGCGTGTCCGCCTTATCGAGCAGACGAATGAGATCGTGCCGCTCCAGGAGGGGAGGGGCATGAAGCTCTCTTATAATGAGTGTTCTTGGTGCTCCAATAGCGGCGAATCGGCCCTATCGAGCAGACGAATGAGATCGCGCCGCTCCAGAGGGGAGGGGCATGAAGCTCTGTAATCGTTGAACCACTGGACAGCTGCATTTAGAGGCAGCGAGCCGTAATACCGCGTGCTAGCTAAGCCGTTAAGAGACCTCACCACTGTGGGGAAAGGAGCGAGGGACTCCGCGAGCGTGGAGCACGAGTGGCTGTGCTATGACAGAGACAGAGACAGGGGCAGACCGCCCGTGTTTGCTTGTCGTATGCATCTATCCAGGTCTACGGTTCCCCGCTTGTTCATCTCAACAAGAGAGGAACGGCAGAGGGGAGCAGCAACACAGACAGAACAGCCATGCGTCGTGACGGTATCACCCGATGCACTCGGGGGATTAATATATGTGCCAGAGATCTCGCCACTGAATTTGAGAGGAGCGAAGGGACTCTGTAAGCATGAACGGTTGCGGTGTGACAGAACACAGGGGGGGTTAGTCCGTGTGTGCTTGTCTATGCATCCATCTAGTCTCATGGCTCGCCGTGTGTTCATCCCGGCGAGAGAGGAACAGCAGGGGGAGCACGAAACATGGATAAGACAACCAAAGCATAAGCGCGGTCCCGGCGTGGGAGGTGCCAGACCGGTAACGCGCTCGGAGGAAATTCATAGCAGAGAGGCTCACCGAGCCGCTGTGCTGGACGCTATTACAACAGCGCCTGCTCTTTTAGCTTATAGCTTTATATTAAAAATATTGATCTTACCGGGCGGCTGCAGGGGAGACCTCGTCAGGCGTGTCCGCTGCACAGGGCTTGTACCACGGCAAGCGAAGGCTATCTTCGGTTCTCGGCCGGAAAGCGGCAGGGGAAGACGCTAGACCTGGACTCTGCTATCTTCGGTTCTCAGCCGGAAAACGGCAGGGGAAGACGCTAGGCCTGGACTCCGCTGCAGGGCTTTTGTCAACGGCGAGGTAAGGCTTCTTCTTATCTTCGGAGCAGCGAGAGGTTCGCGCTGAAGGAGAAAATAATGAGCTCCTGACGATTGAACCGCGCTTATATAGGGACGCGTTCCTCCCGCGCGCGGGTTCAAACGTCATTGGTCTGTACTTTGTACAGACGTTAACCAATAGGCTTCAGTCACGGAGTAAACAGGAGTTTCCCCCCATAGCGTCAGCTAACTGACGCAATGCGAAGTGAACCGTATTGAAAGGGAACCTAAGCGTTTTGCGTGCTCACATGAAACTTTTGCGTGCTCATGTGAAAGTTTGACGTGCACACGCGAAACTAAACGCAATAGTTTAAGAGGACATATGTTTGAGCAAATAAAGTGGCTAAATAATTTAGATAAATAATGTTTTAAACAGAGATATATTTTTGCTGTGGTCAATAACTTACAAGTGTGGTCTATCAATACCAGGTGGAATTGATGAACAAATGTAAAACTACTTCAGTATAAAATCATGCATATTTCATGCCGTACATGCATATTTATTATTGATGTTGGCCGATATGTTTGTAGTGTTGTCAATTAATTGTATTCATGGACGATGGATATGTGGTGTTGTTTCATTGTATTTTAATCGTTGATTTGTTGTACAGCACTTTGGTGCTACAGAGTAGCCTGTAAAGTGCTCTATAAATAAATAAATACAAAAAATACAAATCATTTCACTTTGAACACAAGTAGCACATTGAACCTGTCAGCTGGGACGAAAGTAACACACAAGTGGGTCAAATTTTTGTTTTACTTTTTTTTTTTTTAATATACGTTACTATGACCTTATTCATATGTAACTGCAGGCATATTTTGTCGTTTATCTTTGCAAAAAATTTGGGAGCCCCTAAGGGAACATGGAGCTAAATTACAGTTTTTTTTATTCGCTTTGGTACTATTTTCACAAGTAAGGGGTACATTTTCAAAACTCTTAGTACAAAAATCCAAACTGATCACACTTGTAACGCAGCTAGTCATTCTTTCAAAACTGGATGTAATGCTTTCAGTAAGTTGCACATGTTTTCAGTCCACATAATCATTGTTTCAAATGCAAGATTATTGTAATATGTAATGAGAACATTTGGTTTAATCACCGAAACACAACGGTATGATCTTCTTTCAGTTTAGTACTTTTAACAATCAGTTCATCCAACAGCAAACAATGCAAGATACATGTTTCAAATCAGCCTTAAAAGTGCTGAAATTAATATGCTACAGTACTAAAAAAAATACATATTACACAGTTTTACATTAGGCAATACACTTACATTACTTACATAATCTATAATTTCCAAAATATCCATCCTATGTGTAATCAAGTGAAGGATCAATGAAGACATCCTCTACAATCATTTGAGCAAATTACAGTAGTTTTTATTTTTCAGATATAATTGTAACATAGCTATACTTTCTATAATGTAACTGGATGAAAACATAAAATTTAGTGCACACATTACATTACAGTAATTTGGATCAAGCCTGTCTTGAGCATTGGCAGTAAATTTTCATCCACCTCTTTGACCTCTCTGTGGGTGCCCATGCCCACCTCTTTGACGGATCCCTTGTCCACAAGATCTTCTTATTCCTTGCTGTCTGTCCTGCTCCATGTTGAAATAAATGGCCAGTGTTTCACCCCCACTTTTACAGTAAACTGTTTCTACAGGACTGTAATGACCAACTTTGGTTACCACTATGTAAAATCAATTAGCAATAAAGAGTATTTTATCATGTGTGGTTACACATAATTTATATGTTCGTACAAACACAGGTTTTATTTCTGTAGTTCTCAAAATCCATATACTGTATATTGTTGAAATGAAAATATATAGGTTTACCAAATGGTTCAGTGATTAACCATTAAGATCAGTTGGATTTAGTGCTGGTCAAATGTATTTACGCAAATGAGATGAGAAGCATATCAAAAGTATTGTGAGCATTGCATTGTGAAAGACAATTACTTCATATGAAAGGTATTTCTTTGATGACACAATGATAAGTGTGGTGAAAAGTGAATGTATAATTTTGTGTGTTGTACTACGTCAATTGAACATGTGATTAAATGTTTGAAAAAACTGACTATTTGATGATCTGCCTTGAGTTTTGTACTAACAGTTGTGAAATTTTACCACATACTTGTGAAAATAGTACCAAAGCGAATAAAAAAAAATGTAAATAAAGTTTAGTTTAGAGTGCGCACCTGAAACTATCGCGTGTGGACGTGAAAGCAAAAGTTTGACGTGCGCACGCTAAAGTTTCACGTGAGCACGCGAAAGTTTAATGTGAGCACGCCATAGTTTCAGGTGCGTATGCGAAAGTAAACTTTATTTAATAAAGTTTGCAGTTACATATTTAGAAGGTCATAGTCATGTATATTTACTAAAAACAAATGTAACACAAAAATTTGTTGTGTTAGTTCTGACCCACTTGTGTGTTACTTTCGTCCCAGCTGACAGGGTAAATGTGCTACTGTTGTTCAAAGTGAAATTATACTAAAGTCGTTTTACATTTGTTTAAAAATTCCACCTGGTTTTGATAGACCACACTTGTGATTTATTGACCACAGCAAAAATATATCTCTGTCTAAAACATTATTTATCTAAATTATTTAGCCTATTTATGTAAACACTGCCATGATTAATATTATTCTTTGTAACTTTATAATTTTGTAAAATGTGTGTGTGTGTGTGTGTGTGTGTGTGTGTGTACCTGGTAATTATCACGTTGTGGGGACCAATTGTCCCCATAAAGATAGGAATTACCAGTGTTTTTGTGACCTTGTGGGACATTTTGATGTCCCCATGAGGAAACATGCTTATAAATCAAACAGAATGATGTTTATTGAGAGTGTGAAGTATCAGAAAGTTTTGTGTGATGGTTGGGGTTAGGGAATGGGACAGGTAAGGGGAATAGAATATACAGTTTGTGTGGTATAAAATACATTACGTCTATGGAATGTCCCCACAAAACATGGAAACCAGAATGTGTGTGTGTGTGTGTGTGTGTGTGTGTGTGTGTGCGTGTGTGCGTGTGTGCGTGTGTGCGTGTGTGCGTGTGTGTGTGTGTGCGTGCGTGTGTTGTGCGTGTGTGTGTGTGCGTGTGTGTGCTCAATTTTAAATGATTAAATTAAAAGTACAGTATTATCAGATCGGGATTGGCTGATACTCAGAATCCTGTTATCAAAACCGGATCGGTAATGGAAAAAGTGGTATCGGTGCATCCCTAAAACTGAAAGATAGAGTGGTCCCAGTGATAAAAAAATGCCGGTCATGAGTCGAACTGCAGGCGGTGTTTGTGTGATTCCTTAGCTCCTCTGCCCACGGCACGCCTCCAGGACCTGGCTGTATTCGAAAATAATATAACTGCTATATCTTTCTTTTATAAATCTGATAAAGCTAAAGACTCTTCTGAATGCAGTACTACCCAATATGTACTCAAGATTAACATAAGATTGGCAGAAACTGTGTGTGTTATGCAACCTTAAAGAGCACATCTGTCACCTTTAAGAAAAAATTACTTAAATAAGCCACGTTTACGTATATGGACACAGAGGCGTGTTTGCTCTAAAATAATGACAGCGATTTGGGATGCACTCTTAAAAAGTTTTCTTAAAAGATTTTTTGTCAAATTGGATCCGTCCAGATGCGTATCTGCGACAAGGCACGTGTGTCCGATAAAACTGTCTATAAAGAAACTTAAACATCCACACCATTTTCTTGAACCAAATATTTTTAAGGTTCTAAAGATTAATACATATGAAATGGACCAAAACTTGTTTTTCCATGGCATCACTGTGAAACCCCCAACACCTTCATTTCTAAGTGTGCACAGCACAGAGTTATTTTAGTGCTTGTTATAAACTGCATGTGGTGGGTGATAAGATGCAGGTTCATGCGCAGAAATAACACCAGCGATTTAGTGAGTTATGTTTTTGTTGTCGTTGCCACCGGCTCCATATGTCCTAGCTGGTGCTATGAAGATATGAGTAAGACAGGCCGCCCATCACTCGTGTCTCTGATTCACCGGGTGATTTTTACTTCCTGTCAGCAAAACAGCAGCTGTCTGTGAGAGCCCTGAGTCTCAGCACATCTCCGCCTGTACCATTTCAGTGGGGGTGTCATATAAATCAATGCTGCACTTAAGGAAATCAATAGCGTTTGATTGAAGATGAAAATTCAAGGACTGTTTTTTAGGGTTCACTCTCAGTGCACTCTTGCACTTGAAAGAGCAAACCAGCGAGACATCCCCATGCTGTGATAAAGCAGATTTAAAAAATAGAAATAAACAGAGATGATACTTGATTTTGAGAGCACATGGAAAAGATTGGTCCATCTCCAGCAGACACCGTCCTCGAAAGCACATTGAGCCTTTTGGAGAAAGAGCTGATTGCGCTATGGGACATTGCTTCGAGGCTCTCTAGCACAGATTGCAATGTCAGTTGATGATAGCTTAGATAAAAGCAAATTGTACAATAACGGCAAATCATCAAACTGGTGCTTTAACATACAGTTATACAGAATTACAGTTATTCAAATATAATCAAATTCCTTTTAATGTATCTATTGGCGTAAACAATACTGATTTCCATTTTAAAACAAGAATATAATAATCACAAATTTGTATGTTGTATGTATTTATGATATACATATTGGGAAATATTACAAAGGTATGTGACGTCATTTAATTGTGTTTATGTTGTCATAAATAAAAAGGTTTTGGTTTTGTGTTAAAGGCGAATGATTGCATAAATTTAGTCAGAGGTGGACACTACTTGAGTATTTTAAGTACAACTGTTTGTCTTGGGAAAACATTTACTTTACATTACTAAAAAAAAATTCATTACATTCTAAAGCATAAAATCATACGGTTTATTCCTTTATATTACATATTAACATTTATTTAATACCTAATTAATAAATAAAATTGATGTAAAATATCAATATTAAAATAAAATAATTAATAAAAAATTTAATTAATAAAATTGTGTACTTTAACTTTACAAAAGTACTTTTTACTCAAAAAAATTGATTTTAATGTACTTATATATTTAATATAAACCAAACACTTGAAATTATGAAATGTAGTGGAGTAAAAATTATGATAATATGCTTTGGAATGTATGTTTTCCAAAGAAAAACAATACAATACTTAAAAATGTACTTTAATTTAGAAATTAAAAATACTTAAGTAGTGTCCACCTCTGAATTTAGTGCTGCAATCGTTTGCAGAATAAAAGTTTTTGTTTACATAATGTATGTGTGTGTACTGTGTATGTATATATAAATACACACACATACATGTATAATTTTAAGAAAAAAATATATATTTATATAAGAAATATTTATATTTATATATAATAGAAATTATATATAAATATAAACATGTATAGACGGTTTCAGCAGTAACAACATAAACAAGCGGCTGTCGTGGTCCGCACGTAACTTTCGGTAAACTCCGCTAAGAATAAATAACAACAAAGTTCTTTAAACGTAGTTTATTTATATAACAAGCAAAAAACAACACATAGATTACCTAGGAAACCGAAACATTTGTTATTTTTAACGAGGCATTTGTTCAAGAGATCAGTTAAGCCACTAGTCAGACCATTAAAAAAAGCAAAACCGGAAGTAAAGTTCAGATCCAGACGTGTATCGCGTCAGTGCATGTGCGTCCGATGAAACCGTCTATATACGCATGCAAATGTTTTTTAATTATATAAATGTGTGTGTGTGTGTGTGCGTGCGTGTGTATTTATAGATAATTATTGTATACATTACACCCACATATATTATATAAACAAAAACTTTTATTCTGCAAATGATTAGTCACGACTAATCGTGAGGCTGCACTACATATTCCTGTCTACTAACATGCCAATATCTGACTGGTTTTACTGAGTATTTAAGTATTGTTTTCAGCGTCTGGATCAGGATTGTTTAAACAAATAAAAAATAAATAAATAATTTTGATAAATATTCGTAATTTTGCAACGGTGCCTAAAATGGATGTCTGAAATCACTTTTAGTTTTTACTAGTACCTAAATACACAAAACCCAGCCTGTGAAGTTATTGACTGACAGGGCATAATGCAGCAGGGCAGCCAACGACAGAATAAACAGTCATGTTGATGATTTGGATGTAACGGCACACCCCGAAGGGTTAACATGGCCTTTGGATCTGTAATGTAGTCAACACCATACATCAGAGAGCAGAGGGAGCGGAGTGGTACTAAAAGAAATGCATTTTACTTTCATTTCAAATTTTCATTGAAATCATCTCTTAAAAGCCGAAGGAAGGCTATACTTTTCTCAGTGGACAAAGTCCAAGGATCTTAGCCTGGAGGGTCCTGGATAAGGAACATCACAGGGTAATGTGAAAGGCCTATAACTCATAGTGACATGAGCTTGGAGCCAGAGATCTGCAGCTCTGTGGTATCGGTCTCAATGAAGACAAACTCCTCCAAACATGTACGAGACAAACAGAATATTGTGTATTCATGTCTATTGTACAGTTACGCAATATTGCTCGAGTAGGAGTGTGATATAGCTCTATATCATCACGGGTGCGTTTGGGTCTTGTCCGAATCCCTCTAAGCAAATGTTCAAGTAGGCGCTATCTTTAATAATCGACTGCAGATTTGAATATTATACATATATATATTCTCGACTGAACTAATCTTAAAACTACACTTTTTGACCAAGAAACGGTAATATTAAGAAACGGCTATGCCGTCTATTGAGTTATTATGGGATTCAAAACAGCCGAAGTGTTACCTGTCATTCTGGCCTTCAAATCTCGGTGTGAAGAAAGTCGTTCCCAACAAAGAAGCTTTTAAATAACTTCATAGTTGTTTTCTATATTTATTTTTATTTTTTTTAAACGTGTGCCGTCGAACTGTTGTATAAAAGGAATATCGCTCTCTGTCAATTTTAACCCAGTGGTGTGTTCTGTCCAATATTTACCCATTATGGGTATAATAACCCAGCCATTTTTAGAGTGTAGCATTGCCATCCTTTGAATTACTGTAACTACGTAATGTCTGCATAAAGTGCAGCTTATTTTGTGCCAAGAACTGCCCACTTGGATAGGAAAAGCAGCCAAATGCGGTTCATTTGGTTTATGCTTTGTTTAGGGTTGTTTATCTATAAAAACATCACTTAAAATGATTAAAGAAAAGCAGAATAAACATTTTTGCTTGTTGATAGTTTGATAACATGGTGGAAGAGCATTAGACAAAAAAATCTCAAAAAATCAGAATTTTTCTTTGGGGAACTAAAAATGGTTCTTTTAAAGAGTGTTAATGGAACCTAAATCTATTGCTGTTGGTGAGCCACTTTGAAAACAGTATGGCCCTTATATAGTTTGGATGCCGCATATCCCTTAACCCCTTCTGACCCTGCGCCCACTGGAATGGAATGACATGTTTTGTAGTTTAAACCAATAAAAATGCTGATCAACCAATCAAAATAGGGCACACTGATTAAACACCTTAAAATCAGGTCTGAATGGGTTAATAAATATATACATGGTTGCACCCCTGCGAGTGAGGCTTGAGGCTGGGACCAAGCAGCATATGGCTCAGTGCATCCAAGGGACAGTCACATCAGAAAGACTCCAGCTGTCCCAACATACTGCCCCCTCTGGACATGGGAATTTGGCACGGTGGGAAAACCTGGATCATCCTCAGAGATTGTGCTCAGCTTTTGGAGATTTTTTATTAACCACACAATCTTTATCATATTGATTCTCTTGTTAATGGTTTGCCAGATAGTTGTTTTGGAACGTTGCGATGCCAAATTACATCACTGACAGATCGCTTTTACTTTTCCAATTCAGACATCATTATAATGATTTTAATATGCTTGAACGAGCACAGCCGAGTTGCCCAACTGGAATAAGAAATCTCAACAGCTTACAAAGTGCAGCCAACTCCTCTAAATGGCAAGAAGAGTTGCCTTGGGAGGTAATTAAACAAAAAGTGGGATGTGCTTTATATCTGTTTAATGTAGGACATTTTAATAATCATTAAAAATTGTCGACTTGCATACATTTCTGTATGCAAGTCAGTACAGTTAATAAAGAAGAGATAACGTATAATGTATCTTAATTTATTTGCTAGGCAATAATGTAACTGAATTCAAAAGCATTAGGCAAACAGTTTGTTTACCTGACATTTACATGAAACTATTATGAAAGTAGACTTTGCCAAATTCATGCACTGCATGAGTCATATTCGAAGCTCATTAAGATTTAAAATAGTGATCACCAACTGTTTTATGACCACCAGGCTGTTTGTGATACCACAATAACAACCACCTTCAACTGCACCATGTACAGTCAATTTAGTATCATATTAACTCACCATATGCTGTATGCATATACAGAAACAACTTTTCACAAGGAAACAATTCATGGGGGTACAACACTTGATATTAGATGTGTTTTGCATATTCTATGCACATATGTTACTCAGTCTGTGTAAACCTAGCTAAAGTCATTAACTTCCTGTTTTCTATATAAAATTATCATGCATAATGTAAAGAACATTTTGTGTAATATTGATATCTTTAAAGTCCCCCTGTGGTGATAATAGTTTTATTGATGTTTATATGACTAAACAAACAAACAAAATGGGTTTAAAATTAAATCTTAATATGGGTATTTTTTCTTCAAAAACATTGTTTTTTTAGCAAAAAAGAAATAATTGTATTTTTGTAAAGGAATTTTGTTAGAGATCAGATTCAGAACGATTATCAAAACATAAACACAGTGTAAAATGAATAAATACTTTTTTGCTTCAATTTTTTATAAGTTATGGAAGTCCATCTAGTGGATAATCACGGTATTACAGATAACCATAAAACGTCATCAGTAACACTTTTTTATGCAAATGTTTTCTCTTAAATGACTATGCCGCTTCCCTGATGAGTTTTTACGGTAATCTGTATTCTGATAATATCCACTAGATGGTGCTCTTATCCAATAAAAAAAAATTAACTCCTTTTATTCTGAATCTGATCTAAACAGAATTCGTTTACAAAAATGCAACTATTTTTGTAAACCTACCCATATTTAAGAGGTTATTGAAAGAGATAAATGAATATAGGATGAAATCATTTTTTCACGTTTTGTTTGTTTTAAGGCAGAGGGTCTGTTCTTTCATTTAATATATTTGTATGTTTATATATTTATAAAATAAAAATTGTAAGTCATTTTGTAAAACTTTTGTGAAAAAAATAATAATAATAAAAAAGGCTGGCAGGAAATTTATTAATTTTGCCGCATTACTGGACGCCCACTTCCTGTCTCCAACAATCAGTGTCACTTTTATCACCAGAAGTTGCTAAGCTTTCATTGAAATTAATGAGATCATGCCGCTCTGCTACTGCCAGTTCTGAAAAAAAGTGCTGTAAATGCACAGTTTACGTATGCATTGTGTGAAACTGGATTTAGCAGTTATGTTTCTAAAACTGCCAAATGTAGCATTTTACATTTATATCTATGGTCCAATGTTGTGCAAAAGTGTAGAGACGGGGACTATGTTGCATATTCATTGATATACTTGTTAGGAAAGGGAGAAAAGTTACATTCAAGATGTTTTAAAGCATGAAGAAATTACTGTCACAGGAACAACTTTTGTATATATTATGATGAGTTTTAAGTGACAAAATTATTGACTACAGTGGGACTTCAATATTGACTGAGGAAGGTCATGTAAAATATTAAAATTAAAGTGAAATCAATGATTGAAATTAAACTTTTATGCTCATAATCGCAAATTAGATTATGAGACTTAAACATAAACTTTACTTTACATGGGGTCATATGTGTACATTAATTCATTATAAAAACAATATTTTATATTTTAGTCCCTATGGCTCAGGTCCCTTTTTAAACCTCCTAAGAACCTCACATTTTTTTGTTGTTTGCACCATAATACTTATTTCTGTGTAACTGGAACCTATTGTACCAAACATGGACAATTACACAGCTTCATGTTCAAACAAAAGTATTTGGTTATTTCATTTATTGGTTCTTCCTAAACCCAAATAGCTGGAAGAAATCTGAAAAAGACAAACCAAAGCTCGGGTCTCGGGAGATTAATATAAGTTTATGGAATATTTTACAGTTTTTCACCCTCCCAAAATCTCGGGAACAGCCACTGTTATGTTTAAACTGAAGAATTTGCATGTTGACATGGAAGAATAGGCATTGTTGTTCTAAATTGGTCCCTCTACGCAGCGTTTTTTTTTTTTTTTTTTACAAAATGCAATCTGTTTAACAACCCCACATGTTTATCTTCAAACAATTCAAATGACTATGAAAAAGTTTCAAGCATAATTGAAATGTACTAAAAGGTAGACAATCTTTTGTGTGGGCGTTCATGGCAGAATAATATACGGTTGCTGTTGAAATAAAGCCATCCTTTAGTTTTCAAAAACTGGTCAAAGCGGCCAGTTACGTTTATATGGAAGCGATATAAAAATGTAGAGCAAAATCAAAGCGGAGTTTGTGCTCACGGCTATAAATAACGAGTAAAATGCAAATCTGAAAGTTTTTTTTTTAGTGTATAGGGTTTAGATGATTCGCTTTAAAGCTTAATAATTAATATGTATGCGTGCATAGCAGATGTTTACAGTAACACACACACAGATGCTGTTGAATAAACTTTAAAACCTGTTTACGTTTCATCTGTCTGACATCACCACTTAACATTATTCATACCATTAATTAACATTTGACATGCAAATAAGTATTTATGCATCAACACTGGGATTGGGTTTTTATTTATATACTTTGCAATTACTGTAGGTTTGATTTGTTGCATTAATGCAATAGCTAACATGAACTATCATGAACTATCAGCTATATTGATCATTTCATGCTAGCTAATGCACATAATGCAAATCATATTTGACAGAGGTGGTATATAGCGGCTTTTGCATCTGAGCTCTTCGTCGTAATACACAATTTTGAAATATATTTTGAAAATATCTACTGCTGTATAAACTGCAAGGCAAAATGAATCAATGCAGTTCAGTTATTGTATCATACAGTACTGTCATACTAGATTCTCTTTACATGCGTACATTTATATCTGAATGGCTAAGTCACAACTTAGAAAATCAACTGCTGTACAGCAAAAGATTCAATAACAGTGTCTGCGTTCAGTCACCAAACATCAAATGCTGTCAAAGATTCCCTTAAAACATGCAGCGAGCCGATGGGACACAATATCACAGTCGTTCAGTCATTCACCAAACACACCGCCTCTGACAGCCAGCTGCTCAACAAGAAACCATTTTAAAACCCAGCTCCTCTCACGCTGCCTCGACATCTTCATCCTCTGCTGATCAGAAACAGTTTTTACCTCGAGTTCGGTGTGAACAGGTGTGAATGCTAAAGAGATTTCGCTCCCGTGTGCAGTTTTCCATGACTTTTGAATGAGAGGCAGCGTGCTCGCATCCTGTGTCTAATGGCTGTTTTGTTTTTAGCTGCCACGGCTCCATTTCCCAAGATGTCTGGGCTATGTCTCCTACGTACCATGTGTTTGTTTGTTTGTTTGTTTGTTTGTTTGCTTATGAATATATAACCAGATCCTCTGATGCATATGCCAGAACACACTGAACATTACCGCCCCCCACTCGAATAAATATATTTTCTGTGATGGATTTGTAACTTATTTTTCTATCATCCCCCCACGCACGCACACATTTTATCTTCCTCATTTCTTTCTGATATTGAAATGTAATAATCCATGTAAAAACTTGTTATATTATGATGCACATGCATGCAGGCACAAGAGAAGGAGGCATGTCTAGCTTATTGCATGATGGGAAGCCTTATTGCAGTATTTTTTCAGTTTAATGCCAAAACTGCTGCCTTCACAAAATCCTGTATATACAGAGGTAAGAAGGCATCAATACTTATTCAAGTCTTACGTATGCATAAAATCTGTCTACTGAGATCCCTTCATCTGGTTTTTGAAGGCAGCGTTATGAAACCAGCTTATGATATCCCACAATCCTGTCTGTGTGCTGATTGGTGGAAAGTATATAATTTCTTTCAAAATAACTTTTATCTTTTACATTTTTGATTAAATTATTATTACATTAGCCGTGTTGTTAAATACATCAGTTCCCAGAAATTAACATTCTGTCATAATTTATTTTGGCATATACAGTGGCCAAAAGTGATGTCCAACTTTAAACAATGAAAATGAATTTGATTTTAATTAAAATATTTTAATAAATATGCAATTAAAATGTGTATGGCGTGCATTGGCGTGTTTAGTTTGAACTGAAGCTCAGCCTTGAGAAGAATTTAACTCTTTCCCCACCAGCGTATAAAAAAAGTTGGCAGCATGCGCCAGCATTTTTTATGATTTTTACAAAAGTTTAATGCCCTCCAGAAAATGTTCTTCTTTAAATATATAAACATACAATATATCAAATGAATAAAAAACAGACACTCTGTTTTCAAACAAAATAAAACTTTCTTCCTTCCTTCATTGGTTCTCTTTTATCATTTCTCAAATTTGGGTACATAAAACATACACAGAGTTTTAACTGTTTGCCCTAAGGGAGTACTTCCTGCTTTTATAAGCTGTGTAAGAACGCCACCTGGTGGATTACAGCGGAAATACGGATTGCTGAAAAAACTCGTCATTGCCAGGGAAGCATTTTCTTTTAATTGACGAGTTATCTCAAAAAAATAAATAAAAATAACGTGCAAAGTTTATAAAGACATAGCCCAGGACAATGACTACAAAATATTACCACAAAAGTAGATAAGCCAATATTAATAACAAATAAAACTGTAGTCATTGTTTGCTTTATTATCGTTTGTTTTTGCATGTATTTTTATATTTGAATAAAGCCCAGATTTTCCAATATGCTATGCTTTGCCTTTTTGCCAACATATTTTGCCTAATAAATATCTTAAATGTTTAGTGTTTTATCCATATGGGAAACATCACGTTGGCCACTATTGTATGATGTTTCAAATATGTACAACTTTTTCCCCACTAGAACATAAAAGATTTCAGGGAAGATCTTGGTCAAAATATTACTGATTGACAGCTTCAGTCTTCATTTACTTGGATAAAGGAGCACCCTCAAAATTGCCTAAAATTTCTCCTGAAGCATTAAGTCACACTCCAAAAAATGACTTCCTTACTTAGTATTTTTGTCTTGTTTTCAGTTGAAATATCTAAAAATTCTCAAATCAAGATGTGTTTTCTTGAAGAGCAAATTACCTAAGAAAATAACTTTAGTTTAAGACAAAACATATCAAATTTAAGTGAATTTGCACTGAAAAAAAAAATGATTATTGGTCTTCCTAGTTGTCAATCAGGAGTGTTGCCCAATTGCATTTTTAAAAAAAGTGAAGGCGGCGGTTATTTTCTAAAATTCGAGAAAATCCTCCGCTACACCTTTAAAATAAGTCTAGTTTATAGACAAAAAATATAAAATTTAAGTGAATTTGTTTTCTCACCCCATTGGCAGATATTTTTGCTGGTTTAATGCACAAATTTACTTAAATTGTATATATTTTTTGTCTAATAGACAAAAATACTAAGTTAGAAAGTCATTTTTTGCAGTGTAAATGATGGCATAACTTTCATTTTTCAAACCTTTATTAAGTATCTGCCTACGTATGTATTAAACTGATTTAAATTGTTCTGTATAGATACTGTGGTATCTCAGGAGATGCTGTCATACAAAAATTATGCCCATTAAATCATAAAACTCCTTGGAAACAAGGCTTTTGGTTTTGGACAAGGCCATAATTTGAACCCACTAAGGTTATACCAGGCCAGACCGATAGTATGAAAATCCAACCTTTATGAAACATGCCCATTGGGCTTTAATATGTCTGTTACATGATGTCCTGCGAGTCGGCACAGCAGTGTTTGGATCGTCCAGCAGATGCTACTACAATATATGTATCTCATTTCTCCTCACACCTTTTTGTATGAGGCAGTTCAGGGTAAGTTGGAGATCTCTCTCTCTCTCTCTCTCTCTCTCTCTCTCTCTCTCTCTCTCTCTCTCTCTCTCTCTCTCTCTCTCTCTCTCTCTCTCTCTCTCTCTCTCTCGCTCGACATGATGGAAGCCCCACAGATCCTAATCCTTTGAAGGCAAACTACACAGACAACTTAATTCCAGAGTCAGTAACATAGAGGCCCATCTTCAAACTCCTCATTAGCCCCTTTTCTATAACCCTCGAGGACGGGAGAGCAGGTGGAACCGATCTTGACCCCTTCATCGAGGTCCAATAAAACCAACTTTGCATACGAGTCCTAGGTTTGATTGCCTTTCCTTGGTCTTACTTATTATGACTGATGTGCGATCAGGAAAAGATCAAATAAAAGCGAGGCAGCCTTTAATTATCTTGTGAGGAAGAAAATGAAAACAACAGCAGCAAGACTTTTTTTATTCACATCCAGATGGGCAAATGTGCAAGTTGTGCTCAAGTTAAATGTGAATCTGCTTTTGATGTCTATTTTAGGTAATCACCAAGAGCCTGGGTGGTTATGGCAACCAGGACGTAAGTCAGATATTTATAATTCATAATCACATCATAAGTGTAAATGGATTTGAACGGTGCTAAAAGTGATATCATTGGGTTTGAATACGGGTCAGCTATTAAATGACAGATATCGCAAGCTCTCTCTCTCTCTCTCTCTCTCTCTCTCTCTCTCTCTCTCTCTCTCTCTCTCGCTCTCTCTCTCTCTCTCTCTCTCTCCTTTAAATGTATCAACAGGAGCTTAAATAAACTGCAAAGTGCATGTGGAATGTAAAAAATGAAAGTGCCCCTCTACAGAACACTGACACGTAATTGCTATGTACGCTTGTCATGTAAAATCAAACTATAAGGCTTTTCCTAAGAACTTTTTCTTGCATAGTAATAAAGCTAAAATGGCATTTACTACGCTCATTAACAATGTTCCCTTTAATTTGTGTTATAGGTGAGCATAACCTATTTTTGCTAGATGGAGCTTGTGATATTGCTTTTTCTTCATGCAACAAAAATTCTGCAAAAAAAAAAAAAATAAACATTTAGAACAGACTAAATTACATTTATTTTAGTAAAGAACCCAAAAATGGAACCAAAATTTTGGTTTGAGGGAAATCTTTGATCATCTTTTAGCATTCACTTAAAGGTATTTTCCTTTTTTTTCATGGGACCAACATTAGAGGTGCAGCTTAAACTAAAAGTGTCCTTTGAGTGTCTGATGTTTCATATCAAGTTTTGCAAGATTTTATCATCAGTATTTCATCTATCATCACATTACCTGTGCACATTGCCTATCATATGTGTATACACCAAACCATCTATAGAAGTTTATAGTGAAATAAGTCTGCTTGAAAGGTGAAAGCACTTCTGTGCGTGAGATATAAAAAGTATTTATGTGAAACCCAACAAACTATTTTGCGTTTGAAATACGTCTAATAGCCACCCAAAAAACACAGCATAGATGGGTTAAAAATTTGGTCTGTAATTGAAAATTTAGACGTCTAACCATAGCTGAAAAATAAATTAACTCATTCCTCACCATTGACGAGTTGTCTTGTCAATTTACACATTTGCCTGGAAGAAAACATGTTCCTGACAGTGGCGGCCCGTGACTGCTCATCCGAGGGGCGCTAATTCAAAATAAGTGTTCGCAGTGTCATGTGTGTTGGTTGCGTTTTCAAAATATGTGTTTGTTGCACATGCGTCAAAACCGTTTATGATAAAAGACACGTTCACAAAATACACGCAAGACACTCCCTTAAAAGTAAACTCTGATGATGCATGAGATCATACGAGTATCTGGCAAACGCGAGCGTATTTTTTTAATCATAAACCTTTTAGACGCATCTTCAACAGGCACTTATTTTGACAAGACATGTGATGCACACATGATCTCTAGATGCGCAGAACACATATTTTGAAAAAAGGAACCACACACATGACGGGCTACATACATGTTGTGACGAACTTTGCATCGAGCGCCCTTGAAAAAGGAAGTCACCGGCCGCCGCTGGTTCCTGATGAGTTTTATGTTAATCTGTAACACTGCAATTATTCGCGATTATAATCATTCTGAATTTGATCTCTAACAAAATTTCTCAATAAAAATGCAATTATTTCAGCTTTTAGCTCAAAAGTTTGTATTTTTGAAGAAAAATACCCATATTTAAAAGTTTATAAACAGAGAAAAAAATAAATATAGGATTTTTTTTATTGTTTGTTTGAAAGCAGAGGGTCTGTTCTTTTATTTGATATATTTGTATGTTTATATATTTTTAAAAGAAAATTTTCCTGGAAGGCATTTTGTGAAACTTTTGTGAAAATCACAAAAAATGTTGGTTGGCAACATAAAAAAGGTGGCGGGTAAGCAGTTAAATTAATACATACATAAAAACCAAACACCTTGTAAACACTGTTGACTTTGCAACCCTTATGAAATATCATACATATCTCAAGTTTATTTTGGCTAGAAGAGGATTACTTGTTGCTTATTTCGGGTCTATGGTTGACCCATGATGGGTTATTGCTTGCTGGAAAGCGACTTTTAGTTTAGCCAACCTGATCTCACAGGAATTCATAAATATTTTATAAGTTCCCTAATTCATATGAATCTGTACAAGGTGAATTTTACAAATTATATGATTATTATAAAAAACAATAATGATACTCGACCTTTAACCCCGCCCCAAAACCCAATGTGATAGGGCTAAAGTATTGTAAAAAAAAATTTGCACATTTGGTCATACTAACTTGTACAAATTAGCAACCTCATCAAATACATAAGAATTGCCATGATTTTGTTTTGGTATAGCGCATACATTTTATTAGTTTGTTGTTTTCTGTGAATCAATCCCATTACATTGGTATTGTTAGCACAATGCTCTCAAGAGTTGAGCTACAGAAACTGAACTTTACAGCAGGATACCGCAGGCCTAAGAGAAAACATTGCTCAGTTTCAAAAAAGACTCAACTGTATAACAAGAATATATGCTTGTCTCAGCTGAACCTGTTTTAATAACAATATTTCAGCCCTCAAGGAAGAAAATACCAGCCCGGTTATATTCCTTTTTAAAAAACAGGCACATCTAACATCTTTGAAACATCTTTTTTATCTCTGATGTGTACAGCATTCTCTTGTCATATTTAGGTTATTGTAATATGATTTAAGCTCAGCTAAACAAATGTACTGTTTCTATTCACTGCTCTGTGAATGCTGTGGGCAGAAGTCAGACCTGGTAGAAACATTTTAGTGTTGTCATTCGCACCAACCATCACAGATAGAGTTAGAGATATTTTTATATCTCACCGCATGCCCCCTGCTGTACATGTTGACTCCACAACCGAGACCATTAAAGTTTAGTGATATGGATTGTGATGCTGAGATCTAATGGTGTGTTTGAGATTCAGCTCTTCTGCGTCAAGAGGGTCAGTCACTTTAGTTTTTATTTTAATTTATGGAGCCCAACAGCTCCCATAAGGGATGGCCACACTAGACTCCGAGCATGCGAAATTACTTTGAACACCAAGGGGAATACGTGCAGGGAACAGGATATGATAATAAAGTTTTATAATAACACAGCACTAACATATTTCAGGGAAGCCTTTTGTTTCCAGCGAAACCACAAAGCACACTACCTATATGTTTTTGTATACTTTTAAACTTGTATCGTACAAACAGGTTTATAATGGGATGGTGCTAAAATGGAAGCTTTCCACCTCTGCTTTTCTGTGAGGATGTGTCATGACTGAATTGAAGGGTCAGGTTCACCAAACTTTTATATGCAGTAGAATGCATAATTATGTGTATTTACCTTCATGTATATAACTGCAAGTAAATGACATGAAAAGTAGGGTGTGACTTTTCTCCAGCCTTTAATAGCCCTTTAGTTTAACTTTATATTGAAAAGAGGACAAATATTATATTTTTGAATTTATTAAATATTTGATAGAGAGCAGATGACTTCAAGCCAGACCTGCTAACTTCCGCCCAGAGTAATCTGCTGTCTGGGTTTTATCCAAAGCAACTTGTGTATTCCCTAGGATCAACCCATGACCTTTGCGTTGCAATTCTGCATCAACTGAGCGTGGCAGTCATCTTGTGAACTGGTTCAGGCGTGGCGGCGGCCATCTTGGGAACCAATGGCAGCTGGTGACTTCTTTTTCGAGGGCGCACGATGCGAAGTTCGTCACAACATGTATGTAGCCTGCTGCAGATGCGTCTAAACGTTTATGATAAAAGAGACGCTCACGTTTGCCAGATACTCGCATAATCTCATACGTAATCAGAGTATACTGTTAAGGGAGTGTCTTGCGTGTATTTTGTGAATGTGAGCTTTTCTTTTATCATAAACGGTTTTGACGCGTGTGCAGCAGGCACTTATTTTGACAAAACACGTGATGCACATGGTTTACATGATGCAACAAACACATATTTTGAAAACACGAGCAACACACTACACTCCGAACACATATTTTGAATTTGCGCCCCTTGGATGAGCAGTCATGAGTCGCCACTGTTGGGAACTGGTTCAGGCATCCATGACCGGCCTGGCTCTCCACCACATGGAGCCTGTTGCCTACTGCCCCCCCCCCCAAAAAAAACTGTATAGGAGAGGCCTTCTACTTTTCAATCTTGCCTACAGTGAAGGGGGATCAGCTCAACACCAATGCAAAGTCCACATACTCCATAAACAACCCCACTTCCCGATAGGCATTAGGGAATGTATCTTGTCCATTAAAGCAGTCTTGTCAAAATTGATGAGATTGCTTAACTCCAAGAACTCCTCAATATACTCCTCGATGGGATGGACGTAACTGAAGAATTGCATCTTCTGGTGACCACACTATAGCTGGATCCATTGTGGTCGAGTATTCTGTAATGATGAGTAGGCAGCGGATTCAAGTGCAAGTAAGGTTTTAATGTAACAAAATAAAACATGATAATCCAAACAGGTTACAGACACAGAACAGAAAACCAGACAGTAGAACACCATAAGATCATTTTGTTTATATGTGTTTCCTCTCAAGAAAAGAAAGATTTTATGTTCCCTTGCAAAGTGTATGCACTTTGAGTGCACTTAAACATGCGCGCACACACAGGCTCTGTCCCAAATGGCGCACTTCATGTAGACTTTCGGTCTCGTGGCCTTAAATTGCCCGTTCTCGCATAGTCTACGAGTCCGTAGGGTGTCCCATCTGTAATTTTTACGATTTGAAGTGTGCTCATCAGCGCCTCCTTTGCCCCCTTGATGCGGTCTTCAGCGAAGCCCGCACTGCAGCAGGCTTCGTGCACTTTACCAACCCAGAAGTCCTTGCGAATGAGCAATCAGACGACGGAAGGGAGGAGTTCACACTGACGGGCAACTTGCACCTACCTATTTCCGGCGTGATGCTAGAGTCTGTCCCAAAATACGACTCCGGTGCACCCACATGGCATCAAGGGTCCCTAAAGTCTGGACTACGTGATGCCATCAAAGTGTGGGCTCTGAGGAGGACCACAAGTCCAGAGCGTGCCATTTGGGACAGGGCCACAGACGGAGGGCAAGAATAGAGGATTCAGCATAAACAGTCGCTCTACATCCATTCTCTTGCCTGGGGGTTTTCAAACTGTGGGTCAGCTCACGTTGCGCATAGTAGAGAATGACACAAAAACTGTTTGTCCTATTAATGACAATGGTTTTGATATCAGGTAGTCAGGTAGGATTGTGATTAAACTTACATTTAAGTCATACACTGAAAATATTACAAAAAAATATTTCTAAATGTATTTTTCTGCATATTTCTATACAAAATGTTTTGTTGGGTCTTGAGATAGATTATACATACAATTGGGCTGCGGAATAAAAAAGTTTGGGAACCACTGGTGGGGGGGGGTAATGTTGGGGTTGGGAAATTGTCCTTATTTTTTTAAATCACAATGTTGACAGGTATGATATGGTAAGTTCTCAATGATATTTCATAAAATTGAGATTTCACTTGAAAGCAGATTCAGAATGGAGTCCTGACAAACCAACACTAGAAAAATGTCAATTTATCATCTGCATTGTTTGTTCTACTAAGATTCCTTTAATAGTTCCTCTTTCATGCCCTCAGTGAAATTGAACGCATACTTTAGATGAAAGAGACTAAAAGATAAATCTCTGCTAACAGGGAGATACTCTCTTCACAACAAGGCAAACTACAATGTGTTGTTTGCTTTGTACAGAAATGGATACAGAATGGATCCACTCGTGCATTGGACAGATGTAAGACACTCAAATCTCAGAATGACTATACAGAGATCCTCTTATCAATTATGTGATTACTTTAATTATTAACAAGCAACTGAAGTGGGTTAACTCATTGCTGCAAGTCTATACACTGACTCCTAGACTCCTTAGTCTTTTAAAAAGTTATTTACGTGACGCATGGGTTAAAATGACTCAGGCTTGTCCACTTGTGTGGTTTGCCTGCAGCTTTCCATGGGTCACAACGGAAATAATTCATACATTTGAAACAGGGAATTTTTTCCCTTTTTTAAATCCCATGACTAATTTCTGCTCCCTTGATCCAGAAGCCAAAGTCTTGAGCTTAAACAACAACTGGAGCCACAACCCCTTAAAAGCTTCTCCAACTGTGATGTTTCACGGTATCACCTAAAGAAACCTTTCAGAAAATGCTCAGCCCTACTTCGAAAGTTTGCGGCACCATGCCGTTTCGAAACAAAGCTACTAACCAAAACGATTGCAGTCATTCTCAAAACACTTAACCTAAAAGCATCTCTTTCTGCGTGGCATGAATTATTCATTGTTCTCAAGCATCGCCGTACTCATGCACCCCACCTCTTATCCAGTTAGATGTCTTTCATATAAGTTTGATGAGGGGTTCTCAGTTTCAAAACAACAGGCTTTCTGGTGTACCTAACAATGGGCTCTGTGCAAACATTTAACATCAAGCAAAGTTAAATGAAACTGCTTTAATATTTTATCAATGAATGTGTGCTTTCAAAAGCTGTCACTGTATCCCTACAGAAATCACTAAGTGCGCTCCGACTCTGTGTGTGGTTGTTGTTTATCTTTAGAAGTGCAACGCCGTTGTGTGTATAATGGAACTGGGAACCGTTGTTTATGCAAATCTCCGTGTGCATATTGGTCTTTATCACTAGCAGTGGCTGTACAGATCAAAAGCCAGACCTTTAAACAAGTACATCATCTTCAGTTGAAAGCTGTTGAGATGCATCACTGGCTATGCATTGGTAAATGAGATATAACCCAAACTGTTTCCTCTGGGATTGCTGGCTGTATATAAAAGTAGCCCAAACACTGATGGCAGGAAACCAATGCACAAGACAGATAAGTGTTCGGATTAAATTAAACAGATTGATGGCGCAAATATAACAAGAAGTCAGCATATCCAAATAGTTAAATGATATCATTCATCACAGCTTTAGGGGCTTTCCTCACATGCATTACTTTGTAAACTGTACATTGAAGAAAAAATTTAATATTGTATCTTTATAATTTAAGGATTTAGTGCTTTATAAGTATTTTATTAATCATTAACTCATTCCCCACTAGCCTTTTTTTAAGTTGGCCGCCAGCATTTTTGTGAATTTTAACAAAATGCCTTCCAGAAATTTCTTTTCTATAAATATATAAACATACAAATATATCAAATGAAGTACAGACCATATGCTCTCAAATAAACATCAAACAAAACTGGGGAACAAAAACTTTTTCATCCTATCTTCATTTGTTATTTTTTATAACTACTCAAATATGGTTAGATTTCTTCAAAAATACACAATTTTGAGCAAAAAGCTCAAATAATTGCACTTTTGTAAAGGAATTTTGTTAGAGATTAGATTCAGAACGATGATACAAAACATACAAGGAGTTTAACATGTATGTTGTTAAATTGTTTTTTGCTTCAGATATTTATAAATTGTGTAAGAGCGGCATCTAATGTATAATAGCGGAATTACAGGTTACCTTAAAAACTTGGCAGGAAAGCATCATTGGCATGAAAATGTTTTCTCTTAAAGGTGCAGTGTGTAATTTTTAGAAGGAACTCTTGACAGAAATGCAAAATAATATACAAAATTATATTATCAGGAGTGTATAAAGCCCTTTCATAATGAACCGTTATGTGTTTATTACCTTATAACGAGACCTTTTTATCTACATACACCGAGGGTCCCCTTACATGGCAGACGCCATTTTGTGCCGCCATTCTTCTACAGAAGCCTTTAACGGACAATTTTTTTTTACGTTTTTCAAAAGCGAGGGGTGAGCAGTGGACTAAACCACTAGATGCTGCTAAAATTTACACACTGCACCTTTAATTGATTAAAATAACTTGTCAATGGCGGAGAAAGAGTTAAGTTTATGCTTACTGAAATAAATCCTATCATTACAACATATGTTGGGTTGTTTATACCCATTATTAAAAACAAATAAATGATCAAATAAAACAACACAATCTCAAGACAAGCTGTGTAAAAGCACAAATTTCTGTAAATAGTTTTTCGTGTGCATGGCACACTTTCTTTTTCGTGTAATTTTATATTTTGTTTTTAATACTTTTAAATCATTGTCGCTTGGGGTTTGATTTGAGGTTTGGGTTAGGATGTAATTTTATGTATTGGTTTCTACATGTTTTTTCTTCCAATTTTAAAACTATTTTCACTTGGGGTTGGGGTTAGAGTTGGGATTTGGGTTAGGATCTCTGAAATCTAACAGTAAGTCGTTCTAACCCCAAGCAACAATGGATAAAAAATATGAAAAAACAATGAGAAAACAAAATCTAAAATGACACGACAAAGAAAGTCGTGCCACGCATAGAAATTTGTGCTGAGTGGCACGAAAAAGACATTTGTGCTCAATGGCACAAAAAAAAAGGAAAATCATGTGCATAAACACGAATAAATTAATCAAATATTTCATCACTATAAAACGACATGCCTTGTGAAAATTCAGTGTTAATTTAACCCAACGACTCGGTTACTTTCAAAATACTTTTATGTTTTCAAGCTATTTTTAAGTAATGTATTGTAGATAGCTAATAAAAGCCCTAGGAATTAATAGTGAAAGTAATGTTTTAAGACAATTTTTACTGTAACATCAGCTGTATTTATACAGTGTATTTGATGTAATTTTAAGAAAGTTTTTTTTTACCAATTTGACAAACATCTGTAAATAAAAATTGCTAAAAGACTTCTAATAATATTTTACAAATTTTGATTTTCTTTTTTATGTAACTAAATTGTATCATATTGATACATTATTGTTTTATTGTATCATATTTAATATATGCATTAGGACATAGGCTTCTACTTTGTGTACAGTGCTTACAGATGGATCTTAAAATAAAATTTTGCTAAATGAATTAATGTATACTGTACGTAGATAGGAACATGAATGTATGTACTGCATTGTGTAAGTAACCCTGCAATTTAGCATAAAACAACAGTGGACTGAAACATACTGTATATAACCTTGGCAACCAACTTCACTGAATTATTGTTTTAAGACAAAGGCTATATTTGAGTTTGTTCCAACTAGGTCCACATCTGATAAATCTGTATGCCTATAAAGCCTTTTACAACTGAAGACCCTGACTGGTATTAGCAGACCACCCTGATAGCACAGTAATACAAAGGCTACGTTATCTGGCAGAGCATCTCTCAATTTCAAAAAGAAGTCTGTTGCTTCACGAACATGCCTCAGTAGAGTGATGAAAGCACAGGGCAGCTCTTCATCTCATCTTGCCAAAATAAGAGAAAGAGCCCGGGCTTAGCGCACTTTGACGCTGTGACCATTTATTACCTACTGCTTCAGGTCTTGTCAGGTATAAATTTATATTTCTTCTTCGTTTACTCTTTTCCCGTTATTTGCTTTCAGGCATGATCTCTTTGAAGGCTCGGGGTTCCAGAGTCCCACTTGTGTATAAATGATAAAAGGTGCAAGCTGGAAATGGGAAAATGGTGCTGACTGATGATGTTAGCAGATGCCTGTTGATGCACTGCCTGTTAATACCCTATTGATTAATGTCTGTCACAGTCTGTCACAGTAAAGAAGTATGCATGCATACATTTCATCATAGATGAACATTAGTGGCTGTCAAGCTTGTTCAAATGTTGTAAAAAACTGGGAAGCTCTAAGACTGCTGTGGATTCAGTGTATCTGTTTGATTTATATCAAGATGTGCTTTGACGCAGAAAGCCAATGCATAATAAGTGTATTGACATAGAGATGGGTCAGCATTGAACCTTTTTATTTGGCTAGATTTTTTTCCTATAGCTCAATAGAAAGATCATGTGTTTGTTTTTTAAGCAACACACAGTCTGATAAAATGTAAAGTTTGAATGCACTGTAGGTCACTTTGGATTATCGCGTTTGGCATTGTGGCCGACCAGAGTTCGAGGATTGGTTCGAGATCACTGTCGATCCTGTTATCCTCCCTTATCCATAGTAACTTTCTGTCTCTTACAAAAAAATTGAAAAATGACAAAAATATCATTATTGGAGACATTGTGGCTGCTTTACAAACACTATATTTCAAAGCACAATGTTATGGTAATGAATGAATTTTCTCCGGTTTAAATCTGTGTTTTTCACATCACTGTAGTGATAATCAAAATAATAATACAGAATTTATTCAAAATATCTTTTTGTTGTTTGCTCAAAGGAATATGAAATTATTGAGATAGCCAACCACGCTATGTAATCATTATAGGTGTTTTGAATTGTGCTGACATATCAGACATTGTTAAAAGATTAAAAAGCTTTATTTTATTTTGAGAGTCAACATTCTCAGAGCTAAAAATCAACAATTTAAAACTACACACTTGTTTGCTTTCAGCCTAATCTTTATACAATTTAATGCAATCACTGCATTTAAGGCCTCGCTCTGGTGTATTGCATGTGTGCATGTAGTAAACACTCACCTAAAGGATTATTAGGAACACATGTTCAATTTCTCATTAATGCAATTATCGAATCAACCAATCACATGGCAGATGCTTGAATGCATTTAGGGGTGTGGTCCTGGTCAAGACAATCTCCTGAACTCCAAACTGAATGTCAGAATAGGAAAGAAAGGTGATTTAAGCAACTTTGAGCGTGGCATTGTTGTTTGTGCCAGACGGCCTGGTCTGAGTATTTCACAATCTGCTCAGTTACTGGGATTTTCACGCAAAACCATTTCTAGGGTTTACAAAGAATGATGTGAAAAGGGAAAAACATCCAGTATGCGGCAGTCATGTGGGCGAAAATGCCTTGTTGATGCTAGAGGTCAAAGGAGAATGGGCCGACTGACTCAAGCTGATAGAAGAGCAACTTTGATTGAAATAACCACTCGTTACAACCGAGGTATGCAGCAAAGCATTTGTGAAGCCACAACACGCACAACCTTGAGGCCGATGGGCTACAACAGCAGAAGACCCCACCGGGAACCACTCATCTCCACTACAAATATGAAAAATAGGCTAAAATTTCACAGAAATTGGACAGTTGAAGACTGGAAAAATGTTGCCTGGTCTGATGAGTCTCGATTTCTGTTGAGACATTCAGATGGTAAAGTCAGAATTTGGTGTAAACAGAATGAGAACATGGATCCATCATGCCTTCTTACCACTGTGCAGGCTGGTGGTGGTGGTGTAATGGTGTGGGGGATGTTTTCTTGGAACACTTTAGGCTCCTTAGTGCCAATTGGGCATCGTTTAAATGCCACGGCCTACCTGAGCATTGTTTCTGACCATGTCCATCCCTTTATGACCACCATGTATCCATCCTCTGATGGCTACTTCCAGCAGAATAATGCACCATGTCACAAAGCTCAAATCATTTTCAAGTAACCACCACCATCCAGATAGTAAGTATGGTCTGGTGCTGTTCATCTAGGCCACTGTACCGGTACTACTTAAAGGGGGCTATTAAAGGGGACTAATATAATTGGGTCCCCAGTGCTTCTATCAACCAAAAAGTCTTGTGAAATGTCTGCTTTAAATGTCTTACACAATAATACAATATTGAATCTATTTACTTGAAAATGGAAGATGGAGACTTTCATTACAACACCAAGTCTTATCACAACTGACACAATGTAGCAAATATGTTTAATAAAGACAAGTGTTCATATGTCAATTATTATAATTATTTACTGACAACACCACAGAAGGCTTTTTAATTAACTGTAGAGCCATCAGCCTGTAAACAAAACCCTTGTTTGCAATTATGCACTATTTGTTCAAACTGTATCTCACAACACAACATACAAAACATGCAAAAATTACTTTAAAGCATTAGTGTTGATAAAGGGGAAAAAGGAATCATGAATGTGGCATTTCAATTTTTGAAGGATATCTAAGTACCACTGCTATATTGTAATCCATTATAATCCTCATACAGTGCATGCTTTGGCATGAATATTAGCAATAGAGGTTAAATAGGACGGTGGCTTTACATAGTAACACAGTCAACTTGGCAGGCACTCGGTAGCAAAAAGGAGAAATAGTCAGGGGGTTGAGCTGAGCTCACTGGAACTCTTATGATCCCTGTGGCTTTAAAGACTTCCAACTCAAAGAATATTTATAAGAGGTCACTCTGGATTCACCTCAACCTTTTCGTCCTCGTCTCAAGTGCCAGACAGATAGTAGAGAGTGGGAACGCATGAAAAGGTCAATGAGCCTGGGGGCTACAAACATCCCATTTTTCCTACACTGGTTTCAGCTGGGGTTTTTGCCAGGTTCCTACGGTGTGTTTAAAGCACCAAGCTGTTTTAAGCAGGAACTGGACCTTTCCTTCTGTGGAGCAGTTAAGAGTTTGGCTTCCAGTGTGTAAACATGAATTTTTGTAAGCTAGGCACCATGCAAGTTGTAAAAGATTAAATACAAATATATTAATAAATTGCTAATCTGTTAAATCAATGATAGATAATTGAGCTTTAAACTGGTAGGTAACACTGTAACTGGTCTTTAGTTGTTCCATACTGGTCATTATATGGATGTATAAATAGCATTTTGGGAAAACTAGATTATTTTTTATGATCAGCTAGTATCTGATTTGTATGATCCAGTTCCAGCAGGGATGTGATTCAGTCCTATGACAGTGAATGTTTTACTCTAAATACAAATAGTAGTATTAAAAATTATATTTTGTAGATTAAATCTCAAACATTGAATAGATCGAAATACAGCAAAACTACATTTCCCAGGCAAAAAATATATTTTAAATATGTGCTAAATAAGTTTTGTAGAAAGTAATGCTCAATTGAATATATTTTTGAATTTGAATTATATTAAGTTTTAACCTTCATATATCAACATATATTTCAAAATGTATTTCAAGAGGAAGCAAATACATTTCTAATTTTATATCCCATATGGCAAAAATTTATTTTTTGCATAAATATATTTTTTAAATATATGCTAAATACAAGTTGATTTTATAAAGTATATTTTTGAAATTGAAAATATATAATTAATTTTACCATCTTAAAAGTGTTGTTTACAGTTTGTCAATATAAACAAAGTTTTTCTTCCAATACGACATTCATTTATTTCCTTAGATTGAACTATTTAGAGGGCTAATATATATTTTATATTTATATATATTTTTTATGTTTTACAATTTATTTACTTTGAAAATATATTTCAAAATATACAAAAAATGTCCAAAGCATATATATGTGAAAATGTATTTAATTTTTTTTATATATATTTTAAATATATATTTGCGGTACATGATGTTACACTCTAAAAAACAAACGGTGCTATATAGCACCAAAACAGTTGCTTTGGATCGTAACGATAGAAGAACCATTTTTAGTGCCATATAGCACCGGTGAAGAACCAGTGAAGCACCAGTGAAGCACCAGTGAAGCACCTGTGTAGAACCATATAGTGCTATGTAGAACCATATGTGGTGCTATATGGCCCCTATATGGTTCTACACTGGTGCTTCACTGGTGCTTCACTGGTTCTTCACCGGTGCTATATGGCACTAAAATGGTTCTTCTATCGTTACGATCCAAAGCAATTGTTTTGGTGCTATATAGCACCGTTTGTTTTTTTAGAGTGTACAGTATATTGTAAGGGTAGTTTAACTAACACTAAACAAATCCAAACTGGGATGGTCTTTTTAGAAGATGCTTGGCAGTCCTTTATACATACAACATATACTGTACTGTATTCAACAATGCATCAAGAGTTGACAATGCATCTCTGTATGTTAAAGAGACCTTGGGCCCTATTTTAACGCTCTAAGTGCATTGTCTAAAGCGCACGGCGTGCAGTCTAAACGGGCATGTCCGATGCCACTTTTGCTAATTTGAAGGGAAAAATGGTTTGTGCGCCAAGCTCACAGTCAAAAAGGGTTGTTCCTGTTAATTGCTGTAAATGTATTGATCCTACATAATCATTGTAATTTCATAGGTTTGTACTCTAAAAAATAAAAACAAGAGATAAAGAATTTACAAACGTGCGGAGAGCCGAAGCGTTTCAGTCCTTGGACAGCGGCATGGGATTTTTAAAAAGCATTACTATAAAATGTTTCTCATCTCACCATATCCACAGGTACAGTGTCCTCATATACAACAAATACGTAGGGTAGCATTTAAAAACATTTAAAAATAGATGCATTTGTTTAAAGCAAAGCATTTATTTACTTACCAGGCTACAGGTGAAGCAGCTCTTTACGCCTTCTAACGTTTCATAATCGATCCTCATTTATGTCCAAGAGACTCAATAATAATCTTTTACATCTTAATCCTTTAATCTTTCATATTTAAAAGCGTGTTTGTGCTGCTGCGCATTCATGTATGTGATAAGCAAACCCACATTGTCGTCCCGTTTATAGGCGCATATTACTAATGCGCTCTTTAAATAACAAAAAACATAATGCGCCATTAACTTTAGACTTTAGACCAGGTTTTTGTGGTCAATGGCGTAGTCTATTTTAGTTGCATCAAAATAGCAACGTGCCAACAATGCGCCTGAACACACCTCGTTTTCAGACCAGAACGCCCATGGGCACAGAATTGGGCGCAAATGCATTTGCTATTTAAACAACGTGGCGCTAAACGTGAAAATGATCATTGCGCATGGAAACTAGCAAAAGACACTTGCGTCGCATATTTCGCTGAATTGCACCGAGTGTATAATAGAGCCCATTGTGTGAAAAGAGTCACATCAGAAATAATGGAAAGTCAGAGTATGACCCTACATCTTACGGGCAACATTAATATTTAAACAGGTTTTGCAGATATGTCTCTTCTAACCTTTCATAGCCCATATATTGAATTCTGAAAAAAGTCATGGTTAGCTGCATTTAGTGATATACTTGCTTTACCTTGTGTGTTTGAAACTTTATTGACTCTCTGAAAGTATAACATAAATGTCAAAAAGCCAAAATTCGGCATGCTCGTTTAAGAAAAGGCTTAACATGCGTGCAGTTATGACATATTACATTATAAATGAGAAAATGCAGTCCTGTTATTCAACACCAGCTGTAATACTCAGCGTCAAAGGCCAATTGCATGGTCTGAATCCTAATCATGAAGTAAATCTCTGATTGTATATTCGACTGAAAATTAGCACTCACCAATCATTAAATAATACAACTACAGTGATGACTTTATTTTTTATTATTCATTATATTTGAGCTCAGGTGGCTTCTGCAAAAGCTGGTTTAACATGCCCTCAATGAAAGAATACATCAATAATTGCAGAAAGTAAGAGAGTTCATGATCAGCCAGCCAAAGCAGAAATTAAAAAGGTTTTTGACATAAGACACCTGTGACATTATAATAGTCAAATAGGAGACCTATGCATACCCATGGGTGTCTCTAAAGACCATGAACACAAATTAGCATAGGACCTGCTAATTTTATCAGCATGTACAGTATGGAATCGAGTGAAATGGTCTTAGGTTTTAGACCCGCAGTCCACTCATGTCCAGGCACAGTCTTACCTTCAATGATCTGATCAGAAGCCCCATTGACTTCATAATATAATTTTTTCCTACTATGGAAGTCAATGGGGCCTCTGATCAGACTGGTTACGAACATTCCGAACATGAAGACATGAGAGTGAGTAAATAATGACAGAATATTCATCTTTGGGTGAACGATCCCTTTAAGAGTGTACAATAGACAGATTATATTAATGCCATTTCAGCACCCACCCACAAGTGTGTTTATGCCATACAGAATGACAGAGCTTGGGTAGACTGGATGGCAGAAGTTAGTAAATAAGATGCAGGCTGAAATACGCAACTTTAGTAAAATCACCCTGCAGAGTCGACAGACTTTCAAATCGCCGGTTTATTTGAGGCGAGTCAGTTTCTTTACTATAAGACTGACTCACCACAACAAACAAACAAGAATACACAAAACTTGGGTAAATAAGAGAAAATACGAGTCATGAAAAAGTGTCAAATACTGAGATGTGCATCTTATAACAAGGTGAAGCTCTGACTCGATGAATGATGGGTAGATATCCTGTTGGATGTGGCGGAAAGTCGTTCAGAGATTTTGCTGAGAGCACTGAAATCTTTAGATGAGTGTTATTTGCATAGCACTGATAAGAAAAATATTATCAGTGGATGACTACAATCTGATAAATGTAATAAAGCAGGGGGTCCTACTGATTTTTGGGGGTATGGGATGGCGTTCATTTTCAACTGCCTTGCTAAGATCTATTATTCTGAACGTGTTGTAGACTTGGAAAATGCAGGTTTGCATGTTTTTATGGCTTTTTATGGAGATTTGTCATTTTAATTTCAAATTTTGAGAACATTTGCGGATAAATTGGAGGCCGCGGAGGATGACTAGAATTTCTAGTGAAGGCATTTTACTGCCTGTCATAAAAACCCCTGATCATAGACATTTGGAGTTTTATATGTGTATTTATAAAGTGAATTTAAACAGATTTTTGCTGCATTATCTCAGGGATTTCTCATAAGAATGTAATTGGCATTACATAAATTAAGGTAAACACACAACCTAGTTTTTAAAATAGCATTACTTTGCCCAAAAGGGAAATTTAAACACATGCATTATCATAAGATAAATGCTAAACTCCAAGCCATCAGTGATGAATTTACATTTTTATTATGAATATGAAACCAGCCACGGAAGAATTGGATCTGGGTGAAGATGGTCCTTACAGCAGAAACTGGAAATAACAAAACAGATAAATTACAGTATTTACAACATTTGTGTTTATTTGCTTATACAAAAGGACTGGAAAATAAGCAAGATGAGCTCTTGTTTGGTTTTCTGTCAGTTGGCTGTTTTTCATCCCTCATGGAAAAGATTATATTTATTCTACCCCAATGGCTCAAAGCCAGCTTGTGTTAAAGTTGTGTTAAATAAAATCATGATTCATGTATTCGTTGTCCTTCTGAAAATAGCCATGTTTATTCAAACTGTCCTTCGACTTTACTCCTTCATGCATTAATGCAGGTGGTGCATAGTATGCAAATTCATTTGCCTCTGCGGCGATGAAACGGTCCACGCGCATCAACACGCTTATGTTCGCATCTGAGCGCTTGTCATAAATTATTGAACGTGTTGTCTCGCGTGCAACACGCAAACACGTTACCTCAGAGGACCCCTTCATCGCAACTGTGATGCAGACACGGCTCTCCGTGCTATGCCAAGCTTTCTGCCCATGAGGGTTAGAATAGGGGTTATCTGATGAGAGATCCCACCAAGCAATTACGCTGTGGAAGTATGGCTGGAGTGCTTAACAGGACCATATGGGACCTCTGGCTGGAATGTGGAGCAAACATGAGCACTGGGGAGAAGCTGAAATAAGATGCGCAGATGGCTTAGAAGTACGAATGTGCGGCGTTTTGTCTCTGTGTTGTAGAAGCACAGAGAGCAATTGGCAAAAGAGTTGAGAGCTTGTTATGTAAGGAATTAAAGTTTAGGGGGTTTCTTCCGAGTGTGTTTGTGAAATCAAAAGTGGTCTTAAAGTTTGGAACCACTTTGATATGCTATGTTTAACCCTGGAGAGAAACAATGATTTTAGATTTTAAAGATTTAAAGAGATGTAAAATGAAAGCAATGTGTTAAAGATGTATAGTAACAGAGTGGTTCCTGTCTTAGTTGGTAAAAAATAGTGACAGCAATGCTGAGATCATGGATCTGGTTTCCAGGGGCCTGTACCATGAAGCCAGTTTAGTTGGTTAGCCAGGTGAATAGTTTACGATACAATGCGTAGCTCAGCTTTAAACAGTGTTATTCACCATACTAACTTTGGCAACACGGCTAACCTGCTAACCTTCAGGTTATGTTCTGGAGATTACACTTTGAATTGCAACCATTCCACTTTGAGCAATGTGGCATCGCACATTTATGCACAAACCCTCAGGAAAATTTACCATGGTTTTATTATAGTAAAAGTGTAGTAAGCATGTTTTTGGTGGATTGATTACCATTTGGGTTACCATATGTTTACTATAAATACCATTGTTAAACTATGATTACCAGTGTTGGGGGTAACGCATTACAAGTAATGTGCACTACTTAATATTTTTAGAAATGTTTTACTTTTTTTAGTTTAATTAATTCGATAAAAAAAATTATGTACTGAATTAGAGCTTGATATTTTTGTGATGAAATATGCAATTTCTAAATGCAGAACTTATCAGTTTTAAAAAAACACCTGCAAGGCCTGAAAGGGATCAAGCCTCAGCCAAGAAAAAGTAATGCAAAAGTAACTAAAAAGGAACCTAAGTATTAATTTACGTGAAAAGTAACTAAGTAAAGCAATTAGTAACTTTTTTGGGAGTAAGTGTAATGACTTGTAAAAGACGGAAGCAAACGCAGGTGAACAATATAACAATGTTTATTAAATGTAAACAAAGAGAGAGTATTCAGAGGTAATGCGGAAGTAATCCAGTCCGGTGTTGTTGAAGGCAATGGCGACGATGACTACGGTGGAAGTTGGTGCTTTGAGTGCGGCGTTGGTGGAGTAGTGAACAGTGGTGAAATCCAGGCTGACACGGAACATCCACACGAAGACGACGACGACAATAAACATCCAACAGTAACACGTAATCCAGAGAGCACGAAACAACCAAGCAACACGGAGACTGAGCAAACAATAGAATCTGGCAGGGAACAGAAAGTCAGGTGAGTATATATGGAGATGATGTAATGATGAACAGCTGGAGCGAGACAATCAACACACAGGTGAAAGGGATTGCTCTAACGAGCACATGGCAGGGGTAAGTGAACAACACACACACACACAAACATGACACGGAGGAAAACACTGGATTTTCCTACCGTGACAGTACCCCCTCCCCTAGGAACGCCCCTCGGCGTTCCCAGCCTGCTTTACCTGTTGATTGAATTCATCAATAAGGCGGTGATCCAGTATGTCCCGAGCAGGAACCCACCTTCTCTCCTCCGGACCGTAACCTTCCCAATCCACCAAGTACTGAAATCCGCGTCCCCTCCGTCTGGAGTCCAGAATACGGTTAACCGAATATGTGGTCTCCCCATTAACGATACGAGGCGGAGGGGGAACCGGGGCAGGCGGATTAAGACGGGAAAAAATAACCGGTTTAATTTTGGAAACGTGGAAGACGGGGTGAACCCTCCTGTACGCAGGAGGAAGACTAAGACGCACTGTTACCGGATTAATGATTTTGGTAACAGAAAACGGGCCAATAAATTTGGGAGCAAGTTTATTCGAGACGGAACGCATCGGAATATTCTGGGTTGAAAGCCACACTCTTTGACCGACGACGTATCGGGGAGGCTTCGACCGGTGGCGATCGGCCTTGGCCTTGGTGCGTGACCTTGCCTGGAGCAGAGCTCTGCGAGCTCTGGTCCAGGTGCGGTGGCACCTCTGGACTAGTGCGTTTGCGGAGGGAACCGACACCTCGGATTCAGTACTGACAAAATTAGGTGGTTGGTACCCTAAACTACACTTAAATGGAGACATGCCCGTAGATGACACCGGCAGTGAATTGTGTGCGTACTCCACAATTGAGAGTTGCTGACACCAGGACGAAGGATTCTTGGAAACCAGACATCGCAACACCCTTTCGACGTCCTGATTGGCTCGCTCGGTTTGACCGTTGCTCTGGGGATGAAACCCGGACGAAAGACTAACAGTCGCCCCTAGCAATTTGCAGAACTCTCGCCAAAATTTGGACACAAACTGGGGACCCCTGTCAGAGACCACGTCTGTCGGGAGGCCATGTATTCGGAAGACGTGGTCAATGACAGCTACCGCTGTTTCCTTGGCTGATGGTAATTTGGGCAAGGGAACGAAATGGGTCGCCTTCGAGAACCGGTCCACTACGGTCAAAATCACCGTATTCCCCTTAGAGGGTGGGAGGGCGGTAATAAAATCTAGCGAAATGTGGGACCAGGGTCTCGAAGGGACAGACAGCGGTAAAAGTAACCCATCCGGAGGACGATTGGAAGTCTTACCAACGGCACAAACCGAACAAGCCAAGACGAAGTCGTGGACGTCACGAGCCATACCAGGCCACCAAAATCGTTGCTTGACTAGAAACCTAGTTCTACTAACCCCTGGGTGACAAGCAACACTGGAACCATGACCCCACTGGAGGACGTCTGACCGTAACCCTTCCGGCACAAATAAACGGTTCGGTGGGCAGCGAGCCGGGGGCGTTACCCCTTCTAAGGCTGTCAAAACCTTCGATTCGACCTCCCATCTGAGCGCGGAGATAATGATTCTCTCCGGTAAAATGGGCTCGGGAGTAGCAGTACGATCGGAACGCTCAAAAAGACGGGATAAAGCATCGGGTTTGATGTTTTTGGAACCCGGCCGGTAAGAAAGTGTAAAATCGAAACGACCGAAAAACAACGCCCACCGAGCCTGCCTGGAATTAAGTCTTTTGGCAGTTCTAATGTATTCGAGATTCTTATGGTCCGTCCACACAATGAACGGTACACCCGACCCTTCAAGCCAGTGACGCCATTCTTCCAGTGCTAGCTTGACCGCCAACAACTCTCGATTGCCAATGTCATAGTTAACCTCCGCAGGAGATAAACGATGGGAATAATACGCGCAAGGATGAACCTTTCCGTCTGAGGATGCGCGCTGGGACAACACTGCTCCTACCCCCACCTCTGACGCGTCGACCTCCACTATGAATTGACGTGAACGATCAGGGGTAACGAGAATGGGAGCTGAAACAAAGCAGCTTTTCAGTTTGGCAAACGCAGCCTCAGCTGCGTCTGACCACCTGAACGTCAAACCAGGGGAGGTCAAAGCGGTCAGAGGTGCGGCTAGTTGGCTGAAATTGCGAATAAAACGCCGGTAAAAATTGGCGAACCCCAGAAATCTCTGCAGGGCCTTGCGAGACTCTGGGGATGGCCAATCTACCACAGCCTTAACTTTCTCAGGATCCATGCGAACACCCTCAGTCGAAATGATGTGTCCTAAAAAAGAAACCGACTGTGCATGAAAAACGCATTTCTCCGCCTTGACAAAAAGCCCATTCTCTAGCAACCGCAGAAGCACTCGTCGTACGTGTTGCAAATGTTCCTGGAGAGACGAAGAAAAAATCAATATGTCATCCAGGTAAACATATATGAACTGATCTACCATGTCTCGCAACACGTCATTAACGAGTGCTTGGAAGACTGCCGGCGAGTTCGTTAGCCCGAAAGGCATCATGCAGTACTCAAAATGGCCACGAGGGGTGTTAAACGCAGTCTTCCATTCATCCCCCTTCCTGATGCGAACCAAATGATATGCGTTACGTAAGTCCAATTTAGTGAAGACGGACGCTCCCTGCAACCTCTCGAAGGCTGAAGACATCAACGGCAAAGGATAGGTATTCTTTACCGTGATGTTGTTCAACCCTCGGTAGTCAATACAAGGCCGCAAGGATCCGTCCTTCTTACCCACAAAAAAGAACCCCGCCCCCGCTGGAGATGAGGAAGGGCGAATGAACCCCGTTACCAGAGAATCAGAAATATATTTCTCCATGGCCTCCATCTCCGGAACGGACAGAGAGTATAACTTGCCCTTAGGCGGAAACGTACCTGGCAATAAGTCTATCGCACAGTCATAGGGACGATGAGGAGGAAGAGAATCAGCCCGCGACTTACTGAACACCTCCTTCAGGTCGTGGTACTCCGCGGGCACGGTAGATAAATCCACCGCCTTCCCCTGAAACACAGACTCAGAAACAGAAACACAAGCAGAGACAAGACAGGACTTATGACACTCCTCGCTCCAGCTGGTAACAGAACCCAGTTTCCAGTCAATTCTTGGGTTATGGGAATGAAGCCAAGGATGTCCAAGAACTATGGGGGAGAGAGCAGTGTCAGTAATAAAAAATGAAATAGTCTCTGTGTGGTTGCCGGAAGTGATGAGTGTGATAGGTGCTGTGGTGTACTTGATAGTGGGTAACTGATGTCCATTGAGGGCGAAGGGCGCAATCTGGTGGGTGAGTGAAGTGAAGGGTAACTTGAGCTTACGTGCTAGTGAGCTGTCGATGAAGTTGCCCTCCGCCCCCGAATCCAGCAGTGCGTGCCCTGAGTGTGACATAGTGGACCACCGTAGTCTCACCGGAAGGAGAGTAGATGTAGTAGAGGTCTTCTGTGCGGAGATCCTGCCCGATAGTAGCCTCTGTTTTACTATCGGGCTTGGTCTTTTACCGGGCACCTCTGGCATTGATGACCCGACTCGCCACAGTACATGCAAAGACCCAAGGATCTCCGCCGCTTCCTCTCCTCCCGGGGTAACCGAGCTCGACCCACCTGCATGGGTTCCGGATCTGAGAGACCACCGGCGGAAACTTCGATGGGCTGATCCATGGACTCTGCCTGACGTAGGGACGGACCTCGAGTCTTCCTTCTGGCAGCGGTGGAGAGGCGTGCGTCAACCCGGATCGCCAAGTCCACCAACCCGTTGAGCGACTTAGGTAATTCCACCGTGATGATCTCTCGATGGATCCGATCCGCCAACCCATGCAGGAAATGATCCCACTGCGCTTCCTCGTTCCACCTGCACTCCGCCGCCAGGGTACGGAACTCGATGGCATAGTCCGAGACCGACCGCTCCCCCTGCTGGAGATCCGTGAGGAGACGGGCGGCCTCCCTCCCGGCGACGGAGCGGTCGAAAACCCTCTTCATCTCCTCTGCAAGCGAGGTGAACGAGGAACAACAGCTGTCCTTGTTTTCCCATACCGCCGTCCCCCAGAGGGCAGCCTTGCCGGAGAGAAGCGAGAGCGTAAACGCCACCTTTGTCTCCTCGAGGAAGAATGTCCGGGGCTGTTGGGCGAAATGTAGAGAACAATGAGAGAGAAAAGTACGGCAATAGTTGGGCTCACCGGCATATTTCTCCGGGATAGGTAGTCTCGGTTCCTGGATGAAACTACCCCCTGGAGGTGAAGATGGTGCGGGCGGCATGGGTGGCGCAGTGGGAGGCGTGATGTCCGGAGATCGCTGAGAGAGCTCGGAAACCTTCGCCACCATTACCTGGACGGCCTTCCGCATATCTTCGATGGCTTGATCCTGATGATCCATACGAGCCAGCGATCGTTGGAGAAACTCCTCCAACGTGGAGATTGGTTGACCACCTGCTGCTTCCATGTTGGCCAGATTCTTCTGTAATGACTTGTAAAAGACGGAAGCAAACGCAGGTGAACAATATAACAATGTTTATTAAATGTAAACAAAGAGAGAGTATTCAGAGGTAATGCGGAAGTAATCCAGTCCGGTGTTGTTGAAGGCAATGGCGACGATGACTACGGTGGAAGTTGGTGCTTTGAGTGCGGCGTTGGTGGAGTAGTGAACAGTGGTGAAATCCAGGCTGACACGGAACATCCACACGAAGACGACGACGACAATAAACATCCAACAGTAACACGTAATCCAGAGAGCACGAAACAACCAAGCAACACGGAGACTGAGCAAACAATAGAATCTGGCAGGGAACAGAAAGTCAGGTGAGTATATATGGAGATGATGTAATGATGAACAGCTGGAGCGAGACAATCAACACACAGGTGAAAGGGATTGCTCTAACGAGCACATGGCAGGGGTAAGTGAACAACACACACACACACAAACATGACACGGAGGAAAACACTGGATTTTCCTACCGTGACAGTAAGTTAATATTGTAATGCATTACTTTTAAAAGTAACTTACCCCAACACTGACGGTTACTATAGTAAGACAATAATATATTTGTGGTAATTAAAAAAAAAAAAAAAAAACTGGTAACTGTATGTTACATGATTCATTTTCATAAGGGAGTTTTGTCTGAAACAAAACTCGTGTTCACAGGTGAGCGTTTTGAAAAGAAGTCCTGCGTATTCCATGCATTTTAGGTGTTAATGGACCAAAAATTCTTCCAATAAGTGGTCGGGACTCGGTACACAATTAACTTGGGCATAAAGCGATGCCGACATTTCCCACCTGAAAATTACGCGAGTGGGACTGGATAATATTGTGAGTGCTGGCAGTATAAGGACAGCAACCTTCAGGGTCCTCCCGCTGGCCAATCCGGGCCTGTTTGAGTTTGTTTATATCTTAATGGTGCAGGTAAAATAAAATGTGATCTTATACAATGTATTATAAGTTGTTTTGGATAAAGGGGAATAAATGTAAATGTAACATTGTTTAAATGTATAAAAGATTAGAATACTCTGAAATAGATTCAGCTGGGATGACATGGATCATTAGGTTTAATGCAAACTGGTGGAGTCAATGCCAACTCGAATAATGCTACAGTAAAGAGTGACATAGAGTACAGATGAAATATGAGTTTTCTCAAAAATTACTGATACAAATTGTTGTTTTTAAATACATGAATATATTTAGTTTTTATTAGCACTCATGTTATTAGCAAATAATAAGAGACTACGCACATGTTTAATATGCCTATTTTTTTCTTTTTAAACTTCTTTTGAATTTAAAGCTTGATTTAACGGACATATTGTCGTTTACATTTTGTTCAGGGGGGGCGGCGAAGCTCTTCAGAACATGTATGTAGAAGTCGTGTGTGTGGCTCGTCATTTCTAAATATGTGTTTGGCGCATTACGTAAACTTATGTGCATCAATTGTGATGTCAAAATAAGTGCCTGCTGCAGACGCATTTAAAGGGTTTATGATAAAAGAGACGCCAACGTTTGCCAGATACTCGCATAATCTCATGCATATTCAGAGTTTAGTGTTAAGTGAGTGTCTTGCATGTATTTTGTGAACACCAGCATCTTTTTTATAACGCATGTGCAGCAGGCTCGTATTTTGACAAACAGCATGGTTCACATGATACAACAAACACATATTTTGAAATGACAAGCAACACACGACACTCCGAACACATATTTTGAATTCGCACCCCTTGGAAGAACAGTCACCAGCCGCCACTGATTTTGTCAAAAGTGTGCAAAATTGGAGGTGGGGACATGTACAACAGCACAATACACTAAAGAATGTGTATAATTATTAAAGATGATGTGCCAACGGAAGAATTGCAGACGATGCATATTAACAGATTTTAAATTCTGTCTCGATGGGTTTTGCTTTGTATCCCCACTCAGGAACATTTCAGCATAAATGGAGTATTGATTTGTATTAATAGTGCCTCGTGCACCACGCTAAAGTCCATTAACTGAAAACAAAGAGCTGCGTTAAATTGCAATTAAGTGATAAATGAGCTGGCGAATATAGTCACAGCTATTTTGGCTAATTTCTAAAGTTACATAATGCCCTTCATAGGCCTTATGCCCGAAGTAGTTTATAATCTTTGAGTGTTTTATTCTCATGAATTAGTAATTCCTGAAGACTATTAGGGGTTTATAAAATCTTTCGTAAAGGACTAACCAGAAAAAGATACTTTGCCCTTACCATTAATCCCAGGAAAAGGTTAAAAAACAACTATTTTTATTTAGCTATCATGATTTATTACAGTACTTGCTATTGCTAGTCATTACAGGGGAGGGACATTCTCGTTTTAGAGAACGTTTGATTGGACGAAGTGAGTCAGTAGCACATTATCAAAAATTTGTTTAAAAAGTTTAAAGCTTTACAGCAGTTTTCAACAGTTTCACTGCTTTGTGTGTCGCAAACTGCTTTGTTAGCTTCCTTTACTTTTTTAAAAATATTCTGAATTGTAAGTATGCCTTTGTGCTTCCATCAAAGCTCCAGCAACTAAAGGTTTCATCATCCCATATGAAGGTCTGGAGTTGTTATTCTGCCTCCTCTCCTGAAAGCCTGAAACGGTGTTCCCTACTGAGCGGGCTACTCTGGCACCAACGCACGCTTAAGCCCCAAGGTTTACTTTTAAATTTGGCATTCCACCTCACACATTAGAGGAATGTCAGAGCTGAACAAACACATTAACATCAGGGCAGTGGCCTGCCAGAGTCTTTCTCTCTCACCTCCTCCTGCTTTTCCCTCAATCCACTATTTCAGGAAAATAGAGTTGGAAGCATTTTTTCTGCTATTGAAAATGGTAGGCTTGAACTGTTATGACAAGTTGAGAAAGATGAAATGTCATGTTGGTTTGATATGTATCTGTGTGACTCGGTGTTAAAAAGCCCTATTATTGAGTAGGTTTTTCTTTGAGTGTAAAAGGCTATTTGAAGCACTTATGTGTACTAGGAACTGTTGAAGCGTACAGTATGAGTGCCCTCCCTTAGCACACTAAGTGCCAGATTTACCAACAGCTAATAATTTAACAAACCATTATTTATTTATTTTTTGTTAAATAACAACTGTCGGGATTTACAGTGGTGGACATGTGGTGGATATTAGCGCTGAAAAGGTGTGGCCTAGTTATTTTTGCGACTTATCTTTTTGCATATGCATTTCTAGGAGTTTTCCTTTCAGATTCAAAATTTATGGGAGGAGATTATTTAAATGACCCACGCAACAAGTATTTAGTTCTCCTAAATAAGACCACACTGTAAAAAAGTGTGTCTAGTTAATATATATTCTCAGGCTGATCTAATGGAAAGTCGTGTTATAGTCAAAAAATTTGATTAATTTATTTATGTCCATGAAACGAAATTCTGCTTTTTACGTGCCTTGAGCACGAATGTTTTTTTTTCATGTCACTCGCGCAAATTTCTATGAATTGTTTTTCATGTCTGTGGCACGACGTTCTTTTTCATGGCATTTTATGTATTGTTTTCTCATAGTTTTTTCTTATTTTCTTAACATTGTCGCTTGGGGTTGGGCTTAGAATCACTTTCTGTTTTTAGACATCCTAACCCAATCCCCAATGTATGACTTCTGTCCACTTTGATGCTTGGTGGCCTTGTGAACGCACAGTAAAAGTGGGGGGGTCGTGACCCCCCGTCAACCCTGGTTGCTACGCTCCTGGCAGCCAGCAATCATTCGTGTGTAGCCTATTTAAAACAACATCAAGAATTGCGCTAAATCTAGGGGTTTTCATATCGTAAGTGCTAAGGGGTTAGTTGTAACACAGCGTTACAATTAACCCCGCTGGATCAAAATATTTTCAAGTCCACCAAAAAAGTTACTAAGAGCTGCAGACATATTTCAAAACGATGTTTTAATCAGTGTCAACAAGACATAGCATTATATGACATAGCATTGGTTTTGGTATCTTACACACCCAACTTAGAAAAAACATATGATGACAAATTTACTTACATGCCACCAAAACACTCATTCATCAATAACTTTCTGGAAAACATTATACATTTTCAATAATTTGCGGGAGATCATCTTTTGGCAGCGTTAAACAAATACCGGAAAAACTAAACGCTTAACTTTGTGCAACAATGTAAACAGTCCGTGTTAGTTTTTGCCAAGCCCACCCCTGCATCCTAAAATGTACAAAACCCCAAATCTAACCCCAAACCCAAGTGACAATAATTTAAAAATAGGAAATAAAAGGGAAAACAATACATAAAAGGATACGGAAAAAGAAAGTCATGCCACGGACACGAAAACTATTTATAGAAATTCGTGCTGAGTGACACGAAAAAGACACTTGTGCTCAGGGCATGAAAAAAGCAGAATTTCATGCCATGGACACAAATAAATTCATCAAAATTTTTCGTGACTATAACACAACTTGCCGTGACATCATGTTATATATTTTATGTTGTTTAACGTCTCGGTTACGGATGTAACCCTCGTTCCCTGAAGGAGGGAACGGAGACGTCACGTCGTGACCGACGAATTGGGAACTCGCTTAGAGAGACCAATCTGCTTCGAATACTACTAAAACGCCAATGAACTTGGCATTGAGATATTTGCATAATGCTGGCGCCGCCCCGCCAGGTGCGTATATAAGCAGCAGGTGCAAATAGGGAAATTAGCTTCTTATTCGCTGAGAAAGCCGGAAGTGTGACCGGCCGTAACAGCAGGTGGCAGCACCTGTGGCGACGGGACGTGACGTCTCCGTTCCCTCCTTCAGGGAACGAGGGTTACATCCGTAACCGAGACGTTCCCTTTCAGTCGGTCACTACGACGTCACGTCGTGACCGACGAATTGGGAATCCCTATCAAAACGCCACTAGGGGCTGACCTCTTCCAGTGACTGCGTAAAAGCCCTCCGGTTCCACTTAAGGAGGAGGAGGTAGGTTTTAAGGCAGAAGGCCGGGCACTAGATGTTCCTTTAACCCCACAGAAGTGCCAGCGACTGGGAAGCGCCCTACCTGAGCGGGATAGGAACGCTGCGGAAGCCACCACCCGTCTTAAGGGCTAATGGTGGGCGAAAGTCAACCGTAGTTGAGGAAATAAGACAGCCGTGGCTGTGTAAGCAAAGCAGTGCTCTGCTAAGGGAAACGTGGGCTAGTAGGATTAACCCCACGGAAAAATACTCACAATGGAACCCGGTGGGACACAATGTGGAGCCCGAGCCAGACACGTAGGTTCGCGAGGATACAGCTAGTGAAAGGCTGACAGCCAATGCTCCGCAACAAAGGCTGCCAAGGCAGCGGAGGAAGAACAATTCAAACCATTACGCATTTTTGTTCTGAAGGCCTTCCATACTGACACAGTTATGAAGCATCAGTTGGAGGCTGCAAGCCGACCTGCGAGACTGTTCTCCGTGCTCCCCCTGGTGAGGAAAGAACACGAGAGGATACAGGCTCGATACGAACACTGTAGAATTTAATGAACGTATTAGGTGTCGCCCAACCAGCAGCTCTGCAGATGTCTGTTAGCGAGGAACCACGAGCGAGAGCCCAAGATGAGGCAACGCTCCGTGTGGAGTGCGCTCTCAAATTAAAGGGGCAAGGAATACCCTGAAGATTATAAGCCAGGGCGATAGTATCAACTATCCAATGAGACATCCTCTGCTTAGTGACAGCTTTCCCTTTCTGCTGGCCACCATAACAAACAAAGAGCTGGTCTGAGGTCCTGAGGCTTTGCGTGCGGACCACGTAGAATCGCAGTGCGCGTACGGGGCACAACAAAGCCATGGTTGGGTCTGCCTCCTCCGGGGGCAGCGCTTGCAAGCTCACCACCTGATCTCTGAAAGGAGTGGTGGGAACTTTGGGCACGTAGCCTGGTCTGGGCCTCAATGTTACACTCGAGGCAGCAGGACCAAACTGAAGGCACGAATCGTCACAGAGAATGCATATAAATCCCCTACTCTCTTCACTGAGGCCAAAGCTAGCAGGGTCAGAGCTTTCATTGATAAAAGCTTCAGACTCGCAGACTGCAAAGGCTCAACGGGGGGGCCTGAAGGGCTTTCAGCACCATGGACAGGTCCCAAGGAGGAATAGAAGGAGGGCGCGAGGGGTTTAGCCTGCGAGCGCCTCTTATAGTGTAATAACCAAATCATGCTGGCCAACTGATCTGCCGTTGATAAGTGAGTGAGTGACGAGCAGAAATAGCGGCGATATCAACTTTAATGGCGAAGGGACAGCCTACCATCTAACCTATGTTGAAGATATAAAGCACAATGTTAATGGGGCATTCTCTGGGGTCCTCGCGTTGCAAAGAGCACCAGGTGACGAAAAGGTTTCATTAAGCGCGTAAGCCCGTCTTGTGGACGGTGCTCGAACCGCGTCGATGGTGTTAGATACCGTTTGCGATAAATCACCTAAACCTTGCGCGCGCTCAACGACCATACATGGAGATCCCACGGGTCGGGGCGCGAGTGCCAATGTGCCCCTTCCTAAGAAAGAAAGTCCTTCCTCAGGGGAATCCGCCAGGGAGGGCTGTCGCGAGGAGCATTAAATATGAAAAACCAATTCCCAGTCGTCCAGTACGGACGATTAATAAAGGGCTCTCCTCGTCCTGCCTGACTTTGCACAGTGTCTGTGCGATTAAGCTCACTGGAAGGAATGCGTATTTTTTTTCATCCCCCGAGGCCAGCTGTGTGCCAATGCGTCCACGCCGAGGCTGCCCTCGGTTAGTGAATAAAATAGGCGACAGTGGGTATCGTCCGGCGACGCAAACAGGTCTATCTGCGCACGACCGAACTTCTTCCAAATTAGCTGGACCGTCTGGGGGTGGAGTCGCCATTCGCCGGGGCGCGCAGCTCGAGAAGCGCGTGCGCTGCTGTATTGAGCGAGCCCGGAATGTGAATGGCACGAAGGGACCTCAGATGCTTCTGACTCCAAAGGAGGAGATGACGAGCGAGATGCGACAGGTGACGAGAGCGCAAAACCGCCTTAACGGTAAATAACGCAACAGTCGCAATGTTATTGGTGTCGGCTAATACATCCTTCCCTCGCATCTCCAAGCGGAGCGTACAAGTCCCAGATATACAGCGCACCGCTCGCGGCAGTTGGGGTGCTATGCACACCCCTGAGACTGCAAGCCCGTCATACGTGGCGATCATCCCGTGCTAAGGGCATACATGCTACAGAATGCCAGGAGACCTTTCAGGGGCGCATTGTCTATCGGAAATGCCGGGTCTACCACGGGGAAGTTGGAATGACACGCAGGTGTAATGTTTACACGGTGTATGCCGGTGCGCCACGCTCTCCTCGAGACTCGATCGTAAGCCAACGCTGAAGCGGTCTCATATGAAGCAGCTCGGGCGGTGTCACAGCCGCAGCATGCTGTCATATGTCCAGGAGCTTCTGAAATTGTTTCAGAGGGACCGCGTACTTCCCTCGAATTAAACCGAGGCAAGTCAGAACTGACTGGTTGCGCGCTCTTGTAAAACACGCTATTTAGTCGATCGAGTCTAGTTTCCATACTGAGAAAAAGGATCCTCTGCAAGGGGCAAAGTACTCTTTCCCAGTCGACCTGAAGACATAAACGAGCGAGATGCCGAAGCATTAACTCTGTGTTCGCGCACGTCTGCCAAGAACGGGCTATTATAAGTCGACGTACATAAAAGCAGAATGCGAACAACCCTCTCTCTGATATTTTAAAGCCGTGACTAGCACATGGAGACACGGAGAGAGAGAGACAGCTCGAATGATGTACTTAGTATTAATATGCCCACCCCACGACGCAGAGCGAAAAACGGTCTAAAGCGAGGGGAGATGGACACATAAAGTACACGTCTTACAGGTCTAAGGCTGCAAACGATCTGAATATTGAAATACGAGCCTCGGCGTCATCGTCCAAAAGAACACCTTTGTAGAGCCGGTGCGTAAATCAAATCGATCGTAACCCGCCGCGTATTTTGGGTACTATGAGATAAAGGCTGGAAAAACCCTATCATCATCATCTCGGTAAGAGGGACCGGCTCGATACATCCTTCGCCAACAGGACATCGAACTTTGCACGCAGTACATGTGCATCGGGCGCTTTCACCACAGTGAAACGAAAGCCCGAGAATTTTGGGGTGTGCCGGATCTTGTAACCGAGGCGGATTGTGCGTAAAACCCAACGAAACGGGCTGGGAACTGAAGCCAAGCACCCAGGCACCGTACGAGGAGAATTAACGACACTACCGAAGTACCCGCGGTGGGGCAGCGAAGCGAGACAGGTGGGACTGCCGGTGCGTCTGCTGTGACAGCATAAGCATCTACAGTATGTGTGTGTGACACTGACCTGAGCCCGCTGAGGGTGACGGTCGTCTGGTCTCCTCAGCGGAGAGCACAGACTCCGAGGAGGGTGCTGGTGGTCCCGTCTCCTCAGCGGAGAGCTGGAACTCCTCAGGACACCCGCTGGCGATAGAGGAGAGGGAGGAAGAGCACGTAAATGCCCGCTCACATCTCTCTCGATCCTCTGGAGACCTGGAGAAGGAATAGGAATGCACTCTTTTTGTGGTTTTGTGGGTGCCGGCTGAGAAGCCGGCGGAACAGAACAAAACGAAACCAAAGATTCTCCACCCGGCCCTCTACCGGTGGAGGGAGCGATGCCATCACCGTCTCCCGTAGAGTGATCCCATCCGAATCCAGGTCGCCCGTCTCAGGGCCGCTTCGATTTCCGTTTACCACGGGAAGCGGGTGGGGCGGGCGGGGCGGGCTGCCGACGGCTGTTCCCCCTCCGTGGCCTGGAAGATGTTCTAGTGGGGGGGGTGGAGGCAGCCGCCGCAGGGCGCCCTCGGCGAGGAGCAGACGGGGCCGCCGGCGCTGGAGGGCGAGATGCAGGTCGCTTGCGCCGGGGCATGATCTGAGCGATCGCCTCCGTCTGCTTCTGGGCGGCGGAGAACTGCTGGGCAAAAGACTCCACCGACTCACCGAAGAGACCAGCCTGGGACACGGGAGCGTCTAAGAACTTGTTCTTCTCCGCATCCGACATGTCCGCCAGACATAGCCATAAGTGGCGTTCCTGGACCACCATCGTGGACATGGCACGACCAATCGCCTGCGCTGTCACCTTCGTAGCGCGAAGAGCCAGATCAGTGGCAGCCCGGAGCTCCGAAAGGACAGGCGAGTCGTGTCCTCCCTCGTGCAGATCCCTCAAGGCTTTGGCTTGGTGAACCTGCAGCAACGCCATTGCGTGCAGGGCTGAGGCCGCCTCTCCACATGCCTGGTGGGCAGCGCCCGTTAAACCGGAGGACTGTCTGCAGGCACGAGAGGGGAGGGTTGGGCGGTCCTTCCAAGAGGGAGCGTGTGCCGGACACAGCTGCATCGCGACAGCACGCTCCACGGGAGGGATCCCCGTATAACCCTTAGCGGCTCCGCTGGTGAGGGAGGTGAGGGGGGAGGGCTGAAACGGCCGTAATCTCGTGGAAAACGGCGACTTCCAGGTTCTAGTCAGCTCCTCGTGCACCTCGGGGAAGAAAGGCACCGGTGGAGAGGGTTGTGAAACCCGGGCAGCTCCAAAGAACCAATCATCCAGGCGGGACGGTTCGGGCTGAGGGGGGGGAACCCACTCTAACCCTACGGTCTCCGCCGCTCGAGCGAGCACGGCCACCATCTCTGGATCGAACTCCGGCGTCCCAACCCGACCAGAGGGAGGAAGGGCGTCGGGGTCCACGTCAGGGGGAGGAGGCCCACCCTCGGATGCTGCGGCGTCGGTGGACCCGGAGGGCGGCGCGATGGATTCTAGAGACATCGTAGAACACGACGCTGAAGTCTCCATCGGCACATCAACCGGCTGTGGATGAGGAGGCTGAGAGCCTGAGGACGAATCCCCCGCTCGGCTCAGCACAGTGATGCGGAGGTCGTCCTTTGAGAGCTTTACAGCCGCACCGTGGCGGCGTTCAGCACTCGCATGACGAGGGTTGCGCTTTTCCCGGAGGAAAGACAACCGTCTCCGCAAATCCACAAGGGACATGCTCTCGCAGTGAGAACACTTACCCCCAGCGAACGCTGCCTCTGCGTGCTCGATGCCCAAACACGAAAGACAACGCTCGTGACCGTCCTTCGGACCCATGTATTTGCCGCACCCAAGATCGCACGGACGAAAAGCCATCCTGAAAAGGACGCTGATGTCCGGATATACGAGAGAGTGGCTGCCTTTAACAAGGCACAAAGCTCTCTCGTATCACTCTTTTAGGGAAATTCACTCAGATGCTTAGTTGATGAGCGCACAGGAAGGCAACGCACACACTAAACTCAAAAACAACAAACAGATGTAGAGCCGTGGAATAAGCGAAGCGTCCGCTGTGGTACTGCTAGTACAACCAACTTCAGCAATCAGATCCCAACAGAGTAGAGTAGCTTCTCAGTAGCAGATACTGCAGGCTTTCGAAGCGAATAAAAGCTAATTTCCCTATTTGCACCTGCTGCTTATATACGCACCTGGCGGGGCGGCGCCAGCATTATGCAAATATCTCAATGCCAAGTTCATTGGCGTTTTAGTAGTATTCGAAGCAGATTGGTCTCTCTAAGCGAGTTCCCAATTCGTCGGTCACGACGTGACGTCGTAGTGACCGACTGAAAGGGAACTTAATAAATTAAGTGACATGACATGTTAGAACTTAAAATAGTAGGTTGAATTGACTTTCAAAACCAAGTTGTTTTAACATTTTTTTGACTAAAGTGCATGGCTATTGGCCAACCAAAGAAGACCAATGCCTTTTCTCAGGCCTGCTCTTGGAGTTCCCCCAACAATACACATTTTGAATGCCACCTTAATCAAACACAATTGATTCAGTTTATAAGTTCATTAATAGAGACTCTGACATAGATGCAGCATTGAGCACTTTGGCCCATTGCTTCAATATGTCAATGAGTCTGCCATATTTAATCCATCAAGACTTCCTGCCTTATAAGCACATTTAAGCGGAAAGGGGAGCTGTAGGGTTTCTGGATAAAAAGCATAATAATGTTCACATTTCAATCACTTACGATCAGTGTGAAGTAAATTTTTTGTTCTTCAGTTACTTAAAATCTTCTTAGTTAGACTTCGAAATTATTAAAACTCAAAAACATGGATTTGGTTTATATTGTTAGGTTAATAATTGTGTAGACATCACTTAGTAATGTATTTTAACTTAGACCTACACTCATTCAGCAGGTCTGAAAAAAATTGTCAAAATGGTTTTAAGCTGTCACTGGGGAAGTACCCTTTAAAAAGGTCCTCACAAGTACCATTTAGATACAGATATGTATACATTTGCTACCAATATGTACATTTGAGGTACTAATATGCACTCTTTGGTGCCAGTATATGAACTCTTTAGGTGAAAGGTGAACTATATTATAGTTTTTCATCCACACAATAACATACTATACTCAGTTCTTATATGGCATCATTAAGCACCTTTATTTTAAAGAGTGTAGTTTGTTTACTGTAATATGTATATATACTACCAGTTTAATACAATTTATTATAGTAAATACTACAGTACACTATAGTATTTTTTGATGTGGGAATGTAATTTTCAACAGAGCTGAATGTGTCATGATAGGGAGAGACTGGAAATGTGCAGTGTTGGATTTATTTAAAGGCGGAGTTCATGATCTCTGAAAGCCAATGTTGACAAGTGTGTTTTGGTACCCGACTCCCTTTCTCAAAATGTTTTTCAAAAATCATACACCTTGCCTTTGAGGACCAGGATTGGAAAACACAAGAACAACCAAATGTTTTTGTAATTTCTGTCACTCTTGGTGGTTTAAGGGGACAGTAAGTAGGATTTACCCTCATCTAGTGGTGAAATTGTATATTGCATTCAAACGAATATTGCTCTCTAGCGCCTCACTTTTCCAAATGCATGTTGCAACTACGGTAGCTGTTATGTACTCACTAATCTCCTTGTCTGTTTCAGCTGGTTCACGTGTTCTGAATGAATACTCGTTGTTGAAATGCGTTTGGTAGGCTAGTGCTTTTTGTCCCTCTCTGCTATTATCAATCCGGCGGAACGACATGGAAGCCTCCTTGGACTTATCCCGTTCAATGTAAGTAAAGAGAAGAAATTTTAAGCTTACAAAGAAAAGTCAGATCATTGGCAGAGATCATTTGACACCAATGATAAAGACATTGGGCCCTATTTTAACGATCTGAAACGCAAGTGCGAAGCGCAAAGCGCAAGTGACTTTGTGGGCGGATCTTGGGCGCTGTTGCTATTTTCCCGGCGGGAGAAATAACTCTTGCGCCAGGCGCAAATCAATAAAAGGTTGGTCTGAAGTAGGTTCATTGGTTTGGGCGTAACGTCAAATAAACCAATCAGAACGCTATCCAACATTCCCTTTAAATGCAAGGGCGCAAGTTCCATGGCGGGTTCCTATTATTATGACGGATTTACCAGGCGTATGCCAGGAGCGGTTCACAGCCGTGGAGACCGACATTCTTGTAAGAGCAGTCAAAGACAGAGAAGTTGTTTTGTGTGGGGATGGGAGAAACCCGGCCAAATCAGCGTAGGTTAAACAGGCGTGAGAGGAAATAGCCACAATTGTCTCATCAGCTGGCATCCCCATCGTTGCGCCAAGCTCTACAATGATGTCAGGAGACGGGGGAATCCCAAGCTTGCCAGCATAAATCGGGCACGCCGTGTAACGGGAGGTGGATCTGCCTCTACACAGACGCCAGCAGAGGACATCGCTGCGTCCACCTTCACCGCTGAAAGGGTTTGGGGGCTTTGAAATCGGACCCAAGAAACGCAAGCAAGGTCCAACCCTAAAGTACACTTACAAATCAAGTTCATATACATTAAGGTTCTTATGAAAACATTTTAATTATTATTTACATAAAATAAACGTAATACAGCCACACAACAAACTTATGAAAATATTTTAATCGTTATTTGTATGAGAATTTTTTAATGCAGCGACACAATAAATAAAAACTATCACCACAATGCTCACCACTATGATTCCCCTTATCTCATGTGTTAATATTTTTTATTGTTACAATTTATGATTTGCAAAAATAACTGTTGCATCTGTGTAGATTAGATAAGAAAAGTGTGTGCGCGTTGTACACGCTATACATTATGGTCAAGCATGGGCCCTTAAAATAGCATAATAAACAATGCGCCACGCGCCACTGACTGTAGACTAGTTTTTTTTGGTCAGTGGCGCAATTGTTTTTTGAAACTGCAAAATAGCATCAGGGATGGTTTGCGCCGGAACACGCCTCCTTTTTTGCGCTGAACCACCCAGGGAGCGCAAGTTCATTCCCTAGTTTGCGGACGTGCGTCTGTGGAGGGACAAACCCGCTGTGCGCCGGTGCAAAATACGAATGATACATGCGTCACTGACAAAGTCAATTGCGCTGGGTGCAAGATAGGGCCCATTGATTTTGATTAATAAAACACTTAACATCCTACTTACAGTCCCTTTAAGTCTAGTCCCAGACAAAAATGCATATTTGAGTTGTCTTAAATGAAAACAGCTTGCACTGACATAACGTAAAATACATCACTGCCTTTGTTTTGCCTCAATATGCACACCAGTAATGTTTTTTGTAAGGTATGTTTGTAAAACTTAAATGTGCTAAAATAACTAAGGCCTAGTCCTGACTTAATCTAAACCCTGTCCGCGAAACTGCCTCATAAAGTTTTAAATATTTTGTTTGTGTTTCAAATTGCATTTGACAGAGATACAAGTAGAATATGCACATTCTAAATCAATGAGCAAAGTGCATAGAAAAACGTTGGCCCTTTAAATCCAGAATCACTTCTTATTTCAGCGCAAAAACAACCCACGCAGCACTTATGTCTTCCAAAATTATTTAGAAACATCCACTTTATAACTTCCATCAGGGCACCAAATGGATGCTATTTTTGCCTATGGGTACAACATTAAGCGTACAACTGTGGCTGTGAAATGAACTAGAGAACAAGTTCTAAGAGTGGAAGTAATATTGTTAGTGCATTATGAAAGCATGCAAACTTTTCTGATGATTTGCCTTTTTTTAGCCTACACTTAACAGCTTTTCCTTGCCTCAATTATTGATTACATTTCAAAAAAAGATTTGTTTAGTGAATGTTCACATTACCTTACCCCTTGATTTTCTGTCTAGACTCAAATGTAAAAACATGACTGCCTTTAACATACAGTGTTTGCTCTTAATTAAAACATCTTGGCAGCTAAGTGAATTGGTATATCCTGAGCTACTAATACGATTCAAGCTATTACCTCAGACTTACCTAATTGTTTCAATTTAATTACACTGCGTCAAAAATGGTGGTGAATAGACAAGGTGCTCCCAATGAAAAAGCCCTGGATGTCTTGGCATTGCATGATTGTCAGGCATGTATAAGAATACAAGACACGATCTCTTACAAACTTGATATAAAAATAATTTTTTATTCATGTTTTCTGCAGTGACTCAATTATAATGAAGCGACAGAGGTCGCATTCAATGTGGATCAAGCAACCGCAACCTCTCCTGAATAAGCGAGGGCTCTTTTTGCCTACACTATAGGGCCCTGAAGCGGTGAATGCATTTTTCACGTCATTTCAGAAATGCTTTTATTGCGACTGCATAATAATTTTGAACTGAAAGATACCTACAGCCTTGAGGCAAAGATTTTTGGTTCTGGACGAGAGAGAATTGTTTTGTGTTTTCCTCGCTTAACTCCTTAAATCCCTTTAAACCGTTTGCGTGTCAAATGATTTGATTTTCTAACTCTGCCAGTTTTACTTGCCATCCATTTTTCTATCCATCCATTTATAGCAGGCTAAAATGTATATCGACATACCTGTATATGGTTGAAATATAAAATAGCAATTTACTAGTGGAAGATCTTTTACTGCCCTCAAAGATTTGTTCACTGGAAAACTAAACAAGCACTTAAAAATAGGTGCCAGTAATCACTGACAAATAGAAATGTATCTATCTGTCAGGACTGTGACATTGTTACCAAAAATCTTGGACACAATGTTCCCACAGCCTCTGAGCTTTCAAATTCAGTTCAAAGAAAGGGCTGCAGTAAACACAGCAGATGAGAGAGAGAGAGAGAGAGAGAGAGAGAGAGAGAGAGAGTAAATAAATAGGAATTGAGAGATGCTACTGTAGATTAGCATCTGAGAAGCAACAGAGGAGCAAGACATATCCCGGTTAGCACTAAGGAAGAGTTGTGTGACAGCTATGATGTATTGCTGGTGGAAAGCAACAGTACCTGAAGGCAATCAATCTTCACTTTAATTCAAACCTGTGTGTTTCATCATATTGTCAAAGAGCAAGGTTTGAGCAGAGGCATGCTGATCGCTAAAGCAAGTCAATGCGGTAAGAAAACCATGATCGATTATCTAATGGCAGAAACGGCACCATTGGAATCTGCTCATTTGTTAGGATGCTAATGATGACCTTGATTTATTGCTGTTGACGTAGCACAAGTGACACACCAAGAAAGTTTGGTCGCCTGTTGTGGATTTTCATTGATATTCAGCGGGTAACCTTTAGCGGTACGATTGAGTTCGCTCCAATGTGACATTTCCATTTCTCACAGCCTGCATGAGTGTTGAGTGGAAGTTGAGGTGCAAAGAGGGTTCAGTTTGATTTGCTGCTCTGTTCTCAAAGGTATGAGAAGATACACTCAACCAAACGTATTGGGCCATAAAGGTCTTTCAAAACAGACTTCACACCTTGTCTCCCTCTACCATGGGACAATCCAGAAGAAATGTCTATGCAAATCTATTATTTTGCTCTGAAGTGTATGTATATCCTCTTTAGGGATTTTCACTTTAAGAAGTAGTTCGCCCAAAGGTTTCTTATAATTTTCTCACTGTCATGCTTTCCCAGATGTATATATGACTTCACTTATTCGAACAAAATCATTTTATAAAATGGCATTTATTTTTCATACTTACTTTTTGATGCATTAGACATGTATTAATCCACTGGAACTGTTTGGATTACTTTAATGATGACCATTTATGATGGATGGATGTGCTTTGGGAGCTTTAACAAGAACAGCAAGTTGTCGAGACAACAGCCTAATCCTTAATGCAATAAAAACATAGGAGATGATCCTGTACTTTAAAAGGCAGAAGGGCCCTCTCTTCATTGCCCCATCAACATCAATGGTGAGAAAGCGGAGATGGTGAAATTGACTGGATCTTTCTGGAGGAGTATTTAGTTGGTTTGGGTCTTATTTAACAAATCGTGCCCAGTTTGTAAAATTGGGTAATTACAAATCTAATACAGTGCCTGTTCGACAGGGAGTTCCCCAGGGTTCAGTGTTGGGTCCAATTTTATTTAACATTTACATGCTTCCACTTGGGCAGATCATCAAGAAATATGGTCTTGGGTATCACTTCTATTTGGATGATATGCAGATTTACATCACCACTAGTTCTGATGTACATTGCTCATTAATACCTTTGTTTAGTTGTGTAGTTGCACTGGCTTCCCATAAATGCGAGAATTGACTTTAAAATTCTTACTTTAACATACAAGGTACTAAATGGGACTGCACCAGAGTATCTTTGAGATCTCATTAGCCCTTATACTTCATTACGTTCTCTTCATTCTGTTAACTCTTTTACAGTGGCGGCTGGTGACTTCTTTTTTCGAGGGCGCTCGATGCTAAGTTCGTCACAACATGTATATAGTCGGTCATGTGTGTGGTTCCTTTTTTCAAAATATGTGCATCGAGAGATCATGTGTGCATCACGTGTCTTGTCAAAATAAGTGCCTGCTGCAGACGCGTCTGAAGGGTTTATGATAAAAGAGACTCTCACGTTTGCCAGATACTCGCATAATCTCATACGTAATCAGAGTTTACTGTTAAGGGAGTGTCTCGCGTGTATTTTGTTAACGTGAGCGTCTCTTTTATCATAAACAGTTTTGACGCGTGTGCAGCAGGCACTTATTTTGACAAGACACGTGATGCACACAGGATCTCTCCACGCAGAACACATATTTTGAAAAAAGGAACCACACTCTGAACACTTATTTTGAATTAGCGCCCCTCGGATGAACAGTCACGACCCGCCACTGCTCTTTTACTACATCAGCCTTCATGTAAGTTTAAGACCATGGGGGAAAGCCTTTTCATATAAAGCCCCCAAGCTATGGTATGTGCTTCCTCCATTTATCAGAAAAGCACCAACGTTGGGACACTTCAAAAAGTTAATTAAGATGCATTTGTCTAAGGCTGTTTTTCCTTAGTAGTTATTGCCCTTGTTGTTTTTGTTTATTTTACTGTTTGCGCTTTGGGTTTAAAAAAATAAAATGTATTATTATTATTTAATATTAAGAGCTTCAAATACCTTGGAGTTCACATCAGTCAGGATACATGACCTATCAACACTTCAGTGATTGTCAAAAAATGACTTCAAAGTTGTTCCCTTTCAATACGGTTCACTTCGCATTGCGTCAGTTAGCTGACGCTATGGGGGAAACTCCTGTTTACTCCGTGACTGAAGCCTATTGGTTAACGTCTGTACAAAGTACAGACCAATGACGTTTGAACCCGCGCACGGGAGGAACGCGTCCCTATATAAGCGCGGTTCAATCGTCAGGAGCTCATTATTTTCTCCTTCAGCGCGAACCTCTCGCTGCTCCGAAGAAAAAGAAGAAGCCTTACCTCGCCGTTGACAAAAGCCCTGCAGCGGAGTCCAGGCCTAGCGTCTTCCCCTGCCGTTTTCCGGCTGAGGACCGAAGATAGCAGAGTCCAGGTCTAGCGTCTTCCCCTGCCGCTTTCCGGCCGAGAACCGAAGATAGCCTTCGCTTGCCGTGGTACGAGCCCTGTGCAGCGGACACGCCTGACGAGGTCTCCCCTGCGGCCGCCCGGTAAGATCAATATTTTTAATATAAAGCTATAAGCTAAAAGAGCAGGCGCTGTTGTAATAGCGTCCAGCACAGCGGCTCGGTGAGCCTCTCTGCTATGAATTTCCTCCGAGCGCGTTACCGGTCTGGCACCTCCCACGCCGGGACCGCGCTTATGCTTTGGTTGTCTTATCCATGTTTCGTGCTCCCCCTGCTGTTCCTCTCTCGCCGGGATGAACACACGGCGAGCCATGAGACTAGATGGATGCATAGACAAGCACACACGGACTAACCCCCCCTGTGTTCTGTCACACCGCAACCGTTCATGCTTACAGAGTCCCTTCGCTCCTCTCAAATTCAGTGGCGAGATCTCTGGCACATATATTAATCCCCCGAGTGCATCGGGTGATACCGTCACGACGCATGGCTGTTCTGTCTGTGTTGCTGCTCCCCTCTGCCGTTCCTCTCTTGTTGAGATGAACAAGCGGGGAACCGTAGACCTGGATAGATGCATACGACAAGCAAACACGGGCGGTCTGCCCCTGTCTCTGTCATAGCACAGCCACTCGTGCTCCACGCTCGCGGAGTCCCTCGCTCCTTTCCCCACAGTGGTGAGGTCTCTTAACGGCTTAGCTAGCACGCGGTATTACGGCTCGCTGCCTCTAAATGCAGCTGTCCAGTGTTCAACGATTACAGAGCTTCATGCCCCTCCCCTCTGGAGCGGCGCGATCTCATTCGTCTGCTCGATAGGGCCGATTCGCCGCTATTGGAGCACCAAGAACACTCATTATAAGAGAGCTTCATGCCCCTCCCCTCCTGGAGCGGCACGATCTCATTCGTCTGCTCGATAAGGCGGACACGCCTCTATTGGAGCGCTAAAACACTTATTATAGAGCTTTACTGGCCTGAGCCGATCTCACTTCAGATAGCTCATTTTTCGTCTGCCTGGTAATTTCTCTCTGGTTTAGACGGAATCAGAGGCAGAACGATTTTGTTTATAATATACTGAGGCCCGAATACCTCCCTTTATTCAGTCCCGTCCTATATCAGTGCGCTGAATATTGGTACATTCTTATATATATACCCGGTTTTTCTGCCCTTTTAATAAACGGCAAAACCGCGGGCCTCACGGCAGACTTCCTCTCTGCGATGGGTTCAGTCTGACATTAAACCACCTAGACATACTGCTCTGCTCCGTGAGCCGTTCGGTCACCGTCACTACTGAGGCTTGTGCACCTGAACGGCTGAGCTCTGGTCTCCGCAGCACAGCTGCATCAACAGAGAACGAAACTGTCTGGGAGAAAAGGGGTTATGTCGCGCCTCGGCTGGACTGCCCTGTAATGTTTTCTGTGTGCTGTTTATCCAAACATACTGTGTAATACTGTCGGCTATGCGACCTCACTATAGTGGCGAACGGTATTTAATTCCTCTAAAAAGAGTAATTTCCGTGCTTACTATACTGTGTATTGACACCCACGGTTGTACGGTGTCTCTAAACACTTTATCGCCTTACTGACAAGCAATCAGTAATACGCACACACGGCCCGCTGTCCATAATTCTATCGACGCTAGCCGAAAAAACCCCGGTTTGGCCATATACTGTGTATTGACACCCCACGACTGTACGGTGTCTCTAACACCTTTCTGCCAAATTCGCTCGCAGCCCACCTCAGTTTCTCCGCTACGATGCTGATGGCGCAAACGAGCACGGTCTTACGGCTGTTATTCTCTCTTCCTAGAGGAAGGACAGCCTCAGACTTTTGCATGGCTCCAAGAGTTTGAATCGCGCCCTCTCCGGACGGCCACTCAAAGGCTTACAGCCAAGCGGTTTATGACGTTTTTTCGGCCATATAGCTGATTTATATTAGCGGATCCGAAGACGCTCACACCTCCGCTCCAATACTCGGAGATATTAAGGGTAATATCAACCTCAAGTGAGCTTGCTACCCGCCACAATAAGTTTCAAAGCTTAAAGCGCGCGCACAGTCAGACGCGCGCGGCATCTCGTTTAAGACGGGCACACGTACCCCTCTAACGAGCCTCAGAAAGCTGAATATCGTGGCATTCTGTTCATAAGTCCACTTCAGTTTGACTAAGCAAAGGTCCCGCCCCGAGCTGACGGCCGGGAAGCTTGCTTAAGTTACACACGGCTGCATGAAGTGCTGTCATTACGAGCTAGCCCAGCATTTGCTGTGGGTTGAACACGCTTTACGACGGCAATCAGCCTTCGGCGCGTGGAACGCCGTTTGTCTCATATAAATCACCTTGTACTGTGAATACGGTACATTAAGAGGATGATTTAGCACTGCAGCACTCTCGACCGTGTTATTGTGATAATGCGGTCGGGCAATCTACGGTGGTTTCATTATTTACCGAACCAGACTGAGATCTCGCCCCCTGAACAAGCTGACGAGTCATCTCCTTTATAAACTCATTGCATCGCTTTATAAGCTATGTTCAATCAGAGTGATACGCATCTCATGCTTAAACTACCAATATTAACCCATTACGATGGGCGTGCGGAGATGGCATCCGTGGGACACGACCTACATTACGTGCCTTATGACACATTGACACAAGCTGCTAGGACCCCTTTCACGAGGCGTCCTTATGCAAAGTCTGATCCATTCTGTCTAGTGACATTTGAAAGTCAAAACCCCCCGCGAATCGCCGGTGGAACACTTTTCTCCTCACTACAGAGGCACGGCGGCTCTCTCCCCTACCTATATCTATGTGGCCGTGATAACAGCGAACCACGCTTTTACGACCGACCATTCATTTAATTCACAAGCCTGTCATCTCTCAGATGCGGACGGCGGCGGTAACAGCGAACCATGCTTTTACGGCTGGCCATTCACTTTATTCATAAGCCTGTCATTTCTCAGATGCGGACGGTGCCCGAGGCACAGCGCTCTGGAACTGTCCAAGGTCCTGTATGACACATACGTCTGACGTACATCAGACGATCAGCTGTTTATCTGCGTCACAGATCACTCACTAGAGCACCTGTCAATACAGGCTATTTATGGATCGTTGACGTTATCACCTCCCGTGACAATTATGCTCACTTGTCTTAGAGCATGGGCATGGTCTTAGAGGTTTCTCATTTGACAATTGTGACACGGCCGGCTGGTCCCCGCCGTCCACGTTGTCAGTTTACAGCTTCGACATCCCTGCTTCGCGCACTACTGAGGTTTGTTGCATTAGAGGTGCGCCCATTAGCTCACCTGTATGCACGATATGGTTTTTAATTATATGCGTCCACCGTGCGCTTAGAGAAGCTCACATGTACACGCTATAACATTTTGGTATACAATAAGATGCGCTTGGGAAAGCTCACCTGTATACACAGCTGTGTTATGCTTTGTGACACATACATTGTTGTTCATCTGTGTACGTTCACGGTGCGTTGGGTGCCCACCGTTACGTTCATCAATCATATCTGTACACATTCACGGCGCGTTGTGTGCACTGATTTATCTATACGCATTCACGGTGCACTGAAGAGTTCACCCGTGTGCGCACAATTTATTATCAGAACACATGACGGCGCGCTCGAGAATCTTGCCGGCCTGTGCATTATAACACTCTGATTCATCTATATGCATTCACGATGTATTCAAGTGTTCACCTGTGCCCGTGCAATTTATAGTCAATACACATTTACGGCGCGCTTGGAAAGCTCACCGATCTGTGCACTATAATACTACCTATATGCATCCCGATGCGCTCGAGGGTGCACCGGGGTTCACACTATTGTGGTATCTGTATAATCCCACGCTACGAACCGTTCTGCCGCATATTATAGTCAGATCGGCCGTTCGTGAGCTTCGCAGATCACTCACTACGTATGTCTGTTGCTAACAGTGGTTATTTAGATGGATCGTTGAAACCATCGCACTGGCTCACGCCCCTCTATGAGCTATGTCCTATATAGAGCCCACTCTGTGCGAGTTTGGCTTCTTCATGAACTTGGTCTACAGGGGTATCTATATCTATATTTAATATCTGCTACGCGGCCGGCTGGTCTTCGCCGTCTACGTTGTCAGATTGTACAGCTTAGACGTCCCTGCACTACGAGCGCAGGTTCTCTCGGCTCAATCATGCACGCTCATGCGTTTTATGTGTACACCACGGTGCGCTCAGCGAGCTCACCAACGTGACTCTGAATTTACTTATCTCGCACAGCCGCGGCGCGTACCTCGCCGTCTTGTGCTATGTTATGTGCCCCCGGTGCGTTTAAAACCCCACCGTGTGCGCGTCAACAATTTATATGGTGCTTACACATTTGCTTTTAAAGCTGTGAATATGCCGGATATAGGGCCACACGCAGTGTCTCTCCGGTAAGGCACTTCAGTACGTTGTGTATGCACGGCGTGATGGGATTACGTTCCCCCATAGCGTCAGCTAACTGACGCAATGCGAAGTGAACCGTATTGAAAGGGAACGCTTAGGTTACTCACGTAACCCCGGTTCCCTGAAATAACGGGAACGAAGCATTGCGTCTCTTGCCGTGCTACAAACGTCTACGCAGCGAGTGTTATTCGGCTGCGCGCTTCAGTCGAATAATAATGAGCTCCTGACGATTGAACCGCGCTTATATAGGGACGCGTTCCTCCCGCGCGCGGGTTCAAACGTCATTGGTCTGTACTTTGTACAGACGTTAACCAATAGGCTTCAGTCACGGAGTAAACAGGAGTTTCCCCCATAGCGTCAGCTAACTGACGCAATGCTTCGTTCCCGTTATTTCAGGGAACCGGGGTTACGTGAGTAACCTAAGCGTTTTCCTGAAGTTGTTGAGGTAAGCAGGGCTCCCATAACAGCTGCTGGTGAACTTCTACAGGTCAATCATTGAGGGCCCACTCATGTCATACCAAACCCAACCAAATCGTGCATGAGCATGATTGTCCCCCCGCCCCACTCCCCCAGAAGCACGCACTCGGGCATGCTTTCGTCATTAGGATGCGATTGTTTTGAGGAAAACAGGAACTAAAGCGTGATGACACACTGCCAATTTTCATGCTCACATGTCATATTGCTTAGTTGATTTGTTGCGTGTGCATATTGCACACGGAAGGCCAAAACCATCATCAGAAACCCTTCACATCCAGGTCACAACATGATCACACTCCTGCCGTCTGGGAAACGATACAGAACACTGTATGCCCACAAAACAAGATTCAAAAATAGCTTTTGTTACTATTGGACACAACACCTTCCACATGGACCTAGAGATCTCCATCACTACTCCCTCTTAGTGCAGGGACCCTACAGTGCAATATTTCATTGGGTAAAATGTTACAGTATTTATCATGGTCAAGACATCACCTACACCTCAGCACTTAACACTTTCTGCTTAATTGCTCAATGTTTGAATTTTTGGCACAGATTATGTCTATATGTATACCTATACACATGTTTACATTTTTTTGTGGTCTCTGTGTACTGTTTTGTATATGCAAATTGTGTATATACTATGCATATTCTGTGTTATATTGCATAATAGTAGAGTCTTTAGTGTATGTGTGTGCAGATTTGTACATGATACATCAATAATCTGTAAGTATATGCATACTGCAGTTTCATTGAACATATACTGACAATACAATTATTCGTATTATTTAATCAACAGGAATTGTTTGGATTACTTTTATTATAACCCTTTATGATGAATGTATGTGCTTTTGGCAGCATTAACATGTTGAGACTTTTGTATTAATTTGTATTCAAGTTATTTACACCTTGAAAGGCATGGTGAGTAAATTATTAGAGAATATTTATATGTGGGTGAGCTATTAATTTAAAGGGGACAGAGAATGAAAAACCATTTTTACCTTGTCTTTGTTGAATAATGGTAGTCTACTCGCATTCACAAACATACAAAAAGTTATAGACATGCTAAACATCTCAGTCTCATAGAAATTCCTCTTTTAGAAATGTCAGCCAGAAAACAGCCCAATCTGAAAAACTGATGCTTATGACATCACAGGCATCTCACTGCCCCTCCGCTTTAAAATAATTGGCTACATTTTTTGAGTGGCAGCAAAGTCAGCCAATCAGTAATGAGATTGCAAGTTAAGCCAGTAGGGGGAGCCAAATAGGTGCAAAACCACTTGTTTAAAATCCCCCACCCTAATAAAGCTATCTGAGATTTTTAGGAAGCTTCTAAGGCATTACAGACACAAACATTTTTTTTCCTACATGTCACATCACAGAACAAGGATAAATACCCCGTTCAATCATTCAATGTCACCTTTAAGTCCCACATGCAGAAAAGCAGAAAATGGAGCCAGGTAGAGGAAGAATGTGTTTTTTAGAGGTCATAAATAATGACAGCTAATGTTGTGACGTAACCCGTGAGTAAAGGAGCAGAAATAATAATAGTCTACTCACTAATTTCAGGTCTTCAATGCATCTCTAAGGAGTACCATGCAGCTCTTCAACCTCTACATGAACTAAATTGCAGTTCAGAGAGTTCAGTCTAACCTTGTTTCCAACATGCATCCCCCTGCATATTAGCATCAAAACTCAACATTTTGCAAAACTTTAATATGGAATTGTGTGATGTGGTCATATGATGCAAAATTTGTGTTAAGGCAATAAATGCTGTCCACTGTGAAATTGTTGCTTTGAGATGGTTTTGCTGCTATTGGTCCTCAGGCTGTAGTGAAGAGTGATTTAATTAATGCCACTATACCAGCAAATTGTATGCCAAAATCTGGTTGCCTCTGCCAGAAGGCAAAAAATTGGCAATGAGGTTGGACCTTGGCAAGATGAAGACTGTAAACGCACATCAAAATCTACACAAAAGTGATTTGCAATGGCATTTTAGTCTTCAGATTTGAACTCTATTGAAAAACTGTGTGGCGAATTAAAGGGGCCAGGTCATAAGACTTTTTTTAAATGTAAACTAAATCTTTGGTGTCCCCAGAGCACATATGTGAAGTTTTAGCTTAAAATATCATATAGATAATTTATTATAGCATGCTAAAATTGCCACTTTGTATGTGTGTGGAAAAATGTTTCATTTTGGGTGTGCCCTTTAAAATGCAAATGAGCTGATGAAATGCAAACACTGATCACAATGATGGTAGTTTGTTGCAATTAAAACTCAATTGTGCTTTTCTCTGCACAAAATGGCTGTGCCGTGGTTGTATAGTGCAGAATAAGGGGTGGTATTATTATAATAAGATCTCCTTATGACATCATAAGGAGGGACAAATTTCAATTACCTATTTATTCACATGCTTGCAGAAAATGGTTTACTATAACTAAGTTACTGGGTTGTTCTTTTTCACTTTTTCTAGGTTGATAAAAGCACTGGGGACCCAATTATAGCACTTTAAAGTCAGATTTCATGCCATGGCCGCGTTAAGAGGCAAGCAAACCCGAAAAATCTGCACCTGAAAATATTGGAAAACGTTCTACAGTTATTCAGCATTAGTCAGAATCACAGTTAGCGTCTCAGTGGTGTAATTCTCAACAATTATCAATAAAAATTAATAGGCATGCTCATTTTTTATTTAATCAATGTTTTCAAGCAAAGTTATAATTTTAAGCCAGGAAACATTATTTTGCTCCAAAAAGCTGTGTTAAAACTAAAATAATTTTATGTAAGCACCCACTATTATTTATTGCTGTGTCTTTTTCAAAATAGAAATTACAAAATTGAATTATTTTATTAGTTACGCTAATGTTTTTTAGGTCAATATCTTTTAATTTCAACACAAATGTAGCACGGAAATTGCTTCTTAACAAAAACATATCCTAGCTAGAGATTTTTTGATAAAAGGATCTTCTCAATAGTTCCTGATTCATTCAATTACTCCTTTAAAAAACAATGATTGGGATATTGTGTACCTTACATTTGCCAGTGTTTAAATTGATCTTACAAAGCCATTTGTCCTGCACTCACAGAATGAATCCACTATACGATTAATCCAACGAAATGATTGTAAATCCCAGTTCACAGATTAAGGTCAATTCTCTTTCAGTCTACTTACAAAATTGGGTAAATTCCCTGGCCTACAGGCCCCAAAAGGTTTCCTTCAGCCTTTCTGCATTCATTAAAATACCGCCTGTATTTCCCAGGTGGTTGCGATGTTGGCTGGTTATCTTCAGCTGTAGAGCCTCCTGTTATGTTTTATAACTAAACCATTATCTGTTTCTCTGTTACATCAGTTATAAGTGCACTTTTATCTGATTGATAGGTGGGAACAGGTAGTAACTGATATTATGTGATGCAAGAGTTTTATATATGTGGTCTGTTGTACAGATGTGGCCTTTAAAAATGCGCGTCTCTGAAAGCAGAATGCCGCGAGGACTTCCGAAATTCTGCGAGATCCCGCAGAAGGGTGATTCGGTGGGGGACGCAGGAAATAAAAAACCTGTAGAGGGCAGTCGTGTTTCAAGTACAGTAGGGCATACTGACGACAATGTGTGCTCGACTTTATGCTTTAAGCATACTATATGATATCGAAGTAACATGACAGGGATTCTTGGTGCATTGGCAGTACTTTGATGTCACATGCAAGCTTTTTGACAAACATTTGGTTGGCGAAGTTTTCTTTTGCCAGTTACATAAACAGTCAAATATTCTTCATAAAAATCTGACTTAAACGCGGATCATTCGTCTTATTTTTTTTTGTGTACACTTACAGTAGAAGAGACGTGATGATAACGGAGTCTTATAACAAAATAATTCGCAAAGACCTTTGAAGAAACCGAGAGCATTTGCGCAATATCATTAACTAGTTTATCTAATTGTACATTTAGTTTATCTTTGCATCTGAACGTTTTTAATAGCTGGAACATGGTTGTAATGCGCTTTTCCGCATTATTGTACTTTTTATATTATCATGTTTTCCTTTACATGGTATGAAACTCGATATAAAGTGTGCAATGATGTTGAATAAATTTCTATAATGTGTTATATTTTGTAGTAAGTAAATAAAATCATGTTGTAAGTGTAAATATTCAATTCGAGGAGTTTCTGAGGTGTTTGTCATCGGCAAAAGGGGCAGTTTCTCTGTTGCTGATTAAAACCCGTTGGCTATATGGGATTTTTTAAAATTAACATTTGTTCTACTTATTATTTTATTTATTTGCCTACATTTACTCAAATAATATCAATGTAAAAATAGTAAGTAAATCATAGTTCAAGTTAGGCGTAAAACGTACATTTTTTTAAGTTGTTGTTAAATACAAATAATATTAATTTGAAGAAAGCAATTATTACAGGTTTAAAAACTTAAATATATAATTCTGAAATTATCAAATATATTGATTAAAATAATCTGTAAATTAAATACTTATATTATTAAGGCGTATACATCAAATAAAATATGTACATTTTAAACAAAATATCTATTTCTAGTCATTAATTTTGGTTTGTCTAACTAAAAAAAACACATAACTGACATTAAAAGATTTTATTAAGTTACTTTAATCATTTATTTTAGATAGCCTACATTTACAAAGCCACTGAATCATTTTTTACAGTGTATACATTGTGATCTGTTTTGCCAAAATGATTTGTGAGATGTATGATATTTAATCATGTAAACAAAGTTCAAAGCGATTAAGGTATTTTGTTTCATTTCTTTAAAGTGTTTTATACACCGTCTGTACTAGCCACTATTTAGCTTACAAATAGACCGACTACGAATAACCCACGTTTAGCCCAGAAATAACCATTAATTTAATTACATGTGGTTTTTGCCAAAATAACTTGTGAGATGTATGGTATGTCATTGTAAGCAAAGTTAACAGCGATTACAAGGTTTGTTTAATTTCTTTAAAGTGTTTTATGCACCGTCGTACATATAGCCACTATTTAGCTCATAAATAGACCGACTACGAACAAACCATGTTTAGCCCAAAATAACCTTGAATTTAATAAAATTTTGTTTTTGCCAAAATAACTTGCAAGAATTATGATATTTTATCAGGCATGCAAAGAAAACGTGACTTTATGAATGAAAACGTTATTATTCGCTTTGCGTCAAACCCTGTTGCTGAAGGAGACGGACCGGAGCTCCGGCAAGGTGTGTTGTGGACCCGAGGAGGCGGAGCTGCGCTCCGGCCCGCTCCGGCCCAATTTAACCTATTTCTTCCACTAACTGAGGTATCCTTCCTCCTTTGCTGTCTGCCTGGTATGATTTTATTGGTCATCTAGGAATAATTTTCACTTTATCTTACTTAATGGGGCGCAGCGCAAACCCGTTGGCCTGTGACATCCCACTACCGCGAGATCTATTCAAAAGCATACTGTAGGCCTACTGTCTCGCGGTGCTAAGACGTCACATGCCGTCCGATCGGGCTGCGTGGCGCCGCAAGTCGTCAAACGAGCGCTGAGCATTGAGTCAAATAAGACACGCGTCAGAAAATTACCGAGGTCCGGGCGGCCATGCCCTTTTTTGCCTCAAAATGCAGAAAAATAATGTTTTTAGTAAGGCATGTTTGTTAAAACTAGTTATATTTCCTATTTAAACTAAGTCCTGGCTTAAGCTTATAAAGACCCCGCAAAAACCCTGCTACAGCTCCTGAGGGGGTGCTCTCACTATTCACATGTAAATAAAATGGTTAGAAACCGGTTTTTCTGGTTCTCATTGCAGGACTGTGCGGGGGGGAGGGCATTCCGTTTCCATGTGGAGACATTTAACAAACACATTTGATATACACCAAGTTCCAGATTACAACACCAAAAACACATCACGTTTGATAGCAGTGCATGTAGGCCCTACTTATTTGAGTATATTGATAGAGTAAGTATTATGTTGGACACTATTTTGGATATCAAATTGTCCTTTTCTCCAGACAAATAAAACACTGATGTGCATGTCTATAGATCTTATCTAAAGAGTCATTGCTATTGTGACTGGATTACAGTCAAATCATACTAATAAGGCCCGCACTTCAGGCTTTCAACCAAATGAAAAGGACAAGCAGAGACAAAGTCACAGATAACAAATTTATTAATCAATTAAATTACTAAAACCACATTGAGCGAGACAGTAAAATTTAAAAGACCCTTTTGACCAATGGAAACAGGTCAACAAAATAGGCTTTGTTGTGGTTGGCTTACATGGGCCGTCCACCATACACTGACCAACACAAACAAATTCAAAAATTACAAGAAAAGGAAAAGGAAAAAAGAATAAACTAATCAAGTTAGTTTATTTTCTCTGATTGCAATAAACAATTTACTGCTCAAATAATAAACACACACTTCAAACCAAATAAAGAACACAAGTATGTAAATCCACCCAACACAAACCAAATAAGGTCAAAAATAAGACAAATTAAATAAGAAAACACAATCCCCACAATAACTACACTACATTCTTGAGCAGTTTTAATGTAAAGCAAATCAAAGAAATAATACCACTCGAATAACAAAACCAAAATACTAAATCAATTCAAAACAACAAAGCCTAATAAAACTATTATACTTATACTAATAATGAAGAAAAATAAAGCAACCAAAGACAAAATTTCAATACAACTCACACACACCACACACATACAACCAACAAATACACACAAACCAAAAGATTATAACACAATCAATCTGCTCCGTAAATGAGCAGCATTAATACAAAAAAAACAGGAAATATCACAAACCCCAAAATCCAAAATAACCAAAATAAATCAATAAATAGACAGGTCTAAATAATAATACCAGATAATGTCAGTAAAAGAAAAACACAATTTTACGTTAACTTCATTGTTCACACAGAACAAATACAATGAGCAAATAAAAAGTCAAAGCCAACAAGTCTCAAGTCGAGTCCAAAGTCCTATCATTTTAGTTTCGAGTCATGTCAAGTCCTCTTACAACAGAAATAAAATGCATGCTGTGGACAGGTGGAGGGAGGCCCCTATACTGCATTGCATTTTCAAAAGATCAAATTGGCCATGATGCCACCATGGCTGAAAACTCGCTCCACTGTAGCACTAGAAGCAGGCACTGCCAAGGCTACTTGAAAGAGTGAAGGAAGAGTGCCCAAAACAAAATGGCATTCTGTCCTTCTGCCATGTCAATGTAGTGACTTAGCTGCAGTGGTATAGATCTCTTGGTGATGTCAAAGTACCGCGAGAGCGATTCCAGTTATCACGTGGATAAATCCGCTTTGAATCGCTCTCGCGGTACTTTGCTGTCACTCGCCTGTGGGTTTTGTAGCGCCACACCACTCTGCTCCCCCGTCACTTTCGCGCCGCTATAGTGATTTCATATGCCGATCGGATCGCGCAGTTCGGCAGAAAGTCAAACACACCAAATATATAGCCTAATATGTATATGCATTTCAACCCGCTAAAGTAGCAAGTGTAGCATGCTAATGGTCAGTGCTTCACTATTACTAAAAGTTTGAAATGTCACAAAACCATGCTGTTACGCATCCTCACGCTATTTTTAGCGGGTATACGGAAATCCTTTACAATTCCTAGTAGACTACACCACTGCTGAGCTGTACTGGTACGGTCCCAACATCCAAACCAACGTGGGACTGCAGTGATTGGATGTCGTGCAGGCAGCGCGCGTGCTCGCTGCATGCAGGTGGTGCACATTTTTTTCATAGATGCAGACACACTGAGACCGGCGCGGCCGTGTGCATTTTTTGTGTAATGGGTAGGTTGCTTCACTGCTGATTCTTGCCATACCTCCGTTCAGTGGTGTAGTCTAGATTTTTGTAGTGAGTATACTGTGATTTTTCCCTCTCACCCTTATGCTCACTCGTCCTAGCCCATAAGCACCACCACACTCACAGATGCATACAGTATAGATATTCATGTAACTAAGAGCATTCTGAAAGTGTACTCATAAACACATAAACTGAATGTGTTATCAACATGTCAGTTTATTATAAGAAAAAAAAGACTTTAACAGCCAATGGGTTACAGCTGGGGAAACTGGACTGATTTTTAGACTGGTTTAGTGTTAATCAACATCTAACCCAGGGCCAAAAGTTACTCAACTGTTAATTAAAATTAAATAAACTGTTTACAATCTTCAATCCGTGGCAAACACTTGGATTGAAGGAGAAAAATATCCACTCTTTCAATAGCTATTATCTGACAACTATTGATAACATTAGGGGAGAGTGGGGTAAAGTGAGACATTTTTTACATTTGCTCCCCTCTAAGCGAGCTAAAATGATATATCAGTCAAATTTACACATTTCCCTTTAATTCAGGATGTTTCCTAGCTATGGAAATTACCAGAATGTATTCAGGACGAAGAGCAGTGAAAATATGATTGTTTTAAAAAAAGTGGTCTTGTGTCTCACTTTACCCCAGCTTAGGGGTAAACTGAGACAGACCAGAAAAATCAAGGGGGTAAAGTGAACCAGCTCGGGGTAAACTGATCCACTTACTTTTTACACTCTGAAACTACCATAACAGCACATATTGTAACAGATAAAATCCTGACGGCTAGCTTGACAACCACACATTCCAGAACTAATGTTGGACTAGTAACAGAATCAAGGGGATTGGTCAATTAAGAACATTATTTTTCTAAACACTTGAAAGTACAGTAACTCTGAACCAAAATCAAATACAACATAACATAATTCAAAAGTTTTATTTTTTGGCCAGTTTTTGCCTTTATTTAACAGTGAGTTTTGGAGAGGACAGGAAAGTACAGGGAGGAGAGAAGGGTATTGGATCGGCAAATGACCACGAGCCGGGAATCGAACTCCCAGAAAGTGTGAAAGCACCACATGTCGGAGCGCTGCCCACTGTAGACCATTGGCTCCGACAATTCAAATTTTTTTAATTAACATTCAAATGACATATAGAACCAGTTAGATTAGAACGCAGTCTGGGGGTCACAACAAAGGACCCTTAGAGCCAGCTAGTGTCTGCGGGTCAGCGCAAAAGACAATCAGAACCATCTATCAATATTTCTATCCCTTGCAGCTGCTCTTACTGTGGGTTCACACCAGACGTGAGTTCAACGATTTGTGCAAGTAGATTACATTCAAAGTCAATGCAAAGACACGATCAGACGCATCCTCGCCTGGGGCGATGCGAATGACGCCATATGAGCGGAGCATTTGCCGCGAAAACACGCACTATTCACCTCAAACATGTCTTCGCCCAAGTTGAAAATATTTATCTCGAACGAAAAATTTGCATGACACAATGTTAAATCCCGTGAGTAATCTAGAGTGAATAATGCTACGTACACACCAAATGCGGGGCAGTGCGTTACTTGATCTAGATTACTCGCAGGATTTAACATTGTGTAATGGAATTTTTCGCTCAAGTTGAATATTTTCAAATTGGGCGAAGACATGTTTGCGGCGAATAGCGCGTGTTTTCGTAGAAAACGCGCCACCCATATCACGTCATTCGCATCGCCACATGCGAGGACGTGTCTGATTGCGTCTTTGCATTGACTTTGTATGTAATCTACTTGCGCAAATTGTTGAACTTGTGTCTGGTGTGAACCCACAGTACCATGATGCCTCGCGTTTGGTGTGTACATAGCATTAGAGAATTCTTTCCTTCCTTGACCTAAGCAGCTGCACTCTCCATCTCCTCAAGGGGTGTTTTTCCCCAGGCTGTCTTCCTGGTGTATTGACTAGGCATAATGGTTTTTCTGCAATGTTTATAACATTAAAAATAAAACATATGTAATGTAATATTACATTAAAATATGTTTTAGACTAAACTGAACTTGTGCCTCATGTCTCACTTTACCCCACATCATTTGTCTCACTTTACCCCACCACCACATTTTGGAAAAAAACTCTCTCTCTTGGAAATTCAGGCTAATCTTCAGCTAGCATCAACACAAGGTTTTATATGTTGGTAGTTCATAAACATGTGTGATATAAGTTTTTCTACCTGAATCAATTTGCTTTGGCACAACAGTTGATTAAGTTGACAGCAAGAAAATTTACTTTTACAAGCAAAAAATATATTTTTGTGAAAAAAACATGTCAACCACAGCAGCATGAGGTCCTGTCCTTCATGGCCAAGGGGAAATTTGAGGGGCTTAAAAACATAATGGTCATAGGACCACAAATGTGTTCCGTTGCCTAGATACAGGGGGTGTCTCACTTTACCCGATGTCTCACTTTACCCCACTCTCCCCTACCATGTTTAATTTAATGGTGTAAATGTTTTTAATTACCATAATACACATTTAAGATGACCATGAAGTTACTCTCATTTGCATAGTCATTGATATAAAAGCTTTTTTTGCATATAATATAAGCATTGTTTAAAAATGAAAATAGGCTTTTACTTAATTATTATTACAAGACCATAATGTAGCATATTAGACACCCAAACCAAAGTGAAGAAAATGATCTTTAATTTGCAAGTCTGAACTGAACATCAACGCAGACATGAATTTCCTCACAGAAGTTTAAGATCATATACATCTTGAACGTAGATATATAAATTAACACAGAGAAGGAAAGTTTAACACTGTGAAGCACAAGCAAACATACTGAAAGCTAAAACCATCAGGATATAATTACGGGCTTATTTTATTGTATTTGGAGCCTTACCTCCAGATAAAGTAATAAACTGGACTGATTATTTAAATGTTGTTTACTCACATGTGCGTTGTAAACTCTATGGATTTTATGTTGTGCACTGCTCCACTCGTCGTTCTCTTCTCCACATGGACTGTTTGTTTACAGTGTCGAGTGAGCAGCTACACTGCAGGTTCGACTTCATTTGGCGCTAAGCAGACCTCATGGTGATGTCAAAGTACCGCGAGAGCGATTCAAAGCAGATTTCTCCATGTGATAACTGGAGTCTCTCTCGCGGTACTTTGCTGTCACTCACTTGTGGCGCAACACCAGTCTGCTCCCCAGTCACTTTCGCGTCACTATAGTAATTTGATTTCATAGAAATTCATACGCCGATCGGATCGCGCAGTTCGGCAGGAAGTATATTGCCTAATATGTATTTCAACCCGCTAAGGTAGCAAGTGTGGCATTTAATGGTCAGTGCTTCACATCTATATTATGACTAAAAGTTTAAAAATGTCACAAAACCATGCTGTTACGCATCCTCGCGCTATTTTTAGTAGGTATACGGAAATCCTTGACAATTTCTAGTGGGTATACGGCGTATACCTGCGTATCACGTAGACTACACCACTAGAATACACTTTCCGTTTTCAGCATGTTTATTAACAACATTCCACGCCACCCTTTAATTCTTGAAGATATGTTTTTAACTGTATAATGATTAGATTCCCTGTGTTGCACTGGACTTCTGCTAAGCTTGAACTTGAAAACGCGATGCATCACGTGCGCGGTACAACGCTTCATCCACCCGTAGCGCGCGTGCACGGAGTTTAAATGTTCATATTTTGGCTTGAACATTTTATTGCATTCAGTCTTAAAGCCTAATAAACAGTACCTGTTGAAGTCATTAAAGTTAAATAAATAACAAAAGAAGAGAAAGTGTGCAGCAACTAGTGTGCCCAGGATGGTAAAATAATTATTACAATGTATTCCTAATGACCAATACAAGTCTTCTGCATACTGACATGGTTTGAAATCTTTAGGTATTTGATTCTTTGGTTTTCTGATGTATTAAAATTCATATATGTAGAGCAGGGAAATAAGAAGCTTTTTTTCCTGGGGTGCATGCCCTGGAAAATACTTATATGGACCTCGGTATTTATAAAATCATGCAATGCGGCGTGTTTGTCTTTACAGTTATGAAATTTATTATTTTAAACACACATTTCACAAAGTATATATTGTAAGTGTAAATATTCATAAACTCAACACTTCGGAGGCGTTTTTCTAAAGAATAATGTTTAAACTTTATTGGTGGTGGTTGAGAATAATTCCTCTTTCCATGTGTAACGCATTTTAGCGCAATATAAATGTATCATATTGTTATTCTTAATATATAAGAATACTAATATATTTTTTAAAACATTTATAACAGAAAGGTGTATAAAACAGCTTTAATTAACAATATCTGAATTGGCTCTTTGCACAATTCTAATTTTCTCATGTCATAATTTATAATTATTAATTAGATTTAATATAAATAAGTTTTGAAAAGTGTTGAATGCGAACGTGTAAGATATCTGGAAGGCGATGCGGCGTGTTTGTCTCTACAGCCACATGTTATAAAATTGATTATTTTACACACACATTTCACAAAGTACATATTGTAAAAATTCATAAACTCAACATTTCGGAGGTGTTTTTCGTCCGCAAAAGGCACAGTTTCTCTGTTCGCGTCAATTATTTTGGTTTGACCAACTAAAAAAACACATAAGTGACATTAAGACATTTTATTAAGTTACTTTAATAAATTATTTTAGTGATATTCTATTTTACAATAATATTTTTTACAATTATGAATTAGGTAGAAACACTGACTGCATATGCGCAAGAAAGGTAGCCTATTATTAAAGATTTTATAAATATAAATATGTAAAAACGAAATAAAAAAGATATCATATGCCAACTGTACACCCCGCATGGGTTTAAACGCCTTTTTTTCTAAAGAATAATTTGTAAACTTTATTGGTGGTGGTTGAGAAGAATTCCTCTTTCCATATGTGAAGCATTTTAGCGCAGTATAAATGTATCATATTGTTATTCTTAAAATATATTTTTTACAACATTTTTAACTTTAAAACATGTCTTTTTTTATACCACATTAATCTGTTTAAAATATTGATACTTTTAGAAAAACTGACAATTATAAATATTATGAACAAACAATGAAACGGTGTCAAAATTCGACAACACAAATAATTAAGATATTCATTGTAAATAGAGTCGCGTTTATTAGGCTCACACTAAATTCTCTGTTGCACTTCCTATAAGTTCGCATTGCACGTATCTTAATAATTGTATGCGCTGTTATGCTGGCAAGAATGGGTTGACATATCACTTTGCTGTTTTAATACAGTAGCAATGTAAAATATTCAGCAATGCCCTTATTAACTTCTGGAAACAACGCAATGCAATGTTTTCATGCGCCACCTGGTGGATATTCTGTGAAGCGAAACACATTAAGGGAAAATGGAAAGTAGCCCCCCCGAAAGCACTTGCAGAATGCTGCGAGACTCTGCGAGACGAATTGGCGAATGCCGCGGGAGAAAACGCGCATTTTTAAAGGCCACATCTGTATGTGTCTGCACAGAAGGTCTTAAAATATGTTTCAATTTCTATAGATGGATCTATTGCTATTGCAAAACTGCAGAAAAGTTTTTTTTCAATGTGTGAGGTTTTTTACCTAGCAAGACCTAATATCTGGTTTGTTTTTTTTCAACACCATTTAATCAGAAGCTTATAGATCGTTGATGTGTAGATTTAAATCGTACAATAGGAATACTGGACACTAATAGGACCCAAAGGGTTATGGGTAAATAATTGTTTTTTTCTGTAACCTCCTCAGGTTCTCTCCAGGGGTGCGCCCTCTCACCTCTCCTACAGTATATATTCTCCATATTGATGATTGTTGAAGTACGGATCGGTAATTACGAGTGAGTTTTTGAGCAAGTATGACAGGTCTCGTGTCTCATTCACTTGTGGTTTTAATGTGTTGTGCCCTGTAGCGACAATAATTGCCCTACTGGGGGACAATAAAGTTAAAAGTTGAGTTTGAAGTTAAAAGCTAAGAGCCATGTGCACCGATGCATCATAATTGGACTTGGAGTGTAAACCAAAGAGTTTAGCACTCATTTCGTAAAGCTAAAGCAGCGTGTGGAGAACAGCAGCCCTGCCAGGGTGCAGTGTGCCATGACTGCTCTGCCAAAAAAAAAAAAAACAGTTCAGGGCAGATGTCCTCTGAGAGCCAAAACAAAAACAAAGGTATAGCTGACATTGGAAAGTTAGTGCTTTAAAACATGTTCGATTCAGATTACACCACTGAGTGGTGTGTCCCTTAAGTAAAGGACTTTCTTTAGCTGATTTTAATGCCTAGTGCATATATCCTATACTATGAACAGGAGAAATGAGTATCAATCATACTGTAAATCAAAATGTGACAATTTCTGACTGCTCTGCACATTTCTTATAGTTTGTGTACTATATGTGGCCAAATGCAAATCATACAAATCATTCACTGTAACATAAAAATTTCCATAATGCTGAGTATTTATGATGACATGTGTTATAATATCCAGTGGCTTCTTTACATTGGTTGTCCCCTCATTGAATCAATGTTAATTTGCATAAACTTAACTTTTATGTGTACGTGTGTTTGTCTGTACGTGTTTGAGTTTAAGCAAACTATAGCATCTATTGTACAGTCTGCATGACTTAATAAATTAGGCATCACCTCAAACTTTTTTAGCCTGAGGTGTCATCTTATAATTTAATTATTGTTTATTATATTTTCAGTTTTCACACGTTACCGTGATGCATATTAAGTTCCTCCAGTGCATGCATATAATTTAGTTTATATATTACATAAACATTCATTTATGTTTTTGGCCCTGCAGGGGGCAGACAATTAACAGAATTAAGGTGGCATTCAATTTAAAAACTGGATATATTAGCATTTTTTTTACTTTGCCTTCTCAGACAAGCCAATAACTACTTTAATAAGTTCATTATATAAAATGTACGGTAAGCTAAATTGAAAGAGAAACTACATTGTAAATTATAAAACTAATTTGTTACAAAAGTGCTCTATACTGTAGATGAACTTTGTGAGTAAAGTGAGCAAAATTTGCTGCTGTGTGTCAGGCCTCAATTAACAAATGAAAACCAGTGCACAATATATTCACACTCATAATAAACAAGAGAAATATGACTTTGGGGCTCGCTTTAAAAATATATGCCCATAAATCTGAAATGCAAAGGAATGAAGATTATGTTTGCGTTGGTTAGTAGCAAGCAGTAATTTTCAGTCAACATCTCTTAAAAGACACTGTTCTGGCATGTAAATGATTGTAACTACATATGCCATATTTTTGTTATATAATATCTGCTTACAGTTTTTGCCTATTGCTTACACACTAAATCCGAATGCTTAGACCAAAGCCTCAATACCTAAACTTCTTGTAGCATATGCTTAAACACAGTGTAACCATAGCTTAAACACATTGTCAACTTTGCACTTTGTTTGCAATTCTGTAGCACACTTATTGCGAAACACTACACACGTTTTCTTACATTAGACACATTTTTCAAAAACGAAATCACCTATTATCATTGGGAAAACACTCTGTTCAAAATCCAAAAGTCATCTGGCAATTATAGGCACTTACATACACACCTGAATACACTTGTACAGAAAACAGAACACCAATCGGTCTGAGTCTTAGCACTACAAATAGGCCTCAGATAAGACATTCTGAGAACTTTGCAAGCATGGAGGCAATGCGAGTAAGAGTAAGAGGAGGACAAAGAGAGAGAGGAGTTGGACGTGGATGTGAACATGGAAGAGGACAAAGACGAGGACCAGTGCGGAGACGTGTATCGGATGACATCATGGCCTATCTATGAGGGAGGCTGGGCAAAGAGTCCACCCTAACCTCAGTTGCTACACAGTAGCGTCAATACTAAGAACATTCCGACTGGAGAACAGGTATATCTTCAAGTTTCTACTCCTGTACCTACTGTATGTGTCACATGATTCTGTATCATATTACAGTATTACTGTACAGTACTATTCAAAAATGAATGTAAAGGAGTATCATTGTAATGTTACAATGAGGTGGGATCCATCCAAGGGTGGATTAGGCACACAAGACGATATTTTCCCCGATGCCTAGCCCGCGAGGACATCGCCTGTGATGTCGACGAGGTCTTGTGCCCAGATACGAACAGAGGGAGGGATCCATAAGACCCCCCAGGCCCCCACCACACACATACATGCGCACACAAACACCCCACAATAGCAGTTTATCCAGTATTTGTTTTGTTTTTTATTTTTGTTTTGTGGCTAAATGTGATGACTTGTGGTTCTATTTTTCTTTATTCCTTTAAGAATGTTTTTTTTTGGGTAAAAACTCTTGTTTGATTACTGAATAAATTTAAACAAATAAATATATCTTTAAATAAATCTACTTTTGAGTTTTACTAAAGACTGAGTCTAAGAAAATTACGATAAATATAAAACCACAAAGGGTGCAGTGTTATATATAAAGCGGATTAGTGTGTTGCTGGTGATATGAAAGAGTAATTCAAATGGTGCTTGTGTGTATGGTTTTGTTACAAGAATTTCATTTTTAGAAAGGAGTGCTAAGTTTTGATTGCAGTGTTTCATTTTGGCATGGATGTGAGTTGTTAATCTCCAAGTGCTATGTCTGTGTGGCTTGTGTGTAGAATTTTGACATAATGAGCCAAATTTTGCAAAAAGTGTTCAAGCAATAGGCAAAAACTGTAATCAAATCAGTAAAGGACTTGAGGCTGTGTGTATTGTATAGTCATGACTGAAGAGGTTAGAGGAACTTTGTGTTCTTTTAATCTCTGGTTATGATAATTGCTAAGATAGTTATTTAAATTTGGAAAAAAACTATTTAGTGCCTTAAATGTGGCCTAATCGTGAGAACTGACAAGCTAGAAAACTGACACTGTAGAAGAAGAGATATATAAACAATGATATAAAAACCTGGGACATTTCACATTGTCTGGGGACAGGTTGTAGACATCTCAAATAGGTTTTACCACTGAGCAGTGTGTCCCTTAAGTAATGATGGGCCACGTCCTGCTGTTTCTCTGTGTGTGTGTGTGTGTGTGTGTGTGTGTGTGTGTGTGTGTGTGTGTGTGTGTGTGTGTGTGTGTGTGTGTGTGTGTGTGTGTGTGTGTGTGTGTGTGTGTGTGTGTGTGTGCGCGTGCGTGTGTGTGTGCAGGCGCCTGGTAATCATCACGTTGTGGTGACCAAATGTCCCCACAAAGATAGGAATACCACTAAATGTTTAATTTTGTGTGGACATTTTGAGGTCCACATGAGGAAACAAGCATATAAATGTGTGTGGGGCTATACCTTAAACAAAAGTACATAAAAAAAATAAAAAATGCTATCACAAACATTTTAGGTGGTCCCTGCTATTAAAAAGTCTGTATATTAAGGATATTTTGCATTAAAACTAATAAACAAGTGCGTATCAGTGGCCTTGGTGTACGGTTACTGTAAGTTAACACTTTGGGGTCATGGCTGATTTTGCATCCTTGAGCAGCTTTGACCTGCACTGACATTTGTGCTTTTTTCAGTTGCTTAATGGCAAAAGACTCATAACACTGTGTTTAGCACAAACTGGACTACAATATTATGCGAGTAACATGTATGCACATGTTTGTGTTTTTGAAAGAAAAATATTCATGTGTGGTTTTCGAAAAAGCTAATTTTTTAAGTCGCTGATATAAGTCTACAAAACCTATATGTAAGGGATAATGTAGAGGCAGCCGGTAGCTATCGGGAAATAAGCCCCGACAGTGTGATCAGGACTCTTGTATCACACTGAAGGGGCTTATTTCCCGATAACTACCGGCTGCCTCTACATTATCCCGCTTATTACACGGCTACTTGCCACATAAGAAAAAAAACTGGACATGAATATGAATTTGAAACATTTTATTGGCATATTTGTTTTAAATTAACATTTTTATCCTTCCGCGAAACTTTGCACAGATGCATAAAATGATCGTAATACCTTATTAAGATCCTCTGCTTCATACTTGTCTGTCTCCATTTTTTTCTCTTTTAGCCAGTCTTTGAGAAGTTTTAATGCCCATTCTGTATTTTTTTGTGTGTTGGCTTCGTAGCTGTCATGCTCTATTTTGTCAAGTTCAGTCTCAGTAAGCTCTCTGTGTCTTGTCGTTGTTCGTTCTTCTATCCACTGTTTAAATGTTTTGTTTTTTCCGTACATGTTAAAATTAATGTCAAAATGTTGTGGTTGTCCAGTGTTTGTCACAAGATGGCGCAAAACAGTAATCTTTATTGGCGCGGAGCGATTTTAATCGTACAAGTAGTACCGGCTATGCGTTATTACTTTGGAGCGGTTATTATTTGAAAAGAACGAACCTGCAAATGTCTCAACTGGCCAATCAGAATCAAGCATTCCAGAGAGCCGTGTAATAATAAACTTTAGAATTTCAAAGACACTTTTTGCTTAGAGAAGCCATATGCGAGGAGATGTAAAAAGCTCCTGAATAATCTGTGATTGACTGAGGAAACAAAGACTCTCCACATGAGTCACATAATGAGCCTTTTAGGCAAAAATGTGAATACAGGTACACTATGGTACAGTTCCTGTCAGATGAACATTCCTGTCAGTACTTTGCACCTTGTCATTTAAATGAGAGCGGGAGTAATGACGAGTTTATATGGGCGCAAACTAATATTATGTCGGATTCCGCTGCCTTTGTTGTAAGTAAACATGCTGCACAGTGTTTTGTACATGTATATGTTAGAGCTTTCTCTGAATTTTTTATCGCAATTGATGAAATAAGATTGTGTAACTTTCACACAGTTGTTTTAGTTTTATCAATGAAAGGCTAAAGACAGCGCTGTACACTGTGTGTTCATGCCAGAAATCAGAAAAGACGTAAAACATTGTGTTCAGTACCTCAGATTAGATAAATGGGCGGAGAGAAGGCGGTCTCCTGTGGCTGTTCAAAGAGTTGTTATTGAACTCTGGTTAAGGTACTGTCTGGCCGTTGTAAAAATAATAAAAACTTATTATCTAAGGGCGCACTCACACTATTCGAACCGCAGCTGCGTTTGACCCCCAAAGCCTGGTTTGTTTGACTAGTGTGATCGCTCTGTACCGTGCCAGGGCACGGTTCGCTTTGCAGAGGTGGGCTCAATGTGATCGCAAATTGCGCCAGAGTGCGATTCAAAAGGAGAGACGTCAAATGCACAACCACTCACCTTCATCCTTCATCTGCTTCTGATGTGTGCAGCTGGGTTACGTGAATGTCTGAGCTGCACACGCAACAGATCAACTAGGCAATATGATGGCATGTGAGAGGCTGTGTCATCGAGCACCAAACGACTAAAAATGATAAAACAATAAAAAACACAGACTTAACATTACTATGGGCTCCAGTGTTAAGAGAGCGCTTTACTTCCTGCTTTTTTCAAAACAAGCAATTACATCCTAATGACGAAAGTGCGCCCGGGGGGAGGGGACAATCGCGCTGGGTCACGGTTTGGTTTGGATAGTGAGAGTGCGCCCTAAGAGAAACAAGGAAAACTTTTGCGCAGTAAAAAGCACAATAGAAGAACTGCTCATCATCGTCCCGACTTAATTATGTTTTTGTAATCATTATAGTACAAACACAACAAGGGATGAGCGTGGTCAACTTATCAATACTTTGTGTTTGTTTAAAGACGCCATTACTCCGTTGCGTGTTGGTTGATAGCAGCACAAAGGAATGCCTGGCCAGGTGTGTGATCATACGTGTAATGAACTTTCTGTGCAAAGATAAACACGAATAAACAAGGTTTTAGATGTCCTGTTTGCAATCACGTCATTTATAAGAAAACCACAAAGCGCGTCAAATATGATGCCTCATGTGTTTGTGTGCGTGTGTCGCGTCATAGTTGACGGAAGCACAAAGAAATCACTCGTGTCTGAAAAGAACTTTCAGAGACACACATACGCAAGTAAATAAGTATTTAGATGTCATGTTTGCTGCACTCGGATAAAACAACTCAGCACTAGAGTTCTCAACGGGTCGGGCCGGCCCGACAAACCCGTCAGGACCCGCGGATTCGGGTCAAAAATATAAGCAAATGAGTCGGGTCGGGTTGGACCTCGGGCTTCATCTTTTACGCTCCGTGAAAAAAATTATTAATCATCACTGCTGTTCACCGTAAAGAAAGTCTGGTCTGGCTGCTGCGTGCAACGTGCATCACAGAGAGGGACGGGGGATAGCAATAAGCTCCAGGGCGGATCAGCAACGGATCCAGACCGGAGCTGCCGGCTTCAGAGCGGATCCGTTGCAGATCCGCTCCGGAGCTTATTGCTATCACTGCGTGCACGCCTGTTGCCTGGAGAAGAAGAGATGGAGAAAAGTAAACTTGCCGCAGGTGAATTCACCGTTGCTTGCTACTACAGGAGGAAAAGCCGCTGGCGCTGGGTACATGTTTGAGTTCTTTTTATTTATTATTGTGTGATTTTTATTTAAGGCATATTTATATAGCCTATATTTAAAGTTTATTGTTTCAGTTGTTTGTATTGTTAAAAGGCGTGGACATTAAAGCTTGATTTGAATTCCCGTCTGCTGTTCATGATAATAGCCTACGTGTATGAGGAAAAAAAGGCAGGGGGGGATCGGCGGCATCGGGCCGCGGGTCGGGTTCGGACGGATAATTCACGTTGATTGGTCGGGTTAAATCGGGTCCGGGCTTTAAAAGCCGCGGGCTGGGTCGGGTTGTAATTTTCTGGCCCGTTGAGAACTCTACTCAGCACAGCACTGAATGAAGAGACTTGATCAGTGGATTGGAGTCTGTTGACTGTGGTGTGAACTATGCATATGGATTGCCGTATCTCTTTAACTCTTTCCCCGCCATTGACGAGATATCTCGTCAATTAAGAGAAAATGCTTCCCCGCCAATGACGAGATTTTCCGTCTTTCCGCAATACCGCTATTATCCACCAGGTGGTGCCCTTCCGGAAGTATTGCCCTATGGCAAGCTGCTGCATGTCCGTGTCTGTTTTAAAGATCGCTCTGAATCGGATCTCTATGAAAAGTCAGTCACAAAAATTGAATTATCTCAGCTTTTTGCTCAAAATATGGTGTTTTTGCAAAAACCTACCCATATTCAAAAGCTGATTGCAAAAGAACCACTAAAGGTAGGATGAAATGTTTTTTTTTGTTTGAAAGCAGAGGGTTTGTTCTTTCATTTGGTATATTGTATGTTTATATATTTAAAGAAGAACATTTTCTGGAAGGCATTAAACTTTGGTGAAAATCATGAAAAACGATGGCGCTGGCTGGCAACTTTTTTTTAAAACGCTGGCGGTAAAAGAGTTAACTTATCAATCAAATGTCTCTGTGAGGGTTAGCTTCTGTAACTCTCTATAGTCTTTATGAGGTGAAACAAATGAATGAATGAATGGGCCTAGGCCTTGAAATCATAAACTGGCTTCTAATCTGGAAAGCTCTGTTTGGCCTACAGAGGAAATTTACATCAGACTCGAAGGCAGCTGGTGGCCAATTTGAAGAAAACTTTTTGCGTGGAGTTGTCTCCCGTTCTCCCGGGAACCCGACAGCGGCGCACTCGACAATGAAACCAGCCAATAATTGCTTTGCCTGAGGAGCTAGCATGTCTCTCGCCCCCACCAGTACGCTAGCACTGACAACACACAGTCTTGGGAATGAGGCAGACACTCGTGTCTAGAGGGCAGAAGATGGCTGACAAAAGCACCAGGGGGGAGCCTGCTGCACAATCTCTAAGCCAAGAGAGGGAGCAGTGAAAGGTTTTTTGTCTTTTGAGAATAAAACTGGATGTTTTAATGCTAAGTGGACTAGAACAGATTCAGTATAGCTTCTAACATGATGTGTTTTATAATATAGTGTACGACATACCTTTTCAAATTGTGCTGCTGGAGGTGTAACATAATCTTTGCTTGCTCTACAGTGTCAGAACAATTGGTCAAAGAATGGTCCCTAGTTGTCACTGGGCCAGGGTCCTTTCAAAAAGTATACTTTTGCATCTAAAGAGGTCATATTAGTGCTTCAAAAGTACATATTGGTACCAAGGGTTTTGGACTTTCACATCCTTAAAAATAATAAGGATGACACGGTGGGTGGATGAAAACATAGGGTGACTATACGTGCCATTCTTCCCGGACGCATCCCGTCCAGGATTTTGTGTTCATCTTCCAGAAGTCGTATTTGTCGACCGCATACGTCATAGAGGATTATTATTATTATTACAGAAAAGCAACCGTTACATTTTAAGGTAAGAATGAAACTACGATTGTTTATTTTATGTTTTTACTGAATGGCGTATGCGGTCAACAAATACGACTCCTGAAGACACACCGAAATCCTGGAAGGGATGCGTCCGGGAAGAATGGCACGTATGGTCACCCTATGAAAACATCTGAACCTAATTCCCCTAAAAAGACCTAAAGGCGGTTGATGGGAATGTCTTTCAGATACATTATCACATTCTGCTCGGGTAAAGTTGGGTACATTTTGCCCACAAAGATTTACAGTGGTCTCTGACATTGTTTTCTCACAAAGTGACATCTCTGCAAAAGTTTTTTTTCGTCCACAGTTTTGTTATGTCCCCATGCCCAGAAATATACAATCATCACTCATGTTTGTCACATCACATGAGAGACAAAAAAATGTAAGGAGGAAGTAAAATGATGTGGCGTGGAGCAACAATGGCTCATGGCACAGCTTGTGCTAAATATGCCATGTTCAGATTTGTACAAAATATGACCATGGGAAAATATTACAAGGTTAGGACAAAACAGCTAATTTTCTATGTAGGGGGGAATTTTTTTGGATAGAAGCATTCTGTGAATGTGAATTAGTCTGATAATGACACACACACACAGACACACACGTGTGTATAAATTGCAGTGTACTTCATCGTCAGAGGCAACAGCCTGAAAATTGCTTTTAAACCCAAGGTGTATGCTTATTTCACAGGCATGTTTAAAAGTCAAGAACCCAATCTTTAAAAAATCCCCACGACTCAAAAACAGCTTAGAGGGAAAGACATCCAGATCACGTGCCAAGAAGGAAAGAAGAAAAAACGCCGGCAATTGTTGTGCCGTGGGCTAATCTGTACACCAAGGTACTTGGTGCTACAATTAAGTGAGATTCAACATACATTCAAAAGACAGGAACAAGATTTGTCTGGTCTTTAAAAACAAAAATATAATACATCTGGGTAACATTAGACTGCTTTTATATTCTCATGGAAGGTTTTATAATCTTCTTCTTTCAAAGGGACTATTCCTCTGTGTTTCTCTTTGATGTAGACAACTGAAAAAAATGCGAACAATGGCAGAAAAAATTGCTGGAATACCTACACTGCCCATCACCACCCCCTCGTTTTTAATAAAAAATATGATTTTTAAAGACCTTGAAATAAAAATTTTTTTTCGGAATACATTGTAGGTAAGCGGGGCACAAAGTAACGTTAGTTGGCTTTGGCTCTATCATTCAAAATTATTTATGTTCACACACACACATTTTTGCTACAAATGAACACTTAAAGATTGTTTGTGGGACTGTATAATACACCGAAGGTTACAGAAGTGCTAACGTTACAACTTACCATATAAGTGGGTTTATTGTAACACACAGATGGTTTGTTGTAACACCTTAAAATTTAGTTTAAACACAAATAATTCAATAAAAATCTGTCTATATACTAAAGATGAATATTGTTTATATATCTGTCTATAATAGATAGATAGACACATTCATCCATCTATGATCCTTCATCTAATCATCCTTGTGTTATGCAATAAGATTTTTTTAAAGGGCTGCACACTTAAGACAAACAATCATAATTGTGAGTTATTTCCCCTGATATTATATTAACAGTTATCATTTTAATTAAAAGTATTTACATTGTTTTAATTTCATTATCACTGTATGCATGAGACTTAATTTTTTACACTGTGACAACTTACCCCGCTGTGTAAAAATGTTTTTAATCCCAGCTATCAGTTACTAGGAGTTGCTGGCATGTTTTAAAATTATGTTATGTTATAGATAACAAGACAGTGATTCAAATAATAAAAGGTTGGATTTCGTACCTAATGCTATGTACACACCAAACGCGTTACTCGCTCCAGATTACTTGCGGGATTTAACTTCGTGTCATGCAAATTTTTTGCTCGATTTGAATGTTTTCAACTTGGACGAAGACGCGTTTGAGGCATAGACTGTAAATAAATATGGACGACGCGACATCGCCTCCCTCCATTGTAATGAATTGAAGCCAAAAATGTCCGACTATGGTCGCCGCCATGTTACGTAAAAACGTCAGTTTGGGACCAAGGCGTGTGCCGAAGGAATCGTCCGTGGAGCCAGAGGCGGAGCCGCGGTATCAAACTTCCGCCCAAACGCTTGCGCGACCAATTCAACCACGTCAATCATAACGACACGCCCCGTTTCTATAGCATCAAATTACTAGCTAAAATGAAACTTATCACAGAAATGAACACTTGAACATATATCCGCATGATAACAACTACTTGAAAGGACCAAAAACATCTTTCGGAAACTTTTATTGGAAGTGTAAATAATTTATTTTAAATGAAGAGAGTGGGGTTTATGATTTGTACTGCAGCCAGCCACCAGGGGACGATCAAAGAGTGATAGGCTTCACTTGTCAAGACTTATGAGGCACACCCGGTTTGAAGCGAATAGTGCGTTTTTTCGTTGCAAACGATTCACCCATATCGCATAATTTGCATCGTCCCACACGAGGAATTTATTGCACATGGCAATAAATGTAATTAATTAGTTTGTGCTGCTGAAGTTATGACAGTACAGTACATAGCACATCAGTGCAATTTTTTTAGGGCACTGTCCTTAATTTTTTTATTTATTTTTTTTGGCAGGGGGGGGTACAATGAGAGGTTGAGTTTGTGTATCTCTGCAATTCTGTCCTCATTTCACATGCAGGTGAGTTTGCCTGAACTGTAATTTACAAAAAGTACACTTTGTGTATTTCACTTAAAAATGTTTAGTTTATCTAAAGAACCTTGGAAACCTACTACAGTAGATCTAATATATCTCATCAGTTTCAGACATTTGGTCTTGCTGAAAGTGTTTTAAATCAAACCTCCTATGTAGGGTAAGATGAGCCATCTCTCTACCTGTTATTTTTGATATATGATCATATAAAAAATGCCACCCTCATCCTCAGGGCTGCTGCTGGTCAATGGGTTCCCTAAGCAGATGTTTACGGTGATGCCCCTTCATTAAAAAAACAACAACAAAATCACACAACTATAGTATATGTGGGAATAAAACTTTATTAAAATGCTATTTTTATAATTTATAATTGTATTTTGACAGCAACACAAATTACAATTATACAAATATGCAATTATATATTATAGCCATTATTTCTGCATCCGTAGTTAATGGACTTTGGCTGTGACAAAGCTGATCTTACATGTCAGTATAAATCCAATCAGATATTGAGAACAACTAAATGTCTTTCTTGTTCAACATGATCTAACAAAGTTCCGTGAAATTGTCACAGAATTTTTGCTAATTTTTCCATGGCATTCTCACGGATCTCTGAATTTTTCGATTTTCTTTTTTGTGGCATTCTTGCAGATTGGTTACTCAACTGCTTTTTCCTATTTTCTAACCATTTAGGGTTAGATTTGGTGTTTGCTTTAGTATGTCACTTTAGGTATTGGTTTAAAAAAAAAATTCTGAGTTATTCTTTTATATTTTCTAAACTTTAAACAGTTGTCGCCTGGCGTTGAGGTTAGAGTTGGGTTTGGGTAGGGATGTCATTTTATGTAAATCTAAACCTAAAGGAAGCGACAATGGTAAGACCATAGGATAAAACAATGTCATTTAAACAATTGAAGTTACATGATATAAATTGGTACATTGTTATACTATTTAACTTAATTTGTTAAAGGCACACCGCAGAACTTTTTGGCCATTAGGGGGCGCTAGACATGTATTTTTCACGCCTAGCGCCCCTAGAGGCCACAAGCGCCACAGCACTGTCGCAAAGGAAAAGAACTGGCCAACCTTAAAACTTAAAACTAAACTAAAAACGAAACCTTTAAAAACTAAACGCTAAACGATCAACATTGTGAGGCATCAGGGAGAAACGCAGTCATGTTACAACTTTCTGATGAGGAACTCGTGGCAGAAGCCATTGCTCAATCTGAAGGTTGCAGCCTCCGGATGTCGTATTTCTAAGCTGCATACGTCATCAAGACTGTCTTATTTCAGAATTTTAACAATTATAAAGTTGACTATTATACTTAGTTAATCGTAAATTGTTGCAGTATGCTTATGACTTGCGAATGTAATGCTCAGTTTACCTTAAAGGGCGATTTGCAGGTAAAATTTTACAACAAATTTGTGCAATTTGCTTGTTGATAATAAACATTTAACTGTTATCCATTGTATTTTATGTTGTTGGGTATCACAAAACCCGAAAAAGTATGAAAAAGTACAGCGGTTTGCAATGATTCTCCTTTCCCCGTCACGCTGGGGAGAGAATTTACCAAAGCCGCATTGAGAGCATTGAGAATGACTATAGAAAGACGAGTAAAGTACAGTTCTGATAGCGCAGATTATAGATAGATAGATAGATAGATAGATAGATAGATAGATAGATAGATAGATAGATAGATAGATAGATAGATAGATAGATAGATAGATAGATAGATAGATAGAAAGACAGACAGACAGACAGACAGACAGACAGGTGGATAGGCTAGTATAGAGAGATAGGCAGACAGCCAGATAGCATAACGTTAGCATATCTTCGTGTAGAAAGTAAACAAACAATTAACATACTCGTGCATGCTGGCTTGAGGGGGATGATCCTGCCTGAAATGGGTGTAACTTTATGCGATCTTCAGCACAAACGGTTTTGGCAGCATGTCTCTAATCCTGGAAGGTGAGTGAGGCACGTCACATCTGTTCACGGGGACCAGCGACCCAAACGCACTCACTTTCTTAGAACCAGTAGCGGAATGGCAATCGGGAGAGTCGGACTTTCCCGGTGGGTCGATCTGATAATAGTTATACATTTCGAGTTAACACCGTCTGGCGGCGTGATGTGCGCCGGTTCCCGCAGCCCGCTGGTTAAACTGTGCAGCGCTGCAGCCTCTCTGCTCAACAAAGTATATGAAAGTGCTCAACCTGTTCGATGGCAGGTCCAAACATGTACAGGATTTATAAAAATACGGTGATCAATGAGCGGTTCCTCCTCAAATGGCATAGTCTGTCGTGATGTAAAAAGCCGCCGAACGCCTGTTTATTACAGTATGTATGCGGTCGGATCCGAGTGTGCTGCAGCTGCTGACTGCTGCGTATAAAATGATCGTGTGATTCGTTATAATCGCATAAACAATATAACAAAGCATCCTTTTATTTCACAAAACAATATATTTGAGATATTATATAGACTAGTAAGTGTGGATTAAGGATGTTTAAAAATCTCTAGCCTGGTGGTCAGGACATGAATGGATCAAATCAGCAGATTTGCAAAGTTTTATTTATTTCCACAGATATCATAAATAATAATTATCATGGTAACTTTGCAGTATAACACATTATATATTTCCTACGATGTATATATGATTTCCAAATTGTATACGTAAGTATTAAACAGCAATAAATATCTCATCTATCTCTATGGCTCTGGCTGAGGCTTTCTCCACTTCTCCCCCGCGTGACGTCATCGCAGAATTGCGTAAAAAAAACCGTTAATACCAAAAACGTAAAAAAAGTGTTCTTTAAGACCATTTTTGAGACATTTTAAAAATTATACACATATCTTGAGTGATTTATGTACCCATTAATCAACAGTGGTGGTTAACCTGCAACACGCCCTTTAACTCTTTCACCGCCAGCGTTTTTAAAAAAAGTTGCCAGCCAGCGCCAGCGTTTTTCATGATTTTCACCAAAGTTTAATGCCTTCCAGAAAATGTTCTTCTTTAAATAAATAAACATACAATATACCAAATGAAAGAACAGACCCTCTGCTTTCAAAAAAAAAAAAAAAAAAGTTTCATCCTACATTTAGTGGTTCTTTTGCAATCAGCTTTTGAATATGGGTAGGTTTTTGCAAAAACACCATATTTTGAGCAAAAAGCAAAAATAATTCAATTTTTATGACGGACTTTTCATAGAGATCCCATTCAGAGCGATCTTTAAAACAGACACGGACATGCAGCAGCTGTCCATAGGGCAATACTTATGCAGCCTGCATATTTGACCTCCGGAGGCTGCAGCCTTCCAATTGAGAAACGATCAGAAGTATTTCCTTGCCTTTTTCGAAACAAATATTGTTGTATCGTCCCTCTCTCCCTCGCCACCAGGATTTTCCGCAATGGCGCTCGTTTTTCCTCTCTTTTGTGTGAAAATTGTCGCTCCAAATCCAAGTAAACCGATGTGTTTAGGTCTGCCGCTTTGTAATACGTCACGCGAGTGACAGGGAAACGCAGCAAATGAGTAAGAGAGAAGAGAGAAACGCTCGGATCTGATTGGTGAATGAATAGGGTTTGGTTTTACACAAGTTTGACTGCTATAGCATCCTGGATTGTAATGTAAATACCATAGACAGTAAAAAAAATGAAAATACGTGAACACGTGAATGCAGCATCTGAATACAGGGAACTATATGCAAGATAATCGCCGTCATTTATAAAGAAGATCACATTTATTTATGAATCAAGTTCATGAGTTTATATAAAAAATTGCCTTAAAGGGGAATCAAACCCGGGTTGCCTGTGTCATAGATCCATGACACTAACACAGTGCCACAGAGTCACACAATAGAAATTGCTCTCTACACTCCCTAAGTAGCCTCCAGCAAAATTCACGTCAAAAAAAAAAAAATGTGTTGAGGAAGTGACGTATGCCATAAAGCAGTCGAATTTTGTAGTTTTTTATGTGCTCTGGTTACTACCCGAAACCCTAAGTTTTAAAGTATGAGTAAAAGAGATACAGACCCCGTCAGGCTATGGTAGACATGTCATTCAACCTATTTAAAGTCGATGTACTATCACAAGGGTCTTGAAAATTTATTATGAAGGTTGAAAAATGACATGGTGTCGCTTTAAGTTAAAGTAACAAAAAATACATTGATTTCTCATATTTTTTTACAGTGTATTGTATATTGTTGCAAGACCATCGCACTGCAAAAACGTGTGTCATGCTAATAGAGTATAAAAAATTTATTTTTCCATTTAAAAAATATTTTATAATATTATGATTTTCCCTTTAAGCATAAGACTTGTTAAATTGGTAACCCTGCCTTTGAAAATCCAGCTAAACCCAATGTCATCATAAAGAGTAGGCTATTATGTGATATGCTTTATGATGCTGTAGTACTATGGGGTGGTTTCCTGGACAGAGATAAGCTTAAGCCAGGACTAGGCCTTAGTTTAATTAGGAAATATAACTAGTTTTAACAAACATGCCTTACTAAAAACTTTACTGGCGTGCATTTGAGGTGAATCAAAGGTCACTGATGTATTTTAAGATATTTCAGTGCAAGTTTTTTTTTTTTTTTGTTTGGACAGCTCTTAAATTTATTTTAATCTAGGAATAGTCTAGTCCATGTCCGGGAAACCGCACCTATAAAACCAAACATTCTGAGAATAAGAGATCTGTGTAAAAAGGAAGTGATACTAGATCTGATTGTGGTTTTATCGCTGTGCAACCAAATACAGGAAGCTGATGTGAGAAACATTAGGGCAGTTGTTGACAGATTTGTGAGAGAAATGTAAACTTTGCACTTTAATGATTGAGTTACTTTAAACCATGTTAGGTAAATATTTGACAGACAGGCATGCACTGGCCATCAGGACTACCAGTAGATTCCCGCTGGGCGCGACCCAGTTGGGCCGGTGCGTTTATGTATTTTCAGGGGCGGACCTGGCATCTGGCAGATCGGGCAATATTCCTGTGGGGCCGAGGTAATTTTGAGGCCGATACATCTCACATTATTTTTGTCTGCTCATAAGACTGCAACTTCATTGTAACATTTATCAGGTCTAAGTGTTATCATAAGGTGGTCAGAATGGTTATTTTAAACATTGTTCACACTGTTCTGTTCATGTAAAAATAACCCAACCATTTTTGGAGTGTGTTTTCGGGATTTTATCAGACATATGTGCTGAACAAGCAACATTTAAAGAGCTACTATCTTCCGATTCACGGTTTTACATTTCCTTTGGTGTGTAGGTGTGTATTAGTAAGCCAAAGGTACAAACCCCAAGGTAAACGATGATGCAAGTTATACGTAAATCTCTTTTCTTGGATTACTGTACAACAAACACACAGATTTTTCGTGGGCCTGTTGATGTAGACAAGACACCCTGTAAGTTAACTCCTGCTAGCATTGCATTGTGAGCGAATCATTCAAACATGGTAAGGAGCGTCACATTTTCGGCTGAAATCAGAGATATTCAGGACAATCACAACGTACAGATTAGCTGGCCACTCAGGGACAGAGCACTTTTTGGATCAATACGTTTTCTACAAAATCAATGCGTTTGAGGAAGGCAGGGATATCTGGAGCTATAAAAATGTACAGTATGTGGAAAATAATGTGTTTTTTAACCATAAACCATGCAAACACATTGTATCATACCAAATACAAAAAATAACATAGTTTAAAAAACGAAATAGGTGCTCTTAAATTTATAACCCAGTGGTTGAGTTTGACCCTTGGTGCACTTTAGATTTAAGGTCAAAAGTGTTATTACAAAATGTAATTTGCAAATACATACATCAAATACCACATTATTCAGTTTGTGCCAAATTATCTCACATTTGATTTTCTGTATGGAAACAATTCCTATTTATTTTTTATTTAGGTTTTGGTAACTCTTTTTTAAGTTTCATGCAATTACTTTAGTAATAACATACTTACATGCATAATTGCATGCAACAAACCCTAAACCAAACCCTTACCCGTGTGGGAGGAAACCGGAGTACCTGGAATAAAGCCACACAGGAAGAACATGCAAACTCGACACAGAACGAACCGGGGACCTTCTTGTGAGGCAACAGTGCCACTTGATTTTCTGTTTAAAATCCAATTTCTCTCCATAAAACTTTGCTCACATTTCATAAATGTACATGCATTATAGCTATAGTAGAAACTTAAATACTTATATTAAATATTTTATTCATTTAAGAGATTAAACATTCATTGTGTGTTTTTGAATATGTCAAAAATAAGCACACTATTTAAAATGTATCTATGCATTATTAAATCCTTGTTCTTTATGCAACAATTAAACAAGGAATTCTTTAGACTCTGTACACGTTTATACTCCAGCCCCATATTACTCCTCATTTATTTTAATATTACTTGATCATAGACATTTTGCCTTTGTCTTATTTTTCCTTGCCTAGAGGAGAGACTAATAAGAAACAAAAGAAATTTCTTCATCTTCCCACACTCACCCCCACACTAATTTCCAGCCCATACAGTAATGACTATGTGTCACTTGTTGCTGTATTTTAACCAGTGACTCATCCTGATCTTCTTCTCTTTTCTCTGCACAGCATTCCCATCATGCTCTCAGATCCTGACTCTTTGGTTCCCTGCAAAGAGGCCGAAAGCTCCTCGGGCTCTGTATGCAATCACATACTGCGGCGCGGTGGGCCACCCCCAGGAACCCGCTGATAATCGCATTATCGGGTTTCCTCAGCATCTGCAATACAAGGCAGCTAGATGCCTGATGAAGGGGAGAGGTTAGCATTTGTTAAAATGGTAACTTGGGGTTTTGACCATTTTTACAGTGATTTTTATTTAAAGAGACACTCGACTTTTTTAAAAAAAAATCTCCCCTAGAGTTAAATATTTGATTTTTACAGTTTTGGAATCCATTCCGCTGATCTCCGGGTCTGGCACTTTTAGCATAGCTTAGCATCCATTGAATCCAATTAGACCATTAGCATTGCGCTCAAAAATAACCAATGATATTACACAGCGCTCAAAAATAGTCCCCTATACTATTTTCGTGCACTGCGTAATATAATTGTGCCTGCTGCAGCCATGTTACGGCAGCAAATTCCTTGATTATTACGCCGGAGTGAGACTATAGTTCCTAGACATATCTGCCTAGAAAATCACAACTTTTAATTTTCTGTCGGTCTTAGTGCACAATGTAACTACAGAAGAGTCAAGTTTTAAATAGAAAAAATATTGAAACTCATTGGTTATTTTTTGCGCGATGCTAATGGTCTAATCAGATTCAATGAATTATGCTAAGCTATGATAAAAAATAGTACCGTCAGACCCGGAGATCATCTGAATAGATTCCAAAATGATAAAAATCTAAAGTTTCACTCTAGAGGAGCTGGAAAATGTGCATATCTTTTTTAAGTGAAGTGTCCCTTTAATGGCTGACATGCACTGAGTAAAATGCGTTTAATATTTAAGTTGTATGAGAAGAATTTATTATGATATTTTATATGATATTTATGATTTTTTAAATACGTTATCTCCAAAAGCAGCTGACCTCAGATGTGATGTTTATGTAGATTTCATACACATCAAAGATATGCGAATAAGACATTGATATGCATTCAAAGATGACTTACAGTTTTTCTCTATTGCTAAAACACTATAACCAGGCTATTGAACTTAAATTTAAAACCATAACGCCATTTTTCAAGAACCACAATCATTTTGCCAAACTATAAAGACTACTCCCCCACTTTAACACATGAGTCAGATTTGGTGAACTTTTACTTCAAAACTCTTCACACAAATCTCTACATTTCTCAGTGCCTACACAATCTGATCATATGGAAAGCACAAGCATTCAATACTCTTCACTCAAGTCAGCACAGCTTAGACTGAATTAGCAAACAATTACAAAGGTGGAAACACCAAGAGTCAAAATTGAACACACATCAATCAGATCCTTCAATAGAGAGATAAAAGGGCCTGAAACAGTTCACTGAGCTTTGAAGGAATAGGTCAAGGAGAAGGAGGAGGAAGAGAAGGAGGGAGAGGAGGAGGCACATGAGGAGGCAGAAGAGGAGGGAGAGGAAGAGGAGAAGGCATAGGAGGAAGAGGAGGACGACGTGATGAAAAGGAGGAATAGGACATGGTGAAGGAGTAGGGAAGGACATTATAAAGAAATAGGCCGAGGAGGAGGGAGAGGAGGAGGCAGAGGAGGATGAGGAGGACAACGTGATGAAGGAGGGGGAAGAGGACATGGTGAAAGAGTAGGGAAGGACATGATAAAGAAATAGGTCGAAAGACGGGATGTTGAGGAGGAATAATAATTAAAAAAAAAATGTTTACAGTTGTGCTGTGTAGCACTTACAGTTTTTTACGATTGCTTACACATAAAATCTTTTCATGTCACACAATTTTTGAAACCTCTCACTCAAAGTGCAAAACTAAATGCCAAACCATAAGCTATTTCTCAGCCAGTTTTCAATTGCATAAAACACTTTTTTCAAAACACTACACACAATTCTCTACCTAAAACGCAAAGATCTATGAGGAAGTCACTTGCGTTCCTTTCCCAAACACAACCAATCAAAATGCTACACTCATTCACCAGGTCACACAGACACACTCCTCACATGTGCAAACACTAACTGATCACTAACCAATCACTGCTTTACTTTACAGTAGTATAGTAGGCCTCAGGCCCGGGGTGGGTAATCGGGAGAACCGGGAGAATTCCCGGTTGGCCGCTTCACTTTTGGGCCGGTCGAGTTTTTTTATGTTTTTTTTTTTTACATTTGTCACGTTAGTGAGTCTATCTTCTCTTAAATGACATTTTACACGTTTCGCATTGACACTGCAGCGCGCAGCTCTGCATGGGTTGTACCATGTGAGGGAGTTTTCCCCTCCCCTCCCATTGAGTTGGTTCGGTCCATAGCACGTCCAAGAAAACTTTTCTCCGGTAGGCTGGGCCGGCCCTACCGTAACAATACGCGTCTGAGAGGAGGAGGGCGTAAAAAACAGGTTGAAGAAAAAATCCATTGAAGGGAGGATGCTGCCAAATGTGCCAAACTTACAGATTTATTTTAAAGAGGACAAACAAAAGTGACAAAAACAGGTAACTTAAAGAGAAATAAGCCTAGTAATGATTAGCATTAGCAACGTAATTATTCGGCTAATACTGTTGTCAAACTATTTACAAGCCAACATTTTATTTTAGTTAAAATGTTAGCCTTTTGTGTATACATGGACTTTGCAAATATTATGCAGACAGCTTCTGAGCAGCAGATAAGCCAGTTTCCCGCTGAAAATGAGGAGGCCATGAATAAACAATATTAATTAAAGTTATTTAACCCTCAGGTTGTGTTCAGAACCCTATAACACCTTTTGTGTTCCCAGTCAAAAATGACCAGCCTAAAAAAGCTTATAATCACTTGTTATGCTATATATTTACCCAATATTGGATTCAATATTTTTGTCAAATTGTTTTCTTTTTTAATTAGGACTGGGTTTTATATTTCAATTTGCATCTGATTAATCATAGGCCTCAAAGCATTAGCTATGCTAATAGTTTATCAACCTTTTCTTGTGGAATAGATCCAAAAAGGGCTGGGTTATTTTTGACCCATAATGGGTGAATATTGGACAGAACACGCTGCTGGGTTAAAATTGTCCCAATGCTGGGTTGTTTTAACCCAACTGTTGGGTTATTATAATCAATGGTTGCACAACAACCTAACATTGGGTTATTTTTAACCCAGCATGTGTGTTCTGTCCAATATTTACCCATTATGGGTCAAAAATAACACAGCCTTTTTTAGAGTGTAGAGGAATATTTTTGTTAACTTCTCATCTTAAGTGAAATATTATTTAGCTTTTACCTTATTTTTTGAACCATGATATTAATAAAAACTATAGTAAGAGCTGAACTGTTGCTTTATTTATCCAATTTGAAAAAAGTGCTAATTTGGAATAACACTATGGAAAAGTGGGCCGGTCTTGGGCCTGAAACTCCCGGGCTGAAAAGTGGCCCCACTCCGGCCCTGGTAGGCCTTACAGTAGTATAGTTGGCAATCTGCACCCCACCACCCTGCCAATTCCTGGACCGGGACCCCACACACAATTTACTGTATTCTACTGTCAAGAACATACTTTTGGTTTACATGTTTATAGTTTTGTTGTATGCTAACAGTAATATTTGGTCTAAATATTTTCTGTTTCTAAATTGCATTGGTGTATCCGGTGTACTTGTTACCCCTCTCAGCAGATTACTTTCATTGTAAAACATTGTAATGAAATTTAGATTTAGAACAGCAATGTTCACACTGTATATCCAAAAATGTATTATTATAAAAATAAGTGTTTGCCATTTGATGCAAATGCTTGATTCTGACATGTGTTTATGGCATTTTGAATGCAGTATTGCATTTTGAAGGAGATGTGAGTGATTTAGCATTTTGTGTGTGCTGTTTTGAGAATTGTGTGTAGAGTTTTGAAAAAAGGAGACTTAGTTTTGAAAATGTGTTTAAGCAATTGGTAAAAACTGCAAATAATTAAAAATGTGCTAATGCATACATTGATTGTCTCTTTTGTGGTCATGTGAACAGGATTTGAGGAGGAGAACCACAAGCAACTTACCAGTTTTGGATATATTATTTTGAATTTATTGCACCAGTGTGTAATACTGTGTTGTAGTGTGTGTGTTTTTGAAACGTGTGTGTTGTCTGATGAAAAAAGGTTGGTTTTTCAGTAAGAGTGAATGGTTTGTGTAGAGTGTAGAGTTTCTTTTTGACATGAAAATAGGATGTTTGGAGAATTGTGTAAGACGTAATGGAATTGTGTTTACTGTTTTGAGAATATGAGGCGTAGTTTCAAGAAATGTGTTTAAGCAACTGAGAAAAACTGTAATTCATTCATTTTGTAGTCATGATCAGGGTCAGAAGAAGAATTTGAAGCGAAGGAGGCGGAGTCATTCATTTGTGCAATATCAACCAATGTAGCAATACAGCCCACAAAACAGGAACTTAAAAATTATTGCCCAATACTTTCATATAAGGTGCTCTGACATTATACAATATTACACCCACGCTATTTTCTTTCTGTTTTTTTTTTTTTTGTGAATAAAACAGACAAAGAACTTAATTTCTTGAATAGTCTTAATATGTTACACCACACAATGTGTACACCAAAAATGCATGCGTACATACAGTACAGTATGAATTAAAACGATATCACACTGGTTTTCGAATATATACATTTATTAGATTCATTTAAAACTATACATGTGACCCGTGATGGCAAAATGAGTTGTAATAAGCAAATTTTTAAACATTTTGTCAATCTCTATTAAAATAGCTCATTGATCATGACATCCATACCTTAAAATCACTGGTAAAACAAAAAGATTTAGCACACACAAAGTAAAAAACAATATCTATAAGAAAAAAACTTGATCAACTACTTAATTTTATTGTTTGATTGACATTGAGACAGACAACTTTAAGATCAACTGTAATGCAAGGATCTAATATAATTTTCAAATTTTCAGTCTATTCCAGAGATGGGAGTGTCTGTTTCATGCATTTGGCCGTTGTAGAAGATCACATGCTCTAGATACACGTGTTTGTAATGTTTGATATTTTGCAAATGTAAAATTATTACACAACATGTCATTTATTAATTTAATTTTAACAAATCAAAAGAACTTTTACAAATCCTACTAAAATAGCCTACATATTTTAAATAACTGGCTGCTTATAAGAAACCCAAAGAAATGAAGAAATAATGATTAATAACAATTTATTATCTTTATTAATTAACATTAACATTCCGGAGTTAAACAAAATAAGGTTCAGTTACCTTATACTAATATAACAGTGGCCAGTCTTAACAGTGTTTAATATACAGCTCGTCTTGATTTAATTTTTTTTTTTTTGCCGAATTGTAAAAACATCCATATCTGAATGAATGGGACTCAGGAAGTACAATAAAAGTGCATTAGTAAGACCTCACGGCAGATCACGTTGGCCAAAACACGACAAGAACCGTGATTTCAAAAGATATTGGTGGCAAATACAGACACTTGCATCCGGACGGGATTAAATTTCTCAGAGAACCTCTAAGTTTGGCGAAAAACGGTAGGTAAATTAGCTTTGGAATTTTTATGGAGGTCGTCAGAGAAAAAGCAGAAGGCCGATTTGGACGGGATTAAAGACACAGAGGACCTCTGAGAAGCACGATTTAAAACGATTTAAAACCCTGTAAAACTAATCCCATCCGAATAGGGCTTTAAAGTACTATTTGGACGGGATAAGTTTTACATGGGGTAAAGCAATTTTTTTCAGAGCTTCTCAGTGATTTTAGTCCTGTCCAAATGCTTCATGTCAGTAATCATTACGGACATTGGCGACTTTTACCTTCTGTAAAAAGGTCCGGAGAAATTGCCTCAGGTAATACTAATCCAGTGTGAATAGACCAGCTGTGAATACACGTAAATTGCCGCGTTTGACATGTGACATGTCCTGTGGTAAAATTACATTACGCCATATAGCCCTGTAAAACTAATCCCGTCCGAATAGGCTTAAGACATTAACTGCTTATATATTGGCAAATTCTTGTCAAAACTGATATTTTTAAAACTGTAATACTGTGTATTTGTATATATATCGGAGTTGCGAGCTTGTGCATGTTTCTGATCCGTCAGTCAGCATGGGGAAGATCGTTTTGATATCTTATCATCAATAAGCTCTTTTAACATCAATCAAACTTTATCTCTCTTTATAGCCATTTTAACCTCAAGTCCGGCACTCTATTTACTAATACCTGCATGTTTTAAAACCAAAATGTCACATGCATGTGCACGCATCTTTGTATGAGATTAAGTAGGCTGACCATAGGTGCCATTCTTCCCGGACGCATCCTGGGCAGGTGTCGTATTTGTCAACCGCATACTTACATTTCAGTTCAATACATAAGACATTCAATCATAGTTTTTATCTTACATTTAAATGTAACGGTTACTTAACCTGAAATAATAAACCTCGATTACTTATGCGGTTGACAAAACGACTTCCGGAAGACGCTCTCGAAATCCTGGCCAGGATGCGCCAGGAAGAATGGCACGTATGGTCAGCCTAGATGAAGCATTAAGGATGGTACACCGAAGGCTCAATGTACTTATTTCTATGAAAACCTCAATTTTGACCAGAATCTTAAGGTCTGACTGACCGATCATCTTTAATGTAGTGTTCTGCTGCTCGCACTGGATGATTCATATTGCGTTAAACACAATATTTTATCCGCTAACAGTCGTCTCACATGGTTCTGAAACTTCTTCCCCAGAAAGGTGTAGAAAAAAGGGTTAATACAAAAGTATAAGCGGGCAATGTTGTTACTAATGCGCAATGGATATTCAATACTGTCATCACAGTCTTCAGCATTTTTGTTACTATTTATCATCAATAGGATATTATACGGGCTCCAGAAAGCAAAAAACATCAAGACAATAATAAAAATAAGCCTCACCGTTCTGTGTTTACCTACTATTCGTGTGGAGATGACTGTTATTATTATCCTAGAGTAGCAATATACAAACACAGCCAATGGGAAGAGAAAAAAAAGCACAAATTGTTTGTAAAGTGCAAACACCTTCCAATGACGTTCGCTCTGGTCTTCACAATCCAATCCGTACAACTGATTGTCAACCACGGTGTAGTGGACAAAGAGTTCGAGGCTCGCAACAAGACTAATGCACCAGACGATTACAGACAACAAAACAGCATAGCAGCTCCTGCGTTGTCTGCTGGCTACTACACAGTGGACCACAGCCAGGTAGCGATCAAATGTCATGAGAGTGAGGAAGAGGATGGAGCTGTAGAAACCGAGATAGAAGCAACCATTCACCAACTTGCAGAGCATCTCACCGAAGATCCATTCATCGGAATGATAAACAGCTTGGAATGGGAGAGTGAAGGTAAAAATTATGTTGGAAGCTATCAGGTTGATGAGAAAGATATTTGTGACCGTGTTGAGCTTTTCAAACTTGTACATGATACACAAAACTACTCCATTGCCGACCAGGCTGATGATGAAGATGATGTAGTACAGGGGAGGAAGATACTTTCTGGAGAAATCATTTAAGTCAGTGAAGTCGCAAATAGTTGGGTATTCGTAGTTTTGTGTTGTAAGTGTTTCCATCCTGTTGGTCATCTATAACCTGCAAGATAAAACTGTTTTATAAATTAACATAAAACTGATTTAAATTATTTGTTCAAAGTTTTTTTTTCACTTACCAATGCAATGCACTTCTAGGAGCAGTAAAAAACTGATGTGTCTGCTGATGAAGTGTGAATCATATCTTAAAACAATCTCTTACTTCCTACTTGATGACCTTAACATTTACTTACCCACCCTTCTTTCAAATGTGTATTCATACAGCATAAGCATCTGTTTTCATGAAACCACAGACCAAACTCCAGCAAAATGTTCAATTTTATTGTTTTGTTGTACAAAGCAATTATTATAGCAAACCACAGAGCTTAAATATGATACATTAGTCAAAACATCAAAATCATTAATAATAATATTATTATTTCCTAAAAGCAACTTTTTGATCAGAAACAGAAGCTAATATTAGATTTTGTAATATATTAAATATGACTTTTAGTTTGTTACTCATTCACCAATGACAACACAATCAATGTACAAAAAATGTGTATGAAAAGTAAACCTAAAGCATATATTTAGCTATTATTTTAAAGATCAAGTTTGAAAAATGTATAATATCTCAATCTTTACAAAGCTTTCAGTTTCAAATTTTATACATACTTTTACAAAGTGTATAACATTAAACTTTGTACACGGACCGGACCATTTACATCCGTTTACGTTGCACAGGGTTCTGTACAGGTACTGTTTTCACACTGCCAAAAGACGATCTCCCACAAATTTATGGAAATATATCATGTTTTGTATGTTATTGATGAACGAGTGTTTTGGTGGCATGAAAGAACATTTTTTCATAATATGTTTTTTTTTTTTGGTTTCTGAGTTGGGTGTGAAAGATACCAAAACCAATGCTATGTCATATTAATCAGTGTCTTGTTAACTAAAAGTTAAATGATCTTCGAGATTTAGAAGAGTTTCTGTTTTGAGTTTTGTGGTTACCATCATTCAGAAGAGTAGTGCTTGTGTATAGACAATAGGTGACATGATGAAAATCATGATGTAAGTGTAACTGTGCTTATGCCAGTACTGAGACCTACTGATTCTCTTCTTACTTGCTCAACATAATGTGGCTGATAAATGTGGAAAGTTACGATAAAAAAATGATTGAATTAAACTTCATTTTAGTATGTAGAAATTAAACCATTAAATTGATCTGGTTGCACATAATTAATTTTAGTGTACTGAACATTCTAAATTCTACTCAAAATAGTTGAGCTACAATTATGAATATAATTAATCTGAAATTAAAAGTACACTCAACTTAAAAAAAATATATCTGGAGTTAGATACATTTATTGTGTGCATCTTCTTGCCATAATAAAAATAAGTAAATTCAACATAATATTTTTTTTCAGTGAATTATAGACAGATATATAAACAATATCCACTTCAAGTATATAGACAAGATAGTATTGAAATATTTGCAAACTTAATTTTTAGCAAGTGTTACAACTAACCCCCTGCCTGTTGCAATTAAACCCACCTATGGGGTAAGTTGTAACGTTTGCCCTTCTGTCACGTTTGGTGTTATTGTCCAAGAATGGTAAGTACTAGAAACAAACTTTAAATGTTTATTTGTAGCAGAGATGTGTGTGTGTTGCTTGTGTAAAATTATAATGAATCAAACTCAAAAAAAATTAATGATTGAGCCAAAACCAAAAAGTGTTAGGTTGTGCTCCGCTCTCCCCTACAGAAAAATAAATTCACAAGTCCCTGAATACACACTATGCAATAAATACTGTATAATGGGTCCTTTTCCATATTATTTGAAATATAACAAACATAAGAAATAATCGAGGAGTTCAGATGCAAACCCTATAAGTGCGTCTGGCATGTTTTTTTTTACCAGATTCTTATGTTTAGGTTCGGCAATTCCATTTCAATGCAATGTTAAGGTTATTAGTCAGTAATAAAAATACCCTATTTTCATAAATGTCACTTGAGTCATTTCATTGCTAGTCAACAAATTTGACTGTCTTTGAACTGCATGCAAGCAAAAACCTGGCAAAAACCTAAAAAAATCCACTTCTTTTGGCAAGACATAGTAAATAGTTGCAAAATCACTAAAGATGCAACTAGAAACAATGCAAATGATAAAAGTCAAAGTGTAAAAGTGAAGAAACTGAACAAGATAGATTTTTGTGTTACACATATTTTTATTAAATATACATGACTATGACCTTGTTAATATATAACTGCAAACATATTTTGTAATTTACCTTTGTAAAAAAATAATATTTTTTTTTTCTTTACAATTTCAGTTTTATGAAATGATTTAAAAGAAACAGACAGAACAAACTTGAATTGTTGAGAATACATTTTTTTAACAGTATGAACACTATGAAAATTAAATTAAATCAAATTAGAATAATATATTTTTTCAACATATACCACAATATTAGCAGCGGGACAACAGTAACAAGTGTTTCTTTCGTCCCGACAGGATCTCCTCACATTTAAACTCGATTTACTTTTATTTTGAAAAACTCTGAGAAGTCAAACTTCAGGATGTGTTAGAGCACTAAATAACCTATGGATTGATCAGTACTCCAACACATGAAACGAAAAACATAATGCGTTTATTAACATTATTTGATTAACATAAAATGCGTACTGTTAGAATTTGTTTAATATTATTATCCCATGTTTGACGTAGATGGTGTTTAGCGGCTCTTCAATTGTTGTTCTGGACCTAACCAACACTGTAATTATTCAGTTCAATAAGAAATATGATTGTTGTTGAGACTTAGTTATTCAGTCTAAATCTTTCCAGACAAATCACAAGAAACCCCTACCTTCCTGCAAACAAATGGAAATGGATAGATTTTTTCCATGTTATTTTTAATGCCTGCATTGAAGTAATAAATGAAATTCGTCAATTAACAGCCAAAATATGCACCACCTAATTTTTTTGCGAATGTAAAGGGTTGGTGTTTTTTTTGTTATTGCAAACTGCAAAAGTAATACAATGAAAGGTTTCAACATTAAGCTATGATAAATTTGCGCCGTCTCTGATAATCGTCCACATCAATAGTGCAATTATTTGTTATTAATAAGTCATACCGATACATATGCATGTTCCTGACACATTTATGGCATATTACCATCCATTCACACATATTACCATACCAGACATATTTTACATCTATTCTAATTGTTGCCCAACCATATGTTGTGAAAGCAAACACTATTAAAAGTTTCTCTTCTTAAAATGTTAATACAATGTCGATAATTTTATCTGAAGACTGCTAATATAATATTGCACCATGTCAATGCGCAGAAAAAAAGTCCAGAGGCACGTCAATCAATTCCTGTGGATTTACTGTGACGCTTCTGGTGACCTGCAAGCTGAGCCCATGTGTTTCTTGAGTGTGTGTTAGAAATCAGGCCCTTTACTGAAGGTTGTAGGCTTATGGGCAGATGGACATGTCGCACACACCAGGTGACCCAGGAGAACCTTGATTCCCCGGAAAACCCTGCTTTCCGGATTTACCCGGTGGTCCTGTAGGACCTGGAATACCAATGCCATCACTACCGCGAGGACCCTGCATCCCTGTGGTTGTCCAAAGAAAATGCAAAAGTCTTAAAATAACAAAAATCTTTTATCACATGCTGAATATCCATCTATGCAAAACAGATTTGTAACATAAATATTACATTTTATTTAAACTGTTATCTTTTAATAAACTGTTTATTATAAATCTGTCTGTCGTTTGTAATTTATATTTTATGCATTTGCAGACACTTTTATCCAAAGCAACTTCCAGTGCATTAAATATATAATTTTTTTTTCAGCATGTGTGTTCCCTGCAAAGCTTTGAGCTGCTAACGCAATGCTATTCTTACCGAAACAGTAAAGTTATTGGAAATACAGAGGGTAAACAGAATCCGAATGTCCTAGTCTCAAACCCGTGCCCCTCGTGTGAGCTCAAGGGCTCTAATGTGTTTTGACAGAGCCTCTTAACACCCATGCTCTTGAAAGCGAAACAGATGCCTCAGCTATCTTATATAATAATGGCTCTGTACCTGTGTCTCCTGGAGGTCCTGGGTGTCCTGGCCTGCTCTCTCCTTTACTGCCCTTAAATCCAGGCAGACCTGTGTAACCTAAAATAATGCCAATCACAGTACTGAATTAAAATTCAAAGCCAAAGTTCAATGCTTTGCACAACTCTTATCTTGCATCTTTGTCACCTTTGAGTCCTGGGGGCCCTTGGATACCCGAGGGTCCAGGGTAGCCCTGAGAGCCAGGTCTGCCGGAATGACCGGGAGGCCCACAGGAACCTTTAGGCCCTGGAGCTCCAGTTTGTCCCGGGGGTCCTTTAACAATTTCAGACGGAGCGATACAAAACTGTGGCACCATTTTCGGCAGTAGCTCGAGCAGCTGATCTGGAAAAAAGTTGGAGGTTATTGGACACTCCAAGACGCCATAGAATGCATTGAAAATTCATTGTTCCTTTTTGCCACATTTTTGTACAGTATGTTTCTGGAGAAGCCAACCGTGACCCTGTCTGTCCAGGCTTAAGTCTTATAATCCAATGAGTTTAGGTGTATCAAATTTTGACATTTAACATTAATTTCAATCTTTGACATGACCTCACTCGATCAATATTAAATAAATCGAGGTTATATTTCACAGGATGCTCTTTACATTATGTAAGATAATTTTATGTAGAAAACAGTAAGGCACAATAGCTGTTTTTTTTACAAACAGGTCAAAAAATGTTGGGTTTTGCTATTATGGTTTCATTGTTAGGATGTTGTGTATACAGGCGGTAAGGCAGCTTATTAAGTTCTGAAGCAAAGCTTGTAAGTAGACCACAGGGAAAAAATACAATGATAAAAGAATGCATGATATGACCGCTTTAATACAAAACTGAAAAAAAGTAAAAGCTCAGCATATGTACTTAAATATAGCTACTTTATAGCCCACTTGGGTTTTATCAGCGATAACAGCTTTAATTGGTTGTCTCATAAAGCTTAGTTCTTTATGCATTAAATTTATAAAAATACATCTGACGTCATATCAACGTTTTATTATAAATAGAACAAGAGGAACTGCCATGGCCATTCACAAGTACTGACCTTGAACAAGGTTGTATACTTACTTCTCAAAACGTCCCCAAAGAGTTTAATCAAATACTCATCAGATGGAGGTTTACCCTGGAACACAGATTGAGTGACTCATTACATTGTGTCTGTACATGAAGAACGCATTTAGCTTTTAAAGACAAGGTTTCGTAGATAATAGCAGAAGAAAGTCTGTGTAGGCGAAATTGCGCAGTCTGTTCCTGTACTCTAGCCCCATCCCACACCACACTTTGTGTTTATTATTTGGATATTTGTTGTCAAAGAAAATACATGATGAGTATAATATAAATTTAATAGATGGACTTACAGGTTCTCCTTTATTGCCTATAGTGCCAGGTTGCCCCTTTGATCCATCAAGACCCGGATTCCCACATGGGCCAGTTGCGCCAGTGCGCCCCATGTCCCCCTTCTGTCCGTCTGTACCTGGTACTCCACGGTAACCTGGAATACCTTTCTAATAGATAAAAACATCTTTGAGATGAATGGATTCCAGTATGTGAGGTACATAAGATGTATTTAAAACTTTTCTAATGTAACTACTACAGTTTAGCCGAACTCAGTTATTACATTACATGACAACAATAAAGACCAAAAGAAAATTTACAAATACTTTTACGAATTAAACGCTTTACAATGTATCCCATATTTCATAGTAACCAAACAAACATTATGAAAAATAAAAGAAAAATTTATTTAATTTAATGCAACGACATTTATCTTTCTTAAAGTGATGTTCCAGCCAAATATTAAAATTACCCTATAATGTACTCACCCTCAAGCTATCCGCTATACACATGTCCATCATCAACACATTTGGAGTTATTTAAGTAAATGGCCATGCTTTCCGTGCTTATAATGGGGGAAAACAGGAATCAGGAAACATCTGACTTTGAAGTCCAAAAGTGCATTCATCCTTCACAGAAGTAATCCACACGGCTCAAAGGGGTTAATAAATGTCTTTTGTGGGTAATCGATGCGATATTGTAAGAAAAAAATCCATATTTTAAACTTTACAAACTACAATAACTAGCTTATGATCACCACACGACGACGGGGTAACTTTGATATTTGGCTGGAGTATCGCTTTAAATACTTGATGGGTCCATGTTATATGTACACTGTACTGCATCTATATGCATAGTAAATATATTGCTTAGAATTAATTTTCTCTTTAGTAGTGAAATTCTGTGTTATTTTAAAGGTACTGTAAACAGTTTATTTGCATATGTCAGGTCTTACAAATGCATAAAATGACTGTCCTCTAGTTTACACAATAATATCCAGTTTTCCCCTGGGGTTTGACTCCATGCAACCAGCTTTGTATAACTGTCAAGTTGTCAAATGTAAACGCTTTGTGGCCATGCTTCAAAGGGCTTTCAATCGCTCTGTCGTCCCCTGTTACTCTCTTAGCAGGCGGAGGCGATCTTGTTTCTCGTGTAAAATACGGTGGAAGGGTTTAAATGTGATGGAGCTCTGCAATTTTACAAACCTCTCCTTTGCTACCTCCGGGTCCAACGTTGCCCTGGTTTAGAAAGAAATAGAGACAGCAGAAATAACTTTTATGACAATATTAGGGAGAAGAGACTACTTTAAGCATAGTTGCTCAATAGTCACAGTGTGTGACAGGAGGAAAAGACAATGATTCCACTTCAAACTGATGCTCCCCCTGGATAAAGGAAGACCCTGGAAATGATTTTTAAATCCTGCATGTGTTTGCCAACGGACTAAAGATATAAAGCACATGGATGTCTAACTTTGAAGTTATTTATTATTCACAAAATCTTTAAGGATGATTATGCTTTAAGGGGCAAAGTGAGTTCAGGTTCGTATGCAAGCATTGTGGAGGGATCACTAAATAAAAGTAGACACTTTTTTGATGTAGTCCATCGAAAAAAACATCCAGTGCGTAGTGAACACACACGCGGAGCATTGGGCAGCTGTCAACGCAGCGGCCGTGGAGCAATTGGGGAAAAGGTGCCTTGCTCAATGGCACCTCAGTCGCAACCTGTCGTTCACAGGACTCAATCCGGGAATTTTTGTGTTACAAACCTCGACTCTCTAACCATTAGGCTACAATTGTAGAACAGTCTATTCCAAAATAATTGCCACCCTTGGTAAATATAAGCAAAGAGGGCAGTGAAAGTAAATCTGCTTTGTTTATCATTTTGATCTTATATTCAAACATTTGAATACGAAATATGTAAATATGAATGGGATTATGCTCCAGAACAATTTAAATCATAAGAATTTTTAGAGGTGCCAATAGTTACAGCCAAAGATTTTTGAAGAACAAAATTTATTTTATAATGCGATTTCCCCAACTTAAATTTTTTCCAATGAATGTTGTATTTGTGTGTGGTTTTTATTTTTAATTATAGATCAGGTGGATACCCAATGCAGATTTATTTTCACAGCTGCGTGCCAATTATTTTGGAGATGACCGTACATCATGTTGTGTTTCATGATGTACGGTCATGATGTACAACAGCAGAGCAAGGTGAAGAAATGATGAAATGCTGTCCTCCACAATGTCCCGTATAAAATTGATTCAAGTAAATTGGTGAACAAATGGTGCATCCAGTGAACTGGTTCACATCTGGACTCTTCGTGTTAATGAACCAGCTAAAAATGATTCAGTGATTCATTTTGTGCCTTTAGAGAAGTCGATGGGTGTCATTTAGCATCAGGTTTTTTATGCAGCTTATTATGTTTTCGAACCAGATGTATAAACGTCCAATGCTATCACGTGTCAATTCGTATGTATTTAATGAGGTGGCTAATTCGTATTAATTTATACGACCACATTCATACATTTTTGTTTGATTTGCCTTTGCCCCTGTGGCGTTGGGGTTAGGGTTGGGGTTTCATTGTTGTTGTTTTTGTTAATGATAATCGTACGTTTTTGCACAATTAGCTTTGAATGAATTTATACGATTTAGCCAACATCGTAAAATATGTACAAATTCTCATGAGAACAGGCTGAAATGTATGTGATTGTTAAAATAATAATAATGTAATATGAAAGCTATTCTCACATAAAAAAGTAATATTTTCGGATGGTAGTGTGGCTATTTACCTTCTTTGGATAAATAACTTCAGCAGTTACAAAATTGAAAGCCACTGTGCAGGAAAACTACAAATGATATTTTATCTTATTAACACCTTTCCTACGTTTGCGAGTGATGAAAGAGCTACTGTACAGTGTCGTTTTGTAAGTCAATGTCTGTGAGTCAGATTTCTATGAAGATGTGCTAAGCAGTAATTCCAAGAAATTAGGACCACATCCCCACCAAATTTACTTCATACTGTATTTCAGGAGAAGTGATGAAGAGAGAAGTTGAGGTTAAATCTCCATTCACTGAGCCAATACACATACTGGGTAACCGGTTTGAGTTTTATTTTGATCTTGATGACAAATTTGATCCATAACTCTAATATGATTATAAATTTAAGATTGCTTTATTGTTTTTTTCTCACTTTTGTGAGTCGCTTTGGATCTAAATGTAAAGTTAAAATACATTTTAATGGGTTAACCTCTTCAACCCTGAGGACCCTGTCCCGGGTCCAGAATTTCGTATTTTGACTTAATATAAAATATTCTTTTAATCTTTGATGCTCTGTCATGGACCCCAGTAACACATATGAGATACTGTTTGAAAGCTTAGAGTCTCTACTTTCTGCAGATATGCATCACTTTGACACATCTTTTACTGTAAGAAAGTTATTTACACTTAATTTACACTATCACCCCCCAATATTTTATTATATCATTAATATTTACATATTTCATATTTTTCAAAAATGACAAACATGGGCAAGTCTTATATCAAATGAAAGCTCTCACTCTCAGGAATAAGCCTACAGCGTTATTTTTGTTCTAATATCAACACATATCCAACAATCGCTGAATGAATAATAAGGTAAAAAATGGTCTTTTGTAAACATATGTGAAACTTGAGTGTGGACTGCCTCAGATAGCACATATAGCCACAAATGATACATCATCTTTTATTTTAGGTCCTACTCTAAACATGGTCCATTCACAGCATTTTCTTTGGTGTTGCATATATAATCCCTTGCTATTATTATATGTGCAAACAAAAAATTAATATTTATATGAAAAATGTATTTTCACACCCTTTTGTAAAATGAGAATAACTTTTGAATGCGACATGCTAAAGAGTTCATTCTTTTTTTGGGTGTTTACTGTCTGCTGCTGCTAACAACCAGAACTGTCTGCAGTCTGCTAGAGCATCCAGAACCAGAGTTATACACTATCAAAGACAGTATTTACAACATAAAAAGAAAATTTGGTGTTTCATCATATGAAAAACAACATAAATAACATTATTTGTCACAAACAGCAGCTTTTATGTAACTTCAAAGGGTTTTCTTTAAATGATATAAAGAAATTGCATTTATTCCACTGTATGTGGTTATGGGGACACTTCACATGTTCTTAGGCAGAAATTGTATACAAAAAGGGTATTATTCCTCCCATCAGTTGGGGTAAAATAACTTTTGCATAGATTATGATAGAGAAAAAATTCCTTTTTCCTCTGTAAGCTGACAATTGCTGGAATCAAACAAAACTGTCTGCAGGGACCTGAGATACCCAGGCCAGAGTTATATACTTTCAAATAAAAACTTTAGAAAAAACATCAAAAAGCGCCTATTTATTTTTGTTTTATTAGAGGACTGATATCACATACAACCATGTTGAGCACTTTTAACAGTGTTTTATGTAATTTCAAAGGGTTACCTGTAAAATGATACCAAACTTTTGTATGTAAACCTCTGCATGTGGGTATGGGATGCTTTGAAATTGGGGTAGGCCAAATCCAGGCGAAAATCCCCAAAATAGCTTCAGGGTGTAAGAAGTTAAGAAATTAAAAGTACTTGGAATTCTCATATCTAACTGTTTATCAAGAAAAACATACAGCAAAAAATAAATAAGCCTAACTATCAATGTTGACCTATTCGAGGGCAGTCCATAACAAGAGCCCCCTAATGGATGTAAGGTGTATGTGCACTTACTGAAGGACCAGGTGCTGCAGGTAACCCACTGTTGCCTTTCAGACCCTGCAAAGTTAAAGGTGTTTTGTGTTAGCTAGGGTGTCAAATGTTATCATTAGCATTCAATATCAACAGGAGGTTTACTGAGCGTAACTGGACTGACTCAGTCGAGGTGATGCAACCCACAGAGATTCACGATAAAGTACACAAATCATAGCAGTAGCAGCTGGCCGTGTAGTTCAAACAAAGCAAAACTCATTAATATTCAGTTATTAAAGTGCTTATAGGCAGCGCTGTCTCGCTATACAAACATGTTATGTTTACTGAAGCTATTAGCTAATAGCAGACATTGTTTAAGCTTTGTTTTGTATGTTGTTTCAGTCTTAGGGACCGTTTAAAGAAGACACAATCTTGCATGCATCTGTACTTTATTGAAATTTATGCTCTGTGTAAATTTGCACAGGATTGATGTTGCAAAATGCCTATTTTACTTGTTTATTTTACTTCATCTAGTTGCTGTATCAAGGTGAATGTCTCGTGTGTGATGGCCCAAACAATGTGCTTTTGATGCTTTGGAAACACACAGATTGTCGTAAGACAAAGCAAATATAGTAATAATATATAGCAACGCTATTTTATCTTTAACGGTTGGTAAATGTCTTAGATTTGAGATCTGAGATAGATTTGAATTTGAGTTGAAGTCAAATCCAAATCTTTAATGAATCATTTTTACATTATTTAGCTCTGAACAGTTTTAAACATTAAAGAGATCATAAAATGCACTGAAGGAAATGCAGGATTTTACCTGAATGCCTTTGCAACCAGCTACCCCTCTCCCTCCCTGAAAAAAAAAACACATAAACATCAACTCAACCTTACTCCTCAGTAAGAGAGGAAGATGATGTTATGTAGCATGTCAATCAAAGGCTAAGTGTCAGATATGAGCCGCAAAACCCACAGCTATAGATCAGATATTGTTCACACAAGCAGTTATTACCAAACATACTCAAACATATTAATAAAATGCATTTGTTACAAAAACATCCCTCCTGAATAAACCTGACATTATGTATATTCATATTCACAGGAACAATAGCATAGATCGCACCTTACTGTTGATCTTACAGCTTTCTGCCAAGATATTTGACTGTTATGCAGTGGCGGCCGGTGACTTCTTTTTTCGAGGGCGCTCGATGCAAAGTTTGTCACAACATGTATGTAGCCGTCATGTGTGTGGTTCGTAATTTCAAAAATATGTGTTCGGTGCGTCGAGTGAACCTCATGTGCATCACGTGTCTTGTCAAAATAAGTGAAAATCTATCACATGTATGTCTTTAATTAAACTAAAACTTTCCTAGTTAAAATGCAGACTATGTTTCAAAACACAGCTACCATCATAAAACTGGATTTTTCATTTGGGAATTATGTACCTCTCCAGATTATGAAGTCCAATATGATCAAACAGATGCTAAACATACATTAATTTATTCATCAGATGCTATTATCTTATGAAAAATTCAAGGTAGCCTTAAACGTGTTTATAAGATGGTGTGTTCTCTTTGAATTAATGGCCTTGCCATTGTTAGCAATATATCTTGGTTAAAGGTGGGGTGCATGATTTAAAAAAAAAAAAAAAAACACTTTGGAAAAGGGAGTCAGGCCGAGTACCAAAACACATTTGTAGACAATCAGCAGTAAGGGCCGTGTCTACTAACAAACATCATTGCCTGGGTTGCGTATGTGTGGGGCAGGTCTATAAAAAGAAGGTCTAGATTCTATTGGGGTAGGGGCGTGTTTGTTTACGTGATTTCAAATGTAAACATTGGCTTTTAGAGATCATGCACCCTGCCTTTAACTTACTAAGCTTGCTATGTTTTCATTCATCAGAATTACCTTGTGTCCTTTAATTCCAGGAAGGCCCATAGCACCTTGAAGTCCTGGAAACCCTAATTCACCTTGGTCACCCTGTAAGAGTCAGAATACATCACAAATTAATCTCACCATTATCATTATTTAATTTATGTAGGATATTAGTCGACAATTATGTAAAAACTGTCAAATAAACCAACGAAAAGAACCATAAAACGTAACTATTACCTTTAGACCTGGAGCACCTGAAGAACCCGTACCTCCCTTATTACCTGCACAACCCTGAGCACAGACAGAAAAGTGTGTGAATTTAGAAACAAACGTGCACACGCATGCATAAAACAACAGACCATGTTATATCTCTATTTTAACTCAACCGGAGGCACCCATTGGTTTCCAGACACTGATAAAAGACTATTACTCACTTTAAACATAAATGAAGCCATAACGAAAAAACTATAAGCTATTACAAAACCAGAAAGCTGGTGTGAAATGGTTTCTTAAGCATTCTTTCATAATCCATTTGATAAGAGCAGAATTCCAGGAAAAGAGCAAATGCAATCTCGGCCAGGCTATTCCCAAAAGAATCAGGTCGACGTATTAGCATAATTGCTAAAGGTGATGTTTGAATCGAACCAACCTTGGGGCCGACAGGTCCATCAGCTCCTGGGGGCCCTACGAGTCCTGGCGTGCCCTTAAGGATTTAAGCAGAAAGGATGCAGAATTAAATAACATCTGAGTGAAGTAGCAAAAACTGATAACATGGCCTCCTCTGTGGACTACAAATAGAGTTTCATCACAACCAGTGGAGATATGAAAAATAAACAAGGGTCACTTCACTATCAAAGTCTATGCCCTCCAAAGGATCACTTACAACACCTGTCGGGTTGTGTTTTGAATTTCTGCGTGATTATTGTTGTTGGTTGAATGTTAAATGGGGAACATCATCAGTCTTCACCTCGACTAACTGTTGCATCTGTTTATGTGCTATGTTTGAAAAAATAAATAAATAAATAACTTATTCAAGAAGATTTACAGTAAGTGAACGTGGATCCTTCATTTTAAACATTATCAAAAGTGTCATTTCCTTACCTCTGTGAGTCTCAATATCTAATACACCACCAGGTGGCAGCAACACATCCTGTGAAACAGATTACAGACAAAAGCCAGCCAAATATTTGTTTCTCACCAACAGAGGTCAGCCTAACATTGTTTACCCCCACTTCTCTGTTACACAGTTTCTGCACTGATCACTGGTTAACTTTTGACCTCGGTCCAAATTGCCCTTTTTCTTTTCTCACTCCATAGCTGCAGATCTGATGCGCGGCTCTACAGCTGCCCTGGATACGTTCCAATCCAATTTCTCTGAAGTATCCAATTTTACTGGGTCAGTTGACACAATAAGGAGGTAGAAAGGTAAGCTTGAAGTGTCCCAGAGAGACGTTTACTCACTGAAGATCCTTTTGGTCCAGGTGAACCTTTAAGGCCGTGATATCCTCTTGGCCCCTAAACCCCCACAAGAGATGAGGTCGATAAAATCAGTGTAATGCATTGTGTTATGATTAAAGATACAATGTGTGTAGCCACAGCTTTATGTCTCTTACCTTTTGTAGAGTTGTTATGGGGTTGCTTGTGGTTTAACTTTGTGGTGTTTATTGTATTTATTTGATTGCTAAAGTGATTGTTTAATTAGTTACAGGCTACATTTTTGAGAATATGAATATGCTTATATATATTTTACATTGAAAGTGATTATGGTGATTCATTGTTTTCTATATAATATCATTGTAATCAACGTAATAAAGATTAAGTCAAAATATAACCTTGATATCTTTAAAGGAAAAAACACCGTTTTCATTATTTTACTATGTTCTTACCTCAACTTAGATGGATTAATATAAAGCTGCACGATTCTATATAAAATGAGAGTCACGATTATTTTGCTTAAAATAAAGATCACGATTTTCTCACGATTCTCAAGAACTTTGTTAATTTTAAAGATGTACAATCCCTGAACATTAGTTTAACATTAGTTCCCTTTCAGTCGGTCACTACGACATCACGTCGTGACAGACGAATTGGGAACTCGCTTAGAGAGGCCAATCTGCTTCGAGTACTATTAAAACGCCGATGAACTTGGCATTGAGGTATTTGCATAATGCTGGCGGCGCCCCACCAGGTGCGTATATAAGCCACAGCTGCAGAATACGAAATTAGGTTTTTCACTTTGAAAGCAGGCATTATCTGCTACTGAAAAACTACTTTCTGTTCTTCTGGGAATGGTTGCTGAAGTTGGTTGACATAGCCTAGAAATCTAGACGCACCCTAGCGGCCGCAAAATATATTTGCTGCCAGGGTTTAGTCTAGGCACTCACAATACACTTAACAGCTCCAAAAACCAAAATTTGGTCAGGCCAATCACATCGTGTGTAGCGTCTGTGGGGCGGGCTTAACATGATGACGACAGAGCTGCAACGGTTCCTACTTGAATGGCTGCTGCTGCTGCTGGCGAACAGCTTTCTTTTGAAGCGGCTTTGGCCGCGACTCTGGAGGACTTAGACTTATGTTTTTCTTTGAGAGAAGAGCAAATAACCCTACTGAAGTCCTTTTTAAGCAAGAAAGATGTGTTTGGAGTTTTGCCGACTGGTTACGGTAACTACGTCACCTTCTTCGTTGCTCTGATTAGTCATAGCGCTATCCTATTGCGTGCAGAGGCATTTTGAGGGACAACCTTATATCCCGCCCCTTGCATTGAGCCGTTTGTGTGAAGAGTTGCCAGACCTTACATCTTGATGTAGGTCTGGCTAACCAGGCTATGGTTGACAAGCAGTACTACCACAGCGGACGCCGCAGTTCCACTGCTCTTCTTCATTATTTTAAGTTTCAGTGTCTGCGCTGCCTCTCCCTGTGCGCATCATCAGCTGAGCACCTATAGAGTGATTTCCCTAAAAGAGTAATACAGAGAGCTTTGTGTCTTGTTAACTCTTTCCCCGCCATTGACGAGATTTCTCGTCAATTAAGAGAAAACGCTTCCCCGCCAATGACGAGATATTCCGTCTTTCCGCAATACCGCTATTATCCACCAGGTGGCGCCCTTCCGCAACTTTTTAAAACCGGAAGTATTTCCCTATGCCAAGCTGCTGCATGTCCGTGTCTGTTTTAAAGATCGCTCTGAATGGATGTCTATGAAAAAACCGTCATAAAAATGGAATTATTTCTGCTTTTTGCTCAAAATATGGTGTTTTTGCAAAAACCTACCCATATTCAAAAGCTGATTGCAAAAGAACCACTAAAGGTAGGATGAAACGGTTTTTTTTGTTTGAAAGCAGAGGGTCTGCTCTTTCATTTGGTATATTGTATGTTTATATATTTAAAGAAGAACATTTTCTGGAAGGCATTAAACTTTGGTGAAAATCATGAAAAACGCTGGCGCTGGCTGGCAACTTTTTTAAAAACGCTGGCGGTGAAAGAGTTAAAGACAGCCACCCTCTCGTTTATTCAGAGATCAGCGTCCTTTTCCGATCTTGGATGCGAGAAGTACAGGGGTTTCAGAGATGGTCACGAGCGCTGCACTCTGAGGCTGCCTTCGTGGGGGGGGGGGTTTGTTCTCTCTGTGAGAGCATGACCCTCTTGGATTGCGGAGACGACTGTCGTTTCTACGGAAATGACGTCCGCGCCTTTGCAGTGCTGAACGCTGCCATGGTGCGGCTGCGAAGCGCTCGCAGGACGCTCTTTGCACCACTATGCTGAGCAGGTTGGGGGATGCGTCCTCCACCTCCCAGCCTCCTCGTCCTCAACCGGTTGAGGTTCCGATGGAGAACGCAGAGTCGTGTTCTACGATTTCTGCCAAATCCATTGGACCTCATTCTGGTCCCGCCACTTCAGCAGCATCAGAGGGGGGCCCCATTTTCCCTCTGAGGTGGAGTTCGACCCGGAGATGGCGGCCGTGCCCGCTCGAGCGACGGAAGCGGTAGGGTTGGATTGGATTAACCCCCCTCCTCCCGAACCAGCCCGTCTGCATGATTGGTACTTTTCAGAGCTGCTCGGGCCTCTCGGTCCTCACCTCCTGTGGCTTTCTTTCCCGACGACATGAAGAGCTGAATCAAACATGGAATTCCAGCCGTCTACAACCGTTCAGCCTCCACCCTTCACCCCCCTCGCTGATAGAGCCGCTAAGGGTTATTTCGGCATCCTTTCGGTGAGCGGGGGGTCGTGTCGCCACTGTGTCCGGCAGACGCTGCGCGAACACCGAGACTTAATGCTTCGGCATATCGCTCGTTTAAGTCTGCGGGTCATCTGGGAAAAGAGCAAACTTTGCCCCGTGCAGAGGATCTCTTTAACTAGACTCGATCGATTTTTCGGCGTGTTTAACAGAAGCGTGCACCCAGTCAATCCTGACTTGCATCGATTCATTTTGAGGGAAGAATGCGGTCCCTCTGAAACAATTTCAGAGACTCCTGGGGCATATGGCAGCTGCCGCAGCTGTGACACCGCTCAGGCTGCTCCATATGAGACCGCTTCAGCGTTGGCTTTACGATCGAGTCCCGAGGAGAGCGTGGCGCACCGGCATACACCGTGTAACCATTACACCTGCGTGTCATTTCAATTTCACCCCGTGGTCAGACCCAGCGTTTCTGAGGGCAGATATGCCCCTGAGACAGGTCTCCTGGCATTCTGTATCACATACGATGCCCCCAGCACGGGGTGAGCAGCCACGTACAACAGGCTTGCAGTCTCAGGGGTGTGCATAGCACCCCAACTGCTGCGAGCGGTGGGCTGTATATCCGGAACTCGTACGCTCCGCTACGGAGCTGCGAGGGAAGGATGTAGTAGTCAGCACCAACAACATTGCGACTGTTGCGTATATTAACCGTCAAGGCGGTTTTGCGCTCTCGTCACCTGTCGCATCTCGCCCGTCATCTCCTCCTTTGGAATCAGAAGCATCTGAGGTCCCTTCGTGCCATCCACATCCCGTGCTCGCTTAACACAGCGGCAGACTCGCTTTACGAGCAGCGCGCCCCTTCGAATGGCGACTCCTCCCCCAGACGGTTCAGCTGATTTGGAAACGTTTCGGCAGAGTGCAGATAAATCTGTTTGCATCCCCGGACTCTCCCATTGTCGCCTGTTTTATTCACTAACCGAGGGCAGCCTCGGTGTGGATGCGTTGGCACACAGCTGGTTGTTGGGGATGCGCAAAGATGCGCTCTCTCCAGTGAGTTTAATCGCACAGACTCTGTGTAAAGTCAGGCAGGATGAGGCGAGCCTTCTACTCGTCGCGCCTTTGGCACCTGCGCCCCGACCTGTGGTATCTCCACGTTGGTCGCTGAGCGCGTGGTAGGTTTAGGTGATTTATCGCAAACGGTAACTAACACAATCACTGCAACGCGAGCGCCGTCTACTAGACACGCGTAAACGCTTAAATAACCTGTTCGTCGTCTAATGCTCTTCGCAACACGAAGACCCCCGAGAATGCCCCATTAATGTCGTGCTTTCATACCTTCAGCACCGGTTGGAGCGTAGGCTGTCACCCTCCACCATTAAAGTTGACGTTGCCGCCATATCTGCACATCACTCTCTAATAAACGGCAGTTCGGTCGGCTAGCTTGACCTAGTTATTAGGTTTTTAATAGAAGCTCGAAGGCTGAACCCTTTCACGGCCTCCCTCTATTCCTTCTTGGGCCCTGTCCATGGTGCTGAAAGCCCTGCAGGAACCTCCATTTGAGCCTCTGCAGTCTGTGAGTCTGGAAGTGTTTGGTGGCTTCTAAATTCATCCCTGTTTGGAGCCATGGGAATGAATGGGGATAGGCTAAATGCTAACCCATTCACGAGGCGCTGTACAAAGTTCAAGTGCATGCATTTAAAAAAAGATAGGTATATATTCATTTGTCTATGTGAGGTACGAACATAGTAAAATATTGAAAAACTGTGGTGTTTTACTTTTATATTGACTGAGAAAAGTCATGTCAAAGATTGAAATCAAAACTTTGATGCTCCAATCTCATAGTTAGATTATGAGACGTTTCCCTGGGATTTGTTACATATTATGATAATTGTCCTAAAAACAGGTTTACCCACCAACATCCAAATTTATAGAGCATTGTGCAAGCTAATCTAAGGTAATGGGTTTGATTCCTGGGTAACAAAGTGATTAAATGTTTAGCAAGACTGCACTGTAAGCCATTGAGGATCAAAGCTCCTGCCAAATGCATCAATGTAAATGCAATTTATTCTGTACACAGTAAAGCCCAAATCTCTGTTATTCTGGTTAAAATATTACCCACAATGTGTGAGAGTTCATACAGTACCTGTGGTCCGCATGGCCCCGCCACACCAGGAGGCCCATTGATACCCTGGAGAAGACGATATACATCATCGGCATGGTACACATACGTTTTGATTGACAGGACAAGTGGAGTTAATGACCTTGTGCTGTATTCTGTACACAAAGTGAGGTTCATGGCCGCATTGAAATGCCATCATTTATCATGTTCTTCTTCTCCAATTACTGTTATTACACCATTACCAAAATGCCACTCAATTAATCCTATGCTTTGGCAAAGCTATAGCTCCTCAAATGGTAGCCTGCCAAGAACTAGACACAATTGACTTTCTGACATTCACACATTTTCGCTGTCTGTTTTTCTAGTCTACTAAATGACTTTAATTGAGATCCATTAAGAACTTCCTCCACACATCTGCTACCTCTGACGGTCTATTAAGTGGCAGTGATGCACCTCATATACTGTAATGCTAGAGGAAACTTTTAAGAGTAAAGAGTGGAGAAATCAGATTGAAGATCATGTTCGTTGTTAAGCTTTTATGTTGATCTTTTCACAACCTTACGCCGGCATTCCTTCCTGTCACAAATTGAATAATAACTTCCCACACCAAGTCTGATACCCTGATGAGGACCTTCTGTAAAGAAAGGCTACAATGTGTAACCAAAAAACATCTACGCATGGGTGCGAAGTCTGATCGTTTCAGAGGCCATTTGTAGAAGAGGGTCCCGCATCGGAGCAGCTCTGCAACACACTAATCATTTCAACACCTGCTGCTGTTTGCCCAAATATTTACTGTAAAGAGACAATCGGCTTTCATTCTGAGAAACAGCGAACCGGATACACGTGGACTCATGTGTGAAAATCTCTATTCACAGGTTAATAAAGCACCTACAGCAGCTTGCTGAGAGACAAGCAGATGCGTGGAGGAAACATCAAGGGCCGTGTTTGATTCCAGCACCCCTACAGACTGATAAAACCAAGGGTTTAAAAAGACAAGAATAGTTGCACACCTTTGAAATGGAGATGCCTGTATATTACTCGGTGTTAATGAATAATTTGGCAGTGAGAGAACCCCATCGATTCTTCTTTTAAGGCTGAGTTACATCAAAAAGCAAGAAAATTCAGACATCTTTAAAGATTTTTAATTTGAGAGGCAACACACTGCATAAATGTAATTACATGAAAGATGAAAGATGTCAAACCTGATGAGAAAAAAATTTGGCACTTTAAAACCGAAGGATTAGTGGCAGGAAATGACTTATTAGCAAATCACAGTCGAGCTTTCAAGTACTGTGCAATATTGTCTAAATATGCTGATTGCCGACATAGTGATTTAGTCGAACCTGCTCATTATCTGCGAAGAATAGTTATCAACTTTTAACAATAGAAATTAGTAATTTAACTAGATGCTGTCATGTAGATATACATTCCTCAATAAGAATTTAAAGGAACAAAAAATCCTAAAATGTATAATTTCAGTCATAAGACGTTCCAGAAGATAATGCACGTCATGAGTCATGGGCTGCTTTTATAAAACTTAAGACTGTACGGTATTTGTCATTTTGTTATTCATTCATAATGAAAATAGATACACAGAAAAATTTATTGTTTGCTCGTCGTGATTATTTGAGCTTCTCTGATGCTGCCAGCATATTTAAATATAACGCAATGCTAGCAGGCAGTGATTAGCAGTGTTAGCATTTTTTGGACTACAACAATAAAAACTTTGATATCATATATGCTTGAGGCATTGAAGGTGAGCAGTTGTTCATATAAACTGGCAAGTCATACAGTGTTTTATTACTGTAAGTATGTGGGTAACATCAACAAGAAAACCAAGCTTGTATATTGTTGTTTTTTGCTCCCAGTTTCTATAACAACACTGCTGCTTTCACACGTTCTGCTTGATGTTAATTTGATATGCATCTCGTATGTTAAAATGTAATTACATAATCTTAACTGTGTTTATGCATCTAACCAAACAGAAAATCAGTTTTTCTCTCATTTCTGTATATTTCTTTATATAAACCAAAGAAAGCTACAGTAGTAATGCTAACTGATTACAGATGCTCCGACATTGAGATTTTAGATAGAGTGTAACAAGCAGTGGCGGCCGATGACAAGTTTTAAATGGGAAAATAGCAGAGGACTATTTTCAGCTGCTGCATAATATCATTGCGCCTGCTGCAGCCAGCAATGCTAATGGTCTAATCAGATTCAATGAATTATGCTAAGCTATGCTAAAAGTGGTACCGCCAGACCCGGAGATCACCTGAATTGATTCGAAAACGGTAAAAATTAAATATTTAACTCTAGGGGAGCTGGAAAATGAGATATTTTTAAAAAAACAGTGGAATGTCCCGTAAAGGGGTTTGTGTCCCAGCAAACATCTCAAACAAATGCAACCATAGAATATAAAAGGTAAAATTGACTCACTGGCACTCCATTTTGTCCATCTGTACCTGGCAATCCAACATATCCTTTTTCTCCCTGAATTAGATAAACAAGAAATAAGTTGATCATTATTTTCAGATTTTAAACTGTTTAAAGTTGTGGAACTCAGCATTGCTTTTATAAGCGCGACAAGTATATGTTAAATAAGTGGCTTTGTGTTGATTTGATGTAGAGTGTTTGGTCTCACTGGACACATAAAGTAAAGCAAAGAAAGCTAGCAAATTAGTAAATGAAACAATCCAAAATGTATATTATTCCATCATAAAACAACCTTTTGTCCCATTTTCTTTGTACTCCTAGAATTTACACAATGCACAACACATTTTTATTGTAATTTGACTTTGTACATTATTAAAAATAATCCAGACACGTTTTACAAATATGCACTTCAGTATCTCATTCTAATTCGCAAATCATTAGAGAAAGAAATCATGTTTTTGTTGTTGTTCTTGTGGGAACCATTAGAGAAACTATAAATATGTTTGAAAAATGATCATCTAACATAAAATCAACCTAGCAGGAAAATGAACTTGTGTTATTCTCGGTTCTGTCTAAAAATGAATTTAAATGTGCAGTATTAACTTTTTATAAATCCATACAACAAATAAAGTCATACAGCTTCATAATTGTAACATACATTTTTGTAGAATTTTTATTTAGTCTTGACTAATTATAAAAACAATGTTTAATTTGCTAACGTTTTCAGCAGAGCCGGTGCCAGACCATAACTAACAGGGGGGCACTTGGCTTCCAACGGGGGGGGGCACGCAATAGCAACAATAACTTGCAAAAACAAGACATTAAAACAACAAATACAGTGCAAGCACACACTCATACAACTGGTACAGACTGTCAGCTCATTTCCCATATAAAGTGCAAAAGACCACAGACTATGACTAAAACTGTTGAACTTTGACCGCGGCGTGAGCGGAAGCTGAGCTCCGCTGCGCTCGCGCTTAACTCGACGCAACAACAAACCGCCCTCGCGGTGCAAGCCATTGAAATGAATGAGTTTCATAGCGCAGCGGACACCGTGTCCTAGCTTTAAAAAACCCGCTTTACCATAATCACGTCGTAATGCTGTTAACGGTCTATAGCCACACTTCACATTTAAGCTTACGTAATTTAAAACAACGCTAACTTACATTTAAAATAGCTAAAGACGGCGTGTACGAACATTAAACTTCCTTAAAACAGTGTCCTGTAGATTTGTAAATTCCACCTCGACCTCTAATCTCTGAGTTTGAGCCAGTCTGTGTTTGCATGAAGTCAGATGAAGCAAGCGGTGATGATTCGTTCTAAATGTTCTAATATCCATATTGTACACGATCCATAAAATGCAGCAAAAAAACACGTTGCCAGTATCAAGTCACAAATATGCTAAAGATGTAAAACGGGTGAGACGCGGCAATACAACCAGAGAAACTGGTCTATTTTAAATAAAGAAAACATATATCAACTATATTTTCCTCATTTGATTACATTACAAGTCATGAAACATCAATGTTTCATTTATTTTAATTATTCTTGATATATATTAAATTAATAAAAACCTTTGTAGGGGGGCACAACAACCTGTTTGGGGGGGGCACTGCCCGCGAAAATGCCCCCCTTGACGCCGGCCCTGGTTTTCAGGTCAAGCTTATCAATATTCCTGTCATTAAATGTACACTATAAAAAATGCACCATCAAGTTTAAACAATTTCGGGGCGGTTTGCCGTACAGGGATTATCTGAAGCCTTAGTTAAATTAAGATATTTAAATCAATTTTTAAAAGCATAATTTAAAAAATAAACATTACTGGTGTGCATCTTCAGTCACAACACTCGCACTGATATATTTTAAGATATGTCAGAGCAAGTTGTTTTCGATAAAGACAACACTATTTAAGTTAGTCTTTGAAACCACTTATTAATTTTGCAAGTCAGTTCAACCTAACTTTTTTAAGATTTGACATAACTTAGATACAGAAGTTGAAATTGTTTAACTTAAGTTTTTAAGTTAAAATAGCATAACAACTGTGCACTTTCCAAAAAAAAATTTGGGATATTTTTAAGCCATAGCTGGGTCAAAAAGGGATGAACCCAACCATTAGGTTATAAATTATATCAATTAAATATCATAATTAAATATCAATGTTGGTAGCGGGTTGCAAAAATTGGGAACTTTATGGTAAATTGGTAGAAATGAAACTACTCAAATATAATTTAGCTTGAACTTCCAATGATGCTGATCATGATTCTCAGAAGGTTGAACAGTAATGGACTATCATTTTTAAAAGATAGATTTTGGTTGGCTAAACCTAAAATGCATTTGAGAGTTTGATGTCACCGTGAAGAAGACTTTGAGCTTAAGCAAAGAAACAAAAAGCATCAAGCTCACTTACTAACACTCTGTCAAGCAGTTTGAAAGGCTGACCAGAAGGAGAAACTAGACTTTTGTAATGAGCTTGGTCTTCAAGGACACATAAAACATTTAAGCAAACAAGTCTCTCATTATAGAGTGCACAGAGTCTGTTAAAGAAACAACATAAATGTGAACTGTCGTAGCATGTGTTACCGCTTCGAAATGGGCCAAACATCTCTAGGTGTGTTTGGCTACACGGATGTCTTTTATAGGGCCCTATCTTGCACCCAGCGCAATTGACTTTGTCAGTGACGCATGTATCATTCGTATTTTGCGCCGGCGCACAGCGGGGTTTTCCCTCCACAGATGCACGTCAGCAAACTAGGGAATGAACTTGCGCTCCCTGGGCGGTTCAGCGCAAAAAGGAGGCGTGTTGCGGCGCAAACCATCTCTTATGCTATTTTGCAGTTTCAAAAAACAATTGCGCTACTAACAAAAAAAACTAGTCTAAAGTCAGTGGCGCGTTGCGCGTGGTTCATTATGCTATTTTAAGGGCGCATGCTTGACCATAATGTATAGCGTGCACAACGCGCATACACTTTGCTTATCTAATCTACACAGATGCAACAGTTATTTTTGCAAATCATAAATTGTTACACTTAAAAAAATTAATACACGAGATAAGGGGAATCATAGTGGTGAGCATTGTGGTGATAGTTTTTATTTATTCTCATGCAAATAACGATTAAAAATATTTTCATAAGTTTGTTGTGTGGCTGTATTACGTTTATTTTATGTAAATAATAATTAAAATGTTTTCATAAGAAACCTTAATGTATATGAACTTGATTTGTAAGAGTACTTTGGGGTTGGACCTTGCTTGCGTTTCTTGGGTCCGATTTCAAAGCCCCCAAACCCTTTCAGCGGTGAGGGTGGACGCAGCGATGTCCTCTGCTGGCGTCAAGTCCTGAGGCAGATCCACCTCCGTTACACGGCGTGCCCGATTTATGCTGGCAAGCGTGGGATTCCCCGTACAAGGACGTCGGTCTCCTCGGCTGTGAACCGCTCCTGGCGTGCGCCTGGTAAATCCGTCATAATAATAGCAACCCGCCATGGAACTTGCGCCCTTGCGTTTAAAGGGAATGTTGGATAGCGTTCTGATTGGTTTATTTGACGTTACGCCCAAACCACACCTATGAATAATGAACCTACTTCAGACCAACCCCTTATTGATTTGCGCCCGGCGCAAGAGTTATTTCTCACGCCGGGAAAATAGCAACAGCGCCCAAGATCCGCCCACAAACTCACTTGCGCGTTGCGCTTCGCACTTGCGTTTCAGATCGTTAAAATAGAGCCCATAGTGTGCTAACAATCACAGCACGGAGTTAGCATACGAGATGAACAATCCTGTCTGAACGTAAAACCAGGCAGCCATACCACCAGTACAGTATGTCTGGTGGTAATCCAAGCAGAAGGACTAACCAAGAAACTATTGAAAGTCATGTATAGAGCATGTACTGTATAGCAACCATGTCTGTTGTCATGGTAACCTCTTCGGTTCAATGAATTGATGTTCACAAATGTGACACTGGACCACAGCAAGTAGCACAGGTATATTTGTAGCAATAGCTAACAATGCATCGTATGATGATCACCAGAAATCATTAGGATATTAAGATGTTGCATTTTTGTAAATTTCCATAAAATATATGTAAAAATTGATTTATCATTAGTAATATGTGTTGCTAAGGACTTTATGTTGAAAACTTTAAAGGCGATTTTCTCAATATTTTGAATTTTTTGCATCCTCGAATTCCAGCCATTCTATATTGTCCAATCCTAACAAACCCTTTTTATTGACCTTTATGACTGGTTTTGTGGTCAGTTGTGGTCAAATATGTGACCTCTTTAAAAAGGTCCTAATATGTACTATTAGCTAGTTCTTTGAGGTACTACTATAAACTGAACTTTCAAACACTCTGGGCCCGGTTCCCCGATAACGTTCACTCTTAGCGTGCTAAGAAGACTCAAAAAGATATATCTTACCAAAGTTGTTGATGTTCCTAAGTGTGTTCCCCGAAGTGTCTCTTAGGAAGCTTCTTAACACGCTGCCTCTAAGAACGACGTACAATGGCGCTGTCCCAAGTAAAGGTGCTGAATTATTTGCGATCGATCATTCAGGGATCGATTTTCCACTTCACGCGAAGGTGCATTACGACGTTAAGAAAGACAACACGTTATATACAAATGGAACATTACTCAAATTATTCCAGTCACATTTATTTTAACATAGTTTAAGTTATCCGTAAAATATAAACTATTAATTAAATGATCAAATTGTCAGTAATACGGGTAGACGAACAGGGTATCCCTCGCTATTTATCCACCCTCCTTATCCCGTTGTGCCACTTGTGCCGCTTCTTGACATGGGTTTTGACTTTAAAAAAATATGTAATACACTTTTATACGAATGTTAAGGTACTTAACAATCAGAATTGATAGGCAAGCAGCTGCAGTATTTCTGTTTAATGCGGTATTGCTTACCATTAATGTTTTCAATAAAAAGCAACCTAGTTAGATAGAGAATATGGTCTGAGAAGATCTAGCAGCTCCATAATGAGTTGTCTTGGAAGGCGGTTTTTTTATTTAGCCACGTCAATGTCAAAAGGTTTAAGGGTTGACGAAAAAAAAAATTGGCATGGATTAAACAGTTACGCGGCCGGTGTTGTGTGGAAGTCTGATATGTTTCCCTTTAGTGTATAGTGTTTTTATAGCATTTTTATCACATGATACGTTAATTCTTTATATACATTGAAAGTTTTAATGGCTACTGAGATGTATATGTGTGCATTTATGAAATGTATCTTGACTGTTCTTGATTGTAAGTCAATTATTTTTACAGTATGAATCATATTATATGTATAATATATATTTATTATGTTTGGAAACTTAAACAGTTTTAAAACAAACAGTAGAGAAAAAAGAAAAGAAAAAGACAGGCTATATGTTAAAGACATAAAACTGTCAAATATGAAATATTTAATAAATTGTATAATAGAATACATGATATTATTGCTTTTTAGTATAACCAATTGAAATCTTTCATCTTTCTAAATAAATTATAAATGTAACGTGATGAAACGCTATAAACATAGAGGGAACAGACTTCAATGAGGAAGAAACACCGGCGCCGTCTTTGATTCATTAGTTCTGATACCAAATAAAGTCAACTGCATAAATAGTCCTGTATCCATTGCAAACATATTTTATTATAAGTCTTAAAAATGTCCATAACATAAAATCATTGTCAGCATACCATAGTTTGACTTGTACTGCGCTGCGCTGATTTCTAAAGACAGCGGCGATAGCGTTTTGCGCTCAAACAACGCTAAGAGAGAGCTTACGAATGGTCCAGACCAACCTTACGAAAGTGTGACTTACAGAAGATATACTTAGCGTACGAACGTTTTGGGAATCGTGCCATAGAGTTAAGAGAGAGGTTAAGGAATAGGTTAAGAACTACTTAGCGATAAGAACGTTTTTGGGAACCGGGCCCTGGCCTGTTTTCCTGCTAGTGTTCAATTGAACGTGTCTTACTGTAAACATGTTTTCTATTTAAATAGTTTGACCTATTGATGAATGCCCTCCATTAAGTTATAAATAAAATGTTCCTCTTAACAGCTGCCCTTGATTCACCCTTTACTTGAACTTCCACAAGTGTCCTCTTTCTTATGTGTAAAGTCCTGTTTGCTTTTTCCTCCTTTTGCTAAATTCCTTGGCAACTTGGTTATATTGACACGGAATGGTTTCCTGTGTATTAACATTCCTGTGGTCCGAAATGTTTAATTGCAAGGATTCAAACATTGATTTTGGCCAATGATTTTGTTCCATTCCATAAACTGCTTGTCCAAAGAACCACTGTAAAAAAAACGATTTTCCAAAACATTGCATCTTGTGTCTTAACCTTCCTGATGTCCGAAACTTTTAATTGCAAGGATTCATACATTAAATTGATTTTGGCCAATGATTTTGTTTCATTTCATAAAACTGGTTGTTCAAAGAACCACTGTAAAAAAAAAACTATTTTCCAAAACATTGCATCCTATGTCTTAACCTTCCTGATATCCGAAATGTTTAATTGCAAAGATTCATACATTGATTTTGGCCAATTATTTTCTTCCATTTCATAACTCTGGTTGTACAATGAAGCACTGTGAAAACATTGCATCCCGTTGCTTAACATTTCTGATGTCCGAAACTTTTAATTGCAAGGATTTATACATTGATTTTGGCCAATGATGTTGTTCCATTTCATAACACTGGTTGTCCAAAGAACCACTGTAAAACTATTTTCCAAAGAATTACTAAAAATATACTCCTATAAATCTATGTTAGTGAAACATTTGTGTCAGAAACAATGTTAGTTTAGTCTGCGACTGGCTCGATGGTTTTAAAGTGTATTTTATTGACAAGTCAATCATTCATATTTGTTCCTCACCTTTGATGTCTTCGCAGGTATGTTTAAACACACACATCTCTGATTCTGACAACCATATGGGGTAGACTAAACACGTCTGTACATTTAATAAAGCCCTATTGTGTTGATGCTATAAAATATAGCTGTTTATGCCTTCTCCTCATGCAGCAGTCCAATGAAGTAAGATATATACAGAGCTAAAATAATATATGCCTATCCAGAGCTGTGTGTTATAGCAAGATGTCTTTACTCATGCAGAAAACAAAATGGGTGCTTCTCCCCATCCTACTGTGTAGTTCAAATGACTGGAGCATTATCTGATGTTTATCATTAAAGAGACATTTTGTTAGAGATGTTGTGAGCCTTCCTATTTATAGTTACTAGAATGTATAAAGGTGGACTATCAAAGTGTTACCCTGAGCACTTATAAAACTATCCATCTGGATATATAGTAGACTGATAAGGGTAGGATAGAATAAAGTTATAAATAAATATAACATTAATAATCTGATTGGTGGCAGAAAGTGCACTCTTTAGGGTGAAAACCTCATGGGGAATAACGGGAATTATATACAGAAGAGCTGTGTCTGCGATCACTAATGATTAATTTATATGTTCTCATTAGTTGCGAAAACTTTTATTGTAGTACTTATGAGCCTCGTAATGTGCTAAAAAAGACTGTCTGAGTGAAACCTAGCAACGCATCTCTCTAAAAGCAGCTGGTGAAGTCATTGCTTGTTCTTAAATCACAAATATATACTGTAAACCAAATACTGTAAAATTTGACTATACTGCGTAAAACAATTGAAATTGTCTGTGGGCGTAGCTGTGAAGGATTTAATCTTAATAATGGGAGCCTTTAATGTTTGGTAGACAGCTGTGTGTAAATGAGGGCTTAATTATAATAAAACGTATGTGACATTGGTATGTCTAAATTTTAAATGGTGCATATATTTAAGGGAGAGGAAAGGAAGAGTCAGTACTGTAACTGTGTTTGAAGGTTATGTAAATGCGAGACTATGGGGTGTGTGTTGAAGTGTGCAGTATGTGTGGTATATGATTTAAGTCTGAATGGGCTCGAGATATTTCTGAGAGGTAAAACCTCAGCAGTAAAACTAAAATGCCACATGAATGAAACCAGAAAAGACTGGTTATCTAGCAACTCCGTACAAGAGAACCAAGCACCAAGCTAGACACAGGCTTTTGTGGTTTGTAACAGTTCTGTAATCTGAAAATGGAAGGGTTTTGACCCAGTTTTGGGTTATCAACAAACTTGTTTTTCTTAGGGGGTTGTTTTAAGGAAATGTACCACAACATAATTGTTAAAAAAATCAAAAAAGTGAGAAGTCTTTTGTCTGCTAGTCTGAAGTGTTAAGACAAACTTTATAGGAGATCGCTATTAAACTCAACCAGAATGAGACAATTCGCTGTTGACTGTACAATAAAGACATTTGTTAGTAAAATGTTGTTGCTGTATTTACGCAATGCTCTAGTTGAGCTACAGGAAACCTATTCAGGGTTTAACTAGATTTCGGAAACCACACACTTAACCACTGCTAGATAAAACATACATTTGTGTAGTTGGGTTTAAGACTAAGACCCTGTTAGTTACTGGAAATTGCTCATGTGGGACGCACATGAATATCCCAGTGCAAACATTGGTTATCTAAACTGTTTCAAAGAAGTTTTTGTTTACAAAAATGAAAACATTTAAACACCTGCCTGTACTTCATCTGTACAGTATTTAGGTGGGTCAAATTTTGCACACAGAAAATAAACAAGTAATGAAAATGAAAATTGCCAATGAAAATTATGCAACTTGGCATCATCTAACAAACTTCAATCCTACCCTGTTCAAACAGAACTAATAGTTATGACCACTTGTCAGCTCAATGGGAAAATGTGTTAACACCTTCAGATATTTTTAGCAATTTCCTTTTTACATAAGTCCTTTCCATCAAATAAAAAAGGGAGTAAAGCAAAGGACATTATTGGGGTTGCATGCCAGGACACACATACTAAAAAGCTGACAACATTGACACTGACTCTATGTTTGGAGAATGGAGGCTAGAAATCAATAGTGCAGATTTCACGTGAACATCCAAAAACTACAGCTGGCACTATAAGCACAGACAAGATGTCTGGCCAATGATGCATCTCAACCTGGGTGGAGCCCTGGGTGGAAATAAATCTCATTTGATTTTAGTGATCTGAATGAAAACATTAAACGTTACATACACAACACCTACATCAATGAAAGCCACACCACATAGCAAAGCACTTGCTAATGCATCTTACATAAATAGGCTGTTTGCAAAATTTGTTTTTGCTGAAGTGTGGTAAGCCAGGTGCGTAGGATAAAAAATTCAGGGCAGTAAATCATGACTGTGAAAAAGAAACCTTTTCTGTTAAGGTTTTCTATAATTTTGTTTTGGGTGTGTTTTATAGCATTAAACTAAATATCATTAATTACCGACAGCATTACCAACAGAATCATGAGTTTTAAAGATGATTTCCAAAATGCATTGGCCAGGCAAACCAATAGTCGAACCATAAACTCCTGCTTTAGTCAGTGTTGCTACAGTATGTGTTATTATGCACCAATGTGATCTTATGAGAATCTATGTCTAGATTTGCTTACATTTTAAACACATTTTCATTTTGTTAAGGGACAAATTTCTTATATAAATATTTGAATGATACCATTTGAAGAATACTTTAAACATGTTTTTTTCTTCAATGGTTGGGACTTAGAAAGTGAAATATACACTTCGAACACAAGATGATGATTTCAGGCTGTTTCGTCTAATTTGCATAACAGGATGATTTGTCTCGCCTTATTGAGATTGCAAAACTTTACAGATGAAACATTTTCTGACCTTAACTTAGTGGGAAAATGATCCTGACATGTTCAAGTCAACACTGATTGTTTTGACGTACCAACTCTATGTACATTTGACTTTAAAAGATCTGTTTGGGTCGTGTAAACTAATAGGTAGTGCAATGTTCCTTGAAACTATATCATAGAAAAGTTTATTTATTGTCTAAGTGGTATTCAACACCAGATGAAATGTTGGGGAAATGCAAATAAAACCAAATTGGTTCAGAAAAGTAGATTGGTGGAAACTATTGGTGCATGCAAATATTGTATCCTGCATAAGACACTCTTAATGAGATATTATACAAAAACTTTATGGTAAATGCAAATCTGCAGACAATAAAGACTAGCACATGCTTTACATCAATAACAACAATTGCAAACTAGTTTAACAAAAGAGAGTCATTACAGCCATAAATGTCAACCCACACAAGAAAGACATTTATGGATTATAATTTAAATCCATTCGGTTTTATTATAATAACAGGAACGATTCAAAATTTGCAGAGATGCAACAAACTGCTGTAAATCATTATACCTTTTATAAGCTCGACTGCAGAGAGTGATATTGTGAAGGGATGCTGTGAGTCTTAATCACCATTTTTATGGCATTACATTGACCAAAAGCTCCATGGTTGTGGAGCATTTTACAGCTTGAGCCATTTGGTCAGACTGCCGGCGAATGTGACATTTTTATTTGACTAAACAATTTCATAACATAACAAGCTATTTTAAGCTGTCTGACACACTGTTAATAACACATATCCTAGCATTTGCACCTGCAACTAAATATTTGATCTTTATATATTTATGTTGAGGTGTCACAGTCACAGCAGGGGTGAAAAAAATAAACATGAACGTACAGCAGTTTTGCATAAACATTACAAATCGAATTACTCCAAATCTTGAAAAATATGGAATAAAAATTGATTTTTTTATTATTTATACATAAACAATTTTGTTCATGTAGGGTTTTAATATATAGTTTCTGTATATTGCAGTAATATCAGTTTACTGTTTTGGATTTAGGGATTTTCAAATAATTGTATCTTAGCTAAATATTGTCCTATATTCTAACAAAATACATTAATGGAAAGCTTATTTATTCAACTTTAAACAATTGACCCTTATGACTGGTATCGTGGTCCAGGGTGTATAACTTCTGTAAAATAATATAACTTTTATCAATTTATTCCAAATTTTGTGGATAGATGACTCTTTTTATTTAGGCATTCCCAATTTTATTGATATGGAAAAGTGTAAGTAGTTGAGGAAATGAAATAAGTTTCAAGTAAGTTTCAGTACTGTTTATAACACAGAAAACCCCTGCTGTGAACCAAGAGGCACAGTGTCTTTATAAGAAAACTAACATGAGTTGGTCTTAAATTGCTAAGTAACTGTCTGAATTACAACTAATTAAAATACTTTTTAAAGTAGACTGACCTTTGGTCCCATGAAGCCAGGTGGTCCTTGACTGCCGGGGATTCCAGATTCCCCCTGAAGAAACATGACAGTATTTTAGGTCCCATTGGAGACTCTTTTGGAGTTTAAATGTCATTGATGTGAGGAAGAAGTTAAGGAGCTATTTAATTGGACTAATGAGCTACTTGAAGTGTTAGGATTTAACTAGTACTACCCTCGGTCATGCATACACACCACTTGACACCAGACACAGTGGGTCATGGGAAATAGTAGCAGTAATTCTGTTGAACATTTCCAAAATTAACAAAACTGTGTCACAAATACACTGTTCATGTTGAAATATTGAAGCTTCTCAATTGTTATGTTTACATGCACATAATTTTAACAATCCGACTGAATTTAATCCGATTGTAGGTTACGACAATACAGTTAACATGCACCCTAAACATTGCAATCTGATGAAAATGTTCGTTTACATGTATATTCTATATAATTCAAATCAAACGTCTGCACAAGTGAACAGCCAGGGTTGCCAGATTTGTGTATCAAAACCATCCCAATGGACATTCAAAACTAGCCCAAAAGCATCCCAATGACTATTTACAGCCCAAATACCAATAACTAATCAACATAATCCTTTCATCTGTAATCCGCAGAGAAAAACTATTGGTGGAAACAGTTAAAAAGTAGATGATTTGGCAACCCACCCTGCGCACAGCATCTCTCGTTGAGTTCATGCTTTATCTCTGGATAAAAACAATTTTCGAAAGACACAATGCTATTTTATTACTTTATGTAGCCTAATGTTTTAAAAGTACACATAAACGCTGCAGAATGTACATCGCGTGACCTCAGTAACCTTATCTTAATAATCCGTGTTGCCATTGCGTGTTTCTGTGACGTGAATCATGTGTAAATATGAGGTAAATATAAGATGTGAACTTGAGAACAATTGTTCTGCGCATGTGCACAATGTATTTTTGCATCCGATTGAGTTTACATGCATTCTTTTCTCCTGCTGATCGGATCACAGATCAGACTACGCCACCCCTTTCAAAACGATCCAAATTTGCATCGGATCGACCTCAATCGTATTGATTAAGATGTTTACATGAAGACTTTTAATACGATTGAGCCATCAATACGATTTCAAGTGGATTATTTGGTTGCATGTAAATGTAGCGAGTGACACTTTTCTTGGGTAACTTAGTGAATCTATGAAAAGCTATTTAAGAACCTGTAGTCTAGTCTAGTCACGTGTCTGGCCTGCGGTAACAAGGGCACACAATTTTGGCACATAATGTTTATTCTTACCTTTGGACCAGGCCCCCCAGGAGATCCTTGTCCACCTTTCTTCCCGTCCTGTCCCTATTAAACCACACAAATTAAAGAGCTGTTATTAGCAATGAAAAAATGTGTGATAAGCCACTGCAAGAGTTCATATTAATACCTCAGAAGTAAATATTGGTATCAAATATAACATATCATGGAACATACTGTATTAGTTTTTTTTAAAGGGTACTGCTTGGGACCAGGGGCAGAACCCTTGAGTCCCTCCACTTGCTATTTCTCAATATCTCTTACATCCATGCCTTTTTATAAATTGCTATTTTTCTTCTGTTATCTTTTTCTATGCATGTCCAACCAACATCTGGTACAGTGACCATGCATAAAAGAAACGATTGACACATTCAGGCCAAAAATTGGTACTGTGCACAGGCCTGGCAAAGGGATTGGAAATTGGCTCCAATTATTTGATGTCTTACCATAGGTCCTGGCATGCCATGTTTCCCTGGCAACCCTTGTCCTCCACGTTCACCCTGGATAAATGAAATAGACTGAATATAACTTTCAATATTGGAAAAGACAACCTCATTGAATTACATCCAGGAAGCAGTAATTACAGTAGGATGCTGAAAACACTGAGCTCCACCAGTGTGGCAAGAAGCTCTATTTCTGCCAAACAAATGTTTCATCTAAATTTGAGAATGAGCAAACAGCATCTGCTCCATTCCAAAAAAGAATCACTTTGTAAGAATGGGAGTCAATTTATTTATCCTGATACAAGACTTACTCTCAAACCTTTCAGTCCGCGTTCACCCTGTAGCCCTGGTGGACCTTTGTCACCCTGTGATAAAAAGAAAGCAGACCATTCAGAGCTTTCCTCATGTAAAGATACAACAATATTGTTAAACAGCATTATTGTGAGGACTCTGCCATAATCTGGTTTGGTAATTATATCTAGTTGTGTATGGCAGGGTCCTGACAGTACAATGTTTTGTGTGGGAGAGCGTGGTTTTGATATTGTCATATCAGACCACGTTTTTCCCATGTCTTGTGACTTTTCCCCGCTCCCTTGTATTCTCTTGTCATTGTGTGTTATTTTTCCCCGCTCCCTTGCATTTTCCAGTCTTTGTCTTTTATGTCTTGTTTAGTCTAGTGTTCTGTTTTCATGTATGTATGTTTGTATGTGTGTATATAGGTGTGTATATATATGTATATGTATGTGTATGTATATGTATATATATATATATATATATATATATATATATATATATATATATGTATATATGTATGTATATAACATCCATACATATATATGTATATATGTGTATATTGTATGTATGTGTGTATATGTTTTTATATATTTGTATATATTTATATATATAAATATATTTATGGTTTTGTCTTGTTGGTACTGTGGTTGTCTTGTGTTTGTATGTGTTTTACAGGTTCACGTGTGCTTCCCTCACAGGTGTTCCTGTTCAGTGTGATTGCCTCCTCTCGTCTTCCTCACCTGTTGCTTGTTATCCTCTCGTCTGATCTGTGTATTTAATCCCTGTGTGTCTAGTGTGTCTTTGCAAGTCCGTTTGTTGATGTACTCGTCTGTACTTGTCCATGTACTCACTAGTTACTAGCTCTGCTAGTTTGAAGTCCTGTCTTGTCATTCGTTTGTCAGTTTTGCCCAGTTTATTGTTTTGTTTATTTGGCCACGCTAATCTGTGCTTTTGCTGCCCAGGATTTACTCTGAGACTCTGTGTTTTCTGACGGCTCCCTGGACTTTTGTCATCTGTCGATCTGTTCGGACTGCTGCTTTTTCTGCCTGCTATTTAGGACTGCTATTATTATCTGCAGCAGCGGACGCTCTCTGCGGCATTGCCGCTGTCCAGCAGGAGGGTCCTTCACCACTGGAGCTGTCCAGCCTCTCCCGTCAGCACCACTAACACTCTGTCTCTCTCTCTCTGCCCGTCGCAGGATCTTTCCTTCTCGTCTGCCACGGGTGCCGGTTTGCCGGACTGTCTACGGATTTCCCTGTTGTGTCATTGTGGTTATAGACTTATTGTTGTAACATAATCTCTCCCACCGTTCGTCTGTCTGGCCGGAGCCCGAACGTGTGTGGTTCGTCGCCCCAGTGTCTGTGTGTGCTCCTCGCCCCAGCCGTCTGTCTCGGAGTGGCCTTTGCGCCCAGACGTGCTTTTGTCTGTTTACATTCATTATCATTTAAATAAACATTTTCTGTTACCTGCACTGGGATCTTCTGTTTTCATTCCTGACAGAACGGACTTGCCATAAATGGATCCCGCAGATACAGAATCTGGCTGTTCAGCGACCGCTCAGCTCTCCACTACTGCCCAGGAGGAGGATTCGGCTTTCACTGCCCACCGCAACCACCATGCCCGTTTACTCTTTGGCATGCGGCAGAGAGGAGCAGAGGTCCGGTCCTTCGCCTCCAAGTTCTTGGAGGAGGCTCGTCTTGCCGGTCTTAGCGGGAACGAGCTAAAGGTCATCTTCTATGCCTGTCTCGATGAGCCTCTCAAATCCAGTGAGGTGGAGTTGCTCAAGCCCTTAGACTTCGTTGACATGGTGAGCTACGTCATGAACAGGCCCGAACCCAAGTCCAGACCTCTGTCACCTGTCCCAGAGGGCCGCGTTGTCGGGAGGATGGTCCTGGAGAGCTCAGCACCCACCACATCAAACTCCATAAGCTCCGCCCCGCCAGCCAGCCTTCGGGGTAGTCGTCTGGCGATACGGGGAAGGGGCATTCAGACCGGGGCGATCAGGTTGGGGAGGTCGACTCTCATCTCTCCAGCGCCGGAGCCTACGCCCGCACCCGATCTCCATCCTGCATTACCGGTCTCCGGACGGAGGAAGAAGAGGAAGAAGGACTCCTCCGCTCTTCAACCAGCTGCCACCCCTCAGTTTTCTGAGAAGCAGCAGCCTCTGTCTGCTCCGCTGCCGTCTGCGCAGCCTCCGCTGCAGCCCCTGCCGTCTGCGCAGCCTCCGCTGCAGCCCCTGACGTCTGCGCAGCCTCCGCTGCAGCCCCTGACGTCTGCGCAGCCTCCGCTGCAGCCCCTGCCGTCTGCGCAGCCTCCGCTGCAGCCCCTGCCGTCTGCGCAGCCTCCGCTGCAGCCCCTGCCGTCTGCGCAGCCTCCGCTGCAGCCCCTGACGTCTGCGCAGCCTCCGCTGCAGCCCCTGACGTCTGCGCAGCCTCCGCTGCAGCCCCTGACGTCTGCGCAGCCTCCGCTGCAGCCCCTGACGTCTGCGCAGCCAACCACAGCAGCCTTTATCTCTGTCCCGTCTCCGCTGCCGTCCGCAGCGGCCCCTGCCACTGTCCCTGTCTTGTCTCCGCTGCTGTCCGCAGCCTCCTCTGTCAAGGTCCCTATCTCATCTCTGCAGCCGTCCGCTGCACCCCCTGTCATAGACTCTGTATCGTCTCTGCAGTCACCCGCTGCACCTCCTGTCATTGTCCCTGCCTCGTCTCTGCAGTCACCCGCTGCACCTCCTGTCATTGTCCCTGCCTCGTCTCTGCAGTCACCCGCTGCACCTCCTGTCATTGTCCCTGCCTCGTCTCCGCTGCCGTCTGCAGCGGCTCCTGTGACTGTTCCTGAGTTGTCTCCACTGCCGGCCACAGCGCCCCCTGTCATGTTTCCTGTTTCCCCTCAGCCTGTAAACCCTGACCTAGTTGTTCCTGCCTTGCCCCAAGCTGTTTCCTCCCCACGGAACCCTGTTAGGCCTGCCCGGCCTCCACGTACCCAACCCTCAGCTACTCCCCGGGGTCAGAAGGCTCGCCCTGTACCCAGTCCCATCCCTCCTCCTGTGAACGTTGTTGTTCCCCGCCCCCCCCCCCTCCCTTGTTTGTTGTTCTTGTTGTCCCACCCCAATCCTCTAGTTGTTCTGTCTTGTCTTCCCTTGTTAGTGTTTGTCATGTTTTCGTGGGTGCTGTCCAGTGTCCAGTCTGTCTTGTCCTGTGTCTCTCCTTGAGGGCCGCCAGGTGGCGTCCCTTGAGGGGAGGGTCCTGTGAGGACTCTGCCATAATCTGGTTTGGTAATTATATCTAGTTGTGTATGGCAGGGTCCTGACAGTACAATGTTTTGTGTGGGAGAGCGTGGTTTTGATATTGTCATATCAGACCACGTTTTTCCCATGTCTTGTGACTTTTCCCCGCTCCCTTGTATTCTCTTGTCATTGTGTGTTATTTTTCCCCGCTCCCTTGCATTTTCCAGTCTTTGTCTTTTATGTCTTGTTTAGTCTAGTGTTCTGTTTTCATGTATGTATGTTTGTATGTGTGTATATAGGTGTGTATATATATGTATATGTATGTGTATGTATATGTATGTATATATATATATATATATATGTATATATGTATGTATATAACATCCATACATATATATGTATATATGTGTATATTGTATGTATGTGTGTATATGTTTTTATATATTTGTATATATTTATATATATAAATATATTTATGGTTTTGTCTTGTTGGTACTGTGGTTGTCTTGTGTTTGTATGTGTTTTACAGGTTCACGTGTGCTTCCCTCACAGGTGTTCCTGTTCAGTGTGATTGCCTCCTCTCGTCTTCCTCACCTGTTGCTTGTTATCCTCTCGTCTGATCTGTGTATTTAATCCCTGTGTGTCTAGTGTGTCTTTGCAAGTCCGTTTGTTGATGTACTCGTCTGTACTTGTCCATGTACTCACTAGTTACTAGCTCTGCTAGTTTGAAGTCCTGTCTTGTCATTCGTTTGTCAGTTTTGCCCAGTTTATTGTTTTGTTTATTTGGCCACGCTAATCTGTGCTTTTGCTGCCCAGGATTTACTCTGAGACTCTGTGTTTTCTGACGGCTCCCTGGACTTTTGTCATCTGTCGATCTGTTCGGACTGCTGCTTTTTCTGCCTGCTATTTAGGACTGCTATTATTATCTGCAGCAGCGGACGCTCTCTGCGGCATTGCCGCTGTCCAGCAGGAGGGTCCTTCACCACTGGAGCTGTCCAGCCTCTCCCGTCAGCACCACTAACACTCTGTCTCTCTCTCTCTGCCCGTCGCAGGATCTTTCCTTCTCGTCTGCCACGGGTGCCGGTTTGCCGGACTGTCTACGGATTTCCCTGTTGTGTCATTGTGGTTATAGACTTATTGTTGTAACATAATCTCTCCCACCGTTCGTCTGTCTGGCCGGAGCCCGAACGTGTGTGGTTCGTCGCCCCAGTGTCTGTGTGTGCTCCTCGCCCCAGCCGTCTGTCTCGGAGTGGCCTTTGCGCCCAGACGTGCTTTTGTCTGTTTACATTCATTATCATTTAAATAAACATTTTCTGTTACCTGCACTGGGATCTTCTGTTTTCATTCCTGACAATTATAATGTAAGAACATCTAACCTTTTGTCCAAGTTTTCCCTCCTCTCCAGGCTCTCCTATTTCACCAGGGAGTCCCTTTATTGAGAAGATGTATAAACTTCAGAACCTAATCACAGATCAGCTAAGGTTCAAACAATCTAAACGCAAGTACATCAATGCACAGTTTTCCATCTTCACAGACCCAGATTTTACTGCTGTATGTAATGCCATGAAATATCCTGAATATATGGGGTTTACTCACAGTCTACCATCTTGACCTGGAGGCCCTTCCTCTCCCTTCTCACCATAGGGACCCTGTCGAGAAGCCATCAGACTTTCATTGTAAATCAGTCCAGTTCACCTAGCCTGATCTCACCATAATTCCTACATATTTTACAAGTAGGCTATTTTGTATGAATTCGTACGAAGTTAATTACGTACGATTATCATAAAAAATAATAACGAAACTCCACCCCTAACCCCAACATCACAGGGGCAAAGGCAGGTATTAGCCACCTCGTAAAATACGCTCAAACTGTCATGAGATAGGGATGGTTCACCCCAGACATTAGCCCAAATTTTACTCAACCTCAAGCCTTAATTGGTGGATCTGACTTTCTTCTTTTAGCCGCACACAAACGAGTTATATTAAAGAGCCAATGAGTGTCTTACATCCCAACTTGATGTCAACATGCCAACATTTTTATGAGTTTACAATCAAATCTTTTATATTGATTGCTAAATACACGCAAAATATTAATAATTGTCTTTACAAACGTACCGTTTTACTTCAAAAGATACATATTAACCCACCAGAGACATCAGATGGATTATTTGAAGAGTTTGGTTCCAAAACGCGCTAAACGCCATTTAAAAAATTTAAAAAAAAAAGAGTTACTGTCAAAATCAGTATTATATCCGGTCAGTATTTAAAAGTAAATTCTTAATTTTACGCAAAATACAATATCCGCTGTGTTATTCTGTCATCTTTTCTCCTTTTTTTCCAAAATGCAATAAACGCCACTTCTCCTTTTCTACAGAATGCAATAAATCCGCTCCACAAATCACAGCGCACTATTCCACGCATTGTAAACAAACAATGGCGGCACGTTAAGTATGAAATCCTAGTTTTCCTCATCTTGTACTTGTACAAAAACAAAATAATACATTAATGGCATTGATAAACCTGTGGTGGTTTGGTGTTACGGGAAATAAATGTAAGCCATCAACATCTAATAATTTATGAATTTTCTATGTTTTTATAACCTAAAGATTTCGGGCCCTATTTTAACGATCTTAGCGCTTTTTCTAAAGTGCACAGTGCAATGTCTAAATGGGCGTGTCCGAATCCACTTTTTTTAATTTAACGACGGGAAAAATGATTTGTGCGCCGAGCGCATGGTCGAAAAGGGTTGGTCCTTTTTTTAAGGAGTAATGGGCTATGATTTTAGGAGTAATTTTGGGCTATGAAATAATATTGAATTTGGTGGTTACATGTTATTTATTTATTTAAATTTTTTTTGGGCTATCCTTAGACAATATGGTTCGAATTGTTGCCTTGTTTTAGCCTAGATGCTGTGTTTGGACACCCATTAGATATCTATGCTGGGAAGTCATATACACCTAGGATGGCTTGAGGGTAAGTAAAATATAGGCTATTTTTAATCTTTGATGAACTATTCCTTAATAGATGCTGTGTTTACAACTAAACAAGATTTTTAGTTATGGAGAACTTGATTGACCCTTGGTCCCTGAATTCCAGGTGGTCCTATCGGCCCAGGACATGCGTTAGGGGGCTGACAATTCGGAGGGCACTGCAGAGGTAAACAAACTACTGTTATGTGAACCTTTTTGACATGACTGTTGATCCATGACAATAATATTAAAAATCTAACTCACCCTTTCATCATCCTGTAAAACAGCAAAAAGGATAGGAGAGAAACATTTAGACCCCAAAAACAAACATTTTTAGATACAAAAGTTTTATATGCAATACATGCATTTTTAGCTTTGGTTCAAGAGAATATTTTCCGCATTCATTTTCTTCATAGACATACTATACATATATTTATTACTTAATTGATTTTATTGATTATAGTGAAGAAATTATTGGATCAAAAGCACTCATAACATGACATAACAGTCTACTCCAATCAGATCGCTTACCACAGAGTAGATCTCACATGCTGTCTCTCTCTCACATTGCTGTGGATCACAATAAAGTCTCAGTTTCTGGATTTCTATCTGCAAGGAGTTAAAAAAGAAAGAAAAAAAATCTAAACATAGCTCATAAATTGTAATACAAAATGACTAAGCCATAACAATAGAATTACTCAATTGGCATATTGTGAATGTGATATTCCCACTATCATATTGTGAATGTGAAATTTGCAATATCTTAGAAGAATAGCAAGACACGACTGCAATAGATCAGTGTGGTATCGTAAAAATAACCATACAAGATGATTTTGATTATTAATGCTGTAGTAAACTTGGCATACAGAGATTATTATGTGGTTAGTTAGCGATCTGGTCAATGTCACTTACAGAAAGTGTAGCATCAGACTCAAAGCGTTTGGAAATCTGAGTCTTCCCATTGATGTAGATGGGCACAACAGGTTCCAGAGCTTTGCCCTCAATCTGCTGGTCATCCAGGAAAAAGGTGACATTTTGGGGTCTAACCAGAACCTTCAACTGGTGCCAGCTTTCATCAAAAAGTTTCTGTAAGATTTCAGATAATGATAATTTAGTACATGGTGCTACAGTATGATAAATGAGCTGTTGAACCTTAACTCTATTCCTCGACATTGACGAGTTAACTTATCAATTAACTCTTTCCCCGCCAGCGTTTTTAAAAAAGTTGCCAGCCAGCGGCATCATTTTTCATGATTTTCTCAAAAGTTTAATACCTTCCAGAAAATGTTCTTCTTTATATATATATATATATATATATATATATATATATATATATATATATATATATATAAACATACAATATATCAAATAAAAGAACAGACCCTCTGCTTTAAAAAAAAAAGTTTCATCCTACCTTCATTAGTACTTTTCATAGTACTTTCTATCACCTCTCAAATATGGGTAGGTTTCTTCAAAAAACGCAAAATTTTGAGCAAAAAGCTGAGATAATTCCATTTTTGTGAAGGACTTTTGATAGAGATCAGATGCAGGGCGATCTTTAAAACACACACAGAGTTCTTTCTCTTTCACGTGAGGCGTTACTTCCGAGTTGTAAAAGTTGAGGACATGTGCCACGTGATGGATAATAGCGGTATTGCGGAAAGCCCGAAATTCTCGTCATTGGCAGGGAAGCGTTTTCTCCTAATTGACGAGATAACTCTTCAATGGCGGGGAAAGAGTTAAGAGAAAACGCTTCCCTGCCAAAAGCGAGTATTTCCAACAATACCGTTATTATCTTCCTCAACATATACAACCCGGAAATAATAACGCCTCACGTGAAAGAGATCAGATTCAGAGCGATCCTCAAAACACACACCGAGTTCTTACTCTATAAAAGTCCTTCACAAAAATTGAATTATCTCAGCTTTTTACTCAAAATTGGGTGTACCTACCCATATTTAAGAGATTACAACAAGAGTAATAATGAAGGTAGGATGAAACTTTGTTTTTTTTAAGGGCAGAGGGTCTGTACTTTACCTAGCCCCTAAGGTGACATTGGAGTTAAAAAATCTAAAGTTTAGTTTCATGTGCTCATGTGATACTTTTGCATGCTCACTTGAAACTTTCACCTTCTCACGTGAAACTTTCATGTGCTAACGCTAAACCTTCATGTGCAGAATTTTTTTTAAAGATAAACTTCATAGATATATACACTAGATGTCGCCTTGGGGTTTCTAAGCATGCGTCAAAACCGCCGCCATCTTGGAACAGAGGTCTTGTCATAGGAAGTAGCTAGGTAACGCTGCTATCTCCGCCTGTACTTCGAATTCATGGACGATGCCGGACTTTTGTGCTGTGTATGGATGTTAGGCCTACTAGCACTCTGCATTATAGTTAGAAAAAGTAGATTTTCATAATATAAAAAAACTTTCATTTTTTTCTGGACTCAATGCTAAATACATGTCTGACTGTTGAAACAAACCAAAAGAAAACCAAGAAAATCGCATTCATGACGATTTATGGTGATTTTATTTCCGTTACACCATTGACTACAATGGCGCTGATGCGGGGTTCCCCTGTTTCAAGATGGCGGCTCTATTTGACGCATTCGGTCCAATGAACTGCCACAGCCAAGGCGACATCTAGTCTACATATCTATGTATAAACTTTAGTGAGACTTAATTATGCGAGAAACAACCCACAACAACACACTTTTTTGGCATTATGAAAGTAAGAAAACATGAAAGTGATAAAGATGACCATTGCTGCAACATCAAAAGATGAAAAAACTATTTTTATCACAAATATAGACAGAAGTAATGAGCTAATTTTTACATTCAGTCCTCCACACAGTCTGGAGCCTTGTTACGGTAGTGTACTGTGAAAGTTTTACAAACCTCAATGCCTCTATCAAAAGTAATGATCTGTTGGCCATTAAGCGTGTTGGTGGTTGTGAAGTTGACAGATTTTTCATTTCCACTTAGTGTGACAGCAGCTTGAACATGTCCATCTTTAGACAGCACCCTCCACACATCAAACTTTTCCCTGTTTGAGGGTCCTCTCAACCTCAAAGTTGCCACAAACACATAGGATGGTGGAAGGCCTTCTGGAAAGATTTCCCTTTAAAACAATTTGCAAACCTCCATTAGTTGGATTATTACACGTATTGTATTATAAATTTAGCTCTATTGGGATTTATAGAGAAATCTTTATACACATTTCAATGAGTGACGATTTTCTTCTCACTGCCAAATGGCAAGTAATTACATATTAAATTGGTCTGCCTTAAAAATCATTTGAATTAACAAATCAGCATTCATTTTAAAACCAACCTTGTGTTTTCGGTAACATTGATGTCTTCGTCTAGCAGATAGGCTGTCTCGGACACTAATGAGCCCTGTATCTTCTTTGCCTTCTCATGGATCTTCATTCCCAACATCAGCTCAAAGCCTTTCTCATCCCGGGAAGCCACAGGAATACGTGTGGGACATACAGATTCTGGGACAGGAGACAACGTCTATTATCAAGATGATCATGGTACCACACAGAAACGGTGTCTCATTAATTTTCTAAATCTTGCCTCACATCTAATTGAATCAATATGTTATGTGATGGTGCTTTATGATAACCATGCCAACTTTCATAAAGAATGATTAAAAGCATATCTCAAAGCAAAAAGCCCCCCGTGGTGCCGAATATGATTTAGATTAAAGGACTCCGTCTGGCAAAATTGAAAATATTGCCATTATTCCTGTTATTTCAATCTGTTATTTCTTTATCAATAAAATGCTGGGTTATTTTTTATATAGCACTGGGTCAAAAAGGGACCCTTGTATAGTAATTTAACCTATGATGGGTTGTTTCAACCCAAAAGTTGTTATAACCCATTGTTGGGTCAAATATATATATTTTCTGGGTTAATTTATCCCCTTTTTTGACCTAATGCTGGGTTGAAAATAACCGAGCATTTTTTTTAAGTGTAACCTTGGTTTCATCGGATGCACACGCATTGTCACGGTCTAGCAAAACTTTCTATTTGCTCCAAATTTAATCTCATTGTCATCCAAGAGAAATAGTCAAGATAATAAAGAGATCTCATCTGTGATTTTTTTTATATGATGAAACCACATTCCTGCTTCTCCTGACATATTAACACTTCCAAAAGTATTGTGGTTGGCAGTAGTCATATCAAATCTGTTTCCTGCTAACCATCCCCACTATTCCTCCCTGCCATGGCCTCATGGCCGCTGGTTTGGCCCACGAGCTCTGTGGCTTTTCTTGTCACGGGGCATGAATGGAGTGCGGTAGTTTGGTGGATTCCCTGTTCTTTTATGCTCTTGCTCGCCAAACGCTGGCTTTAATGTGGTTAATGTTTATGGGGCAGGTTGCACGCATGCAGATTTTACCCTCGCACAGCTTTTGCCTCATGGCATCATGAATGCGGTCAATGTTGGTGTAGATGTTGGTGCTAAAAGGCATAGTTCACCCAAAAATCAAGTTGTTACAAACCTGTATAAATGTCTTTGTTCTGTAAAATTATTTGTAAGCAAGCAGGAGCACTATTGACTTTTATAGTAAGAAAAAAATACTATGCAAGTCAATGGTGCTCAAAGACTGTTTGGTTACAAACATTCCTCAAAATATCTTCCTTAGCGTTCAGCAGATCGAAGAAGTTTATACATTTTTGTAACAACCTGAGGGTAAGTGATGACATAATTTTTATTTTTGGGTGAACTATCCCTTTAACACCAGATCAAAGTGTCAAATGGTGCATCAAAGAAACTCCTGTAATCGAACACAAGAAACATACAAGAAATAGCCCATACCAGCTCGAATATCATCTTCATCTCCCGCTTGTGAATAGGTGAGAAAGAGCAGTGCTGTAAAAGGCCTCAAAATCCACAACATTTTGAACTTAGGTTTTAGTCCTTTCCTCGAAGTGTCAATCTTTAGAGCCCTGAGAAAAGAAAAAGATTAAAATATGTTTGTTTTGGATGCATAGCCTCATTTCAGTTTGTAATTATTTGAAATGGCTGAGAATCAGTTTGCTTACATGATTACTGAAAGATGGCGTTTTCATTTGATTATAGCTGTAATGTTATACAATCACTTAAGCTAATCAGATCAGTACACACATTTGTACGCAGGGTGTTAAGTTGGCTCCTCTGAAACAAAATCAAGTAATTACATCTGGGATTGAACATCTAGTATAATGTAAAATAACCACTGCTAAGTATTGCATGAGTAAATAACCACAAGTGAGGCTCTTGACCCATATTCTCAAATTAAACCTACTGTGGTACAAACTGGATAACAGTATCTAACCAACAAAGAATGATGATTTTTGTAGATATCTATCATCAAATAATCACAAAGGTAGGCCTTACAATTGGTCATTGTTATAGACTTGATACAAAACCATTAAATGCAATATAACTGGAGTATGGAACCTTATAAAGTTTAATATAAAGTGTGCTTTTTGACTTGGACTAGTAAGCAACCACCTAATAACCACTCAGAAAAAAACTAACAACTGCATATATCAATGCCCAAGGTCCTTTAAAAGTCTTTGTCTTTACATAGTAAAACTAAAGTAACAGCATTAAGCAAAACATTCTGGGAAACAAAATCTGAAGCAAAAAACAGAAAAAGGTTGATGATGATTTCTGGTTCCCAGAATGCTTTGCATGAGGCTGTTATTGTATAGTTTTATTCTGTAAAGATAAAGACTTGTTAATATAAAAAAATTATTTAACTTTGAACAAACTCTTGCCAGTAAATATCATAAATTTAAATCTACGGTAAGTTACCGGCAACTAGGGATGTGCCCGATACCAAATACCTTATTCGGAAGGGCACGGATAATACCTTCAAAACGAATAATGAATTCATCCGAATAACACGAGCACGAGTAATGTGAATGTGAAGTGATTGAGTGCAATCTATAAAATGACATGAATGACATTTTCGGCGCAACCCTTATTTAGAAACGCGAGTTGTTTTGGAATTAGTTTAAAATCTTAAAAAAGCTGTTAATATCAAACTTCTTTAAACCCAGCTGTAAAAAATGACCCTTTTAGTTTTTTTTTTTCGTTCATTTAATTACACAAGACCAAAAAAGCTTGATAAAATGCTGCACTCTAATAATAAAATATTCGTTAATAACTCTGTGTCTCCGTGTGACTCCTGTAGATAATCTTTTAATTACTTCTAGTCCAAGCAAGCTTTATTGTCAATCTATAGGTGGATATAAAATAAATAAGTAAATAGTTAAAATATGAAAATAACATTTTAAAAGCAAAATTTAAACCGAAGATTACTATGACTTGAATGGCAATTAACATAAAAATAAAGTAAGCAAATAACAACTAAAACATTTGAATTAAATCTTTCGTATAACCTTTTTGTTTAAAATCATGTTGCTTGTTTTGAAGATTTTTAAATAACAGAGCATACTGTTATTTGAAGTTTTTAAACGAATATCTGATTATTTATTTATTTAGATGAAGATTAATGAGAACAATTCGTTATGTTCGCGCAAACGCTATATGGACATAGATAATAATGAGCTCAGCAAGTTTGTTGTAATGCTTATTATACTTTCATAAATTCTTGTCAAAACAGATGTTTTTCAACTATTTTGTGTATATATAGTGCCGCGCTTGCGTGTCTCTCCGATGCATTTCGGATCTGTCAGTCAGTGCAAGTTTGTTGATCTTAATACCTTTTTTACATAAATCAGTTCCCGAACGTATCTCCCTTAATAACTCCTTAAACATCAAGCAAGTCCTGCATTTTATTTTCAAATTCCTGCATGTTTTTAAACCGAAACCAAGATGTCAGACGTGTGGATGTATGAGTAGTATTAGGTTATATTTCACTCTCAGAAAACTTACAAATAACGATCATTTTAGATTTTTAATTATTTGAATCGCAGACGAGGGATTAATGTAGGCTACTTATTTTTTTCTAAAAAAATCCCACTCATTTAGACAGAATGGGTCTCATGGAAGTTGAACTGTGCTGACAGGCACAATAAACGTTTCAAGATGATATAGCCTACAGTTTTGTCAACATGCTCTCAAGTTTGTTATTTTAATGCTACAATACAATGATGCATAGCACATAGGCACAAGCTGTATGAGGCTTTGAAAATGATATGTTTGCTTTCCATGCGTATTAGTAACGAGAATCAAGTTATTTGTCTTTTTAATTAAAATGTTGTATTATTATTATTAATAAATATTTACAGTTATTTAAGTTATAATTATAATAAAAAGCAAAAATGCATTTAAAATGCCATTTTTGTGTGATATGAAAAACTTCCAGTTTAAGACCCGCCCACTTCCTGTTCCATCCGAATACATATACAGATACAAATATTTTTGAGATTGTTACAGATACAAATACAGATACAAATACTGACTCCACTGCACACCCCTACCAGCAACCCAGCTGCAATACAGTTTTTTACAGTGCAGTACTATACATACAGAACAGACGTCAGCAGTACATGTGGCTGTGTACCGCATTGACATATCCAGCCTGATCTTACGAGAATGCGTACGTATTTTACGAGTTGGCTAATTCGTATGAATTCATACAAAGTTAATCGTGCAAAAACGTACGATTCTCATGAAAAACACAACAACAAAACCATTCGTTCGAGAATTCGTACGTATTTTGTGAGTTGGCTAATTCGTAAGAATTCATGCAAAGTTAATCGTGCAAAAAACGTACGATTCTCATGAAAAAACAACAACAAAACCATTCTTTCGAGAATTCGTTCGTATTTCGTGAGTTGGCTAATTCGTATGAATTCATACAAAGTTAATTGTGCAAAAACGAACGATTCTCATGAAAAAAACAACAGCAACGAAACCAAACCCCTAGCCCCGCACCTAACGTCATAGGGTTCAAGGCAAATCCTACAAAAACTTACTAAAGTGGTCGTAAGAATTAATACGAATTAGCAAACTCTTAAAATACGTAAGAATTCTTGTGAGATGGCGTTGACATATCCCATAAAACATCAGTCAAGATAAAGTTACATGTGGCTTAGGTCTTGACTCGACATGACACTTGGTCTCTGGGCTTGGTCTTGACTGACTTTTGCCTGAAAAAGCCATTTTGTTCTGGGGGAGTTTTTTACATTTTGTGTACATTTTCTGTTTCTTGATGATTTAAATACTTTAAAATACAATATTGATAATATACTTAAAATTAATACAAAGTTAAGGGCCGTTCACATTAAAATGTTAACTATAACGATAATTATATTAGCGTCCACATCACCGACGGTAACGATAAATTCACGCGCAAATCACTTGCATTTAATGGCATTAACTAATATTGGATATTCCTTGTAATAAAAACTTTTGCAATTGTTTACATTTCACTGAATATATAAATATGCTTGTCCACTTTCGTTTCAAGTGTGCATGCACTTGAAGTTCAAATAGATTTGATTGTCTGTTAATGGTTTATCGTTCATTAGGTAGGGGAAAAATCGCTCAGAAAGTGATCCCAACGATACAGTTCGTTGTATCTTTATCATTATAGTCATGGTGTGAACTATGATAACTAAAGACTTTTAATATAAAACGATTTATATTTCAAAACTATATTTTTCACAGTTATAGTTATCGTTATAATGTGAACGGCCTTTTACAGTGTTAAGTCAAGGCTGCACAAGCAACATGCACCTGTCGTTGCACTACATGAAAATATGCGGTAGCACTTTTCTTTACAGATCGGTAATAACTGGGTAATGTTATGGCAATATATACATACAATTATTACCATTTATTATATCTTTAAATCAACGCAATTTACATTGTTATTGTCTGGATATTGGAAAGTAATTACTTGTAATAAGTGGTTTAAAACTAACATTACCATGAAATTACGTATTACCATAACACTACCCAGTTATTACCGATCTTTCTACCACGGGGCTGTTTAATGCTTTATTCTGATTGGCTGAGAAATATTCAATGGGTGTTGATTATTTTTCTATAAACTGCGGTGTAAGGCACTCAGCTTCGCGTCGTGCCACATTACCACCTTGGGTGTGCATTATTTTTGAATAATTCAAAGGACCTGAGTCAATTATTTCTTACGTAAAGTGCTACCAAATTTGTTTTAGATTTTATTGCATGCTGGATTAGGAGAAGAGTAAACACACACACACACACATGTAAGACTTTTGAACTACAGGGCTCGTTATAGTTGTGCATAGTTCCTACAGCGTAGCTGCGACGGCGTAGGATCCGCATCGGTTTTCATTTATAATTTTGCGTCGTCATCCGCGTTGACATGCAAACACACGCGCAGACTGCTGGTAGGCAGTATCTGCGCGTGTAACCACAGTAGCAGCGTATGGCAACCGCTTTGACTGCAAAAAAACGTGTCGACACAACGTCCCACCTGACAAGAAGAACATGGGCCATTTGAAGAAACTTCATGGGTATGCTAAGAATGTTTATTGCTAACTCTGCAAAAAGAAAGCAAAGTGCTTTTGTTCTGAAACTTTACAGGAAGTTTATATTGTACAGAAACCACCAGAAGCCCAGATCCCAGAACTGAGTGTTGTACCACATTAAACTGTCAATCACTATAACCGGCTGAGGTACATTGGGCACTCTTACATTGTTTGAATGTTCTGCCCATCAATTCTATCAAAAACAATTAAACAGAGATTTTTTCTTATTTACTAGATTCACATTCAAAATAAATTTTGTATGTTACTAAATCCATTTTATGCTTTAACTCCTACTTGGTGATAGAATTCAGATACAAAATAAACAAAAATCTTTCAGGAATACATTTTCTTACCATCTACATTCTATTTATTGACTCAAGATTCGCATTTAGTTTCTAAATAAATCTAATTTCAACTGGTGAGGTAAACACTACATGACCAGAAGCAATGGTTAACTGATTGGATAAGTAGCAAGAAGAGACACTGTTGTTGTGCCCATTGAGGAGTCTTTTCATCAGTAAAGAGCTTGTGATTGTGGCACAGATTGGGAAGTCTTGGTGTTTGCCTTTACCAGATGTGCTGTGGTATAGCAAAAACCTGCATGCTGTTTAAGGAAAAGGCAGTTTTCACAAAGAATGATTTAATAAATGTGTTAAATCATGTGTTTGACAAGAGACATATGCTAAAATGATTTCAAAAGTTAAGATACAAACTCTGTATTTGGGATATTTTAGCTATGGCTTTCTTTTAACATACTAATGTCTTGTTGCAGTATTAGGCAATTTAGGTGGTAATACAACCCAAATGTGGCTGTCACGGTGATCCGTGTCATGTTTTGTGTCTGTTCCATATTGTCATCACCTGGACACTTGTTAATTATCACCTCATTCATTCCACCTGTGTGTCATTAGTCTTTGTGTATTTATACCAGTGTTTGTGTCACACTCATCGCCGGATCATTGTCAGTACTATCATGTTTGTTTCCTGTTCCATGTTCATTTGTTCCTGTGTTTTGCTTACCTGCTGTTATTTTGATTCCTGTGTTTTGTTTCCCGTTTATTTATTAAATGTTATTTATTCAGTCATCAAGCTCTGCACTTGCGTCCTCACTTCCTCACTCCTACATACGTATCGTGACAGAATGATCCGGCCAGTAAAGGACGCAGCGAGTTTGTGGAGGGGAGCTTCCCCAAGATATTTTTCGAGGGTGAGTAATGGACGTCGGGATGCGTTGTCCGCTGTGTCCCGACGTCTACTGGAGTCAGTGGAGAGCGAACGTTCGGGTCTCCAGGCTCGGCTCAAGTTAGCGGCAGCCACGCTCGATTCATTCCCCGGGGTGGTTGTCGCAACACCCGAGCTGGGTCCTGGGAGGCCCGAGTCTGTGGTCATGGTTCCTCAGATGGTCGAATCTTCAGGGTCGACTCTTGGGAAGAGCGCCGCCGTGCTCAATGCGGTTCTGGGATCAGCTGCGGCCATGCCCGATTTATTCCCCGGGATGGTCGCGGCTATCTACGAGGCTGTTTCCCTGAGACGGGTAGAGTTCATTCCTGGGCCTGTTGAATCCTCGTCGGTTCCCGTGAGGGATGAGTCGCCTAAGTCAGTTCCCTATGGGTCGAATCTTCTGAGTCGACTCCCAGGATGGTCGAATCTTCTTGGTCGTTTCCTGTTTCGGTGGAATTTTCTGTGTCGGTTCCCGCAATGGTTGAACTTTCGGAGTCAGTTCCCGCCATGGTTGAACATTCAAGTCGGTTCCCGTAATGGTCTATGCACCAGAGACTGTTCCAGTATTGGCGGGGCTGGTGACGTCAGGTTACGTCCTGTCTCCAGTTCGGTCCAACCCGCCGTCGTCTCCTAACCCTCCGTCCCTCCCCCTGAGTCGCCCTCCCAGACTTTGTTTTGTTTGTGGTGTCTGGAAGCCACTTTTTAAGGGGGGGGGGTAATGTCACGGTGATCCGTGTCATGTTTTGTGTCTGTTCCATATTGTCATCACCTGGACACTTGTTAATTATCACCTCATTCATTCCACCTGTGTGTCATTAGTCTTTGTGTATTTATACCAGTGTTTGTGTCACACTCATCGCCGGATCATTGTCAGTACTATCATGTTTGTTTCCTGTTCCATGTTCATTTGTTCCTGTGTTTTGCTTACCTGCTGTTATTTTGATTCCTGTGTTTTGTTTCCCGTTTATTTATTAAATGTTATTTATTCAGTCATCAAGCTCTGCACTTGCGTCCTCACTTCCTCACTCCTACATACGTATCGTGACAGTGGCAGCCTCACGCTTCACAGCGCCCCCTAATTTGGGTTCAGTTTCTTTATTTTTAAATTTTTAAATCAGACTTTTATCATTTCTAGTGTTTCTAGTTGCACCATTTAGTCATTTTGCAACTGTTTACCATGTTTTTATTGCATGCACTTAGAGGGTTTTGCAGCGAATTAACAATTAAAGACCAATATTACGCAATTTAAGTGGCAGCCTAAGAAGTACCCAAAAGAAAGACAAATAGAAATGCATCTGTTTATATGACTGCTTTACCTCAACAAAGAAATATTTCACTTGATATTAAAATTTTGAATGTCTTCAGTAGTATGGACCACTGTTAAAACAATACAAGACATACGTGTATATAGATATCATATAGATAACTCTAATAAAGTTTCCTTATGTGTGATATTTTAAAATGAATTATTTTTTTCCATGAGTATGTTTACATGCCATCTAGGTGGATACAATATTTAATATTTCTCATTCTTTGTCAGTTAGATAATTTCACACTTACTGTTATAGTATTCAGTCTTAACCTTCATAAAAAATGGTGCAAATGTTATTTTTAATTACATAAAATCAACATAAATACATTGTTCATTTTAGAATACCTGATGGATGCTTTTAAACACCTTTTAAAAATTTCAGATTTTATAATGTTGCCAAACCCTGACACACATATATGTGACGAGCTCAGATGCAAAAGCTACTAAATGTCACCTCCATCAAAAATGAGATTATGATATTAACTGAATGCGTTTGGCATCTATTATACGTTCATCAAATACTTTAGCTTGAAATCCACTTAATCTCACCTCACACTGAACTTTTTTTTTTTTATTCAATTTACTCAATTTTTAAAGTGTTTGCAATCAATTTATTTAAGCTACATTTAAACAAAAGTTTTTTATTTTATTTTACTTTACTAATCTTTTTTGTTTAAATGTAGCTTAAATAAATTGATTGCAACCACTTACCTTAAAAAATTGAGTAAATTCAATGAATCTTTTTTTTAGTGCAGGCCATTCAGAAATATCGGATTGTTGGCAAAATACATTGATTTTTCAGCAAAGTACTCAAAGTGTTGGGTCCCTTGTGAGTACTTGGACCTGAATACAACCCAAATGTGACAGCCACATGCTTAACAGCGCCCCCTAATTTGGGTTTAGTTGCTTCATTTTTACATTTTGAATTCAGACATTTATCATTTCTAGTGTTTCTAGTTGCACTTTTTAGTCATTTTGCAACTGTTTACCATGTTTTTATTGCATGCACTTGGAGGGTTTTGCAGCGAAAGAACAATGAAATGACTAAAGTGACATTTGTAAAATATGTCATTTTAACGACTGACTAATAACCTTTTAATTGCCATTGAAGTGAGAATACTGCACAAAAACATAAGAGCCTGATAAGATGCACTTAGAGGGTTTTGCATCTGAACTCTTTATTCAGAAAGTGTGTGAATTTATTTATACAATACAAATAAAAAATGGCACACTATATATGACTACTTTGATTATTTGTTTTCTACAGTATGTGACCAAGCCAGTACTGAGTCAGATTAGTGGCTTTGTCCCCCTCTGGTGAGCATGGCCCTTAGCCACAGCAATTTTTTTGTTAACAGTAAACAGACTGTTTGACCACAGACTAGAGATTACCGCAGATGTATGAACTCTAAGGACAACATCCGGATGGAAAATTCTCACAGGGCCATTTCAAAAGACAACCGTTCCAATTACACAGATAGTTAGCAGCTCCTTAAACTTGCTCATTCAACCTGAACTGCTTAAACCAGGAACAAAAACACAGGAGCTTGAACACACGAGTATGATGCTGACACCTCCGCTTGCAATAAATATGTTCAGCTTTTAGATCATCTAAAAATACTCTAGCGTTACACTGGCATAAAGATAAACAAAATGTTCTCAGTGCAAATTTACTGTGAAAATGAAACATCTAAATATATAGCAGCATTCAGCACCAATTGTATGGATTTGAAACATGCAAGAATGACAGCATTCATGCTCTGCATAGTAACAGGCACGTCACATTGAATTGATGAAAAATGTAGGCTTCAGTTTTTTCTAAAATATACAACATCATGAACCAAAATACATTGCTGTGTGTTAAATTACAGATCAACGCTCTCCACCCTTTGTAACTGAAGGTTTGCTCACTTCATAACTTATTGCCCTCATACTGTCCTTACAATGCTGCCAAAATGTGGTATGAAGTTTTATTGTATTAAGCAATCCAAATGCGCAGAGGCATCATGCCCATTGAAACTGAGGGCACGTGCCCCCTCGGTTTTTTGAGCCAAATGGATTTGCATGCAACCTCAAAATCAAAGAAGCGTCCATTATTCTGTTACTTGTATTTAAATCTGTTTATTATGCAAAATATTATTAATTCTGTGCTGCATCTGTGCAAACATCCTTTCAGAGATGTTTGCCGTTTTGATAGTATTTTCATCTGAAGACAGTGCAGTCGCAGACGTCATTAGCGTGAGCTGCATTTTGCTATCTGAGGAATTAAAACATGTAAGAAACGCTCACAACATTTCCAAACCCACGTACAGTAATGTGCAGTTAACTTCCACTGTGTAGAAAATGTATGGTTTAAAATGTGACCGTCTAGACATTATATTAGTAGATTTCTAGATTCATCTTGTTACAACGCCAAAGTTCGCCAGAGTTCACGCGGGTGCAGAATCACACATGCTCACATACGAGGTAAAATTTAATGCAAAAATCCGTTCCTCTAATAATTTTATGTAAACTTTTTTTTTTTTATTCATTATTGAACATTAAAATCAATCATGTGGCTATAGCTTATGTCATGTTCGTTGTTTATATACTTAAAAAAGTTGTTGTGCAAAATGCATTAATGACACAATTAAACAAGTCATTAAACAAAACGTAAATAAACAAAACATGCCGTTTCACATGTAAATATGATACCAATATGTCATTATTCCGATTGAATAGTATTTGATATGAAAGTTTGTCAACACTTTTATTTTGGAGGTTTTTGCATGGAGGCGCTCAAATTGTTAGAAATGTAAGTGTCATTGAAAAGACTGAAAGCTTTATAATATTTTGTTTGATGTCTGTGTATGCACAAATTTCTGTGAGCTGTGCCCACTGTGCCCCCGTTAAAATTGGTGCATGACACCCCTGCAAATGTGCCTGCTTTTTATTGCCACATACATTTGTAATGATGCAAAATAGAAGATGAATGAGACAGATATTTCACTACTACTAGTACCTGTCCATTAGAGGGCGTCTTTATTGTCATGAAATCTTTTTATCAGCACATTTTGCATACATCAAGACTACTGCAGCTTATAGGTTTCATATATTTTATAACAAGTACAGTATAAAGTCAGGATATATAATATTAATCATATAGATAGGCCTATACACTGTAAAAAAATGCAGCATGAAGTAAAAACAACTTGGTTTTGCAAGTCAATTCAACATACGATTTAAGTTTTGACCTGTGATAAGTTGACATAACTTATAAAAACAAGTTGAAATTGTTTAACTTAATTTGTTAAGGATATATGTTGATTTGACAAAAATGCTGCATTTTTTTTTAGCAAATATTGTGTATAAAGTACAACTTATTTAATTAGAAAATTAAAATGTGGGTGTTCTGAGATTACAAGATAATTTTTATTAAATATAGTTTTAATGTAATGTTTAATGCATTCCGTTTCATTAGCCGAAATGAAAATCTTGAAAATTTTTGTTTCTTACCTTAGTTTTGAAACTTGCTTGCAGAAAGTGATAGACTTGATTTGAGAATTCAACTTTATAAATGATTACATTACTCAGATAAATTCTCTGTCCATTAAAGGAGCCATAGACCCTGTCAGCACTTATAGTTTAGAGCTAGTGACGTCAGAGAGACACACCTGCTTCCAGCTGGCCAAAATAACCAAGAGAAAATATATATTTTTTATTTGTTTTGTGTGTCTGTACAGGTATTGCATAAGAAGTTTTCTTTCTTTATTATGATTATTTTTATTTTGTACAGGAACACACATGGATAAGCCTTGAAATTATATGAGCAGATTTATATATATTTAAAACCTAGAATTTACAGTATTTTATTAATCTGTACTATTAATATGTGTTATGTGTCATTCTTAATACCTTAAACCAAGTGGTCATCACTTGTATGACAAATATTGCTGTTCTCAATATAATATAAATACAAAGTGCCCATTTATGTTAATTATTTAGTATTTGCTCAAGCAAAAAAAAAAATTAATAGACAAATAGTCTTTTCACTATGTTTATCTTCACTATAAAAAATGCTGGTTTATTTTTAACCCATAATCAGTAAATATTGGACAGAACACATGCTAGGTTAAAATTACCCAATGTTGGGTTGTTTTTTTGTAGCTATGGGTTGTAATCAGTGTTTGGGGAAAGTGCTGGTTACTTTTAAAAGTAATGCATTTCAATGTTAAAGCTCCCATAACACAAGCTGTTTCTGCATTTCTAATGTTCATCTGGAGTACCTACTGTATAGAGTAGTATTACATCATTTATATCTCCGAAGAGTCTTCATTTTAATCAGATTTATAAAGACAGGTCAACTTGACCAATTCTTTCCAATAACGTATGAAAAAAATCAGAAGGAGGAGTTACTACTGTGGGAGGAGCGAGTATGAGTCATGCAATACTATAGAACACTGTTTAACTTATGATTCAATACATGTTTGTTTCATAATATGCACTTACGCACCTATTTCCAAAAAATAACACAGAAGTCTTACTTACCGCATGCAACTCATGACCCAGTTGGGATTTTTCAATAAAATACAGCATTAAACAAACCAAAATGGCAAAATTTGACTGCTACCCCGGATAAACTAACTATATACTATATCTATTGTTTCCATAAGGCTGGCTTTCTTCTTCTTGCATCCAAAAGCACACTTCTTCTTTCATGTCATTGTTGAGTCTCCCTGTGCGCATCATCAACTGAGCATCTGAGTGAATTTCCCTAAAAGAGTAATACGGAGAGCTTTGTGCCTTGTTAAAGGCAGCCACTCTCGTATATCTGGAGATCAGCGTCCTTTTCAGGATGGCTTTTCGTCCATGCGATCTTGGGTGCGGAAAGTACATGGGTACGAAGGACGGTCACGAGCGTTGTCTCTCATGTTTGGGCATCGAGCATGCGGAGGCAGCGTTTGCTGAGGGTTAGTGTTCTCACTGCGAGAGCATGTCCCTTGTGATTTGCAGATACGGTTGTCTTTCCTCCAGGAAAAGTGCAACCCTCGTCCTGCGAGTGTCGAGCGTCGCCACGGTGCAGCTGTGAGGCTCTCAAAGGATGACCTCCGCATCACTGTGCTGAACCGGCTGGGGGATTCGTCCTCCGGCTCTCAGCCTCCTCGTCCACAGCCGGCAGAGGTTCCAATGGAGACTGCAGCGTCGTGTTCTACGATGTCTGCAGAATCTGTTGTGCCTCCCTCCAGGTCCACAGCCTCCGCAACATCCGAGGGTGGGCCCCCTCCCTCTGAAGTGGATCCCGACGTCCTTCCTCCCTCTGGTCGGGTTGCGACGCCGAAGTTCGATCCTGAGATGGTGGCCGTGTTATCTCGAGTGGCGGAGACTGTAGGGTTAGAGTGGGTTAACCCCCTCAGCCCGAACCGTCCCGTCTGGATGATTGGTTCTTTGGAGCTGCCCAGGCTTCACAGCCCTCTCCTCCAGTGCCTTTCTTCCCCGAGGTGAAGAACTTGGAAGTCACCGTTTTCAACCAGATTAAGGCCGTTTCAGCCCTCCCCCCTCACCTCCCTTACCAGCGAAGCCGCTAAGGGTTACAAGGGGATCCCTCCGGTGGAGTGAGGGGTCGTGATGCAGCTGTGTCCGGCCACCGCTGCCTCTTGGAAGGACTGCCCAACCCTCCCACCAGGCATGCGGAGAGGCGGCTTCAGCGCTGCACGCAATGGCGTTGCTGCAGGTTCATCAAGCGAAGGCCTTGAGGGATCTGCACGAGGGAGGACACTATTCGCCTGTCCTCTCGGAGCTCCGGGCTGCCACTGATCTGACTCTCCGTGCAACGAAGGTGACAGCGCAGGCGATTGGTCGTGCCATGTCCACACTGGTGGTCCAAGAATGCCACCTATGGGTGTGTCTAGCGGACATATCGGACGCGGATAAGAACAAGTTCCTAGACGCTCCAGTGTCCCAGACCGGTCTTTTTGGTGAGTCGGTGGAGTCCTTCGCCCAGCAGTTCTCCGCTGCTCAGAAGCAGACAGAAGCGATCGCTCAGATCATGCCCCGGCGCAAGCGACCTGCATCTCGCCCCCCAGCCGGCTGCCCCGTCTGCTCCTCGCCGAGGGCACCCTGCGGCAGCTGCCCCCGTCCCCCCTCCCAGGACGTCATCCAGGAATCGGAGGGGGACCAGCCGTCGATAGCCCGCCCCGCCCGCTCAACTCGCTTCCCGTGGCAAACGGAGATCGAAGCGTCCCGAGACGGGCGACCTGGATTCGGATGGGATCACTCTATTGGAGACGGTGAATGCACCGCTCCTTCCCCTGGAGGAAGGCCGGGTGGAGAATCTTTGGTTTCCTTTTGTTTCTGTTCCGCCGGCTTCTCAGCCGGCACACACAAAACCACAAAAAGAGTGCATTCCTATTCCTTCTCCAGGTCTCCAAAGGATCGGGAGAGACGTGAGCGGGCATTCACATGCTTATCCTCCCTCTCCTCTATTGCCAGTGGGTGTTTCTCGGAGTCTGCGCTCTCCGCTGAGGAGACCAGTTGACCCTCACCGGAGTCTGCGCTCTCCACTCAGGAGACCAGACGACCATCACCCTCAGCGGGCTCAGGTCAGTGTCACACACATACACTGTAGATGTTCGTGCTCTCAATGCACACGCACCGGCAGTCTCACCTGTTCCGCTTCGCTGCCCCACCGCTGGTACACCGGTAGTGCCGTTAATCCCTCTCGTGCGGTCTCTGGGTGCTTGGCTTCAGCTTCCCAGCCCGTCTCGTTGGGTTTTACGCACGGTCCGCCTCGGTTACGAAATACAATTCAACCGGCACACACCCAAATTCTCGGGCATTCAATTCACCACGGTGAAAGCGTCCGTTGCACATGTACTGCGTGCAGAAGTCGATGTCCTGCTGGCGAAGGACGCGATCGAGCCGGTCCCTCCAACCGAGATGAGGTCAGGGTTTTACAGCCCGTATTTCATAGAACCCAAAAAAGGCGGTGGGCTTCGTCCGATCTTTGATTTACGCATTCTGAACAGAGCTCTTCAGAAGAGATCCTTCAGGATGTTAACGCCGAAGCAAATATTTCAATCGATTCACCCCCAAGATTGGTTTGCAGCAATAGACCTGAAAGACGCGTACTTTCATGTGTCCATTCTCCCTCGTCACAGGCCGTTTATCCGCTTTGCGTTCGAGGGGCGGCCATATCAGTACCATGTTTACCTTTTGGGCTGTCTCTCTCTCTCCCTGTGTGTTCACAAAAGTAATGGAGGTGGCGTTACAGCCCCTGAGAGAGAGCGGCGTTCGCATTCTAGCTTACATCGACGATTGGCTTATAATAGCTCATTCTCGGTGCCAATGCAGCCGAGCTCCGCCTATGTATGCGCTCTATCAGACCCCGTCTACATTCTGGTACTCTGCAGTTTTGTGTCAGGTTGACGCCGGTCCAGTCAGTGAGTGAGCAGCGACAGTGAGTATGGCAAGTGGTGGTGTTCCACAAGAGTTAAACGCTCCGCCGGCCTCTTTAAGATCGCAAGTTTGGCAAAACTTCAGTTTTCCAGTCAGTTACAATAGTACAGGCAAGAGAGTGGTAGAAAAGAAGAGGACTGTGCGTCAGCGTTGTTCAGCAGTTGTTGGGTTTGTGAGTGGAAATACATCTAATCCGGGCTCTCAAGTCTCACACATTCACCTTGAGACACACGCATTTCAGTCAGTTCACACGCTCACACGCCACACTTTGTATTTCTCACGCTGAGAAGTAGGAGATAAATTGTCCTGCTAATATACAATTAATGGACGAGGCGCAGGCATACGAGGGGCAGTTCTGTCAAGTTCAGCTGCTTTTTTAAGTGTGCTCAACTTTACGCAGTGCCTTCAACAACAGAGTACCACGAGAAATCTTGCGGAGGAGGCTGCATTCAAATTGCTCTCGTGTTACTCTGACGTCATCCACTTGTCATTTCTTGCAGCGCCTCGTGAAGTCGTACACACCTATTAATTCATCCTATGGCGAAGTCCTTGCCACCCCTGTTGCCACCCCGCTGAAAACATTACACTGTTTGATTTTTACGAACATTTCTCAAATCTCCCAGCGGATGTGAATGCGCTGCTACACTTTTCATTAGGCTTGTTCGACTTCATGCGGCGCCGCAAGAACCGACAGCCGGTGACGTCAAAGTTCCACGAGAGCGACTTAAAAGCAAACTCCTCCGTATGATTTCGCAAATCGCTCTCGCGGTACTTTGACGTAATCCGGCTGTCGATTCTTGAAGCGCAGCTTGAAGTCGAACAAGCCTATTGGTTAAGCTGACACGCAGCTCCTTCGTGCTCCAAAACATAACGCGGCAGCACACACAGGATAAATGAAGAGCGTTTTGCTGGTATGTACGGCTTTTATTGGTATTAAATTAAACATAGTACTGTTTTAACAGGAAGTAAGGGAGACGTTGCACTGTAGTGCTTAGCATTAATACTTCAATGAGCATAACTAGTCTTGTGAAACTGACTGTCACGCCTGCGTGAAGATGCTTAAAACAATAAAAAAACATGTCGTTAGCAAATGTTCAGCAACAATCACAGACATTAGGTAGGCTTATTCATATTGTCACGTGTAATGCAGCATATTGAACTTAATAAAACCACCGTGAAGATAGTACAGGGATGCAACAGCGCGCTCTTCGGTGCCTCGCGCTTTTTTCACATCAGTTTGGGTGACTTGGGTCTGAGAGGGTTGGATTATAATTTCACAAAGTCATCTGAAGCCATTCCATAGCTTAATGTGAGGGACAGAAGTCTATTTACATCATTACGTTAAAGTTTAGGGATACTCGTTCCCTCCTCCCTTAACATAACATGTCTAGATGTCTGTAAGCAATTTTCCTTGTGTTGTCAAATAGGCTAGACCTCAATTTACTCAGATCTTGTCGTAATGTATTACTTTAGTATTTGTATTATTAGTAACAGTGTACTTATGGTAAATAAAAACAGCAAATTGTTCCAAATTTTGGTTTGTTCATGAGGTGTGTAACCAAGTTTTACTTTAGGGACCGCAGAATGAAGAGAAAAAGCAATATTACCAACTTCTTTCTAAAGAAGCAAAAGTCAGGTGCAGATCAGGGCCAAACATATCCCAGTTTTTCTATTTTTGCTGTATACTTAATACATATAGGCTATAATTGTGTACATTTTGGAAAATAAACAACTTTAATTTAATCTATATACATTTTGTGGAAAATAATTTATTTTTAGTGTAATTGTTGAACACTTTGTATATTGACCCCCCCAAAATAATACCTTGCCACCCCAGTTTTAAAAGTCTAGCTCCACCACTGGCGAGCGAAAGAGAGACAGAGAGCGGCGCCATGATGCAGATGATTATATTTTAAATGCGAGGGATAGTTCGTTTGCCTAAGCTCGCTTGAAATGCATAAAACTGAACAAATACATAAGGATATGTGTTCGGACTTCGGACAGATGCGAGAGCGTGTGCACGTGAGAGAGGTGCAGTGAGACAGACGTGGATGAGAGAGTGCATGTATCTTTGCGCTAATGTTGACAAAACGTACAAAATAACAGTTCTCCGGTCACATAAAAGTCATGTGAGAACTGCTCGGAACTGAGTGCTTAGCGTCAAATTTCGTGGAAAGCCGCTTCGCCATGGTTTCAGTGTTTTGGAGGTGGTCTGAAACGATGGGAGGGGCTGTGTCACCCAGATTTACTTCCCCTGGTCTGCATTTCCCCAGACATACGTTCGTTTCCCACACAAAAACAGAATAAATATGTAAAATTCCACGAAATTGCGCGTTCATACTAGATTCTGTGTTAGTTTGCCAATTCCGCGATTCCGTCCGCGACTTCGTGATCGCGGAAATTATAGGGCCGTATTGAATGCACTGTAAGTTGCATGGATGAAAGTGTCTGTCAAACGCATTAATGTAAATAAGTTGATTTTGGGTGTATATCACCTAGAAACTGAAAATATATAACACATTTTACATTTTCCTTAAATATTTATTTATTTATTCATATTTACTATTAAAAAGCAAAAGGGGCAGCATCCTTTCAAAAAGCACACCTATATCTGCACCTAAATTGTACAGAGTAGGACCTTTAAAGACCACCAGATGTAGTTTTATGGTATGTAATGTAATGTTTGAGTTATTAAATAGCTTAAAGGAACAGCCCTCAGTTTTCTCTGTATCTCTACCATGTGGCTGTGGATAGTATCTTCCATCCTATATATTAGCGCTAGCTGTATTAACATGCTGAGTGGGCTGATAGAAGTGAGAAGTTAATTATTCATGTTCAGATTCAAATATGCTGACTCTCTTACACCGTTCAGCTTTTGGGGTTGCTAATCGAAATGAGGCTTTTCCAAGAACCGATAACCCAGGTCTCTTTATCTCAGATAGACCAAAAACAGCACTTCCACACCAGCCAGACCTGTGAACTCTCAATGCAGCAAAGCATACATTTAAGGAAGCCTGATGTTAAATGACCTGTCATGCTTCAATGGCATCTGCCAGCAGACTTTCAATAGGGCAACTCCACACTGCCATCTACAGGCAAATGTAATCATAATTAACTAATAGACTGCCAGACTACATTTATATGTATGCTGCTTTTAGCAGACAACTCTTCAAATGAATATTAATGCAGTGAAGATATCTTAATGATTATTTAATTGTCACTCAGAAAGCCATTTATGTTTCATTATGTTTCCTGTCTTGCTGACATTACACAATTCTTCAGATTTTAAGACCTGAGAGGAGAGAGATGAAAGATCAATGCAATAATTTGGGCTGAAAACTTCACAATATGAGGGTAAATGAATACATTTTGTTAACATCTTACACAAAAGTTTAATAATAAAGTATAATAATAAATTTGATGACTAGTGAATACGTTTATAAACACAAAAAATATCATAATCTCATACTATACTCATACTAATATGTTTAATGGCTAAGGGCATAGAATTCACATCTGTTTTCTCCAGCCTGATACGAATTGCCACGAGATTACATCATTATTGTGATATGCAGTTCTGTTTACATCTTGTTAATCATAATAACTGCATGTTGGATTAGAGATATAGTCAATACCATTTTAATAAGTACACCTGTGCACATAAAGAGTTTAACTCAGAGTTACATACTGGAACAGTGTAAGAAACAATTTACAAAATGTACAGAAAAACAAAACAAACAAATATTAAAGGCATGTTACTGGGTTATAATAGGTTGTTTGTTAACCCTCTCGGGTCTAAGGGGTTTTTAGGGCCCTGGGGAAGTTTTGACATGCACTGACATTTGCGTCTTTTTAGTTGCTTAAAAATATATTAATGGCCAAAGTCTCATAACACTGTGTTCATCACAAACTGGGCTACAATATTATATGATCAACATGTATGTACATGTTTGTATTTTTGAGAGAAAAATGTTTATGCGTGGTTTTTGAAAAAGCAAAATGTTTAAGTCACTGATATAAGTCCACAAAACTCATTCTAAACATGTTTTCCCAAGACTTTTCAAAACAGGATCTAGTAGTCTAGAGTTTTTTCTTCAAAATTATGTCAAAATCATTCGGCCTGCTCATTCACATAAAACAATATTGATTTACAATTTCTAACTTAGAGTCATAGAACCCATAGGGGTTGTGTACACCAAAACTTTTACGCCTGTGGCCGGCGCATGTTTTCAATTGTTTCCAATGGAAGCTCGGCGTTTTTCAAATAAGCCAGCAGCTAGCGGGTTTTTTCCGCGCTGAAAACCAGCGCTCGGCGGTTTTTCAGCGCTGAGTGTCGAGAGTTGAAAGAGATTCAACTTTGGGAGAAAAGCTCCGCTCTTCAATGTCAGTTCTCACACGGCCGCCCAATCACAGTGGAGGAGGGGCGGGACATTACCACAGCAACCAACCGGCTCGCAGCTGAAGTATCACAGCTACCAAAGCGCTCAGCTGAAGAAAGCTGGCACTCAGATGAAAAACAGCTGGCACTCGGCATCCTCAAGGCGTTTTCAGACGTGTTTAAAAGTTTTGGTGTGTCCAGCCCCTTAGGGTAATTGACACATTTTCCCCACCCTTTTGTAAAACAGTTAACACGGATGTCATTCAAGCAGTCCAAACTTGTTTTAGCTATGGTTGGTAACCAAACAGAAACCATCTATTCCTAACTATTAGAAACTACTAGATCAGTATGAAATCATTGAAGCACCTGTTTGACACTCCTTCACACAAATCTTTAAATAGCAATCAGTCTGCAGGCCTTATAAAAAAGGTTCAATGTCTGTGTTGTTCTTTGCCAGCATGGATGGAGAAGGTCTAAGGCTTTCCACCACTCTCGCCTTGTCAATGAGTGGTTTGGGGTACACCCTTGATGATGCTGTTCGCTCCCAGCACATATTCCTCATTTCTCAGTTCTTCATATATATATACTGTATATATTAATCTCAACCTCATTGGGGGCTGAAACTTAGGTAACCTCGAGAAAAAAAAAGATAGAGATAGCGATGAGATAGAAAAATACAGTAAAAGGTGCATAGTTAGGGCCCCGACACACATGGTTTTGCCTTGGGCCCCCAAATCACTAAATCCGCCCCTGATGCTATTGGTTAAAGAGGCATTACATTAAACACTTGCTTATAAGACAAAGATGGTCATAAGGCTTTGAAGGATAAAAATCTGCTGCTTGAAAGTCTTTTAAGGCACCCACTGAGAAGAATGAAGTCAAAAAGCAGAAACTGTATGAATTCTGCATTAACTGAAGGTAAAGTTGGCTACTGTATCCCACAGCTTAAATCCCATAATGCAAAGTGCTTAAAAGAGCACTGATCTAAATTTTTTAAAGCTGTCTTGTCTTTTTTGATTTTACTGTAAATTTTGCCTCTATTGTGAATCAGGAAACCAGCGCTGTCAGTGGTACCCTCAGGGGTTTATTTTGCATTATACAATGTTGTACTATTTGGGGTACAATATTATACCCCAAGGACTTTTAATTGTATGTTTTTGTATGACTCACTTTGTACAATACGGATACATACGAATCTTGATATAAACCATGATACAGAAACCTAGAGAAATTTGCCAATAAAAGAGTACTTAGAAATTGTAAATGCCTGCAAAAAATAAAATTTAATTCTGCAAAGCACCTACTGTAAATAATACGTTTGAAGCTGTTAAATGTTATTTTTCTGATGTATTGACTGTTTCAGCAGTAACAACATAAACAAGCGGCTGTCACGGTCCGCACGTAACTTCTGGTAAACTCCGCTAAGAATAAATAACAACAAAGTTCTTTAAACGTAGTTTATTTATATAACAAGCAAAAAAACAACACATTGATTACCTAGGAAACCAAAACATTTGTTATTTTCGACGAGGCATTCGTTCAAGAGATCAGTTTAGTAACTAGTCAGACCATTAAAAAAACGAAACTGGAAGTAAGGTTCGGATCCAGACGTGTATCACGTGCGTCCGATGAAACCGTCTATACAGATGCACATAGGAATGACCTGGAATCAAACATTATGGTGACTCCTTCTGCTCTTGAAAGAAAAGGAAAGTAAAAAAAGAAAAGACGATGGTGTGTGTGCAAGCGCTGTCTATTGACATTGTCTATGTTGTTTATAGTGGAATGTCCTGTCACAAAAATTTCTTGCGCATGCACTGTTGTATGTGTACCATTCGTACGATCTCAAAAATTGGATTTTGTTTTTTAAGCAACAATTTTGTACCCGTTAAATTTTAGGGGCGCAAAACATCTAACTGCACCTTTTATAGGTACACAGTAGGTCCTTCAGGTACAGTAGCCTTGTATTATGTTTTGTATACCTGTAGATGTACAAAACAGAACTTTAGGGTACCACCCCAGTGAAAGAAAAGGTAGTTTTGTCCATTTTTTCTAAAGGGAGCAGCAGGTTTTGGTTTACACTGCATGGCATCTGCTAAATTAATAAATGTAAATAATGTAAACGAGAATGGACTAGATGTTTTGCTTTAAGCTTCATATCTGTATATTTCTAACCTTTTTGTGTTAATAAATGACTGGTTTGTTCATAGAAATTTTAAAGGGTTGCTTGCTGAATAGACTGGTTCAGTGTAAAATGTAATGCTTATTCTGCATTTGCATTGGTGGAGACAAATGCCTGCTTAAATAATGATATCCTCTAGATGGCAAACTTGATCCAAAAATATCTTGAGCTGTGGAAATTAAATAATGAAGTTGATCAGCAATAAATAAACAAACATAATAATGAGAATAAATAAAATCACTTCATTCATTTTAAAACAATAATGTGAAGAATATCCTATAAATGTATCATACAAATATATAAAATATTCAGGTTTTAATACTGTGTAAGAATTCTTAATCTTTTTTTATTTCATTTCATTTAAGTAAGGACCATGATCATCATGAGATGCATAAAAGCTTTAATGGAAATATGTAAATTCTGAAAATAAAATATGTTTTATAAACAGCATTTTAAACTGCATAATCATACTGTAACAAAATCTCTAGTGGAAAATAGTGAAGGTATTATTTTAAAAACTTTACCATTGGTTAAAGGCACTTTGTTGTACCTCTAATTTATACCAACAGGGGGCATTAGTGCACCTTTTTCAAGTAATAAACTTAAGACTTGACATAGGTAATGTGCTGTGACTTTTATTGTGTTGTATTTTATAGTTATTTGTGTATTTTTCAGCATTTGTCGGAGATGTTACTCATGTAACTAACATAATCATTAATTTATTTGCAATAATATACTTGCTATGCTAAATATCAAATATTATATTTGGATTATGAAAGATGTATGTGGCTTAAACAGAATCATCCGAGTGTGTCTGCCCTTACAACAGTGGTGTAATGTTTTTCTACTTGATTAGTAGTATTTGCATCACAACAATGGACTCTGAGACCATGAGAATATACTTGGCATGAAAAGCAGGTAACATGTAAATGCATCTAGAGAGTTCAGTTCCAATATCAGGCAGAGAGAGATGTAAAAATAATGTTTTTCTCTTTTTGAAATTATGTGAATGGATTGTAAATGTTCAGAAAATGAAAAGGTAAATCCAGATGCAATAATTGGTCCAAAAATCATATGTTACTTATTTATACATGTTTAAACATATTTAAATGTATACAATGCATTACACTGTACATACTTTACACTTACACATCTTCACACTTTCACACTTAGATATCCAACTTCCACATCCACTATTTTTGTAATTTAGTAATTTGTTCCTGTGGTTTGTGTGCTTATTTTTTGACATTTAGGTTGGTAGAGGTTTCACAGAGTAAGAATTTCATTGTATATAGTTCAACAGAGTGTTTAGTGATTGCAACATATTTAACAAGTACAAGTACATTTTACTTCAATCATCACGTCAAGAACATTTAAACGTAACTTAATTTATTGCTTCTTTAAAAAATATCCAACGTTTCAACATTACAATTCAGTCAATTTACAAAGCTGTTAGGTTTAGGATTTTCAGACTTGAAGGTTACCAGTATTTACAGACCACACGTACAATCTGTTTTATTTTATAAAACTTAGTTAATAATCTTGTGTATTGTTTACCTGTTCTCATAACTCTAGTTCACTGTATAGATTTGTTCATGTTTTATACAGGAATAAGTCGATGCCTTAACTTTATGCCTTAACTCGTTCCCCACCATTGACGACTCGAGTTATCTTGTCAACTAAGAGAAAACATTTGCATAAAAAAGAAACGTGAGACTGATCAATTTCTATGTTATCTGCAATACTGCGATTATCCAATTTATGAAAAAACTGAAGCCAAAATGTTATTTACTCATTTTAAACTCTGTGTATGTTTTGATAATCGTTCTGAATCTGATCTCTAACAAAATTTCTTCACAAAAATGTAATTATTTTAGCTTTTTGCTAAAACATTTTTATTTAAAAAAATCCATATTTAAGAGTTTATAATCAAAGAAAAAACGTTGATAGGATGAAAAGGTTTTTTTCCCGTTGGCTGCGGGGAAAGGCTTAAGGATTTGAAGCGAAGGTATTTGATAAACGTAAAATCCATACTGTGAGCATGTATATTATTATCCCATGTTTGACGTAGGTGGTGTTTAGCGGCTCTTCAATTGTTGTTCTGGATCTAACCAACACTGTAATTATTCAGTTCAATAAGCAACTATGATTGTTGTTGAGACTTAGTTATTCAGTCTAAATCTTTCCAGAAAAAATCACAAGGACTTCCTGCAAACAAATGGAAATGTCTAGATTTCTAGAGCCCATGCTATTTTTAATGACTGTCATTGAAGTAATGAATAAAACTTGTTACTTCAATTAACTGCCAAAATATGTTTTACAGGTACCTATTTTTTTAGCGAATGTTAAGGTTTGGTACATTTTTGTTATTGCACACATACAAGGAACTGCAAAAGTAATACAATGAAAGGTTTCAACATTAAGCTATGATAAATTTGCGCTGTCTCTGATAATCAATTATGCAATTATTTGTTATTAATAGGTCATACAATACATATGCATGTTCCTGACACATTTATGGCATATTATCATCCATTCACATATTACAATACCAGAAATATTTTACATCTATTCTAAACATATGTTCTTAACGCAAACTCTATTAAAAGTTTCTCTTCTTGAAATGTTAATACAATGTTTATAATTTTATCTGAAGACTGCTAATATAATACTGCATCATGTCAGTGCGCAAATAAATGTCCTGAAGCACGTCAATCAATTCCTGTGGATTTACTGTGACGCTTCTGGTGACCTGCAAGCTGAGCCCATATGTTTCTTAAGTGTGTGTGTTAGAAATCAGGCCCTTTTCTGTAGGTTGTAGGCTTATGGGCAGATGGACGTGTCGCACACACCAGGTGACCCAGGAGAACCTTGCTTCCCTGGAAGACCTAGATTTCCGGATTGACCCGGTGGTCCTGTAGAACCTGGAATACCAATGCCATCACTACCATGAGGACCCTGGATCCCTGTGGTGGTCAAAAGAAGATGCAACAGTCTTAAATGGGACATTTCACAAGACTTTTTTAAGATGTCTAATAAATCTTTGGTGTCCCCAGAGTATATTAAGTTTTAGCTGAAAGTACCCCACAGATAATTTATTACAGCATGATAAAATTGTGAGCAAAAATGTGGCGTTTTGGGTGTGTCCTTTAAAATGCAAACGAGCTGATCAATGTACTAAATCTCAGTGCCGTGGTTGGATATTGCAGATTAAGGAGTGGTATTATTCCCCATCTGACATCACAAGGGGAGCCAGATTTCAATTATCTATTTTTTCACATGCTTGAGAGAATGGTTTACCAAAACTAAGTTACTGGATTGATCTCTTTCACATTTTCTAGGTTAATAGAAGGACTGGGGACCCATTTATAGCATTTAAGTCAGTTTTTCAAGATATGTCCCCTTTGAAATAACATAAGATCTTTTATCACATGCCGAATATCCATCTATGCAAAACAGATTTGTAACATAAATAAATAAATGTTTCTTTAAATTGTTATCTTTTAATAAACTGTATATTATAAATCTGTCTGTCGTCTGTAATTTATATATTATATTTTATTCATTTGGCAGACACAAAAGCAACTTACAGTGCATCAAATGTATAAATTTTTTTCAGGATGTGTGTTCCCTGTGAAGCTTTGAGCTGCTAATGCAATGCAATTCTCTACCAATTAAGCTACAGAAACGGTAAAGTTATTGGAAATACAGAGGGTAAACAGAATCCGAATGTCCTAGTCTCAAACCCGTGCCCCTCGGGTGAGCTCAAGGGCTCTAATGTGTTTTGGCAGAGCCTCTTAACACCCATGCTCTTGAAAGTGAAACAGATGCTTCAGCTGTCTTATATAATAATGGCACTGTACCTGTGTCTCCTGGAGGTCCTGGGTGTCCTAGCCTGCCATCACCTTTACTGCCCTTAAATCCACGCAGACCTGTGTCTCCTAAAAGAATGCCAATCACAGTATTGAATTAAAATTCAAAGCCAAAGTCCAATGCTTTGAACAATTCTTATCTTGCATCTTTGTCACCTTTGAGTCCTAGGGGCCCTTGGATCCCCGAGGGGCCTGGGTAGCCCTGAGAGCCAGGTCTGCCGGAATGACCGGGAGACCCACAGGAACCTTTAGGCCCTGGAGCTCCAGGCTGTCCCGGGGGTCCTGTGCCAGGGGGATCGCAACAAAACTGTGGCACCATTTTCGGCAGTAGCTCGAGCAGCTGATCTGGAAAAAAAGTTGGAGGTTATTGGACACTCCAAGATGCCATAGAATGCATTGAAAATGCATTGATCCTTATTGCAAGAACTGATTTTAAGACATTTTTGTATGTTTCTGGAGAAGGCAAAAGTGACCCTGTCTGTCCAGGCTAAAGTCTTATAATCCATGATGAGGTTAGGTGCATCAAATTTTGATTTAATATTGATTTCAATCGTTGACATGACCTCACTTGATCAGTATTAAAGATACTAAGTAAGTCACAATAGCTGTTTTTTTTCAAACAGGGTCAAAAAATGTTGGGTTTTGCTATTGTGGTTTCATTGTTAGGATGTTGTGTATGCAGGCGGTAAGGCAGCTTATTAAGTTCTGAAGCAAAGCTTGTAAGTAGACCACAGGGAAAAAATACAATGATAAAATAATGCATGATATGATCCCTTCAATACAAAGCAAACTGGAAAAAAAGGGGGAAAGCTCAGCAAATGTACTTAAAAATAGCTACTTTATAGCCCACTTGGGTTTTATCAGCGATAACAGCTTTAATTGGTTGTCTCATATCAAGCTTAGTTCTTTATGCATTAAATTTATAAAAATACATCTGACATCATATCAACGTTATATTATAAATAGAACAAGAGGAACTGCCATGGCCATTCACAAGTATAGACCCTAAACAAGGTCAGATACTTACTTTTCAAAACGTCCTCAAAGAGTTTAATCAAACGCTCATCGGATGGCGGTATACCCTGGAACACAAATCGAGTGACTCATTACATTGCATCTGTACATGAAGAACACATTTAGCTTTTATAGACAAGGTTTCGTAGATAATAGCAGAAGAAAGTCTGTGTAGGCAAAATTGTGCAGTCTGTTCCTGTCCTCTAGCCCCATCCCACACCACACTTTGTGTTTAATATTTGGATATTTGTTGTCAAAGAAAATACATGATGAGTATATTATAAATTTACTAGATGGACTTACAGGTTCTCCTTTATTGCCTATAGTGCCAGGTTGCCCCTTTGATCCATCATGACCCGGATTCCCACATGGGCCAGTTGCGCCAGTGTGCCCCATGTCCCCCTTCTGTCCGTCTGTACCTGGTACTCCACGGTAACCTGGAATACCTTTCTAATAGATAAAAACATCTTTGAGATGAATGGATTCCGGGATGTGAGGTTGGATACATAAGATGTATTTAAAACTTTTCTAATGTAACTACTACAGTTTATCCGAACTCAGTTATTACATTACATGGCAACAATAGAGACCAATAGAAAATATATAAATACTTTAAGAATTAAACGCTTTACAATGTAACCGATATTTCATAATAACCAAACAATTTTTTAAATGAAAAATAAAATTGTATTTAATTTAATGCAATGACATTCATCTTTCTTAAAGTGATGCTCCAGCCAAAATATTAAAATTACCCTATAATGTACTCACCCTCAAGCTATCCGATATACACATGTCCATCATCAACACATTTGGAGTTATTTTAGGGGCTGTTTACACTTGGTATTAAGATGTGTTTTCATCGATCGGATCACAAGTGGACGAGAGAGACACATCACGTTTACACTTGGTATTTAAATCTGTCTCTTTTGTCCACTTTCCACCGCTTTTGTCCTGATTACTTTGAGTGGGTGGTCTTTGAGACGGTGGGCGAGTCTCTCTGCTGTCATTTAAACGCGAGCAGGAGTAATGATGAGTTTATATGGACGCAAACTAATATTATGTCAGAGTCTGCTGCTTGTGTTGTAAGTTAACATACTGCACATGTTTTGTACATGCATATGTTAGAGCTTTCTATAAATTTTCCGTGTGTTCGCGCCAGAAGTCAGAAAAGACGTAAAAAATTGTTTTTAGTACCTCAGATTAGAATGTGCGTTTACACTACAAAAGCATCAGATCGAAAGTGGGTTCGACTACCTCTTGAATGTGGGTGAAAGTGGTCGAAAGTGGACGAGCTCAAAACATTTTAAACACCGTTTACACCTGGCATTAACATCATCCACTTGTGGTCCGATCGATGAAAACGCATGTTAATGCCAAGTGTAAACAGCCTCTTAGTAAATCTCCATGCTTTTCCGTGCTTATAATGGGGGTAATAGGAATCAGGGAACATCTGACTTTGAAGTCCAAAAAGTGCATTCATCCTTCACAGAAGTAATCCACAAGGCTCCAAGGGGTTAATAAATGTCTTTTGTGGGTAACCAATGTGATATTGTACGAAAAATATCCATATTTAAACTTTATAAACTATAATAACTAGCTTACGATCACTACATGATCATTGAGTAACTTTGATATTTGGCTGGAGTATTGCTTTAAATACTGGGTCGATGTAATATGTACACTGTATTGTACTGTGAAATCTATTGCATAGTAAATATATTGCATGAAAAATTTTATAAATGTGTGCTACTTTTAGTGTTCTTTTAAAGTTTATGTAAACAGTTTATTTGCATATGTCAGGTCTTACAAATGCATAAAATGACTGTCCTCTAGTTTACACAATAATATCCAGTTTTCCTGTGTGGTTTGACTCCATGCAACCAGCTTTGTATAACTGTCAAGTTGTCAAATGTAAACGCTTTGTGGCCATGCTTCAAAGGGCTTTCAAGCGCTCTGCCGTCCCGTTACTCCCTTAGCAGGCGGAGGCGATCTTGTTTCTAGTGTAAAATACGGTGGAATGGTTTAAATGTGATGGAGCTCTGCAATTTTACAAACCTCTCCTTTGCTACCTCCGGGTCCAATGTCGCCCTGGTTTAGAAAGAAATAAAGACAGCAGAAATAACTTTTATGACAATATTAGGGAGAAGAGACTACTTTAAACATAGTGGCACAATATTCACAGTGTGTGACACTCTCTAACCATTAGGCCACAATTGTAGTACAGTCAACTCCAAAATAATCCCAACCTTGGTAAATATAAACAGAGAAGGCTGTGAAACTAAATCTGCATTGTTTATCGGTTTGATCTTATATTCAAACATTTGAATAAGAAAAATGTAAATATGAATGGGTTGTGTTGCAAGGTGAAGAAATGATGAAATGCTGTCCTCCACAATGTCCCGTATCAAATTGATTCAAGTAAATTGGTGAACAAATGGTGCATACAGTAAACTGGTTCATATCTGGACTCTTCTTGTTAATGAACCAGCTAAAAATGATTCAGTGATTCATTTTGTGCCTTTAGAGAATTCGATGGGTGTCATTTAGCATCAGGTTTTTTTTATGCAGCTCATTATGTTTTCGACCCAGATGTATAAACATCCAATCTCCCACGTCAATTCGTATGTATTTTACGAAGAGGCTAATTCATATTAATTTATATGACCACATTCATACATTTTTGTACGCTTTGCCTTTGCCCCTGTGGCGTTGGGGTTAGGGGTGGGGTTTCGTTGTTGTTTATGATAATCGTACGTTTTTGCATGATTAACTTCGTATGAATTCATACGATTTGGCCAACATTTTAAAATATTTATGAATTCTTGTTAATATGAAAGTTATAGCTCACTAAAATAGGTTAAAAGTTAAGCTTAGCACTATTTTAGGATGGTAGTGTGGCTATTTAACTTCTTTGAAAACTACAAATGATCTCATTTACAAATTTCAAGTGATGAAAGAGCTACAGACATTTTGTTAGTCAATGTCTGTGAGTCAGATTTCTATGAAGATGTGCTAAGCAGTAATTCCAAGAAATTAGGACCACATCCCCACCAAATTTACTTCATTCTGTATTTCAGGAAAAGTGATGAAGAGAGAAGTTGAGGTTTAATCTCCCTTCACTGAGTCAATACACATACTGGGTAACAGGCTTGAGCTTTATTTTAATCTTGAGGTGGCAAATTTGATCCATAACTCTAATATACTTATGAATTTAAGATGGTAAAATTTAAATTAAAAAGTAGAATTGCTTCTTTGATTTTTCTCACTTTTGGGGTTGCTTTAAAGTTTGATAGAATTCAATAAAATGCATTTAAGGTATATACAACATATAAGTATTTATAATATAAAATATACAAACTGCACCTTTATAAACATATTATTAACTTTATATTATTGTTTAATTAATGCATGCTAAAGAAATTTTCATTTTGTGCTAAATGTAAATATTAAAATACATTTTGATGGAATAAGAAATTGAGAGTACTTGGTATTTATATATCTAACTGGTTCATAAGAAAAACATACAGCAAAAAATAAATAGGCATAATTATTAATGTTGAGGGCAGTGCTATAACAAGAGCCCCCTAATGGATGTAAGGTGTATGTGCACTTACTGAAGGACCAGGTGCTGCAGGTGACCCACTGTTGCCTTTCTGACCCTGCAAAGTTAAAGGTGGTTTGTGTTAGCTAGGGTGTCAAATGTTATCATTAGCATTCAATATCAACAGGAGGTTTACTGAGCGTAACTGAACTGACTCAGTCGAGGTGATGCAACCCACAGAGATTGTCACGATAAAGTACACAAATCATAGCAGTAGCAGCTGGCGTGTAGTTCAAACAAAGCAAAACTCATCCATATTCAGTTATTAAAGTGCTTATAAGCAGCGCTGTCTCACTATACAAACATGTTATGTTTACCGAAGCTATTAGCTAATAGCAGACATTGTTTAAAGCTTTGTTTTGTATGTTGTTTCAGTCTTAGGGGCCGTTTAAAGAAGACACAATCTTGCATGCATCTGTGCTTTATTGAAATTATTGCTCTGTGTAAATTTGCACAGGATTGATGTTGAAAAATGCCTATTTTACTGTTTTTTTTTTTTACTTCATCTAGTTTGAGTTGCTGTCTCAAGGTGATGGCCCAAAAATGTGCTTTCGATGCTTTGGAAGCATACTGTATAGATTGCCGTTAGACAAAGCAAATATAGTTAAAATATTTGTATTATTTAGCAATGTTATTTTATCTTTAACAGTTGGTAAAGATTTGTCCCACATTTTCAAGAGAGTAAATGTCTTAGATTTGAGATAGATTTAAATTTGAGTTGAAGTTGAAAATCATTTTAAATAGCTCTGAACATTTTTAAACATTAAAGAGATCATAAAAAGCACTGAAGGAAATGCAGGGTTTTACCTGAATGCCTTTGCAACCAGCTACCCCTCTCCCTCCCTGTAAAAAAAAACACATAGACATCAACTCACCCTTACTCCTCAGTAAGAGAGGAAGATGATGTTATGTAGCATGTCAATCAAAGGCTAAGTGTCAGATATGAGCCACAAAACCCACAGCTATAGATCAGATATTATTCACACAAGCAGTTATTACCAAACATACTCAAACATATTAATAAAATGCATTTGTTACAAAAACATCCCTCCTGAATAAAACTGACATTATGTATATTCATATTCACAGGAACAATAGCATAGATCGCACCTAACTGTTGATCTTACAGCTTTCTGCCAAGATATTTGACTGTTATGCAACACCACCGAAAAATTACCCTAGTACTGTATTTTTATAGACTGAAATCTATCACATGTGGTTTTAATTAAACTAAAACTTTCCTAGTTAAAAATGCAGACTATGTTTCAGATCACAGCTACCATCATAAAACTGGATTTTTTCATTTGGGAATGATGTACCTTTCCAGATTATGAAGTCCAGTATGATCAAACAGATGCTAAACATACATAAATTTATTCATCAGATGCTTTTATCCAAAAATTCAAGGAAGCCTTATACGTGTATATAAGATGGTGTGTTCTCTTTGAATTAATGGCCTTGGCATTGTTAGCAATATATCTTAAACTTTAAGTCAGTTGGTTAAAGGCGGGGTGCATCAAAAGAAGGTCTATTGGAGTAGGGGTGTTTTTGTTTAGGTTATTGCAAATGTCAACATTGGTTTTCAGAGATCATGCACCCCACCTTTAATTTACTAAGCTTGTTATGTTTTTATTCATCAGAATTACCTTGTGTCCTTTAAATCCAGAAAGGCCCACAGGACCTTGAAGTCCTGGAAACCCTAATTCACCCTGGTCACCCTGTAAGAGTCAGAATACCTCAAAAAATATATATAATCATTATCCTAATTACATTTATGTAGGATATTAATTGACACTTGTGTAAAAACTGTCAAATAAACCAATGAAAAGAACCGTAAAACTAAGCTATTACCTTTTGACCTGAAGCACCAGGAATACCCATACCTCCTTTATTACCTGCACAACCCTGAGCAGATAGACAAGTGTGTGAATTTAACGGCACACGCATGCATAAAACAATAGACCACATTATATTTCTCTATTTTAACTCAACCAGAGGCACCCATTGGTTTCTAGACACTGATAATTGCTAAAGGTGATGTTTGAATCAGACCAACCTTGGGGCCGACACGTCCAACAACACCACGGGGCCCTACGGGTCCCAGCGTGCCCTGGAGGATTTAAGAAGAAAGGATGCAGAATTAGATAACATCTGACTGAAGTAGCAAAAACTGATAACATGGCCTCCTCTGTGGACTACAAATAGAGTTTCATCACATCCAATTGAGATATGAGAAATAAACGGGGCTCACTTCACTACCTATGCACTCCAAAGGATCACTTACAACACCTGTCTTATTGTCTTTTAAATTTCTGGAGGTTTATTGTTGTTGGTTGAATATGTTGAATAGGGAACATCATCAGTCTACACCTTGATTATTAGATATAACTGTTGCATCTGTTTTATGTCCTATGTTTGAAACAAATTAATTAATTAATAACTTATTCAATAAGATTTAAGTGAATGTGAATCCTTCATTTTAAACATTTTCAAAAGTGTCATTTCCTTACCTCTGTGACTCTCAATATCTAATACACCACCAGGTGGCAGCAACACATCCTGTGAAACAGATTACAGACAAAAGCCAGCCAAATATTTGTTTCTCACCAACAGAGGTCAGCCTAACATTGTTTACCCCCACTGCTCTGTTACACAGTTTCTGCACTGATCACTGGTTAACTTTTGACCTCTGTCCAAATTGCCGTTTTTCTTTTCTCACTCCATAGCTGCAGATCTGATGAGCGGCTCTACAGCTGCCCTGGATACGTTCCAATCCAATTTCTCTGAAGTATCCAATTTTACTGGGTCAGTTGACACAATAAGGTAGAAAGGTAAGCTTGAAGTATCCCAGAGAGACGTTTACTCACTGAAGATCCTTTTGGTCCAGGTAAACCTTTTACGCCGAAAGGTCCTCTTAGCCCCTAAACCCCCACAAGAGATAAGATCGATAAAATCAGTGTAATGCATTGTGTTATGATTAAAGATACAATGTGTGTAGATATAGCTTTGTGTCTCTTACCTTTGTAGACTAGTTATAGGGTTGCTTGTTGTTTAACTTTGTGTTGTTTATTTTATTCATTTGATTGCTAATTTCATATAAATTATAAGTGATTGTTTAATTAGTTAGGCTACATTTTTAAGAATTTGAATATACTTATATATATTTTATATTGAAAGTGCTTATGGTGATTCATTTTTTTCTATATAAAATCATTGTACATAATGTAAAAAATGAAGATAAAATATAACCTTGGTATCCTTAAAGGAAAACATCTCGGTTACTTATATAACCCTCGTTCCCTGAAGGAAGGGAATGGAGACGTCACGTTGTGACTGACAAATTGTGAGTGCGCCTCTCGGGACCAACCTACTTCGAGAAACTACCAAAACGCCAATGAACTTTGCGTGCAGGTATTTGCATCTGCCGACGCCACCCCGCAGTTGAGTATTTAACGACTGGCAGGTGCAGCTACCAAATCACTATTTTTCGCTGAGAAAGACGAGTATCAGTGCCTGGCCGGTAATCAGCAGTGGAACCGCAAACCGTGGTGACGGGACGTGACGTAGGGGACGCAATGTGGAGGCTTGAACCCAACACATAGGATCACAGGGATGCAGCTAGTGAGAGGCTGACAGCCGATGCTCCGCAACATCAGCCGCCAGGGAAGTGGAGGATGGTCAAAGAAAACATTTGCGTTTTTTTACCGTATGGCCTTCCATACTGGCACTACAGTGTAGCACCGGTACGGGGCTGCAAGCCAACATGCAAGCTGGTTCTCAGTGCTCCACCAGATGAGGAGAGAACACGAGAGAAGACCGGCTCGACACGAACACTATAAAACCTAGTGAACATGTTAGGTATCGCGAAACCAGCAGCTCTGCAGATGTCTGTCAGAGAGGAACCACAAGCAAAAGCACTTCTGGAGGAGTGAGCTCTCAAATTAAAGGGTCATGGGGTGCCCTGCAGTTTATAAGAAGGTGCTTCCTCAGGGGAATCCGCCAGGGAGGGGCTGTCGCGAGGAGCATGAGTTCGGGAAACCAGTACCTGGTGGGCCAATAAGGAGCAACCAGTAAAATGTTCTCTCCGTCCTCCCTGAATTTTCCCAGTGAGCCCTGTGCCAGTGCATCCACGCCGAGTGAAACATCGGTTAGTGAATAAAGCAGGCAACAATGGGTTGTGTCTGGAGAGGCAAACAGATCTATTCGCGCTCTGCCAAAATGCTTCCAAATCACCTGAACCGTCTGTGGGTGGAGTCGCCATTCGCCAGGGCGCGCTGCTCTTGAGAGCACGTTGGCCACTGTGTTGATTGACCCCGGGATGTGACTGGCACGAAGAGACCTCAGATTCTTCTGACTCCAAAAGAGGAGATGACAGGCGAGATGCGACAGATGACAAGAGCGCAATCCGCCTTGGCGATTGATATAGGCAACGGTCGCAATGTTTTCAGTGCAAAGTAATACATCTTTTCCTCGTAGCTCTGAGACAAGATGAACGAGTGCTAGATATACAGCCCACAGCTCGCGGCAGTTGTGCCAGTGCAGTTTGGGTGCTGGCCACAACCCCCAGACAGCTAGCCCGTCGTACGTGGCCCCCCACCCCGTGTTGGAGGCATCTGTGTGTACTACAGCATGTCTGGAGACCTGTCTCAAGGGCACACCAGCCAGAAGAAACGCCAGTCTATCCATGGAGTGAAAGTGAGATGGCAGGCAGGTGTAATGGTCACACGGTCTGCACCGCTGTGCCACGCTCTCCTCGGGATTTGGTCGTGAAGCCAATGCTGTGAGCGGTGTCACAGCCATGGCTGCTGCCATATGCCATATCAGGGGGACAGCTGACTTGCCTTTGAAAGTTTTCAGACACATTAGGATAGACTGTACACACGCTTCAGTTAGGGGCGCTGTTAATATAACCGAATCCAGTTCCATACCAAGAAAAGAGATCCTCTGCACAGGGCAAAGTTTGCTCTTCTCTCGGTTGACCCGAAGACCCAAACGAGCGAGATGCCAAAGCGTTATGTCTCTGTGTTTGCACAGCATCTGCTGAGAGTGAGCTATTATAGGCCAATCGAGAGACAAGTCACAATGCAAACACCGCTCTCTCTCAGGGGTTTTAACACCGCTTCCACTACCTTCGTGAAGACACGGGGAGAGAGAGACAGCCTCCCCTCGAACGCAAAGCGGAGAAACGGCCTGTAGCGAGGGAGAATGGACACACGAAAGTACGTGTCTTTCAGGTCTATGGCTGCAAACCAATCTTGGGGTGAATACATTGAAAAATACTCTTTGGCAGTATCATCCTGAATGGCATTTTTAGAAGTGCACGGTTCAGTATACGCAAATCCAAGATCGGACGTAACCCACCGCTTTTCTTGGGTACTATGAAGTACGGGCTGTAACACTGACATCATCTCGGTTGGAAGAACCAGCTCTATTGCGTCCTTCGCCAGTAGGAAGGCATCTTTGCAAGCAGTACTTGTGCGTTGGCATCTTTCGCCGTGGCTAAATGCATGCCCGAAAATTTGGGGAAGCTGGTCAAATTGAATCGTGTAACTGAGGCGGATCATGTGTAATAACCCATCAGAGCCTTAACCTGACGTACATGCAGCAACGCCATGGCGTGTAGTGTAGAGGCCGCCTCCCCGAAGGGGGAAGCAAATCCGAGTTAGCCTCAGAGACAGACGGCCCACCTCCAATGCAATGACACATATGGGGGGGACCAACATATACCGGAGGCGTCGTAGAACACGAGCCAACCATCTCCATCAGAACCGCCATGAAACGAGAGATAGCTGTCTTTAATAAGACACAAATTCCACCCGTGTTGCTCTTTTAAAGGAAAAACACTCTTTAGCTGTGTTGAGTTGATGAAAGCGCGGAGGGGAGAGGCAACGCACACAATCAGACTCAAGTTCAAAGCTGAGAGAAAGAGGTGAAGATCTGCGAGCTTCCGCTGCAAAGAGCTGGATCGGAATCCTCAATCAACTAAGAGCCAGCAGCGTCTTCCCGAGCAAGTAAGAGAGCTTCTCAATAGCAGTTGATCTGCCGGCTTTCGGAGCGAAAAGTAGTGATTTGGAAGCTGCACCTGCCTCTCGTTAAATACTCAACCGGCGGGCCGGCGCTGGCAGATGCAAATACCTGCATGCCAAGTTTATTGGCGTTTTAGTAGTTTCTCGAAGTACATTGGTCCCACAAGGTGCGTTCCCAATTCGTCGGTTAAGACGTGACGTCGAAGTGACCGACTGAAAGGGAACACCACTGTTTTCAATATTTTACTATGTTCTTACCTCAATTTAGATTAATTAATACATACCTATCTTTTTTCAATGCATGCCCTTAATCTTTGCACAGTGCTTCTTGAATGTTTTAGCAGTTAGCCTAGTCCCATTCATTCCCATGGCTCCAAACAAAAGTTTCATTTTGTGCCACAATATTTACTCGTGTAACTACTCATGTAACTAATTAAATAGAGGAAACATGGAAGTGTTTGGTGGCTTCTAAATTCATCCCTGTTTGGATGCTAAGGAATGAATGGGGCTAGGCTAAATGCTAACACATTCACAACGCGCGGTGCAAAGATTAAGTGCAGGTATTGAAAAAAAAGATACTTATGTATTTATTTGTCTAAATTGAGGTATGAACATAGTATTGAAAAACTGTGATGTTATCCTTTAATACTGACTGAGTAAGGTCATGTTAAAGATCAATGTGAAATCAAACTTTGATTCTCCAATCTCAAAATAAGATTATGAGAAGTTAGCCGGGATTTATCACATATTTTAACAATTGTCCTAAAACACCAACATCCAATTTACAGAGCATTGTGCAAGCTAATCTAAGGCCATGTGTTACAAAGTGATTAAATATGTAGCAAGACTGCACTGTAAGCCTTTGAGGATAAAAGCTCCTTATTCTGTACACAGTAAAGTGTTATTCTGGTTAAACTCATGAACAACATGTGCATATTACCCACAATGTTTGAGAGTTCATACAGTACCTGTGGTCCGCTTGGCCCCACCTCACCAGGAAGCCCATCGATACCCTGGAGAAGACAATATACGTCATCGGCATGGTTCACGTATGCTTTGACTGACAGGACAAGTGGAGTTAATGACCTTGTGCTGTATTCTGTATACAAAGTGAGGTTCATGGCCCCATTGAAATGCCATCATTTATCATGTTCTTCTTCTCCAATTACTGTTATTACACCATTACCAAATGCCACTCAATTAATCCTATACTTTGGCAAAGCTATAGCTCCTCAAATGGTAGCCTGCCAAGAACGAGACACAATTGACTTTCTGACATTCACACATTTTCGCTGTCTGTTTTTCTAGTCTACTAAACGACTTTAATTGAGATCCATTAAGAACTTCCTCCTCACATCTGCTACCTCTGAGGGTCTATTAAGTGGCAGTGATGCACCTCATATACTGTAATGCTACAGGAAACTTTTAAGAGTAAAGAGTAGAGAAACTGCACTTTGGGCTTAAATGTGTTATTTAAAGTCGCAATGAAATTGAAATGAAAAACTATATATGTATTTTTAATAGTGTGGTATTATTAACAAATGACTTATCTGTGAGCTTCATTATTTTTTAAAAATTCGTGTGTGCTCATAATCTTTAATCAAAAATGCAAATCTCCTCCCTTCCTCAAAACGATCTCTCTTCACTTCCGGTCAAAAGTATGGCAGGTGGGCGGGGTCCGGGAGAAGATCGCAGTGATTAGCAATTAGCAACACGACCCAACTTCAAACGATCCAATCAGATCTCGATGGACAAATTCAAATCCAGCCCTGCCTTATTTCATCTCAAAAGCCGTTTCATTCGGATATACGTCACCACGGGGAAAATAAGGCAATCGCTACTTCCGTTTCATGGCGACTTTAAAATCAGATTGAAGATCATGTTCATTGTTAATCTTTTAAGTTGATCTGTTATTGTGTCAATTCTGATACTGAATATTGAAAAATGCATGTTTTATGCTAGCATGCAGTTTTCAGGATGCTGTTGGCATGATTAGCAGTGTTAGGATTTTTCATTATGATGCTAACATGTTTTAGTGTGACGTAAAGAGCAACTGTAGTCTGATTCACGATTTTAGATTTCCTTTGGTGTGTAGTGTGTATTAGTTCATGTTAACGATATGAAAAAGGTACAAACCCCAAAGTAAATGCGAGTCATCATTTCCAAGAAATCTCTTTTCTTGGACTACAACAAACGCACGGATTGTAGGCTAAGGTGATGTAAGGGTTTTGTCTTGTGTTTGGTTGTGTTTTGTACTTTTATTTTGACACCCCGTTCTGTTCTGACTTTTATTTTGATATCATGCCATGTCACACTTCACTTCCCACTTCCTGTTTGTTGTGTATAAAGCCACTTCAGTTCGGTTCAGTCACTGCTGATTATTAATTAGTATGTCCAGCTTGTTTGTTTACCTGTTTTCCTGAACCCTGTTTTGTGTTGCCTGTTTTTGACCTGTCCCTGTTCTTTGGAAATTGTTTGTTTTGCTGCCTGCCCTGACCTATTTCCTGTTTTTGGATTGCCCCTTATTGTTTGCTTAAACCTTTTGGGAATTACTTAATAAACCTCTTTTCGCCATTTTCGCCTGGGGTTATTGTTAGATTTCAGATTTGTTTAAGCAGGTTATTTATTATACAGGTTTCTCTATGTTTTTGTCTATATTTAAGCCATGGTCGCTTGGAGTTGGGGTTAGAGATGGGGTTTGGGTTAGGATGTCATTTTTATATAACAAAAAGTTGTTCTAACCCTAAACCCAAGCTAAAATGGTAAATAAAAATGAGAAAACAATAAATAAAACGACACAAAACGATTCGCCATATAGGTGAATGGGAAGGACTGGCGTAGGTTATGCACACAAAAGCGGAATTTGGCGTATCTATTTGGTGAGAATGGGTTCATTTGAAGACAAACTTGTTGTTGTAAGTGTTATAATCTTTTGTTAAACACAGAGCTTATTTTGCAATATCCAAAAGTCTATGGGAAAAATTAATGGAACCAGTGTCCTGCAAACTTCCAGGTTTGCCAATAAAAATATGTCATCCCTGTAAAAAATGTAGCACTTCTGTTCAATCTTTCTGATTTTAGTAAATCTTTGTAAAAGTAAATATTTTAAAATATTTATTCAAATAAATACTTTACAATAATTTGAGCTTCAGCCTGGTTTACTGTAATTGCAATGGATTTTGAAAGATATCTACAAAAAACGTGTATTTCTCAGGTTTTTTAGTTGGAAAAAGAGGGCAGACAACCTAAATCAACCCCAATTCAAATGTCTATATCTTTAAAACCATTCATGGACTTTGACTAGGATATCATTCGAAAGCTTACGATCTCCTCTTTCCATTGATATCAAAATCTCAATTTTGAAATTTGTGTCACTGTGACTTATTTTTCATGGATCAGGTCACATATTAGTTCGGACTAACATAAGAGTATGTAAATGCTTATAGTAGGGTTTTTTGTTGCTGTTTTTTGCAGGGGTTAACTGTTTTTTAGTGTATTATTTTATGGTCTACCATGACAAGTCACGACCTGACATGATGGAAAATGGCTGAATGCCACATTTAGCACTTGTCAACCTATCATCTTTAGGATAGAAACTTTGATAGCATTGAGGCACTGCGGGGGAGCAGTTGTTCATTTAAACTGGCAAGGCATACAGTGTTTTATTACTGTAAGTATGGGTAACATTAATAAGAAAACGCTTAGGTTACTCACGTAACCCCGGTTCCCTGAAATAACGGGAACGAAGCATTGCGTCAGTTAGCTGACGCTATGGGGGGAAACTCCTGTTTACTCCGTGACTGAAGCCTATTGGTTAACGTCTGTACAAAGTACAGACCAATGACGTTTGAACCCGCGCGCGGGAGGAACGCGTCCCTATATAAGCGCGGTTCAATCGTCAGCAGCTCATTATTATTCGACTGAAGCGCGCAGCCGAATAACACTCGCTGCGTAGACGTTTGTAGCACGGCAAGAGACGCAATGCTTCGTTCCCGTTATTTCAGGGAACCGGGGTTACGTGAGTAACCTAAGCGTTCCCTTTCAATACGGTTCACTTCGCATTGCGTCAGTTAGCTGACGCTATGGGGGAACGTAATCCCATCACGCCGTGCATACACAACGTACTGAAGTGCCTTACCGGAGAGACACTGCGTGTGGCCCTATACCCGGCATATTCACAGCTTTAAAAGCAAATGTGTAAGCACCATATAAATTGTTGACGCGCACACGGTGGGGTTTTAAACGCACCGGGGGCACATAACATAGCACAAGACGGCGAGGTACGCGCCGCGGCTGTGCGAGATAAGTAAATTCAGAGTCACGTTGGTGAGCTCGCTGAGCGCACCGTGGTGTACACATAAAACGCATGAGCGTGCATGATTGAGCCGAGAGAACCTGCGCTCGTAGGGCAGGGACGTCTAAGCTGTACAATCTGACAACGTAGACGGCGAAGACCAGCCGGCCGCGTAGCAGATATTAAATATAGATATAGATACCCCTGTAGACCAAGTTCATGAAGAAGCCAAACTCGCACAGAGTGGGCTCTATATAGGACATAGCTCATAGAGGGGCGTGAGCCAGTGCGATGGTTTCAACGATCCATCTAAATAACCACTGTTAGCAACAGACATACGTAGTGAGTGATCTGCGAAGCTCACGAACGGCCGATCTGACTATAATATGCGGCAGAACGGTTCGTAGCGTGGGATTATACAGATACCACAATAGTGTGAACCCCGGTGCACCCTCGAGCGCATCGGGATGCATATAGGTAGTATTATAGTGCACAGATCGGTGAGCTTTCCAAGCGCGCCGTAAATGTGTATTGACTATAAATTGCACGGGCACAGGTGAACACTTGAATACATCGTGAATGCATATAGATGAATCAGAGTGTTATAATGCACAGGCCGGCAAGATTCTCGAGCGCGCCGTCATGTGTTCTGATAATAAATTGTGCGCACACGGGTGAACTCTTCAGTGCACCGTGAATGCGTATAGATAAATCAGTGCACACAACGCGCCGTGAATGTGTACAGATATGATTGATGAACGTAACGGTGGGCACCCAACGCACCGTGAACGTACACAGATGAACAATAATGTATGTGTCACAAAGCATAACACAGCTGTGTATACAGGTGAGCTTTCCCAAGCGCATCTTATTGTATACCAAAATGTTATAGCGTGTACATGTGAGCTTCTCTAAGCGCACGGTGGACGCATATAATTAAAACCCATATCGTGCATACAGGTGAGCTAATGGGCGCACCTTTAATGCAACAAACCTCAGTAGTGCGCGAAGCAGGGATGTCGAAGCTGTAAACTGACAACGTGGACGGCGGGGACCAGCCGGCCGTGTCACAATTGTCAAATGAGAAACCTCTAAGACCATGCCCATGCTCTAAGACAAGTGAGCATAATTGTCACGGGAGGTGATAACGTCAACGATCCATAAATAGCCTGTATTGACAGGTGCTCTAGTGAGTGATCTGTGACGCAGATAAACAGCTGATCGTCTGATGTACGTCAGACGTATGTGTCATACAGGACCTTGGACAGTTCCAGAGCGCTGTGCCTCGGGCACCGTCCGCATCTGAGAAATGACAGGCTTATGAATAAAGTGAATGGCCAGCCGTAAAAGCATGGTTCGCTGTTACAGCCGCCGTCCGCATCTGAGAGATGACAGGCTTGTGAATTAAATGAATGGTCGGTCGTAAAAGCGTGGTTCGCTGTTATCACGGCCACATAGATATAGGTAGGGGAGAGAGCCGCCGTGCCTCTGTAGTGAGGAGAAAAGTGTTCCCCCGGCGATTCGCGGGGGGTTTTGACTTTCAAATGTCACTAGACAGAATGGATCAGACTTTGCATAAGGACGCCTCGTGAAAGGGGTCCTAGCAGCTTGTGTCAATGTGTCATAAGGCACGTAATGTAGGTCGTGTCCCACGGATGCCATCTCCGCACGCCCATCGTAATGGGTTAATATTGGTAGTTTAAGCATGAGATGCGTATCACTCTGATTGAACATAGCTTATAAAGCGATGCAATGAGTTTATAAAGGAGATGACTCGTCAGCTTGTTCAGGGGGCGAGATCTCAGTCTGGTTCGGTAAATAATGAAACCACCGTAGATTGCCTGACCGCATTATCACAATAACACGGTCGAGAGTGCTGCAGTGCTAAATCATCCTCTTAATGTACCGTATTCACAGTACAAGGTGATTTATATGAGACAAACGGCGTTCCACGCGCCGAAGGCTGATTGCCGTCGTAAAGCGTGTTCAACCCACAGCAAATGCTGGGCTAGCTCGTAATGACAGCACTTCATGCAGCCGTGTGTAACTTAAGCAAGCTTCCCGGCCGTCAGCTCGGGGCGGGACCTTTGCTTAGTCAAACTGAAGTGGACTTATGAACAGAATGCCACGATATTCAGCTTTCTGAGGCTCGTTAGAGGGGTACGTGTGCCCGTCTTAAACGAGATGCCGCGCGCGTCTGACTGTGCGCGCGCTTTAAGCTTTGAAACTTATTGTGGCGGGTAGCAAGCTCACTTGAGGTTGATATTACCCTTAATATCTCCGAGTATTGGAGCGGAGGTGTGAGCGTCTTCGGATCCGCTAATATAAATCAGCTATATGGCCGAAAAACGTCATAAACCGCTTGGCTGTAAGCCTTTGAGTGGCCGTCCGGAGAGGGCGCGATTCAAACGCTTGGAGCCATGCAAAAGTCTGAGGCTGTCCTTCCTCTAGGAAGAGAGAATAACAGCCGTAAGACCGTGCTCGTTTGCGCCATCAGCATCGTAGCGGAGAAACTGAGGTGGGCTGCGAGCGAATTTGGCAGAAAGGTGTTAGAGACACCGTACAGTCGTGGGGTGTCAATACACAGTATATGGCCAAACCGGGGTCTTTTCGGCTAGCGTCGATAGAATTATGGACAGCGGACCGTGTGTGCGTATTACTGATTGCTTGTCAGTAAGGCGATAAATTGTTTAGAGACACCGTACAACCGTGGGTGTCAATACACAGTATAGTAAGCACGGAAATTACTCTTTTTAGAGGAATTAAATACCGTTCGCCACTATAGTGAGGTCGCATAGCCGACAGTATTACACAGTATGTTTGGATAAACAGCACACAGAAAACATTACAGGGCAGTCCAGCCGAGGCGCGACATAACCCCTTTTCTCCCAGACAGTTTCGTTCTCTGTTGATGCAGCTGTGCTGCGGAGACCAGAGCTCAGCCGTTCAGGTGCACAAGCCTCAGTAGTGACGGTGACCGAACGGCTCACGGAGCAGGGTAGTATGTCTAGGTGGTTTAATGTCAGACTGAACCCATCGCAGAGAGGAAGTCTGCCGTGAGGCCCGCGGTTTTGCCGTTTATTAAAAGGGCAGAAAAACCGGGTATATATATAAGAATGTACCAATATTCAGCGCACTGATATAGGACGGGACTGAATAAAGGGAGGTATTCGGGCCTCAGTATATTATAAACAAATTCGTTCTGCCTCTGATTCCGTCTAAACCAGAGAGAAATTACCAGGCAGACGAAAAATGAGCTATCTGAAGTGAGATCGGCTCAGGCCAGTAAAGCTCTATAATAAGTGTTTTAGCGCTCCAATAGAGGCGTGTCCGCCTTATCGAGCAGACGAATGAGATCGTGCCGCTCCAGGAGGGGAGGGGCATGAAGCTCTCTTATAATGAGTGTTCTTGGTGCTCCAATAGCGGCGAATCGGCCCTATCGAGCAGACGAATGAGATCGCGCCGCTCCAGAGGGGAGGGGCATGAAGCTCTGTAATCGTTGAACACTGGACAGCTGCATTTAGAGGCAGCGAGCCGTAATACCGCGTGCTAGCTAAGCCGTTAAGAGACCTCACCACTGTGGGGAAAGGAGCGAGGGACTCCGCGAGCGTGGAGCACGAGTGGCTGTGCTATGACAGAGACAGGGGCAGACCGCCCGTGTTTGCTTGTCGTATGCATCTATCCAGGTCTACGGTTCCCCGCTTGTTCATCTCAACAAGAGAGGAACGGCAGAGGGGAGCAGCAACACAGACAGAACAGCCATGCGTCGTGACGGTATCACCCGATGCACTCGGGGGATTAATATATGTGCCAGAGATCTCGCCACTGAATTTGAGAGGAGCGAAGGGACTCTGTAAGCATGAACGGTTGCGGTGTGACAGAACACAGGGGGGGTTAGTCCGTGTGTGCTTGTCTATGCATCCATCTAGTCTCATGGCTCGCCGTGTGTTCATCCCGGCGAGAGAGGAACAGCAGGGGGAGAACGAAACATGGATAAGACAACCAAAGCATAAGCGCGGTCCCGGCGTGGGAGGTGCCAGACCGGTAACGCGCTCGGAGGAAATTCATAGCAGAGAGGCTCACCGAGCCGCTGTGCTGGACGCTATTACAACAGCGCCTGCTCTTTTAGCTTATAGCTTTATATTAAAAATATTGATCTTACCGGGCGGCCGCAGGGGAGACCTCGTCAGGCGTGTCCGCTGCACAGGGCTCGTACCACGGCAAGCGAAGGCTATCTTCGGTTCTCGGCCGGAAAGCGGCAGGGGAAGACGCTAGGCCTGGACTCTGCTATCTTCGGTTCTCAGCCGGAAAACGGCAGGGGAAGACGCTAGGCCTGGACTCCGCTGCAGGGCTTTTGTCAACGGCGAGGTAAGGCTTCTTCTTTTCTTCGGAGCAGCGAGAGGTTCGCGCTGAAGGAGAAAATAATGAGCTGCTGACGATTGAACCGCGCTTATATAGGGACGCGTTCCTCCCGCGCGCGGGTTCAAACGTCATTGGTCTGTACTTTGTACAGACGTTAACCAATAGGCTTCAGTCACGGAGTAAACAGGAGTTTCCCCCCATAGCGTCAGCTAACTGACGCAATGCGAAGTGAACCGTATTGAAAGGGAACCAAGTTTGTATATTGTTGTGTTTTTCTGCAGTTTCTATAACACCATTGCTGTTTTCACACGTTCTGCTTGATGTTAATTTGATATGCGTCTTGTATGTTAAAATGTAATTATATAATCTTAACTGCGTTTATGCATTTAATGGTACATAAAAGTATCAAAGAAAGCTACATTAGTAATGCTAACTGATTACAGATGCTCCAACATTGAGATTTTAGATAAAGTGTAACAAGCAGTGGCAGCAGATGACAAGTTTTAAATGGGAAAATAGAAGAAGACTGCTGCAGCCAGCAATGCTAATGGTCTACCCTTAAGAAAAAGAAGTTTATTGAAGTGTGCTATAAGTATACTTCTTTTAAACTTAAAATAAGAAGGTATACTTTCAGTTTACTTTTTATGTACTTCTCTAAAATGTACTTTAGGTACTTCTCAGAAATATACTTAAATTGTACTAAAGTATACTTGACCTATACTGACCGAAATGTCTAATTATATTTGGCCTATACTTGTTTACTGACATATACTTAAAAGTATGAAGTAAAAATGCAACAACGAAAGCTACATCAAGAAAGCTGCAAAAAGCCATATGAATAGCCCTGGTGAAAAATAAATATACTTTATTGTATTTCAAGTATATTTAACTTTGCAATAGTACATTACAAATATACTTAGAAAGAAATGTACCATCTTTGAATATATTGAAAGTATGCTTACAACATATTTGCTTACTATTAAACTTTTAACATATTTCAAAATAATTATAATTTAGTATATTTTCTTAAAGTATACTTTAAAAAATAGACTTGGAGTTAAAGTTCTGTGCAATTTTTAAAGTATACTAATTTGAACTTATTTTAAAGTTTATTTTAGGTATACATCTGTTAAAATTATCATTATAATAATGCACTGACAGCATATTTATAAAATACATGTTTTAGCATCCTTTAGAAACAGTATATTTTAAGTAAATTTTGAAAGTATATGTAGTGTACAAATGTATATTATCTTTATGGAGAATCTTTAGTGTTAGTAAACTAGTAAGTTATTAATTTTGTGCTGCAGGTATATTTGCAAGTATTATTTTACTATACTTTTAGTTAACTAGTGTACTCATACTGAAAGTGTACATGCAAGTGTTCTGTTAGTGTACTCTTAGTAAACTAGTAAGTTACTAATTGTGTGCTGCAGGTATACTTGCAAGTTTTCTTTTACTATACTTTTAGTTAACTAGTAGTTTACTACTCAACTTTACTTTAAGTGAACTTAACATCATACTATAAATATAAATATATTGCACTTAAAGTATAATACAATGTTCCTGTGTATTAATTTTTTTACTTGTACCTTTTAATTGTACTTTCAATTTGGAGCTAAATCTTTCGTATGCTATCAGTGAGCTAATCAAACAAAAATAATAAATACAAAAATTATATATATATAATGGGACACTACAGTGGGACACTGTAGAAATTGTGAGTAAAAAAGGAATGGAATAATTTACAAATCTCATAAACTTATATTTTATTCACAATAGAATATAGGCTATCTCTGCCCATCTTGACTTCTGAGAGACACTGCCACACTTTTTATACCCAATCATGTTGCCAATTAAGTTGCAAATTGGTCCTTTAGTTGTTCCTTATATGTAAATTTACCTTTTATAATCTTATTGCTACCTGTCCCAACTTTTTGGGAATGTGTATCTCTCATAAAATCCAAATTGAGCCAATATTTGGCATGACATTTCAAAATGTCTCACTTTCAACATTTGATATGTTATCTATATTCTATTGTGAATAAAATATAAGTTTATGAGATTTGTAAATTATTCCATTTCTTTTTTACTCACAATTTCTACAGTGTCCCAACTTTTTCTGATTTGAGGTTGTATATATATATATATATGGCTGAACCCCCTGAATATTAACTTTCGTTCTGGACTCCATTTCCCATAATCCCGCATGCCTGGACTGATTAGTCTGCCACCTGAAACTCATTGGACAGCCTATATAAACTCTCTGGAAACATTCAGTCAGTGCAAAGTCTTGATTTGTACCGGCTGTCATTGCTGAGCGGTTTGCCTGCCTGCTTATCTATCTGTATTTATTAATCTTGATCTGTTTTACCTGGTTTATGAGTACTGTATGTTTGTTGCCTGCCCTGACCCTTTTGTTTCATGACTACGAGATTTGCCTGCCCTACATGCTGTGTTTGCTGTTGTTTGACCTTGCCTGTTGGAATATGAGTGTGTTTAATAAAAACCTGCAGATGGATCCTCAGTGTCAAAGTGCTTTGTTACACAAGCAGTATACAATAAGTAACCTACTAGTTTACTAAAAGTACCCTAACAGAACACTTGCATTTACACTTTCAGTATATGACTAGTAAAATAAGTATATTAAAAGAACACTTGGAAGTATACCTGCAGCACATAATAAGTAACCTACTAGTTTACTAAAAGTACACTAACAGAAGATTTGCATGCACACTTGAAGTATAAGTCTAGAAAACTACTAGTATACTCATGAGTTCACTTGCAGTATAAATGAAGAACTAATTGTGCACTAGTTGTACACTTAAAGTTGACTACTCTTACACTTATAGTACACTTAGAAGTATACTTCTATATACTAAAAGTGGGCCAATTTAGTCCCAAGCGGTATTCAAGCAGTACACTTACAAGTATACTACTAGAACATAAATGTTAGTACACTTACTACATAATGTATACTTAAAACTATACTCCAACATTACTTAAGTATACTTAATAAAATGAACTTGAAGTATACTTCTTTTTCGTAAGGGTAATCAGATTCAATTGATTATGCTAAGCTATGCTTAAATTGGTACCGCCAGACCCAGAGATCGGCTGAATGGATTCCAAAACAGTAAAAAGAGCACATTTTCAAAAAAGTGGAGTGTCCCTTAAAGGGGTTTGTGTCCCAGCAAACATCTCAAACAAATGCAACCATATAATATAAAAGGTAAAATTGACTCACTGGCACTCCTTGTGGTCCATCTGTTCCTGGCAATCCAACATATCCTTTTTCTCCCTGAATTAGATAAACAAGAAATAAGTTGATCATTATTTTCAGATTTTAAACTGTTTAAAATTGTGAAACTCTGCATTGGTTTTAAAAGTGCCTTCATAACACACTCTAAAAGAAATAAAAATGCAAAGCACAATGAGGGGTTTGAAACAAGAAGTATATATTTCACAGTACAGACAAGTATATGGAAAATAAGTGTTGTTTTGAGTGCTTGGTCTCAATGGACACATAAAGCAAAGCAAAGAAAGCCAGCAAATTAGTAAATGAAACAATATATGTTCCAAAATGTATATTATTCCATAATAATAAAAGAATTTACGCAATGCACAACACATTTTTATTGTAATTTGACTTTGTACATTATTCAAACTAATCCAGACACGTTTTACAAATATGCACTTCGGTATCTCATTCCAATTCGTAAATCATTAGAGGCATAAATCATGTTCTTGTTGTTGTTTTTGTGGGAACCATTAGAGAAACTATAAATATGTTTGAAAAATGATCATCTAATAGAACCGAGAATAATACAGGGTCATTTTCATGCTAGGTTAATTTTATGTCTAAAAATGAATTAAATTGTGCAGTATTAACTTTTTGTGAATTCATACAACAAATAAAGTCCTACAGATTCATAATTGTAACATAATATATTTAATATTCATTTTTTGTAGTATTTTTTATTTATTCTTGACTAATTATAAAAAACAATGTTTAGTTTGCTAATGTTTTCAGGTTAACCTTATCAATATTCACTTTAATTTTCATTAAATGTACACTAAAAAAAACACTTAGGTTTCCCGGACAGGGATTATCTTAAGACAGGACTAGGCCTTAGTTAAATTAGGATATTTAAGTCATTTAACCTCTTCGGTTCAATGAATTGCTGTTCACAAATGTGACACTGGACCACAAAAAGTAGCACAGGTATATTTTTAGCAATAGCTAACAATGCATCGTATGATGATCACCAGAAATCATTAACCCTCTGGGGTCTAAGGGGTTTTTAGGGCCCTGGGTAATTTTGACATGCACTGACATTTGTGCTTTTTTTCAGTTGCTTAAAAACATATTAATGGCAAAAGTCTCATAACACTGTGTTCAGCACAAACTGGGCTACAATATTATATAATCAACATGTATATACATGTTTGCATTTTTGAGAGAAAAATGTTTATGCATGGTTTTTGAAAAAGCAACATTTTTAAGTCACTGATATAAGTCCACAAAATTCATTCTAAACATGTTTTCCCAAGACTTTTAAAAATATAATCTAGTAGTCTACAAAATGATGTGAAAATCATTCTGCCTACTCATTCACATAAAACAATATATTGATTTACAATTTCTAAGACACTTTTGCTTGGGAAAGGTTGTATGCGTGGAGGCGGGAAAGCTCCTGAATAATCAGTGATTGACAGCTGAGAAACAAAAGAGTTGCATAATGAGCCACATAATGAGCCTTGTAGGAATGTTCAACAATGTAACTTTCTCTGTAGTAAAACCATGATAAGGTTTACTTGGGTATTTATAACAAAAAATTTCAATAGAATGTAAACACACACACACATTAAATATATATAGAAATATTTTCTATTAATTTCAAAGTATACCTTTAAAAACCATGGTAAAGGGTGCTGTTTGGGCATCGTAATGAACACAGGGTTAGTGTTTGGTTGGCCAGCGAGAGGTTTACTTTTGTGCAGTAAAAAGCTCAAAAGAACAACTGCCTGTCGTTGTCTGGACTCTTATTTGTGTTTTTGTAATCATTATAGTACAAACACAACAAGGGACACGCGTGATAAACTTATCAATGTTTGTTCACGTGTTGATCATGAAAGCATTGAATGTGTGCACACGCGAGTTATCCTGTGTTTAATAAACTTGCTGTGTGGAGATATACGCTTAGGCGCAACTAAATAAGAATTGACTGTTTGCAATCGCGTATTTTATAAGAATACCAAAAAGCGCGTCGAGTTTCCTGACTGTTTGTGTATGTGCATTCGGGTCGCGTGAAATGTTTGACGGAAGGACAAAGAAAACACTCGCGTCTGGAGATACTGACACACATACGCAAGTAAATAAGGATCTAGATGTCATGTTTGATGCACTCGGATGAAACAACTCAGCATAAGGAATAGAGAGACTGGATTGTGGATTGCGTATCCATTGACTGCAGGAGGCACGAGTCATGCATATGGATGTTTCTGCTCATTCACTTCAATGGCGCGGGGGGGGTGGCGATCTCATCTCATTAGAGATAATGAGGTAAAATAAGAAAGACGCTACCTATCCTCCTTCTCATGCAGTTTACACCGAATGACAATATCTGTTTTCAATCTCACTTACATCATTTAAAAGTAGACATCCCAAGCATTATGTAGACATGTATCTTTTGTTTCTATAGAGGGTTTTCATGACGCGTCATCAGAGCGGAGGTCGCGATATTGGAGGCACTCCGCATCACTACAGAGCACAGGCACTGATGTATATCCCGAACGTCTTTAAGGAAAATTGTTAATTATTGCCGTGTTTGAGGTTGTAACAATAGGACAGATCTAGAAAAACATTTGGAATATTATCGTATTTCAAAAGTTATTTAAAACCAGGGAAAGGTATGCAAGAAATTATCAGAGGATCGGCGCTTGTGGCTGGCAAAGCTCAGGAAAAATAGTATTGTATTAGAAATATGATTGAAGTAAATAAAGTATAAAACAAGTATGCTTCTACTTGTTGTGTTTTATTTAAAGAGTATTTAATATGTATTTTTTAAAAGTATGTTAATAGTGTACAGATGTGGCCTTTAAAAATGCGCGTTTTCTCCCGCGGCATTCGCCAATTCGTCTCGCAGAGTCTCGCAGCATTCTGCAAGTGCTTTCGGGGGGGCTACTTTCCATTTTCCCTTAATGTGTTTCGCTTCACAGAATATCCACCAGGTGGCGCATAAAAACATTGCATTGCGTTGTTTCCAGAAGTTAATAAGGGCATTGCTGAATATTTTACATTGCTACTGTATTAAAACAGCAAAGTGATATGTCAACCCATTCTTGCCAGCATAACAGCGCATACAACTATTAAGATACGTGCAATGCGAACTTATAGGAAGTGCAACAGAGAATTTAGTGTGAGCCTAATAAACGCGACTCTATTTACAATGAATATCTTAATTATTTGTGTTGTCGAATTTTGACACCGTTTCATTGTTTGTTCATAATATTTATAATTGTCAGTTTTTCTAAAAGTATCAATATTTTAAACAGAGTAATGTGGTATAAAAAAAGACATGTTTTAAAGTTAAAAATGTTGTAAAAAATATAGTAGTATTCTTATATTTTAAGAATAACAATATGATACATTTATACTGCGCTAAAATGCTTCACATATGGAAAGAGGAATTCTTCTCAACCACCACCAATAAAGTTTACAAATTATTCTTTAGAAAAAAGGCGTTTAAACCCGGACTGTACAGTTGGCATATGATATCTTTTTTATTTCGTTTTTACATATTTATATTTATAAAATCTTTAATAATAGGCTACCTTTCTTGCGCATATGCAGTCAGTGTTTCTACGTAATTCATAATTGTAAAAAATATTATTGTAAAATAGAATATCACTAAAATAATTTATTAAAGTAACTTAATAAAATGTCTTAATGTCACTTATGTGTTTTTTTAGTTGGTCAAACCAAAATAATTGACGCGAACAGAGAAACTGTGCCTTTTGCGGACGAAAAACACCTCCGAAATGTTGAGTTTATGAATTTTTACAATATGTACTTTGTGAAATGTGTGTGTAAAATAATCAATTTTATAACATGTGGCTGTAGAGACAAACACGCCGCATCGCCTTCCAGATATCTTACACGTTCGCATTCAACACTTTTCAAAACTTATTTATATTCAATCTAATTAATAATTATAAATTATGACATGAGAAAATTAGAATTGTGCAAAGAGCCAATTCAGATATTGTTAATTAAAGCTGTTTTATACACCTTTCTGTTATAAATGTTTTAAAAAATATATTAGTATTCTTATATATTAAGAATAACAATATGATACATTTATATTGCGCTAAAATGCGTTACATATGGAAAGAGGAATTATTCTCAACCACCACCAATAAAGTTTAAACATTATTCTTTAGAAAAACGCCTCCGAAGTGTTGAGTTTATGAATATTTACACTTACAATATATACTTTGTGAAATGTGTGTTTAAAATAATAAATTTCATAACTGTAAAGACAAACACGCCGCATTGCATGATTTTATAAATACCGAGGTCCATATAAGTATTTTCCAGGGCATGCACCCCAGGAAAAAAAGCTTCTTATTTCCCTGCTCTACATATATGAATTTTAATACATCAGAAAACCAAAGAATCAAATACCTATAGATTTCAAACCATGTCAGTATGCAGAAGACTTGTGTTGGTCATTAGGAATACATTGTAATAATTATTTTACCATCCTCCTGGGCACACTAGTTGCTGCACACTTTCTCTTCTTTTGTTATTTATTTAACTTTAATGACTTCAACAGGTACTGTTAGGCTTTAAGACAGAATGCAATAAAATGTTCAAGCCAAAATATGAACATTTAAACTCCGTGCACGCGCGCTACGGGTGGATGAAGCGTTGTACCGCGCACGTGATGCATCGCGTTTTCAAGTTCAAGCTTAGCAGAAGTCCAGTGCAACACAGGGAATCTAATCATTATACAGTTAAAAACATATCTTCAAGAATTAAAGGGTGGCGTGGAATGTTGTTAATAAACATGCTGAATAACGGAAAGTGAATTACTGGAGGGAGAGAAAGCAGCGCATTAAATTTGGACACCCAAGTGCTCAGCGGCATTAATGTTTCTTGTCCTGTCACCTTGACAGTCACTACGGTTTCATATTTCTCGTCAATAAACTGCTGTATAATAGTCAGCGTTTGATTACTTACATCTCTCTTGCACTTCCACTAACTGCGCATCTGACCTCTGTGTTGCACCTCTGTCTGCCTGGTTTGATTTTATTGGTCATCTCGGTTTCATTTTGACTTTATCTTACTTAATAGACCCTTTAACTGTTTGTACACCATGTTGACATGGCACCGTATGCGTGCGCATTTAGGCAACGGAGGCAGTGGTGTAGTCTACGTGATACGCAGGTCTACGCCGTATACCCACTAGAAATTGTCAAGGATTTCCGTATACCTACTAAAAATAGCGCGAGGATGCGTAACAGCATGGTTTTGTGACATATTTAAACTTTTAGTCAGAATATAGATGTGAAGCACTGACCATTAGAATGCCACACTTGCTACCTTAGCGGGTTGAAATACATATTAGGCAATATACTTCCTGCCGAACTGCGCGATCCGATCGGCGTATGAATTTCTATGAAATCAAATTACTATAGTGACGCGAAAGTGACTGGGGAGCAGACTGGTGTTGCGCCACAAGTGAGTGACAGCAAAGTACCGCGAGAGAGACTCCAGTTATCACATGGAGAAATCTGCTTTGAATCGCTCTCGCGGTACTTTGACATCACCATGAGGTCTGCTTAGCGCCAAATGAAGTCGAACCTGCAGTGTAGCTGCTCACTCGACACTGTAAACTAACAGTCCATGTGGAGAAGAGAACGACGAGTGGAGCAGTGCACAACATAAAATCCATAGAGTTTACAACGCACATGTGAGTAAACAACATTTAAATAATCAGTCCAGTTTATTACTTTATCTGGAGGTAAGGCTCCAAATACAATAAAATAAGCCCGTGATAATATCCTGATGGTTTTAGCTTTCAGTATGTTTGCTTGTGCTTCACAGTGTTAAACTTTCCTTCTCTGTGTTAATTTATATATCTACGTTCAAGATGTATATGATCTTAAACTTCTGTGAGGAAATTCATGTCTGCGTTGATGTTCAGTTCAGACTTGCAAATTAAAGATCATTTTCTTCACTTTGGTTTGGGTGTCTAATATGCTACATTATGGTCTTGTAATAATAATTAAGTAAAAGCCTATTTTCATTTTTAAACAATGCTTATATTATATGCAAAAAAAGCTTTTATATCAATGACTATGCAAATGAGAGTAACTTCATGGTCATCTTAAATGTGTATTATGGTAATTAAAAACAGTTACACCATTAAATTAAACATGGTAATGTTATCAATAGTTGTCAGATAATAGCTATTGAAAGAGTGGATATTTTTCTCCTTCAATCCAAGTGTTTGCCACGGATTGAAGATTGTAAACAGTTAATTTAATTTTAATTAACAGTTGAGTAACTTTTGGCCCTGGGTTAGATGTTGATTAACACTAAACCAGTCTAAAAATCAGTCCAGTTTCCCCAGCTGTAAACCCATTGGCTGTTAAAGTCTTTTTTTTCTTATAATAAACTGACATGTTGATAACACATTCAGTTTATGTGTTTATGAGTACACTTTCAGAATGCTCTTAGTTACATGAATATCTATACTGTATGCATCTGTGAGTGTGGTGGTGCTTATGGGCTAGGACGAGTGAGCATAAGGGTGAGGGGGAAAAATCACAGTATACTCACTACAAAAATCTAGACTACACCACTGAACGGAGGTATGGCAAGAATCAGCAGTGAAGCAACCTACCCATTACACAAAAAATGCACACGGCCGCGCCGGTCTTAGTGTGTCTGCATCTATGAAAAAAATGTGCACCACCTGCATGCAGAGAGCACGCGCGCTGCCTGCACGACATCCAATCACTGCAGTCCCACGTTGGTTTGGATGTTGGGACCGTACCAGTACAGCTCAGCAGTGGTGTAGTCTACTAGGAATTGTAAAGGATTTTCGTATACCCGCTTAAAATAGCGTGAGGATGCGTAACAGCATGGTTTTGTGACATTTCAAACTTTTAGTAATAGTGAAGCACTGACCATTAGCATGCTACACTTGCTACTTTAGCGGGTTGAAATGCATATACATATTAGGCTATATATTTGGTGTGTTTGACTTCTGCCGAACTGCGCGATCCGATCGGCATATGAAATCACTATAGCGGCGCGAAAGTGACTGGGGAGCAGAGTGGTGTGGCGCTACAAAACCCACAGGCGAGTGACAGCAAAGTACCGCGAGAGCGATTCAAAGCGGATTTATCCACGTGATAACTGGAATCGCTCTCGCGGTACTTTGACATCACCAAGAGATCTATACCACTGCAGCTAAGTCACTACATTGACATGGCAGAAGGACAGAATGCCATTTTGTTCTGGGCACTCTTCCTTCACTCTTTCAAGTAGCCTTGGCAGTGCCTGCTTCTAGTGCTACAGTGGAGCGAGTTTTCAGCCATGGTGGCATCATGGCCAATTTGATCTTTTGAAAATGCAATGCAGTATAGGGGCCTCCCTCCACCTGTCCACAGCATGCATTTTATTTCTGTTGTAAGAGGACTTGACATGACTCGAAACTAAAATGGTAGGACTTTGGACTCGACTTGAGACTTGTTGGCTTTGACTTTTGACTCGATTTGGGACTTGCCTCATCTTTGACATGACTTGACTCGGGACTCGAGGGCAAAGACTTACTTGTGACTTGCATAACAATGACTTTGTCCCACCTCTGCTTATAGCTAGACGTCACATGCCGATTGGTCTGCGCTGCGCAGCAAGAAGCCACACGAGCGCTGAGCGTTGAGTCAAATTATAAGACGAGCGTAAGAAAATGACAGAGGTCTGGTCAGGGAATTAACCCAACACAAAAGTGAAAATGATAGCAATGACTCTTTAGATAAGATCTATAGACATGCACATCAGTGTTTTATTTGTCTGGAGAAAAGGACAATTTGATATCCAAAATAGTGTCCAACATAATAGCCTACTTACTCTATCAATATACTCAAATAAGTAGGGCCTACATGCACTGCTATCAAACGTGATGTGTTTTTGGTGTTGTAATCTGGAACTTGGTGTATATCAAATGTGTTTGTTAAATGTCTCCACATGGAAACGGAATGCCCTCCCCCCGCACAGTCCTGCAATGAGAACCAGAAAAACCGGTTTCTAACCATTTTATTTACATGTGAATAGTGAGAGCACCCCCTCAGGAGCTGTAGCAGGGTTTTTGCGGGGTCTTTATAAGCTAAAGCCATGACTTAGTTTAAATAGGAAATATAACTAGTTTTAACAAACATGCCTTACTAAAAACATTATTTGTCTGCATTTTGAGGCAAAAAAGGGCATGGCCGCCCGGACCTCGGTAATTTTCTGACGCGTGTCTTATTTGACTCAATGCTCAGCGCTCGTTTGACGACTTGCGGCGCCACGCAGCCCGATCGGACGGCATGTGACGTCTTAGCACCGCGAGACAGTAGGCCTACAGTATGCTTTTGAATAGATCTCGCGGTAGTGGGATGTCACAGGCCAACGGGTTTGCGCTGCGCCCCATTAAGTAAGATAAAGTGAAAATTATTCCTAGATGACAAATAAAATCATACCAGGCAGACAGCAAAGGAGGAAGGATACCTCAGTTAGTGGAAGTAATAGGTTAAATTGGGCCGGAGCGCACCGGGGCGCAGCTCCGCCTCCTCGGGTCCACAACACACCTTGCCGGAGCTCCGGTCCGTCTCCCTCAGCAACAGGGTTTGACGCAAAGCGAATAATAACGTTTTCATTCATAGGCTTCAAACTCGTGCTTGCGGGGCACCCTCGACAAAAATCTTTTTGAGAAAATCATGCTTCTCAGAGGTCCACTGTGTTTTTAATCCCGTCTGAATCGGCCATGTCTGTGTTTTTCTCTGACGACCTCTGTAATCTGTAAATTTCAGAGCATTTTACCTACTGTTTCACGCCGAACTCAGAGGTCATCTGAGAAATGTAATTCCGTCCGGATGAAGACGTGTTTGCTCGCAATATGTTTTGAAAACGCGTTTCTTTTCATGTTTTGGCAAACGTGATCTGCCGACAGGTCTCACTAACGCACGTATAGACTATTGTACTTAATTCCTGAATCCCATTCATTCAGATAGCCTATGGATTTTTTTCCATTCGGCGGAATAAAATAATTAAATTAAGACGAGCTGAATATCATACACTGTTAAGACTGGACAAAACCGTTAGTTTTGTAGGTGTTCAGCTTGGGAGTTATACTCGGTTTAACCAAAAATGGGAATAATAATACAACAGAATATTTGGAATTGGGGCAAGCAGAACATGAATTCACAAATCACAAAAAATGTAAAATTAGATAAATTAGTTAATGATATTGCGCAAATGCTCTCGGTCTCTTCAAGGTCTACGCGAATTAGAGGTTTGTTATAAGACTCCGTTATACATCACGTCTCTTCTAATTGCACAGAAAAAATGAATCAAATGATGCGCATTTAAGTCGGATTTTTATGGAGAATAGGCTTTGTGACCGTTTAACCCCACGTGGACCGAACAAGAAACGTATGCTTTCATGGAGTCCGTGTATGACATCTTCTTTATTAAGTTTTACATATTTTTATTTATATGCATTTAATAATACCGTAAGATCATAATGTATACACTGTAAAAATGATTCAGTGGCTTTGTAAATGTAGGCTATCTAAAATAAATGATTAAAGTAACTTAATAAAATCTTTTAATGTCAGTTATGTGTTTTTTTTAGTTAGACAAACGCAAATAAATGACTAGAAATAGATATTTTGTTTAAAATGTACATATTTTATTTGATGTATACGCCTTAATAATATAAGTATTTAATTTACAGATTATTTTAATCAATATATTTGATAATTTCAGAATTATATATTTAAGTTTTTAAACCTGTAATAATTGCTTTCTTCAAATTAATATTATTTGTATTTAACAACAACTTAAAAAAAAATGTACGTTTTACGCCTAACTTGAACTATGATTTACTTACTATTTTTACATTGATATTATTTGAGTAAATGTAGGCAAATAAATAAAATAATAAGTAGAACAAATGTTAATTTTAAAAAATCCCATCCCATAGCCTATAGCCAACGGGTTTTAATCAGCAACAGAGAAACTGCGCCTTTTGCCGATGACAAACACCTCAGAAACTCCTCGAATTGAATATTTACACTTACAACATGATTTTATTTACTTACTACAAAATATAACACATTATAGAAATTTATTCAACATCATTGCACACTTTATATCGAGTTTCATACCATGTAAAGGAAAACATGATAATATAAAAAGTACAATAATGCAGAAAAGCGCATTACAACCATGTTCCAGCTATTAAAAACGTTCAGATGCAAAGATAAACTAAATGTACAATTAGATAAACTAGGTAATGATATTGCGCAAATGCTCTCGGTTTCTTCAAAGGTCTTTGCAAATTATTTTGTTATAAGACTCCGTTATCATCACGTCTCTTCTACTGTAAGTGTACACAAAAAAAATAAGACGAATGATCCGCGTTTAAGTCAGATTTTTATGAATATTTGACTGTTTATGTAACTGGCAAAAGAAAACTTCGCCAACCAAATGTTTGTCAAAAAGCTTGCATGTGACATCAAAGTACTGCCAATGCACCAAGAATCCCTGTCATGTTACTTCGATATCATATAGTATGCTTAAAGCATAAAGTCCAGCACACATTGTCGTCAGTATGCCCTACTTGAAACACGACTGCCCTCTACAGGTTTTTTATTTCCTGCGTCCCCCACCGAATCACCCTTCTGCGGGATCTCGCAGAATTTCGGAAGTGCTCGCGGCATTCCTCTTTCAGAGGCGCGCATTTTTAAAGGCCACATCTGTATGCACAAAATGTACTTAAACACAACTAAAATTTGCGCTGCAATGGTTTTTGTGTTTAATTGCTTAGAACAAGTTTCTATTGTAATAATATTTTTAATAGTAAATGGTAAAAACAATTATTGCTTTTATTGTGTGCCTTTTTTATTGTAAAGCACTTTGGTAGGACACTGGCTATTTTAAATTTGCTATATAAATAAAGCTGACACTGACATAATGGACTCGGCGTGATGCAAGTGAAGAAAGAATCGCCGGGTCGTCACGAATCCAAGAAGAGGGAGCTAACTCGTAGGGATCTGCACCGCCTATAAATTGTAATTTCTCGAAATACAAGTCCTTCCCTATATGCCTTTGCATCTTAGACGCGTTTTCTGTTGTTTAGACATCTCTAAATTCACTTAAAGTATCCAAAGCGCACAATACTCCATTGTACTCCGTTCAGTTCTTTACACCAAGTGCCTCCACAATGGCCGCGCATCCGGGTTACCGCCCAGAACGTGATGTCGGTGAAAACCCTCTATGACAAGTATTCGTTAAGTTACAGTTAATTTTTCTGACACGTTTCTGAAAGGACTTCACTGAGGGAGAGAGAACAAAACGCGCATCATGTTTATTTTCTTACTTTTGCGAAAAGCGTAACATTCTGTTTTTATTGGGAGTGGACAGAAAAAAACTAGACATTTTAACGTTTTAAATGATGTATAAATCATATCTGTATGTCCAAAATCAACAGAGCAATCTAAGTCTCTTTGCGGAGTGATTGAAAAATAAAGAGTTTGCGGCGCCCGCGCCCCAGTCGATCCCAGAGTGTTAAGATATTAGGTTCATGTTACATGAAAAGATTTTGTACATTTCCGTAAAATATATGTCAAATTTATTTATCATTAGTAATATGTGTTGCTAAGGACATTATTTGGACAACTTTAAAGGCGATTTTCTCAATATTTTGAATTTTTTGCATCCTCGGATTCTAGCCTTTCAATATTGTCCAATCCTAAAAAACGATTCTTTCTATTGACCTTTATGAATGGTTTTGTGGTCAAACATGTGTAGCTGTCAATGGGGCAGTACTGTTTAAAAAGTTCCTAATATGTACTTTTAGTAAGTTACAGATATATATTTGGTACCAATATGTATCTCTGAGGTACTAAATGAACTCTGAACTTTCAAACACTCTGGCCTGTTTTCCTGCAACTGAAAGTGTCTTACTGTAAACATGTTTTTCAATAAAATATTTTGACCTTTTGATAAATGCCCTCCTTTAAGTTATAAATAACCTGAATACTGCAAATTTTCCTCCTTACAGCTGCCAATGACCCACCCTTCACATTGAGCTTCCAGAAATGTCCTCTTTCTCGTGTGAAAAGTCCTGTTTGTCTATTTTCTCCTTTTGCTAAATTCCTTGTCCAGTTGGGGTCAGGTCTCAGCATCGCTTCCTGTGTATTAACATTCCTGTGGTCTGAAATGTTTAATTGCAAGGATTCATACATTGATTTTGGCCAATGATTTTGTTCCATTCCATAACACTGCTTGTCCAAAGAGCCACTCTTAAACAAAAACAAAAAAAACTATTTTCCAAAACATTGCAATGTTGACATTTGAAATCGCCTAAACAACCCAATAGAACCTAGACGTATAGAATCTGGACGTTCTTTTGATAGTCCCGCCCCACACATACACAACTCAGGAAACAATGTTGGTTAGAAGACACGCCCCTTACTGCTGACTGGCTACAAGTGTGTATTGGTAGTCAGCCCGTCTCCCTTTTCCAAAGCGTTTTTCAGAAATTGTGCACTCTGCGTGTAATATGTCTACATTTTAAATGCATATATTTGAAGGGCGGGAAAGGAAGAGTCAGTAACTGTGTTTGAAGGTTATGTAAGTGCAAGACTATATGGGGGGGGGGGGTTTACATGTGCAGTATGTGTGGTATATGATTTAAGTCTGAATGAGCCCGAGATGTTTCTGAGAGGTAAAACCTCCACAGTAAAACCAAAATGCCACATGAATGTAACCAGCAGAGACTGGTTATATAGCAACTCTGTACAAGAGAACCGAGCAACAAGTTATACACCAAGGTTTTGCAATCTGAAAAGGGAAGGTTTTTGATAGTTTTGGGTTACCTAAAAACTTTTTTTCTTAGGGGCTTGTTTTAAGGAAATACACCACAACATAATTGTTAAAAATAAAAAGTCCTTTGTCTGCTAGCCTGAAGTGTTAAGACAAACTTTATAGTAGAACACTATTAAACTCAACCAGAATAAGACAATTCTATGTTGGCTGCACAGGCGGAAATCCCGGGGGGTCGGGAGGGACAGGACCCCCCTATCTGAGGGTTGTCCCCCCTAAAATATCATTAAAATATGTGTATTGCAAATAATTTAATTATTTCTAATACTTAAAATAGTTGTGTAAGAAGTAAAACAATATTAATGCAAACGGAGCAACAACAAAAAACGTACTAAACATTTTGATTGGCTCACAGTGGTTTGGTCCACTGCCAGCGCCACACAGTCGGGTGGTTGAGAAGTGTACGGAGCCGACGCGTTAATCAGCTATATACCTACAAACTAATGTTTCCCATCACTTATCAGTTTAACTTCATATGTTTTAAAACGGGACTATTTGGACATATAAACATGAACATATTTCGTTTTATGAGAACAGAAGCAGATAAACGAACAAGAAAACATTTTTATGCATTCATGCAGAGGTGAGGCAGAGCTGAAAGTAACAAATTACATTTACTCACGTTGCTGTAATTGAGTTTTTTTTTTGTGTGTGTGTACTTTTACTTTTTTGAGTAGTTTTAAAATCTGTACTTTTACTTAAGTATGTTTTGTTTAAAGTATAGTAGGCTACTTCACTACATTTTAAATCATATCCGCTACTGAGTAAAAAAATAAATTAAAAAAGCAAGGTGATAAGAAGCGCCACAAATGATTGATTGATGGGCAGGGGAACACGCAAAAAGAGCCATGGAGAGGGACGAGACAGGTGCGGGCTAATGCAGACCCTCAATGCAATTCTTATGAAAGAAACCCCTGGCCATTGACACGAAGCAATTGTTTCATTCAGGTAGGATTCATGCTCTTGAATACGGAATTGCAGACCGGGTTTTTACCGCTAATTTGAACGACGCGTTTTTAATACATGCACATTGTCCTTCGAGGTCTAGCAGCTTCGCGTCAAGTCAAACAACTTAAGAACGTCATCGGGAATGCCCAGGTCATAAGACATTGCAGAGAGGGAGAGAGAGAGAGAGAGAGAGAGATTGAAAGACATCAGGTACACAGGTCTGGGAATACAATAAACGTGTAAAGGATAAAAGTATATGGCACTCATCTCATTATATGCTCATTTAAACTAGGTATATAGTTTAATAAAATAATGTATGTTACCAGCAATACATCAATTACAACCTTACTATAGTGATTGTATTTACTAGCTGCTGACCTCATATTATTTTTGCTTCAAAAATGCATACCTGTAAAAATCATTAAATAATTCCATATATGTTTCTTAGTTATAAAAAAGCTTTTTATTTTATTAACTTTTTGTTATTGCACTTTAATTGTAAAGATGATTCTACAATTAAAAACAACTAGTTTGAGATTTATATTTCCTTGTCCTTTTTGAACTACAGTAGAAACCTAAAAAAAACTTTTACTTAAGTAAAATATTATTAAAGTAACTTTAGTTTTACTTAAGTAGAATATTTTATTACTCTTTCCACCTCTGCATTCATGTGTATTGAAATTAAATTTGCGTCAGTTCATAGAGAAACGTTTTCTCTCTGTACACATTTCCTTTGCAAGTACAATTTTGCCTTTACCCTTCAAAATTTGTTCTTGAAAAATTTTATGTTTATTGTCCCCCCCAACATTTAGATGAAATTTTCGCCCCTGGTTGGCTGTACAATAAAGACATTTGGAAGTAAATGTTGTTGCTGTATTTACGCAATGCTCTAGTTGAGCTACCAGAAAACCAGGGTTTAACTACATTTCAAAAACCACACACTTAACCACTGCTAGATAAAACACACATTTGTGTAGTTGGGTTTTTGACTGAAACCCTGTTAGTTACTGGAAATTGCTCATATGGGACGCACATGAATATCCCAGTGCAAACATTGAGAAATACAGTATCTAAACTGTTTGAAAGAAGTTTTTGTTTACAAAAATGAAAACCGTTAAAACATCTGCCTGTACTTCATCTCTACAGTATTTAGGTGGGTCAAATTTTGCACATAGAAAATAAACAAAAGGCTTGAATCATTCCCAATGAAAATTATGTACCTTGGCATCATCTAACAAACTTCAACCCTACCCTGTTCAAACAGAACTAATATTTATGACCACTTGTCAGTCCAATGGAAAAATGTGTTAACAGCTTCAGATATTTTTAGCAATGATTTCCTTTTTATGCAAGTCATTTCCTTAAAATAAAAAAACGGAGTAAAGCAAAAGATATTATTGGGGTTGCATGCCAGGACGCACAGACTAAAAAGCTGACAACATTGACACTGACTCTATGTTTGGAGAATGGAGGCTAGAAATCAATAGTGCAGATTTCACGTGAACATCCAAAAACTACAGCTGGCACTATAAGCACAGACAAGATGTCTGGCCAATGACCTGGGTGGAGCCCTTGGTGGAAATAAATCTCATTCGATTTTAGTGATTTGAACGAAAACATTACACATTGCATCATCATTACAACACTGAAAGCCACACCACATAGCAAAACACTTGCTAATGCATGTTACATAAATAGGTTACAAAACATCAGGTTGTTTACAAAAAAATGTTTTGCTGAAGTGTGGTAAGCCAAGTGCGTAGGACCAAAATTACAGGGCAGTAAAACGTGACTCTGAAGAAAAAAACATTTTCTGTTAAGGTTTGCTATGATTTCAATTGGGGTGTGTTAGGATTTAACAAAACAACATTAATTATCGACAGCATTACAAACAGAAACATGAGTTTTAAAGATGATTTCCAAAATGCATTGGCCAGGCAAACCAATTGGCGAACCATAAACTCATGCTTTAGTCAATGTTGCTACAGTACAGTACGTGTTATTATGCACCAATGTGATCTTATGAGAATCTATGTCCAGATTTACTTAAGTTTCAAAACACACTGAAATCTATAATATCAACGTGTTCACAGGACTAATGTGTTTATTTATTTATGTATTAACAGCTTTACAGACAAACAAATTTGTACGTATTCCTATTCAAAAATATTAAAAAAACGGGCACTGGTGTTTCTTACTTATATTAATGACATGTTTTCAGTCAGATTTTTTAACTTATTTATTTAATACAGTTTATTAAAAATATTATTACGAAATGTTTGTGATATTCAGAGAATTATACAATATTAACCAAGACTACACTTTAAAACCTTAAAATGAATCACATTTCTGTAATCATTTAACTATTTTGTAATATTTAGTTTGTTTGCCATTACACATATTTTTCCTCCTATACTGTCTCTTTCTATGCAGTGATAATTACACCAAAACACAACATAAATTCACAAAAAAAAATATTTGATTAATTTGCTGCAATCCACATCTTTAAAATGCATACGATTGCAAGGAACTGATCAAAATTCAGCCCTTTATTCAGCAATCTTTATCAGATCTGCGACATTTCCCTCTTTCAGTCGCTGTACGTTTGAAATTTGAAATGCTCGCCTTGACAGAGAGACGCTGGATTAATGTTCTTGTGGATTAGTAACTTTAACATTTCTTTGTATTTCATACTCCAGAGAGGACCACGGTTGCAGCACATCGTCATTTTAATTACTTTTAGTATTGCTTTTGAAATTTCATAATAAATAAGTTATTGTGATTACAATTGTCTGTCTGTTTTGCTTTTTATTTCTAACAGTAGATCATTTTAATAAACTGTTTAGGGTAAGTTTAGGTCTAGGACTGTATCAGCGGCTTAAAATTCTTTAAAATGCTACAGTATATTGTTACTAAAGTCGAGTTGCATGATATAAAACGAATACATTACGTATTAAAAAGTGTTTGGGTTAAGGCTAAAGTTATTTTCAGCAGTTGGTACATTTGAATTTACAAGAATGGCTGTCTGTTTGGGTCCTGTAAACGATAGAAACTATATCAAAGAAAACTTTAGCCCAAGTGGTATTCCACACCAGATAATGATTAACAAGATTGGTGATACTTTATCACTGTTGGGAAATGCAGATAAAACCAAATTGGTTCAGAAAAGTAGATTGATGTAAACTATCAGTGCATGCACATATTGTATTCTGCATCAGGCACTCTTAATAAGACAGTATAAGTCTTAATAATTCAACAAAAGAGAGTCATTACAGTCATAAATGTCAACCCACACAGAAAAGACATCCACTCGGTTTTATTATAATAACAGGAACAATTCAAAATTTGCAGAGATGCAGCACTAACTGCTGTAAATCATTATAACTTTTATAAGCTCGACTGCAGAGAGTGATATTGTGAAAGTATGCTGTGGGTCTTAATCACCATTTTTTATGGCATTACATTGGCAAAAAGCTCCTTAGTTGTGGTGCATTTTACAGCTTTCCTTAAAATAGTTGAGCCATGTGGTCAGACTGTCTGTGAATGTGATAACCACACATTTTTATTTGACTGAACAATGTCGTTTGAATAATGCATCAGTAGTTGCGCTTAAATAAATAAAAAAATATATATATTGCACGTAGTCCATGTAATAATTATGATATTGTAAAACAGCATTCATATTAATAAAGCAATAAGCCGCAAGAAGCAGTGGGTTACCAATGCATTTTATAACAGCTAAGGGCCGTTATGACGCGAAGGAAACCTTATTTATTCAGCTTTAAACTTTTGACACTTATGACTTTGTAAAATAAGACAACTTTTATCAATTTATTCCAATGTTTGTAGGTAGATGACTCTTTTTTTATTTATTGTAAAAATTTATTGTAGAATTTTAAATTCTATTGAAAAGCGTAAGTAGTTGAGGAAATGAAATAAGTTTCAAGTAAGTTTCCGTATGTCTATAACACAGAAAACCAACCCCTGCTGTGAACCAAGAAAGAAAACAATACATAAGTTGGCCTTAAATTTACACCTAATTAAAATACTTTTTAAAGTAGACTGACCTTTGGTCCCATGAAGCCAGGTGATCCTTCACTGCCAGGGATTCCAGATTCACCCTGAAGGAACATAACAGTATTTTAGGTGCCATTGGAGAGACTTTTGGAGTTTAAATGTCATTGATGAGAGGAGGAAGTTAAGCAGCTATTTAATTGGTCTAATGAGCTAATTGAAGGGTTAGGATTTAACTAGCACTACCCTCGGTCATGCATACACACCACTTGACACCTGATACAAAGGGTTATGGGAAATAATAGCAGTAATTCTGTTGAACATTTCCAAAATTAACACAACGGTGTGACAAATACACTGGTCATGTTGAAATATTGAAGCTCTTCAATTGCTATGTTTACATACACATCAATCTGACTGAATTTAATCTATCCAAGGTTGCAAAAAATACAGTTTACATGCACCCTAAACATTGCAATCTGATTAAAATGTTCATTTACATGTATATATCATTATATATCATTCGAATGTCTGCGCAAGCGCACAGCCAGGGTTACCAGATTCGCGTATCAAAACCATCCAAATGGACATTCAAAACTAGCCCAAAAGCATCCCAATGACTATTCACAGTCAAAACCAATAACTAATCAACGAAATCTTTTCACCTGTAATCCGCAGAAAAAGACTATTGGTGGAAAAAGTTAAAAAAGCAGAGGACTTGGCAACCTCACACAGCATTTTTTCATTGAGTTCATGCTTTTTCTCTGGATAAAAATCAAATCTGAGTTCGAGAAAGTTGTTCTTAAGAAGTTTTAAGATAAAGGTAATTAAACAAAATTTTATTGCTTCATGTAGCCTAATGTTTTAAAAGTATACATAAACGCTGCAGAATGTACAGCGCGTGACCCCATTACCTTAATAATGCGTGTTGCTATTGCGTGTTTCTGTGACGTAAATCATGTGATTCGTAAATGTGAAGTAAATATAAGACGTGAACTTGAGAACAATTGTTCTGCGCATGTGCACAATGTTTTTGTATCTGATTGAGAAAAAATACTACAATTCACGTGTTTACCTGTGTACTTTTCTCCTGCTGCTTGGATCATAGATCGGACTAAACCACCCCTTTTCAATCGTATTGATTAAGATGTTTACATGAATGCTTTTTTAATACGATTGAGCCATCAATATGATTACAAACAGATTATTTGGTTGCATGTAAACGTAGCTTGTGACACCTTTCTCGTTTTGAATCTAGTGAATCCAATAGTGAATCTATGAAAAGCTATTAAAGAACCTGTAGTCTAGTCTAGTCACGTGTCTGGCCTGCGGTAACAAGGGCACACAATTTTTGGCACATAATATTTACTCTTACCATTGGACCAAGCTCTCCGGGAGATCCTTGTTCACCTTTCTTCCCATCCTCTCCCTATTTAACCACACAAATTAAAGAGCTGTTAATCACCATGAAAAATGTGTCATAATGCACTGCAAGAGTTCATATTAGTACCTCAGAGGTAAATATTGGCAGTGTTGGGGAAATGTATTTTTAAAATTAATGCATTACAATATTAAGTTACTTCCCAAAAAAGTAACTAATTGCATTACTTAGTTACTTTTCATGGAAAGTAACACTTACGTTAATTTTGTGTTACTTTTGCGTTACTTTTTCTTACTTGGCTGAGGCTTGATCTCTTTCAAGCCTTGTAGGTGTTTTTTATGACTGAGAAGTTCTGCATTCAGAAATTGCATATTTCCATCGCAAAAATGTCAAGTTCTGGCCTGCTATCTCCAATTCTGACTCGAACTGTTCATGCTCAGGCGCGCACGCATTAAAGGAACAGTATGTAGGATTGTGGCCAAAACTGGTATTGCAATCACAAAACTTGTGGCTAAAACTGGTACTGCAATCACACAACTGGTGGCCAATACACAAAATGACAACATAAACATCAGTTGAGGGCTGCAACTCCACTTTTTAAATGACAATATCCTGGCCAGACCACTGTTGTCAGTGATATAAGTATTTGAAATGAAAATGATTTCTTAATCTCTAGTGATATATCAGGGCCATTTTATGATTAATTGATATAAATTTCTTACATACTGTTCCTTTAAGTACGTAATTCAGGGAACTACACTAAACTTTTCCACTGGTGGCACTTGCGCTACCAACTTTTTCAGTTACTGGCGCAAAATATGATTTGGTCGCACATATTTTTTTCAAGTTATATTAAGGCGCTCTGGATAATAATGAACAATAATGAAACTGTATTGCATACAGATATGCTTTTTATTTTACTTGCCATCTTTTAAACCACATGCCGCCTTGTTTTCTTAAACGTTGCAGTGTTTCCCACAGATCTGAAATGTACTTGGTGGTGGTAGCCGGTGAAAAGGGCAATTATTACCCCCTGACAAATAATGGTCTACTATACATGTGACGTAGAACTAATAATGTGTGACACAACACAATACTTTGATTCATTGAAAATTAATATTAATTTCACATTATATTTCATCAATCTAACCACCCCAAACTTTCTTTGCCATTAACAAAGCTGACACTGTTCGTCGAAGCACCACGAAAACACTTACTGTTTTTGCTCTGATATATGAAGCAATTAGACCCCTTTTATCAAACTCAATATAATACAATACTATGTATAGTATATTAATAGACAGTGCAGGTCTATAGATTATAAATGTGACTGATGTTATGACTGATGTTATAATGGTAATAATTTCTATTAGATAGGCACTTTTACTGCTTTTGCTCTATCTTTCTATTTCTCTCTTGCCGATTTAAAAAGCTTAATCCACTCATTATTTCAGATTTAAAAGTCTACTTGCTGTCCCGGTGACAAACTTAACATTGCTTTGCTCGTTCAGTGCAATTGGCTTGACATTAGCATTGCTTTTTGCTACAATCTCTGTCCAAACTTAATATGGATATGGTTTTAGAAAATATATGGTTTATTAATAATAAGATCATTAAAAAATGTGAGAAAGCAAATGCAGCGCGTGGTCGTAACAAGAACCATCGCCATAGAAACCGAAGGCACGCTGAATCTGCACTCGAGCTTTAGAGCGGTAGCGCTCATGGCCGTTTTCCGATCGACTCGGGTTATAAACACAACATTAATCAGACTTGGGACCCAAAGTAATTAAACTAGGACCTAACCGGACCTGACAGACCATTTAAAATATAAACCCGGAACCATACGGGTCCCGCGTCCTCAGTGAAGAAAGACCTCTGCTCAAGTTCAGAAACATGGAAGACACTGCGCTTGCGTCGCGTCGCACCTAATTCATTGAGAAACAGCTGAGCACGCAAACGCACACTGATAGGGAGAGACACGACGTGCTTTCACGCAAAATGAAGCCAACGTGTTGATGGCTCAGAGCATGTATAAAACGTATTCTTAAAATCCACATTTCTGTTTTAATAAATGCTCATAGTAAATCATAGCATATTGTCTAAAACATTAGGTAGCACATTTGCGACCCATTAAAAATTAGGGTCGCAACGGCAGTTCAAAAGGTCGCATATGCGACCATTTTGGTCGCAGTGTAGCTCCCTGTAATTCAAAGTGACTATATTCAGTTTAATTCAGTACATTATTATAATTTTTTTAAATCAAATTAATTAAACTGAAAAGTAACTTGCATTACTTTAAAAAAAAGTAACTCAAATATTATTGTGTACATTTATAAGTTACTTTACTCGTTACTTTAGAAAAGTATTTTTTTTTATTATTACATAATGCACGTTACTTATAATGTGTTACCCACAACACTGCATATTGTGTAACAAATCATGTAACATATCATGGAACATACTGTATTAGTTTTTTAAAGGGTAATGGCCTAGCTTGGGACCAGGGGCAGAGCCAAGGTTTGTATACATTGGGGGCTTAGCTCAAATTTAGGGGGTCTAGGGGCATGGCCCCCTGGAGAGATTTTTTCAGAAAGACTTAATATCTTATAAGGTGATTTTGGTTCTCAAATTTATCTTGATTCAATAATTTTCAAAAAAAATTACTGAAATCTATTTTTCAGCAAACAACTCTTAACCTACTAAACTAAAAAAAAATTCTGCTCTGAAATTTCCATAAAAATTATTTTGGGGTAATATACAGTAACATGTTCATTTTATTTTATGCATTGTTTTACCTTTTTTCCTTATACACAAAATCAACATTATATTGTTTAAGTCCCTCCACTTGCTATCTGTATATTTCTCTTACATCCATGCATTTTAATACATTGCTATTTTTCTTCTGTTATCTTTTTCTATGCAGGTCCAACCAACATCTGGTACAGTGACCATGCATAAAAGGAACGATTGACACATTCAGGCCTGGCAAAGGGATTGGAAATTGGTTCCAATTATTTGATGTCTTACCATAGGTCCTGGCATGCCATGTTTCCCTGGCAACCCTTGTCTTCCACATTCACCCTGAATAAATAAAATAGACTGAATATGACTTTCAATATTGGAAAAGACAAGCTCATTGAATTACATCCAGGAAGCAGTAATTACAGTAGGATGCTGTGAACATTGAGCTCCACCAGTGTGGCAAGAAGCTCTATTTCTGCCAAACAAATGTTTTATCTAAATTTGAGAATGAGCAAACAGCATCTGCTCCATTCCCAAAAGAATCACTTTGTAAGAATAGGAGTCAATTTATTTATCCTCATACAAGACTTACTCTCAAACCTTTCAGTCCGCGTTCACCCAGTAGCCCTGGTGGACCTTTGTCACCCTGTGATAAAAAGAAAGCAGACCATACAGATCTTTCCTCATGTAAAGATACAACAATATTGTTAAACAGCATTATAATGGAAGAACATATTACCTTCTGTCCAAGTTTGCCCTGCTCTCCAGGCTTTCCTATTTTCCCGTGGAGTCCCTTTATTGAGAAGATGTATAAACTTCAGAACCTAATCATAGATCAGCTAAGGTTGTAAACATCTAAACGCAATTACATCAATGCAAAGTTTTCCATCTTCACAGACCCAATTTTACTACTGTACAGTATGCAAAGCCATGAAATATCCTGAATATATGGGGTTTACTCACAGTCTTACCATCTTGACCCGGATACCCTTCCTGTCCCTTCTCACCATCAGAACCCTGTCGAGAAGCCATCAGACTTTCATTGTAAATCACCCCAGTTCACCTAGCCTGATCTCACAACAACTTCTACATATTTTATGAGTAGGCTAATTTGTATGAATTCGTACGAAGTTAATTACGTACGATTATCATAAAAAAATAATAACGAAACTCCATCCCTAACCCCAACGTCACAGGGACAAAGGCAGGTATTAGCCACTTCGTAAAATACGCTCAAATTGTCATGAGATAGGGATGGTTCACCCCAGATTAGACATTAGCCAATATTTTACTTAACCTCAAGCCTTCATTGGTGGATCTGACTTTCTCCTTTTAGCCAAACACAAACGACTTATATTAAAGAACCAATGAGTGTCTTATACATACCGACTTGATGTCAACAATTTTATGAGTTTACAATCAAATGTTTCGTATCAATTGCTAACTCAAAATATTAATAATTTTCTTTACAAACATACCGTTTCACTGAAAAGAATACATATTGACCCACGAGAGTCATTAGATGGATTACTTATTCTGATAATTAATGGGCTTTAAAAGCGGACATTATTCAGTTCCATTACAAAGTTAGGAAAAGCCAGGATTTTTTTATATAATTACAATTGTGTTCACTAAAAGAAGAAACCCAGCAAGCAATCACCATCATTTCACCATCTAGGTTAACTATAGAACCAATATAGTTGTCTATGAAATAATATTGAATTTGGTTGTTTGCCAAAATAACTTGTGAGATGTTTGAAATTCCATCAACAGTGATAACAAGGTGTTTGGTTTTGTTTATTACATTTATTTTTGGGCTATCCTTAGACAATTGTTGCCTTGTTTTAGCCTAGATGCTGTGTTTGGACACCTATTAAATATCTATGCTGGGAAGTCATATACACGTAGGATGGCTTGAGGGTAAGTAAAATATAGGCTATTTTTAATCTGTGTTTACAATTAAACAAGATTTTATTGATGCAGAACTTGATTGACCATTTGTCCTGGAGGTCCGGCTGGACCAGGTGGTCCTGTTTGCCCGTGAATGCAGTCAGGTTTTTGGGGGATCTTACAATTCGAAGGGCACTGCAGAGGTAAACAAACTACTGTTATGTGAACCTTATTGACATGACTGTTGACCCATGACAATAATATAAAAAATCTAACTCACCTTTTCATCATCCTGTAAAACAGTAAAAAAAGGATAGGAGAGAAACATTTAGATTCCAAAGACAAAAACAAGTGTTTATGTGCAAAAGTTTTATATGCAATAAAGGCATTTTTAGCTATAGTTCAAGAGAATATATTCCCCATTCATTTTCTTTATCGACATACCAGTTTTTCAGTGAATACCCACTTCTGGTCTAAGTGTAAGATGTTAACTACAAAAAAATTCAACTAAAAATTATATATAAAAGCATATATCATGACTTAACAACATTATTCATTGTAACTCAGTCTGTAAGTTTATGACTAAACCCGACTCCACCTGATCTTGTAAAATTGTGAGAAAAGCATACTGTATCAATTTACTTTACTTAATTGATTTTATTGATTATAGTAAAGAAAGTATTGGATCAAAAGCACTCATAACATGACCAGTCTACTCCAATCAGATCGCCTACCACAGAGTAGATCTCACATGCTGTCTCTCTCTCACTTTGCTGTGGATCACAATAAAGTCTCAGTTTCTGGATTTCTATCTGCAAGGAATTGGAAAGAAAAAAATCTAAACATATAGCTCATAAATTGCAATAAAAAGAGATATAAATACTTATTTGGCATATTGTAGTCAAGACCACCTAAACCAAGTCATGACCAAGACATGACCGAGACCGAGACAAGACCAAGACTTTAAAGGGTCGTGACCGAGTCAAGAATAAGACCAGTGCAAGTCACTGCATTAAATCACTTATGATAAAATGTGGAATATGCATATGATTAGGCACTTCTTGTGCGTGCGCGTGTGTGGATGTGTGTTTGGCATTGCAGATATGTGGGAATTTATCTTTGTCTATAAGCAAATTAAAATTGAACAAACACTAAAGAGCTGAAATCAACTTAACCATTTAATCTGAACTGTCTTTCAATGGCTTGCCATCCACTTAACACAAAGCAGGTGTTTTTAGTAATAAAATTAGAAAAACTGTCATTGGGAGAAACTTAAACAATGCTTAAACAATGCCAACATCATATGCCAAACATGAATAAACTGCATAAAATTAATGATAAAAAATACATGTGATGTGCCACTGCAAAAAATGATTTTCAAGAAAAACAATTCTTAGTATCTTTGTCTTGTTTTCAGTAAAAATATCAAAAAAAATCTTAAATTCAGATGCTTTTCCTTGATGAGCAAAACACCCAAGAAAATAAGTCTAGTTTTTAAAATATCAAATTTAAGTGATTTTATTAATAAAACAGGCAAAAATATCTGCCAATGAGTTAGGCAAAAAAAATCTTGAACTTTTTTCTTAAACACTAAATTCAGGAAACATTCAAGAATTTTTTGCTTGTTTTATGCACAAATTAACTAAATTTGATATTTTTGCTTTAAAAACTAGACTTATTTTCTTGGGTCGTTTTGTTCATCAAGAAAAAGCATCTTAATTTAAGAATTTATAGATATTTTTACTGAAAACAAGACAAAAATACTAAGAATTTTTTTCTTGAAAATATTTTTTTTGCAGTGTGCCATCAGTTGTGGTCTTGACCGGTCTTGAAATAAAATTCAGAGTCCTCTTTGTCTGAGACCGAGACTGAGTAAAAATGCGGTCGATTCCAAGACGAGACCAGAACTTTAAAAAGTGGTCTTGAGACCGGTCTTGAGGCCGAGACCAGTCTCGAGAACTACAACACTAGCATATTGTGAATCCCAGTATCATATTGTAAATGTGATATTCCCAGGATCATATTGTGAATGTGATATTCCCACTATCATATTGTGAATGTGATATTTGCAATATCTTACAAGAATAGCAAGACACGACTGCAATAGATCAGTGTAGGATTATAAAAATAACCATACAAGATGATTTTGATTATCAATGCTGTAGTTAACTTGGCATACAGAGATTATTATGTGGTTAGTTAGCGATCTGGTCAATTTCACTTACAGAAAGTGTAGCATTAGACGCAAAGTGTTTGGAAATCTGAGTCTTCCCATTGATGTAGATGGGCACAACAGGTTCCAGATCTTTGCCCTCAATCTGCTGGTCATCCAGGAAAAAGGTGACATTTTGGGGTCTAACCAGAACCTTCAACTGGTGCCAGCTTCCATCAAAAAGTTTCTGTAAGATTTCAGATAATGAGAATTTAGTACATGGTGCTACAGTATGATAAATGAGTTGTTAAACCTTAACTCTTTTCCTCGACATTGACGAGTTAACTCGTCAATTAAGAGAATCGCTTCCCTGCCAGTGGCGAGTATTTTCGACAAGCCGCAATACTGTTATTATCTTTATAACTTATACAACCCAGAAATAGCGCCTCATGTGGAAGAGATCAGATTCAGAACGATCCTCAAAACATACACAGAGTTCTTACTCTACAAAAGTCCTTCACAAAAATTTAATTATCTCAGCTTTTTACTCAAAATTGGGTGTACCTACCCATATTTAAGAGATTACAACAAGAGAAATAATCAAGGTTGAAACTTTTTTTTAGGGCAGAGGGTCTGTACTATTACCGAGCCCCTAAGGTGACATTGGAGTAAAAAAAGTTTAGTTTCATGTGCTCATGTGAAACTTTTGCTTGCTCACGCGAAACCTTCATGTGCAGAATAATATTTTAAAGTTTAGTAACTTTCGCTTTCATGTGCGCACGCGATAGTTTATTGTGCATACGCGATTTAATTTTTGCTCCATGTGCCCTTTGCTCCACAAATATAGACATAATTATTGAGCTAAATTTACATTCAGTCCTCCACACAGTCTGGTCTCTGTAAGGAGCCTTGTTACGGTAGTGTACTGTGAAAGTTTAACTAACCTCAATGCCTCTATCAAAAGTAATGATCTGTTGGCCATTAAGCGTGTTGGTGGTTGTGAAGCTGACAGATTTGTCATTTCCACTTAGTGTGACAGCAGCTTGAACCTGTCCATCTTTAGACAGCACCCTCCACACATCAAACTTTTCTGTGTTTGAGGGTCCTCTCAACCTCACAGTTGCCACAAACACATAGGATGGTGGAAGGCCTTCTGGAAAGATGTCCCTTTAAAACAATTTGCAAACCTCCATCAATCGGATTGATACACAATATTGTATTACACATTTAGCTCTATTGGGATTTATAGAGAAATCATTGGCTTAAAATACTTATTCATTTTAAAACCGACCTTGTGTTTTCGGTAACATCGATGTCTTCGTCTAGCAGATAGGCTGTCTCGGACACTAATGAGCCCTGTATCTTCTTAGCCTTCTCGTGGATCTTCATTCCCAACATCAGCTCAAAGCCTTTTACATCGCGGGAAGCCACATGAATACGTGTGGGACATACAGATTCTGGGTCAGGAGACAATGTCAATTATCAAGATGATCGTGGTACCACACAGAAAGGGTGTCTCATTCATTTTCTAAATCTTGCCTCGCATCTAATTAAATCAATATGTTATGTGACGGTGCATAACCATGCTAACTTTCATAAAGAGTGATTAAAAGCATATCTCAAAGCAAAAAGCCCCCCATTGTGCCGAATATGATTTAGATTAAAGGACTACGTCTGGCAAAATTGAAAATGTTGCCATTATTCGTGTTATTTCAATTTCTTTATCAGTAAAATGCTATGTTATTTTTTTTACATAGCACTGGGTCAAAAAGGGACGAGCCCAGACCCTTGGATAGTAATTTTACCTATGTCGGATTGCCTAAATCGAAGTGGACTTCCTATCTGCATTTATTTATCAGTCTAGCAAAACCCTATTTGCTCTCAATTTAATCTTATTTTTGTCTAGGAGAAATAATCAAGACATTAAAGAAATCTCATGTGTGATTTTTTTATATATGAAGAAACCACATTTCTGCTGGTGCAGTGTGTAATTTTTAAAAGGATCTCTTGACAGAAATGAAAAATGAAAAATAATATACAAAACTATATTTTTTGTATAAAGACCGTTTTATAATGTTTTTATTACCATAGAATAAGATATTTTTATCTACATACACTGAGGGTCCCCTTACGTGCAAGTCGCCATTTTGTTCCGCCATGTTTCTACAGAAGCCCTTAACGGAAAACCTAATTTGTCTCCGATTATTACATTTTTCCGTTGGTGGCTATCGTAGCTTCTCTATGCGTTTCAAAAGTGAAGGGTGGGTAGTGGACTGAGCCGTTGGTTGCAAATCGCAACCTCAGCACTAGATGCCGCTAAAATTTACACACTGCACCTTTAACAATTCCAAAAGTATTGTAGCTGTATTGTGGTTGGCAGTAGTCATATCACATCTGTTTCCTTCTAACCATCCCCATTACTCCTCCCAGCCATGGCCTCATGCCGCTGGTTTGGCCCACGAGCTCTGTGGCTTTTCTTGTCACTGGGCATGAATGGAGTGCGGTAGTTTGGTGGATTCCCTGTACTTTTATGCTCTTGGTCGGCCAGGAGAGTGAACATAACAGCAAAAGGGGCAGGTCGCACGCATGCACGCATGTTTAATGGGGCATGCAGATCTTACCCTCGCACAGCTTTTGCTTCATGGCGTCATGAATGCGGTCGATGTTGGCGTAGCCCTCCGCATAAAGCAAGTACTCATCTGTAGGCTTGTTGGCAATGGTCACAAGCTCTGACTTGACGATCTCCGTTCCCACACCCACCGCAAAAAGTTTGATCCCTTGCTCCCTCGCCTCCATGCTGGAGGCAGTAACATTATCCTGTGACTTTCCATCAGTCACGACCACAGCAATGCGATTCTTCACGCCACTCCGCTGTGAGGATGCAAAGACGTGGTCCACGGCAAACTTGATGGCACGGCCTGTCTGCGTGTTTCCACCCAAGTAGCTGATGTTCTGGATGGCTTCAATAAGATCAGGAGTGGTCTTGTGAACTCCAAGTGGGATCTCCAATCTCGGGGTGTCACTGTACTGTACTAAACCCACCTGTGAGTAGTGTGGACTCACGTCGAAGCCACTTGTGACATTGACCAACCAGCGCTTGGCAGTTTCGAAGTCATCTCCAACGCTCCAGGAGCCATCAAAGATGTAGACCAGGTCATTAACTGCTGTGCTACAGCCTATGGAATGAGAAAAAAATACTAAATTCTGCACAAAAGGACAGTTTAACTTTGTTACGCTTTATTTTGATGGTGCCCTTCAAAAATTATTGTTACGTGGTCTGTATTAAGCCTCTACCCCATAGAAGCATCAGTCTTTATGGATTGATGATTGGTTCTTTTAACTGAAAGGCGGGACTTCCTTCACCAGACCGGACATGCATTGTCTCCGATTTGATTGTGTCAAAATACCCACACTTGCACTCTTTGCACTTGACCACTTGACTACTTAAATGACGTATTTCCTGTATTTGACCCAAGTGTTCTAGTGGGCGTGAAGATCCCAAGCGTGCATGCAGAATTGTTCACCCGGTGGGACACACTTAGCAAGTGTAAAAATGTCAATCCAGGTAGTGGCACCAATTTGCACCAAAACGTATTCGTTTTTATTAAGGTTACCTAAAATATATATTTTTAAGTTTTTCTTTAAATAAAATGAAAACATAAACATATAAATAAATAAATAAATGAACATTTAAATATTATTATCTACACGTATCTGAAACTTTCAGAAGCAGAATTCTTTGCACCTTTACAAAATCTTCATTTGTGCATGCAGCTTTATTAAAGTTTATTATTCAGTACTCCCTGAATAAAGGACACCAATAATGTTGTTTTAATTTGATAAAAGCAGTTGCAGTTTACAAAACACATTACAATGGTTGCACCAATAAAATGTGGAACACTTTCCGTTTTACTACCAATGTATGTAAAATCCAATTATTAACTTACAATTAAAAGTTTCCACGACATCCAGAACATGATGCATGCAAGATACGCTTAGCCTTGAATAGAGGGTATGCACGTGACAGCATTAGCATGTAGCGTGAAATCTGCAAAAACGCGTCTAAAATGAGGGAAGTTGTTGTCTGATCTACTGTGCAAACAGATTTAACAAGAATTTGTAACTATCGTTGGTAGTATTAGGCAAGACAAACATATATGTTGGCAAAAGAGAAGTCTGGTCAAATGCTAAGATCCCCGGACTAATGGTTGTTTGGCAAGTTGTTAGGGTCGCTGTAAAGGCCAACCAAATTAAATTTAAAATAATAATTGTCAGTTATACTACCGCTTTCTATTAAATCCAGGCACAATGTTTTGCCGCTCAACAGTGCGAGCTCCGGCATGGTCACGTGGAAAACTGACATTGGATTGTCATCTGATCAAAGAGGTTTATAGATGTTTGTAAAAACCCGAGGGTAAGTGATGATAGAATTTTTATTTTGGGGTGAACTTTCCTTTTAACAACAGAACAAAGTGTCAAATGGTGCATCAAAGAGACTCCTGTAATCGAACACAAGAAACATACAAGAAATAGCACATACCAGCTCGAATATCATCATCATCTCCCGCTTGTGAATAGGCGAGAAAGAGCAGTGCTGTAAAAGGCCTCAAAATCCACAACATTTTGAATTTAGGTTTTAGTCCTTTCCTCGAAGTTTCAATCTTTAGAGCCCTGAGAAAAGAAAAAGATTAAAATATGTTTGTTTTGGATGCATAGCCTCATTGCAGTTTGTAATTATTTTAAATGGCTGAGAATCAGTTTGCTTACATGATTACTGAAAGATGGCGGTTTTATTGTATTATAGCTGTAATGTTATACAATCACTTAAGCTAATTAGATCAGTACACACATTTGCACGCAGGGTGTTAAGTTGGCTCCTCCGAAACTAAATCAAGTAATTACATCTGGGATTGAACATCTAGTATAATGTAAAATAACCACTGCTAAGTATTGCATGATAACCACAAGTGAGGCTCTTGACCCATATTCTCAAATTGTGGTACAAACTGGATAACGGTATCTAACCAATAAAAACAGATGATTTTTGTATCTATCATTAAATAATCACAAATCAGGCCTCACAATTGGTCATTGTTATGGACTTGATACAAAACCATTAAAAACAATATAACTGTAAGTACAGCTGGAGTATGAAACCTTATAAAGTTCAATATAAAGTGTGCAAATTTGACTTGGACTGGTAAGCAACCACCTAATAACCACCCCGAAAAATCTAACAACTGCATATCAATGCCCAACCAACAACCACAACACGCTAGCATCATAAAGACTGCACCCTGCACGTTTTCTGTGCTTACTTATATTTAACTTACAACTCTCCCCAAACTTTTACATTCCCCGATGGTTGTTTACGTTTTTGTCAACCAGACGTGGCCTACTTAATATGCATTTAAATTGCGTAAATAAAACTTTACATGTGTTTAGATATTGTGCTAGCGTTTCATTGGCAGAGCAAACAACTCTCTTTAAGTTCACAGACTACGACTATTGCCTCTTTTATTCAACCTTTAAAGTCTCCTCGGTCAGAGGGCCGTTTTGCACAGTACCGTACGACATGTGGTCTTATTTTCTCGCTTTGGTGATGTCTACGAGCTTTCATTTAGCGTAAAAAGCTGCCCAGCTGAACCACAAGCTGCAGACAAACAAAAAAGCCAAAGAACACAGCATGGAAATAAACATGGCATGCTGCCGTTTACTGGTAGGGGTTTGTCAATGTAGTAAACAGCCACAGGTCTGTTGTGTACAGTATGTATTGTGCTGTACAAAAGTCTTATGCCACCATTAGATTTTGTTTTTGCAATGGTTTAGTGACCATATATAATTATTTCTCAGTCTCTTTGTTAGAATACAAATAGAAAATACATGAAATTTGAATGCAGTAAAATACAGAATAAAATTATAGGCTAAAGTCTGAGTGCCCGGTTGCATGAAAGTCCTTAAGCTAAGAAATCCCTTAAATATAAGGTTAAGGGTGCCCTTAATAAAAAAATGGGTTGCAAGAAAAACCCTTAAGGGAACCATAAGGCTGTCAATAAGTATTTACCCTTAAATGCTAAAGTATTACCTTAACTTCTGCTGTGCATTGCTACAACGTCCTTAAGTCCCATTTTCCCTTGAAAATTTAAGGGACTATTAGAGTTCCCTTAATGTCACACGCGATAGCTGGTTAATGGTTTTATGGTTATTTAAGACAATGAAGTATTAAAGCTTGTTTCTAACGATCAAAATAATCCCTTAGGAAGTGATGCGCATTTATTAGGAGAATAGCGGTTTGATCGTCAGTCAATCCAAAGTGCTTCAAGTTTAAATAAGTTTGAGGTTTTAGACATGCGGTACTTTACTGTCTGTTACTTGCAACGTTTTTATTGTACACAAATCCACCCTCTGTTGAGCTGTGTACGTTGATTTGTTTACACAGTAAGATTTTGGGGCCTATTTTAACGATCTAAGCGCATTGTCTCTCCCTCCCCTCACGTTTCAGCAATTTGGACAGCGTTTTTTTTTAGCAAATAGTTTTTTTAAGCATTACTTAAAAATGTTTCTCATCTCACCATATCCGCAGGTACAGAGTCATCCATAAATCCGTGAGGAGCATTTAAAAAAAAAACATTTAAAAACAGATGCATTTGTTTAAAGCGTAACTAAACCCCTGGTCAGAGCCTGACTCCAATACCAAATAGAGCCATACTGGCAATATTTGAAAAATGCAAGAAAAGTGGGCAGATCCCAACGGAGATAGAGGGGACGAACTAATGGTGCGTTCCAGGCAGGTTTTTAAACCCGTGAGTTACGACTTCAAAACCACGACTCACGACCCTATGCGTTCCAGGCAGCCTGTAACTCGTGTTTTTACAACCTTCTACCGGTGAAAGTGCTCTGGAACGGCAGTCAAACCCGTGACTTCCCACCCGTGAACTCGTACTAGATCGATGTACTCCCAGTTCAAAGTCGTGAGTCGTGGTTTTGAAGTCGTGAGGGTTACAGGTTGCCTGGAACGCAGCATAAGCTCGTATCAAGTGTGTGGTGAGATCGTAACAAGAGCGTGGTGATCTTGAACCTGCTTACGTCACGAGTCATTTTTTGGACCCAACATCCAATAGGAAAATTCAACTGCAGTAGCCACCGTTCAACCTCAAGAGGGCAGCACTCAGACGTTTTTACACCATATATTGTAGTATTGAAACACTTTATATCCAAATGTCAAAAAACTTACTAAAATCAATGAACAGCACTAATAAAGCATCATTCTTACAGATCATTAACTAAAAAAAGTTGGTTTAGGGTTTAGTTACTCTTTAAAGCAAAGCATTTATTTACTTACCAGGCTGCAGGTGAAGCAGCTCTTTGCGCCTTCTAACGTCTCATAATTAGTCCTCATTTAAGAGACTCAATAATAATCTTTTACATTCAATCCTTTAATCTTTCACAATTAAAAGCGTTTTTGTGCTGCTGCGCATTCATGTAATTTGTGATAAGCAAACCCGCGTTGTCCCCCGTTTATAGGCGCATTTTACTAATGCGCTCTTTAAATAACATAAAACTCATTGCGCCATTGACTTTAGACTTTAGAGCAGGTTTTTGTTGGTCAATGGCGTATTCTATTTTAGTTTCCTCAAAATAGCAACGCGCCAACAATGCTCCTGAACACACCTCATTTTCAGCCCATGGGTGCAAAAGGGGGCGCAAATGCATTTGCTATTTCAACCCAGTCTCACCCCATTTCGTCAATATTTGACGACACTTGACCATTCGTCAATATGTGACGCGGAGGGTATACCTTTCGCGTCATTTTTTGACGAACTGGGGACTTCAATACTATTACGTCCGTTGCATTCTCTTCTCCTATTTTCTTACCAATTTCGCGTCGGTTTAGGGTTAGATTTACATAATGACATCCCTACCCAAACCTAACTCTAACCCCAACGCCAGGTGACAACTGTTTCTAACCCCAACGCCAGGTGACAACTGTTTAATTTCGCGTACACGGTTTAATTCTGCAAAAACCGTGTCGACACAACGTGCCACCTGGCAAGAAGAACATGGGCCATTTCAAGAAACTTCATGAGAATGCGAGGATTGTTTGTTGCTAACTCTGCAAAAAAGAAAGCAAAGTGCTTTTGTTCTGAAACTTTACAGGAAGTTTATATTGTACAGAAACCACCAGAAGCCAAGATCCCAAAACTGAGTGTTGTACCACATTAAACTGTCAATCACTGAAACCGGCTGAGGTACATTGGGCACTCTTACATTGTTTGAATGTTCTGCCCATCAATTCTATCAAAACAATTTAACAGAGTTTTTACTAGATTCTCATTCAAAATATTTTTTTAGGTTACTAAATTAATTTTATGTATTTTATGCTTTAACTCACTCGTACTTGTCAGAATTCAGATACAAAACAGACACAAATCTTTCAGGAATACATTTTTTACAATCTACATTCATTAAAATCTATTTATTTATTCAAGATTCACATTTAGTTTTGAAATAAATCTAATTTCAGCTGGTGAGGTAAACACTACATGACCAGAAGCAATGGTTAACTGATTTAATAAATAACAAGTTTAATACACTGTTGTCTCTCCTTCGCCCATTGAGGAGTCTTTTCATCAGTAAAGAGCTTGTGATTGTGGCACAGATTGGGAAGTCTTGGTGTTTGCCTTTACCAGATGTGCTGTGGTATAACAAAAACCTGCATGCTGTTTAAGGAAAAGGCAGCTTTCACAAAGATTGATTTAATAAAAGTGTTAAATCATGTGTTTGACAAGAGACATATGCTAAAGTTATTTTAAAATGTAAAGGACAAGTTCGGTATTTTACACTTAAAGCCCTGTTTTCGGATTGTTTGTGATGAAATAGAATGGTTTTGACTGAAATTTGGACATATCATGCTGGGCCGAGAATTTTCGGTTTCTGTGGTATTACCCCACCCCCACAATGGGTGCATAGGTGCACTGGAACAATCCTTCCTATAATCCGTTAAACTTTCATTTACAAAGACGTTAAACTTATCGAGTGGTCAGGGGTGTTCACTGATATGCTCACACAAAACGAAAGTGTAAACGAAAGTTTAATGCATTTTAGGAATGATTGTTCCAGTGCACCTATGCAGCCAACAAACACCCGGAAATTCTTGGGCCAGCAGCATGTTCAAATTTCAGTCAAAACCGTTCTGTTTCATTATAAACAATCTGAAAATAGGCCTTTAAATGTAAAATACCGAACTTGTCCTTTAAGATACACAGTCTGTATTTGGGATTTTTTAGCTATGGCTTTCTTTAAACATACCAATATTGCAGTATTAGGCAATTTAGGTGGCATTACAACCCAAATGTGGCAGCCTCATGCTTCACAGCGCCCCCTAATTTGGGTTCAGTTGTTTAATTTTTACATTTTTAAAATAGTTTCTAATGTTCCTAGTTGCACTTTTTAGTCATTTTGAAACTGTTTACCAATATTTACCCAATATGGGTCAAAAATAACCCAGCCATTTTTAGAGTGTATAGATAACCCAAATAAAGTCTCTTTACGTGTGATATTTTAAAATTGATGATTCTTCCATGAGTGTGTTTACATGTTTACAAAAATAAAATATTTATTATTTCGCATTCTTTGTCAGTTAGATCATTTCACACTTACTGTTACAGTATTCAGTCTTAACTTCATAGAAAATGGTGCAAATGTTATTTTTAATTACATAAAAGCAACATAAATGGACTATGTACATTTTCAAATACCTGATATATGCTTTTAAACACGTTTTTAAAAGATTTTTGGATTTCTGATGTTGCCAAACCAATTTTGTCATTGACACACATATACATAGTATGTGAGGAGCTCAGATGCAAAAGCTGCTAAATGTCACCTCCATCAAAAATGACATAATGATATTAACCGAATGCTCTTGGCATGTATTATACATTCATCAAATACTTGAGCTTAAAATCCACTTAATCCCATCTCAGACCACTTAGAAATACCATATTTGTTGGCAAAATCCATTGATTTTTCAGCAAAGTACCTTTCAGCAAAGATCCCTTGAGTACTTGCACCTGAATACAACCCAAATGTGACAGCCACATGCTTCACAGCGCCCCCTAATTTGGGTTTAGTGTCTTCATTTTTACATTTTGAATTCAAACATTTATCATTTCTAGTGTTTCTAGTTGCACTTTTTAATCATTTTTCAACTGTTTACCATGTTTTTATTGCATACACTTAGAGGGTTTTGCAGCGAAAGAACAATGAAATGACTAAAGTGACATTTGTAAAATATGTCATTTTAACAACTGACTAATAACCTTTTAATTGTTATTGAATTGAAAATACTGCACATAAACATAAGATGCACTTAGAGGGTTTTGCATCTGAACTCTTGTAACAGGCTGCTAGATCACAATTCATAGTGTGTGAATTTATTCATACAATACAAATAAAAAATGGCACACTATTATGGCTACTTTGATTATTTGTTTTCTACAGTATGTGACCAAGCCAGTACTGAGCCAGATTAGTGGCTTTGTTTCCCTCTGGTGAGCATGGCCCTTAGCCATGGCCAATTTTTTTGTTAGCAGTAACAGACTGTCTGACCACCGACTTACTCTAGAGATTACCACAGATGTATGAACTCTAAGGACAACATCCGGATGGAAAATTCTCACAGGGACATTTCAAAAGACAACCGTTCCAATTATACAGATAGTTAGCAGCTTTATAACAAGTACAGTATAAAGTCAGGATATATAATAATAATAATATAGATAGGCCTATAAACTGTGCATTTTAACAGTGTATAGACAAATATAGGCAAATATATTTTATAAAATACATACAATTCAAGATCATTTTTATTAAATAATGTTTAATGCATTCTGTTTCATTAACCAAAATTAAAATTGTAAAAATTTTGTTTCTTACCTTAGTTTTGAAACTTGCCTGCAGAAAATGATTGACTTGATTTGAGAATTCAACTTTATAAATTGTTACTCAGATAAATTCTCTGTCCATTGAAGAAGAGATAGAACCTGTCAGCCCTTATAGTTTAGAGCTAGTGACATCAGAGAGACACACCCGCTTCCAGCTGCCCAAAATAACCAAGAGAAAAAAACTGCATTTATTTTTGTGTCTGTACAGGTATTGCATAAGAAGTTTTCTTTATATAAAACCTAGAATTTACAGTATTTTATTCATCTGTACTATTATTATATGTGTTATGTGTCTTTCTCAATACCTTACACCAAGTGGTTATAGCATCACTTTTTTAACAAATATTGCTGTTCTCTGTTTAATATATAAGACATAGTGCACCTACTGTACAGTATGTGTTAATTGTTTAGTATTTGCTCAAGCAAAACATTTTAATAAACAAATAATCTTATCTTCACTCTAAAAATTCCTGGTTTATTTTTAACCCATAATCAGTAAATATTGGACAGAACACATGCTGGGTTCAAAAATTACCCAATGCTGGGTTAAAATTACCCAAATGTTGGGTTGTTTTTGTAACCATTGGTTATAATCAGTGTTGGGCAAAGTTACTTTTAAAATTAATGCACATTATAGTACCTATAGAGCATGGGCGTAGATTTAGGGTGGGACGCTAGGGACATGTCCCTAGCAATATTCAGGGAAGACTGAATTGTCCCTAGCAATAATTTCGACCAAACAATTAATCTGTATTTATATATAACCACTAATGTCCTTCTTATTCTTGTGTTTTCTATTTTTTACTTATTATATTTTTTTCAGGAATCATTTAAATGAGACTTGAAATCTTTTGCAATCCCGTTCTGTAAAAATGACGCTCTATGTGGTACACAAACTGTTAACAGCTTTCGTTCTCTGCAATGCCCGCCTCCGTAACTCACATCGCTAATATGATTGGCTTTGCATTTCTTTAGTCCCGCCTCTCTAATCACATTGCTAATATGATTGGATTAGCATTTCTTGAGTCCCGCCTCTCTAAATCACATCACTTTATTGGCTTGTCTTTACTCGCTACGTGTGATAGGATGGTTTCACTTTGTACAACGCGCCAAAGTTCACTCAACAAGACGCGCGTGATTATTCGGGCTACAGGTAAGTGAGGAAGAAAGTATTATTATACCCACTGTAACTGTTTCATTCACAAAATACGGAACAAGTTGTGTCACATAATGATTTAAGGACAGTGTTTTCACCAATACACGACAATCCCATGTTAACCTGAGGAGTTGCAAACTTTTGTCAACCTTTTATAAATGGGGTAGAAAGGTTATTTAGGGGGTCCCTAATCCATGAAAGAAAATAACCCCAACATGGTAAAAACATGAATTCATGTCATGATTGCTGAATACTTTTCATTACTGCACTGTGGTCATTACTTGCACAGATGTAGACAAAATGTAAGGTTGCATATTAAACTTAAAATTATTTTTTTTCACACTGATTAACTGTCTGTTAATGAAAAGAAGATTTAATGTGAACTACAGAAACGTTAATAAACGTTGTTCAGGAAACAGCATGATATACATACCTACTTCAACACTGGGATTTTTTTTGGCAAAATTAAATTAAGAATTAAATATTAATTGCATATTCTTCATTGTTATAAAGTAAATATGGTTATATCTTACAATGTGATTTTCTTTTTTTTGACAAAGACTTAAACAGTTACTGTTTATTAGGCTCTAGGACATAACGAATTGTTTATTATAAATTTGGGATGGCCGGGGGTGGCGAGTCAGATGTTACTGAGTAAAGTGCATACTGAGTTGTCTGTTGTTTGTGTCAAGTAAACGGTGATAAACCGTTTTTGCAATGCAACCATTTTATTTATGTCCCCACCAATGCCAGGATCAAACCTACGCCCTTGCTATAGAGTAGTATTACATCCTTTATATCCCTGAAGAGTCTTTAGTTTAATCAGATTTATAAAAGAAAGATCAACTTTACCAATTCTCTCCTAAAATTTAGAAGGAGGAGTTACTAAAGTGGGAGGAGCGAGTATAAGTCATGCAACACTGTACATGATTCACTACATGTTTGTGTCGTTATATAATATGCACTTGCGTGCCTATTTCCAAAATAACACAGAAGTCTTCCTTACCGCATGCAACTCATTACCCAGTTGGGACATTTTAATGAAATCCAGTTAAACAAACACACACGCAAAACTCCGCTGCTACCCCGGATAATTAACTATATCCATTGTTTCCATAATGCTGGTTTCCTTCTCCCTACATCCAAAAACACACTTCTTCATTCATGCCATTGTTGAGTTTTGAAATTAAACAAAGCTGTGGCATGATGATGTGATGTTTGTAAGTTCTGCCGTCTCCCGCTGATTGACTAGTGGGCGGGGTTTTATGATGGAAGTGCCCATAAAAAGAAATGATACGTATAGAAACCCCTGAAACGTCAGCTGGACCCGTAATCGGTAAAAAAAACTTGATAAATAATGATAAAAAATGTATAGCTTTAATGCACTGTTGTTTTGGATGAAAGTGTCTGTTAAATGCATAAACGTAAGTAAGTGGCTTCTGTGTATATCAGCTATAACACATTTTATATATTACTCAAATATTAATTTATTTGTATTATCTTCCATATTAACCCTAGCTGTATTAACATGCTGAGTGGGCTGATAGAAGTGAGAAGTTAATTATTCATGTTCAGATTCAAATATGCTGACTCTCTTACACCGTTCAGCTTTTGGGGTTGCTAATCGTAATGAGGCTTTACCAAGAACCGATAACCCAGGTCTCTTTATCTCAGAAAGACCAAAAACAGCACTTCCACACCAACCAGACCTGTGAACTCTCAATGCAGCAAAGCATACATTTAAGGAAGCCTGATGTTAAATGACCTGTCATGCTTCAATGGCATCTGCCAGCAGACTTTCAATAGGGCAACTCCACACTGCCATCTACAGGCAAATGTAATCAGAATTAACTCATAGACTGCTAGACTACATTTATATTTATGCTGCTTTTAGCAGACAACTCTTCAAATGAATATTAATGCAGTGAAGATATCTTAATGATCATTTAATCGTCACTCAGAAAGCCATTTATGTTTCATTATGTTTCGTGTCTTGCTGACATTACACAATTCTTCAGATTTTAAGACCTGAGAGAAGAAAAATGAAAGATCAATGCAACATTTGGGCTGAAAACTTCACAATATGAGTGTAAATGAATACATTTTGTGAAGATCTTACATAAAAGTCTATAATAAAGTAAGTAAATGACTGGTGAATAAGTTTAAAACACAAGAAAAATCATAATCTCATACTATACTCCCATAAACATATAACTGTATATAGGGTTATAGAAATTTCATATGGCTAAGAGCAGAGAACTCACATCTGTTTCCTGATATGAATTGCCATGAGATTACATCAACATTTTGATATGCAGTTCTGTATACATCTTGTTAACCATACAAGGTACATACTACTGGTAGTATAAGAAACAATTTACAAAATTTACAGAAACACAAAATAAACAAAAATTAAAGGAATGTGACTGTGTTAGATTGGGGTTGTTTGTTAAGGAGTTATAAAGTATAATGTGTGGATCTATGTTTGAAATAGTTAGATCAATTGTTTTATGCATTTTTAGCGTGTAGTTGTTTTCCCAACAACCATCTAATTAGTTCATTTTCTCTATAAAGAGATTGGGTAACACTTTATTTTACAGTATACTTGTATAAATGTACAAAACAGAACTTTAGGGTAACATACCAGTGAAAGAAAAGGTAGAGTTTTGTACTTTTTTCTGAAAGTGAGCAGCAGGTTTTGGCTTACACTGCATGGCGTCTGCTAAATTAATAACTGTAAATGTAATGTAAACGAAAATAGACTAAATGTATTGCTTTAAGCTTCATATTTGTAAATTTCTAACCTTGTGTTTAAAAATGACTGGTTTGTTTAGAGAAATTTCAGGAAAAAAAACGCTTGCTGAATAGACTGGTTGAGTGTAAAATGTAATGCTTATTCTGCATTTGTATTGGTGGAGACAAATGCCTGCTTAAATAATTATATCCTCTAGATGGCAAACTTGATCCAAATATGTTTCTTCTATGAGCTCTGGACAATGAAATAATGAGGTTGATCAGCAATAAATAAATTAAGAAAATAATGAGAATAAATAAAATCACTTCATTAATTTTAAAACAATAATGCGAGGGATATCCTACTGTACAAATATATCAAATATATTAGTGTCGGGTTTTAATACTGTGTAAGAATTTGTATTCTTTTTTTATTTAGTTTAATTTGAGTAAGGATTAACTATCTTGCATTTAGACTACAAAAAAAAAAAATGCATGGCATTAGGTGAAATTACACTGGGCAATGAGCTACACTATTATAACTATTGAGCATTACTGTTTCCGATTGTTAATCTGTTTGTGTTTATTTCATAGTGGAAAATATGCAACATTAAATGTTGTGCTACTGATAGTATTAGTTGAAAAACTTTACCACTGGTTAAAGCCACTTTGTTGTACCTCTAATTTATACCAACAGGGGGCACCTTTTTCAAATAGTAAACTGTACTGTGACTTTTATTGTATTGTATTTTATAGTTATTTGTGTATTTTTAAGCATTTGTTGGAGATGTAACTTATCTCCTATAACTTACATAATCATTAATTGATTTGCATTAATATACTTGCTATGCTAAATATCAAATATTATATTTGGATTATGAAAGATGTATGTGGCTTAAACAGAATCATCCGAGTGTGTCTGCCCTTACCACAGTGGTTTAATGTTTTTCTACTTGATTAGTAGTATTTGCATCACAACAATGGACTCTGAGACCATGAGAATATACTTAGCATGAAAAGCAGGTAAAATGTAAATGCATCTAGAGAGTTCAGTTCCAATATCAGGCAGAGAGTTATGTAAAAATAATGTTTTTCTCTTTTTGAAATTATGTGAATGGATTGTAAATGTTCAGAAAATGAAAAGGTAAATCCAGATGCAATAACCGGTCCAAAAATCATGTGTTACTTATTTATACATGTTTAAACATTTTTAAATGTATACAATGCATTACACTGTACATACTTTACACTTACACATCTTAACACTTTCACACTCACACTTAGATATCCAACTTCCACATCCACTATTTTTGTAATTTAGTAATTTGTTCCTGTGGTTTGTTTGCTTATTTTTTGACATTTAGGTTGGTAGAGGTTTCACAGAGTAAGAATTTCATTGTATATAGTTCAACAGAGTGTTTAGTGATTGCAACATATGGCATCTACTTTTCCTTTGTCATGTATAAAAACAGTGCTTCACTGGATGAATTATTGTTAGTACAAGTACATTTTACTTCAATCATCACCAGGACAATGTCAAGAACATTTAAATGTTACTTAATTTATTGGTTCTTTGGTAAAATATCCAAAGTTTCATCATTACAATTCAGTCAATTTACAAAGTTGTTAGGTTTAACATTTTCAGACTGTGTTTTTCTTGAAGGTTACCAATATTTACAGACCATAATCCTTTTTATTTTATATAACTTAGTTAATAATTTTGTGTATTGTTTACCTGTTGTCATAACTCTAGTTCACTGTATGTATTTGTTCATGTTTTATACAGGAATAAGTCTGAAGCACACCATAAAGTAATTATATCTATTCATACAGGGCTAGTAGGATGCATTTACAGCTGTATATACAGATACACACCCAGGTAAAAACGTGAGCCTGCAATACTGCGATTATCCAATTTATAAAAACTTAAGCCAAAACGTTATTTACTCATTTTAAACTCTGCGTATGTTTGGATGATCGTTCTGAATCTGATCACAAAATTCCTTCACAAAAATGCAATTATTTCAGCTTTTTGCTAAAACATTTGTATTTTTAAAGAAAAATACCCATATTTAAAGCAACACTATGTAGTTTCCATGTAAAAATGACTTACAGCTCCCCCATGTGGTTGAAAAGCGCAACAGTGCCTGGTATCAGACACTCTTCTGCAGGCAGGGGGAGGGGCGGGGCTGTGTTTCCTACCCTCCACCGCCACTTTCAGAGTGTGCTTGTAGCAGCTAGGAGGCTGCTCAGGTTGCAGCAACAGTACAATTTGTCCAGTTAAAAGTTGTTCTATCACTGAAATAATTTTAGAGACTTTATTTTAAGGTATAAAAAAAACTACATAGTGTTGCTTTAAGAGTTTATAAGCAAAGAAAAAATATTGATAGGATGAAAAGGTTTTTTTTCCCCGTTGGCTGCAGGGAAATGGTTAAGGATTTGAAGCGAAGGTATTTGATCAATGTAAAATCCATACTGTGAGAATTTGGTAAATATTATTATCCCATGTTTGACGGAGGTGGTGTTTAGCGGCTCTTCCATTGTTGTTCTGGATCTAACCAACACTGTATTATTTCAGTTCAATAAGAAACTATGATTGTTGTTGAGACTTAGTTATTCAGTCTAAATCTTTCCAGACAAATCACAAGGAACCCAAACAAATGGAAATGTCTAGATTTCTAGAGGCCATGTTATTTTTAATGCCTGTCATTGAAGTAATAAATAAAACTTGTTACTTCAATTAACTGCCAAAATACCTATTTTTTAGCAAATGTAAAGGTTTGGTACATTTTTGTTATTGCACACATACAAGGAACTGCAAAAGTAATACAATGAAAGGTTTCAACATTAAGCTTTGCGCCGTCTCTGATAATCGTCCCCATAATGCAATTATTTGTTATTAATAAGTCATACCGATACATATGCATGTTCCTGACACATTTATGGCATATTACCATCCATTCACACATATTACCATACCAGACATTTTTTACATCTATTCTAATTGTTGCCCAACCATATGTTGTTAACGCAAACTCTATTTAAAGTTTCTCTTCTTGAAATGTTAATACAATGTCCAACATTTTATCTGAAGACTGCTGATATTACACTGCATCATGTCAGTGTGCAGACAAAGTCCCAAGGCATGTCAATCAATTCCTGTGGATTTACTGTGACGCTTCTGGTGACCTGCAAGCTGAGCCCATGTGTTTCCTGAGTGTGTGTGTTAGAAATCAGGCCCTTTACTGTAGTGTTCTCTCCTGAGGTTGTAGGCTTGGTAGCAGATGGACATGTCGCACACACCGGCTGGCCCAGGGGGACCTTGCTTCCCCGGAACACCTGGAATCCCGGATTTACCCTGTATTCCTGTAGGACCTGGAACACCAATGCCATCACTACCGCGAGGACCCTGTATCCCTGTTGTTGTCAAAAGACAATAAAACAGTCTTAAAGGGGACATTTCATAAGACTTTTTTAAGATGTCAAAAGAATATTTGGGGTACCCAGAGTACATATGTGAAGTTTTAGCTCAAAATATCATATAGATAATTTATTATAGGATGTTAAAATCGCCACTTTTTAGGTGTATGCGAAAATGGGCAGTTTTGTGTGTGTACTGTAGTTTTAAATGCAAATGAGCTGATCTCTGCACTAAATGGCAGTGCTGTGATTGGATAGAACAGATTAAGGGGCGGTATTATCCCATTCTGACATCACAAGGGGAGCCAGATTTCAATGACCTGTTTTTTCACATCCTTGCAGAGAATGGTTTGCCCAAACTAAGTTACTGGGTTGATCTTTTTCAAATTTTCTAGGTTGATAAAAGCACTGGAGACCAAATTATAGCACTTATAGCAAAAAAGTATGTTTTTAATTATATGTCCCCTTTTAAAATAGCATAAAATATTTTATCACCTGCCGAATATCCATCTATGCCATACAGATTTGTAAAATAAATAAATATATTTTTTTTTATTGTTATCTTTTAATATACTGCATATTATAAATCTGTCATTTTCATTTTACATTTAATGCATTTGGCAGACACTTTTATCCAAAACAACTTACATGACATTAAATGTATACATTTTTTTTAGCATGTTTGTTTACTGTGAAGCTTTGAGCTGCTAACGAAATGCAATTCTCTACCAATTAAGCTACAGAAACAGTAAAGTTATTGGAAATACAGAGGGTAAACAGAATCCGAATGTCCTAGTCTCAAACCCGTGCCCCTCATGTAACTCATGAGCTTCTTAACACCCATGCTCCTGAAAGCAAAACAGATGCCTCAGCAATCTTATATAATAATGGCTCTGTACCTGTGTCTCCTGGAGGTCCTGGGTGTCCTGGCCTGCTCTCTCCTTTATTGCCCTTAAATCCAGGAAGACCTCTATCTCCTAAAATAATGCCAATCACAGTATTGAATTAAAATTCAAAGCCAAAGTCCAATGCTTTGCACAACTCTTATCTTGCATCTCCGTCACCTTTGAGTCCTGGGGGCCCTTGGATACCCGAGGGTCCAGGGTAGCCCTGAGAGCCAGGTCTGCCGGAATAACCAGGAGGCCCACAAGAACCTTTAGGCCCTGGAGCTCCAGGCTGTCCCGGGGGTCCTTTAACAATTTTAGGGGGATCACAAAACTGTGGCATCATTGTCGGAAGTAGCTCGAGCAGCTGATCTGGAAAAGGTTGGAGGTTATTGGACACTCCTAGGTGCCATAGAATGCCCTGAAAATGCATTGATGCCCTCAAATGCACTGATGTTAAGACGTTTTTGTATGTTTCTGGAAGCAAAAGTGACCCTGTCTGTCCAGGCTAAAGTCTTATAATCCATTGATGAGGTTAGGTGCATCAAATTTTGACATTTAACATTAATTTCAATCTTATGTAGAAACAATCTTTTTTTTACAAACAGGTCAAAAAATGTTGGGTTTTGCTATTGTGGTTTCATTGTTAGGATGTTGTGTATGCAAGTTCTGAAGCAAAGCTTGTAAGTAGACCACAGGGAAAAAATACAATGATAAAAGAATGCATGATATGATCCCTTTAATACAAAACAAACTGAAAAAAAAGTAAAAGCTCAGCAAATGTACTTAAAAATAGCTACTTTATAGCACACTTGGGTTTTATCAGCGATAACAGCTTTAATTGGTTGTCTCATATCAAGCTTAGTTGTCTCATATCAAGTTAGCTTTATGCATTAAATTTATGAAAATACATCTGACGTCATATCAAAGTTATATTATAAATAGAACAAAAGGAACTGCCATGGCCATTCACAAGTACCGACCTTAAACAAGGTCGTATACTTACTTCTCAAAACGTCCACAGAGAGTTTAATCAAATACTCGTCAGATGGAGGTTTACCCTGGAACACAGATCGAGTGACTCATTACATTGCATCTGTACATGAAGCTTTTAAAGACAAGGTTTCGTAGTTAATAGCAGAAGAAAGTCTGTGTAGGCGAAATTACGCAGTCTGTTCCTGTACTCTAGCCCCATCCCACACCACACTTTGTGTTTATTATTTGGATATTGTTGTCAAAGAAAATACATGATGAGTATAACATAAATTTTATAGATGGACTTACAGGGTTTCCTGGATTGCCTGGAATGCCAGGTTGCCCCGTTGATCCATCCTGACCTGGAATCCCACGTGGGCCGATTATGCCAATGTGCCCCATGTCCCCCTTCTGTCCGTCTGTACCTTTGACTCCAGGGTCACCTGGAATACCTTTCTAATAGATAAAAACATCTGAGATGAATGTTTTTTTAGTATGTGAGGTAGATCTTTTCTAAAGTAACTACTACAGTTTATCAGAACTCAGTCATTACATTACATGACAACAATAGAGACCAATAGAAAATGTATAAATACTATTACCAATTAAATGTTTTACAATGTATCAGTTATTTCATTATACCAAATTTTTTTTTATGCAATGACATTTATCTTTCTTAAAACGATTCTCCAGTCAAATATAAAAATTACCCTATAATGTTCTCACCCTTAAGCAATCCGATATACACATGTCAATCATCTTTCAGACAAACACATTTGGAGTTATTTTAGTAAATGTCCTTGCTTTTTCATGCTTGTAATGGAAGAAAACAGGAATCAGGGAACAACGTCTGAAATTAAAGTCCAAAAAGTTCACAGAAGTAATCCACATGGCTCCAAGGGGTATATCTTTTTTATTTTGTGGGTAATCAATGTGATTGTGTATTGTGTAAGAAAAATATCTATATTTGAAACTTTATAAACTAAAATAACTAGCTTCCGATCACCACGCGATCATGGGGTAACTTTGATATTTGGCTGGAGTATTGTTTTAAATACTTGATGGGTCGCTGTAATATGTACACTGTACTGCACTGTAAATGTACACTTCATGAAATCTATTGCATCTACACTCACCTAAAGGATTATTAGGAACACCTGTTCAAATTCTCATTAATGCAATGGTGTAATGGTGTGGGGGATGTTTTCTTGGCACACTTTAGGCCTCTTAGTACCAATTGGGCATCGTTTTAATGCCACGGCCTACCTGAGCATTGTTTCTGACCATGTCCATCCCTTTATGACCACCATGTACCCATCCTCTGATGGCTACTTCCAGCAGGATAATGCACCATGTCACAAAGTTCGAATCATTTCAAATTGGTTTCTTGAACATGACAATGAGTTCACTGTACTAAAATGGCCCTCACAGTCACCAGATCTCAACCCAATAAAGCATCTTTGGTATGTGGTGGAAAGGGAGCTTCGTGCCCTAGATGTGCATCCCACAAATCTCCATCGACTGCAAGATGCAAGATTTTTAAAGAATGCTTTCAGCACCTTGTTGAATCAATGCCATGTAGAATTAAGGCAGTTCTGAAGGCGAAAGGGGGTCAAACACAGTATTAGTATGGTGTTCCTAATAATCCTTTAGGTGAGTGAAAATTTAATAAACGTGTGTTAAATTCTGTGTTCTTTTAAAGTTACTGTAAACATGTCAGGTCTTACAAATGCATAAAATGACTGTCCTCTAGTTTACACAATAATATCCAGTTTTCCCCTGGGGTTTGACTCCATGCAACCAGCTTTGTATAACTGTCAAGTTGTCAAATGTAAACGCTTTGTGGCCATGCTTCAAAGGGCTTTCAAGCGCTCTGCCGTCCCTGTTACTCCCTTAGCAGGCGGAGGCGATCTTGTTTCTCGTGTAAAATACGGTGGAATGGTTTAAATGTGATGGAGCTCTGCAATTTTACAAACCTCTCCTTTGCTACCTCTGGGTCCAACTTCACCCTGGTTTAGAAAGAAATAGAGACAGCAGAAATAACTTTTATGACAATATTAGGGAGAAGAGACTACTTTAAACATAGTAGCTCAATAATGTGACAGGAGGGAAAGACAATGATTCCACTTCAAACTGATGCTCCCCCTGGCTAAAGGAAGACCCTGGAAATGATTTTTTTAAGCATGTGTTTGCCAATGGACAATAGACATCAAGCACATGGATGTCTAACTTTGAAGTTATTTATTATTCACAAAATCTTTAAGGAGAATAATGCTTCGAACGGCAAAGCGAGTCCAGGTTCATATGCAAGCATTGTGGAGGGATCACTAAATAAAAGTAGACACTTTTAACATTTTTTAAAAGGTTGATGTAGCCCATACTTGAAATGTGACCCCTATATGGAGCAATTGGGGGAAAAGTGCCTTGCCCAATGGCACCTCAGTCGCAACTTGCCGGCCTTGGGACTCCATCCGGGAACTTCTGGGTTTCAAGCCCCAACTCTCTAACCATTAGGCCACAACAGTCAACTACAAAATAATTGCCACCCTTTAAGCAAAGAAGGCTATGAAACTAAGTCTGCATTGTTTATCCTTTTGATCATATATTTAAACATTTCAATAAGAAATATGTAAATATGGGATTATGCTCCAGAACCATTTTAAAGGTGCCAATAGTTACAGCCAAAGTTTCTTGAAGAACAACATTTATTTTATAATGTGATTTCCCCCCAATTTAATTTAATTTAATTTAATTTAATTTAATTTAATTTAATTTAATTTAATTTAATTTAATTTAATTTAATTTAATTTAATTTAATTTAATTTAATTTAATTTAATTTAATTTAATTTAATTTAATTTTTTCTAATGAAATGTTGGATTTGTGTGTGTTTTTTATTTTTAATTATAGATCAGATTGATACCCATTTCATGTTTATTTTTACAGCTGCGTACCAATTATTTTGTAGATGACCATACATCATGTTGTGTTGCACACACAACAGCAGATCAAGGTGAAGAAATTATGAAATGCTGTCCTCCACAATGTCAAATTGATTCAAGTAAATTGGTGAACAAATGGTGCATCCAGTGAACTGGTTCACATCTAGACTCTTTGTGTTAATGAACCAGCTAAAAATGATTCAGTGATTCATTTTGTGTCTTTAGAGAAGTCGATGTGTGCCATTTAGCATCAGTTTTTTTTTATGCAGCTCATTATGTTTTCGACCCAGATGTATAAACGTCCAGTGCTATCTCTCATATCAATTCGTATGTATTTTACAAGGTGGCTAATTCGTATTAATTTGTATGACCACATTTATAAATTTTTATACGATTTGCCCTAGCCCCTGTTTCATTGTTGTTGTTTTTTATGATAATCGTACGTTTTTTGAACGATTAACTTCATTTGAATTCATTTTTTGCAAATTTTTCCATGGCATTTGCACGGATCTCCGCATTTTTCCATGGCCCTACCACGGACTTTCTTTTCCATGGCATTCTCATCATCTCCCTTCAATGAGCCAATTCACATGCGTAACCAGCTTGAGTTTTATGAGTTAAATTTGATCCATAACTCTAATATGATTATGAATTTAAGATTGCATCAGTGTTTTTTCTCACTTTTGTGAGTTGCTTTGGATCTACATGTAAAGTTTGACTGAATTCAATAAAATGCAAAGAACTAATAAAGTTTGTTTTTTTTGATTATTTAAGGAATACAATATAATTATTCATAATATAAAATATACAAACTGCACCTTTATCAACATATTATTAACTTTATATTATTGTTTAATTAACGCATTTAATACTATACAAAACAAACTAAAGCGATGTTCATTTTGTGCTAAATGTAAATATTAAAATACATTTTCATGGGTTAAGAAAAGTTTTAGATACTTGGTATCCATATATCAGAACTTATCAGAAAAACATACAGCAAAAAATAAATGGGCATAATTATCAATGTTGACCTGTTTGAGGGCAGTGCTATAACAAGAGCCCCCTAATGGATGTAAGGTGTATGTGCACTTACTGAAGGACCAGTTTCTCCAGGTAACCCACTGTTGCCTTTCTGACCCTGCAAAGTTAAAGGTGTTTTGTGTTAGCTAGGGTGTCAAATGTTATCATTAGCATTCAATATCAACAGGAGGTTCCTTAGGCTTTGGCACTTCTGTAGAACTGAGCGTATAACTGAACAGAGATTGTCACGATAAAGTACACAAATCATAGCAGTAGCAGCTGGCCGTGTAGTTCAAACAAAGGAAAACTCATTAATATTCAGCTATTAAAGTGCTTATAGGCAGCGCTGTCTCTCTATACAAACATGTTATGTTTACTGAAGCTATTAGCTAATAGCAGACATTGTTTAAGCTTTGTTTTGTATGTTGTTTCAGTCTTAGGGGCCGTTTAAAGAAGACTGCATCTGTGGATGCATCTGTGCTTTATTGAAATTATTGCTCTGTGTAAATTTGCACAGGATTGATGTTGCAAAATGCCTATTTTACTTGTTTATTGTTTATCTACTTTGAGTTTCTGTATCAAGGTAAAGGCCCAAACATGTGCTTTCAAGGCTTTGAAAGCATATAGATTCAGTTATGACGCGAAAATGGTAAGAAAATAGGAAAGAGAATGCAACGGACTTAATAGTATTGAAGTCCCCAGTTCGTCAAAAAATGAAGCGAAAGGTATACCCTCCGCGTCAACATATTGACGCATGGTCAAGTGTCGTCAAATATTGACACCATGGGGTGAGACTGGGGTAAATGTCTTGATAGATTTGAATTTGAGTTGAAGTCAAATCCAAATCTTTAAGGAATCATTTTTACAGTATTTAGTTCTGAACATTTTAAACATTAAAGAGATCATAATGCACTGAAGGAAATGCAGGATTTTACTTGAATGCCTTTGGAACCAGCTTCTCCTCTCTCTCCCTGAAAAAAAAAACCACACATAGACATCAGCTCAACCTTACTCCTCAGTAAGAGAGGAAGATGATGTTATGCAGCATGTTAATCAAAGGCTAAGTGTCAGATATGAGCCGCAAAACCACAGCTATAGATCAGATATTATTCACACAAGCAGTTATTACCAAACATATTAATAAAATGCATTTTATTACAAAAACATCCCTCCTGAATAAACCTGACATTATGAATATTTATGTTCACATGAACAATAGCATAGATCACACCTTACTGTTGATCTTACAGCTTTATGCCAAGATATTTGACTGTTATGCAACACCACTGAAAAATTACCCTAGTACTGTATTTTTATAGACTGAAATCTATCACATGTGTGGATTTAATTAAACTAAAACTTTCCTAGTTAAAATGCAGACTATGTTTCAAAACACAGCTACCATCATAAAACTGGATTTTTTCATTTGGGAATTATGTACCTCTCCAGATTATGAAGTCCAATATGATCAAACAGATGCTAAACATACATTAATGTATTCATCAGATGCTTTTATCCAAAAATTCAAGGAAGCCTTCTACGTGTTTTTAAGATGGTGTGTTCCAGGGGCGGAGTGGCAATCGGGAGAGTCGGGACTTTTCCCGGTGGGCCGGTAGTGTTTTAAGGCCGCGAGGGCCGATCTGATAATAGCCGTGCTTTCTTTCTTTAGTCGTGCACTCCGGCCACACTAAAAACTATTTATCATATATTTAATATGCTTCAGCGCTCAAAATGTATCTGGCCGCACCGCTCTCTCTATCAAGCCCGTCTACCCTGGAGTTCTATCAGCCAATCAAAAAAAAAAAAAAAGAAAGAGGCTTCACAATAGCCAATCAGAAAATAGCACTGTTGTATCTGGGTAAGATTTAACGCAACAACCAATAAAAAGCATAGCCTCGCACATCCATCGAGGAATGGAGCTCCGAGCATCACTTTGAGCAGCAGAGAGTAGCCTAAGTCTGATCTCCTGTTTTAATGTTACAACAAATGCACAACTTTGACACAAACAATGACAACTTGACTGCTGTTAGAGAATGTTTCCCAGATAATCAGCATCAGTTTTTCACGAGTGTATGTAACTTAGCCAACAGTTTACAGCCTGTTCACTGACAACACCTGCTCAGAACACGCAAGTTGCGTTATATTTTCGTTATCACACGATGACTGACATTTTGTCACATAAAACATCTCTCTCCAAACAGGCTTAATAATTTTATAAGCAACTGCTTTGCAACCATAGAAAGCTTAATCTTAACTAAAACTAGGGAACTGTTGTTGACTTTAAGATCTTTTAAATAATAGTTATTACACTTGGTATTTCATGTTGTTGTGCAGTCATTTTATTGTAATTTTAGATTTCAGCATTTGCTTATTTATTTATTTATTTTTGACCATGGAGGGCTGGTGGTCTATGAAATTTCCCGGTAGATTTTTGGGTCCCACTCCGCCCCTGGTGTGTTCTCTTATGGCCTTGGCATTGTTAGCAATATATCTTTAGCTTTAAAGCAACACCAAAGAGTTTTGGCTCTTTGCTCCCCCTACAGGTTAGAAGCGTAATTGTCCATTACCCACTGTCATAAATACTGAGGCATAGCTGGCTCTGATTGGATTGTAGGTCTGCCGTAAAGCAAGTTTTTGTAGTATTCACTCGGACTACAGGACCACTACCCGACGTTTGGAAACTTCTTTAGTGCGGTTTTGGCCGATAGAGGGCTGCAAAGCGAATGTGAAAGTGCTGTTCACCCTGTTTAGAGTGGATGAACGACTGAAACTGTTTTGGAAGCGTTATTTTAAGGTAAACAAAACTCTTTGGTGTTGCTTTAAAGCAACACTAAAGACTTATTGCTCTTTGCTCCCCCTACAGGTTAGAAGCGTAATTGTTCATTAGCACTGTCGTAAATACTGCAGCATAGCTGGCTCTGATTGGATTGTAGGTCTGCCTTCAAGCAAGTTTTTGTAGTTTTCACTCGAACTACAGGACCACTACCCGACGGTTGGAAACTTCTTTAGTACGGTTTTGGCCGATAGAGGGCTGCAAAGCGAATGTGAAAGTGCCATTCACCCTATTTAGAGTGGATGAACCACTGAAACTTTTTTGGAAACGTTATTTTAAGGTAAAAAAAACCTCTTTGGTGTTGCTTTAAGTCAGTTGGTTAAAGGCAGGGTCAACACAGTCTCACACCCATGGCGTCAATATTTGACGACACTTGACCATGCGTCAATATGTTGACGCGGAGGGTATACCTTTCGCGTCACTTTTTGACGAACTGGGGACTTCAATACTATTAGGTACGCGAAATTAAACAGTTGTCAACTGACATTGGGGTTAGGGATAGGTTTGGGTAGGGATGTCATTATGTAAATCTAACCCTAAACCGACGCGAAAATGGTAGAAAATGGTAAGAAAATAGGAAAGAGAATTTCGCGTACCTGATAGTATTGAAGTCCCCAGTTCGTCAAAAAGTGACGCGAAAGGTATACCCTCCGCGTCAACATATTGACGCATGGTCAAGTGTCGTCAAATATTGACGCCATGGGGTGAGACTGGGTTGGCAGGGTGCATGATTTTTGAAAAACAATTTGGAAAAGGGAGTTGGGCCAAGTACCAAAACACATTTGTAGCCAATCAGCAGTAAGGGGCGTGTCTACTAACCAACATCATTGCCTGGGTTGCGTATGTGTGGGGCGGGTCTATCAAAAGAAGGTCCAGATTCTATTGGGTATAGGGGCATGTTTGTTTAGGTGATTTTAAATGTCAATATTGGCTTTCAGAGATCATGCACCCTGCCTTTAACTCTTTCCCCGCCATTGCTAGTTATCTCGTCAATTATAAAAAAATAAACATTTGCATAAAAAACGTGTTTCTGATTTTAAATCCATATTTAAAAGTTTATAAGCAAAGAAAAACATATAGATAAGATGAAACATTTTTCCCTATTTTGTTTGTTGTTTGTTTGAAAGCAGAGTCTATTTCATTTAATTTGATATATTTGTATGTTTATATTTAGAATTTTTTTCCTGGAAAGCACTTTGTGAAAATCACAAAAAAAAATGTTGGCAGGCAACTTAAAAAAAAGGCTGGCAGGGAATCAGTTAACTTACTAAGCTTGTTATGTTTTCATTCATCAGAATTACCTTGTGTCCTTTAAATCCAGGAAGGCCCATAGCACCTTGAAGTCCTGGAAACCCTAATTCACCCTGGTCACCCTGTAAGAGTCAGAATACCTCAAAAAATGTATCTCATCATTATCCTAATTACATTTATGTAGGATATTAGTCGACAATTGTGTAAAAACTGTCAAATAAACCAATGAAAAGAAACGTAAAAACTAAGCTATTACCTTTTGACCTGGAGCACCAGGAATACCCATACCTCCTTTATCACCTGCACAACCCTGAGCACAGACAGATAAGTGTGTGAATCTAAAGGCACATGCATGCATAAAAGAATAGACCACATCATATTTCTCTATTTTAACCTAACCGGAGGCACCCATTAGTTTCCAGACACTGATAAAAGACTATTACTCACTTTAAACAATAATGAAACCTTAAAGAAAAAACTATAAGCTATTACAAAACCAGCAAGCTGGCCCGAAATGGTTTCTTAAGCGTGCTTTCATAATCCATTTGATAAGAGCAGAATTCCAGGAAAAGAGCAAATGCAATCTCGCCAGGCTATTCCCAACAGAATCAGGTCGATGTATTAGCATAATTGTTAAAGGTGATGTTTGAATCAAACCAACCTTGGGGCCGACAGGTCCATCAGCTCCGGGGGGCCCTATGGGTCCTGGTGTGCCCTGGAGGATTTAAGAAGAAAGGATGCATTAAATAACATCTGAGTGAAGTTGCGAAAACTGAAAACTGATAAACTGATAATGTACTGGCCTCCTGTGTGGACTACAAATACCAGTGGAGATATGAAAAATAAATGGGGGTCACTTAACTATCTATGCACTCCAAAGGATCACTTACAGTACAACACCTGTCTTTTTGTGTTTCTTATTGTAAATTTCTGGAATTTATTGTTGTTGAATGGGGAACATCAACAGTCTTCACCTCGACTACTAGATGTAATTGTTGCATTTGTTTTATGTGCTAAGTTGGAAAAAAATTATAAATTAATAACTTATTCAACAAGACTTAAGTAAATGTGGATCCTTCATTTTTTTTCTTTGGGTTGTCATTTTAAACATTTTCAAAAGTGCCATTTCTTCATCTCTGTGACTCTCAATATCTAATGCACCACCAGGTGGCAGCAACAAATCCTGTGAAACAGCTTCCAGACAAATGCCAGCCAAATGTTTGGCTCTCACCAACAGAGGTCAGCCTAACATTGTTTACCCCCACTGCTCTGTTACACAGTTTCTGCACTGATCACTGGTTAACTTTTGACCTCTGTCCAAATTGCCCTTTTTCTTTTCTCACTCCATAGCTGCAGATCTGATGCGCGCCTCTACAGCTGCCCTGGATACGTTCCAATCCAATTTCTCTGAAGTATCTAATTTTACCGGGTCAGTTGACACAATAAGAAGGTAGAAAGGTAAGCTTGAAGTATCCCAGAGAGACGTTTACTCACTGAAGATCCTTTTGGTCCAGGTGAACCTTTAAGGCCGTGATGTCCTCTTGGCCCCTAAACCCACACAAGAGATAAGATCGATAAAATCAGTGTAATGCATTGTGTTATGATTAAGGATACAATATGTGTAGCCACAGCTTTATGTCTCTTACCTTTGTAGACTAGTTATAGGGTTGCTTGTTGTTTAACTTTGTGGTGTTTATTGTATTTATCTGATTGCTAATTTCATATAAATTATAAGGGATTGTTTAATAAGTTAGGCTACATTTTTAAGAATATGAATATACTTCATATAATATGAATATACTTCATAGACTTTCAATATATGTATGTATAAAACACATCAGTGTATCCTAACTTTGCATGCATGTTCATGGCCCTAAATGAGAAAAAGTGACCAAATGTCTGGAAGAAAACGGGAACTTAAGTAGTATTTCAAATACATTGTAAATAGAAATGATAGCCCACTTTTACCATCTGTGTCTGTAAAAGTCTTTTTCAGTCCTCAAAAGAGTGAGGAGAAGCAATTTTACCCCCATTTCAGGATAGTAAAACACCAATATAGCAACAAACACTTTATATAAAAATATATATATTTCATTTAGGTCTATACAGTTGCTTTGGAACAAAACAAAATGTGGGTCAAATTGACCCGCGAACCTCAAAAACGTTACGAAATTATTTTGGTACACTTGAAAACATATCAGCATGTCCAAACTTTGCATGCATGTTCATGGCCATAAAAGAGAAAAAGTCACAAAATTTCAAGAATAAAATCACAGGTTTACTGGTTTATCCGACAGCTTAAAAAAATCAAAACGGGTCAAATTGACCCGGAACATAATATGAGGGTTAAAGGAAAACACCACAGTTTTTCAATATTTTACTATGTTCTTAACTAAACTTAGATGGATTATACATACCTATCTTTTATCAATGCGTGCACTTTTAATCATTGTACAGCGCTTCTTGAATGAGTTAGCATTTAGCCTAGCCCCATTCATTCCTATGGCTCCAAAAAAAGTTATATTTTGCACCACCATACTTACTCGTGCAACTACTCATGTAACAGTCTTTAAATAGGGAGTTTTTGGTGGCTTCTAAATTCATCCCTGTTTGGATCCTAAGGAATGAATGGGGCTAGGCTAAATGCTAACACATTCCCCATGCGCTGTGCAAAGATTAAGTGCACACATTGAAAAAATATAGGGATGTATTAATTTGTCTAATTTGAGGTACGAACATATTAAAATATTGAAAAACTGTGCTGTTTTCCTTTAATATTGATTGATTAAGGTCATGTCAAAGATTGAAATCATTGTGAAATCAAACTGTGATGCTCCAATCTCATAGTTAGATTATGATACGTTAGCCAGGATTTGTCACATATTATGATAATTCTCCTAAAACAGGTTAACCCACCAACATCCAAATTTATAGAGCATTGTGCAAGCTAATCTAATATAAGGTAACAAAGTGATTAAATATTTAGAAAGACTGCACTGTAAGCCGCTGCAAATAAAAGCTCCTGCCAAATACATCAATGTAAATGCAATTCACTTGCAAAGTGTACTCTGTTTAGTATATCCCAAGTCTCTGTTATTCTGGTTAAACTCATGAACAACATATACATGTTACCCACAATGTGTGAGAGTTCATACCTGTGGTCCGCTTGGCCCCGCCTCACCAGGAAGCCCACGGATACCCTGGAGAAGACAATATACGTCATCGGCATGGTTCACGTATGCTTTGACTGACAGGACAAGTGGAGTTAATGACCTTGTGCTGTATTCTGTACACAAAGTGAGGTTCATGGCCGCATTGAAATGCCATCATTTATCATGTTCTTCTTCTCCAATTACTGTTATTACACCATTACCAAAATGCCACTCAATTAATCTTTGGCAAAGCTATAGCTCCTCAAATGGTAGCCTGCCAAGAACTAGACACAATTGACTTTCTGACATTCACATATTTTCGCTGTCTGTTTTTCTAGTCTACTAAATGACTTTAATTGAGATCCATTAAGAACTTCCTCCACACATCTGCTACCTCTGAGGGTCTATTAAGTGGCAGTGATGCACCTCATATACTGTAATGCTACAGGAAACTTTTAAGAGTAAAGAGTGGAGAAATCAGATTGAAGATCATGTTCGTTGTTAATATTTTATGTTGATCTGTTATTGTGTCCATTCTGATCCTGAAAATGGAAAAAATATTAACAGATTACTGCTACCACTATTTCTTTTCACAATGAAATATAAGAACCTTACGCCCCCATTCCTTCCTACCACAAATTGAATAATAACTTCCCTCACCAAGTCTGATACCCTGATGAGGACCTAAAGAAATGCTACAGTGTGTAACCAAAAAACATCTATGCATGGGTGCAAAGTCTAATCGTTTCAGAGGCCATTTGTAGAAGAGGGTCCCGCATCGAGGCCGCTCTGCAACACACTAATCATTTCAACACCTGCTGCTGTTTGACCATATTACTGTAAAAGTCAATGTGCTCTAGCGGCTTCCTTTCTGAGAAACAGCGAACCGGATACACGTGGACTCGTGTGAAAATCTCTATTCACAGGTTAATAAAGCGAGACAAGCAAATGCGTGGAGGATAATTTAATGAATAATTTGGCAGTGAGAGAGAGAACCCCATCGATTAATTTTCGATTGAAGGCTCTTCTTTTAGTAAGGCTGAGTTACATCAAAAAGCAAGAAAATGTCTTTGAAGGGATTTAATTTGAGAGGTAACACTGCAGAAATGTAAAAGTTTAAATGTAATTACATGAAAGATGAAAGATGTCAAACCTGATGAGGAAAATGAGGCAAGCATCAATTTTCCACTTTAAAACTGAAGGATTAGTGTCGGGAAATTACTTATTAGCAAATCACAGTCGAGCTTTCAAGTACTGTGCAATATTGTCTTAATATGCTGATTGCCGACATAGTGATTTAGTCGAACCTGCTCATTATCTGCGAAGAATAGTTATCAACTTTTAAAAATAGAAATTAGTCATTTAACTAGATGCTGTCATGTAGATATACATTCCTCAATAAGAATTTAAAGGAACCGTTCGCAGAAAATCCTAACATAGCATTTTAGTCATAAAATGTTTCAGAATATAATGAGTCATGGGCTGTTTTTATAAAACTTAAGATTGTGTTTGTCGTTTTGTCATTCGTTCATAATGAAAAATAGATACGTAGAAAAATAAACTGTTTGCTCGTTGTGATTATTTAAGCTTCTCTGATGTTGCTAGCATATTCAAACACATAATGCTATTTAAAACGATGTTAGCATGTTTTATGCTAGCATGCAGTTTTCAGCGTGCTGTTGGCATGATTAGCAGTGTTAGCATTTTTAATTAAGATGCTAACATGTTTAAGTGTGACTTAAAGAGCAACTATCGTCCGATTCACGATTTTACATTTCCTTTGGTGTGTAAGTGTGTATTAGTTCATGTTAACGATATGCAAAAGGTAAAACCCCCAAAGTAAATGCGAGTTATCATTTCCAACGTAAATCTCTTTTCTTTGACTACAACAAAAACACGGATTGTTGTTTACTTCCTGTTTCTGTTGACGCGGACACGCCGGTCATTATCATAATTCATCCTGCTTCGGACTCACAGCCTGTTAGTTAACTCCTGTCAGCATTGCATTGTGAGTGAATCTTTTTAAACATGGTAAGGAGCGTCACATTTCTGGTTGACGTCAGAGGTATTCAGGCCAATCACAATGTACAGATTAGCTGGCCAATCAGAGACACAGAGCTTTTCAGATTGATGAGCTTTGTACTGTACAAAATTAGAGCGTTTAACAAAAGCAGGATATCTGGAGCTACAAAAATGTACCATATGTGGAAAATATATCATCACATAAAGTGGCTATTTAATTTTTGAGATAGTGCCTCTAATGTTGGAGTTATGAACAGTGTGACAACTTACCCCAGTGACAACTTACCCTGCTCTCCCCTACTTCAAAATCATTTTTTGGTGTCCATGGAAAAAGTGCAAGTGAAGATTGATTTGGACTGACATAAAAGTATGTAAATGGTTAGAGTTTTGTTGTTGTTGTTGTTTGTGGGGGGGAACTTAATCACAAACACAATCTTAACTACCTTTATGCATCAGTTTTTCTGTCATTTTTGTATATTTATTTATATAAAAGACAATGAGGTTTTATATATAATGTAACTAGCAGTGGCGGCTGATGACTTTCAAGGGCGCACGATGCGAAGCTTGTCAAAACATGTAGGTCTTTTTATCGCCATCTCTGCTTAAAACATCAAATTGCAGGTTACTTTTCATATCTTTACAAATGACATCAAACTGAAATTTCCCTTAAAGTCATACCCCACAGCTTATATTTTAAATCATTATTATAAGCTTACTGCGGAAAAAATTGAACATTGATCACTTTATTTGCTCAATAACTACAGTATTGTTTTAACAAAAGTTATACAGATTCCAGCTTTCAGATTTGGCCATAACGCAAAAAAATGCCCCCATATTGATATAACAAAACATTATATATTATTTTGCCAGCAGTACAGGATGTTTTGACATAAAACACCCAGCTGGTTTAAATGGCAGTTGTATGGTAAAGGTGATTGGAATGTAAGATGTTCGTCATGTCGACATGCTGGCTTTACTTTAATGATCTTTGAAAGTCTGGTCGTGTCGAGTGTGCTGTTTCATCCTGCCTGTAGATTTTTAAACATTGTGTGGTTGGTGCAGGACTTTATTTGAAGTGGCAGTGACACACACTCTTATTTAAAGAATATACTTCCTTAATTCTCTTTTTTTGTTTTGACACTTTTCAGTATGAAGATCCCAAGGGTGAAGCATGTTTGTTTAGAGAAAAATGGATAATAAACTGTTGTTAGAGATGCCCAAGCTTAATAGTTTTCTTTATACATTTTTTTTGTTGTTAAAGGGACACTTCACTTTAAAAAATATATATATTCTCAGCAGACAATAATAGTCCTCTGCGATTGAAAGTTACAAAGAGGACTATTTTCTGGCGCTGCGTAATATCATTGCACCTGCAGCCATGTTACGGCAGCAAAGTTCTTGATTATTACGCCAGAATGAGAGTATAGTTCCTAGCCATATCTGCCTAGAAAAATGCAACTTTTAATTTTCCATCAGTCTTAGTACAGGGTGTAACTACAGAAGAGTCAAGTTTTAAATGGGGAAAATATCGAAACTCCATGGTTATTTTTGAGCGTGATGCTATGCTAAAAGTGGTACCGCCAGACCCAGAGATCGGCTGAATGGATTCCAAAACAGCAAAAATCAAATGTTTAACTCTAGGGGAGCTGATAAAATGAGTATTTTCATAAAAAGTGGAGTGTCTCTTTAAACATTTCAAACAAATAGAATATAAAAGGTAAAATTGACTCACTGGCACTCCTTGTGGTCCATCTGTACCTGGCAATCCAACATTTCCTTTTTCTCCCTGAATTAGATAAACAAGAAATAAGTTGATCATTATTTTCAGATTTTAAAGTGTTTAAAGTTGTGAAACTCTGCATTGCTTTTAAAAGTTCCTTCATAACATACTTTAAAAGAAATAAAAATGCAAAGCACTATGAGGGGTTTGAAACAAGAAGTATATATTTCACCGTACAGACAAGTATATGGAAAATAAGTGGCTTTGAGTTGTTTTGAGTGCTTGGTCTCACTGGACACATAAAGAAAAGCAAAGAAAGCCAGCAAATGAGTAAATGAAACAATATATGTTCCCAAAAGTATATTATTTCATAATAATAAAAGAATTTACGCAATGCACAACACATTTTTATTGTAATTTGACTTTGTACATTATTAAAACTAATCCAGACACGTTTTACAAATATGCACTTCAGTATCTCATTCCAATTCGTAAATCATTAGAGGCAGAAATCATGTTTTTGTTGTTGTTTTTGTGGGAACCATTAGAGAAACTATAAATATTTATGAAAAATGATCATTTAACATAAAATTAACCTAGCATGAAAATGAGCTTGTGTTATTCTCGGTTCTGTCTAAAAATGAATTTAAATTGTTTGAAAGCAGAGGGTCCGTTCTTTCATTTGATATATTTGTATGTTTATATATTTAAAGAAGAAAATTTTCCTGGAAGGCATTTTGTGAAACTTTTGTAAAAATCACAAAAAATGCTGACAGGCAACTTAAAAAAAATGGCCGGCGGGTAATGAGTTAAGATGTGTCATGGCAAGTTGTTTTCGGCAAAGACAACACTTCACCAAAAAGTTAGTCTAGGCCTAAGCCCTGTCTGGAAAACCGCCCCTTAATTACAGTATGCAAGTCAGTTCAACATACCTTTTTAACTCTTTCCCCGCCATTGACGAGATATCTCGTCAATTAAGAGAAAACGCTTCCCCGCCAATGACGAGATTTTCCGTCTTTCTGCAAAACCGCTATTATCCACCAGGTACTTTTTAAACCCAGAAGTATTGCCCTATGACAAGCGGCTGCATGTCCGTGTCTGTTTTAAAGATCGCTCTGAATGGGATCTCTATGAAAAGTCCGTCACAAAAATGGAATTATCTCTGCTTTTTGCTCAAAATGTGGTGTTTTTGCAGAAACCTACCCATAATCAAAAGCTGATTGCAAAAGAACCACTGAAGGTAGGATGAAACGGTTTTTTTTTTTTTGAAAGCAGAGGGTCTGTTCTTTCATTTGGTGTATTGTATGTTTATATATTTAAAGAAGAACATTTTCTGGAAGGCATTAAACTTTGGTGAAAATCATGAAAAACGCTGGCGCTGGCTGGCAACTTTTTTAAAAAACGCTGGCGGTGAAAGAGTTAAGATTTGACTTGATTTTGAGTTAAAAATAGAAAAATAAGTTGAAATTGTTTAACTTAAAGGTGTAGTGGAGGATTTTCTCAAATTTTAGAAAATAACCGCCTTCTCCACTTTTTTTACAAATGCAATTGCGCAACACTCCTGATTGACAACTAGGAGGACCAATAGTCTTGATGATCCACCCGGAAAAAGAAAATCCTCTGCAATACCTTCAATTTGTTAAGTTAAAATAACATAAAAATGTATGTTGATATAATATGTTGAGTGCACTTTCCAAACAAATGCTGGGATATTTTTAAGCCATACTGTAGTTGGGTCAAAAAGGAATGAACCCAACCATTAGCATATAAATTAATATGTTGGCTTGGTTTAGCCCAGGATACTAGGTTGTTATAACCCTTGGTTGGGTCAGATATATACATTTTATTAATTAAACCTAATGGTTGGGTTTGTACTTTTTGACTTTTGACTTTAACCTAGCATTTATAGTAAAGAAATGAAACTACTGAAATATAATAGCTTGAACTTCCAAGGATGCTGATCTGAATTCTCCAAAGGTTGAACTGTGATCGATGATCCTTTTTAAAAGATAGATAATAGCTGGCTAACCTAAAATGTATTTGAGAGTTTCATGTCACCATGAAGAAGACTTTGAGCTGAGCCATTTTGCTATAGTATCACAGGTGAAGGGGATTCAGGCATTATGTTCAAGTGTGAGTCGTGTACCCTTAAGCAAAGAAACACAAAGCATCAAGAACACTTACTAACACTTTGTCCAACAGTTTGAAAGGAGAAACTAGACTTTTGTAAAGAGTTTGGCCTTCCAGGACACATAAAACATTTAAGCAAGCAAGTCTCTCATTATACAGTGCACCGAGTCTGTTAAAGAAACAACATAAATGTGAACTATCGTGGCATGTGTTACCGCTTTGAAACGGGCCTGACATCTGTATGTGTGTTTGGCTACACAGATGTCTTTTATAGTGTGCTAACAATCACAGCACGGAGTTAGCATACGAGATGAACAATCCTGTCTGAACGTAAAACCAGGCAGCCATACCATCAATGTACAGTACAGTATGTCTGGTGGTAATCCAAGCAGAAGGACTAACCAAGAAACTATTGAAAGTCATGTATAGAGCATGTATTGTATAGCAACCATGTCTGTTGTCATGGTAAACTCTTCGGGTCAATGAATTGATGTTCACAAATGTGACATTGGACCACAAAAAGGTATATTTGTAGCAATATCTAATAATACATTGCATGATTATCACAAGAAATCATTATTAAGATGTTACATGAAAATATTTTGTACATTTCCGTAAAATATATAAAAAATGATTTATCATTAGTAATATGTGTTGCTATTGGACAACTTTAAAGGTGATTTTCTCAATATTTTGAAGGTCGTAATATGTACTATTAGTTAGTTACAGATACATTTGGTACCAATATGTATCTTTGAGGTGCTAATATGAACTCTTCAAAAACAAACTTTCAAACACTCTGGCATGTTTACCTGCTAGTCTTCAATTGAAAGTGTCTTACTGTAAACATGTTTTTCAATAAAATATTTTGACCTTTTAATAAATGCCCTCCATTAAGTTATAAATAACCTGGAATACTGCAAATTTTCCTCCTCACAGCTGCCCACGATCCACCATTCGCTTTGAACTTACACAAATGTCCTCTTTCTCATGTGTAAAGTCCTGTTTGTTAAATGCCTTGGCCAGTCGGTGATTTGGACACGGAATCGCTTCCTGTGAATTAATATTTCTTGAAACGTTTAATTGCAAGGATTCAAACATTGATTTTGGCCCCAAAGAACCACTCTAATACAAAAAAAACTGTTTTCCAAAACATTGCATCCTGTGTCTTAACCTTCTTGATGTCCGAAACATTTAATTGCAAAGATTCATACATTGATGTTGGTCATTGATTTTGTTCCACTCCATAACACTGCTTGTCCAAAGAACCATCTGTAAAAACTATTTTCCAAAACATTAGTAAAAATATACTCCTAAATATCCATGTTAGTGAAACATTTGTGGCAGAAACAATGTTAGTTCAGTCTGCGACTGGCTCGATGGTTTCGAAGTCAATCATTCATCTATTTGTTCCTCACCTTTGATGTCTTCGCAGCTATGTTTAAACACACACATCTCTGATTCTGACAACCATATGGGGTAGACTAAACACGTCTGTACATTTAATAAAGCCCTATTGTGTTGATGCTTTAAAATATAGCTGTTTATGCCTTCTCCTCAGCAGTCCAATGAAGTAAGATACACAGCTAAAATAATATCCAGAGCTGTGTGTTATAGCAAGATGTCTTTACTCATGCAGGTGCTTCTCCCCATCCTACTGTGTAGTTCAAATGACTGGAGCATTATCGGATGTTTATCACTAAAGAGATGATTATCATTTTGTTAGAGATGTTGCGAGCCTTTCATTTGCTGTGTTTATTTGTTTTCTGACATGGTACCACTGGATTGATTTGCACTGATGATGTTGAGTCCCATGTTGAATTTAATGCAACTGGGCTGTGGGGTGTTCTCTTAATCCGTATTTTAATTCAATTTGGTCATAATGTGCAATGAACTTATCACTGTGGATTATATTGGTGGCACTGCAATGATGTACATAAAAAATGAAAATTTAAATTTTGGTTTTAGATTGTAGTGGTGAATTTATATCACACTATGACTAGGGTCCTGGGTAAAATATTTGGCTTATGCATTTCCCAACAGAACAAAATCAAATGCTTTTAATACTTGTTAACATAGTCACAATGCTGACTCTACTATTAAATCAGTTAATGTGTAAAACATACAGTAAGAACATGATGAGCACTTAGGATGCACAAATTTTCCAAACTTTAAATGGCGTGAGTTTGTACCAGGCCATTCCTGGCTTTACATTTGCATTCAAAGATTAAGAGCTGATTATGTAGGCTATATCTAATCCCAGTTAAACCAAGTGGCATACGTACAGTATACTGTGTCCATGAAGCTCTTGAGACCAGACAGTTGGAGAAATTATCTTTATAGTAAATATAAACATAGACATGTATACACTGTGGCCTTATTGTAAAACAATTCCACCCAATTGTTCACACATGTGGTTTATGCATTGCTAGCCTGGTCTAAGCATCACACTGTAGCAGTACTGAATATAAACATTTCACAGTAAAGGAAAGAGCTTCCTACATTTGGCTAGACATGGATCAGAGAGGACAATTATTTCAATCAAAGCCATAACCACATCCTGAACATTGGGGGGGGGGTAAAACATTCAGGGCTATACGCATGTATATTAAAAAATGTTTTTACTGTTTCTGTCCAATCAAACATGTCCCCCTCAATGTCTATTCTGGTTACTGCCCTGATCTAAATACACAGTAAACAAAAAAAATCACCAATTCACCATTGTGCTATTGCCTTTCCTTTATAGAACATACTGTATAAGTTAACCTTTTAATTGTGAGTTTTGAATTTCATAACTTATGAGCATAAGCCATTTTTACTGCACGTGAGTAAAGGGGGAAGAGCGCAGCTATGAACCGAACACTTCAACTTGTTTCGATAGTCCACTTTAGACATTTTACTAACTATACGCTCTAAAAATGATTGGGTTATTTTTGACCAATGATGGGTAAATATTGGACAGAAAACATGCTGGGTTAAAAATGACCCCATGTTGGGATAAAAATAAGCCAATGATGGGTTGTTGTTATGCAGCCATGGGTTATATTAACTCAGCATTTGGGTTAAAACAACCCATTGGGTAAATTTTAACCCAGCAGTGTGTGTTTTGTCCAATTTTATCCAGCATGACTTAAAAATAACCCAAACATTTTAAGAGTTTTTTGTAAGTACGTTTACATTTATGCATTCGGCAAACACTTTATCAACGTGTGTTCCTGGATTCAAACCATAGACTGTAAAAAAAAACATGGATGTAGTGTCGTCACCCATAGGTTCCTGAAGATTGTTTTTTAAGCCAATAGTAGGCGGTGCCTGCTATCGCCATCTTGGCCGCATGTCACAGCCCATAATTCGCGGATTTCTGAAAATGGTTAAAGAGGCGGGACTTGGGTGAAGCTGAGGTGGCTGGTTGCTCAAACCACACCCACCTACTTCGACTCTAGTGACAGCAGTGGCTGTTCACCCATCACTCAAGTGAATTTTAAATGGTGCATATATTTGAGGGACAGGAAAGGAAGTGTCAGTAACTTTGTGCGAGGGGGTTATAGAAGTGCAAGACTATATGGGGTGTGTGTTGACGTGTGCAGTCTGAATGGGCTCGAGAAAAAAAACCTCAGCAGTAAAACCAAAATGCCACATGAATGTAACCAGCAAAGACTGGTTATAGCAACTCTGTACGAGAGAACCGAGCAACAAGTTATACACAGAGGTTTTTGTGGTCTTGTAACAGTTTTGTAATCTGAAAAGGGAAGGTTTTTGACCTAGTTTTGGGTAATCTACAAACTTATTTTTCTTAAGAGCTTGTTTTAAGGAAATACACCACATTGTTAAAAAAGTGAGAAGTCCTTTGACTGCAAGCATGAAGTGTTAAGACAAACTTTTTAGCACAGGAGTGGGGAACCCTGGGTCCTGGAGGGCCACTGTCCTGCACAGTTTAGTTCCAACCCTAACCAAACACACCTGAATTTCATTTTCAAGTAATACTGAAGACTTGAATTAGATTTTTCAGGTGTGTTTAATTAGGGTTGGAACTAAACTCTGCAGGACAGTGGCCCTCCAGGACCAGGGTTCCCCACCCCTTTTATAGCATAATGCTATTAAACTCAACCAGAATGAGAAAATTAGATGTTGACTATGCAATAAAGACATTTGCAAGTAAAATGTTGTTTTTATGTTGTGTGACCTAATCAAACCGATGGCATTTTGCTATATTAACGCAATGCAATGAGCTACAGGAACACTATTTAGGGTTAAACTAGATTTCGGAAACCACACACTTAACCACTGCTAGATAAAACATACATTTGTGTAGTTGGACTTTTTACTGAAACTCTGTTAGTTACTGGAAATTGCTCATGTGACAACTAGCTGGTCTTCCACATAGCCTATATGAGAAGTGATGGATGCACATGAATATCCCAATGCAAACATTGAGAAATATAGAAACTGTTTCAAAGAAGTTGTTTACAAAAATGACAACATTTAAAACATCTGCCTATACTTCATCTCTACAGTATTTAAGTGGGTAGAAAGATGTAAAATATTGCACACAGAAAATAAACAAGTGGCTTGAATCTTTCCCAATGAAAATTATGTATCTTGGCATCATCTGACAGAACCCAGAACTAATATTTAGGAGCATTTGTCAGCCCATTGGAAAAATGTGTTAACACCTTCAGATATTTTAAGCAACGATTTCCTTTTGACGTAAGTCCTGTCCATCAAATTTAAAAGGGGAGTAAGGTAAAGGATATTATTAGGGTTGCATGCCAGGATACACAGACTAAAAAGCTGACAACATTGACACTGACTCTATGTTTGGAGAATGGAGGCTAGAAATCAATAGTGCAGATTTCACGTGAACATCCAAAAACTACAGCTGGCACTATAAGCACAGACAAGATGTCTGGCCAATGATGCATCTCTACCTGGGTGGAGCCCTGGGTGTAAATAAGTCTCATTCGATTTTAGTGATCTGAATGAAAACATTACACATTACATCATCACTACAACACCAACATCACTGAAAGCCGCACCACATAGCAAAGCACTTGCTAATGCATGCATAAAATAGGTTACAATACATTAGGCTGTTTGCAAAAATGTTTTTGCTGAAGTGTGGTAAGCCAAGTGCGTAGGATAAAAATTACAGGGCAGTAAAACGTGATTGGGAGCAAAAAAAAAAACATTTTCTTTTGAGGTTTTCTATGATTTCGTTTTGGGTGTGTTTTATAGGATTTAACTAAACAACATTAATTACAAAATTCAGCCCTTTATCCAGCAATCTTAATCCCAGCTCTCAGCAGTGACCGTAAACGTCAAATCTTGCATTTAAATTCAAATATTGCACCTCAAGAAGCTTTTCGACACATTGCTTGTGTCGGCAGTGATATCAACCGCTCATTGGCTCTTGCGTGTTACTTCACAGATTTGTGATTTTTGCATCTTTCAGTCGATGTACGTTTGAAAAGTGTTTGGGTTTAGGTCAAGGTTTGGGGTAGGGTTAGGGTGGTAACATTATTGATAAAAGGGTTAAACTGAAATTTCAGCATCTACTTAAACGTACAAAAAAGTATGTTTTACATGTTAGTACTATGTATTAACAGTGAGACCAGGCTAGATGCACAGAGCGACAGAGCAATATTTTGGAGTTATTATGTTGTCTGCTTGTGTTCCTGTAGCTCAATTGGTAGCAATGGGTTGTTTGGTCAAGAGCCAAACAACAACATTTTAAGTTCACCAAACTTGGAGTTTGTACAGTGCACTTAAACAATTAAGGTTACTTGGTGTTCATACAGACTGAAATTAAATTGTCATTTAACTTTATATAATAATGTGTAATGAAAGGTTTCAGGACTGACTCTATGTCCATCAATAAATAAACTTAATTCTCCACAGAAGCACACAACAAACTGCACTGTTCATGTGTATCTTCCTTATAGTATAGATGGTTTCATCGGACGCACGTGATACACGTCTGGATCCGAACCTTGCTTCCGGTTTCGTTTTTTTAATGGTCTGACTGGTTGCTAAACTGATCTCTTGAACAAATGCCTCGTCGAAAATAACAAATGTTTTGGTTTCCTAGGTAATCTATGTGTTGTTTTGTTTGCTTGTTATATAAATAAACTATGTTTAAAGAATTTGTTGTTATTTATTATTAGCGGAGTTTACCGGAAGTTACGTGCGGACCGCGACAGCGGCTTGTTTATGTTGTTACCGCTGAAACGGTCTATAGAGAAATACAGTAAATGTGGTGCATGCATACCAAAGAAAAACACTGATCACCTGAAAAAAAACTATAATTTACAAAAAAAATATGTTACAAAGAGTGTAAAACTCTAAGATGTGTTATTAACTGGTTTATAGGACCTATCAGTTGTTCATTCAAAATGTTTAGACGCAAGGGCTTATGACTATTCCTTACAGCATTTTGAACTGATAATCTTAAATTAATTACACTTGATTTTTTTAAATTTATGGTTTATGTAAATTAATCCACTCAATTTTAATAAGTTTAATGAACAAAGATAGTTAAGTTATGGATCCAAAATGAAAAATTTAAGATATGTTTGCTTGCCGCGGTAGAGTGATTCAATGTTAAGTCAATGTGAAGACGCATTGACGTGCTTCTGGAGGTCTCGCGGCGCGAATGAGGCGTTTAGCGTGGCGTGGTAGATGCAATTCCGCCTCTTTCGTGTGTCTAGTTCTAGTGAAGGCGAGTTTAAAAATTTGAACTTTGGTGGAAAAACGCACTGCGTTAACCAATCAGGAGCTTGATTACAGAAAGCGAGCGGAGTTGCAGAAGCTCCTCCCATGACGCGAATTTCCGCGTAAATGTCTCGATGACTAGAATTTCACACGCGGCTTTCACGAGCAAATAAAGTGAGTAAACTAAAAATATTCTTTCTTTTGGTTACACTTTATTTTGATAGTCCACTTTAGACATTTTACTAACTATAAATAACTTTGCAACTACATGCCAACTACCTTTCAATAATTTGCAACTATACGTCAACTAACTGTCATTAGAGTATTAGTAGACTGTAAGTGTTGGGGTTAGGGAAGAGGTTTGGGTTAGTGGAATAAGTTGACATGCACCTGAAAAGATACTTATAGTCAGTTGAATGTCTGTTGAGATATCATCACAATAAAGTGTTAGTAGATATTTAGCAGACAGTCTACTAATTCTCTAAAGATTGGTTGTTGATATGTAGTTGCAAAGTTACTTATAATTAGTAAAATGTCTAAAGTGGACTATCAAAATAAAGTGTTACCTTTCTTTTTTTTTGATGTCTTAAATGCAGCTGGTGTGAACCCACAGTTAGGGCTTTCAGTTTGGCTTAAAGGAAACTTGCGCTTTCTAAGTTTATCGATATTTTGGTACTGACGTGTGAATAATATCTTACTGGTAAAAAGTGGTATAACGTTGCTTGCATGAACAGCACATTTTTGTATTTACTGTCATTCCATGTCATCTGTCCCCAAAAATGATGAATGATCTAATTAATAATTCATAGCTTCGTGGAAACATTTTGATTTGGGTTAGAGACTCTCCAATGGGTTCGAGTCAACAGTGACTAACTATATGTACATTTTGACTTTACAAGAATGGCTGTCTGTTTGGGTCCTGTAAACTATTAGCTAGTGCAATGTTCCTTGAAATTATATCAAAGAAAACTTTATTTATTGTCCTAGTGGTATTCAACACCAGATGATACTTAGTTTCAAGTAAGTTTCAATAATGTCAAGTAAGTTTCAATACTGTCTATAACACAGAAAACCCTTGCTGTGAACCAAGAGGCATAATGTCTTTAAAAGAAAACTAACATGAGTTGGTCTTAAATTGCTAAGTAACTGTCTGAAAATACAGGCATGTACTCTGTTTTACACTATTACACCTAATTAAAATACTTTTTAAAGTAGACTGACCTTTGGTCCCATGGGGCCAGGTGATCCTTTACTGCCGGGGATTCCAGATTCCCCCTGAAGAAACATGACAGTATTTTAGGTGCCATTGGAGAGACTTTTGGAGTTTAAATGTCATTGATGAGAGGAAGAAATTAAGGAGCTATTTAATTGGTCTAATGAGCTAATTGAAGGGTTAGGATTTAACTAGTACTACCCTCAGTCATGCATACACAGCACTTGACACCAGACACAGAGGGTCATGGGAAATAGTAGCAGTAATACTGTTGAACATTTCCAGAATTAACAAAACGGTGTCACAAATACATGGGTCATGTTGGAACCAGGGTTGCCAGATTTGTGTATCAAATCCATCCAAATGGACATTTAAAACAAGCCCAAAAGCATTCCAATGACTATTCACTGCCTGAATACCAATAACTAATCAACAAAATCCTTCTATCTTTAATCCAAAGAAAAAAACAATTGGTGAAAACCAATAAAAAAGCAGAGGACTTGGCAACCCCATACTGCGCACAGCATTTATCTCTGGATAAAAGTCAAAGCTGAGTTGAAGAAAGTTGTTCTTAAGAAGTTTTCAGATAAAGGTAATGTAAACACAATTTTTGAAAGGCACAATGCTATTTTTTTGCTTTATGTAGCCTAATGTTTTAAAAGTACACATAAACGCTGCAGAATGTACAGCGGATGCCCCCATTACCTTAATAATGTATGTTGCCATGACGTGAATCATGTGATACGTAAATATGAGGTAAATATAAGACGTGAACTTGAGAACAATTGCTCTGCGCATGTGCACAATGCATTTTTGCATCCGATTGAGTTTACATCTATATTTTTCTCCTGCTGATCGCATTACAGATACGGACTACACGACCCATTTCAATACAATACAAACTTGCATCTGATCAACCTTAGTCATATTGATTAAGGTGTTTACGTGAAGGCTTTTTAATACAATTGAGCCATCAATATGATTACAAACTGATTATTTGGTTGCATGTAAACGTAGCTAGTGACACCTTACTCGTGTTGGTAACTTAGTGAATCTATGAAAAGCTATTTAAGAACCTGTAGTCTAGACTAGTCACATGTCTGGGCTGTGGTAACAAGGGCACACAATTTTTGGCACATAATGGTGACTCTTACCATTAGACCAGGCTCTCCGGGAGGTCCTTGTTCACCTTTCTTCCCGTCCTGTCCCTATTGAACCCCACAAATTAAAGAGCTGTTAATCACCATGAAAACTGTGTCATAAGGCACTGCAAGAGTTCATATTAGTATGTCAGAGGTACATATTGGTATCAAATGTAACATATCATGGAACATACTTTATTAGTTTACTGGCTACTGCCCTAGCTTGGGACCAGGGGCAGAGCCAGGGTTTGGGCGCAAAGCTCAAATTTAGGGGGTCTAGGGGCATGGCCCCCCTGGGAGATTTTTTTCAGAAAGCAAGACTTAATATCTCATAAGGTCATGTTGGTTCTTAAATGTATCTTGATTAAAGAAGTTTAAAAATGTTGTACTGAAATCTATTTCACAGTGCAAATACTCTTAACCTACTAAACTAAAAAATTATTCTGCTCTGAAATTTTCATAAAAATGATTTTGGAGTAATATAAAACTTAAACATGTTTTATTTCATGCATTGTGTTGACCATTATCCTTATTTTACACAAATAGAGAATTTTTCTTCTGTTATCTTTTTCTATGCAGGTCCAACCAACATCTGGTACAGTGACCATGAATAAAAGAAACCATTGACTCATTCAGACCAAAAATTGGTACTGTGCACAGGCCTGGCAAAGGGATTGGAAATTGGCTCCAATTATTTGATGTCTTACCATAGGTCCTGGCAGGCCTTGTTTCCCTGGCAACCCTTGTCCTCCACGTTCACCCTGGATAAATAAAATAGACTGAATATGACTTTCAATATTGAAATAGACAAGCTCATTGAATTACATCCAGGAAGCAGTAATTACAGTTGGATGCTGAAAACACTGAGCTCCACCAGTGTGGCAAGAAGCTCTTTTTCTGCCAAACAAATGTTTTATCTAAATTTGAGAATGAGCAAACAGCATCTGCTCCATTCCCAAAATAATCACTTTGTAAGAATGGGAGTCAATTTATTTATCCTGATACAAGACTTACTTTCAAACCTTTCAATCCTGGTTTACCCTTTAGCCCTGGTAGACCTTTGTCACCCTGTGATAAAAACAAAGCAAACAGTTTTGCTCACGTAAAGATACAACATAATTGTTTAACATCATTATAATGTAAGAACATCTAACCTTCTGTCCAGGTTTGCCCTGCTCTCCAGGCTTTCCTATTTTCCCTTGGGGTCCCTTTATTGAGAAGATGTATAAACTTCAGAACCTAATCACAGGTCAGCTGAGGTTGTAAACAATCTAAACGCAAGTACATCAATGCAAAGTTTTCCATCTTCCATCTAATTTTACTACTGTACAGTATGCAAAACCATGAAATATCCTGAATATATGGGGTTTACTCACAGTCTTACCATCTGGGCCCGGAGACCCTTCCTGTCCCTTCTCACCACGGGAACCCTGTCGAGAAGACTTTCATTGTAAATCACCCCAGTTCACCTAGCCTGATCTCACAACAATTCCTACATATTTTATGAGTAAGCTAGTTAAGGAATAATTGACATCGGCCTGTTGAATTATTAGAAAAATAATGCACACCCGAGGTGGTGATGCGGCCACGACGCAAAGCAGAGTTTGTGTGAAGAGAGAGATTGTGTGAACGAGGCTACCTCTGTGCGTCTCCAAACAGCGCTGTTATTGCCTCAGAAAATTGTCTGTCATGTTGTTTTTGTTAGTCTGTTATTACAGACAGTGGAACTGTAATGCAGTCAAGAGAGCTGCCTGGAACTACGTTCGCCATGTGTTTCCCAGAAAATAATTGCACACCTCAGAACGTTCATCGGCCAATCAGATTCAAGCATTCAATGGACCCGTAGTATAATTTGCATTAATTCGTACGGAGTTAATTACACAAAAACGTATGATTATCATAAAAAAATTATAACGAAACTCCACCCCTAACCCCAACGTCACAAGGGCAAAGGCAGGTATTAGCCACCTCATGGAGTTGCAATGGAGTTGCAGCCTTCAACTGATGTTGTCATGTTGCGTATTGGCCACTAGTTTCGTAAATGCAGTACCAGTATTGGCCACAATCCTACATATTGTTCCTTTAAATCACTTAAAGAGATTGGAAGGTTGCCCCTAGCTATAGACCCCATGTAGTTCGTCAATGATGACACTTCTAGCAAAAATAATATTGAATATGGTGGTTAGATATCTATACCATGCAAAACCGCTTGCTGGGAAGTCATATACAGGTACATCCAGGATAGCTTGAGAGTAAGTAAAATAAAGTTTTTTTTTTTAATCGTTGATGAACTATTCCTTAAAAGATGCTGTAGTAATATTTTTAGTGATGGAGAGCTTGATTTACCTTTAGTCCTGGAGGTCCTGCTGGCCCAGGTGGTCCTGGCTGCCCTTGATCGCAGTCACATTCTTCTTCTGTGTCGTTGGTGGGCTTACGGTCCAAAGGGCACTGCAGAGGTAAACAAACTACTGTTATGTGAACCTTATTGACATGACTGTTGACCCATGACAATAATATTAAAAATCTAACTCACCCTTTCATCATCCTGTAAAACCGTAAAAAGGATAGGAGAGAAACATTTAGACTCCAAAAACAAACATTTTTAGATGCAAAAGTTTTACAGACATTTTTAGCATTAATTCAAGAGGATATTTTCCGCATTTATTTTCTTCATAGACATTTAAAACTTAATTGATTTTATTGATTATAGTAAAGAAAGTATTGGATCAAAAGCACTCATAACATGACCACTCTACTCCAATCAGATCGCTTACCACAGAGTAGATCTCACATGCTGTCTCTCTCTCACTTTGCTGTGGATCACAATAAAGTCTCAGTTTCTGGATTTCTATCTGCAAGGAATTGGAAAGAAAAAAATATAAACATAGCTCAAAAATTGCAATACAAAATGATTAAACCATAACAATAGAATTACTCAATTGGCATATTGTGAATGTGATATTCCCACTATCATAAAAATGTGAAATTTGCAATATCTTACAAGAATAGCAAGACACGACTGCAATAGATCAGTGTGGTATCGTAAAAATAACCATACAAGATGATTTTGATTATCAATGCTGTAGTAAACTTGGTTTACAGAGATTCCTATGTGGTTAGTTAAGGATCTGGTCAATGCCACTTACAGAAAGTGTAGCATCAGACCCAAAGCGTTTGGAAATCTGAGTCTTCCCATTGATGTAGATGGGCACAACAGGTTCCAGAGCTTTGCCCTCGATCTGCTGGTCATCCAGGAAAAATGTGACACGTATGGGTCTAACCAGAACCTTCAACTGGTGCCAGCTTCCATCAAAAAGTGTCTGTAAGATTTCAGATAATGAGAATTTAGTACATGGTGCTACAGTATCCCCGCCATCGACGAGTTAACTCGTTAGTTAAGAGAAAACGCTTCCCTGCAGATGACGAGTATTTCTGGCAATCAGCAATACCGCAATTATCCACCAAGTGGCGCTCTTCAGCAACTTATACAACCCGGAAGTAACGCCTCACGTGAAAGAGATCAGATTCAGAGAGATCCTCAAAACATACACAGAGTTCTTACTCTATCAAAAGTCCTTCACAAAAATGGGATTATCTTCATTTTGAAAAGAAATATCCATATTTGAGAGATGATAACTGTTGATAAATGTTTGTTTTTTTTAAGTAGAGGGTCTGTTGTTTATTTGATATTTTGTATGTTTATATATTTAAAAAATAAAATTTTCTGGAAGGCAATTAAAGTTTTGTGAAAATCATTAATGCAGGCGCTGGCTGGAAACTTTTTTCAAAAACGCTGGAGGGGGAAAGAGTTAATAAAGGGGTAAACAAGGATTTTTTACTCACCCTTATAGGGATAGTTCACCCAAAAAAAAAAAAATTCTGTCATCATTTACTCACCCTCATATTGTTACAAACCTATATAAATGTCTTTGTTCTGATGAACACAAACAAAGATATTTTGAGAAATGTTTGTAACCAAACCGTTCATGGGCTGCATTCACTTCCATAGTAGGAAAAAAATATTCTATGTAAGTAAATGTTTGGTTACAAACATTTCTCAAAATATCTTTCTTTGTGTTTATCAGAACAACAAAATTTATACAGGTTTGTAACAACATGACAGTGAGTAAATGATGACAGAATTTTCATTTTTGGGTGAACACAAAGGAAGATATTTTGACCAATGTTTGTAACCAAACAGTTTTTGAGCACCACTGACTTTCATCGTTTAATTTCCTACTCCCGCTGTAGAGGCGTCAAGCGCGAGTGATTTCAATGTTTAGTCAATGTAAAGACACGTTGATGTGCGTCTGGAGGCGCGAATGAGGCATTTACCTCGGCGCGAATTGAGTGTTGCCGCGGGAAATGCACGAGTTGAAAAATGTGAACTTTGGCGGAAAAACGCGAAGTTGACGCAAATTTCCACGTGAATGTCTGGATGACTAGAATTTCACCTGCGAGTAAACTCAAAATGTTCAAGCGACAAACTACACATGGTAGACACGAAGTTGACGCCTTAACGCGCCTGGTGTGAACCCACAGTAAGGAGCCTTGTTACAGTAGCGTACTGTGAAAGTTTAACTAACCTCAATGCCTCTATCAAAAGTAATGATCTGTTGGCCATTAAGCGTGTTGGTGGTTGTGAAGCTGACAGATTTGTCATTTCCACTTAGTGTGACAGCAGCTTGAACCTGTCCATCTTTAGATAGCACCCTCCACACATCAAACTTTTCTGTGTTTGAGGGTCCTCTCAACCTCAAAGTTGCCACAAACACATAGGATGGTGGAAGGCCTTCTGGAAAGATTTCCCTTTAAAACAATTTGCAAACCTCCATTAGTCGAATTGATACAAGTATTGCATTACACATTTGGCTCTATTGGTATTTATAGAGAAATCATTTACTTAAAATACTTGATTAAGATTAAACACTATTTATACACATTTCAATGTGTGCCGATTTTCTTCTCACTGCCAAATGGCAAGTAATTACATATTAAATTGGTCTGCCTTAAAAATCATTTGGATGAACAAATTAGCATTCATTTGAAAACCGACCTTGTGTTTTCGGTAACATCGATGTCTTTGTCTAGCAGATAGGCTGTCTCGGACACTAATGAGCCCTGTATCTTCTTAGCCTTCTTATGGATCTTCATTCCCAACATCAGCTCAAAGCCTTTCTCATCCCGGGAAGCCACAGGAATACGTGTGGGACAAACAGATTCTGGGTCAGGAAACAATGTCAATTATCAAGATGATCATGGTACCACACGGAAACTTTGTCTCATTCATTTGCTAAATCTTGCCTCACATCTAATTGAATCAATATGTTATGTGATGATGCTTTATGATAACGGCTGGGCTCATTCCATTTTGACCTTTTTTAAGTTTAACCCCAGTTTCATCGGATGCTCTAAATTAGATCTCTTTGTCTAGGAGAAATAATCAAGATATTAAAGAAATCACATTTGTGATTTTTTTCTTATATGAAGAAACCACATTTCTGCTGCTGCTGACATATGAACACTTCCAAAAGTATCGTAGCTCGTATTGTGGTTGGCAGTAGTCATATCACATCTGTTTCCTGCTAACCATCCCCACTACTCCTCCCAGCCATGGCCTCATGCCGCTGGTTTGGCCCACGAGCTCTGTGGCTTTTCTTGTCACTGGGCATGAATGGAGTGCGGTAGTTTGGTGTATTCCCTGTATTTTTATGCCCTTGTTCGCCCAGGAGGGGAACCATAACGGCAAAAGCTGGTTGTAATGTGGTTAATGTTTATGGGGCAGGTCGCACGCATTCAGATCTTACCCTCGCACAGCTTTTGCTCCATGGCGTCACGAATGCGGTCGATATTGGTGTAGTCCTCCGCATAAAGTAAGTAGTCACCTGCAGGCTTGTTGGCAATGGTCACAAGCTCTGACGTGGTGATCTCCGTTCCCACACCCACCGCAAAAAGTTTGATCCCTTTCTCCCTCGCCTCCACACTGGAGTCGACAACATCATCCTGCGACTTTCCATCGGTCACGACCACGGCAATGCGATTCTTCACATCACTCCGCTGTGAGGATGCAAAGACGTGGTCCACGGCAAACTTGATGGCACGGCCTGTCTGCGTGTTTCCACCTAAGTATTCGATGTGCTTGATGGCTTCAATAAGATCAGGAGTGGTCTTGTGAACACCAAGCGGGATCTCCAATCTCGGGGTGTCACTGTACTGTACTACACCCACCTGTGAGTAGTGTGAACTCACGTCGAAGCCACTTGTGACATTGATCAACCAGCGCTTGGCTGTTTTGAAGTCTTGATCTCCAACGCTCCAGGAGCCATCAATGATGTAGACCAGGTCATTAACTGCTGTGCTACAGCCTATGGAATGAGAAAAAAATATTCAATTCTGCACAAAAGGACAATTTAACTCTGTAACACTTTAAATATATATTTTTAAATTTTTCCTTAAATAAAATGAACAAATAAACAAATGAATGAATAAATTAACATTTAAATATTATTATCTACACGTATCTGAAACTCCTTCAGAAGCATAATTCTTTGCACCTGTAAAAAACTCTTAATTTTGTGCATGCAGCTTTATTAAAGTTTATTATTCAGTAGTCCCTGAATAAAGGACACCATTAATGTTGTTTCAATAAGATTAAAGCAGTTGCAGATGTTTTACAAAATACATAACAATATTTGCCCCAATGAAATGTGGAACACTTTGGGCCCTATTTTGCACCCAGCGCAATTGACTTTGTCAGTGCCGCATGTATCATTCGTATTTTGCACCGGCACACAGCGGGGTTTTCCCTCCACAGACGCACTTCGGCAAACTAGGGAATGAACTTGCGCTCCCTGGGCGGTTCAGCGCAAAAAAGGAGGCGTGTTGCGGCGCAAACCATCCCTGATGCTATTTTGCGCCACTGACCAAAAAAAAACCTAGTCTAGTGGCGCATTGCGCGTGGTTCATTATGCTATTTTAAGGGCGCATGCTTGACCATAATGTATAACGTGCACAACGCGCACACTTTGCTTATCTAATCTACACAGATGCAACAGTTATTTTTGCAAATCATAAATTGTAACAATAAAAAATATTAACACATGAGATAAGGGAAATCATAGTGGTGAGCATTGTGGTGATAGTTTTTATTTATTTTGTGTGGCTGCGTTAAAAAATTATCATGCAAATAACGATTAAAATATTTTCATAAGTTTGTTGTGTGGCTGTATTACTTTTATGTTATGTAAATAATAATTAAAATGTTTTCATAAGAAACCTTAATGTATATGAACTTGATTTGTAAGTGTTTTTTTGGGGTTGGACCTTGCTTGCGTTTCTTGGGTCCGATTTCAAAGCCCCCAAACCCTTTCAGCGGTGAGGGTGGACGCAGATCTGTGTAGAGGCAGATCCACCTCCCGTTACACGGCGTGCCCGATTTATGCTGGCAAGCTTGGGATTTCCCCCGTCTCCTGACATCATTGTAGCGCTTGGCGCAACGATCGGGATGTCAGCTGATGAGACTGTGGCTATTTCCTCTCACGCCTGTTTAACCGACGCTGATTTGGGCGGGTTTCTCCCATCCCCATACAAAACAACTTTTCTGTCTTTGACTGCTCTTACAAGAACGTCGGTCTCCTCGGCTGTGAACCGTTCCTGGCGTGCGCCTGGTAAATCCGTCATAATAATAGCAACCCGCCATGGAACTTGCGCCCTTGCGTTTAAAGGGAATGTTGGATAGCGTTCTGATTGGTTTATTTGACGCTACGCCCAAACCACACCTATGAATAATGAACCTACTTCAGACCAATCCCTTATTGATTTGCGCCTGGCGCAAGAGTTATTTCTCCCGCCGAAAAAATAGCAACAGCGCCCAAGATCCGCCCACAAAGTCACCTGCGCATTGCGCTTCGCACTTGCGTTTCAGATCGTTAAAATATGGCCCTTTCTGTTTTACTACCAAAATAAGTAAAATTCAATTAGTGACTTAGAATTAAAAGTTTCCACGACATCTTGCGAGGTTCTCACGATAAACATCCAGAACATAATGAATGATGGGATACGCTTAGCCTTGAATACCACTCCGAAGCGGGTTTAGTGTGGTTTAAGGGCTCTGCACTTTGCCAGTTTTAAGACATAGGATAGTCTTGCGCACTTACTTTCTACTCGAGTGGACAAGACCGCAAGTGTGAGTATTTGGACGCAGCCATAGTTATAGCAGTGCTCAATCTTATTATTTCCAATATCTTTGCTTGTATATGCAAATTATTATAATATATATGATAATATAATTATGTTGTGTTGTGTTTTGTTTTGTTATGTTGTGTGCTGTTGTGTGTTGTGGTGTGTTGTGTTTTGTGTTGTGTTATGTTGTGTCTTATGATTTGTGTTATGTTATGTGTTATGTTATGTTGTGTGTTGTGTTATGTTGTGTGTTGCTGTGTTATGTGTTATGTTGTGTGTTGTTGGGTTGTGTGTTGTGTTTTGTTGTGTGTTGTGTTATGTTGTGTGTTGTTATGTTGTGTGTTGTTGTGTAATGTTGTGTGTTGTTGTGTTTTATGTTGTTTTGTGTGTTGTGTTGCTTGTGGTGTTGTTTTGTGTTGTGTGTTTTATTGTGTTGTCTGTTATTGTGTGTTTTCTTGTGTGTTGTTGTGTTGTTTTATGTTGTGTGTTGTGTTTGGTTGTGTGCTGTGTTGTGTTATGTTGTGTTATGTTATGTTGTGTTGTGTTATGTTGTGTGTTGTTGTTGTGTGTTGTTGTGTGTTGTGTTGTGTTGTGTGTTGTGTTATCTTGTGTGTTGTGTTATGTTGTGTGTTGTGTTATGCTGTGTGTTGTGTTGTTTTGTTGTGTGTTTATTGTGTTGTCTGTTGTTGTGTTGTTTTGTGTTGTGTAGCCAACATTGTATGGTTCAAAATGGTCAAAAAAAAATTGAATAAAGATCATGTTCCATTAAGATATTTTGTAGATTTTCTTTCATAAATAAATATAAAAAGTATTTATAATTAGTAATATTGTTGCTAATGACTTTTTTGTGGTCCAGGGTCACATTTACGAAATATAAATATTCCTTGTGTCACTCTATTTTGATGGTCCTATTCGTCATTCTGTTGGGGAAAAAATTGCACACTGTAAAAAGTCAATTCAACCTACTATTTTAAGTTTTTACATGTGATAAGTTGACATAATATCATAACAACACACAATAGCATACAACACAACACACAACATCACAACAAACAACAACACAACACTCAACACAACAAAACACCCAACATACAACAACACACAACATAACAGATTACACAACACATAATACAACACAAAACACCCAAACACAACACCACACAACAAAACACACAACATAACACACACAACACAACACACAACACAAAACAACACAGCACACAACAACACACAACACACGACCGCCTTGCTATCTACCACCTGTACAGGAAGATGCCATCTAAAACTTCTTCCTCATAAGGTATCTCTACATAGGCAGTCACTTTATAGGTCTTCTGTGATTTACATTTATATTGTTATACATTAAAGCTGAATATACATACATGGCACACACAATAAATGGTAAAATAGCTTTTAATTATATTTGACTACTGTATTTGCAATGCCTTTCAATCACCTGCATTTCTCTCAATTTGTCTGCCATCTGTATTGATTTTATTCACTGAGTCCATAACAATGCATTATGGGATTGCTTTTCTGTAAGGGACACAAGCGTGAAGGACAAAAGAAGATCTTATCTACCACTCTGGGCCGGATCCGCTCCGGATCTGTGCCGAAGTCAACAGCTCTGGCGCTGATCCGGTGCGGATCCGGCCCAGAGTCGTCTGCTGTCTGAATTTAAAAAGGCAAGGCTAGGGTTTGAAACAAAGTGTTGTTTTGACTGATACGTCTGTTGGTGCTTAAAGTGATAGTTCAGCAAAAGATAAAATTCTGTCATTATAATACACCCTCAAGTTGTTACAAACCTGCATAAATGTCTTTGTTCTGTTAAACACAAAGAAAGTATTTTAAAAAATACTATAGAAGTCAAAGCTGCTCAAAGACTGTTTGGTTACAAACATTCCTCAAAATATCTTCCTTAGCGTTCAGCAGATCAAAAAAATTTATAGATGTTTGTAACAACCTGGGGATAAGTGATGACAGATTTATTATTTTTGGGTGAACTATTCCTTAAACAACAGAACAAAGTGTCGAACACAAGAAATAGCCCATACCAGCTCGAATATCATCATCCTCTCCCGCTTGTGAATAGGTGAGAAAGAGCAGTGCTGTAAAAGGCCTCAAAATCCACAACATTTTGAACTTAGGTTTTAGTCCTTTCCTCGAAGTGTCAATCTTTAGAGCCCTGAGAAAAGAAAAAGATTAAAATATGTTTGTTTTGCATGCATAGCCTCATTGCAGTTTGTAATTATTTTAAATGGCTGAGAATCAGTTTGCTTACATGATTACTGAAAGATGGCGGTTTCATTTGATTATAGCTGTAATGTTATACAATCACTTAAGCTAATCAGATCAGTACACACATTTGTACGCAGGGTGTTAAGTTGGTTCCTTCGAAACAAAATCAAGTAATTACATCTGGGATTGAACATCTAGTATAATGTAAAATAACCACTGCTAAGTATTGCATAAGTAAATAACCACAAGTGAGGCTCTTGACCCATATTCTCAAATTGTGGTACAAACTGGATAACAGTATCTAACCAACAAAAAATTACGATTTTGTAGACAGCTATCATCAAATAATCACAAATCAGGCCTCATAATTGGTCATTGTTATGGACTTGATACAAAACCTTTAAATACAATATAACTGTAAGTACAGCTGGAGTATGAAACCTTATAAAGTTCAATATAAAATGTGCCTTTTTTGACTTGACTTTGACTGGTAAGCAACCACCTAATAACCACCCAGAAAAACTATCAACTGCATATCAATGCCCAACCAACAACCACAACACGCTAGCATCATAAAGACTGCACCCTGCACGTTTTCTGTGCTTACTTATTTGTAACTTACAACTATCTCCAAACTTTTACATTCCCAGATGGTTGTTTACGTTTATGTCAACCAGACGTGGTCTACATAATATGCATTTAAATTGCATAAATAAAACTTTACATGTGTCTAGATATTGTGCTAGCGTTTCATTGGCAGAGCAACAAACTCTCTTTAAGTTCACAGACTACGACAATTGCCCCTTTTATTCAACCTTGTAAAAGTCTCCTCGGTCAGAGGGCCGTTTTGCACAGTACCGTACAACATGTGGTCTTATTTTCTCGCTTCGTTGATGTCTACAAGCTTTCATTTAGCGTAAAAAGCTGCCCAGCTGAACCACAAGCTGCAGCCAAACAAAATAACAGCGTAAGCAAAAAGCCAAAGAACACAACATGGAAATAAACATGGCATGCTGCCGTTTACTGGTAAGTAGGCGTTTTCTGGGATACTGTATGTCAATGCAGTACACAGCCACATGAACTGCTAAGGTCTGTTGTGTATATAGTGCTGTATAAAAGTCTTATGCCACCATTAGATTTTGTTTTTGCAATGGTTTAGCAAATATATAAAATTATTTCTCAGTCTCCTTATGTGTGTTTTTTTACATTTTGTGTACATATTTTCTGTTTCTCAATAGTTATTAAAACCTTTAAGGAATAATTGACGATGGGCCATTGAATTATAAGAAAATAATGCACACCCAAGGTGGTAATGTGTCACTACGCAAAGCAGTGTGCATTTACACCGCGGGTGTGCATTATTTTCGAATAATTTAAAGGACCGGAGTCAATTATTCCTCTTATACCACGGTTACCACAAACATTGCTCTGGTGCCTATTTTTAAGACATTTGACAAGTTAGGTGTGCGGTTTACAGAAAAATAATCAACAGCCATTGAACATTTCTCAACCAATCAGAATCAATCATTTAACAGACCTGTGGTATAAAGCTTGGTATTAACTGGGTAATGTTATAGTTATACATAATTTCAAGGTAATATTATTTTTAAACCACATATTACAAGAAACAACTGTAACAACTTCCATTCAAAGTTATTATAAAATGGTAACACTACAAACTGTAATTCGTACTGTAATATGTACTTACTGAAATGATAAATGTTCAGTGAACATTTATTGTGAAGTAATATTTCTGTAATTACACCAGACTAGTGGTGTTATAAAGGAGTAAAATGTTCGTAAGTACATGGTTACTTTTAAATGTTATGGCATAATAACACCGTGACCGTGATGACAAAATCTAACATTTTATCTGTTACTACTATGAAATAATTTTTTTCACATAAACTACTTGGTATCACGTCTGTAAAAGAAGTATTGCATGTTCCTACTTAATTTCTAGTTGTGTTGATTTACCCATAAAGTATCCTTCTGGTTAAAGTACATATTCACTACAAATATTACCATTTATTATACCTTTAAATCAACGCAATTTACACTGTTATTGTCTGGAAACTGCACAGTAATTGTCTGGATATTGCACAGTAATTACTTGGAATCAGAGGCGTCATGCCCATTGAAACCTGAATCTGAGGAATTAAAACGTGTAAGAAACGCTCACAACATTTCCAAACCCCAGTACCGTAATGTGCAGTTAAACTCCTCTGTGTAGAAAATGTATGGTTTAAGATGTGACAGTCTCGACATTATTAGAGATTTCTAGATTCATCGTGGTACAGCTAAAGTTCGCCAGAGTTCACGGGGGCGCGGAATCTCACATGCTCACATACGAGGTAAAATTTAATGCAAAAATCTGTTCTTCTAATAATTTTATCTAAACATATTTTTTTTATATCATTATTGAACATTAAAATCAATCACGTGGCTATAGCTTATGTCATTTTTGTTGTTTATATACTTTATGGATTTAAAATTACATAATTTTATAGGATAATGCAGTTGTTGTGCAAAATGTCATTTATTAAAACTTAAATAAATAAAACATGCCGTTTCAGATGTAAATATGATACCAATATGTCATTATTCCGATTGAATAGTATTTGATATAAAAGTGAGTCAAGGTTTTTGCATGAAAGCAGGGGTGTTCAGATTGTTAGAAATGTAAGTGCCATGGAAAAGACTGAAAGCTCTATAATATATTTTGTTTGATGTCTGTGTATGCACAAATTTCTGTGAGCTGTGCACACTGTGCCCCCTTAAAAAAATTGGTGCATGATGCACCTGCTTGTAATATGTGGTTTAAAATATATTACCAACACCCAGTTATTAACGATTTTTATACCACAGGGCTGTTTAATAATTTATTCTGATTAGCTGAGAAATGTCCATGGGTGTTGATTATTTTTCTGTTTCTGCTTCGCGTCGTGCCACATTACCACCTTAGGTGTACATTACTTTCAAATATTTAAAGGATTGGAGTCAAATATTCCTTACGTAAAGTGCTACCAAATTTGCTTAGATTTTATTGCATGCTGGGTTAGAAGAGTAAAAACAATTTCTTAAACAGCCAACCTTTAAAACACACACACACACACACACACACACACACACACACACACACACACACACACACACACACACACACACACACATATGTAGGACCTTTGGACTAAACATACATATTTTGAGGTAAAACAAGCTTGACTAAGGCCATAGCTTTGTGTATGGCAAACAGAACACATCTGTGGAATCTGTGGTGCCATTAAACCATAATGAAATGTTAGAGGTATAGTTTACATTGTTTAAAAGAGGCCATTAAGGATATCTGTCAAAGCATGGGAACTGTCTGACTGTGGCTTTGAATGCAATAACCGTGTCGACACAACGTGCCACCTGACAAGAAGAACATGGGCCATTTCAAGAAACTTCATGAGTATCAGTATGCGAGGATTGTTTATTGCTAACTCTGCAAAAAAGAAAGCAAAGTGCTTTTGTTCTGAAACTTTACAGGAAGTTTATATTGAACAGAAACCACCAGAAGCCCAGATCCCAAAACTGAGTGTTGTACCACATTAAACTGTCAATCACTAAAACCGGCTGAGGTGTATACCTTGGGCACTCTTACATTGTTTGAATGTTCTGCCCATCAATTCTATCAAAAAACTGTTCAAGAGAGATTTTTTTTAAAGTTACTAGATTCACGTTCAAAATACATTTTCTAGGTTACTCAATCCATTTTATCTATTTTATGCTTTAACTCGTACTTGGTGTTATAATCTTTCAAGAATACATTTTCTTATAATCTACGTTCATTTAAACATATTTATTTTCCTTAAAATTCGCATTTTGTTTTGAAATAAATCTAATTTCAACTGGTGAGGTAAACACTATGACCAGAAGCAATGGTTAACTGATTGGATAAGTAGCAAGAAGAGACACTGTTGCCTCTCCTTCGCCCATTGAGGAGTCTTTTCATCAGTAAAGAGCTTGTGATTGTGGCACAGATTGGGAAGTCTTGGTGTTTGCCTTTACCAGATGTGCTGTGGTATAACAAAAACCTGCATGCTGTTTAAGGAAAAGGCAGTTTTCACAAAGAATGATTTAATAAAAGTGTTAAATCGTGTGTTTGACACGAGACATATGCTAAAATTATAAAAAAAAAATTAAGATACAAACTCTGTATTTGGGATTTTTAGATATGCCTTTTTTTTAAACAAACAAATGTATTATTGCAGTTTTAGGCAATTTAGGTGGCAATACAACCCAAATGTGGCAGCCTCATGCTTCACAGCGCCCCCTAATTTGGGTTCAGTTTCTTCATTTTTACATTTTTAATTCAGACTTTTATCTTTTCTTATGTTTCTAGTTCCACTTTTTAGTCATTTTGCAACTGTTTACCATGTTTTTATTGCATGCACTTAGAGGGTTTTGCAGTGAAAGAACAATTAAATTGCAATATTAGGCAATTTAAGTGGCAGCCTAAGAGGTACCCAAAAGAAAGATAAAGAGAAATACATCTGTTTATATGACTGCTTCACCTAAACAAAGAAATATTTCACTTGCAAATTAAATTATGAATGTCTTCATTAGTATGGACCTGAGACTAGGGTGACCACCTGCTAATAAGCCCAAGGGGGGACAATGCAACATGATCTCACAAAGTTCCGTGGGATAGTCACGGAATTTTTTGCTAATTTTTCCGTGGCATTCTCACAAATCTCCGCATATTTCCGTGGCCCTACCAAGGACTTTCTTTTCCGTGGCATTCTCACAGATTGGTTACTCAACTGCTTTTTCCTATTTTCAAACCATTGTCGCTTCGGTTTAGGGTTAGATTTGGTGTTTGCGTTAGTATGTCACTTTAAGTATTGGTTTATACTATTTTTTCTGATGTATTCTTTTATATTTTCTAAACTTTAATCAATTGTCGCCTGGCGTTGGGGTTAGAGTTGAGTTTGGGTAGGGATGTCATTTTATGTAAATCTAACCCTAAACCGAAGCGACAATGGTAAGAAAATAGGACAAAACAGTTGAGTAACCAATCCGTGAGAATGCCACGGAAAAGAAAGTCCATGGCAGGGCCACGGAAATATGCGGAGATCTGTGAGAATGCCACGGAAAAATTAGCAAAAAATTCCGTGACTATGCCACGGAAATTCGTGAGATCAGGTTGGACAATGGGTATGTTTCTGGGGGACAATGTGGGACACTACCTGGCGTGGCGGTGCCCCCAACACACGGGCAGACTTATTGAGAGTGGTTTACCCATTTCTAGCACATACCACCTTACATGGTATATTTATAATGCTGTATTCCCCTAAACATGTGTAATTGCTGATGTATGCTCATGAATAGGCCAAAAGCTACTAAATGTCACCTCCATCAGAAGTGCTCTTGGCATGTATTATATGTTCATCAAATATTGTAGCTTGAAATCCACTTAATCCCACCTCAGGTCATTCAGAAATACTGGTTTGTTTGCAAAATCCATCGATTTTTAGCAAAGTACTCAAAGTGCATGAAAGGCGGATGTAAAACAACCTCACATTCAAACTTGGGTCCCTTGTGTGTACTTGGACCTGAATACAACAGCCACAGCCACATGCTTCACAGCGCCCCCTCATTTAGGTTTAGTTTCCTAATTTTACATATTGAATTCAGATTTTTATCATTTCTAGTGTTTCTAGATGCACTTTTTAGTCATTTTGCAACTGCAATTTTGTTTACCATGTTTTTATTGCATGCACTTATAGGGTTTTGCAGCGAAAGAACAATGAAATGACTAAAGTGACATTTGTAAAATAAACATAAGATTCACTTAGAGGGTTTTGCATCAGAACTTTTTTTAGGTATGTAACAGGCTGCTAGATCACAATTCATAGTGTGTGAATTTATTCATACAATACAAATAAAAAAATGGCACACTATTTTTTTGGCTTTTTATTGTATTTATGGCTACTTTGATTATTTGTTTTCTACAGTATGTGACCAAGCTGAGCCAGATTAGTGGCTTTGTTCCCCTCTGGTGAGCATGGCCCTTAGCCATGGCCATTTTTTTTGTTAGCAGTAAACAGACTGTTTAACCACAGACTTACTTACTCTAGAGATTCCCGCAGATGTATGAACTCTAAGGACAACATCCGGATGGAAAATTCTCACAGGGCCATTTCAAAAGGCAACCATTCCAATTACACAGATAGTTAGCAGCTCCTTAAACTTGCTCATTCAACCTGAACTGCTTAAACCAGGAATAAAAACACAGGAGCTTGAACATACGAGTATGCTAATGCCTCCGCTTGCAATAAATATGTTCAGCTTTTAGATCAGCTAAAAATACTCTAGCCTTACACTGGCATAAAGATAAACAAAATGTTCTCAGTGCAAATTTACTGTGAAAATCAAACATCTAAATATATAGCAGCATTCACCACCAATTGTATGGATTTGAAACATGCAAGAAGGACAGCATTCATGCTATGCATAGTGACAGGCACGTCACATTGAATTGCTGAAAAATGTAGGCTTCAGTCAAAAGTTTTTTTCTAAAATATACAACATCATGAACTAAAAATCATTGCTCTCTGTTAAATTACAGATCACACGATCTTCACTTTTGGTAATTGAAGGTTTGCTCACTTTATAGCTTACTGCTTACATACTGAGAGCCAAAATGGGGTATGAAGAAGTTTTATTGTATTTAGCCATCCAGATGTGCCTGCTTTTATATTGCCACATACATTTGTAATGATGCAATATAGAAGATGAATGTGACAGATATTAAACTGTTACTTACAAAAAAGAGTACCTGTCCAATAGAGGGCGTCTTTATTATCATGAAATCTGTTTATCAGCACATTTTGCATACATCAAGACACTGCAGCTTTGAATGTTTCATATATTGTATAACAAGTAAAGTATAAAGTCAGGATATATATATATATATATATATATATATATATATATATATATATATATATATATATATATATAAAATAAAAAATATATTATATAAAATATAATAATAATATATAAGCCTATACACTGTAAAAAAATGCAGCATGAAGTAAAAGCAACTTTTGACAAGAAGTCAATCCAACCTACTATTTTAAGTTTTAACCTTTGATAAGTTGACATAACTTATAAAAACAAGTTGAAATTTTTTAACTTAATTTGTTAAGTTAAAGTAACATAAAAATATATGTTTTGACCAAATGCTGCATTTTTAACAATGTATAGACTATAGCAAATATAACAACTAAAAAGATAAAATAGAAAATTAAAAAATGTGGGTGTTCTGAGATTACATTAAGATAATTTTTATTATATTAGGTTTTTAATTTGATTTTTAATGCATTCAGATTCATTAAAAAATAAAGATAAAAATTTTAGTTTCTTACCTTAGTTTTGAAATTTGTCTTCAGAAAATGATTGACTTGATTTGAGAATTCAACTTTATAAATGATTACATCACTCAGATTAATTCTCTGTCCATTGAAGGAGCCATAGAGCCTGTCAGTCATGAGCCCTTATAGTTTAGAGCTAGTGACGTCAGGGAGACACACCCGCTTCCAGCTGCCCAAAATAACCAAGAAAAAAATGCATACATTTATTTTGTGTCTGTAGAGGTACTGCATAAGTTGTTTTATTTATTTATTATTATTATTATTATTATTATTTCTATTTTGTACAGAAATGGATAAGCCTTGAAATTATTTGAATATTTTTTTACCTATGATTTACAGTATTTTATACCTCTGTGCTATGTGTCATTCCTTACACCAAGTGGTTATAGCATCACTTGTATAACAAATATTGCTGTTCTCTGTTTAATATGAAGACATCTATATGACTATTATTTAGTTTTTGTACAAGCAAACAATTTTAATAGACAAATAGCCTTCCCACTTTTGGCAATGTTTATCTTTACTCTAAAAATTCCTGGTTTATTTTTAACCCATAATCAGTAAATATTGGACAGAACACATGCTGGGTTAAAAATTATCCCATGCTGGGTTAAAATGACTCAATTTTGGGTTGTTTTTATGTAACCATGGGTTATAATAACCCAGCAGTTAATTGAGTCCATTTTAACCCAGTGGTGTGTTCTGTAACTGTTCAATATTTACCCAACATGCATGGCATAAAAATAACCCAGAATTTTTTTGAGTGTTTAATCATCTGTAGTCTGACAAAATTTTGTTATATAGTCACATTCATTTTTTATTCTTTTTTCATGATATTATCACGAATTTCCGTTTTTTTCGTGATCATATAACGAATTTCTGTTTTCGTGTGATTATCACGTATTGGTTTTGTCCTATTTTCTTACCATTGGCCCTGTCCCAAATGGCGCACTTCATGTGGACTTTCGGTCTCGTGGCCTTAAATTGCGCGTGCTCGCTTAGTCCACGAGTCCGTAGGGTGTCCCATCTGTCATTTTTACGCTTTGAAGTGTGCTCATCAGCGCCTCCTTTGCCCCCTTGATGCGGTCTTCAGCGAAGCCCGCACTGCAGCAGGCTTCGCGCACTTTACCAACCCAGAAGTCCTTGCGAAAGGGCAATCAGACCAATCAGACGACGGAAGGGAGGAGTTCACACTGACGGGCAACTTCTCTACCTATTTCCGGTGTGATTTCCGGTGTGATGCTCGAGTCTGTCCCAAAATACGACTCCGGTGCACCCACGTGGACTCGCATCAAGGGTCCCTAAAGTCTGGACTACGTGATGTCATCAAAGTGTGGACTCTGAGGAGGACCACAAGTCCGGAGTGTGCCATTTGGGACAGGGCGAGAGTCGCTTCGGTTTAGGGTTAGATTTACATAAAATGACATCCTTACCCAAACCCAACTCTAACTCTAATGTCAGGCGACATATAAAAAACAACAATCCGAAAAAATAGTATAAACCAATATACAAAGTGATATTCTAATACAAACACCAAACCTGACCCTAAACCGAAGCGACGATGGTTTTAAAATAGGAAAAAGCAGTTAAGTAACCAATACGTGACAATCACACGAAAACAGAAATTTGTTATATTATCACGAAAAAAGCGGAAGTTCGTGATAATATCACGAAAAAAAGAATCAAAAATTTACGTGACATCACGAACCTCCGTGAGACTGTGTAGTATCACCATTAGTGTTGATTGACCAAGAAGGAAACCACAATAAAAGAAATCTAAAAAAAAAAAATCTGGCAGGGATTTATGTAGCTCAGTTGTCAGAGTTGGCAAAAGTTTATTGGTTCGATTCCCCAAACATAATGATAAAAAATGTATAGAATGCACTGTTGCTTTAGATGAAAGTGTCTGTCAAATGCATAAATGTAAATAGTGGCTTCTGTGTGTATATCAGCCAGAAACTGAAAATATATAACACATTTTACATATTACTCAAATATTTATTTATTCATTCATATTAACTGTGAAAAAGAAAGGATAAGAAAGCTGTCCCTGGGGCAGCATCCTTTCAAAAAACACACCTGATAGCCAACATATCTGCACCTTAAATGGTACTGAGTAGGATCTTTAAAGACCACCACCAGATGTATTTTTATGAGTATGTACTGTAATGTTTGTATCTTCCATCCTATATATTAACCCCAGCTGTATTAACATGCTGAGTGGGCTGATAGAAGTGAGAAGTTAATTATTCATGTTCAGATTCAAATATGCTGACTCTCTTATTACACCGTTCAGCTTTTGGGGTTGCTAATCGAAATGAGGCTTTTCCAAGAACCGATAACCCAGGTCTCTTTATCTCAGATAGACCAAAAACAGCACTTCCACACCAGCCAGACCTGTGAACTCTCAATGCAGCAAAGCATACATTTAAGGAAGCCTGATGTTAAATGACCTGTCATGCTTCAATGGCATCTGCCAGCAGACTTTCAATAGGGCAACTCCACAGTGCCATACTGCCATCTACAGGCAAATGTAATTAACTCATAGACTGCTATACATTTAAATGCATGCTTTTAGCAGACTACTCTTTAAATTAATATTAATGCAGTGAAGATATCTTAATGATCATTTAATGATCATTTAATCGTCACTCAGAAAGCCATTATGAAGATGAATGTAACTCACTGTTTAAAACGTAAAATGTACAACTATAAATAAATAACTATTTGTAAAACAGAGTTCTGGTCCTTCATTCTGATTGGTTGAAACGCATTCTAGCTGTGATAAAAAAATTCCTTAGTAACCCCACGGTTCAGACCGCATTACATAAATATCACTGCGCCACTGTTGCACTATCCACTAGGTGGCAATCTTACCCAACTTTAACACTAGCTAAGTTTCCATCCACTTGTCAATCGAATTATCTGAAGTTCGGTAAAAAAACGTATGCGAATAAAGCGGGTGAAAGTGTGTTTCCATCCAACGGCTTTAAAGCGAATAAAAACCTGTACGTAATGACGTCACATGCTGTTTTGCGATCAAATTGGTATATCGAATTGATTTGAGACATTTGAAGGTGTTTCCATTCATTTTCGCACTGAATCGCACAATATTCAAGCAAACATTTGCGAACAAAGTTTTGCTAGACAAAATGGATTGCGCCATACCACAAGTTATAAGTGCTTATGTGCCAGCTGAGCTGATAGCGACATATCAAGCTAAGAAAATTATTGCTATGATAATGCAGATGCATGTAAATGACCGACGACAACGGAGGCATTAACGTGAAATGATAGTCCGGATCAATGCTTAACGTAAATGAGAACGAAAAAATATCTTTCCTGAGCTGTTAATATTGGAAGCCAATGAAACTACGAGGGTTCTTTGGCCGAGGATCCATCTCATCAAGGTCGAATTTGCTTTCATTTTCCCTCCGGCACCGTTGCGAGATAACTCTCTTTTTTGAAACACGTATCGCTGTTTGAGCGCCTTACATTTACTCCGGAGGACGTCCCACGTCTTGTCATAACCATTGTTGGACATTTCCTTCGCGATTCTAAAATAGAATCGGGCCTTAAAAGTTAGGCCTGAAATGACCGGAGCCCGACAGAATGCAGCCCGAACCCGAAAGCACATTTAGATTGACAGCTTTTTAAAAGCCCGAACCCGTTTACAGCCAGACATTATTTAAATGTGCGCACGCAAACAGCGTTTATCAAGAATGAGTAATTTACACATGTTTTAACATTATTTATTAATGACTAACTGGGCTACACGTAAAAAAAATAAGTCATCTGTATTCTGTAACATCGTAACATCTTGTTCTAAATAGGCATATGCAGTACATTATAAATAGGCCAACATGCCAATAAAAACAATTATTTCTTAACGAATTAAATTAAGATAATACATTCTGAATAAGATGGTTATTTGGGAATAACGAAATTAAGGTTCCGTGGGATTTGCTTCGGCACTTTCTTTACATTAATGCCAACATCTATATCCTCTGTCTAAATTATGTATTTAGTTATACTTTAAAAAAAACTTTACTCCCCAAGATTAGACTACATTTTTGTTGAGGAAATGATTAAATCCACTGTAAATGGTTTCAGCTTGGTCCTGCGCTTACTGGATGCCCTCCAGCAGCATTGAACTTGACCGCTCATTTACCGTGCAAAGGCGGAGCACGAGCCCGTGTAAAATGTTAGAAATGAAGCCCGAATCCGACCGAACCCGTCGGGTTCGGGCAAAGATCTTCAGCTCTAAAATAGCCGTTATTTTCTCTGGTAAATTAAATTTAAAATGAATCTCGTCCACTTACATCTGACTTTGTTGACACACGCCATGTGTGCCACCAGAGCCGACCTAAAACTTTTTCTTCTTTGTTTTGTGTGTGGGTTGCAACCATAAAATGACCTAAACCTTAATCGCAAATCATTATTTATTCGGCAAATAACGTTTCCATCAACGTTTATCGCATAAGCCATGTATCGATCAAGATAAAATCCGATGAGATCGAACGTATTTCTTTTGAGTCGATATTCATGAAATTCAATCGAATTTTACTGTTTCCATAAGGCATTTTTCATTCGATATCACTTAATTCGGATAAAAACATGTGGATGGAAACATGGCTATTGACGCATTCACTCAACGCTAAAAAATCACTCTGAATCTGATCTCTATCAAAAGTCCTTCACAAAAATGGAATTATCTCTGCTTTTCTCCAGAATGTTTTTTCAAACATACATTTATTTAAGTTTCACATTTACATTTAGCAGACGCTTTTATACAAAGTTTGGAAAAAGTTTTATCCATGTTTGCTAAAAGCAATTTGTAATCAATCTGAGGTATCTGGGTATCGAAACATAAAGAAACATTTATAAATAGCAAATACTGAAAAGATCTCAGGCAGATATTTCATCCAAAATATTTTCACGCACATGATTTTGGCAAAAATATATTTTTATCCTTCAGCCTAATGGGGTGCCTAAAGCATGACTCAATATTTGAGCTTAGCCTATATGAGTTGTATGCTATTGGTTTAATAAGAGGCATTACTTTAAACACTTGCCTATAAGACAAAGAATGTCATAAAGGCTTTGAAGGATAAAAATCTGCTGCTTGAAAGTCTTTTAAGGCACCCACTGAGAAGAATAAAGTCATAAAGCAGAAACTTTGTCTACTGTATCTCACAATGGTTTGCGTATGGTTCTCACCCTTTACTGTACATCTTTCTAATGCAAATTACTTAAAAGGGCACTGATCCAGTGTTTCAAAGCTGTCTTCTATTTTTCGTTTCTAGATTTTAGTGTAGATTCTGCCTCTATTCTTAATCAGGAAACCAGCACTGTCAGTTGTACCAGTTAAATTTTAGGGGTGCAAAACAACTAACTGTACCTTTAAAGTAAGTGTTTTATTAATCAAAATCAATGTCTTTATTCATAAAGATGTCCTCATTGGTGTCACATAACCTCTGATCTGTTTTTTCTTTTTACGCCTAGAATTTCTTGCAACATGCATTTGGTAAAGCGAGGTGCTAGAGAGCACTATTCGTTTGAATGCAAAATACAATTTCACCACTAGATGGGGGTGAATCCTACTTACTGTCCCTTTAAAGGTACACAATAGGTCCTTAAGGTACAGTAGCCTTGTATTATGTTTTGTACACCTGTAAATGTACAAAACAGAACTTTAGGTAGAGTTTTGTACTTTTTCCTGAAAGTGAGCAGGTTTTGGCTTACACTGCATGGCATCAGATATGTAAAGTATTTGAGTAATTTTACTTGACTACTGTACTTAAGCATTCATTTTGGGGATATTTACTTTACTTGAGTCAATTAAAAATCAATCCTTTTACTTTTACTTAATTACATGTTTTAAGAAAAAAAAAGTACTTTTTACTCCTTACAATTTGATTTACAGTCAAAAAGTACTTATTTTTTTAGAGATCACTTCATTCTATTTTCCCTTGCTGTTAGCAAACCAATTGCGCTGATGGCCAGTTTAATTTAAATGTTATTTATTCTGGAGCCTTTGGACCATTCTAAGGAATTGGCCAACAGTTCATCTAATGATGAAGATTTTTTCGCTTCTTTGAAAACGACAACATAGACGCCTGTGTTTCAGACACCAGGGAGCCTCTGCTCACCAGGGGCCGTGCACAGGGGGTTGCCCGGTGGCTAGAGCCACTGCCTTTCTGCCTTCATCAGCTGAGATGCCCTTCTCATCAACCATCACCCCCCCCCCCTTTAAAGTGTTCTGTTACTACTCTGCTAAAGATCCACTTATTCCGATAATCCACTTCATCTTTTCCTAGCCGCTCCAGTGCATCTCTCACAATGTGTGTCCGGTCTTTGGAGAGTGGAAAGTTCCCTAAGCGTGTTGCATTCACAGGTAGATTGCTAACAACTTAGCAAGCAAACAGGTACGTCTGTAAGATGTCTGCTAAAGAGCTGTTTTATATACATTCTAAATCAAAGACTTCTTCAATATGACATATTTTAGGAAACGTCTCAGAGAGGTATTGCAGATGAGCAAACAATCAGAAAAACATCTTGCAGATGTAAATGCAAACATCTCCGAGATGCATGTGTGCTATCAGTACCTACAAAATATTCACATTCTTAGAATAACAATGCTTGTTTTCAGAGGGTTGCTTGCTGAATAGACTGGTTGAGTGTAACATGTAATACTTATTCTGCATTTGTATTGGTGGAGACAACTGACTGCTTAAATAATTGTATCCTCTAGATGGCAAACTTGTATGGAGGACGAGGAGTGCAAAAATTAAAAATAAATAAATACATGTACAAAGAAATATATAAAACAAACATAAATAAATAAATACAAAAATAAATATGCAGAGAAATATAAAAAACAAACATAAATGATTATTGCAACTTTGATTTCTTTATTTTTGTATTAAAATACTTTTAAAACTTTTATTTAATTCTGTATTTAATTATACATTTTTATTTATTCTTTTATTCATTTCCACATTAATGTATTTATTTATGTATTTATGTGAACATTTAATTATTTTTTTACATTTATTTATTTATACATTTATTTATTTAAACGTTTATTTATTTCTACATTTATTTTTTCCACATGTATTTATTTATACAAGTATTTATTTCCACACGTATTTATTTCTACATTTCTGTGTCTAATATGTTAATGAGGATGGGCGTGTTTTTCTTCAGCCGTAGCAATGGAGCACAGAGTGGCAATGCTACAGTAGTGTATACACGTGTTCTGAGGCCACAACAGTCACATCTTTTGCTCTTACAAAAGGAGTGTGGACGTGATTTTGAGTGTGGTGCAAGTGAAATGGATGTTGAGAGAGGTGGGCGAAATGGCAAAAATCACCGTTTAAGTAATTTAATATCACTGTTTCTGTATGTATTTACAGAATAAGCATGCATTCTTTACCCCGAACATCCGTTCGGGATTCTTGCACACATTACAGAAACCGCATCTTTAACAGGTCTGGTAACAGTGAGACACGATAGGGTGTGCACATGAAATACACTGATCATATTTAATAAACGCCATATGCAGCTGATAGATCATTGATAGAGCTTGATGTCAACGAGGTTTGTGCACGATAAGGAGAAAAACCACACGCACTTTCACTGATGCCCACAAGCATATTGAATATTGCGTTTGAAACGCGACTGAAAATCACTTTAACATTTGCGTTTCTTAATTTTGTATGAACAACGTGTGATGTAATCATTCATATGCCTGAGATGTGGGCTCAGTCTCCTCTTCCAACGTGCCTCTCTCAAACACCAGCGCAAGTTGAAACACACGGCTCGTCCAGTCGGACACCTCGCTATCAGCAGGCAATGGTCATTGCTTTCTGTCCTTTACACATCATAAAGTTATGGCAAAATGCAGGCGTATGTAAAGGCAAGCAGATAGGCATAGAATATAAAGGCAACAATTTCGCGTTAAGTGTTCTCCAATAGTAAAACATAAAGACACTGCATTACGCGGAGTAAGACAGTGATATTAAAAGACAAAATTCAGTACACGCTTTAAAACATAACATGTACAGGCAATAGCTGAGACCGAAATATGAAAGCGACCCGATAAATACAGTGTTTTCACGTCCTATCGAATGATAAGAAAATGCTTCTCTACGGTTCATTATAAAATTCATACATAATCCTAGTAGTGCATCACATAACGTTTTCATCATCTCACAGGTTATAAAGTTTGTAGCAATCTAGCTTTCAATATTTTTCTGTCATTTGGCTGAGGTTGTAACTGGAAGAAGGATAATTTCTAGGCTACTGTATGTCTGTCAGAACAGGATCACTTTATTACACTGAACCACACTATTTAGTACAATTACAAAATAAATATGAACATATGATATCGAAGCCTTTACAATAATAACATACATGATATGATATCAAGCATAATAAAACTAAAAAGCAATAAAAACTGTAATGACAGCATGTGGTATGACATTAAATAATGAATCATTCCACATAAAACAATTTTCCATCTTGCAGCGTAACTTAAATAACTAGATATAAGGAAGCAGGATGGATCGTGGTAGCCTATTATTACCAAAAACCCGAAATATGAAAAAACTCTGAGGTAACTCTGAGGTAAACCGTGCCAAATGCGCTATTTTAACCGTTCACAATAAATACTCTTAATAGTGACAAAGAAACATAACTGAAACAGGTTTTAATTGACAAAGATTGTATTTAAAACTGGTGTATACTCACATTCATGCAATGACGCACACAAAAACACAAATATCTGTACGAATGCTGCTGTTCACAGCGCACATCTAGCCCCACTATGCAATAATGATGATTGACAGATGTGCTAATATTCGTCTTTCCAACATTTGGCCAAACATAAAATATGTTTATAAAACTATAAGATAGTATTGTCTATGACTCGACAAAAAATGCTAGACAAAAACTTCTCTCCACTCCTCACATACATGAAACAGACTTCGGTGTTTGCCGGGTAAAGAAAATGCTGTACATGTTTGTAAAATTAGTTTGGCTACTCTTGCATTATACAAGCAGTTATGACAGAGACGCTCCAAAATGTGTGAGGCATTTCATTCACTGAAGAGGCATGGTAGGTTTGAGAGTTCGTGTCGGTCCCGACCATTTGCCTGCTGATAGAAGCGAGGCGTCCGACTGGACAAGCCAACTTGCGCTGGTGTTTGAGAGGGGCACGTTGGAAGAGGAGACTGAGCCCACATCTCAGGCATATGAATGATTACATCACGCGTTGTTCATACAAAATTAAGAAACGCGAATGTTAAAGTGATTTTCAGTCGCGTTTCAAACACAATATTCAATATGCTTGTGGGCATCAGTGAAAGTGCATGTGGTTTTTCTCCTTATCGTGCACAATCCTCGTTGACATCAAGCTCTATCAATGATATCAGCTGCATATGGCGTTTATTAAATATGATCAGTGTATTTCGTGTGCACACCCTATCGTGTCTCAGTGTCTGTTACCAAAGATGGGGTTTCTGTAATGTGTGCAAGAATCCCGAATGGATGTTTATAACGCGATGTTCGGGGTAAAGAATATGCATGCTTATCCTGTAAATACATACAGAAACAGTGATATTAAATTACTTAAACGGTGATTTTTGCCATTTCGCCCACCTCTCTCAACATCCATTTCACTTGCACCACACTCAAAATCACGTCCACACTCCTTTTGTAAGAGCAAAAGATGTGACTGTTGTGGCCTCATGCTGCGTTCCAGGCAACCTGTAACCCGTAACTCACGACTTCAAAACCACGACTCACGACTTTGAACTGGGAGTACATCGATCTAGTACGAGTTCACGGGTGGGAAGTCACGGGTTTGACTGCCGTTCCAGAGCACTTTCACCGGTAGAAGGTTGTAAAAACACGAGTTACAGGCTGCCTGGAACGCATAGGGTCGTGAGTCGTGGTTTTGAAGTCGTAACTCACGGGTTTAAAAACCTGCCTGGAACGCACCATCAGAACACGTGTATACACTACTGTAGCATTGCCACTCTGTGCTCCATTGCTACGGCTGAAGAAAAACACGCCCCTCCTCATTAACATATTAGACACAGAAATGTAGAAATAAATACGTGTGGAAATAAATACATGTATAAATAAATACATGTGGAAAAAATAAATGTAGAAATAAATAAACGTTTAAATAAATAAATGTATAAATAAATAAATGTAAAAAAATAATTAAATGTTCACATAAATACATAAATAAATACATTAATGTGGAAATTAATAAAAGAATAAATAAAAATGTATAATTAAATACAGAATTAAATAAAAGTTTTAAAAGTATTTTAATACAAAAATAAAGAAATCAAAGTTGCAATAATCATTTATGTTTGTTTTTTATATTTCTCTGCATATTTATTTTTGTATTTATTTATTTATGTTTGTTTTATATATTTCTTTGTACATGTATTTATTTATTTATTTATTTTTAATTTTTGCACTCCTCGTCCTCCATAAACTTGATCCAAATATGTTTCTTCTATGAGCTGTGGACAATGAAATAATGAGGTTGATCAGCAATAAATAAATAAGATAAGATAATAATGAGAATAAATAAAATCACTTCATTCATTTTAAAACAATAAGGAGAGGGATATCCTACCAATATATCAAATACATTAGTGTCGGGTTTTAAAATACTGTGTGAGAATTCTTAATCTGTTTTTATTTCATTTCATTTGAGTAAGGACCATGATCATCATGAGATGATGGACTGTAAATATTAGGCAAAATTAAACACATTTTTCAGAACTATTTAATCTAATTAAGTTTATTGACCCTTATGTGGGGGATGCATACGGGTGATTCTCGCGAAATTAGACTTATGAGGGGTCATGAAGCATTTTGATAAAAAAGTAAAAGCATACAGTTACAAACATCACTTTTTTGCCCATGAATTCAAATGACATCCTACAAACCAATTTTGCTGTTTTTTTTTTCACATTTAAGGGGAACATTTTTATTACCGCAACGTGTCCATGACTGGATTTGGGTTTTTTTGACATGGAAATATTTATAATTAAAAAATCTAAAAAATAAAAAGCTTCAGTGCATGTTATACTATAAACATTAACAGTAAAGAAACATGTGGTATTTGGTGATCATTGGTAAATGTAGAGACAATAATAAGGAATATAAATGTTTCCAAGACCAATTTTCTCATCCTCCACAACAATTTTCAATCATTGTTTAAGCCCTCAAGGAACTAACATTTAAAAAAAATTGTTGGTAGGGACATAATTGACTGTGACACTCAAGATGGCTACCAGGTAAGCAGTTCTTATTTTTTCTCTTCAGATAAAAGTTGAAATTTTGTTTGTCATAGTATCTAGACAACTTTTTAGTTCTCATTACCAAAATATGAGTTTGTAAATGCATATATTTAATGTAATATCATGTTGCGGTAATGATGTGAAAAATGTAAATAATTCTATTGGAAATATTTTTTTAAATTCTCTAAAAATAATGATTATAAGTTCAGACCTTAATCTTATATATGCAAAAAAGAAAAAAAGAAACATTGTCTTCAAGGGCTTTTTAAACATTTGGATTGCATGAGAATCACCCATCTCTGCCATTTATATTCACAGAGGTTTCCAAAAACCCACATGGATCCAGACTATGTTATTTATAGGCCCGCAATAATCTTTTAAATAGCCAATTATACAGTATTCTGACAAAGTGTGCTATTTTAGCTATCTTCCTCTTTACAAACAAAATGCATGGCAATAGGTGAAATTACACTGGGCAATGAGCTACACTATTATAACTATTATCTGATTGTTTCATAGTGGAAATTGTATGCAATAAAGTGTTGTTAAATCATTGGTGCTACTGATAGTATAATTCGAAAAACTTAACCATTGGTTAAAGGCACTTTGTTGAACCTCTCATTTGTACCAACAGGGGGCATTAGTGCACCTTTTTCAAGTAGTAAACTCAAGACTTGACATAGGTAATGTGCTGTGACTTTTATTGTATTGTATATATTGTTATTCATGTATTTTCAGCATTTGTTGGCGATGTAACTTTCCTCATGTAACTTAATCATTAATTTATTTGAATTATTGCTATGCTAAATATCAAATATTATATTTGGATTATGAAATGTTGTATGTGGCTTAAACAGAATCATCCGAGTGTGTCTGCCCTTACAACAGTGGTGTAAGTTTTTCTACTTGATTAGTATTTGCATCACAACAATGAACTCTAAAAACATGAGAATATCCTAATCCTAATAAATAAATCTAGAGAGTTTAGTTCTAATATCAGGCCTTTATGCGGGCAAAATCTTTGTAGATTTCACTTTACATTAGGTCATAGTCATCATAATGTTATGAATGTCTGCTGAATTCATCTGATCTGATTAAGGTTTAAAGATGAAAACCGTATTCTGGCAGGCATCCTCAGTCTCTTCATCCAATCGCCATGACAACCTGAATATCAGCTTGACTGTGATTGCCAATGAAGAAATAAAAGCAAACTCTATCTGTACGACCTCCAAAACATGCTGTGGCTTCAGTTACTTAAAGCAGAGCTGTCAGCTTTTTGCATTATTTATGTTGTTTGATTATGTGATATTTTATACGCTTATCACTTCTGTTATGTTCAAATTTTATCAACACTTTTAATGTTGGGGTCATATTGACCCCAAATAGTTTCATAAATGATAAATTACTCAAATTTAAAATGTGATTAGTTTTTATTTACAATAAAAAAATGTTAGGTAATTTCTTTCAACCCAGCGTTGGGTTTAAAAGGCACAAGCCCAGTCCACTGGGTTGTAATTTCATGCAGGGTGGTTTCAACCCAAATGCTGGGTTGCTTTAAAGCATGGTTCAAATATAAACATTTTCTGGGTTAATATCAACCAAGCTGCTGGCTCGTCCCTTTTTGACTCCACAAATACCAAGCAAGTGTACTCACACTTTACCTTCCCATTGTTTTAAATAAAATTTAAGGAGAAAGCATAGCTTTAAATATCTATTTATATATTGTATATTTAATCGCTTTGTTCATATGGAAAAACAGCTTGTAGAACATGAATTTACTGTATATTTAGTTAAAATAAATAATAAAAGTGATACTGAAAATAGTTTATTACATTTATTGAATTTTGAGACCAGTCAGTTTTTCATATATTCATAGTAAAAACACTCCTCGGATTAGGCTTTGCATGATCATTGTTTGTATACTGTATGTAGATTTACATTTATGCAGACACTTTTATCCAAGGTGACTAACAGTGAATTCAAGCTAATTTTTTATCAGTATACCCATGGTATACTCGGGCTGTCCATGTACGTGCACCATCCACATGGCGTAATTTTCGTCATCAGGAGTCTCTGCAGTCGTCCACACATTTTTCCACCAATTTTTGAGACCGTGCGAATGGTATGCATACAACACTGCATGCGCAAAAATTTTTTGAGACAGGACTTTCCACTATAAACAACAAACACAATGAAAATAGACAGCGCTTGCACACACGTCTTCCAAGAGCAGAAACCTAAGGAGAATTTTCATTCACCATAATGTTTGATTCCAGGTCATTCCTATGAATATGCATGTATACATCCGACACTTAACAGCTTCAAACTTATTTATTATTTAATATGTGATATGAGTTTACCATGGGTGCTTTACAGTATTTTATTTTATTTTGTAAAATTTCTAAGTACTCTTTTATTTGCAAATTACTCTGGGTTTCTTGTATCATGGTTTATATCAAGATTCGTATGTATCCGTATTGTACTAAGTGAGTAACTTAAAAGCATACAAGTATATGCAAAAATGTACTGTATGCATTTGGTTCATCCGAGTTAGCCACCTCGTATACAAGCAATTTTGGACCAATTGTTTGTAATCTGTAGGCAGTAACATATAGGGGATCTTGGCCTGCTCACAGGGCCTGTACATTCATGCATGTTAGAAGTGTTTAAGGTACACTAAAAACATCATTGCCATCACCATGGGGCACATCTGTGATGCTATATAATGTCTGGTGCTCACGTTGTTTTGGTAATAAAAGAAAATGATATATTACTTGAAGTGGAAACAGGGGAAATGGTTGGAGATTTACAGTCATATCAAAATGTTTTCCCTTGAAAGCACATGAGTCAGCCATTTCCAGGCGGATGAAAATAGGCCTCTCTATTCTCTATGACATGTTATATGCCTGAGCAGTTGGTTTTCTAAGTGATTGCAGGAACATGGTCAAGTGTTTGTTTCAGGTATTAAAATTGCCTATAAGACCATACAAAAACTGTGAAGTTAACCTCATCTAATGCATAATGATTTACTGGATGGATTTCTGCAGACCTTGATGCTGATTGGTTTAGTTATGATAAAGCTGTGACCCCATCAATAAGCTATAATTTCTTACATAGCGTTTTTAATGTTAGGATTGCAGTTAATAATTTAAAAATAACATTTAAATGACATCAACAGCAATAAATAAAAATGTTTACATGAAAAATAGTAGTGTATAGTAAAACTGTAGAGCATTTCTTAGCAGTACAAAGGTTATGGGTTTGATCAAATGTGCTTGAATGCACTGTGGATAAAAGCATCTGTTCAATGCATAAATGTAAAATAAACCTCATCAAAGTGAACCTATGTTGCCTTGTTTATATTCTGAGTACTTACAGTATGAGTCACTAAAATAAAGGCACTTTAAATCTATTAATCTATTAGGAATGCTTTCAGCATGTTGAATGGCATCTACATACTGGAGATAAATGAGCACTCACAGGTAGGCAGGACAGGTTGTTTCTTTTTCCATGGAGGGAGATTGGAAATAGATTTCCGTTTCCACTAATGGCTTTTTAGTTGTAACCCGCAGCACCAGTCGCTGTGTCAGCTCCTCTGCATGCCGTCGCAATATTCCCCATCCCCGAGGAGTCTGAGTCAGCACACAGGGAAGGGAATGCATTCAGAATGTCTATCGCATTCCTTTATGACAATATGAGCAAGTGTGTGATTATACTTGCAAAGAACTCACAAAAATTCAACCTAGGTTCCTAAATGTTCTTTGTTGAGCTGTATGGTTCCATAAAGAACCTTTAAAACATCTGCAGGAACTATTTTTGTTTAATGCCCTGCTGCAAACAAACATGACTTTGACCACAAAACAAAGTCATAAGGGTCTTTTTTATTTAGATTCATACATCATCTGAAAGCCAAATAAAAAAAACTTGAATAAATGTATGGCTTGTAAGGATAGGACAATATTTGGTGGAGAGATTAGAAAATCTGGAATCTGAGGTTGCCAAACATTTTTTTTAAATATATTTATGATAAGAAACATAATGTTTACTTAATATCATGGCATAAAAATCACTAATTTTGACCCTGTCATAGTCTGCCTTCATGTTTTAGTTTTTTCTCCTTGTGGCAGGATCATGCCAGGACCACATGTTATGTCTGGTAGCAAGTTGGTTTGTTTTCACTTATCTCATGTTCCCGCCTCCTCGTTTCCTCTTTACTTACCTTGTTATTGTTTCATTCATGTCACCTGTTGCCCTCTTGATTTTCTATCTTATTTAATGTCCTTGTGTTTGGCTGTGTCCGAAACTGCATACTACACTGAATAAGATAAAGTACCTACTTACTTGCCGTTAAAACAGTAGGTACTGTATAGTATGAATCCTGGTAGAATGAATGAGATTCGGACGTACTACATCCGCCATATTGCTACATCACGTAAAATACGTCATCGTCACGTCATGTCATTCCAGCGCGAAAACCACCACATGCATTGTCTTCTTTGTTGGTTAACTCCTCTCCCGGGGCATAATGGGATAGTAAAGTGTCCATCGTATGCACACTGCAAAATCTAACCGGAAGTAGTAGGTCATCCGGGTACTTTTCGCATACTGTTTTTCGAATACTATGTATTCGGACATACTACTCGCCTCGCCTACTGCTTTTCGCGTACTATATAGTATGAAGTAGGCGGTTTCGGATGCGTAATATATGCGACTGTGTGTTTCGTATGCGACAGTATGTTTCGTTTGCGACTGCGTGTTTTGTTTGCGACTGCGTGTTTCGTATGCTACTACGTGTTTCGTAGTGATGGGGGAAACAAACTGTTTCGAAGCTTCGAATCAATTGAACCAATTGCTTTGAAAATTAATTCAGTTTTTCGAAGCAGTTCGAAACACCACACACGCTGGTGACCCCTGCTGGTCAAAATAGTGTAAAAGCAGATATGTCCAAACATTTTACACTTCTTTTTACAAAATAATTGCAAGATTTTTAAATATGTTAAAAAATTATTTAACTTAATTAAGACATAATTAAAAGTGTATTATGTATTTTTAGTTTTATTTGGGGCAAACTAATCATTAAAACTAACTACCCTTTTAATTATGCACATTTTTGTCATTAAATCTGTCTATAAACAAAAAGTAGACAAAATGGTAGTGTTATTAGTCAGAAGGATAAATGTTTTATGAAACTGACCCGAGTTCACCTAAACATATGATCAACTCCCCCTAGTGGTGAACCATCGGATTTTCGAAACGTTTCGAAACAATTATGACGTAATGAAGCCTCATTTGCTAAAATCACGTGACTTGGGCCAGTTTGAAACACGCTCCGAACCACTGATTTGAAACAAAAGATTCATAAATGTTTCGAAGCCTCATGTAGCAGTGCTTCGAAAATGACCATCACTAGTGTTTCGTATGCTATTACGTGTTTCATATGCTACTACGTGTTTCGTATGCTACTACGTGTTTCGTAAGCTACTACGTTTTTCGTATGCTACTACGTGTTTCGTATGCTACTACGTGTTTTGTAAGCTACTACGTGTTTCGTATGCCACTGCGTGTTTCGTATGCCACTGCGTGTTTCGTATGCCACTGCGTGTTTCGTATGCCACTGCGTGTTTCGTATGCCACTGCGTGTTTCGTATGCCACTGCGTGTTTCGTATGCCACTGCGTGTTTCGTATGCCACTGGGTGGTTTGTATGCTACTGCGTGTCTTGCAATGCTACTGCTTATTTTTGAAAGCAAAGTATTTGAAAGTCACTTTATTGTGTTTTATTGTCAAGTCTGTTTAGTGTTTTACCCCTCGTGAGTTTAGTTTTTCTTTTTGGTAATAAAAACTCTTTTGTATACCTGCACCTGGGTTCTGTAACTCACAAATCATGAGACCCATACAATGTTTTGTTGGTTATTGCTACAAATTTACTCTTGCTATACTTGGATCTGTGGTCCAGGGTCACAGATGTATTAGATGACTATTTTCTGAAAGATGAGTAGATTGTATTATAGTGTAGATGTGTTACATGTGCTTGTGAATATATTAACAATAGAGTCTTCCTAAGTTCAGTATCAATGACATACATGCATTACACTTTTTATACTTTTATCCAAACGTACTGATAAAGTGCATTCAAACTATTTAATTCATTTAAGTATGCGTGTATGCTAGGACACTAACATTTGCAAGCAAGCATTATTATTTACTTAGTATTAAGTGGTTATAGTGTTGTATCCAGTGGCGGCCAGTGACTTCTTTTTTCGTCACAACATGTATGTAGCCGTCATGTGTGTGGTTCATAATTTCAAAATATGTGTTCTGCGCGTCGAGTGATCCTATGTGCATCATGTGTCTTGTCAAAATAAGTGCCTGCTGCAGATGCGTCTAAAGGGTCTACGATAAAAGAAACGCTCACGTTTGCCTTATACTCGCATAATCTCATGCGTAATCAGAGTTTACTGTTAAGGGAGCGTCTTGCGTGTATTTTGTGAACGTGAGTGTCTCTTTTATCATAAACGATTTTTGACGCGTGTGCAGCAGGCACTTATTTTGACAAAACACATGATGCACATGGTATACATGACGCAACAAACACATATTTTGAGAACACAAGAAACACACATGAGACTCCGAACACATATTTTGAATGTGCCCCCCTCGTATGAGCAGTCACGAGCCGCCACTTATTTAGTTTTGATGCTATACTCACTATTGCTGGCTTCTTTGTGATCATTATCTATATTTCAACTCTCTAGATAAATCAAGGTTTGATGATTGCTGAAAATATTGCATTTTATTGGATTTCATTATATTGATGGTTTCCAGAATTATACATCTGTGCTGGTGGACTAATGTAATATTACAACACAAATATTTTAAGCATGTCGTGTACTGTTCTCTGAATAGAGGTTAAAAATAAGTTGAGAACGTTATGTGTTATAATTCTGACAAATTCTCTAAGGGAAGTCTTTACTACCGACTTTGTTAAGCCACTGCGAAGAAATCTTTTTTTAATACCACTATACAACAAATAACAGTGACAGCTCAACCAAAGGCAAAAACCAAAACAATAATCATGCGCTTTAACTATAAACATCATTTATTCATGATTCAATCACAGCAAATCTTTCAAAATTGTTTAAAGTGAAATTGTTTGCTTGGTCCCTTTATTTTTAAGATTATTGTTTTTCTTTCTTGGCTAAGACTTTTGCTCTTATCAACTGCAGAATTTGGGCTTTGACATTTTGCTTCCTCCTCCTTTAGTCCTTAGTATTGTTCAGGCTTTTCTTAGTGCCCCTTACGTTTAATGTTACTGTACATTGGGAATGCTGTACTGTTGTTTCCATCACGTAGTCAATGCTGAGTTGTCTAGGCAGTTGTATGAATTCAGAAGACCCAGAGGAGCTTATCTTTGTCATGTGAAGTGCTTGTTTCGGTTCATCCATGATTAGTGCCTCGGTGCTTTGAGTCCTGACTTTTCCAGCCACCAGATGTTTTCTCCTCTGACAATTATCAATCATTAAATTACACAATCCATGCATTCAATGTTTATTTTCAAAGTATCAGGATTATTTCACCATAGTACTGATTATTTTACAATATAGCATATACTGTAGGCTGCATCGACACCCATACATGACATTATTTGTTTAGAGAACAAAGACAGGGTTGTTAAATTGGGTTTCATGGACGCATCATGAGTACATTCAGCTTGAGTCACCGCTCACAGAATAATTGGATTCCCCATCCTCTCTTCAAAAACTCATGGCAACATAACAAGAGCTGGACTTCAGTTTATCATGGCAAATTATCTCAACTCATTAGGGCCTAAGTCATTAGTGAAGCTGTCCAATTAAATGAAAGAACATCGGCAGGACACAAACTAACAGTGTCTCTCTCTCTCTCTCTCTCTCTCTCTCTCTCTCTCTCTCTCTCTCTCTCTCTCTCTCTCTCTCTCTGTTTTGATAAAAACTGCTGCCATGACAACGGACATAGGTAAATACACAGGAGAGAGCAAGAACGTGATTCTAATCTTTGTTGCATGTCACCTTAGACCTTGTTTTCTTTGCCGTTTCATTCAAGATTACTTTTACTTGACAAGAGTACTTCCAAAATGTTTATGTAACTTATGGCAAATAAGCAACTACAGTAACATAGTGGCTCTAGAAAAGCTTTAAGAAATACACACGACATATCCAGACTAGAAAATTCCTTTGACAAACATGTTTCCCTTTTCAATATGTATTCATTGTCAGCTACAAGTACATTAGTTGGAAAACTTTACAATACACCGTAAAAAAGCTGTTTGCCAGTAACTTACTGTATACATTTAAATGTATGTTATTTACTGACAACAGTTTGTTTAATAAACAATAAACAATAATCCAATAAAAGAATAAAACTATAAAATAACCTCATGCAAAGCATTCTGGGAACCAGAAATCCTCATTTACCTTTTTCAGTTTAATCCCTACATATTTTGGTTCCCAGAATGCTTTGCATGAGGCTGTTATTGTAGTTTTATTCTGTAAAGATAAAGACTCGTTAATGGTTAATGTACATTTAACTTTGTACAAATTGTTGTTATTTTAAATCATTGTCGCTTGGGGTTTGGATGTCTAAAATGTAACAGAAAGTGATTCTAACCCCAACCCCAAGTGACAACGGTAAGAAAATAGAAAAACTATGAGAAAACAATAGATAAAATTAAACGGAAAAGAAAGTTGTGCAATGGACACGAAAAACTATTTATAGAAGTTCGTGCGACTGTCACGAAAAATACATTTGCGCTCAAGGCACGAATAAAAGCTGAATTTCGTGCAGTGGACACGAATAGATTAATCACATTTTTCGTGACCATAACACGACTTTCCGTTAGATCAGTCAGTATAGTAGCCTACTGTAATTTCTACAGAATTTTTAACAGTGCAGCGTAAAGTTGTATTTGTTAGCAGTTAATTTTAGTTCACATGAACTAACAATCCTTCTACAGCATTTATTTCTTTATTTATAAAATCAAAAGTTGTAACTGTTAACATAGTTAAATTAACTTACAGTAAATTAATCTTTGGGGTATTTGCGTAGAGTTTTTATTTATCCACTTAATACTACAATAATTTGTAAAATGTACTTATGTATTTAAAAAAATACATATTGAATTTACAGTGTAAAAAGAAAGAAAAGGAGGACTTGGTTATTTATACGGGTGAAGGACAGTAGCCTTCATCTGTTAATAGCTGTGCTGGTGGGAGTCTGTTTCATTGTTGCGTGGGGATTTCGTAACAGAGAGAGGAGCGGAGAAACCCACAGCTGACTTACTGGCGCTGTTGTCTTCACACAGACAGACGCTATAGACACATACGAGAGCTTTTTTGCTGTGAAAAATCAAGGTTTTATGCTAGTATGAACCTGCCGTCCTGACACCATTTACATACAGTAATGCAGGAGAGGATGAAGGGGCACGCGGCGGGTGCGCTGCTGACACTCTGCGTGATTTTAGAGGTGAGTCGCATCTGTTAAATAACACAACTGTATGAAATGTCATATTGCGTGGTAAGGATGAACTTTATTGTTGCGGTTTTGACCCGTGCACTGTTAGATTGTCGTTTAAGAAGAGACACATAACTGTATTTTATATATAATGTGGTGAGCCTTTGTCTCCGCGGACGCTCCTCATAACAATACAACGCACATCCAGCTATAGCGATTTCACTACAGTAGATTGAGAAAATAGGCTACAGTAGATGTCTCTGTCAGTTGGGTTGGGTCGGGTCAGCTGTGAAGTCCGGTTGTATGGAGCTTTTTTGGAGCAACTTTATTATCGGGATTGTTTTTCTCCAAGCTAGTTTTTCTCGGAGCTGTTTGAATATGATTAGTCCTACCTGAAAAATACTGATAGTAAACTGAGGTAAAATTCCTAGATACGCTACTGTACAGTGTTTTTGAACCTTGGCATAGTAAATTTTAAACTACATAATTAATTACAGAATACATAATTTATCAATTTACAATACTATAGAATTGTAGTATATACATGTAAAAAACTGTAATTACTGTAATATAACAAAGAAGCCTATACTACAATTTACTATAGTGTATACTTAAGTATACTGTTTATCGATTCGTTATTGTTAATACTACAGCATATTCTATTATAAGCTACATTAACAGTGCAGCGATTACTGTAATGTATCACAATATACTACAATTCAGTATAGTAAATACTAAAGTACAGTATACTACTTACTGTTTATTAATTCTGTAGGCTAGTTAGGACTACAGAATACTCAAGTAGCCTATACATTAATTCCTGTAATATGGCACAGTATACTACATTTTACTATAGTAAATACTAAAGTATACTACAGTATCACAGTTATAGTTAATACTACAGCATATTCTAGTTTAAGCTACGTTAACAGTGCAGCAATTACTGTAATATACCACAGTATACCACAATTTACTATAGTATACTAAAGTATACTACACTACTTACCGTTTATCAATTCATTATAGTTAATCCTACAGCATATTCTGGTATAGGCTACATTAACAGTGCAGTAATTACTGTAATATTCAACAGTATACTACAATTTACTATAGTATACTAAAGTATACTACACTACTTACTGTTTATCGATTCATTGTAGTTAATACCACAGCATATTCTAAGTTACGTTAACAGTGCAGCAATTACTGTAATATACCACAGTATACTACAATTTACTATAGTAAATACTAAAGTATACTACAGTATTACAGTTTATCAATTCATTATAGTTAATACTACAGAATATTTTTAGTATAAGCTACATTAACAGTGCAGCAACTACTGTAATGTACCACAATATACTACAATTTACTATAGTAAATACTAAAGTATACTACACTGCTTACCGTTTATCAATTCATTAAAGTTAATATTACAGCATATTCTAGTATAGGCTACATTAACAGTGTAGCAATTACTGTAATATACTACAGTACACTACAATTACCTATAGTAAATACTAAAGTATACTTCACTACTTACTGTTTATCAATTCATTAAAGTTAATACTACAGCATATAGTATAGGCTACCTTAACAGTGCAGCAATTACTGTAATGTACCACAGTATACTACAATTTACTATAGTAAATACTAAAGTATACTACACTACTTACTGTTTATCGATTCTGTCGGCTATAGTTAGGACTACAGAACACTCAAGTATAATTCCTGTAATATGCCACAGTATACTACAGTTAACTATAGTAAATACTAAAGTATACTACAGTATAGTTTATCCATTTATTATAGTTAATACTACAGCATATTCTAGTATAGCTACATTAACGCTGAAGCAATTACTGTAATATACCACAGTATACTACAATTTACCATAGTAAATACTAAAGTATACTACACTGCTTACCGTTTATCAATTCATTAAAGTTAATATTACAGCATATTCTAGTATAGGCTACATTAACAGTGTAGCAATTACTGTAATATACTACAGTACACTACAATTTACTATAGTAAATACTAAAGTATACTACACTACTTACTGTTTATCAATTCATTAAAGTTAATACTACAGCATATAGGCTACATTAACAGTGTAGCAATTACTGTAATATACTACAGTACACTACAATTTACTATACTAAATACTAAAGTATACTACACTACTTACTGTTTATCAATTCATTAAAGTTAATACTACAGCATATAGGCTACATTAACAGTGTAGCAATTACTGTAATATACTACAGTACACTACAATTTACTATAGTAAATGCTAAAGTATACTACAGTGTTTTCTCATGTGGGCTTCTTACAGTATCCTAATGGTACACGGTCTGTTGTTTCAACCCATGGTTTAGTCAAATATTGACATTTTTTGGGGTAATTTAAACCAATGGTTGGGTTTGTAAATATTTTACCAAACCATGGGTAAAATAACCTAGTAACTAACAGACTGCAATGCTATTTTCATTTGTAAAGTGTTTTTCCTTTTCATATTTAGCTGGTCTGGTCTGATTTGATTTATATTAATATAGCTGATCTATTAATCCATCATACTGTAATGTACAGTAATAAAATGTGTTACAGTAATGGTACTGTATGTCAACTGCACATCACCTATTAATGTTTCCCAGTCAGAGAAGAGAGAGAGATACTTCAGAATAAATCAATATGGCAGCTTTTTCTTCTCATAAATCATTTTGCATAAAGTAAAAACAGACTGTCATTGTAATCGTAAAATTCTAATTCTTATAAACACACACAGACGCACACACGCACACTTATGCCTTGGTATAATAATGTGCCTGTTTGAGAACAAGCCAGATATTACTTCACCTTATGACAAAAATTAGGGCACATTTATACTTGTAAGTAACGTAATTCAGATTTATTGATGCTTGTTTAATAGAAAGTTAATCAGTTATTATAGGTAGAAACAGAGATTTATCTTTTGTCGTTTTTGGGAATGGCGTAAATAAGACCTTTACAACAACTTTGAATGCTATTGTGATTGTAGTTTAGTAAGCATTGTGGGTCACTAAGGAAGGTTTAAAAGGCCTTAATAGGACATTTGTATTCCATAAGCATTGAATTTGATTGTGGGTCGACATGATTTACTGTACTTCTGTTTGTTGTGTCCTACAGTGTGACCTGCTGTTCTTTAAACCTTTTTAGAAACATCAATTATTTTATAATTACTATGTATGACATCATAATAATAGAGAGAGTACATAATGTTAAAATTAATTTTTCATACTGTACCATACTGTGCAGTGATTATTTTACTGGTCAGCCAGTGTACATTCACAAAACCAAATTCTGAATCTATTTCCTCAATTTAATTCTGCTTTTCCCAGCTGTGCGTGTAGATCTAATTATAGCCATCATTTTATATTGTTGTAACTGTCTGCAGCAATTACACACAAGAATAAGAAATCTGTGTTTTCTGTGGCTTTGGCTCTTCGTAGAAACGCTTTATCTCTATCGATTCACGTCACTTATTTCTGTGACTTTGAGAAAAGAAATTTGCTATACGGTAGATTGCAGGATCATTGAGAAGTTGACGGAAAACAGCTTGTTTTAGAGTTGGCACACGTTGTAGCATTGATACAGGGATTTGCTCACTTGGTCCTGTGAATCTATATTTACTGAAGACAAAGGTATTAGCCTAATGCCCTCGGTTAATGCTCACTTAACAGCAGTCCTGTCTGCACAGATTACCATTCGCTCACCCTCTCGCTGTTGTTTGTTGAACATCAGCCGGTGTTAAACACGAGTCCATGTTAAGGAAGTAAAGTATGCTGTAGGTCATTAATGCTACACCGTCAATGTTTGTACTTGTGCTGGACTGAAATGTTGTGCTCCTGTATAGCTCATTGGTAGAGTATTGCATAAGGTCATGGGTTTGAACCCAGGGAACACACGTGATAATTGTATACCTTGAAATGCACTTTAAGACACTTTGGATAAAAGCAAATGCATAAATATAAATATGTCGGGCTATTGGAAGTGCTCAGTGATGACCATAAACATTCAATCAGGAAGGACTAGATGTTTGTTCCAAAGCATTTTTTTTGTTTTTGTCTTTGAGTTTAATGAAGATGTATGGGCTTTTGTTGAGCTTCTTTTATGATTGGTCTGAAAAATGAACGAAATCCTCTATCAAGATACAAAGTCATCCATTAGTACTCTCATTTCCACTTTGTGCATTGTCTAAAACGCACAGCGCAATGTCTAAATGGGCGTGTCCGAATCCACTTTTGCTAATTTAACGACGGGAAAAATGGTTTGTGCGCCGAACGCATGATCGAAAAGGGTTGCTCCTTTTCTTTTATGAGTAATTTTGGGCGTAACGTGCAATAAACCAATGAGAGTCTCAGCTCTCATCCCCTTTAAAAGTCAGTTGCGCTGGCGCTATGTCTTATCCCTATTTAGATGACGGACTTTGTAAACTGAAAAAACTAAGCGGAGGAAGAAGAACCCTAGTTTAAGATTAATGTTAAATAATTGTGTTGTATTTCACTTGTATTGAAATTTTTATTTTTATTAAAACCTTTAAAACCCGTTTTCTTTTAGTCATGGAAGTAAAAAAGCAGGCTTTTAATTGCTTTAGATGTATGGCTATCCAATCATCAAAAAATAATTTACAAGTATGTAAGAAAAGGTTTGTACTCTAAAAATACTTTATTTGTAACAAACAGGAGATAAAGAATTAACAAACGGCTCTCCGCACGTTTCAGCATTTGGAAAGCGTCAGTTTTTTTAAGCATTACTTAAAAAAATTTCTCATCTCACCATATCCACAGGTACAGAGTTATCAGATACAATAAATCCGTGAGGTAGCATTTAAAAAAAAACATTTAAAAACAAATGCATTTGTTTAAAGCAAAGCATTTATTTATTTACCAGGCTACAGGTGAAGCAGCTCTTTGTGCCTTCTAACGTCTCATAATCGGTCCTCATTTAAGAGACTCAATAATAATCTTTTACATTCGATCTTATAATCTTTCATATTTAAAAGTGTTTTTGTGCTGCTGCGCATTCATGTATGTGATAAGCAAACCCGCTTTGTCGTCCCGTTTATAGGCGCATTTTACTAATGCGCTCTTTAAATAACAAAAAACATATTGCGCCATTAACTTTAGACTTTAGACCAGGTTTTTGTTGGTCAATGGCGTAGTCTATTTTAGTTGCCTCAAAATAGCAACGCGCCAACAATGCGCCTGAACACACCTCGTTTTCAGAACGCCCATGGGCGCAAAAGTGGGCGCAAATGCATTTGCTATTTAAACAACGTGGCGCCAAATGTGAAAATTATAATTGCGCAGGGTGGAAACTAGCAAAAGACACTTGCGTTGCGCATTGCGCCGGGTTTAAGATAGAGCCCTTAATGTCTTTACTCTTTCCCCACCATTGACAAGTTATCTCGTCAATTATGAGAAAACATTTGCAAAAAAAAAAAACGTGTTCCTGATGAATCTTTATGTTAATCTGCTATACTGCAATTATCCAATTTATGAAAAACTGAAGCCAAAACATACTAATTTTAAACTCTGTGTATGTTTTAATAATCATTCTGAATCTGATCTCTAACAAAATTCCTTTACAAAAATGCAATTATTTCAGTTTTTTGCTAAAACATTTTTTTTTTTAAAGAAAAATACCCATATTCAAGAGTTTATAAGCAAAGAAAAAATATAGATAGGATGAAATGTTTTTTTCCCATTTTGTTTGTTTTTGTTATTGTTTGTTTGAAAGCAGAGGGTCTGTTCTTTCATTTAATATATTTGTATGTTTATGTATTTTTAGAATAATATTTTCCTGGAAGGCATTTTGTGAAACACTTGTGAAATCACAAAAAATGCTGGCGGGCAACTTTTCAAACAATGGCTGGAGGAACCAGGATTATCGCGAAGAAATAGTAGAAATGTGATAGTAACACATTCTCAAACCTAAATGTTGTTATCTCCTAAACCAGTAACCCAGATCTAAATGTTTCTGTTGTTTCTCAAGATGTAGAGCAGCAGGCAAAGATCACGTGAGCACAAAAGAGACCTAAACAATTAGGGCATTTGCAATTCCTTGCATGTATTATGGTTTTATTCAAGAACAGAGCTCTGTTGAATATTGAAAAGCCTGACATTACTCCCTTTGCTGGTAGAGACATTGTTTCTCCACAACACACATGACTCCGGCTCTTAACACTCAAAAACAGATTGAGAAAATCATTCTGTTTTCTCCCAACAATATTCCCTGGAGGGGAAGTCTTGAAATTTGATTGAATTCAGACCTGAAGCTACTGCAGTATCATTATGCACCGCCACCGACACAACAATACAAGAAGCCTTGTTAGTCATCACTTGGTGAGACCCTAAATTGTGAACTTTTGGATCCTGAACAGAAAATCATGTCTGAATGTGGATTGTTGTTGTTTTATTATTTAAGCATGCACATAATAACTTAAGTAGAAATTTGGTTGCATAATTATTAATAACACTGTATGGTAACTAAGTCAATCTGTATCAACCTGTAACCTACGTAAGCATTACATAACTCAAACAATTACGTCCCAGATGACCTTCAAATGTAAATTACCCGGCACAAATTGAAGGTCTTGACTGGTGTGAAGTGTTAATAGTCAGTCTCTGACCTTTCTCTCACACTCAAATCTTTCTCATTTCTCCTCCTCACTAATAAAGTAATGGGGAAATGTTTGGTTTCTGGATAATTCATCTCACACGCATTGATCCCTCCAACCAATCATGTAGCTTCTTTCATTTTCACACCATTGTCTACATTGAAACAAAAAGTCAGTGGTGTTGGTTGTGAAGAAAAATCCCTTTATAGGATATGACATCATTTACAGGTTTTTCGCATTACTGTACATTTGTAAAAGATACAAGATTTGTTGTATCTAAGAGAACCTACAGTATAGGTACCTCTGGAGACTCCAGGTGGCTTGCAGTTTTGGATACTGATGCCACTTGGAGATTAAGGTTTCTTGCAGGTTTCACTGTTAATTCTTCATCCTAATTCCCTTAAATATATCTCTTGCAGTTAATCCCTTTTACTTTTCAACCTATTATTTATCACCCGGCTCTTCTGCCCCAATCAGCATTCTTGACTAATGGTCACAACTCAATTTAGCAATTTCTGTAGCATTGCATCTTTCTCATGGAAATTTTCATTGTGAATTTTACCTGTAATAATTGTAATCCACACCTGAATATAAGGCATTTTACTTCCAGTCCTCAACAACAATAATGCATCACTTGACTGTATACAAAATTTATTGTAGTTATTGGAACTTTTTGGCGACTAGGGGGTGATAGACATGTATTTTTCATGTCGAGCGCCTCTAGAGGCTACAAGCGCCGCAGCACTGTCGCAAAGGAAAAGAAGACAACTCTTTAGGTCACAAAGTGTGCCTTCCAGCATGTCATGTGTCATATAATATAATTTCATGGGTTTTATTTTTTTCAAATGCCAAAAGATCGTGTAGCTCACGTTTACAAGTCTGTTGTAACGGTGGTCGCTTGGTTAAAGTTTATATTTAAAAAAATTGCCTTAAAGGGTAATCAAACCCTGATCACCCCATGTCGTAGGTCAATAACGCCACCATGTCGCCACAATGTCACATGATATAAGTCTCTCTCTAAACTTTTCAAGTAACCTCCAGTAAAATTCACGTAAAAAATATTGTTCGAGCACCAGACAGAACTTAAGCATTATAACATTACTTACCAGTACAAAAGCATGAGGGCCAAGTCAGCATCGGTCAGGAACCCCTCCTCCTTCTTTAGTTTACGCCAGCGAGTGAACGCTGGCCCAAATACTGATCCTCGTCCTTCTTTTAATTCTCTCACGTTCCCGTTTTCTCTTTCTGGTCTCCTCCAACAAAACCTTGGGTTTCTTTTTCTTAGTTGCTGCTTCGGCCATGACAAAACACCAGGAAAAAAAATAGTTGCGCTCTCAGGTCCAAATTTGAGGAAGTGGAGGAAGTGACGTATGCCGTAAAGCAGATTTTTGTAGTTCTTTGTTTTGTGCTTGGGTTACTACCCGAAACCCCAAGTTTAAAAGTACGAGTAAAAGTGATAGAGACCCGTCAGGCTATGGTGGACATGTCATTCAATCTATTTTAAGTCGATGTACCATCACAAGGGTCTTGAAAATATATTATGAAGGTTGAAAAACTACAAAGTGACACTTTAAGATCGATGTGGTTTGGAAATGGTAAATTGTGTTATCAAAATAATGACTTCCATGATAATTATGCATTGACTGTAGTGTTATATCTACAACAAAATAAGTGCATACAATTGTACAGCACGTGATTTCAGCGGCGTGTATGCCCCTTTAAAAGAAAACACCATTGTTTTTCAATATTTTACTATGTTCTTACGTAAACTTAGACAAATTAATACATACCTATCTTTTATCAATGTGTGCCCTTAATCTTTGTACAGCGCCTCGTGAATGTGTTAGCATTTAGCCTAGCCCCATTCCATCCTTCGATTCCAAACAGGGATGAATTTAGGAGCCACCAAACACTTCCATGTTTTCCCTATTTAAAAACTGTTACATGAGTAGTTACATGAGTAAGTATAGGGGCACCAAATAAAACTTTTGTTTGGAGCCATAGGAATGAATGGGGCTAGGCTAAATGCTAACACACTGTTAGCATTGTACAAAGATAAAAATGCACGCATTGAAAAAAGATAGGTATGTATTAATTCATCTAAGATGAGGTAAATTTAGTTTTCCTTTAAGCAGCACAGCGAATATAGTAAACTCAAAACAGCAACAGAGTACTTAGCGCCGGGACAGAAATATTCCTACCACTCCGCAAATGATATCCCCACTATAACAGCAGTTATTCAGGACTCAGATTTGCTTGTATAATGTTCTGGCCTTCATGCTGCTGCTGCTAAAAAAAACACACAGAGAAAGCCTGCTTGTATAAATGCGTGATTATTGATTTTGTTAAAAGTGTAGAAATATAAATCACTTAGCTTTTTATAACTCCAGTAGGTGGAAACAGAGCCTTAGGATTGCTGTGCTGGCTGATAATGTAATCCCAAAGCATCAAATAGCATTCGTCATGCAAATTCACAATGTTAGACATGTAGGCAGTATAGTTGTGGCCCAAAACTTCTTGGCAAAAACTTATGTTCAGATCAGCACTGTAAACAGTCTGTAAACTTTGACTTTCCTCTCATTCAGAGTATTAGTCATTTAATGTATTTAAGTAATGCTTAAGGAATCATTCATCATTCTGCCCTTCAACGTTTTTCCTTTATCCCGCTGTCATCCCACTGACTGGATGTTGGAAAAAATATGCAGCAGGTTTCTCTCTGGCAGACACACACGTTTTTAATGATCTGGCCGGAGTCAAAGGCATTCCTCAGTGAGATGAAGATGCCCCTCCGTCAGCTGTCTAATGGCAGGCGTTTGACAGCAGCTGAGGGATGTTGGCTGAGGTGTATTGATTATTGAACTGACAGGCAGTGCTGCACTCTGTCATAAGGGATAAATGAACCCCGGTGTAATGGGATATAGAAGAGTGTTCAACCTCCTGGAAGCAGAGGCAGGGAGATTGCTGTTTATTCCCGACTTTTCATCCTGTTAGATGGAGAAAACTACATCTAAAGCTCTTGGGTTCAAGTAAATGCTGCCAAACACAGCACAAACTAAACTGCAAACTCTGACAGCAGTGATAGTAACAGCCACCACGACCGAGAGAGATTTGCAAAGATAGCAGGGATTTCATCACACAGCTATTTATGATAATAGACAATAAAAAATGTTACAAAACATTTTGTACAAAACTCATTGATTTGAAAGCGATGTGACCCTGATTGGCCAGCTAATCTGTACATGATTGGCCTGAATACCTCTGACATCAGTCAGAAATGTGACGCTCCTTACCATGTTTAAAAGATTTGGTCACAATGCAATGCTAACAGGAGTTAACTTACAGGCTGTGAGTCCGAAGCTGGAGGAATTATGATAATGTCGGTCTTGTCCACGTCAACAGGCCCAGGAAGTAAACTGTTGCCTACAATCTGTGTGTTTGTTGTAGTCCAAGAAAAGAGATTTACGTTGGAAACGATTACTAGCGTCAATGTTTACTTTGGGGGTTGTGCCTTTTGCATATCAGTAAAGGTCCCATTCTTTCTGTGTTTTAGAAGCTTTGGATGTGTTTACAGTGCGCAATATAACATGTGTTCGTGTTTCACATGTAAAAAAAATCATTTTTTACACAATTACCTTATCTGTAGGCTATAGCGTTGTTTTCACTGTCCTTTAAACGGTCTGATGTCTTCCTTGTTCAATGAGGTTTCTCCTTCAGAAATACGTATCGAGTTCTGATTGTGTAGCTTGTTTAGTGTGTTGTGATTTGATAGCAGCTTAGCTTGCGGTTAGCTTAGCTGGTGACTTAGTATAAATTAGTGTAAAGTTAATCATGCAAAAACGTACGATTATCATAAAAAAACAATAACAAAACCCCACCCCTAACTCCAAGAAAGCGATCAAGGCAAATCTTACAAAAATGTATGAATGTGGTCGTACCAGAGATGGGGACTCGAGTTTGAGACTCGGACTCGAGTGCGACTTAAGTCACACACACAGTGACTTCAGACTCGACATGAGACTCGTCCTCAAAGACTTCAGACTCAACTCGGACTCGAGCCGCACGACTCGTGAACAATGTTTATTTTTAGGAAACAACTGATGAGCTCGCTGTTATTCCCCTCCCTCGGTTACCTACAACCTGCCCACAACGTAACATGTGATGTATCTGCTCCGCGCGCGCGGATACATGTCGACTGCACCGGCCACTGCTGTGCCATTCATCTGAAGCTTTGGGTAGTGCTGTGACAGATCCGCGGTTCGGCTCGCATGCGATTTGCGGATTAATATGCAATTTAAATAGGGTAAGTTTATCATTAACGTGTTTCTAAGGCTTGCAATTGTTTAAATGGTTAAACAATTCAACTGCAAAAAGGCGCTCAAGTGAGCAGATCCCAGGTGAAAAAGAAATATATTTAAATAGTATTTTTTGGGACATACTTAATATATTTAAAAGCTACTATACTAAATGCATATTAAATGTATTATATTGAACCCACTTCAAATATATTAAATGCATTTCAAGATATATTTAAAGTCAATTTTAATCTATTTGCATTATATTTAATATATTGAAATTGTGTTAAATTGGAACAACTTCAAATATATTTAGTGCAATTTAAGTGTACTTCTTTAAAATTCATTTGAAATGCACTTCTCATACACTTAAAAATACAGTTAGAATACATTTAAAGCTTAATTTAACTGTGCTTTAAGAACACTTTAATAGTACTTCAGCATATTAGAAATATACTAGCATTACATTAATAGAAATGTATTAGCATTACACTACTATTTTATTATAAAGCTGTTTTTAATATTTAAAATGTTATATTAAAATCATTAAATATTAAGACACATACACATATTTTGAATACAGAACAATTTAATATACTTGATATTGTGATGTGTACATTACAAAAATATCTAAAGTAAATTAATCAAGCACAGAGACATACATAATCTCTTGACCAAAGAGAAACAATATAAAACAAATATCAGAGAAATGCAATTACAGAGCTACTTCTATCAAATTGTACAACATTAACATTAAATGTATTAATGAAAAGTACACTATGAATATGCAATCACTAAATATTCATAAGCAATGATTATATAATAATCATAATGTAATTCTCTGCATAAAAAGTTACTGAAAAAAAAATGTTTTAAGTGCAATTTAAAGACGGAGTGCACAATGTTTGAAAAACGCTTTGGAAAAGGAAATTGGGCTGACTACCAAAACACACTTGTAGCCAACCAGCAGTAAGGGGCGTGTCTACTAACCGACATCCTTGCCGGGGTTGCGTATGTGTGTGGTGGATCCATCAAAAGAAGGTCCAGATTCTATTGGGGTAGAGACATGTTTGTTTAGGTAATTTCAAATGTTAACATTGGCTTTCAAAAATACTGCACTCCGCCTTTAACCAACTTAAGATAAACCTATAAAAAGCTGAACTAAAACACAAAACAGTTTAGATATCACATGTTTAAGTGGAGGGTCACTTCTTGCAATTCAGACACCATAGTAATTGAAGACTGCTTTATCACACGGTCTGTGAAAAGGAAACAAAATATACCAATGAACCAATAATGAATGAACATTTGGCTATCCATGTTTAAAATAAATTGGCATAGATATGCATGTATGGAAGTTTTGTTAACTTCTCAGTTTACCTTTTAAAGCTTTGACTGTGTCCCCATCAAGTGTGTCAGTTTTATCTGTCAGAGCACTCTACAAGTGGGAATGAAGATAGGATTAGAACAGGCTCATGAAATAAAGCAACCTGTGTGTATTACAGGATATGTTTTACATTGATAATTGTGTTTTATTTGAACCTAGATCATTTTCCATTGTTTGTCTATTGTGGTCTTGCAAACTTAAAGGAATAGTCTACTCATTTTCAATATTAAAATATGTTATTACCTTAACTAAGAACTGTTGAATCATCCCTCTATCATCTGTGTGCGTGCACGTAAGCGCTGGAGCGCGCTGCGACGCTACGATAGCATTTAGCTTAGCCCCATTCATTCAATGCTGCCATTTAGAGATAAAGTTAGAAGTGACCAAACACATCAACGTTTTTCCTATTTAAGACGAGTAGTTATACGAGCAAGTTTGGTGGTACAAAATAAAACGTAGCGCTTTTCTAAGCGGATTTAAAAGAGGAACTATAATTTATGGCGTAATAGCACTTTTGGGAGTACTTCGACTCGCCTGAAAAGTCCGCTCCCCTTCTCACTCTCATAATGGGAGAGGGAGGGTGTTACTGCGCCGAGTCGAAGTACTCCCAAAAGTGCTATTACGCCATAAAATATAGTTACTCTTTTAAATCCGCTTAGAAAAGCGCTATGTTTTATTTTGTACCACCAAACTTGCTCGTATAACTACTCGTCTTAAATAGGAAAAACGTTGATGTGTTTGGTCACTTCTAACTTTATCTCTAAATGGTACCATTGAATGAATGGGGCTAAGCTAAATGCTATCGTAGCGTCGCAGCGCGCTCCAGCGCTTACGTGCACACACACAGATGATAGAGGGATGATTCAACAGTTCTTAGTTAAGGTAATAACATATTTTAATATTGAAAATGAGTAGACTATTCCTTTAAGGTTCACCTCTGTTTAAGGAGATTTAAGGAAATCAGAAATGATGCCAAACAGGGCTCCAGACTGCTATCAAATGGTGGCCACCAAAATTTGAGAGTGTGCCACTGAATTTTACATCCGGTCGCACATGTGTGACCAGCAAATTTGACCTTTTTTTGTGATTTGACACTGAATTTGAAAAAGTACATTGTACTTTCTGAATCTATAATTAAAGTATTTATTAGTAGTACAGTATAAATTAGTAGACATGTGAATATTTGGTTAGCATGTTGTTTTACCATGTGTGCCCCTTAATTTTCAGTTGGGGGCCACTGTGCTCCTAGTAAAAAAAAGTTAGTCTGGTGCCCTGCCAAATGGTATATGCAAGGATGACTAGGCCAAGTCCCTTACAGCTTTACAATAAAAACAAACGTTTTTTACAAGAATAATTCAAAAGGACAGAAATTAGCCACCTGTAATGGATGTGTTGCAAACGTTTTTCTTCCGAATCACTCCACAATTGTCCCGATTCAAAAATGTCAATAGCAGTTGATCTGAAAAACAACAGGCAGGTAAATGATGATTAATGATATGTTTTCGTTTTAAGAATTATTTACCCCGAGTACAATATATTTAAGACAATATAATATAATCAAACCCAGCCTCGGCAGTTTTACAATCTCTAATAAAAGTATCCCTTCTTACAATGTCATTTTTGTGTCCATATGTAATTAGAAATACATTTAAAAATAAACAAAAAGACAATAAGGTTGTCAAGATTGAACTGATATAAACATTAGCCATTGAACATTACTGGAGTTATAATAACCATATGGTCATATCATGGTATTTTCAGGTAAGACAGCTCAAACATTTATTTTAAACTAACGTTAGCGTTGCAAGAGAAACATTAGAAAAACTTAAACGTGAAAACAAATAGCAACAACAAACTTACCACCAAGAATAAGTCTTTCTATGCGCTATATCTTCATTTGTTCCTGTCTACTTGGGATCTGGTTGGTCATATTTATGTCGCTGTGCTAAAAAAAAAAGAAAGGTTTTAATGATTTCTGAAATGCTTAAGAGAAATGCCGAACGTTAGTCAGAAAATAAAGATGTTCAAAATACCACACGCAATACAGACATAACGTTACATAAAGAAGCTGGGTTAAATGTAATTTAATGTTTACTTATTTAATAGTTAACTTAATAAAGAAATGCGAAAATCTGTCATCACTTACCCTCGTGTTGTCTCGTTCATCTCCAAACAAAAAGCGAAATACTTTTTCCCTCAACGTCAGATCCACTAAAACTGCTCACATTTTAAATCGAGTTGTTTCATCTTAGTCCTCTGGTGAAATATGATTGCCGATTAATTAAATAAATACGTTTAATGCAGAGTCGCCATCTAATTTAACAGTTTATACGTTTAACGCAAGCAACCGCATGCAACTCGTGAACTAAACTCACTGAACAACTACAGCTTTCAAATAGCACCGTGACGTGTTACTATGACAACAACCAATCAGGTTTAGTCACGTGTGTTGTTTAAAAATATACACTAGCAAACGTAAGATTTTAAGCAAATCTTTGAAAAAATAGTTTATTATGCAATCGGAATGATATAATGTTGAAATGTTTGAGGAAAGTTCAATGTTAGCTTATTACAATTAATGAATCATGTTTTGAAAAAAGTATGTTTTATCCAAATATACTAAAACTTCACTAGAAGTACATTTATGTTAAGCATATTTCTTAAAAGTGTAATTATGCATATATTTATTACCAGCATACTTCTAGTACACTTAATATAAATACATTAAAAATATTCTTAAGTTTAGCATATTTCTTAAAAATGTAATTATGCATATATTTATTACCAGCATACGTAGTACACTTAATATAAATACATTAAAAATATTCTTAAGTTTAGCATATTTCTTAAAAATGTAATAAAGCATATATTTATTACCAATGTACTTCTAATACACTTAATACAAATACATTAAAAATATTCTTAAGTTTAGCATATTTCTTAAAAATGTAATAAAGCATATATTTATTACCAATGTACTTCTAGTACACTTAATACAAATACATTAAAAATATTCTTAAGTTTAGCATATTTCTTTAAAATGTAATTAAGTATATATTTATTACCAATGTACTTCTAGTACACTTAATATAAATACATTTAAAATATTCTTAAGTTTAGCATATTTCTTAAAAATGTACTTAAGTATATATTTATTACAAGTGTACTTCTAGTATACTTTTAAAAAATACGTTTAAATGCAATTTAACGTATTTTTAATACACTTCAAATAAGTATGTTGGAAATACAAATGTATTATAAACATACTATTTGTATTTTAAGTATATTTTTAATACATTAAATACTACGTCTTTTTGACCTGGGATTTCTGTGAGCACATGCGGTCCAGCTCTAGTCAGGTCCAGAGTTGCGCTACTTTGTGTCATACTGTAGTCCATTAACATACATTTGCTGAATAGAGCAATGAAAAACAACATAACGTTTTTATGTGAAGTGACTGCGGCATCTTCTTCCTGAAGTGCTGTTTGGAATTCGCCCTCCGCCTGTGTGTAAGAACGCGTTTAAGTGCCCTCAGTAGTGCACATACAGAATGAAGTGTTTCAAAAGTTAAGCCAACATAAAATCTTTCTGTTCTTGACAGGGCATATACACACAAAATGATCTCACAGTATTCTTTTTCTAATAAAAACATCTGTTTATGTCTTAAGAAATCAGTCAGAAACCAGTCTGGGCTTATATTTTCTTAAAGAGACAGTAACTCAATTAACCTACTTAAATCTGTGTCATTTATGTTAATCAAACAACCCAAGACAAACAGAAAATCACTTTTATTGCTCTAAAAATAATAATAATAATATTTAATTTGTACAATTAAGACAGTGTTATGATCCATTTAATTTAATTTCTGTACCTAATGCTAATTTTAGACCTTACTTAATGTGCAACTTTGTTCTTTTTTATAAATGTTTGTAATTTCTTTATTTGTTATTAGAGTTTTATTTGTTACAACGAGACTTGAGACTTGACTTGGACTCGAGCCCAGAGACTTGAGACTTGACTTGGACTCAAACTCAAAGACTTCAGACTTGACTCAGACTCGAGCTCAGAGACTTGTGAGCATCTCTAGGTTGTACCAATTAATTTGAATAACCACTTCGTGAAATACATACGAATTGCCAATGGATAGTGTTGCCACTTCATATTAAAGCCACAACTTTTGCCTCTCTATCGCCATCTCTGCTTGAAACATAGATTTGCAGGTTACTTTACGTACTTATTTTACATGAGTTGTCAAACAGCATTAAACTGTAATTTCCTTTGAAATCATTAATTATTAATCAATAATAAACCAACAGTAAAACGTCCATTAAAAATCCATTAAGCTGTCAAGTAATGTCTAACATCTCAAATGTGTTGTCATTACTGTTGTGAATCCGTGTTATGGAGATATGGAGGTAGTTTTCAACACAGATCTTTATATACTTAATAACTAAATAAATTGTTGTTTATTTTTACTTTTCATTTAAGCATCCAGCGAGAAAATGTTTTCCGACTCGTGTACAGAAATGTTTCGCGATGTCCAGCTGGGATTAGTTTACAACGCGTCTATTTCCGCTGAATACGCGAACTAATGACCCATCTGACTCATTAATAAACGATTGAATCTATTGATCTGTAGCCTACAACACTGAACTCATGAGACGTCAGTCAAACAGTCAGACACTCAAAGCCAGGTAAAAAAATCACAGCTTTTTTGTAAAGAGGGCAAGAAATGTATGAAGGTATATTTGGTGCAAAACAACTGCACACCTGTGACAGTGGAATTTGTATTTGTAGAGATTATCCACACATGTGTATCAGTAAACTTGAAGTCGCAGAGGACGAGATGCAAACTTGTAGATTTTTTTTCTTTCCCTCAAATACAACACAACAGTTACACATTCACAAATCCTTCAGTGCAGCTGCACAAATCCCATTTTACAAATCACAGATTAAGAAACTCACAAGTTCACATTTTTTGCTACAATTGATGCAGTAAATATGGTGCATAACCTACTTGAACGCCTGCATCAAATAATGTGAAGTCACACACAAATTTTGTACATTTGCAAAATCAGTTTGTGCACCTGTGCGATGAGACTTGCATGTGTGTACAATTTATTTTTCACAAATATTTTTTTATTTTTTTAATATTTTCTAGCCCAAACACAAGTACATAAATACAACTGCTTGAATCTGCTGCTACGAGTTTAAAACACTCTTTTTCGTGTGCTCTCTCTTCTGCACCAAATATCTCGAGATAAATGGTGCGAAAGTGATTTGTAAACCTGTAGGCTTTGGCGAGCACTGTTCAGCACTGCCCACCAGGTGGCGCCCCCGACACTCACTGAAGCAGAGTTTATTAATTACCACCAATGTTTCAGCAACGTAAATCGCCTTTATCAAGGTATTATTTTCACCAAGTGGAGAACAATATAAATGGGAGTGCTAATTATACACACATGAAGGTAATTACATACAATATTCCAATGATTCATTAGTAAACAAAATATAAGTTCCATAAATTTCAAACCATCAATATAAGTAGATTAAAAAATACAAGCAGCAAATACACACATTTTAACTTTAAATAAGATACCAAATGATGTAAGTCCCATTCATTTTTAATATCATAATACCTATAAAAACAACCCAAATCAAAATCTACTTTTAAACCATGTGTGCCAATGTTCACATTTAATATACCTAAAAGGCCTTCTGTCCACGTAAAAATTGGTCAAACTCACCTCACCTTCTAGATGGAAATTCCCTCTCAATTCCTATATACAATAATGAAGTAATAGGATGATTAAGTCTAACAAAATGCAGTGCTAATGCCAGGTTCATATTTCTGCATATTATTGCACTCTGATGTTTTGTGATGTGTGTTTTATACTCTCTATTTGTTTTTCCTACATATGATTTACCACAGTGACATGTTATCAAATAAATAAGCTTGTATTTGTTTGGGGGTGAATCCCAAATATATTTCCATATCATTAAGATTCTTAATAAAATCATTTGGTCCCTTATATATTATTTTTAGACTTTTCAAGTGTATTAAATCCAAAAAAGGTACAGGAGCACAGGCAAGAACACGAACAGTAACACATGACAGGAAACAACCAACATAAAACAACGGCTGACAAACAGGCAATCAACAGGCAGTTGGCAGAACAGAAAAAATTAATTACTATGGAAACAGATGGGCAGTGGGTGGAGTACACTGATCTATATAAATGACTGGATTGCGCATAGAACGCTTGACGTAACTGCGTGAGGTGCCATCTTGGTATACCCAACCGGCAGAGAGCGTCATTGACTTCCATTCAAAATCATGATAAAAATGTACCCCCTTTACAGCGTATCAGTTACACAAGATACATTTTAAGGATATGTGTACGTTAATTATTTGTTAATTCTGGTGTTATTTGCAATGTTTATGTTTTAATCGGGCAGGATAATGGATTTATAAAAAAAAACCGTTAAGGTGAGTGTGTCTGTTGCATTTGTTAATGACACGGGTATAAATAAAGTTTTTTTGACATTCAGCTACACTGTGACGGTCAGCGTTATTTCTCTAAATAAGTTTAGGTAACTTGTAAGTTTAGATAACATAATTTAAAACTAGCAAATTATTGCATGCACATACGGTACAAACCATGATTATTTATATAGATTTCAGAAGGAGCACGTTTATTGTTATTAATACTAAATATGCTGCGGTCTATCTGCTGATCTGATACTGTAATAAAGATGAATGTAAATTAACTGATTAAAACGCAAAATGTACAACTTTCAGTAAATAACTATTTACATGCTTTGGACGTTTGTGTTGTAATAATGTACAGGGTAACTTCACATATAAAAACGAAGACGAGTAAAGTGATGTTTTATTATTAAAATCTGATAACGTCCATTGATTTAATAGAACGTTTGGGTATACCAACATGGCGGCGCGGTGGCTTCACAAGTGTGACGTCATGCGCAATCCAGTCATTTATATAGATCAGTGGTGGAGTATGAATTAATGTCCATGGCAACAAAAAAGGGGGCGGGTCAACAAAGGAATAAGAGGGAAATAGGGCAGACCCAGACAGGACTCTTGACCTTGGCCGTACCCACCATTGAGGTCCGGACTGTTTTAGTGAGTATCATAGTAAACTACTGATTATGTCGTAATATGTCTTCCGAATGTAAACCTTTTATTACATTCTGTCTTAAAGTCTAAAAAACAGTACCTGTTGAAGTCATTAAAGTTACTTAAATAACAAAAGAAGAGAAAATCACTCACTGGTCCTCACTGTAACTTCGTGAAAAAAGATTAATCCATATTTAATTTTAAATAAATACCTTTTTTTGCAACAATCCTTAATGTTGAGTTCTGCTCTTTGAAGTAAGTTGGTTTATTATTGGTTTATTATGCAAGTTCAGCCTTGCATTATGTTTGTATCTTACAGTTAGTATAATGCATGTAATGAATTCAGGGCAAGAAGAATATTTATCTAATATGGGGTAATGTGAAGTATTATAATAATTACATATCGTTTTCTTTCATGGGATATGGACCCCCTAAATTATAAGTATAATAAGTGTGTGCATATTGTGAATGAATTTAATAAACAAATTCTTGATAGCCTTTGGTTAATTCACTAAACTGATCGTCAGGTTACGACTGTAACCGTGGTTCCCTGAGATAGGGAACGAGACGCTGTGTCATGTAATGACATTATGGGGAACGCTATGCAGCGTGACGCACGTGAATATTGTGTCAACTAGGTCTATATATAGACGCCGGCGGATGACGTCAAGAGTGACGTGGCAACGCGAGGCTATAAATATGCGGAAATAATATAGGTCAAACAGCTTCTGTTAAAATTGAAGCGAATGCTACAGGCACAAGGAGTTATGGCAAAGGGACACAGCGTCTCGTTCCCTATCTCAGGGAACCACGGTTACAGTCGTAACCTGACGTTCCCTTTCAAGGGATACTTGACGCTGTGTCATGTAATGACATTATGGGGAACGAGATACCCACTACGCCATAATTAATTGTGACTGTCTGTAAGTGTGAAGGTGTCTACGCACAACTTAAGACATAAAGACCTGAGATCCCGGTAGAAAAGGGAGGTCTAAAATCATAATACCTCATAAAAATGTGTGGGGGAGATTATCCCGCCACACCACAAAGCATGGAGGTCCCTGACAAAGGGGCCAGATAAGACGCCATACTCCTAGTCGAGTGTGCCCTAATTTTCGCAGAGGTGAAAACATAATGTGCACCTCATACGCTATAAAAATAGCCTCCACAATCAATTATTGATTGTTTGTTTAGAGGAAGAATGCTCTCTCTTGGAGAACCAAACACAGACCAAAGGTTGGTCGGATCTTCTAAGGTGGAAGATCTATTAATGTAAACCTCTAAAAACCCCTCAGGGCATAGAAGATGTAGCCTCTGTTGATCCGCCGACTCTTGAGGAGGAGGATGAAAAAGCCTGAAAGACCAATGTTCTAGCCACATTGCTAGGAACCTTGGGAACATAACCCGGTCTTGGGTGCAAATAGCCTTAATATGTCCTGAAGCAAACTCCAGGATAGAGAAGAAGCTGATAAGCTTGGAAGTTGCCCACTCTCCTCGGAGAAGTGATGGCTAATAAAAAGGCTAACTCCAGTGACAGAAACTTAACTGTACACAAGTTAATGGGTTCGAAAGGTGCCATAAAGAACCCCTTTCAGAACTACTGCCAGGTCCCATACTGGAACTCTGATTTGAGCAGGAGGCCTCATCCTAAATGTACCACCCAATAAGGCGTGAAGGCAGAGATAGCCGCAGCATATACTCCGATAGTAAATGGATATAAACCGGATGAAAACCCGGTATTGTAAAAATTCCAGAACTGAAGCCAGTGGGCAGTTTGGAAGTAAATGTTTGTCACTACACAGAGTAGTGAATAATCTCCATTTAAAACAGCCTTAAATGTCGCCTGGAGCGAAACTCCAGGCATGAAGAAGCAGCTGATAAGCTTGTTAGTCACTCACTCTCCTCAGAGAAGTGATGCTACTACCCATAGAGCCCTCAGGGATACGAGTGTGAAACCAGAGATAGCCTCAGCATATACTCTGGGTATAAACCGGATAAAAAACCGGTATTGTAAAAATTCCAGAACTGAAGCCACTGGGCAGTTTGGAACTAAATATGTCGTCACTACACCAGGTAGTTAAAATAGCCTTAATTCGTCTGAAGCGAACTCCAGGCATGAATAAGAAGTCACTCACTCTCCTCAGAGAGGTGATGGCTAATAAAAAGGCTAACTTCAGTGACAGAACTTTATCTGTACATGAATCAATGTGTTCGAAAGAGGCCATGAGAAGGGCTTTCGAAACAACTACAGATAGAGCCCTTAGTAATAAGAGCATAAAAACAGAGCTAGCCGCAGCCTATACTCTGGTAGTAAATGGATATAAACCGGATGAAAAAACGGTATTGTAAAAATTCCAGAACTGAAGCCAATGGGCAGTTTGGAAGTAAATGTTTGTCACTACCCCGAGTAGTGAATAGCCTCCATTTAAAATAGCCTTAATTTCATCTGGACCTCATTTGTGTTTTTCTGTATAAACATTAATTACATCTAGATCCTCAGAACTAGAGTAATTCACAGCCCTCACAGTTAAAACGGGTGAAGCCGACTCGCGGGCACCCGTTGAACCATGATGGCTAATAAAAAAGGCTAACTTCAGTGACAGAAATGTATCTGTACATGAGTCAAATGTGTTCGAAAGAGGCCATGAGAAGGGCTTTCGAAGCACTACAGATAGAACCCTTAGAAATAGGAGCATAGACACAGAGATAGCCGCAGCCTATACTCTGGTAGTAAATGGATATAAACCGGATGAAAACCGATTTTGTAAAAATTCCAGAACTGAAGCCACTGGGCAGTTTGGAAATAAATTTTTGTCACTAAACCGAGTAGTGAATAGTCTCCATTTAAAATAGTTTTAATTTCGTGTGGAGCTCATTTGTGTTTTATGTATAAACATTAATTACATCTAGATCCTCAGAACTAGAGTAATTCACAGCCCTCACGGTTAAAACGGATGAAGCCGACTTGCGGGCACCTGTTGAACTATGATGGCTAATAAAAAGGCTAACTTCAGTGACAGAAATGTATCTGCACATAAGTCAAATGTGTTTGAAAGAGGCCATGAAAAGGGCTTTCGAAACAATAAAAAGAGCCCTTAGTAATAGGAGCATAAAAACAGAAATAGTGGATCTTAAATCTGGAGTAATCTCCATTTTAAACCATAATCTTTCGAATAGTATGGGCTTTACAACCTCAGCCCCTGCCTCGACAGGGTGTCTGCTCTCACATTCTGGACCCTGGGGATGTCTGAATGACAAAAAATTTCCCGTGAGACCAAAGGAGAACCTGATGCGCCAGTCTGTATAGAGGGCGCGACCTCAGGCCTCCCTAATACTAGATGCTGCCGCCAACGGACCTAACACTCTAGAAAGTGCTTTACGGTGTAAAATTGGCCTTATCTGATCCTAGACACTGATGCCAGGATCGACTCTGTGTGTGTAGGAGACATACGTGCCTACATCCTCACTGAGTCCCAAGTTACCCAAAGAAATAATATTTTCTGCTAGTGGGTTAAAATGCCCTTTTTGGCGTTGTTCCGTAGCCCTAGGCGCTTCATATGGGCAAGGACGACATCTCGATGCCGAACTGCCATGTCTTGAGACTGGACTAACACAAGCCAATAGTCTATGTAATTAAGTATTTGGATCCCTTGAAGTCTCAGAGGAGCAAGGGTTAAATCCATGCATTATGCGCTGTGAAAGAACTACTCTGAACGGCAGAACCCGATATTGGTATGGTTTGCCCCCGAAAGCAAACCTGGGATTTCCAGATGCTGCAGGAGGATAGATATATGGACATAGGGGTCCTTAAAATGTATCATGACGAACCAGTCCTCAGACCTGATTAACGCCACAATAAAAGGAATTGTCAGTTTTAGAATTTTTATCTCTTCAGAGATCGATCTAAATAGGCCTCAGCCCTCCATCCTTCTTTGGTACAATAAAATAATGGCTATAAAGCAATGACCTATTCCTTTAATAAGGTGGTCTTTTTCCGGGGCCCACCTCGGTGGGTAAAACCCCTCTGAACCTGGGAGGATGGGAAACAAACTGAATTATGTAGCCTTTCTCTATAACCTCTAGCAGCCATTTTGTGACATTTTTTTAATTTTCTCCACTCATGGAAAAATGCACTAAAAAGGAGATTGACTCCAGAATGCTCACTGCCCTGAAGCGGAGGACCGGCAGGGCACAGCTGAGCTACTAAGAAAAACCCTATTGTTCTGTTTTATACGTCTTTTTTAATGGAGACAAATATTAGGTCTTCTTTAATGAAGACGGAACATAAGGGGTTAACAAACTATTTTGTATGTGAGGGCACATCGGGCACAGGTTTTATCTGTGCTCTATGAAAAGTGCCCTAAGAGGCCACTTGTGAACGACAGGTCCCCTTTAACGCAGCCTTATGATTTTGAGACAATGACTGCTCTCAGATCAGCCTTATATGCCTCTCTGGTTGCTGGTTGTTGTTTCGTCCCCCAAGCTCTCTGAGGGAGAGGGGGGGCACGAGAGACAACAATCTGTTTTTGTTATCTGTATGTTGATTAATACTGTTTAGATGCAGATTCTCGGGGGAAACTGCGACGAGGAAAAACCCGTTTCTTTAGTAGCACGGAGAGAAAGCTCCGCCGCTCTCCTGAGCTCATCTAATATTACAGGATTCAGGTTCACCCTTTAATTCATACAATATCTGCTTGATATGCGTGAAGAATGCCAATATTGCGAAGGCATGCTCCAGCGCGACCCGCGACCATATAAACTTGTTAATCCATTTATATTGTTGCTGTCTCTCGCAACAAATAAACCGCGAGATACTTTCAATACGGGCATTTGCCGTATCTGCATTATTTAAAAACCCCCAAAAAGGGTTAAGAAACTCGCTGATGTGTTTAACAATAAATGAGAGGAGTCTGCATATCTGCATGGTCTTCCGTTTAAAAACTTATCAGTGTAAATCAGGGAAGAAAGTTAAACCTCTTCGTCAAGTTCACTGGCAGCCTTCACTTTGTGCTGGTCAGTAAAGTCAATATTAGATTGTTACAGCCGATCGGGTCACAACATAATAGTTCTTCGTAACATGGAGAAAGGGTATAAATCAGTAAGCTTTGTGTTTTCTGTATAAACATTAATTACATCTAGATCCTCAGAACTAGAGTAATTCACAACACTCGCGGGTAAAACGGGTGAAGCCGCTCACGGGCACCCGTTAAACCACAAGGCTTGCGGGGTTTGTTTTCTGTATAAACATTAATTACATCTAGATCCTCAGAACTAGAGTAATTCACAACACTCGCGGATAAACGGGTGAAGCCGCTCGGGCACCCATTGAACCACGCTTGCGAAAACCCATCGAGAGCGGAGCATTTGAAAGGTATTTTCTCACAATGCCCGCACGCCTCCCCCTCGGGGGAAAGCGTGCGTGTAGTCCGCACCAAACACACACACACAAAGCTCGTGCTATCCCCGTCAATAATAATCTAGGACAGGGGGTAACACACTTCTAATTCCCTTTCTCTTATCCATGTTTCCCTAGTTTTTTAAACTAATCTAATCTCACTAGATATAGATTTAGACACATTCACATTCACACAAGCGTTCGCTGAAATAGCAGACGCTGTTTGACCTATATTATTTCCGCATATTTATAGCCTCGCGTTGCCACGTCACTCTTGACGTCATCCGCCGGCGTCTATTCACCTTATTTTCCAGGACAAGAAGGGCGGCGCCATTGCGCTCATTTTGTCAACGTTCTTCCGGCTGCATATGATGAGCAGCTGAGGCAGTGGCTGAAGGCGACGCGTTAAACTTAAAAAGCTCACTCAAGCGCCTTTATGTTTGTTTCTTACCAATTTTAATGGACGGGGAGCCGACTGAGGAACACCCTAATCCCAAGTAATGGTTCGACTACGATGTTCCGGTAACTTTAAACCACGCCGGGTGTTGAAAAGGTGGTCAGTTTCAGGTAAGCTATCTTAGCTAAATGTGCTCTTTCGCCTAACATTAGATTTGTGATGTCCGTTCTACGAATAAACTTAAGATCAGTAACGTTAGTTTATAAAATGCAATTATTTTGAATGATTTTCATTGCCCACTTATATTTTTATATTTAAGATAAGACAACAATATATTATAGCACATTACATTCTTACAGTAGCTCACGTGATTCATACAAGTTACCGAGATTTCAGATGCTATGAGGTCATTTAATTTCTCATTCAGATATTGATAATGACCTATTAAACATATTATTTAACACTGAAGTTAGAGGTTGTGTGTATAATGTTACTGTCTCTTTTTAATGCATCACTCTCACACACACTGTTCTGTTTAAGTATGGATGTAATTTATAAATTAATTCTCATGATGCAAGTTTCTTTTAAATACTAACATAAAAATGTTTATGGTTATATTATTTTCACAGATGCATTGATGTTTAGTGATGCAGTGGACAACTGTGAGGATGATACAATCAACGTGTTCCTGTGATGCAGAAACACAATGAGAGGATCCATCTGTCTCTGACCACAACTACACTTTAAAATCACAACTCAACCTGAAGCAACCTACATCTGATATGGGAAAACAACCTTGCAGTTTCCCGGACAGGGCTTATTCTGGTCCCAGGCTAAAATGCTTATTTGAGCTACGATAATTTAAAAACGCCTTGTTACTGACATACCTCAACACATATAAGTGCCATTGTTTTATCACAAGATGTGGTTTGTTTGTAAAAACAAAAATGTCCTAATTTAATTAAGGCCTAGTCCTGTAAACCCTGTCCGAGAACTGCTTCAATGCTTCTGCTTCATGTGTTGAGCTGGCACAAATGTACATATCTCTGCTGAGAAACAACCATCTTTGTCAGCTTTACACAGGGTTGATATTGCATACATTACACAGTCGCTAAGCACATCACCAGTACATACACCAACAGCTTCCAGATATACGCTTGGGATCATCTCCTGATGACTCTGATAAAGCTGCGTCTTAATTCATTGCAGGGTGGTCTTGCTGAAAAGCTGTTTATTAGTCCATAGTTATTTTTATAAACCTTTACAATGTGACCTGATTTACCCGTTGTAAAGTTACATTAAACCTTCATATGTGATCAGATGTCATGCAGTGATATTAAACATTTACAATGTGATCTGTTGTGCATTTATATTAAACCTTTATAATGTGATCAGATATTACCTGCCATGCAGTTATATTAAACATTTACAATGTAATCAGATATTGTGCAGTTATATTAAACATTTACAATCTGATCAGATGTTACCTGTCATGTAGTTATATTAAACCTTTACAATGTGATCAGATATTGTGCAGTTATATTAAATCTTTACAATGTGATCAGATGTTACCTGTCATGCAGTTATATAAACCTTTACAGTGTGATCAGATATTATCTGTAAGGAATTTCCTAAACCATATGTGAGCTGATCCACTTAAAAGGATTTAAGTCTCCTGATTTGAAGGAATAAGTGTTGGCAAGTTTGCAAATGAATTCAATCATGGTACATTACCACATAAAAACGAAATAGATATTGGACTGGCTAAGGTGCCCATTTGCTTTAAAAAAGACGAAATCACTGTGTAAATATTGGTAGGCATAAGTACTTTAATAATTTTCAATGCTGCTCCTTCTGACAGAACGAGGTAATTAAATATGTTCCATAGGTGACTTGCCGCGGCCGATTCATATCGTCTAACCACGAGAAGATTGATGGGACATTATAAGACTATCCGAGCGTCGTATCAAGTTTTCTCCGTGCTCCTAATTTAAAACATTTACAGCAGTTGCGATATTTGTCATTTCGCCAAAGTTATAGTGAACTACAAACATTCTTCTAACCACCAAACTAGCTACCGAATGCACTGTGCCATATTAGCAGCGGAAGTCGGTTGACAAAATGCGGAAGAGCGAAGAATTGAAAAGGGGCGTGGCGGAATAAGGTGAATATATAGACCTAGTTGACACAATATTCACGTGCGTCACGCTGCATAGCGTTCCCCATAATGTCATTACATGACACAGCGTCAAGTATCCCTTGAAAGGGAACCTATATTCAGTTAGCCTATGTTTACTTAACTGACAGTGCCCAGGATGGTAACATAATTATTTCAATGTCTTACTAATAAACAACACAAGTCTTGCGCATACTGACATGGTTTGAAATCTATAGTTATTTGATTCTTTGGTTTTCTGATGTGTTATAATTCATATATGTAGAGCAGAGAAATAAGAATTTTTTTCCTGGCGTGCATGCCCTAAAAAAATACATATGGACCTCGGTATTTATAAAATCCTGCGTACGGCCCTGCTCACGACAATAAGAATCCACTCTCAATAGTGTATTACGAGCTGTAGGTTTTTTAATCGGATCCCTATATAAACAATTACGAGCTATCCACAAGTCTAAAAAGCTGATTTGATTTGTGTTAGCATCCAAAGTAAATGTTAAGAAACCAGAACAACTGTTTATATAATAATAAAAATAATTTAGTTGTTCAGTAACCCGATTCAAAAAGACAGAAATAATCATCCAAATTAGTATATTAGAAGAAAAAGCATGATTTAAATACACATATTTTTCTTCAAAAAAAGGTTATTTTGCAAAAGAAATCACAAACGTTCTTTCCATGGCCCCACCTCCTGTTTGAATGAAAAATTAGTCTGAAAAATAAAATAATTTGTTTTATGATATTAAAAATGAATGGGACTTACATCATTTGGTATCTTATTTAAATGTAGGCCTATGTGTGTATTTGCTGCTTGTATTTTTTAATCTACTTATATTGATGGTTTGAAATTTATGGAACTTATATTTTGTTTACTAATGAATCATTGGAATATTGTATGTAATTACCTTCATGTGTGTATAATTAGCACTCCCATTTATATTGTTCTCCACTTGGTGAAAATAATACCTTGATAAAGGTGATTTACTTTGCTGAAACATTGGTGGTAATTAATAAACTCTGCTTCAGTGAGTGTCGGGGGCGCCACCTGGTGGGCAGTGCTGAACAGTGCTCGCCAAAGCCTACAGGTATACAAATCACTTTCGCACCATTTATCTCGAGATATTTGGTGCAGAAGAGAGAGCACACGAAAAAGAGTATTTGAAACTCGTAGCAGCAGATTCAAGCAGTTGTATTTATGTACTTGTGTTTGGGCTAGAAAATATTAAAAAAATAAAAAATAATTTGTGAAAAATAAATTGTACACACATGCAAGTCTCATCGCACAGATGCACAAACTGATTTTGCAAATGTACAAAATTTGTGTGTGACTTCAAATTATTTGATGCAGGCGTTCAAGTAGGTTATGCACCATATTTACTGCATCAATTGTAGCAAAAAATGTGAACTTGTGAGTTTCTTAATCTGTGATTTGTAAAATGGGATTTGTGCAGCTGCACTGAAGGATTTGTGAATGTGTAACTGTTGTGTTGTATTTGAGGGAAAGAAAAAAAATCTACAAGTTTGCATCTCGTCCTCTGCTACTTCAAGTTTACTGATACACATGTGTGGATAATCTCTACAAATACAAATTCCACTGTCACAGGTGTGCAGTTGTTTTGCACCAAATATACCTTCATAGAAATGACAAGCGAGGGTAGATGTGTTTAATAAATGCCTAATTTTGTGGTGGAGATGGTAAAACTCTTTATTAGTATCTAAAATGCCTCTCATTTTCTGACCTGCACAATGAAGGATAACAGAACATTTTGAGTGTACTGTACTCACATACAACATGTGTTTTTGTCACCACAATTATTTTAAAAATAATCTGTAGAATAGTTGTACTCTATACACTTTGTCATTATTTGCCTGGGCTTCTACTTTCAAAGCTAGGTATTAATTGAGTTATTAACAAAACCAATAGTAAGCAAATGCAGAGAAAATTATGCAATATACAGTAATAAAAGAGTTGATAGATTCATACAGTCATTCAAATACAACCGGCCCTTTGAGATTAACCGTAATGCTGATGTGGCCCGGGATGAAATTGAGTTTGACACCACTGATCTAAAGGGTAAAAGCTTTGAGTTTACCTCTCCTTAGCCAACATAATTCAAGGAAACATTTATGCGTAAATGCCACAGTATAGGATTTGTGATTTGTTCAACTAGCAATATGAGTGATACTTGACTTACTAGCGTTGTTAAATAAAGAAGCATTCATTAGTTTTGTGCCCCAAAACAGAACTTTTTGGTAGCCCAACATGCAAATTATATCTTTCAGGCGGTTTCATCATCCTGGAGCCGTGGACCTTTTACCGTAAAGAGGATTCTTGCTATTTTTTATTTCCTCTGTTATGTTTATTTTGTTTTTTGCTCTTCCTAATGTTCTGCTAACCATAAGAATTACATTTACTGCTGGAGGTCATTATTTATTTAGATAAATGCCTCAGAAAGGACCTTGCAAACTTTTAAAGTGGTTTAGAAATTTATGTCAGCTTCTTTGATCTAAAAAAAGTTTCGAAAAATGCCTTCAAGAAAATTTTTCTTTTAAAAATATATAAAAATCAAATGAAAGAACAGACCATCTTTTTTCAAACAAGCAATAAACAAACAAACAAAACAGGAAAAAAACATTTCATCCCATCTATATTCTATATTTATTGTCTCGGCTTATAAACTTTTAAATATGGGTATTTTTCTTTAAAAATATTTTTTTTAGCAAAAAAATGAAATAATAGTTTTTTTGTAAAGGAATTTTGTTAGAGATCAGATTCAGAATGATTATCAAAACATACATGGAGTTTAAAATTAGTAAATAACGTTTAGGCTTCAGTTTTTTCATAAATTGTGTGTCATCTAGTGGATAATAGCAGTATTGCAGATTAACGTAAAAATTATTCAGAAATATGTTTTTTAAATGCAAATGTTTTTTTTAATGACGAGATAACTCGTCAATGGCGGTAAAAGAGTTAAAGGGTTAATATCATGAAAAACTGACTTTAAGTGCTATAATTAGGTCCCCAGTGCTTCTATCAACCTAGAAAATATGAAAAAGATCAACCCAGTAACTTAGTTTTGATAAATCATATTCTGCAAGCATGTGAAAAAATAGGTAATTGAAATTTGGCTCACTTGTGATGTCAGAAGGGGACAATATTGCCCCTTAATCTGCACAATCCAACCACGGCACTGCCATTTAGTGCAGAGATCAGCTCATTTGCATTTAAAAGGACACACACAAAAACGGCACATTTTTGCTCACACCTACAAAGTGGCCATTTTAACCTATATATTATCTGTGGGGTATTTTGAACTAAAAGTTCACATACACACTTTTGGGACATCAAAGATTTATTTGAAATCTTAAAAAAGTCCCCTTTAATTGACGAATTAACTCGGCAATGGTGGGGAAAGTGTTAAATGGCTTGACCTTATAGACAATGCTCAAATATAGTGTAAACTGTGTGCTTTATTTTTGTCATAATTATTGTATGTTTTATGATCATATGTGGTTCTTAAATTCTACATTTAATATATTTTAAATGCTATCTTTTTTTGCAGTGCATAGAAGCAAAGAAGTACTGCTGGTATTTTGAAGGAGGATATCCAATCTATTTCATGTAAGTGCAGTTACCTTATTTGCAAACTGTCTCCGCCTAATTCATCATCTGAAGACAGCTATTTTGTTTACAACCTCTGCTTTTTTATCATCTCTAACATCCAGTCAAGCACGTCCGCACCCACCATTACCATGCATTAACTTCACTGATCTCATTATGGGTCTGTGTAGTGAACATTCGTGACAGGCCTCATTTGCTTGACCCAGGAAAATCTGACATTGACTGCAAGTAAAGCCTACCATCTGTCAAGATTTATTCATTAACACTGTGCTTGTTTGTACGTGGAAAGATAACACCTAGGTAATGCGATAACACCACCCCAGAAATTACCAGCCGCAGGAAGTGAAGCAAGCTGAATTTTACATGCACTCTTGTAGCTTAAGTAAATTAAAGCAAGATTAAAAGACCCTGAAGTCTGCTTTGACAGTAGCGTAGATACAGAAACATAATCGGTAAATAAAAAAGAAATCCACTGAAGAGACACTTCCATCCATGTTATGAACTTTTATTAATTAGCATTTTAAACTCGCTTAAAACTAGGGTTGGCCAGGGATGTGTTTAATGAAATAAAGCTTTCAGGTGCGTGAGCCCATCAGTAGCACTTTTAGAGTCATACACATTACATGATCTTTATACAAAAAAGTAAATCGTTCAAAAACATACAATTATTTAAAAAAAAACCTCAACCCCACCCTAACCCCAACATGACAGGGACAAAGGCAAATGGTACAAACAATGTACTAAAGTGGTCGTACAAATTTAACCTTGTAAAATAAGTACGAATTGCAATAAGATAGGTTGCCGTACCCTCTACGCCATGGGTTATGTGTCGGTTTTCATTTATTTTTCTGCATTGTTGTCTGTGTCAGCATGCAGTCCGCTAGTAGGAGGTGTTGACAGGCATATCGCTTGGGTATACACAGTATCTACATCAACAACTTTTGTTACAGCCTGAGTTGTTAAATATCGCTCTACAACTTTGTCCGTCTTTGTTTTACTGTTGCATGCATGAATATGAGGAAATGTGGCACTATACAGGTGCTGGTCAGACAATTAGAATATCATTAAAAAGCTGATTAATTTCACTAATTCCATTCAAAAAGTTAAACTTGTATATTGTATTCATTCATTACACACAGACTGATATATTTTAATTGTTTTTTACCACATATTTTCTTTCCCTTCGCCTCTCTATTAATATGCTTGGACACAGAGCTCTGCAGCCAGCATCTTTTGCAATGACTTTTTGTGTCTTGCCCTCCTTGTGCAAGGTATTAATGGTCTTCTTTAGGACAACTGTCCAGTCAGCAGTCTTCCCCATGATTGTGTAGCCTACAGAACTAGACTGAGAGACCATTTAAAGGTGTTTTGAGTTAATTAGCTGATTTGAGTGTGGCACCAGGTGTCTTCAATATTCAACCTTTTCACAATATTCACATTTTCTGAGATACTGAATTTGGGATTTTCTTTAGTTGTCAGTTATAATCATCAAAATGAAATATACATTTGAAATATATCAGATGGTGTTTAATGAATGAATATAATATACAAGATTCACTTTTTGAATGGAATTAGTGAAATAAATTAACTTTTTTTATGAATTACATGACCAGCACCTATAATCACTTACAGGACTGGAAGGATTGGCGTATCATATGCATGCAAAATTGGAATTTGGCATATATTGCATGACTTTGCAACTGCGTGCTATTTTACACGACGCAGACATATAAAGTAGGCTTTAGTGTTAGATAATCCCTTATTGATGTCTGCTAACCAATAGCATTTGATTTAAAGGAACACGCCCAGATTTTGGGACTTTAGCTTATTCACCGTATCCCCCAGAGTTAGATAAGTCCATACATACCTTTCTCATCTCGGTGCGTCCCGTAACTCTGTCTGATTCAGCCCCCGCTAGCTTAGCTTAGCACAAAGACTGGAAGTGAATAGCTCCAGCTAGCAAACTGCTCCCAATAAGTGAAAAAATAACGCAAACATTTTCCTATTTATATGTTGTGATTTGTATAGTCACACCATGTACAAATAACAAGGTGATATGAGACACAGCGATCTTTTAACAGTATACATACTGGGAACTATATTCTCAGAAGATGAAGCACTGCTACTGGGCGAAGTGATTTGCACAACTCTGACCAAACTCTCTGCTCCTTACAAGGGGCTTCTCGGGTGCTGCGAGCAAATCACTCCGCCCACGTAGCAGTGCTTCGTCTTCTGAGAATATAGTTCCCAGTATGTATAGTGTTAAAAGATCGCTGTGTCTCATATCCCCTTGTTATTTGTACATGGTGTGACTATACAAGTCACAACACATAAATAGGAAAATGTTGGCGTTATTTTTTCACTTATTGGGAGCAGTTTGCTAGCTGGAGCCATTTACTTCCAGTCTTTGTGCTAAGCTAAGCTAGCGGGGGCTGCGTCAGACAGAGTTACGGTGACAGAGTTATGGGATACGGTGAATAAGCTAAATTCCCAAAATTTAAACAAAATGACAGTACCTCTAAACGAAAACACTGTCATCAGTTACTTATTTCATTTGAAACCACTGTGACTTTCTGTTACTCCTTGTAACACAGAAGTTGTTATTTATAGCAGAATGTCCTAGATGTGCTTTTGTATTGTATACAATGAAAGCGAATAGTGACCATGGCTGCCTTTTTACTTCAATAGCAGACTTATTTCAGTGTGTTGCTGGTTTGGAATGTAAAAATATAATGCCAAAGATGAATACTTTTAAGGGGCTGTTATGTCCTTTATGAGGCCTTGTTTCCATTCACTTTTACTAAATAAAAGACAGCAGTGTTGAAATTTTTTAAATCCTTTTCTTTCTGGTTATTTAAAGACAAATACAGCTCTAGAACAAGGAAGATGACTACATAATGAAAAAAAACTTTATTTTTTTGGTGAACTATAAAAGCATTTAAGGGCTTTGAGATACAGCAATTCACTGAAAGCCAGTAAGTAGTCCTCCAATTATAATGCTGCATGCTTCTCTCTGTTCATAACAAGCAAAGGGATTTGTAACAAATTGAACATTGCATTGCCTTGCTTTTATCTCTGAAAAAGGCATCATTTTATACCTGCGGTGGAGCTGATTGCATGGCTTTGCATTGCAATTTGAAGTTAATGTAAGAGTTGGATGAAGTGAAAAACTATGAAATAGTAATGGAGCGGTCACATCAAGTTCACATGAGATAGCAAACTTATCACGTAACATAAGCCAACACTGACAGAGACCTGAATTTTTATGTTTTCTGCTCACTTCTTCCATACCGGAAGCATGTTTCTCGGTTGAATGATTAGCGGTTGTTGACAGTAAATGAAGAGACAAAACTTCTGGGTTATAAGACTTGACCTTAACATGATGCCCGAGGATATAAGCCTGTACGATGGCTTTGACCTTTATGTTTATGCATCGCTAGACAATTTAGCTTTTGTGTTAACATCCGAATATGTAATGGATGTAATAAATATAAAATAAAATATAAAAATATATTTTAAAAGATAATGTTTTATATATTGCGCCGGGTGTATGATAGAGCCCTTAAATTTTATCAAATAGTCTGTTGTGTAAAAGATTCTTTGAAATACAGCAATGATGCTTTGGAGGCAGTGCATGTATTTTATGCAAAACTGTAGGCATCATTTTTTTGATGTTACAGCTTTTTATTTACCGTTTCCATCCGTTTACTTCCATCCTTCTTTAAAGATTTAACACTTATATTAGGGGCTGAGAAACCCTTCTTAGATCCGGTCCTGCACGGTTAAAGACGAGCCAGCCGTGTTGAGCAACAGAGCATAAATCACTGCCACGCAATGTCATAAATGCCTGTATTCAAATAAGATACTGTCATGTGGCCGTTGAGGAGAGATATGAGGGATTACTGACTCTGCTCCACAGTCCCCTTATTGATGTCTGAGTCATTGCATGATTTGCAGCTTTATTTATCATCTAGTCAAGGGCGTCAGAGACTTAGCTCATAACTTTTTTGCCCCTTTCTTTGCTTAAAAATATTTGGAATCACTTAGATTGTGAGGTGAAATAGCATAAAGAGACTCTGGCCAGTTATTACACCTTCTCCATGTAAAGTGACCAACCATGGTTTGTTTAGTTTTTACATGGCCGTTGACCCTCAATTGGTCCTTGGGGTCTATATGACTCCAATCGAACTTTTCATTATTTAAAAAAGTGATTCTCTTCATCTCAGAGATACAGTATAAATTTTGTGACTTTTTTCTAAATAATCTATTTATACAAACACAAAAACTGGGCTTGTATGGTATGTAAAAAAGTTTTATTAACCTAATGTTTATATACACAAAATGTATCACTAAAGTAGTGATGTGAGCAGTTGGCCATATCCAGTAAAATGTATGGCTTTCTATGGCCATCTGCTGGTCAAAGCTATTTCTTTAGGTTATTCCTTTAGGTTTATCTCTAACCAACAAAAGGTGGAATTCTACATCTAACACCTAGATCAATATCCAGAAATAATTTAAATAAAATTTAGTAAATAATTTAAGTGATTAAGTGATTTTTTTTTCACAAAAAAAGCTAATGGAGTTTTTTTTTGTGGTAAATGGGTACAAAAGTACTTAAAATCTCTCCAAAAAAACTGCTTTATTGTATAGATGAGAAGTAAAAAACATATGATATTTGTATTATTTAAAATGTATATTTTTCTTACAATTATGCTTTTTAATTTTGGGGTCATATGGCCAGCAGTGTAAACAGGAAACCAGGACCATTTAAGAGTTAAAGGCAGGCTAATCTGAAATAAATTATAGAACATTAATAACAGACAGTGGCTGGGGTTTAATTTACATAAGAGGAAAATGCATTTACCCTTATTAAAACTGCTTATATTACAGCTGTCAGGATGAATTTTTTATTGGAAATGCCACAAACACAGACCTAAAAAGAGGGACTCGTGACATGCTTAAAATTGCTTCATATGAGCAGTGTTGGGTGTAACTAGTTACAAAGTAACTAGTTACTGTAATAATATTACTTTTTTCAGTAACTAGTAGTGTAAGGCATTACCCGTCTGAAAATGGTAATATTATTACAGTTTTCCCGAGCTAGTTACTTTAGTTACATTCGCCAGTAGCACCTTCATCACACAAGGCACAAAACACAGAGAACAAAAGGGAAGGGGAGGAGGGCGTGAATGGAACAGTGATTGGTCTAAGTTTGGCACGAGGTATCATTTACCATCACCGATTGGTCGACACCCGGCAGCCAGCAGCACAGAGCGGCAGCGGCACACTCAAAGACAGATCGGGAAAATGGAAGCGTCAACAACGGCAAGCTCTTTTTCAGAGGAAGGTTCCCAGCAACAGAAAGCTACTTTCGACGGGTGGAGATTCAGTCATATTTTATTATGTTCAACGGAAGGAAAATAACTTGACGGTGAAGTGCACACTCTTTAATGTTTCTCCGAACGCTGTGCCCTGCGTCCGGTAGCGGGTAAGGAAGCCAGCATTTTCTTGGCCGTGGCTTGCCCAAATAAACATTCTTGTCCAGAAAAAAAATGTAACTAGTAATATAACTAGTAATATAACTAGTTACTTTCTCCAGGGAGTAATAAAGTAAAGTAAGGCATTACTATTTTTGAGAGTAATATGTAATACGTAATATATTACTTTTTTGAGTAACTAGCCCCAACACTGCATATGAGGGAGTAGACAATGATGGAGAACCTTAAACTGGGGATCATTTTGGGCAGCATACACTACTGTATGTGAAAGAAATGGACAATGGTCCTAATATGTGCCATTTAGGTACACATACATTTGGTATACATATGTACCTCTAAGGTACTAATATGAACTCTTTAGTACACAGGTTTACTTTTTGAAAGTGTACCGTCCCCAGAGTTTTAATTGTAAAGGTGATTGTTAAATGGTGTGGTGATGTAAGTTGTACTAAGTTATAAGTTGTAAACCCTAAGAGACACGCATGGACACAGATAATGGTGTTGGATTCTACACAAGCATTTGAGCATCTTGTATGTCTCCTGCCAATAAATTTCTTTTTAATTTTGTGTTTCATGGTTTCATTTAAGTTAGATCCAACCTTTAAAGGATAGTCTACTCATTTTCTATATTAAACTATGTTATTACCTTAACTAAGAAGAGTTGATACATCCCTCTATCATCTTAGTGCGTGCACATAAGAGCTGGAGCGCGCTGCGACACTTCGATAGCATTAAGCTTAGCCCCATTCATTCAATGGTACCTGTACCACTCAGAGATAAAGTTAGAAGTGACCTATATTGTATGGCGTAATAGCACTTTTGCGAGTACTTCGACTCATTATGAGAGGGAGAAGGGGAGCGACTTTTCAGGTGAGTCGAAGTACTCCCAAAAGTGCTATTACGCCATACAATATAGTTCCTCTTTTAAATCCGCTTAGAAAAGCGCTACATTTTGTTTTGTACCACCAAACTTGCTCGTATAACTACTCGTCTTAAATAGGAAAAACGTTGATGTGTTTGGTCATTTCTAACTTTATCTCTGATTGGTACCATTGAATAAATGGGGCTAAGCTAAATGCTATCGAAGTTTCGCTCCAGCGCTTACGTGCACACGCACACAGATGATAGAGGGATGTATCAACAATTCTTAGTTAAGGTAATAACATAGTTTAATATTGAAAATGAGTAGACTATTCCTTTAAGCTAATATCTTCAAATGGAAACATCTGCTTCTGCGTTAATGTTTTATATTTTGTACAGTCTCTACTTATCTCTTTCAGATAGCTTTTGTGTAGATCGTCATGCATTATTTATTGCATGCAGCCTATGTGGTCCATGTCCCTTAAATATAGATCATAACGTTGCTTTGAATGCCTTTAGATATAGATATGACCCTTCTCTATTATTTATAAAGGCTGTCAAAGGATTTGACCACAGCCTTGCAATTCTAAATGGATGGAAAATCATATCAACATGGGTGCAATAATTCATACCTTAAATAATAAAAAGTTATCTTGCAGAAGTCTTAACAAAAAGCATTGCATGCATCATCTGGGATATTATATCCATAGGCCTATATAGAGGTGTTGCTTACCTGGTCATGAGATTGACACACTTGGTTTTACTGTAAGGTCTCGAGAGTGTATCTTAATACATCTGTGATGCATTGTTCAGTGTTATGAATAGCTGAATAGGTAAGGTTGTGTCCTTATCTTGAAAATTATACAGTAGCTTAGGCATGTATAATAATAATTTCTAAGTGAAGGTATGCATTAAGACTTATAGAACATTAAAAAAGTATTTTATGGCTGTACCTACCTGTTGCAATGAAACATTTATGTAGAAACTACACATTTAGTATTGAATTACATCCATTGTTTCCAGCTGAACATGCCAAGAACTTCTCATTTGGATGGTGTGGAGAGGCATGTACAATCCATACAGGCTCTTCTGATAAAACAAGGCATTTTAGTCTTACACTTGATGGCAGGCAAAAGCACTCTCTTCACTTCAGTGGACACATCGACCTTTGCCGTCTCTTAACTTTGAGGCAGAAAGGCCGTCCTTGAGGCCAGGCTTGGCTCATCCTCTGTATCAGTTATTTGAAGCTGAACAATGGGAAATGAAGCCCACTTCAAACACTTGATTCGGTCCATTGACCCACTGCCTGCTTTGAATTGGACTTTATGTGAGTCAAATGCTCAGAGTTGACATCTATTGGATGTATCTCTCCATCTGTAAAAAATCGTACCAGCTATTGACTTGACTTGCTTTGCTGAGTTTTTAGTCAAAATTTTGTAGTGTTCTTATTTTAACAGGGGGAACTTTGCTTCCCATTTTTAGGACTTGGATCATTGAGTTTTGACTGTAGTTTTAGTACATAGGAGAAGCTCATGTTTAGTGGCTTTGTCGGTGATGCATTACAACTCACTGAACTCACTGATCTTGCAGTAAATATTAAAAACTCAATATGAACTGTCATGCTGTTTGAAGAAAAGGCCAGAGAGAAACTTTTAGTCTTGTGGTTAATGAAGGCACTCAATTAGAGATGTTCTGTTGAAAGGTCGTGATCAATGATGGGTTATTATCCACTTCTCCATCCACAGTTACAGTATTTACCCAGCATGCCCATGTGTCACCCGCTATGTTATATTACTTTGCTTGAAGAAGACAAAAAAATGACTTTTTCGAGTTTAACTTTTAAAATTGTGTCAAAAAAAACATAACACAAAATAACATGCAAAAAATGTGTATTCTTAATCCATTGTAATGCAGGAATGCAGTATGAAAACCATACATTGTATCCAGAGCCTGATTAACGCAAAGGCAAACTAGGCACGTGCCTAGGGCCCGATTGGCGGGATGGGGCCCAGACAGAGGGGGAAAAATGTACAAATGTCCCATCTACAACGTCGCTGTCGGGCGGAAACCTCGTATGTCCAAAATTTGTCAATTTCATATTTTTTCACAAATCGATGCTATTGGTCAGTCCCCACGTGGGTTTGTTACTTTTACAATTTATTAACCAATCTAAAGTCCTGAAAAAGCTTCAGCGCAAACCTCTTAACTCCATTGGACATTTCAACTGTCTGAGAAACCTCGTAACTCCACCTCTTCTTCACTCCGTGGGAGAGCTTCGCTGCATATTTCTCTTCAAGATTGAGAATCGTAACGAAATCCTCGTCGAGCAACACGTCCACTTAGGTAAATGTCCTCAAAACACTGGTTATTTATGTTTCAGTTATATGAATTATATAATAACAGTTTTTATATTATGTATAACAGTTTTATCTCAAAGTAATGGTAGTGCTAAAGTCTAATGTATCGTTTCTGAGGCTGCTAGATTTTTCTTTACGCTATTCACGTTTGTGAAGTGAATTTTAAGCACAGATTGCTTGCAGTTGACTTAGTTAGCCACTATGCATTGGTTTTGTTATCATGTTTGGTGAGATATCTAACGTATCTAATATCTAAAGAGGCGGGACATGGGTGGAGCTGAGGTGCCTGGTTGCCAAAACCACACTGGCCTAGCTCAACGGTAGTGACAGCAGTGGCAGTTCACCTGTCACTCAAGTGGCCATGCCCTTAATTATGCAAAACTTTAAGGCTTAATATAATTTAAACAGATGAGTTAAAAAAATCACCCCCCTCACATGAATGGCAAACTGAGCTATATTGACCAAAAAGACCAGGCTGTAAACATATTTATTGGGGAATTTTAACATGCAGGGTCTATGGGATGGACAAGATGATGGATTGCAGTTTAAGGGCCTGTTTACACGAGAACGCTTGAGGGTGAAAATGTAAAAATATTTTATTGGATGTGCCTTTCGTTTACACTGCGACAGCGTTTTTGGGCTTAAAAACGCAAAAAAGTGAAACCACCCTCCAGAGTGGAAATCTTTAAAACAATCTACCATCGCTTTCCCGTCTAAAGGGTAAAAATGCAAAAGTCTGCTCACGGTGGCTCTCGTCGCGTATGCGTTTACGTCACAGGCATGCGCTAGTTCAGGTAAATAACAACAAACATATCGGATTATTTCCATACGTCGGACTTTCAAGTTGCCATAGCAGATCTGATAAATATACAGTATTTCCAGCAGTTGTACGAAATGTTCACAGCTAGTATTACTGATTAATGAGAAGGTGCATTAAAGAGATAGTTTGGTCAAAAATGATATTAAACCCATGATTTACTCACCCCAAGCTGTCCGAGTTGCATATGTCCATCGTTTTTCAGACAAACACATTTTCGCATATTTTAGAAAAACTTTATTAACGTAAATACCTACCTTCCGGTAGCGCCACCATCTTAGACTCCTCTGTATTCAAGAGAGAGTATTAGCGTAGTGTATGCACTTTTCTTAGTAACGTATGACAAATTCGGAGTGCGGGGGCACAGAGCAGCAGCAGAGTAGCCTCCGTAGGCTGCGTAAGCTCTCATCCTGAATGCGGACGCGACTAAGATGGCATTAACTGAAGGTAGTTGTTTACGTTAATAAAGTTTTAAATATGGATATTTCTACAACAACACCGCGCGGATTACCCTCAGAAGACCTTTGTTTATCATCCTGGAGCCGTTTGGATTAATTTTGTGAAGGATGGACGCACTTTTTTTGGACTTGAAGGTTGTGGACCCTGTAACATCACATTTAATCAACTGAAAGATCTAAAACATTTTCTAAAATATCCGAAAATGTGTTTGTCTGAAAAACGATGGACATATGCAACTCGGACAGCTTGGGGGTGAGTAAATCATGGGTTTAATATCATTTTTGGCCGAACTAACCCTTTAATTACCGCCATCAAATTTGTTGGAGGCAAACCAGACGGCTTTGGACGAGAACTGGGAGAACAAGGAAGAAGGTTGTACGCAGCCGCGCGGACTTGGTGTTGCATACTAGTCGAATATGTGCATACTACATCGAATATCACACACTTTTGCGTCACCATATGCACGCAGATTTCCCTCTCAAAACGCTCATATAAATACGGAATAAAAAGTGATAACGCAATGCCACTTTTTCTTTTCAGATCGTTTCTGTGTAAATGTAGCCTACATCACTTCCTTGTTGGCTTCATGATAGAGACCAGAAGGTTGCCCCGTGATACCACCCACGTGATCGCTCAGAAAACCCTAGCAACTGAATAGCAACCCACTTAAAGCACTTGTAACATTTTTGCAACTATATAGCACCACACAGAACCCCCTAGTAACCTCACAGCAACAATCAAAATCACTAAACACGTCGCAGCCAATGGTGTATTGGGCAGCGCTCCGACATGTGGTGCTATCGCACTTTTGGCGACCCGAGTTCAATTCCCGGCTTGTGGTCATTTGTCGATCCCATACCGCTCTCTCCTCCCTGTACTTTCCTGTCCTCTCCTTACTCACTGTTAAATAAAGGCAAAAATGGCAAAAAAAAATATTACTAAAACATATCACAAAAACATAATCAACAATTGCACCCTTGCTTCCTGCAAGCACTTTTCTTCAAATCAAGTTCAGTTATATGTCTTGTGGTCTTTTGCAATTGGTTTTCATTTTGTTCAGGTCTGAAATTTTTAACCTTTGCACATGACATTTGTAATATTGCTGTTATTATGGCGTGAAACGTGATACTCACGATGGGACACACAGTAACAAAGACTGACATAGAAAATTGGACTTGATAGTGCCTCGTCTCCGTGACTCATTTTGTTTGCCTCAGTTGAAGAATAGAGACAGATTCACGGCAGCAGCCGAACAGTCGATGCTGTTGGCAGAGGGTACACAGCTGACTGTAAGATTAACTGCAAAGGCATCCACCAACACTGTGAACACAAGATCAAAGACTCTAGCTGTGTCAGCCAGATGGAGTTGCACCTATCATGATATTGGGAACTATTGGAATGTGACATTTCTGTATTAAGATTAATTTTTTATATCTATTGCCTAGATGATGGTTTTTTATGATTAGTACATCTCAGAGCATGTATATTTGTAAGATATTTAATCTTGATAATCTGGATTTTTGTTGTTGTTAAAAGTATAACTGTGCATGGACACTTGTCCCTAACACAATCACAAGCATCCATTCAGGTTGTAGCGGAATTTGAAAGTTAAAGGGACGCTCCACTTTTTTTTGAAAATATGCTCATTTTTCAGCTTACCTAGAGTTAAACATTTGATTTTAACCATTTTGGAATCCATTCAGCCGATCCCTGGGTCTGGCGCTACCACTTTTAGCATAGTTTAGCACAATCCATAGAATCTAATTGGTCCTTTTTATTCATTTGTTTTTATACAGTAGACATTTATTTCTGTATTTCATTAACAACATGATACAAAGGCAAAATATCATATCGATCATTTATGAATAGTAGTTGCAAAGTTTGAAATATAATGAACAAAACTTTGTATTTAGGTCTAAAATGTCAAAAATTCATCATAGCATGTTCTTGCACACTGTCTCATACGATTAAAAAACAGACTGTTTATATGCATATTTCATGGTTGGCAGGTGGTTTAAAGATTTGATGTATTTTAATTAGATCCTCTCTCCAATTTTAGCATGTCTTGGGATTTTTAGTATTCTGGCAGCAGACAATTTTAGGTACAGAAAATTCAGGGAGTGAAATGATTGTTGGCACGTCTACATGCTCTTATAGAGTCTTAATTCAGCCCGAGTGGACTCTATTTGACTTATCTCTCCTGCTGTGGGGATAACAAAACTGGTTGGAGTGCTTCTGGACTCAATCAGCAATCCGTCTGTCCACTTAAGCGAGATGACCGACCCGAAAAAATCACGCTTTGAATTCTCAATGTGTTCCTTATAATATCAAATATAGGCTTAGATAGTATATGAAGAGTATTGTGGTTTTCTGCACTGCTTTTGGGGGGGGGGGCTTGTGTTCAGAAACTGCTGTCAGAAGTAGCGATGATTTTCATTGGGAAATAACATTGGCTTTTGTGTGTCTTGTAACAGATTGAATCATTACATCAGCTAAAAATGTGAAGCACTATTGGATTTTGTTTTTCTAAGCCATTCTGTTGTGGACTTGCTCCTGTGTTTTGGGTCCTTGTCCTGTTGCATCACCCACTTTCTACACAGTTTCAGCTGATGTATAGACAGTCACATTATCCTGAAGAATTGTATGATATACTTGGGAATTCATCTTCCCCTCAATGATTGCAAGCTGGCCAGGGCCAGGGCCCAAATCATGATGTTTCCTCCACCATACTTTACAGTTGGGATAACGTTTTCATTATAATATGCCGTGCCTTTTCTACGCCAGATGTAGCGCTGTGTGTTTTTTCCAAATAGTTTAATTTTAGTTTTATCAATCCACAAAACTTTTGCCAATACCACTGTGGAGTGTCAATGTGCTCTTTTGCAAACTTCAGGTGTGCAGCAATGTTCTTTTTAGTAAGCAGTGGCTTCCTTCGTGGTGTCCTGCCGTGGATACCCTGCTTGTTCAGTGTTTTACGTATTGTAGACTCATGGCTGTCATTCAGGGTTGTTTCTTTACCTCATTGATGAGCCTTTGTTGTGCTGTTGATGTCATTTTGACTGGGTGTCCACTTCTTGGAGTAGCAACAGTCCCAAAGCGTCTCCATTTGTAGATTGTGTGCCTAACTGTAGACTGGTGAATTTCTGAAGTCTTTGAAATGACAGTGTAACCCTTTCCAGCTTTATGTAAAGCAACAATTCTTGATTGTAGCTCGTCTGAAAGCTCTTTTTGGCGAGGCATGGCTCACATAAGCGTGTTCTTCTTGTGCAGAGCAAACTACAAAAGTTTAAGGGTTTTTTTTTTCAGTCAAAGAAGCTGCAGCTTTTCTTTGGTCACTAACTCAAGGGTTATCATACTTTTCCCCAAGCACTATGAGTTTTTTTTATAAGAACATGAAAGATCAGAATTTTTTGTGTAATTATTTTTAGACAAATTATGTTTTTCAATACCATTGACTTAGATGAAAATCAGATCACATTTTATGACAAATTTATTCAGAAAATTATGAAATTCCAAATGGTTCACATTCATTGTATGGCTTCATTTCGCAAGGTTGAAACGCAAATGGTTGGTAATACTTTATACTGTTGTTTTTTTTCTGGTCAATTTGAGCAATAAAGGCTGCACTTTTACTTGCGTGTTGTGAATTTAGATGCTCCAAAATATTTTTTAAAACCAAAAATATTTATGAAACCATTTCTAAATTTTTTAATTCATAAAATGAAATGCGTCTAAAAGGCAAGAACCTTAAAACGTAACCAGGAATGTGTAAGCTGCTGGCCATTAGAGGGCACTGATCCCTTACACGTAGCTGATAGAAAATCTTAACTCCTGATATCTTCTCATTACTTATTCATGACATTATTTGTGAATTAATTTGCTTTCAGATGTCATTTTATATACTGTAGCCATCCTGTTTGATTCTTGTTTGCGCCTCAAATTGAAATAATCATTTAACCACCCCCTGGTCCCCTCATAAATGTGCCATTAAGTATGCGTGTACATTTTTTATAATTTTACATCATTTTAATGGAACTCATTTATTTATTCTAACCACTCTGTTCATCGCAAAATACATTATTGCACAACTTGTGGAGAAAGTCCTTTCAGAAAGGCTTAATACATAATAAAAGCCTTGTCATTAAAATGAATGTGGAGTTATCTGCATTTAGCCCCCCTTAAAATAAAATACAGAGCTTTCGCATGTTTCAAGTGCTGGATTTAAGGATTTCTAGTATTCAAATTCTAACATTTGTTGTGTGCTCAGCCGTTTTGATGTTTTATTCTGAAGAAGCGAGTTTTATTTCTGCTTTTATGTGCATCTTTGATTGCAGAGTCTAAGTCATTAGAAAGCCATCGTTGAGGTAAAGCTTTCTGGCATGACAGCTTTTCTGTCATTTTAAAAGCTCACCCGGGAGGGGAACATCTTCTGCCACTAATCTCCATTTTATCCTTCAGCTTGCTCTCTACTCGCCTATCACAAGCCAGAATACTTGATGAAGAAACGGTCATTAAATATGAAATCAGCAGGCTTCTGAAGCTGTGGAGGCAACAGCTGAGCTTTTTGTTTTTTGCTTTTCTTCACAGGGGTTTTGGAGTGCTAGAAAATGATTCCCATAGGCAGAAGGTGAAAGTTTAAAAAAGCTTTTGCTGTTTGTACTTCTCAGAGAAAAACCTTATGCTCAAAAGCCTTTCAGAGGAAAGAGACCATACTAAACAGATGATGTTGGATGATGTCAGATGATGTTCATTCAATAACTTTAGTTTTACTTAGTTTGCCAGTTATAGTGCTTGTAATATTAGGTAATGGTAAACAATAAAGCTACAGTAAATTACAGTTGTAAAAGAGATTTAGATTCAAGGTTAGTTTTAACTCATCTTCCGCCAGCCATTTTTTGAAAAGATGCCCGCCAGCGTTTTTTTTGTGATTTTTCACAAAATGCCTTCCAGGAAAATTTTCTTCTAAAAATATATAAACACAAATATATTAAATTAAAGTACAGACCCTCTGCTTTCAAACAAACAAAATGGGAAAAACACCTTTCACCCTATCTATATTTATGGGTATTTAAAAAAAAAAAAAATATTTACATTTTTGTGAAGGAATTTTGTTAGAGATCAAATTCAGAGTAAAGCAATACGCCCCAAGAAACAGTGGGTTACCAGTGCATTTTATAACAGCTAAGGGGCGTTGTTAGCTGTTATAAAATGCACTGTAACCCCACTGTTTCACGGGACTTATTGCTTTTATAAAACGGTTACTTCACATACATAGCAGGATTTCATAAAATAAAACACAAATAAGTTGTAATTATATTAGTACAAATATTGGTCTTCCGCCAAACAAAGTAGTTCCTCAGATTAAAGAGTTGCTACAACAGAGCTCAGTTCACAACCAATACAGACGCAGCAAAGACACAATGAAAATATGATTTAAGACTGTGGAGTTTATTTTATAAATCAACATTCATCTAATTTATACATTAACATTTATATCGTTCAACTGTTGAAGTAATGATCAAATATGCTTGGAAGCATGCTGAACTCTTTCCCCGTCAGCGTTTTTTTTTTTTAAGTTGCCACCCAGTTTTAGTTTAATGCCTTAAAGAAAAAATATCTTCTTTAAATAAACATAAAATATCAAATGAAAGAACAGACCATCCGCTTTCAAACAACAACAACAACAAAAAAAACGTTTCATCCTACCTTCATTTGTTCTCTTATCACCTCTCATATTTTCAGCTAAAAGCGGAGATCATTCCATGTTTGTGAAGAACTTTTGTAAGAGATCAGACTCAGAGCCATCAAAACGTACACGTCACGCTAAATCCACCACAAAGCTGTTGTTTCGAGTGAATGCGTCAGTGTTTAAGTTGGGTAAGATTGCCATCTAGTGGATAATAGCGAAAATATCTATTTAAGACAAAAACAACTCAGAGAATGTTTTCTCTTTATTGACGAAATGACTTAACACTATCTATACACATTGTGCAAATGTAGAAAAATAAAAAAATGATTAAAGAATGTGGTGTTTATTTTCATAAATCAGTACGCAGCAACAGTGGCGCAGTGATACTTATGTAATATGGTCTGAACCATGGGTTTATCACGGCTTAGAACGCGTTTCAGAATGAAGAACCAGAATGAGCCGTTTTATAATGATTATTAAAACATACACAGAGTTTAAAATTAGTAAATAACATGTTGGCTTCAGTTTTTTCATAAATTAGGTAAGTGCGATCATCTAGAGGATAATAGGGGTATTGCAGATTAACATAAAAATTCATCAGGAACACTTTTTATGCAAATATTTTCTCTTAATTAGGGTGACCATACATGCCATTCTTCCCAGACGTGTCCTGGCCAGGATTTTGGGTGCGTCTTCCGGAAGTCATATTTGTTGACCACGTTCGTCATTGAGGTTTATTATTTCAGTTATATTTTAGAAAAGCAATCTTTACATGTTAAGGTAAGAATGAAACTACGGTTATGTCTTATGTTTTTAACTGAAATTTAATGCCTTCCAGAAAATGTTCTTCTTTAAATATATAAACATATAATATACCAAATGAAAGAACAGACCCTCTGCTTTCAAACAAAAAAAACCGTTTCATCCTACCTTCAGTGGTTCTTTTGTAATCAGCTTTTGAATATGGGTAGGTTTCTGCGAAAACACCACATTTTGAGCAAAAAGCAGAGATAATTCCATTTTTGTGACGGACTTTTCATAGAGATCCCATTCAGAGCGATCTTTGAAACAGACACGGACATGCAGCCGCTTGCCATAGGGCAATACTTCCGGGTTTAAAAAGTTGCGGAAGGGCGCCACCTGGTGGATAATAGCGGTATTGCGGAAAGACGGAAAATCTCGTCATTGGCGGGGAAAGAGTTAATTGACGAGACAACTCGAGTTCATATATTTTTTTTTTTTTTTGGAAGTGCATACTTTGTTATGCTTTGGGAATACATTCAAACCTTACTCAAATTATTACTCGATAAGAAAACGATTCTCATCCATGTTCTTTTGGTAAAAATTTGGAATTTTATTCCATTTAAAACATGCAGACTCTATGATGAGGGCACAAAAATCTAGTATCGACCCATATAGATATTATGCAGTGTCGCACCATAGACTGTAAAAAGAGATGGACGACGCCTGTTCGCTCTCTTCCATTAGTGAAAAGTGAAGCCGCCAGTGTCCCTACATGGCGCTGACATCTTGGGTCTTGAGTCTGCGCAGTAGCGATTTCGGGACCAGTCATGCGCAGTAGTGAGCAGGAAGTGAAGCCGCGAAATCAAAACCCCGTCCTCGCTCTCGCAGAATGCGCATATCACACGATATCACAGCTGTCAATCATGACATGACACCACAGGTTTTATATTATTAAATAACTAACTAAACACAAACCTTTTTTAAAAACAAACATTTGAATGCATGATAAAACAACAGCATGATAAAAACTACATTAAATGACAGAAACCAGGTCTGGAAAAAAGATAATTGAAGTGTAATTAATTTTTTTAGTTGGTCTCAAGTCTCATTGAATAACATGGGGAGGCGGGGTTTATGACCTATACTGGGACCAGTCACTGGGGGGCGATCGATACGTTTTGGCTTCACTTTTCAGGGCTTGTGCGGCACGCTTGTGTCGCACTGAAGTTTTTATTGTTGTTTAGATGTCTTATGTGGTGTTTTTTAAAATGCTTTAAGTCAGTATTTTCTAATTTCTGCAAGTTTAAATTCACCTTGGTTTTAAACGTCACAAATATGTAAACATTCGCATCATCATAGTTAAACTCATGGATCAGTAGTTGGGGTCTAATATTTATATGGTCCAAGCTGTGCAATTAAGTAGAGGCGGGGACTAATTTGCATATTCATTAATCCGCATATAGACGCGTTTCAGGTTACGCGTTACTCGGTAGGTCCTCAAGATGGCGGCATGACGTAAAAGGTCACATGACTGAATTCCATCTATACTAAATGAGGAAAGGGTGTAGATGAGAAAAACTTTCATAAATATGCTATTATGATGCAGTTTTAACCAATAAAATGATTGACTACAGGGCGACTTTTATTATCAGCATTTCATTGGGTGTATTTCCCGTCACATCCTCAGCTGCATCATTTGTCAAATGTCACTGTATGTGTTTTCCGTATCAGCTCTCATTATCCTCGGACATTTTGTTGAGAATGGAAACACATTGATAGCATCCTTCAGTCTCATTATTGTGACCTCTTGTTTATTTCTCATTTAATGTCTCCACAGATGTCGCTCATACGAGGACTGCTGTGGGACGCGCTGCTGTGTTCGAGCTCTCTCCATCCAGAGGCTCTGGTATTTCTGGTAAAAACTGCTTCCTTGTTATTTTCTTTTTAATTCATTCTTTTTACAAAGCAACACGCTTGTGGTTGATTCTTTAAAGTCTTTTTCCTCATTAAGTTCAAAGGGGACATTTCACAAGACTTTTTTATGATGTAAAACAAATCTTTGGGGTTTCAGAGTACGTATGTGATGGTTTAGCTTAAAATATCATGTAGATCATTTATTACAGCATGTTAAAATTGCCACTTTGTAGGTGTGAGCAAAAATGTGCCGTTTTGGGGTGTGTCCTTTTAAATGCAAATCAGCTGATCTCTGCACTAAATGACAGTGCTGTGGTTGGATAGTGCAGATTAGGGGGCGGTATTATCCCCTTCTGACATCACAAGGGGAGCCAAATACCTATTTTTTCACATGCTTGCAGAGAATGGTTTACCAAAACTAAGTTTTTGGGTTGTTGTTTTTCACATTTTCTAGGTTGATAGAAGCACTCAGGACACAATTATAGCAATTAAACATTTTAAATGTAAACATAATGAAATATTCTTTAGACTTTGCCAGAAACTATTGCCCGAGAATCATGTGTCACTCTGTGACAGAGACTCCAAGTAATCTTGGTGACACAGGTAACAGTTCAAAGGCTCTGGTTCAAAGATCTGATGTTTGTAAATACCACAGATTAACCATAAAGTTTTATTTATCCAGGTTAGTGGGTCATAAGTATGTCATGCATTTCCTATCTAATAGGAAGCCTTTGCTTTCCTGGATTAATGATGTTGTCAGAGACACTCAAAAAGGCACAAGTGGGTCATCTATTTATGTGTTTCAGGTGTCAGCACAGGTTTCTGATAGCATCAGCCTCATTTTGTCATTTCATCTCTCGCCGTCAGCTCTTCAAGCATTGCTATTCAGATCACCTTTTTCTTTATACGGGGGTCATTTCATTACCCTTCTGAATCAGTGCACATTATTACTGTGTCCATCAACAGTACAGTACAGTATGTGCAAACATCACTTTAGTTCATTCCCTTTCATCAGTCACAACTTTGATGGACTTTAACACCCTCATGTTCTGTTTTGGTTGATACTACATTACTTTTCCTAATCTGATTCAATTATATATTAATTTCACGAACCAAACATCCAGAAATACTACAGGAGGTGTTTGGGGTCTCAGAAAGCCACCGAGCATGACCCCTAACACAATCCTGAGTATCCAAATAGGTTTTTGAAAGTTGAGAAAGACTGCAGCTTTTTGTGCAAGTGGGCGTGGTTTCAGTGCTAACAGCAGACACGCCCCCAGCATTTTAGAGCAGAGAATCCTGCCTGTTTTTACAAATGTTTATAATTTTTTTCATCTTTCAAATTTGGCTGGCTGGTTAATAACAAATTGTTCTGTGGACCTTTCGATAGTGGTGTTTTCTAGAACCACCGCGAACTCGCTTTTGTAGTTATTTGGGTCTTAATAGTGGTGAATGTAGAAGATCATTGAGATATTTGCTCCTTCCCATAGGCTGTTGCTGATGATGGGCGTGCTTTTCTGCTGCGGTGCAGGTTTTTTCATTCGTAGACGAATGTATCCATCTCCACTCAGCGAGGACCCCGCCTTTAACGTGTCCTTTACCAGACACCCTGTTAGTTCACCAGGTAAGTGTTTTGTCACCATTTAAAGGGGACAGAGAATGAAAAACCATTTTTAGCTTGTCTTTGTTGAATAATGGTCTACCCGCATTCACAAACATACAAAAAGTGCTAGACATGCTAAACATCTCAGTCTCATAGAAATTCCTCTTTTAGAAATGTCAGCCAGAAAACGGCCCAATCTGAAAAACTGATGCTTATGACATCACAGGCATCTCACTGCCCCTCCACTTTAAAAAAATTGGCTACATTTTTTTGAGTGGCAGCAAAGTCAGCCAATCAGTAATGAGATTGCAAGTTAAGCCAGTAGGGGGAGCCAAATAGGTGCAAAACCACTTGTTTAAAATCCCCCACCCTAATAGAGCTATCTGAGAGAGGTTTTGAGGAAGCTTTTTACAGAAGATGCCAATCATTACATTGAGCAAAACTTGACAAGGTTGAAATGAACTTGCTGAACATTGCTTTATTTATTTGGGTCCAGACTGTTATCATTAGTCTGCTCTTGCTAGTAGCCGGGGTTGGCATCTCACCACACACTTGATTTATTTCTCCATCTCTCTGTGCCAAACAAGCAGAACATTGCAAATGAGCCATTCTTGTGTGAGAGCAGATACATTGCCAACATATGGCTAACAATGTCCTTCTGTTGTGAGGAACCAAACATTATTTCTGCTCAACAAGTTTTGTAAATTGGTGCATTATGGTGAGCTTATGAGTTTGGTGAATTACTACAAAGGTGTTTCTTTTGTAAATATGCAAAATAAGAATATATTTTGGATCTGTAATTTACAAGTTTATTACTTTATATATGTTTGCTATTAAAGTAAATAATGCAAATAAGTGCAGTCAGGTAGTAAATAAAGCATGTGTGTAACTAAATTATAAGTTTCAAAGATGATAACAACCCAGCATAGGCTAGCCCAACATGTGTCCTGTCCAATTTTACCTAGCATTGGGTTAAAAATAACCCATCAGAATTAAGAGTGTATTATTATATTTATTTTTGGTGTTTTATTAATATTTAAACATCACCTGAAAGCTGAATAAATATGAGTTTCATTGATGTATGGTTTGTTAGGATAGGACAATATTTGGTGGAGAAAAAACTATTTGAAAATCTGGAATCTGAGGGTGCAAAAAAATCATAATATTTAGAAAATGGCCTTTAAAGATGCCCAAATGAAGTCCTTAGCTACACACATTACTAATGATAAATACATTTGTATATATTTACGGTACAAAATTTACAAAATATCTTTAGGGAACACAATTTTTACTAAATATCCTAATGATTTTTGGCATTTTAAAAAGCTGATAATTTTCCCCCATACAATGTATTGCATTGGATATTGCTACAAATATACCTGTGCGAATTTTGGCTTGATTTTGTGGTGCACAGTCACATATATGTGTGAATTTTGAGACATCTTAAAAAACTTGTGGGTATAAAACTTTTCAAATAAACAAGTCAATAAAAACCTATACATTTTTATAGATGTCATATTATCTCCATTTATTAACTTCAATACTAATCTGATGTATTATGCGCTCATGCTCTTTATTATCTCCATTGTGAGCTTTTATATAAGTATGTGCTGCTCTCCTGTCAGGGTACATACTCTTTTGTGTCAGTGCATAACAGTTGGATACCTAAAATCATATTTGATTTTGTTTGCTTGGATATCAGTAAAACTCTCATGAAATTGGCCGTGTTAAGAGCATAATGTTACCAAACATTAAAATGTGTTTTTGTAAGAATAACACAGGGCGGGGTTTCCCAAAAGCATCGTAAGGCTAAGTAGGTTGAAAAACGATCGTACGAATAATCTTAGAATTACGGGCCGCTGTTGCTCAATGCCCAGCTCCATGCACAGAGGGTAGACGCACATTTCACCGGGCAGTGCCACCTGGCACTCGTTGGCCAGTACAATCGACACAGTAGCCTATCTGTACAGATGTGAAGCTAAGATTCATCCAAACAGTCGCTAAGTTTGGCTAGGTTGGGTCTAAAAGTCGCTAGATGTAGCAATAAGGTCGCTAAGTTGGCAAGCAACACAGTCACTGAGTTGGCAACACTGCTTCAGCCAATCCCCTTTTTTAAGCAAGTAAGCCCCACCCACTGATTAACATTGAATTTGCATACAAGTTAAAAATAAAAATAAACACGAAAATGAAAAAGAAAAACAGAACATAAAATTAAAACTGAACTTTACATTTTTATTTTGTCCCTATTATTGCTTGGGCATGAATAAAAAGCCTTTTAAAAAATGTATTTACAGATTCCTTTTCAAGCTTGCCTTTTTATTTTAATATTGTCAGTCTTGACTTAAGATTATATTGAAAATGAAATGTCAAATCATCAATTTCATTTAATTTTTAAATTTGGCCGGAATCATGCTTCATCACTTTAAAAATGAAAATGAAATAATTTAATATAATGTTTTAATTTTTATTTTAGCATTTCATTTTCAAATTTGGGACATATTTTGCGATTTTATTTTTTATTTTATAATTTAATTAATTATTTTATAATTTAATTAATTAATTTAAAAAAGTCCAAAAATACCTTCCATACACAATAACACTGGCTTTGAGCTCCATAAACCTATTACAGCAGATGTGTTTACAATAAAATCTGATTAAATCACATTTCAGATATGGTACAGTACTGTTTACCCTCCTCTGTAAAACCCCGTGGCCTGTCATTCCCTTTAGTTTAATAACATCAGATTCACCACAATATACAATATAAGACCTTATTTTATTTATTTAACAAGTGCTACGTAAAACGAGATGTTTAACATACAAATGCTAATTTTAGTTTGATCTATGTATTTCAGTTAAAGTAATACCTTACCAGTATTCCAGCAAATATAATTTGTTAAAAAAGATAACAAATTAACTCTTTTTATACTATCCAACAGTCTCCCAGCAGCCAGGAATGCAAGGCTACATGGACCCCTGCGGTGCCATGACAACGGCTTTTGGCCCTGCCCACCCAGGTCAACCCACCCCGCCGCTTATGATGAGCTCCTACCCGCCTCCCCCGTCCTACTGCAGTCACCCACCACCCTCTTATGAACAGGTCCTCAAGACCGCAGAGAAGAAGAACCACAATGAATCATCACAATGAAAAAGGAAAAACTGGCCAGTGACTTGAAAAACTGCAGTATCTTTAAATGCGTCCTGAAGCTGATTTTCTTTTGGATTTGCTTCTTTCAGGACGACTCATTTTTGCTCGCTCTCCGTTTGTGGTGCACAACGGAGGGGCTGGCTAGATGTGAAAGCGGAATTTTGGACATTGAAAATATAAATGGACTTCAATTGGAAAAACCTGTCTGAAATTCAGAAACTCAGTAGGAGCCTTTGACACTTTGTGTATTCTCATCCCCAGCGTATTTGAGATGTCATTTCGCCTAAAGCGGACCTCAGTTGGAGAGGCCAGGTGTAAGCAATCCGTCGTCCTTCGGGAGAACAGGTGTTTCTGAAGCAAACGATGAGATGCCATGGAAATTAAGCAGCGGGTACACAACATTAATTCAATGCCCCTGCAATGTCACGAACTTAAGACGGACCTTAAAATAGGCCTACTGATCTCAAGTTTTATTCAAACTACCTAACCTGCGAACGAGAGATTGGCTGTTCCTTACTGTAAATGGTTGAATGGGTTAAGAAACTCTGCTGTGAGTATGATACAGTATGAGACTAATTTGTTTCTTATGAGAAATGTGAAATAGATGATGAGCTCTTAAGGAGGGAGTCTGTTGATGCCCTGATAACACTTCACAGTAGGAGACAGATGATTAAATTCACATTTTGCAGTTCATTTCATCTATAATGCCTTGATTTTGCCGACAGGCAAAAACTGAAACATTTTATTTGGTTGAGCTCAATCCGTTGGCCCCTTAGTATCTCGTGATTAGTTTGAATCTATTTGGACAAACTTATTATTGGAATTATTTACCTTTAAATAATTGGGGTCCATTTATCCCAATGAAAAATATAGTTTTATCTTGGTATTTGAAGGAAGTGATTCATTTAGTTCAGTAACTTCTTAAAATAGCTCTGGGTTTACCATCTTCAAGTATTATTTAAAGGGATAGTTCGGCCAAAAATGATATTAAACCCATGATTTACTCACCCCCAAGCTGTCCGAGTTGCATATGTCTATCGTTTTTCAGACAAACACATTTTCGGATATTTTAGAAAATGTTTTAGATCTTTCAGTTAATTAAATGTGAAGGCACTGGGTCCACAACCTTCAAGTCCAAAAAAGTGCGTCCATCCTTCACGGTGTTGTTGTAAAAATATCCATATTTAAAACTTTATTAACGAAAATAAATACCTTCCGGTAGCGCCGCCATCTTAGACTCCTCTGTATTCAGGAGAGAGTATTAGCGTAGTGTACGCACTTTTCTTAGTGACGTATGACAAATTTTGGAGGGCGGGGGCACAGAGCAGCAGCAGAGAAACTCTGTACGCTGCGTAAGCTCTCATCCTGAATGCGGACGCGACTAAGATGGCGGCGCTACCGGTAGGTATTTATTTTCGTTAATAAAGTTTTAAATATGGATATTTCTACAACAACACCGCGCGGATTACCCTCAGAAGACCTTTGTTTATCATCCTGGAGCCGTTTGGATTTAATTTGTGAAGGCATGGACGCACTTTTTTTGGACTTGAAGGTCGTGGACTATGGGTGGACCCCGTAACATTACATTTAATCAACTGAAAGATCTCAAACATTTTCTAAAATATCCGAAAATGTGTTTGTCTGAAAAACGATGGACATATGCAACTCAGACAGCTTGGGGGTGAGTAAATCATGGGTTTAATATCATTTTTGGCCGAACTATCCCTTTAAAGGTCAAAAGGTGTGGAAATAGTTGCAATTTGGCATCACAGGTGAAGAATAAACAAACACATTTACTTCTGTAAAAACAATTACACAGATTTGGAACTGTTTACAGAAATATTGGCAAACATTTGAACTGAAACGAAAATGTATACCTGCCATATTTTTGTTTTTCATTGTAGTTAATGTTATGTTGAATTATTGGGTATTTTGCGTACTGTATTAGTAAAGCTGCTATGTGTTAGTTTAATACTACATATTTTGATAAAATGGCCATACTTACTTACCCTGGTCCAACCAGACTCTCGTACATTCATTTCATTTGTACAGAGAGTCTGGCCACGCTCCATTGCAAAGCGTTACTTCTGTAAAGGAGGGTCCTCTGTTTAAGTTTAAATCTATTGGATCTGCCCAGAGTTACTCAGGATCTTCCATAGGCGATCGCTAACGAATGGTCGTGACGTATATCATGCACCGAAACCGAAGTCCGAATAATCAGACCAACAAAACTTAGCAAACCTGGTTCTTCCTCCAGCTTTAACTTCTGTATATTCGGCAGTTTTGCAACTACGGACCGAATAGCTTTTCTCACGTCTTTCTCCGCTGCCATTACTGAACTACAACTCAAAGTGACGCACGACCTTAACGTCATCGTTCTTAGCCACCCCCCTCTGTTCGCTGATTGGACCTGTAGATTTTTGCAGGAGAAAACGAAACTCTACCTAGCAGTCCCAGACGTAGTACTGAAGCGAAATGAAAATTAAGCGGAAGCACGTAGGAGGGCGGAGCCAGGCTAATACTTACTGCTATATGATTTAGGTTTCCATAGAAATCACACTTTCCCTACAGCTAAAATGGGCACATTCTTCAGTACCCTTTTGCAGTTTTTCGGCAGAGTTGGGTTCAGGAAATTTCTTTGGAAATTACATTAACGACACACCTGTGAAAGAAATATGGCATCTATATTATCAACGTATTAAATACTGCTGGCTGGTTTTAAATGCATACTGTAATTGATATTGTGACATTGAGGATATTACCTTTGGGAGCAGGAACGCATCAGGTTTTAACAAAATGTACAAATCTGTCTTGTGTGACTTGTTTGAGGGTTGAGTCTAAAAAAGCACAAATGTCATGAAAGGCTTGAAGCTTAACAAAAATGAATTTCCCCTTAATAATAGGTGACTGTTATTTGTAGCCCCTATTAAACGCTGGAGAAAAATGTTGTGAGAGTTCTGAAAGTGTTGCTTTTTGTGCTTGGTTGTGGTTACATTGTTAACAGTTTAAATCTTATCTGCTTGAATTTTAACTATGCAAAGGAGAGATGGTGTCTGCTAAATGTTAGAAACTGCTAGAATAGATTAGTACTTTGATTCAATGTAATAATTTGATGTGGCGTGGTTGAAATGATGGTTAAAATCACAGTTTAGGTTTTAACACAAGACCCGGTGAAATTTTACGGTGTCAAACATCTGCTTCTGTTGGAGTGACAAGTTGATAATTATGCAGCACTAAAAAACCTGCGAGCTGTCGCGGTGACATTGGACATGCAGAAACGTGGGTAGATATGGCAAGTCTGTCACATTACCTATACTGTCATTTACACATCAGCAGCCATGCCATATATTGAAACCTTTCAATGTTCGAGGTTAAGAAGTTGTTCATGAATTATAATAATAAAGTCCTTCTGTTTGAGACTTTTTGCTCAACTTTAACAGATGGCTTACTCTGCATTGTTCATCTCATTGTGTTACAGGTTTGGGTATTTGACTAATTTTATGCTCGCAGTTGCTAAAGTGTTTATTTGCATGGAAGTAAAAAAATTTGCCACATTAAAGGATAAGTCAATTTTCTTAAAAAAAATCCAGATAATTTACTCACCACCATGTCATCCAAAATGTTGGTGTGTTTCTTTGTTCAGTCGAGAAAAAATTATGGTTTTTGAGGAGAACATTCCAGGATTTTTCTCATTTTAATGGACTTTAATGGACCCCAACACTTAACAGTTTTAATGCAGTTTAAAATTGCAGTTTCAAAGGACTCTAAATGATCTCAAACGAGGCATAAGGGTCTTATCTAGGGACACGATTGTCATTTTTGGCAATAAAAATAAAAATATGCACTTTTAAACCACAACTTCTCTTTTTCCTCTGGCTGTGTGACGCGCCAGTGCGACCTCACGTAATTGCGCAATGACACCAAAAGGTCACGTGTTACATATACGAAACGCAAATTTGTGGACCATTTTAAACAATAAACTGACACAAAGACGTTAATTAGTACACATACACATCCACATACAACATCGTCAGAACGGTCCTCTTTCTCAACACTTGTAAACACTGGGGCATAGTTTCGAAACGTCATCTGTGACCTCTTGACGTGATGGCGTATTGCGTGAGGTCGCGTTGGCGCGTCACACAGCCGGAGGAAGATGAGAAGTTATGGTTTAAAAGTGCATATTTTTAATTTTTCTTGTCAAAAATGACAATCGTTTTGCTAGATAAGACCCTTATGCCTCTTTAAGATCATTTAGAGTCCTTTGAAACGGAAATTTTAAACTGCATTAAAACTGTAAACTGTTGGGGTCCATTAAAAATCCTGGAATATTTCCTCAAAAAACATAATTTTTTTCTTGACTGAACAAAGAAAGACATCAACATTTTGGATGACATGGTGATGAGTAAATTATCTGCATTTGTTTTTTTAAGAAAATGGAATATTCCTTTAATTCAACCGTTAGGACAATTATATTGGATTGGAATTATTTTCATTTTGAAAATCACTATATTAAATACAAAATAATTGCTATATAGCTTAGAAAAGTTTTGCCATAGCTGATAATTTTTTTTAGCAAATTCACAATGAAGTACCAATGTGCTGTTGGCCACGCCCCCAATTTTCATTGCATTTTGTCTGCCAAAAATACTAAATTACTCAGATAAAAGTTAATAGTGCATGGTCTGATCTAGAGGATTTTTTTGCCTGGCTCAGGAATTCATAAAAATCATAAAATTTTTACCTTGGCATAAAAAGAAAACAAATATGCTAACAAAGTCAAAGGAACTACGTTGATTTAAGCCAATGTGGTTGTCTAGAACTAAATATGTAAAGGTTATTTTTATACCACCTGAAGGATGTCTATGTGCTCACCTCAGTAGCATGTCTGAATAGTCAACTATAACAATGTGGTAAAATTAGTCAGGAATGAGCCGTCAGTCTCAGCGCCCACTCATACTGTACTTCCTGTCAGCTTTAACACTGCAGTGGACGGTGGTAACAACTGGCACACACATACAGTAGTAAATATAAGTAAAAGGTGAGACTCTACATGCACAAACACACACATTTGTTTTTATACATTGCCATAAACATAATGACTGGCATACCTGTGCCTTAACCCAACCCCAAACCTAAACATCACAGAAAACTTTCTACAATTTAAGATAAACATATTTCAGTATAATTAGCAATTTGAATTGTAGGGAATCATGTAGCAGTCCCCACAGTACAGGTTATTAAAGGGGCCATGGCATGAAAATGTTGCCACTTTGTAGGTGTGAGCAAAAATGTGCCATTTTGGGTGTGTCCTTTAAAATGCAAATGAGTTGATGAAGTGCAAACACTGATGTTTTGTTGAACCCAAGGTTCTGCTTGAGGTGTAACAAGCTGTGTTCCCACATTGTTGAAATTGAAACTCAATTGTACTGTCAATTATTTTCTCTCTCTCTCTCTCTCTCTCTCTTTCTCTCTGCACTAAATGGCAGTGCTGTGGTTGGATAGTGCAGAATAAGGGGCGGTATTATTATAATAAGATCTCCTTATGGCATCATAAAGTTCAATGACTTAATTATTGCTCACACCTGCAAAGTGGCAATGCTAACATTTTCATGTCATGGCCCCTTTAAGAGTTTTACTACAATTGTGGGAACATTTGGACCCCATGATAAAAAAGTGTACACAAAATTATTATCTCGTCAAAAGTAAAGCATATTGCAACACTATTTATGTAAAGGTGCACAACTTGTCTTAAAGCATTACATTACAATAAAATATCTATACATTCATGTTCACATTAGTGCACAAGTGATACAAGCTATAGCTTACATAGATGTTTTAATAAAACTTGATTTCTTTTTAACATAAAAGTATATACTACTTACACTGTAAAAACAAACAGTGCTAAATAGCACTAAAAGTGGTTCACTGGCTTGGGAAACCATTTTAAATGCCATATAGCACCTATGTAGCACCTGTGTGGAACCATATTGTGCTCCTTTATTTAGAACCATATCTGGTGCAATAGTGTTGCTATATCACCTCCGGATGGTTCTCCATAGGTGCTATATAGCACTAAAAATGGATCCCCTATGATTACGAGGTTTTAGTGCTATTTAGCACATTTTATATACACTGTAATAAAAGTCTATGTTAATGTTAGCGAATACTGTATTTAGTAGCACACTTAAAAACAATTTCTACATATAAGTTAACATTATTTAGATGAATTACCAATGAACGGTAGAGCATCTTGAAGAGCATTAACCAAGATTATCCTAAGTCTATTCCTATAGGGACAGCAGAAGAAATACTTACTCCTAGGCCACCTAAGCCAAATAAAACTGTTATATGATCATTCAATTAGAGTCACTGGGTTTTAAACATTTATCAATTGTGCATTTTGAAAATCCAGTTCATGTTTTTCTGTTAAAGATTTCTCCATAGCTTGAGTCTTCAACAGGGGGTCCAGGGACCCTTGGGGGTCTGTGTTGGTATTTCCAGTGGTCCTCTAAATATTGTTGGAATGCAATTTTTTTATTAAACTACGCATCAATAAAAATGTTATAGGCTGATAATGCATAATAAGCAGGCTAAAGCACGCACATCAATCTAAATTGGGTGCTCGACAAAAAAAAAAAAAAAAAACGTAATAGTGTAGCAATGCAAAGTAGGCAACACCAAAGCTCCAAAAGTATCAAAAATATTTATTATTTAAAACTAGTGCATGGCATCAAGGTAACGTTTCGAGCAAGCAGGTCTGATGAAAAGCCATGCACTAGTTTTAAATAATAAATATTTTTGATACTTTTGGAGCTTTGGTGTTGCCGACTTTGCATTGCTACACCATAGGCTGATAATGAAAAATAAAACTTTATTAAAATGAAGATCACAGCTTTTATCTATTCAGCATAATCAATTCTGTTAAATTTACATATGTGACCCTGGACAACAAAACCTTGGGTCAGTTTTTCTGAAATTGAGACTAAAACATCATCTGAAATTTGAATAATAAATAATAAGCTTTCAATTGATGCATGGTTTGTACAATATCTGGCCAACTTTTTGAATAATCTGAGGGGTGCAAAATATATTAAAATATTGAGAAAATCGCCTTTACAGTTGTCCAGATGAAGTCCTAAACAACTGCATCCATTCACAGAAATAAAGTTTTGATATTTTGTAAATTTCCCACCATAAAAATATCTTAATGGAAAAAGATTTTTACTTAATATCCTAGTGATTTTTGGAATAAAGTAAAAACGATTTTTTTTTTTTGACCCATTCAATGTATTGTTAGCTACTGCTACAAATATACCACTGTGACTTAAAAAGGTTTTGTGGTCCAGGGTCACATATGTAGTATGTCACAAAACTATTATTTTATCATCTTAAATATCATAAAGTTCGTAATTTGATACATGTACTGCTCCTCTTCTCTAACCATTAAGGGGTCCTTGCCCTGAAAAATATTGAAGACCTCTGCTCTATAGTATTTTAAATGATCTTAAACAGAAGAATCTGTCAATTGTTATAAACTTTTTTTAAATGTACTCTACAGAATGAGACATGATCATGTTGACCAGTTCAAAAAAGTAAAATTTATTGTGACATTCATAGCACAGTTTGCCTGAGGAAATAATATTTACAATAACATATCATTCTTTCGGTACAGCGGATACTTTCTTTCATCAAAACATTCATCAGTGGCTACTGGTTCGAAACACTTTGACATACAGTACACGTAGAGCACATACTAAACAACCACGCTGTGTCGATACTGTTGATATTTTACTTACAGGCACATATACACGAGTGTGTTGCCATCCTCATGCAAAGACAAAAGACAACATATACACATCGTCAACAGGTAAAATCGAATCCTGTTGTGAGACACCACTGAACAGATACACTGCTACAAGCCACCAAGCATAGCATGCAAATGCAAAAAAAAAATGTTTTAGCCAAAGGACAGAAATTGAAACCAAATGAAATTATATACTGTATTAGCATAAAAACCAACATATGGATAAAGACTACAAGCTTCAAAGACAAAACTTGATAGAAGTTATAGGCAGAAGGCTGGATTTTTTTGCGTCCGTTGTGATGAGGAAGAATGTTTGTCTTCATCATTTTAAAGGGTCCATCCGTGTTGTTGTTGTAATCTCATACGATCAAATGTGCGCTGTAAAGCATGTAAAGTCCCAGTGAAGGAGTAAAAGTTTATGCCTCCAAATGAACCGGTCAAAGTTCAAAAGCAGGGAAGCGGGAAGTCTCAGGCTGGAGGAGATCAGAAAGATAATGGATAGCTCCAGCCATACCTGCATCCAAGAAAAACAAACAATTCAGTTTGGGAAACCATTTGTCGACAACAGAAATATTTCATATTTTACATATCACATTATTTAATGTGTAAGCTACTGTTATGTCAAAGACTTGTATCTATAAACTACCCAACAATTTGATTTCCTGTAGCTGATGCAGTGATACTCCATTGCATCATTGTTGTGAGGACGTGATGCGTGGGATCTGGGGTTCATCTCTAACCGATAGCTACAGAAGGAGCGACGGGAAACACCAACTGACCAATCAGAGTGTGACTTTTAATTAGACTTGGTGTGCAGGAAGTGGGTTACCATGACAACAACAAGGTATAGCAGCGGATAAATCACTATGGATGCCAACTCGGATGGCACGGTGAATACAGATGGCTGAATTTTTTTTACGTCTTAAGGATTTAGTTCATTAAAATAGCCTATAAATTAATATAATTATGGAAAAATTGCTTTTTTATTTTATTTTAGGCTTTTTGCCACTTTAATTCTCAAAGTAATGCGAGAAGGAAGGATTGGAAAATAGATTTAAACTTGAATTTGTTAATACAGATTTCTGATCTAACAATGCATCATTCATATTTTTCTAAAGAACAAAACAAGTTTATCTTTGTATTTGTGTTAAACATTTAAAAAAAAAATTTCTTATTGAATACATGTCTCTCTGATATCCATACTGCAACAGAATAAAAGTATAATGGGTTGTGAATGCTGATTGTTAAAAGGCATAGCTGCAAGCATCCAAGTAAAGTGCATTTACAGCCTTGAATAGTTTATTTGACATAAGCAAGGTTGACAGGCCTCGGTTACATAAGCAAGGCCATTAGTTGCATGCAAACTGGATAATTATTACAGTAATCTCTATACCTTTAATAGTTATACCGAAACAACTCCGCTAAAATATAATGACTATGATGATTTTTTTGATTTCATGAAATGTACTGAAAACGCTTGAAGTGGAGATGTGAAGATCATTTAGATATTTAATGTGTGACATCATCAGATTTACCTTCAAAAAGAGAATAAGGCCGATCTGGAATACGGCAGCCATGTGCTCCATAGTCTAAACACCATTCAGCGAACTAAAAAAAAACAAAATATATATATATATATATATATATTTAAGAGGCTATTAGAAATCATCATTAGAAACATTCACTTTAAAAGAGAAGATTTATAATGGAAGGGATGAATTCAAAGGCACATAATCATTTATAAATGCATGCAAGTGACCAGGATGCTGGAGTGGTTGCTGGACATTGCTATGCAATTGCTAAGGAGTACTGAATGGTTTTTTACATACTCACTAGGAGCTTCCTAGCCAACCCAAATCAAAAGAGACCACTCCCCATACGTCTCTATGATACTGTAGTCCAGTGGTCTCCAACAGGTTGCCCACACGGAGTCTGTGAGTGGCCCACCAAAGCACATTCTTTTAATAGCCTCAATTTTAATATTTATTTATTTAACTTTAACTAATTTATAATAGCTGGGCTTATTTAATGCATGTTAACATTTTAAACAATGATCAAACATATCATTTGGTTCTTGGTCCTCTTTGCCTGTTTTTAATTGACCATCAGTCTGTTTGTTTTAATACGTAACGATAAATAATCCTCTTCTTAGCAAAAGGTATAATTTGACATATTCCACACTTTTTGCGGTTGTCGTGCATGTTAAAATTTAATGTACACGGAAAGTGTAATCCTTTACCTGGGACAGCCCTATTGGAGTGGGGGGCGATAAGTGAAGTACCCCTTCAAATTAATATAACTCTTGCATTTTTTAAAGAAGACACTTTAAAGTTTTTTTTAAGTGTCTGTATGTGATAATATTATATAAGAAAAATTAGTTTAAATGTATTGTAATAAATAAAACTAGATAGTAAAGTTTGAAGACAAACTTTATGTTGGCTTGAGAAAGCCTGGCCTGGAAGTTTAAAACAGCTAGCATGATTTAGCATGAATCAAACATAAGCTAGCATGATTTAACATGAAGTTAGCATGATATAACATGAAGCTAACATGATAATTTAACATGAATCTAAAATGATGTAGCATGAAGCTAGCATGAAGTAAACATGATGTAGCATGAAACTAACATGAAGTAAGCATGATTTAGCATGAAGCTGACATGATTTAACATGAAGCTAAAATGATGCTAACATGAATTAGCATGAAGTTAGCATGAAGCTAACATGAATTAGCATGAAGCTAGGAAGATGCGAACATGAATTAGCATGAAGCTAGCATGATGCTAACATAAATTAACATGAAGCTAACATGAATTAGCATGAAGCTAGCATGAAGCTAACATGAATTAGCATGAAGATAGGAAGATGCGAACATGAATTAGCATGAAGCTAGCATGATGCTAACATAAATTAACATGAAGCTAACATGAATTAGCATGAAGCTAGCATGAAGCTAACATGAATTAGCATGAAGCTAGGAAGATGCGAACATGAATTAGCATGAAGCTAGGATGATGCTAACATGAATTAGCATTGAAGCTAGCATGATGCTAACATGAATTAGCATGAAGCTAGGAAGATGCGAACATGAATTAGCATGAAGCTAGGATGATGCTAACATGAATTAGCATGAAGCTAACATGATGCTAACATGAATTAGCATGAAGCTAACATGATGCTAACATGAAGCTATGATGCTAACATGAATTAGCATGAAGCTAGGATGACGCGAACATGAATTAACATGAAGCTAACATGATGTTAACATGAATTAACATGAAGCTAACATGAATTAGCATGAAGCTAGCATGAAGCTAACATGAATTAGCATGAAGCTAGGAAGATGCGAACATGAATTAGCATGAAGCTAGGATGATGCTAACATGAATTAGCATTGAAGCTAGCATGATGCTAACATTAATTAGCATGAAGCTAGGAAGATGCGAACATGAATTAGCATGAAGCTAGGATGATGCTAACATGAATTAGCATGAAGCTAACATGATGCTAACATGAATTAGCATGAAGCTAACATGATGTTAACATGAAGCTATGATGCTAACATGAATTAGCATGAAGATAGGAAGATGCGAACATGAATTAGCATGAAGCTAGCATGATGCTAACATAAATTAACATGAAGCTAACATGAATTAGCATGAAGCTAGCATGAAGCTAACATGAATTAGCATGAAGCTAAGAAGATGCGAACATGAATTAGCATGAAGCTAGGATGATGCTAACATGAATTAGCATTGAAGCTAGCATGATGCTAACATTAATTAGCATTAAGCTAGGATGATGCGAACATGAATTAGCATGAAGCTAACATGATGCTTACATTAATTAGCATGAAGCTAACATGATGCTAACATGAATTAGCATGAAGCTAACATGATGCTAACATGAAGCTATGATGCTAACATGAATTAGCATGAAGCTAGGATGACGCGAACATGAATTAACATGAAGCTAACATGATGTTAACATGAATTAGCATGATGCTAACATGAATTAGCATTAAGCTAACATGAATTTGCATGAAGCTAGGATGATGTGAACATAAATTAGCATGAAGCTAACATGATGCTAACATGAATTAGCATGATGCTAACATGAATTACATGAAGCTAACATGAATTAGCATGAAGCTAAGATGATGCGAACATGAATTAGCATGAAGCTAACATGATGCTAACATGAATTAGCATGATGCTAACATGAATTAGCATGAAGCTAACATTAATTAGCATTAAGCTAGGATGATGCGAACATGAATTAGCATGAAGCTAACATGATGCTTACATTAATTAACATGAAGCTAACATGATGCTAACATGAATTAGCATGAAGCTAGCATGATGCTAACATTATTTTATACATAAAATTATTAAAAAATAGGTTTGTGTTGGTTTGCTGCATACTCTCGTCACAAATTAATAAATTACAGTCACTAAATTATTATTACTGCTAAAAGGTTTTTAATAGGGCTGTCAAAAGATTAATCGTGATTAATCGCATACAAAATAAAAGTTTGTTTTTGCATAATATATGTGTGTGTAATTATTTTGTATACATACGCACACATGCATGTATTTAAAAAAACATTTACATTTATATATATATATATATATATTTACTTAGATTTTGATATATTTTATTTTATATTTAAATAAAAAATATATACATAAATAAAATGTTTCTTAAATTTCTTAATTTTAAGAATATTCATATATACATAATAATTGCATACAATACACACGCAAATATATTATGCAAACCAAACTTTAATTTTGTATGGGATTAATCGTGATTTAATCTTTTTACAGCCTTAGTTTTGAAATATGAAAACTGCATTCTTAGACCTTTTCAACAATATATCGTTTGTCGTGATAGATTAACATTTACATGAAAACTGTCGCTCGCGGGACAGTGCCAGTTAACGGGTTAATCTCCAAGTATATGTTTTGCTTTTTGATAAACATTAAGTCAATTTTATATTCAGCTGTAGCAACGATATTAACTGTATTTAAATTTGGCAACAGAGATTTAAGAGGATAGTCATTCATATCAAGTCTTAAAGAAAGACGTTTAACATGGATCGCATGAAGTCGAAAGCTTCTAAAGTCTGATCTTCCATCTATAGTTTCTGGGTATAAATCAATTGTTTAGACGGGGCAATTTCTGCTTCACCTTTTCACAGAAGCAGCGGAAACCTTTTCACTCAAGCTGTTCAATTGTACACGAGGCCGAGTTATTCACGGTTACACAAAAGATACGGACAAGCCACTTTAGTCACGGTGGAAAATGAAAGATTGTGTCTGGCGGCGTTGGTTAATTTGGGCTAGAAAATGACTTCTGGGAAAGGTTAGAGTGATAACATGGGAACAGCGAAACCCATTATGCTTTCATTACTTCTGCAGGCTGCCAGGCCGTGGCAATCATAGACAAGTTGCTGAAATGAGTGGTAATACGCATCAATATTATAAAGTAATCTGTGTGCACGATCAGTTATAAAAGTTAAATATAATGATGAGTTTATAATAGTTAAAATTAGAAGTGTTTCTGGACAGTTGACCCTGGAATATTATTATGCAGTGGAAAATGGACTCAAAAATTGGACAGGACAGTGCATTGTTTTTCTAATGGTTATACATCAGGAAATATAAAACGGTTATCTGTAATTGTATAAACTGCAATCTCTAACTTTTGCCTCTTTATCGCCATCTCTGTTTGAAACATAAAACTGCAGCTTACTGTATGTAAAAAATAATAATACATTTCCAGCAAAATTCAACATATAAATTATTATTATTATTATTAGTATAGTGATGTAAATTTGACTAAAGTAAGGAGACAGTTTTGAAGATTTATTTATTTATTATTTTGTATATTTAACAATCAAAACAAAGGTATAATAAAAATTCTTATATGTAAAATTCTTAATATGTAGTGCTGGGCAAAGATTATTCTTTTTATAATCTTTTTATTTTTTATTATTATGTGTATATATATAAATACACACACATTCATGTATTCATTCATTTATTTAACCCTATAACTGTCACTGCCCCTTTTGAGTGGGGGGGTGAAAAGGTGATCTGCACGTTAAAATTACTATAACTCTGGCATTCTTTGGTTTAGAAGCAAAATCTTGGTCTCTTTTTTAAGAAGACAATTTATAGTTTTACACTGAGGTGTTTTGAAGTTGTAAATATTAAATGACAAAAAAGTTATACCCGTTTAAATTTATTTAAATAATAAAAATAATGCAATAAAGTATATACTCTCTAATCAAATTGTATATAAAAATTAAAATGTTTTACTCTCAAAACACCACACCAATAAAGGACACAAGTCTCAACTAGTTCTGAACCAAATTTTAGGTGAAAATAACAAAAAATGAAGTTTCTGTCACACCTTTTAGTGGTTTTACCAACCAAGGGCCACTAGGTGTCAACGGTTAGTTGCAATATCTTGTCTAAAGTTGATAATTACTGTCTCTGCATTGTGTTTAATGCAAAAAGGTTTTGAAATATGAAAACTACATTCTTAGAGCTTTCCAACGATATATAGTTTGTCAAGATTTTTGAAGATTCATATATTCATTTTGAGAATATTAGAATTATGAATATATACGAATTCATATGGACTCCTACTGGGTCAGTGACAAATAACAAAATGACTGTCCCTACTAAATTTCCATCATCAAATGGCCTTGAAATATGAAAACTACATTCCTAGAGCTTTCCAACAATATATAGTTTTTCAGATTATTTCAAGTTTATAGGGTATTAGTGTTATAAATTTATAATCATTTATATGTATTCCTATGGGGTGAGTGACATTTAACAAAATAACTGTCCCTATACAAATTCTATCATCAAATGGCCTTGAAATATGAAAACTACATTCCCTGAGCTTTCCAACAATATATAGTTTGTCGAGGTTATTTCAGGTTAATGGGATATTTACAAAAAAATATGTAATAACATTTTGGGCCCAACTGTTGGTCTGCGATATTTTAGAAAATGACTCTTACTACATACTTTTTTTTTCAAAATGGTGTTGATATATTAAAACTACATTCTTAGAGCTTTCCAACGTATATAGTTTGTCAAGATTGGTGTAGGTTTAGACTATGTAATTATTGTTTTTAAATATGTAATGCCAAACGTCCCCACCTGTGGGACAGTGACAGTTATAGGGTTAAGAAGATTTACATGTGTACATATATTTATTTATATTTTATATATACTATATTATATATAAATTTAAAAAAATTGATATATAAAAAATCTGAAATTAATATATGTATGTGTGTGTGGTTAAATATACACAATAATTACACACACACACACACACACACACACACACACACACACACACACACACACACACACACACACACACACACACACACACACACACACACACATATATATATTATGCAAAAATCACTTTTATTTTGTATGTGATTAATCTTTGCCCAGCACTAAAATATATATAAATATATATTAATATTTTTTTTACATTTTGAACTGACTATATTGTTACACTAAAAAAATAACATATATGTGAAATCCAGGCTAAAGTCTCATTATCTAATCATTAGGAGCATCTAATTTGATTTCAGTCCTTTACTCTGTCAATATTAAAGATATCACATTTATATTTTCACTGACTGTTCTTTACATTATGTAGGATGATTATATACATATATAATGATAATGCAGTATAATGTCCTGTATGCAGCACCTGCAGATGAAAGGCTTATACGAACAAAAGTTCATGTCACCAATTTGAGAATCTGTTTCCATGACGTCAACTTTAATAATAGGGCTCATTGGCTCTTAACAGTGGGTGGCTGCTGTGTGTACAGACGCCGAGAGCTTTGCAGGGCGGTGTACACAGCAGTGTAAATGAACCGAATGTGTACACAAATTCACGAGTGAACGCACCTGCTAACAAAAACCCGATCTAGATGTGATTTTGCTTTTGTGGGGGTTAGCTGATGAAAAAGTGACAAAAATGTTTTATTAACAGATTTTGAGCTTATCTCAGAGCACTAGTACGCACCTTGCAGGCACGATACAGGTACTTCTTATCCTGTGTAAGGTGGTAAAGGGAGAGAAAGGCGTATCCGTTCCCCGCGGTGCCATGACAGATTCCATAACCTTTCCTTAGTAAGCCTCGCTGCCAGATCACCTCTCCACATTCGAAAGCATCTTTTAGGTATTTATCATCCTTGAAGACCTAAAAACAATACCGCACACACATTAAATACTGTATCAGACTTTATAATGCGGGTCTGTTGAATGCTTTATTCTGACTGGTTGAGAAATGTTCCATGGTTGCTGATTATTTTTCTGTAAACCCATACCTAACTTGTCAAACTTGTTAAAAAGAGGCACCAGAGCAATGTTTGTGGTAACCGTAGTATTATATATATATTATATATATATATATATATATATATATAAGTGTATAAAAATATGATAAGCTCAGTTGTCCTTAGACCAGGGGTTTTCATTGTGTGGGTCATGTAAACTCACTTTGATGTTTTGGTGAACAATAAATCCAAATAATGACTAGCAATGACAATGATTTTGATATGATGTACTATAAAGTATCTATATAATTTACTTAAACAGACATTTTGTTAATAAAATGACAAGGAAAATACAAACAAAGGGGTAAAATGTCTCATATTTTCATTTCAAAATATATGGTTGGGTCCCAGGATAGATTATACCTATGAGGGGGTTAAAAAATAAAATGTTTGGGAGCCACTACCTTAAACTACTACAACATCATCATCGACTGGGCTAAAGCAATAAACCATTCTAGATTTTATGTTACAGACTGTAATGTAATGCATTTAAATGAATGGTTATAAACAGTATAACAAAAATAGCAACTATAAATAACACAAATCTGCAGAAAAACTGTTTAGCATAAATACTCAGTACTGTATCGATTTGCATATATTGTTCATACAACCAAATTTAACCTTACTTATTTATATACTAGTAATAAATTTTCACTTGACAGTGTGGAAATAAGAATGTGTATTTGTGTGTGACACGGGCGTTAAATGTCATTTGTCAAACTATGCATTAAAAAAGGTTTCTAGAAGAATAATTCAGTTTCCAAATATAACACATGCTCAATTTCCCTTCCAGTCCTAAGGCTACTAACACAGATAAAGAGAAAGTGAGCAAGAGTCATTAAAAGACTGAGAGAGAGAGAGAAAAAGGAAAGAAAGACCCATCTGTCCGTGCAACAGTAAAGTCAGAAAATTGTACTAGAAGTTAAGTTAGTGTTAATATACTTTTAAATGTTGATATTTGTGATAAGAGTTTAACAAGTTGTTAAAAAGTAATCTTTTCATACATCATTATAATGGGCCCTATTTTAATGATCTAAGCGCATGGTCTAAAGCGCACAGCGCAACGTCTAAATGGGCGTGTCCGAATCCACTTTTGCTAATTTAACGACAGGAAAAATGGTTTGTGCGCTGAGCGCATGGTCGAAAAGGGTTGGTCCTTTTTTTTATGAGTAATGGGAGTATTTTGGGCGTAACGTGCAATAAACCAATGAGAGTCTCAGCTCTCATCACCTTTAAAAGCCTGTTGCGCTGGCGCTATGTCTAATCCCTATTTAGATGACGGACTTTGTAAACTGAAAAACTAAGCGGAGGAAGAAGATCCCCATTTTAAGATTAATGTTAAATAATTGTGTTGTTTTTCACTTATTTTTTTATTAAAACCTTTAAAAACCCGTTTTCTTTTAGTCATGGAAGTAAAAAGCAGGCTTTTAATTGCTTTAAATGTATGGCTATCCAATATCATCAAAAAATAATTTACAAGTAAGAAAAGATTTGTACTCTAAAAATACTTTTTTTGTAACAAACAGGAGATGAAGAATTTACAAACGGCTCTCCGCACGTTTCAGCACTTGGACAGCGTCAGTTTTTTTCAAGCATTACTTAAAAATGTTTCTCATCTCACCATATCCACAGGTACAGAGTAATCATATACAATAAATCCGTGAGGTAGCATAAAAAAACATTTAAAAACAGATGCATTTGTTTAAAGCAAAGCATTTATTTACTTACCAGGCTGCAGGTGAAGCAGCTCTTTGTGCCTTAACGTCTCATAATTAATCCTCATTTATGTCCAAGAGACTCAATAATAATCTTTTACATTCAATCCTTTAATCTTTCATATTTAAAAGCGTTTTTGTGCTACTGCGCATTCATGTATGTGATAAGCAAACCCGCGTTGTCGTCCCGTTTATAGGCGAATATTACTAATGCGCTCTTTAAATAACAAAAAAAACATATTGCGCGTTGGACTTTAGAGCAGGTTTTTGTTGGTCAATGGCGTAGTCTATGTTAACTGCCTCAAAATATCAACGCGCCAACAATGCGCCTGAACACACCTCGTTTTCAGATCAGAACTCCCATTGGCACAAAAGGGGGCGCAAATGCATTTGCTATTTAAACAACGTGGCGCTAAACGGAAAAATTATAATTGCGCAGGGTGGAAACTAGCAAAAGACACTTGCGTCGCGCATTGCGCCAGGTGTAAGATAGAGCCCAATGTGTAATTTTGACTGATGAAAATGAGTCTTGTAGTTCACATTGTAGAGCATCGCAGTAGCAACGCACACAGGGCCGGCCCTTGGGGTAATGGGGCCCTAGGCGAGACCTTGAAAATGGGCCCCACTGGTGTAAAAAATTTCATAGCAATGCAATTTGACAAGTGAAATTAAAACAGCCAAAAAAGAAAAGTGTAGAAGTTTTTATTAAGTGCAACATATTAAGCAATGTTGTTAGTGCAACAGAACTACAATACTGTATGTATCAATACAAATATCATGGATATTAATACAAAATAATTACTATAGGGTGATACAGTTTTCTATATACTGTTTTTGAACCCTACTATAGTATATTTTTAAGTATCTAAGAATTTTACTATCAGTTTACCGCAGTAAATTATATTGTGTAATAGTCTTTTTTTCATGTGGGTTAATTTAGAAAGGGTGATGGACATTTTTTTAATGTTTTTAAATTAGCATAGTCATTAAACAATGTAAAGCAGAAAATACCTTTACCTTATGATTGCTTTTCTTTCTCTGCTTTTCTATTTTTCTCATCAGCTCCCAAAAGGTATCGTTTTAATGCCATAGTTTGCCAAACCACCGCAACCTCACTTAAATAAGTCTTGTTTTTATCTTTATTGAAAAATGTAACATAAACATTGCATTGTTATTTGAAACTACATTACCCATAATCCAAAACGTTTCATTTCCAAGCATGCGCAATGAGACACATTAATCATTAACATTATGCAAATTAGCCCACTTTCTTCTTATTAAAGGTTTTATTATCATTTTACTGTAGATTGTTGTGTGTGGAATTGATCCTGTTGTTCAATCCCTGTTTTTTTCACCTACCGTTTTTGTGATACCTTTTTTAATCAATAAGGTCCATGCGCATGCAGCGTGTACTGCTATTGATCACGTCTATGAGATTTGTGCAATGACAAAATCATATTTATGTATGGAGGGCCCTCGTCTTGTCATGGGGCCCCAGGCAATCGCCTGTATTGCTTGTTGGACAGGCCGACCCCGAACGCACAGGTAATGGGTTTGATCCCAGTTATCACACATACTGATAAAATTGATCATTAAAGAGTATCTACCAACGGTATAGCTCGTGAGGTAATAATGAGTACACTATGCTTCAATAAAACACAAGACTCTATAAGTAACCACTAGATGTCGCTGTGGGATGCTTTATGTTTTTAAAAAAAAGTCTAAAAGAACGAATAACAACCGCATATAAATCTTCATCTGTACATAGTTTACAGGAGGCTATAAAGCAATAAATCCATAAGAGATTTTATGTTACAGACCCCTGTGGTTAATTATAAAAAATAAAACATGCATGGCCTAGACTTTATATTTGGTTGGCAGCAGGGGGCCCTACAGTACCAATTTTGATCTTTCTAATATGATACACCCATTTCAGGTCGACAGTATTAAGGGGCAAGCTAACTAAACCATTTAAGGAGAAAGTACTGTTATATTTATACTAAGAGACATTTACAAACGTGAATCAGAGCAATTTGAGATGTTTCTTCATTCTGGGTGTGTAACTATTGGTTTAAATCTAGATTGTGACAGCAAACAATGTGCATGTTTATACTTTCCACTGTTTGTGTGAGTAGTGGTGGGTGTGAACAGAAATGTCGTATGTGGTAACAGCACAGTTTGTGTGTGGATGTGTGTTTGTCACTCACTTTATGAGCCATGATGAGCATATGCACCACCCCAGGTGCTCCATGACACCAGTGCACCAGTCTGTCGGTCTCGTTGCTGAGGGATGATGGGTAATTGCCCGAGCGAAACTTCTTGTGCCGCAAATAATCCACACTGGGCCGAACCAACTCGTTCAATACGTCCTGATTTAGATTGGCACCGGGCTGCACACAGAAACAAGGAGAAAGTAAAACTGAACGTTAGGTTTAAAGTGCACCTTTTATGCATATCCACAAAAAAAAAGATGTCTATTGGTTTGTCTAAGGTTATACTACAATGCAATTTAAAGGTATCAGCTATGATATGCTGTTGATATTACGCTCTGAAAAACTGATTGCATGCAACCACAGATGTTCCCTTAGTTCATTCAACAAACCAATGAATGCAACACACACCTACATAAATATTTACATATACAAGAGAGCAACAGTGCTGGTCCACTACAATACAGGCCACTGGACCATGTCCTCATGTGTCACAGTGACGCACATCCCGGTTACCTTGACGACTGAGAGCAAACCGCAACCAATCATCTTGCAGCATCGATCTCTTCCAGTCCCCATATTGTCTTTGTATTTAATAACTGTCAAACTTGCATTGCTTTCTCTCAATATTACATTTTCGCTCAAATAGAAAAGGTCAGTGCATCTGTTGACCTAAAGTCAAATATTTTCAGGTAATGCTCAATGCCGAGACCCATTTTACCCATTTGTAATTCACCAAATGATGCTGCTTGGGAAAGATGTGTTGTTTTTCTAAGCCATTTAAACCTATAATAATGGGCAAAAAATCCCATCACCTGCCACACTGGACAGCCTAATACAGCAATTCAAAACATCTGATGAAACCAGATGGAGTAAAATCTTCCATCATCTAATGCACGGGCAGATATCCAAACATTTACTTCCTGTAGCCAGAGGCTGGAAAAGAAAACATAGACAAGAGAACAAAAGAAAGGATGCTTTCCAATAGTCCTCTTCAGACAGTAAACATAGCTATTGAATTACAGTATACACTCCAATGGACGCAAACACAGAATGCTCTGTTGCTTATATACACTGTATAGCGCAATACACATTACTTGGCAAAATTTAATGTAAGCGCTGAACTAGCTACCACACAGCCACATGCTCTCCGAAGCCCTATTACCTGAAATTACATCACAGCCACCCTTCATCCACACACCACAGCATTATGTCTCTGTTAAGGCTGGTGTCATGAAGCAGAGATCATTTCCTACATGTAGCAACTGCAAAGGCCTTTATTGCATGAGATAAAATGTGATATTATGTCATCATAACTAACGTTACTAAGTGTATCAAAACAGTGTGAAAATCCAGTAAAAATTTGGGGAGTTATGATTATTGTAGTTGGGGATACACCTTCCTCAGTAAAAATAAATGCAGGGTGGCCATGCTGATACGTCAGCTCCAATAGGAGGAGTCGAAGTACATAATGTCTATGTTATCCATTACAACAGGGTTTCCCAAACTGAGTTTCGTGAATCCCTGGTGGTTCGCGAGGGAATTGCAGGGGGTTCGTGAATTGCTACAGTAAAAACAATTAAAGGCGTGGTGGTGCATGATCTTTTGAACGCCCCTACCCCAATAGAATCTGGACATTCTTTCGATAGACCCGCCGATATCGGGTAGTAGACACGCCCTTTACTGCTAATTGGCTACAAGTGTTTTGGTAGTGGCCCGACTCCCTGGTCCCGAAGTGTTTTTCAAAAATCACGCACCCTGCCTTTAATTACGGTTAAATCATTACATTTAAATAGGGATGCACCGAATCCAGGATTCGGATCAGCCGAATACTGGGGTTTTTGACAGGGTTCGGGTTCAGCCAAATCCTAGATTTTTTTCCACCGAACCAAACCCTAGGCTTGCGCTACGTTGATCGATGTCACGCGGCCGTTAGCCTTAGGGGCTGTTCACATTTCGCGGACGCACCTGGAAAAACAAGCGTGTCGCACCGCATCGCTTTCATTATGCATAGGCTTATGGTAATTGTCAAAATAGTTTTTCCCACTTGTCATACTGGCATAATGCTGCCTATCCTTTTTTTTACAGTTAAAATTAAATAAAATGAAAAATACACTGCTGTGGACATTGTTTACTTCATTAATGTGTTAATGGAATAAGGATGCGAGTAGGATTCGGGATTCGGACGAATCTTAAACAGTGGATTCTGTATTCGGCCGAACCCAAAAAATCTGGATTCGGTGCATCCCTACATTTAAATAAATACTTTGAAATAAAAACATCTAGATAAAACAATTACTTACACAAAAGATATACTTTATTTGTTTAATGGGAATGTCATGTGAAAATAAAAAAAAACTCAGAAAAGAGCAGAACAGATACGTTTTATGTACAAATAAGTGAAAATTACTAGATGAAGGTCCGATAATAGTTAATAATAGCAATAACCATGTAAAATACTACTGATAAAAACGCATTAAAACGAATGAAAATTAAATGTTTTTTTTTTTAAGTTAAACATGCAAATGTGCTATAAAATGATTTAAATATTAACTTAAAATGTCAGGGTGTACTTTAGGTAAATCATTTAGGTCAAGGGGGTTTGACTGACAAAAAAACTTCCCAAAAAACCCTGAACCCTTGCACTACACCAACACAACGTGAAGTAGTGCTGAGATGATTACGTGATTTACATTGTCACTTACAGGAACTACACACCGACCAAAATAGGTTTAAAAACTTGTAACACAAACTTTTTCAACACTTGCAGACCTGCACAGTCAAGGGGAAACTTCAGGACACATTATTTCTTATGTGTGTCCAAACATTTGACATGCAGGGTCTCAATATTTATGTACTCGCCTACAGTAAACCATAATGTGGACTTAGCCATTGGTGCCAAGTAGATTTAAAATATTGGTAGCAATAGCAAACAAGTTGTTTTAACTTCATGCGGCGTTATCTTTTTATAGTATAGCTAAATGCATTCAATAATATTTATAAAGAAACATTACCAAACTATTTATTACAAGAAGTAATGATACAACCGAACTGGTGTTTTCAACAGATTCAGTAAAGAGATTTAAGAAAATGAACATATTTAAATGAAAAGTACAAGAAAGACCAAACATCATCTTGCTATCCTTGGTATTAACAGCTAAAGCATTGATTTTACTGAGAATTATTGCTGTCAGGCCACTGAGAAAGAAAAAGTTCATAAAACAGTGTTTGAATCTATGCCCATAACTCTGCTGGAAGCTTTTCCAATTTGATTCGTTGCCTGCGGTCACCATTTTATTTCAGGTTGCATCTATAAACACCAGAGTTATTAAGCCTTTGCTTAAGGAGTTCAACATTTAAACCTAATTTACTTCTATTGAGGACTGTTATCAGTATTAAAAAGGTCAGAAGTGCGCTGAATCAGCACCGAAGTCAGCTACCCGAAACTGATTCACTTGTGTTGCCCTTAGTTCTGGGTTAAATGTGCACCTCAAGTGTATCTGGGCACTCATCCAAAACAGTAAGTCAAGCCAAGCCCTCGTGGCCACAAATTTGGTTTACAGCGCAACATTTTAAAGTTCCAGATAAATTATTCATCCTCTCTAATGAATCCTGCGGTTGACTTCTGTTAGGAGTGGCTAATATAAGGCAAGCCATGCCTTGGTTTTTAAGGCAATGAAAAAGAAAATATGATCGCGTCATTTAGTTTTCCAATGCTTCTCGCCGTCAGCTGCGCATGAATGGATGACTCCACATTATGTGAGATTAATTAAAATTGTGTGGTTTGTGATATAAAATGCCTCCTTGAGAAATAATAGCACACTTTAAAATATCCTACAGCTTTGTATTCAGCTATTTTAGGGATGTGAAACTGATGAAACAAAGCATTCAGAATAAAAGTCTTCTCAGCATGTTTTCCTGGCAGGGTCAGACTACTTTTGGAAGGGTCTCAAAAACATTAACAGAAGTTTGCTTGGTGTAAATCTTGATGCACAGTGCGTAAAGCATAGTTGGTTTATGTGCCCTTCTGCTGACAGCTACTGGTAGATGTGCTTACAGTATGTAAAAATGGGCTGGAATCAAAAACCATATTTACTAGCAGATGTGACTCCATCAGCAGACAAAAAAAACTGGCAAAATAAAAGAGGCTGAGGTTTATCTTACCTGCATAAGCATGTAGTAAATGCCTGCCAGGCCATGAGCTGCTCCAACATATTGTTTCTTATGCCATTCGTACAGGAGTGGACAGCGCTCGCTTTTCTTCTCCTCTTTAGACAAGCTCTTCCCCGACTCCAAAATACCCGTCACCACCTGGAGACAAATGATTTCACTTGGATTAAATAATAGCATGTTTATGGATCAAATAATTCGCTATTGGACCATGGTCAGCAAGTTTATCCCCAGAAGATCAGCACATAGAAAGGTCTTGTCAGCAAATGTAAAAATAACTCAATGCCCATGTTTGCCCAAATACTATTGTTTTCATCTTTGTGTAAGTTCAAATGCAAAATAAAATAAATCATGCCTAACATACCTGCCTGTTAGGGTGACCACCACCCAACAAACCAAATGTGGGACAAGTAGTAAGTTTATATGGGACAATCTAGAACGTTACATCGAAACATTGAAAAATCAACCATTTTATTTAGGTGGGTTTGATGTCATATGCCAGTCAGTTCGTGCAGTGCCCGCTGAGGTCGTACGCACCTATTTGTGTGAGAGGAGTTTATGCTTTTGATGCAGATCTGTCATATAGCGGAAAAACGACGCCACATTTTAATACAAATGTTTTAAAGAACGCATGCATGTTTTCTAAACATAACACTTAAGAAGCAACACTGATAAAAATGTGGGACATTTTCCTTATATGCAACGTGTGGGACAAAGGTTCAAAATGCTGTGCAGTAAAACGCAAAGTGGGACACATGCTTTCGTGTGATCCATGGCAGGAAAACGTCAGCATAAAGTTCACATATAAATAAGTTTAGTATTATAGGTCTGTTAATTAATTGATTCAATGCAAACGAAACAAAACCAAATCACTCTATTGGTATTAAAGAGACACTACACTTTTTTTGAAACTATGCTCATTTTCCAGCTCCACAAGAGTAAACATTTGATTTTTACTGTTTTGGAATCCATTCAGCTGATCTCCGGGTCTAGCACTTTTAGCATATCTTAGCATAATCCATTGATTCTGATTAGACCATTAGCATCGTGCTAAAAAATAACCAAAGAGTTTCAATATTTTTCCTATTTAAAACTTGACTCTTCTGTAGTTACATCGTGTACTAAGATAATTAACAGAAAATTAAGAGTTGTGATTTTCTAGGCAGATATGTCTAAGAACTATACTCTCATTCTGGCGTAATAATCAAGGACTTTCCTCATGTGACATGGCTGCAGCCGGCGTAGTGATATTACGCACTGATCAAAAATAGTCCCCTGCTATTGAAAGTAACCAAAGAGACTATTTTCAAGCAGTGCGTAATATCGCTACGTCTGCTGCAGCCATGTTACAGCAGTAAAGTCCTTGATTATTACGCCGGAATAAGAGTATAGTTCCTAGCAATATCTGCCTAGAAAATCACAACTTTTACATTTCTGTCAGTCTTAGTACACAATGTAACTACAGAAGAGTCAAGTTTTATTACATTCATCATATATACATACTGTATACACAGTACAGACATCATTGACTAATCAGAATTGAGCATGAAAGTGTGTAATAAAAAAATTATCTTTTAAAGCTCAGTTCTATTTCAAATGCAGGAATACAATAAGACAAAATCCTGCCTCCAGTTTTAAAAGCCCTCCAATGTCAATATAAATCAATAAATAAACATTTCGCTTTAATAATTTCACGCCAACAGCTACTTATTTCTGAAAAACATTGTACCAAATTCTCTACTGTACATGGTTTTAAAAGCAAAACTAAAATACTCTCATTACAATTTTTTCCTCAGAGGACAAAGCTGCTAAAATAGCAGGATATTTAAAAACAGACCAGAGATTAAATTTAAGGTGCAGCCAACAAAGAATATGCTTAAAAGCCAAAGAGATGCTATAAAATCATTTAAAGCACCTAATAAAACACTTATTTTCAAAGTCAGTGTACCTCAAAGGTCTGTTTTCAGATACCATTGACTGTAAAAGGGACTACAGAGGATAAACAGACATTCAGTGTTAAGTCTGCTTTTAGCACACTTTAAAGACAGTCTGATATAAAAAGAAAAAAGCTAACAAAGAAAAACACAGTTTTAGCCACTGCAGTTAAATCAAGATGCACTTGTACTTTTTTAAGTATTAAAGAGCACCTGTTTTCCAATCCACGATTTTACATATCCATTTTCCAAGCATTTGTACTTTATCAGAGTGTTTGTCTGGAGTCAAACTGTGACAATAAATGTGTCACAATCTTAATTTGTTTATATTTTATTTCCTGTGAGGTCACATGAAGCGCTCCTTCTCTGGCACAATAATCTTAATAATCTTTTGTAATGTGTGAAGTTCCATGATTTTCAAATCTTGTAGTCTGAGCATGTTTAAACCTGTCATTATCCTTATGTGCACACTGCAACCAGATTTCACAATCGGACAGGATTTTAAAAATCCTGTAGTGTAAACCTGGCGTAAGTCAAAATTTAAGGTGCATAAGACTGATTAAACAATTAAATAGTGTCATTTTTAGAAGGATCTCTTAGCAGAAATGCAATTTAATTTACAAAACTATAAGTGGTCGCAATTTTAAACTGCATTTAAACTGTAAATTGTTGAGGTCTAATAAAGTTTATTAAAAATCCTGGAATGTTTTCCTCAAAAAACTTAATTTCTTCTCGACTGAACTAAGAAAGATAAACATTTTGGATGACATCGGGCTGAGTAAATTATCAGGATTTTTTTTAAGAAAGTTAAATTATACATGTTTATCTAGTCTTTTGTTGGATTAAAGGGGGGGTCCATGATCTCTGAAAGCCAATGTTGACACACACGCCCCTGCCCCAACAGAATCTGGACCTTCTTGATAGACCCCCCACACATACAGGGTTCCCACACCTTAGTTAACTTCAAATTCAAGGACTTTCAAGGACTTTCCAGGTCCAATACCCTCAAATTCAGGGACTAAACATGGGGACACATTTCAAGTGAGAGCAAAGGTTACATTGTGTTACCTTTTAAGATACATTATTACAGTTCCCTTTCGAGGGAACTCGCGCTGCGTCACTGCGGTGACACTTTGGGGACGCCTCCATGGGTAAGTGCGTCTGAATGTGTATATTAAATTCAACCAATTGTGCGACTTAACGACAAAGACAGGGTGACGCGGGAGCCAGAAAGTATATCGCTATCTGAAATATTGCCAATGACGGCGTTTCAGGGAAGCAGGAAGTATGGCAAGGGAGACGCAGCGTCTCGTTCCCTTCTCAGGTAACAACAGTTACATACATAACCAGAGAGGTTTTCATGTGTCAAACACAACTATGCAAAAAAGCATTCTGGTATGAATCAACATTCGCATGCAGAAGATATAAGCATTTAAAGTGAACAGTTTAACACGTGTGCTTAAAAAGTTTAGATATTTTATTATATTATCCTACACTACACAGGGAATAATGTGGATTTTTTTCCAGAAAACTTTTTGCATAAAATAGATTCAAGCACTTTCAATGACCTGTATCTATGTATTTATATTTTCAAAAACTTCCCAGGGCCTTACATTTTTTTCCCCGGATTCACAAACTTTCAAGGATTTCAAGGACCTGTGGGAACCCTGCACATAGGCAACACAGGCAACACTGCTGGTTAGTAGACACGCCCCTTACTGCTGATTGGCTACAAGTGTGTTTTGGTACTCGGCCCGACTCCCATTTCCAAAGTGTTTTTCAAAAATCATGCACCCTGCCTTTAAAGAAGCAGTAATTGTTAACCTCAATTTTTTTTTTTTTAATTAAGGAAATGTTGCATTAATATTATGCAAAATAAATGTTAATTTAGTTTCACTAATTTCTTTTAGTTATTTTTAGTCATTTTAGAATTAGTTTCTCAGTTACTATAAAAATATTTTAAATACCGCCCTTATATTGACCACATTGCTTTATTAACTCTTTCGCCGCCATTGACGAGATATCTCGTCAATTAAGAGAAAACGCTTCCCCGCTAATGACGAGATTTTCCGGCTTTCCGCAATATCGCTATTATCCACCAGGTGGCGCACTTCCGCAACTTATACAACCCGGAAGTAGCGCCTCACATAAAAGAGAAAGAACTCTGTGTATGTTTTAAAGATCGCTCTGCATCTGATCTCTATCAAAAGTCCTTCGCAAAAATGCAATTATCTCAGCTTTTTGCTCAAAATTTTGTGTTTTTGAAGAAACCTACCCATGTTTGAGAATTGATTACAAGAAAACTAACGAAACAGTTTTTTTGTTTGAAAGCAGAGGGTCTGTTCTTTCAACTGATACATTGTTTGTTTATATATTTAATGAAGAACATTTTCTGGAAGGCATTCAACTTTTGTGCAAATCATGAAAAATGCTGGCGCTGGCTGGCAACTTTTTTTAAAAACGCTGGCGGGGAAAGAGTTAACATGGGCATCTGCCATCAAAAACCCCATATCGGTCGACCACTAAAAATCATATTATCAATGATGTATAAATTTGTTACATAATAAACTGTATTGTATTTATTACCTTAGAATGAGACGTTTTTATCTCTATACACCAGGGGTTCTCAAAGTCCGGACTCCGGTCCGGATCCGGACCCGACGGGAACTTGATCCGGACCCGCATTCACTTCATATTACAAGTGCATTAATTTCTATGTGATTGATTAAATGTGTGCATTTGCTACTTTACAAATGCATATTAAACTTGTTAACCATTCGTTTAGTTTTTTTTTTCTTTTAGATTTAAGAGTATTTCTGGTCCGAAAATAAAACGAGTTATTCAAAAATGTCCTAACGCTGTAGCCATCACACCCAGATATTATGCACAGCTAATTCATGTACTACGGCTTTTGATCAGTAAGTCCTTATCAATCTGCAATCACTGTTGGTTTGAGTCGTTTAAAACATACATTTGAAAAAGCAACACTCGGCATACATAATCTTTATACATATTCTTTATTATCATGAAATACCTGAAAAGGTTTGAAGAACAGCAATATAAATATATCCTTAAGACATTTCCTGGAGATGCGTGTGTCTAGTTCTTCGTCTGCAGCGCATATTAAGTTTCTGCCCGAGAGCGCCCCCTGGCATTTGGATGTAGCGGCAGTTCACCGTAATTCATTGAGAAGCAAAGCAGGCATCATCAGCCAATTTATAGGTGCACCCCTAATTTTGGTCAGTGTCTCTGCCTACCAACCACACTTTTTTTGCCATGGTTTATGCATCTGATGGAAAACAAACAGTGCCATTTCTCTAATTAGGTTGCTCTGTATTTTGCACCTGGTTACTTTTGGAATATTTTTTGTGTTTGTGTTAAAACAAATTTAACTTTAAATGCAAAAAACACTTATTTTTTTCCCAAACTATTTGTGTTGATTTGTTATATAAACAAATTATTTACATAAAGTTTTTCCGGACCTATGAAAAATGATGAGAATTCAGATTTGGACCTTTGAATGTAAACTTTGAGAACCCCTGCTATACACCGTGGGTCCCTTTATGTGGAAGTTGCCATTTGGCGACGCCATATTTCTACAGTAACCCTAAATGGACAAACTGAACGTTTTCTCAGATGATGACATGCTTGTCCTATAGCTTCCCTATGCTTTTTGAAAAGAAAGGGTATGCTGTGGACTGAACCGCTGGTCTCACTGCTAGATGACGCTACAAATTCACAAATTGTACCTTTAGGATTAGAGATTAAAATACGACTGCAAACTATAACAAAAACTCTATATTTGCCTCCAAATTAAAATAAACAGTAATTGTGTCTCAGTATGTCTCTGATGTACTCTAGGTAGGCTTTGAAACTTAGTCTCAATTATTTCTCTACGCTAGGATGCATTCTCCCTTGTTGTTGCCATATTGTTTGCCTGGTCAGCCCCGAGTCCAGTGCTAAAAATATCCCTACAGCTCTATACACAGAGGAGGTGAGGATGTGTGGGTGTGATCTAAACCCTTTTGTGTGACTGCAGAGCACAGATTTTACGCCTTTCCAACCCTGCCAAATTTAATTTCTTCAAAAACAACACACACACACGCAGTCTTACAGTCTCAAGGTGTCCACTGTTTGATTATTTCCAGCCCTGAAGGGTGCAATGCAGCAGAATAGAAAAAAAATGCTGCATATTTTTATATACGTTACAACGCTACTGCACCACAATCTGCAGTTTTAATAAACATCAAATCTCCAAGTGCTGATTTAAATTGAACAGCAGGGCTACATGTTCATAAATCGCTCCTAATAAACCTAATATGAAATACATAGTGTGTGCCAACAAATATTTGTCTCTACTCTTTTCTGACTCCATCCTCATACGTCCCACACACATACTGGGCAATGGCCAACACGCCAAGACTATAAGTTATGACTCGCAGTAAATCGGCCCACATGAGACTAAACATTTACGGCGCAAGTCAACCAGTTTAATACATCTGACGCAGCGTCTGGAATAGAGAGACATGCAAACACCCACAACCATCCATATTCACAAATGCAACCACGTTTTACACCGAATTGTTTAATGGTGACATGATAATCACCTTAGAAATGGTCGTCTCATCTACGGTGTCAGGCCCGATCTCTTTGTTGATGTACAACAGGGCATAGAGGTAGCCGGCCCGTCCGTACAGAAGCTCATCGGGAACGTCAGAATCAGGACTGAGAACGGAACGCTGGAGCTGAAGCAATCTAAAACAGCAGAAAAATGAAATGTAAGAACTTTGTTAAACAGTACTACAGCTATTATTAACAATTGCACTGTGAAATGATGCATTTGCTAAACAGGTTTCCATTAATACCAGTGAAATCAAATCTTAAAGCAGCATTCTTCTGGGAAGGCCTGATGTTAGGATCTGGCTGTAGAGATTTGTTTTCATTCTCACAAGAGCATCCGTGAGGTCAGAGACTGATGTTGGGAGATGTGTTCTGGCTCACGGTCAGGGTTCAGATTAATCCCAAAAGTAGATTTCAAGTCTGGGCTTTGTCGAGATCATACATAGCAGTAAACCATTTCTTTATTGATTTCACATACTTTTTTCCAAACTTTTACCACAATGCTCTACAACATCTGTGCTCTAGTTCAGTGGTTCCCAAACTTTTTCAGTGTGTGGCCCCCCTTGTGTAGGGTACATTCCTTTACGGCCCCCCAAAGGAAATTTGTGACAAAAAACTGTTCTAAAACTCAACATTTTAATAAAAAAACATTAAATTATACAAAAAAGTATTTCTTTTGGTTAGTAGCCTTATTTTTTTAAGTTTAATTAAACAGAATTCATGATAAATAAATGTATTTCATAAAATGTCATAAAACTGGGGCCCCCCGGCACCATCTCGCGGCCCCCCAGTTTGAAAACCACTGCTCTAGTTAACAGTACTGCGATTCGAATAGCACATTTAAGCAACCAGTTAGTCTCTACACATTAAAGGAGATGTGTGTAAGATTTTCTATATTAAAATACTTTCTCCTGACTCAATGTTTGAACATTTTGATCAGCCTCACACAGACCAATGTGTGAGCATACAGGAATAGTGTTAAGAAACATCTTTTGAACAATATTATTTTTGCAATTCCATTTGTTGCCACTAGAGTCAATGTATTATGAAAAATTGAACCATTAATATCACAATACTTTTTGGCAATGTCATTTTATTCTTTCCTAGGCTTGAATAGTGTCTGTGGAATAGCAGTGTACAGGAAAGTCACAAGTAGGGGTGCACCGATATATCGACCAATGATGCTTGCTATGCTACATCCAAAAGCCAGAGGGCGCTCTCGTGGAGAAACTCAATATGTGCTGTAGAAGAAGAACCATACACGCAGCTATGACACGCAGCTCCAGGAAATGGCTTAAGGATATATTTATATTGCTGTTCTTCAAACCTTTTCAGATATTTTCATGATAATAAAGAATATGTATAATGATTATGTTTGATGCTTATTCAAATGCATGTTTTAAACGACTCAAACTAACAGTGATTTTACATCGATAAGGACTTACTGATCAAAAGCCGTAGTAGATGAAATTGCTGTGAATAATATCAATTGTGCGATTCAGAATAGTTATTATCGGCCACGCATTATTAGTGTATATCGGAATTTATCGGTGCAACCCTAGTCACAAGCTAGGGATGCTCCGATCGATCGGCCGCCGATCGGTATCGGCCGATAATGGCATTAAATGACTCGATCGGTGCTCGCTAAATCTGCCGATCTCATAAACCGATCTTTCTGTTTACTTTTGTCATCAAAAGGATCCTGAATGTGGCTGCAATTAAAGACATTTTTTACGTAGCGCGAGCATTTTTACAACCCGTTGCTCATGTGCGACGTGCAGATTTGTATGTCTCTCTTTGCTTTTACAGAGATATGCGTATGTTCTACGAGGACGCGCTCCGGTCAACAGCGCGAGGCGTCTTCACATCCCCATCAAACAGCTTATACAACACATATCTATCACGGACAATTGCATCCTCATGCCAAAAGTTTATTATTTGCATGCGTTTTAAAATTTTGAGCGTTTAAACTTTCATTTTCCTCACAGCTGCTTGTCTGCGTTCAGCCGCCGCCCACACACAGCAGCCTGTCATCAGTGCACGTGAACAGAGCGATCTCTCTCTCTCACGTCTTAAAGCTGCAGTAACCTAATTCATCTGAGATCTCATGCTGTAACAGATGCACGCTCATCAACTCATAACTGTAGGGCCCGTTGTCCAACTACATTTATTTTAATTCTAAATTTATTTATTCTAGAGATGTCTTTTCACACATAAAGGGCCGGATCAAATTACCTCGGGGAGCGGGCGCTACAGTGTTGCCCACCCACAGCGCCGCCACTGGCCGGTAGGCTGAATCGATTCACAGGATTTGATGAATCGATATTGAATTGAGGAACAAATAATTGCAATGCATTGATGAATCGATATTTTTACCCAGCCCTATTCATCTCTCAATAAAATCACTCTCTGCTCTTGACTAAAGAACTTTTATACTTCATACGAATGCGTGTATATTTAATTAATACAGTAAAGACTGTGAAGTGTTTTATTTTAAGTACTTTTAGGAGACATAAGCCTTTTTAAAGCCATTTTAAATTTCTCTTTGCAGAATAAATATTTGTTGTGCTTATTTATTTGAGTCTCTATTAAAACAATAATATACCTAATTACTGCAAGTAATATAACAAAGGGAACATCCATGGTATTATTTTATCTAGAAAAAATGTAACAGTTACAGTCATCAAAGAGCTTGCATATCAGCTTTAAAAAAAAAAAAATCGGTATCGGAATCGGTATCGGCCGATCACGAAGATTACAAATCGGTGATCGGTATCGGCTGCAAAAATCCTGATCGGAGCATCCCTATCACAAGCCTCCTAGTTTTCATCAAAAATATCTAAAAATGTCTTTCAAAGACGATCTAAGGACTTATGGGTTTGGAACGACATGGGGGTAAGTGATAAAATTATTACGTTGGGGTGAACTATCCCTTTAAAGCTATGATCTTTAACGTTTCTAGTTGAATACAAACAAAAATTTGTTATTGAGCATGTTTTTAGAATTTTTTTTATATTTTCTCCTTAACATATCGCGATTTGCAACAGTAAGTTTATAGTAATCATTTACTGTATAATATCAGCTGTTAGATCGGATTTTGCAAGTAATGTTTAAATTAATGTAGCTTCAACTTGTCTAAGGATGTTTTCAGACCCGTTTGCATTGGAAAATGTAAAAAAAATCTTCATAAAACATGAACTTTAGAAATGTCATAATGATAAAAGAAAAATCAACAATTTTGACCAATAAAAATGATAATTTTGAATGTATTTCTGTTTTTTGTTAAAAATTTAACTTTACTTAAGACTTAAGATTTTGTGCTTCAGGGTCACATACATGTAAACAAACTGAAGCAATTAAATCATTAAACAGTTTTCCACAATTTCTGTGTTCAGGATTATCTGGGCAGGGCTTAAACGGTGGTTCGATGATGCACTGGAGCCACCAAGCACCAATTCCGGTTTAGCTGTATTTGAAAGTTTTGATACGGTAGCATTACCACGAGTGGGTGTGGTTTCAGCACAGACAGCGGACACATCCCTAGCATTTGAGAGCAAAGAATCCTTTTTATTTTTCCAACATTTTGATTACGTATTTTCCTTACTTGGCGATATTTATTATCATTCACATTTGATAAGTGATTATAAACACTTTTTTTTTGTGGTGTCAAAATGTAAAAAATATCCATAAAACATGATCTTTACAAATGTCCTAATGATTTTTTATTTTTTTTTTGCATAAAAGAAAAATCAATAATTTTGACCAATAAAAATGACAATTTTTTGAATGTATTTCTGACGTTTGTTAAAAAATTTAACTGTGCTACTTAAGACTTAAGATTTTGTGCTCACACATATGTAAACAAACTGAAGCAATTAAGAGAGAAAAGAAATACTGAAATCGGGACACTCGGGTGTCAAAGAAAATAACTCCACAAGTAACTCGCAATTTTATGTTTCAAACAGAGATGGCAGCAGAAAGGCAAAAGTTACAGATTGCGGCTTTAACATAGAAAAATTGCACACTTCAGAATATATTTAGATTATGCTTTATGTTTATGTCTTGGCACTTTTAACCAAACCTGCTTGTGAAAAACGCAATGAATCGAGAGCAATATGTGTGTGACATTAGATCAGGGTTTATGGGTATATAAACAGGCTCATGCTGAGAGCTGCAGTCGAGCAGACAATTCATCAGAGGAATGGGTACCAAGCACACAGCATGAACAACATATCACCCTATGAATAAGATCCACACAGACTGCATGAGCCAGACAGATGTATTAATATCACAAAAGGGTGTGTTTCTACAACACTTAAATGCTTCCGAGAAGCCAAAGCAATCTCAAACTCAACCTTATTCCTGTGTATGTTTAACTGAAACATACAAAAATTTCTTAAATGAATTTATTCAGAAACGTGTATTTGAGTAGTAATACTTCTGTCAATTAGCCAAATATGCATTGTTTTGGCCTAAAACCTAAGAATATCAGCCAATAATCTTCCTAACCAATGCTCAGCCTAACCTAGTTCAGAATGAATTTCCGTTACAATCAATCAAACTAAAGAAAGCCAAAGAGAGTGAAAATGGTTCTTACTTAGTGAGACACTCCTGGGACTCAGCCTGGTTTTTTAAGTGGTGGTGAACCACTGCACCTACAGCTAATGGCCCGGCGTCTCCACAGAGGAAGGTGACACGACGGCCGTTCAGGTTTCGCAGCGTACGCTTGACGTAATCCAGAGCGCGCTGCAGGTGCGAGGCTTCGTCTGTCACGCGGTAAAGCTGCAGGTACAGCAGGGCTATTCCTGGAGGCGACATTCATCTTTCAAAGCATTGAGATGCCAGCAAAAACTCAATGAATGTAATGAATTTATCCACTTTCATCTAATACCAGTATATATATGAAGAGTTTAAACAATTTCATTGTTTCATTTTCCAGTTCTTCAAGTATTTGTCATTTTTGCAACTATTACAAAAATCAATATGGTAACAGGGTAAAAAGAGTTGCAAATTTATATGAATGTTGGTTTATTGTTACTTTCAATAAACATTGAAATATTATTTTTGGATTATATTTTATTTTTTCAATAACCTTAGTACTACAGTTAAGTGGTTGTATTTGACTTAGAGTCCTTGTGAAGTCATTTTAGAGAATCGTTTCTAAAGACATGATAAATGTTAGAAATGAATTGCTGAAAGGTGAACTATGTAGTACTGAATTGTGGAGTTTCGTTAAACAGTTTTCCACCATTTCTGTGTTCAGGATTATTTGGGCGGGGCTAAAACGGTGGCTCGATGATGCACTGGAGCCGCCAACCATGGCTCCGCCCCTAACACAAATGCGACCATCGATTCAGGTTATATCTGTATAATAACAGTTTTGAGACAGTAGCATTCCCACGAGTGGGTGTGGTTTCAGCACAGACACGCCCCTAGCATTTTAGAGCAAAGGATCCTGCTTATTTTTTTGACATTTTGATAAAGTATTTTCCTAACACCTTTTTTAGTGGTGTGACAAACCTCAGAACACACATTTAATATCACTTTACGCGGACTTTAAGCAATAAAATAAATATTTTTTTATATTTATGTTAAAATGTAAAAACATTTAATTAATTTTCCATTACATTTTCTTAAAGGAGACATTTACAGAATTTTTTAAGATTGGTATCCCCAAAGTACATGTGTGTAGTTTTAGCTCAAAACATCATATGAATAATTTATTATAGCATGTTAAAATTGTAATCAGCGCGTCTTCCCGCGGACGATATGCACATCAAGAGGTATTGTACAGCAATATAAATTTGTACTGTCAATACAGTATGTGAAAAATCATTGTAGATTGTAAGTTGATAACTTAATTCTGTGCTGTGTTAACCATCGAATTTGGACTAATACTGTGACATCTATGACTAACAATTTCGTTTTGAACATCACATATAAACTTACATAATGAAATAAACGATGTCATCAAACGCAACATTTATAAGACTTGATTACCTTATCCGTCGACGTGATTTCTCGTTCGCGTCTGATTGATGGCCATCAGAGGTTGAGTTAAAGACTACAAATCCCATAATTCCACGCTGCTTCAGAGCGTCATTAAACAACGTCATTTGATGTTATTGTGTTTTGGCGCCATCTAGTGGTAAAAATTCTACGTATTCCACCTTTAATACTAGAAAAGCAAGTGGTAACAGGGTTGCATGCAATTAACACTGGAATGTGTACTGGTTTCAAAAAAGTAACAAGCAACCAATATTTTATTGTACCCTGTTAGTGGAAAGTCAAAAAATGACAAATACAGATCATAAAAATCCTAAACATTAACTGTTTAAGTATGTTAAGCATGCAGATGTGTTAGGTATTCACCTGTCCAGCCTGTATAGGTGGAAAAGTCATGGGGATCTGCAGTTTTCAAGCCCTCCTCCATTTGCTGGAGAAGATCTTTGATCTTGTTCTGTACTTTCTTCTGAAAGGCATCACTGATCTATATTCAGGAAAGAAAAACAGAATTTGCAAATATTAAAAACGAACAAATATGGTCCCTGCTGTTGAACAGTTGTTTATAAACATCTGACCAATCAGTGATCTGCAGTTTTTACGCGTCATATTTTACTATCGGTACGGCTCACTTGGAACCTCAACCAAGGTGATACTAAAGTATCAGGTACTAGGTACTGCCTTTACACTTGACATGTATGGGTGGTGTAGTGATCCGATCTGTGATCCGATCATCAGGAAAAAGGTAGAAATGTAAATGCGTGAATCGATGTATTTACTCAATCAGAGGAATACTTTGTGCACATGCGCAGAAGAATTGTGTTCAAGTTTACATCTTATATTTACCTCTTATTTACGTATCACATAATTCTAATAACAGATACATTCAATAGCAAGGCAACACGCATTATTAAAGTAATGGGGTCACGCACTGTACATTCTGCAAGATTTATGTCTACTTTCAAAACATTAGGCACAAATAAAAATCGCATTGCACCTTTCGAAAAATGTGTTTTCATTGTCTATATCTGAAAACGTCTTAAGTACAACTTTCTTCAACTCAGCTTTGACTTTGTACAGTTATTCAGAGATAAAGCGTGAACTCGACGAGTGAACAGCGTTGCCAACTCCTCTGCATTTTATTTCTTTTTATGTGGGATAAAAATGAAAGGATTTCGTTAATTTGTTATTGGTATTTGGGCTGTAAATAGTCATTGAGCTTTTGGGCTAGTTTTGAATGTCCATTGGGATGATTTTGATACGTGAACCTGGCAACCCCAGCTGTGCACTTACACAGACGTTTGGTTCGGATTATATAAAATGCACATGTAAACAAACATTTTAATCAGATTGCAAGGTTTAGGGTGCATGGAAACTGTACTGTGGTAAACTGCAATCGAATTAAATTCAGTCGATTGTGTAAATTCAGTTTTGCATGTAAACATAGCCACTGTGATCCAATTAAGCCGTTCAGATCATTAGCAGGCAGGACATGGCGGGTTTGCCAACATCAAGTGGTTTCTGTATCGGGATATCTGATCGGATCTCTGTGTCCCACGCAATATTTAAGTAAGTCTGCGGTAGAAAACTGACAAAGTCGACCTGAAGTGGTACATTTTCTTTTAAAAACTAGTTTCAGTCACTGAAGATTTTACAAATCTTGTGAAACGCGGAGGATGAGGAGATCGATGCACATAATCATACATTGGACAGACACTGCAGTTGAAAGAGTAAAAAGAACATATGGGTCTGAATTCAAAATCATTGCCAGATGTGCTGGGAAAAGTGGGCTTCCTTCACAGATAATGAATGACTATGCAACTTTCAGGTGTGAAAGCAAACTTTACACTTTATGTATCTGATCTACCGCACGCCTTAATGTCCTCCATCTTTGTGTGATGCTGACCAAATTGCATTTAAATTGCACTGAGATCCATCCAATCACAATGCACCCTCAATTACCTCAGATCAAATAGCTTTTCAATCATGTTTACAATGGTCTTTTCAATTTGTATGAGGACAACATCCGAATGTACGTTAGTATAAATGCAACCTACGTAAATCCAATAAAGGCACAGGGTCATTTAACCAATTTTTGCAAAGGTTTAACAATAATGTTAGCACCAAACAGAGACTAAAAGAGAATAACTAATTGTATACTGAACCGGCTGTCATCTGTGACTAGCTGACAATGGTACAAATGGGAATCTGGTACGCAGAGGACCCGGGTGGTCTTCCAAATACAAAGAGAGCATTTGACCACAAATAAAGGAAAACACAGAGAGATGTTATTCAGGCTGTTTAAAGACAAATGGCAAAATTCATTTTGAAGGGCTTTGAAGGTCAGTGACTTTGGATCAGTTGGCACAGAAACAGTGAGATGAATCGAATCCAGAGTTACTTCTTTCTGCAGCAGTGTGTCTGTGAGACGAATCCGAATGAGAAGCAAACGCAGGATGCTCTTCTGAAACAAGCAGATCTGACACAACACTGACAAACACAATCATAATGCAAGCCAAAAATGTTGGAATCAAGCATGGAATTGAGGATAGTATTTCAAATAATGTCCATAGGTTAAGAAGATACATTTAATATTTAGAAATAGGATGAGGAATATGAACACCACCCTAACTTTAAGAATAAGCAATAGTTACAGCAGCCTGATTTCCATTACAGATTTGCAAATAACATTTGCTAAATTTTCCACATTCTGATTTAAAAAAAACAATCAAAAGATGTAGGGTTGCAAAATTCTGGAAATCTTCAAGACCGGATACTTTCCATGGAAATATATGGAATCAACAAAATTATCTTGCAGCTAGGGGTTGGCAATATATCACCTGTGATTCTGTATCTTATCAGTAAAGCCGGTTTCGTGATTAGTAGTAAATCGCCATCACCTGCTTTCAGATGTAGCGGCATTTACTACACAGAGCCATATTTCACCGTATAACTGGCAAGGAAACTCCCTTATAGTTGTTGCGTCCATGTATGAGGGGTTCTGGGAGGTTATAAGGTACAATTTTAATAATTATCAAGTGACCCGATAATAAAATATAAACTGCAAAAACTGTTTTGCGATGTAATGACACATTTTTTGAAATTGCCTAAAACACTTAAATTAGGTGGAAAAACAAAAGTATATGGCAGTTCTTGCCAGATATGTTTCCATTAGGAATACTATTATTTTGCCATTTCAATTTGCGCAATTTTATGGGTAATGGAAATGTAACGGTACATTCACACGGGACGACAGCATTAACGCTTGACAGGAGGCTGGTCTGAAGCGTGGCCAACCGCCAATCACAGTGGCCGCTACACATGCTCCAGTCTTCCATAAACGTAATTGTCTGGCTTTGCCTAGGTTATTTGCTAAAGGCGATCTGATTGGTTGACGCACACGTTGCTTCTTGAAAAGTTGAGAAATGTTCAACTTCTGCCGCGAGCAACGGCAGTTAAACAGCGCCGACAGATCCACAATTCAGTTCGGCATTGCTTGACGTCACCCATAAAAAGTGAATGGGAAGCGTTAACGCTTACGCCCCGTGTGAATGTACCATAACTAGTAATGTTTGCTTTAGCAAGCACTGATAAACCAGATCTACTCAGCCCCATGTTGTGCTCCAAAACAAGTAAAACAACCTTCTTATTGTTTGCTCACCAGCCTGTGTCAGAACAAACAGCAGGTTGTTCGGGCAATGAGTGTTTTAAGCAGATAAAGTGCCTGCAGTAAAGAAACAAGCACAAGGAAGCTTGCGTTTGTACAAAGCCTGTGAATTCAATTATTATGAAGCAATTAGATACCAAATAATTCACCAAATGTCACAACACATACTTGATGTTATGCCATTTTTTACATGCGACAATGTAAAATATTGAGGTACATTAATGAGTTTTACCTGTTAAAAAAAATTTGTTTATAATGATTATTAGTGGAACTGAAGGTTGAATTAAATATGAAATGCACATGATCGTTGTCATCTGTGAGGCGACCAATCACGAAGAGCTATTTCGTCATCACGATGTCTGCGCGAACGGAATTCTGTTTGAAATATAAACAGAAAGCACCTTTGTGACAACTAACCCCATATTAGGAAACTACTACAATACTAATCTCACTAGAAATGAAATCAAAACGTGTAAAAAGTGAAAATAAAACTTTATTTAGATGAAATTTGTGCTTCAGCTGCTTTCTTCTCAACCAGGATCAATCACATTCCCCGCGCATAGAATTTTGGGACAAGATGATGAAGGTATCTCAGGAGACATGAAGTACACCAAACATTAGATTCTGACACGCCTTGATGTCTTCCTATGCATTTTAGAGCTTTCAGACGCAGCCTAGATCTCCAGGAACAGGGTTGGTGACTGCAGCTTTCATTGGCCAGGGACCACCCAAGAGTGAATGGCACATAAAGAAGCCAATCACAGTTCGGCTTTGTGACGTCTGAGGTTAATGGGCAAATATTATGATTAGCCTCACAGACATTCTGCTGCTGAAGTGCATCTGGCTATTCTTCATACTGTTGTAGAGTAAAATATAGTTTACCCTTACAGTCTAACTATTTATATGGTTTTAGATTACATTTCTTTAATACTGATGAGACATACTATTTTAAACAATAATACACACATAAGTGGTAGGTCAAATATTTCACAGTTACACCAATCCAGGCAATACAACATGTTACACGATTAGACTCTAATCTAATGGAAACCGACAACTTCATATAGGGCACCTAAATTTCATCCGAGTAAGAGTGACTTACTATATTTAGAAACGTGCCAGGCCTTAACCGTCACAAAAACAAACACTTCTGCACATGTGCATGATGCAAAATAAAAAACAAACACCACATTATCGTGTTTAAGTGACGCATGTAAATTACTGGCTTATTCGTGTCTCAACATACTGCACACTTCTGAAGTAAACATACACTAAAAGCTGCAAAATAATCGATCACAAACCTTTCCGTTCGCATCAAACGGATCGTTGCTGTTACCCTCCGCTCCTGAATTTGAAGACACAACGTGATCCCAGTCCGGGTAAGGGTTATTAAAACTGCGCTCTTCCATCTCTGACTCCGAGCCCGTGGCCAGTTTCAGTCTCTTCGACATGTTCTCTCCCATGTCAACGGCGGCCCGCCAGGGACAAACACAGTGAGGGGAAAACGCGTTTTCGTTTTTCTTTTCTCGTTGACAGTACTGAGGCTGGTCCTGATGCTGCAGACGGCTGATCCCACTGGTTAAGAAGTCACTCCGAGAGTATTTAGAGCTGTGTCCCTTTGGTAAAAATGTTATACATATTACAGTTAAAATAATCAAATATTATTAGTAAACTATAACAAGCACATAGTTTGCGCTAAAGTAAAGCTTATGTCATTTACACGCCCAACCCCTTCCTTTCTTCAATGAAACACAAAAGACAGTCTGTCAGGGACTGACCATGGTTTAATTATAGGATACATGAAGTAACTGTGTATTTTTGTTTGCTTGTTTGTACTGTCAGTGCAAATAATATAATGGTTAAACTATCTTACTATATTAGGCCAATGGCCAATTGTGGTTAGGTTTCACCAAATAAAACCAAAAACCATGCCTAACTGTCGTAAGGGAGTGAATAATTTTTTCCATACAAAATGGAAAATAGGGAATGAGCCTGTCAACAAACATAATGCCTACAGAAGAACTATAATGCAATAATTGTCAAATTTGTGTTGCCTAAACCAATTCATTAATGAAAATCACTCATTCATAAAGTTGCGTTAAAGAGCACGTACCAAACCAAGCACAATGCGTCGTCGTAAAACTGTTTCACGCGCAAATAAAAACACACGTCCATTCACATAATAGTTTAACATGCAAGAGTTCAAATACCTAAACAGAGCAACTCATGCAAACGTTATATGCAAACCTCATTAATGGCAAACGATATATGATGCTTACATTTCAGTGCGGCATTATCGAGGGACGCGGAGCTTGAAGTAAAGCAGCGAAGAATCCGTTCAGCTTTTCATTTAGCATCTTCTAACAGAAAGCATCAGATCCTTTAAAACCAGTCCGGGTGCATTGTCTTTCCCGGCGTTTCCCATGTGCAGTTTATCGGCTCTTTGCTCTTTCATTTCCGGGACTTTCGGTTTTCACATGCACGCGCTGAGTGACACCAGACAGAACAGGACTGAGGATGAGGCTTTGCCTGCATTGGAGACATTGGAGGAAACAGATGGCGAGTCTGCTGTGTGAATTGCTCCACCAACCAGGATTATACAGCAAAAAAATCCATAAATCCCTCTCTGCATCAATCTCTCTCTCTCTCTCTCTCTCTCTCTCTCTCTCTCTCTCTCTCTCTCTCTCTCTCTCTCTCTCTCTCTCTCTCTCACACACACACACACACACACACACACACACACACACACACACACACACACACACACACACACACACACACACACACACACACACACACACACACACACACACACACACACAGTTAAAGATCCTTTATGGAACCATATAGCATTCATTTTTTAAGAGTGACAATGCCTTCATAAAAATAAAGTGATATAAAGTTTAAAGTTTAACACAATGGTCCATTGCTGCAAGCATTTTAATAACGATTACACTTCTAACACAGTATATGTATTACTAATAGTAGTACAATTTTATCACCAGTATTAGGTATTAGGATTCTGACTGGTGCTCTATCTTAACATCCTAAATCACATTAATCTTTAATAATATATTGTTATAACATGGGGGGCTACAGGCATCCAATATAGGCCTACTTCAATTACCATACAGTACATCAGCTGGGAGACTGCACAACTCGTTAGCCCAGCACCATAAACCTGTCAACCAAGACATTAGTATGGACCAGCTATCAGCTGATTTTGTTATGGCCAAATTAACAGTGAATGCACGCTGCTATATATAGACTCCATCTGTGCTTGGATGCGAGATATACAGTATCAGTAGAGCGTCTGTTGTTTACCTCCCTCTTTTCTGTACACATTGAATTAAAATGTGACTGGTACTTTGGGAGAATCCTCCATAGGTAGAAGTGAAACTGTATTAGAGTATTGATATTCTGCATCCCATATTTCAATCAAGGTGAACTGTCTGGTTTTACATTTTAACAAGAATGCTTTTCCATTTGAAATGGATGATCAAAACTTTTTTATTTGTAATAGGAGTTAGTGAAATGATGGATGATGGCACTTACACATCATTATGTTGTCATTTTGTGAGCCAAATATATCCCACAATTCAGACTTATTCAGACTTTTGTGAGAAGTGTTTAAGAAATAAATAACCACTTATTTTAACATTTGATGTACACAAAAAAAATAATACGCTGGATTTACTTAATATATATAGTGCATAATTTTTGCACCCACTTTTTAAAGTAAGTTTTACATGAAATTTTAAGCAATTGCTATTTTTTAAGTAAGTTTTACATGGAATTTTAATCATTTTAAGCTTACTTTTTTAAGGAATTGCTTAAAATTCCATGTGAAACTTGCGTAAAAAGAGGGACGCAAAAATGATCCACTATATCTTTTAGTAAATCGTGCTACTTATTTTCATTTAGTAGGTATTTTATCCAAAGTGACTAAGGTATTCAAGCCATGTTTATCAGTATGTGTGTTCCCTGAAAAATAATTTTAATAATTTTCATTTATTTTGTATTGTTGGTTCAACTTAGAAAAAATCATATGTGGTTGCACTGTGGCTCAGTGGGTAGCACTGTTGCCTCACAGCAAGAAGGTCTCCGGTTCGAGTAGGGGTGTCAACAATAATTGATTCGGCGATGCATTGCAATGCGCACATGCACGTTTCAGCATCGATGCAGCAAAGTGCCATAATCGATTATGTCAATGTTTATTTTTTTGGCCTTGAATAGAAAATAAAAACGCACCCTTTTCCATGGAAAGCAGACATATGGGCACATTTCGGAAACTAGACAAGACTTACGCTGTGTGTAAAATTCTCATCCCAGGTATATAATTGTTATTGTCTTAAAGCTGCTAAGCTTCCGTTTTTGTTGAGAATAGTTGCACTTGACTTTACTACTTGACTGATGAAAAATTTGCCTTGTTGTGTACAGTAGAATTCTGATGCATCGCAATGCATCGTAGAATCGAATTGAGTTGAATTGAATCGTTAGCTGGTAAATCGAATTGTGAGGGCAGTGCCAATGCACACCCCTAGGTTCGAGCCCTGGCTAGGGCAGGTGGCCTTTTTGCGTGGAGTTTGCATGTCTCCTGTGTCAGCATGGGTTAACTCTGGGTACTCCAGTTTCCCCCACAGGCCAAAAACATGCAAGTTGGAGATGCCAAATTGTCCTTCCCCCATCCTGTGCATGGATCAACTTATTAACTTACAATAAAACTTGTGTATGGATTAACTTGTTCTCGCCATGAATATAGCCGTAGATGCTGGAATGGCATAAAGGAAGAAGAAAAAAAACAGTTGATTAAACTAATATTTTTAAGTCAAATCAACTTAAAATTTTAAGGCAACCAACTTACTTTTTTATGTTGAACAAACAAATCGTTTTTTACAGTGCAGGAACACAATAGCCCGGTTTCACAGACAAGGCTTAGCTAAAGCCAGGACTAGGCCTAGTTAAATTATTAGGAAAAATAACTAGTTTTAACAAACATGCCTTACTAAAACATTACTTGTGTGCATTTTGAAATAAAACAAAGGGAAATGGTGTATTTTAAGATATATCAGTGCAAGCTGTTTTTAGTTTGGACAGCTCTTACATTCATTTTAGTCTAATACCTGTCCATGAAGCCGCTCCTTAAGTCTTAAGACAAATCAATGGCACTGGCATATTTTAAGATTTGTACGTGCAAGTTATTTTCAGTAAAGATCGAACATCTGTTTTATTGTAGGACTAGCCTCAAGCCGTGTCTGTGAAACCGGGGAAAGATTATTTAATATTCAAGTACACATTTTTAATTAATTCATATATTACATTAATTTCAATACTTTCTTCTAAATGATAGAGATAGCAGTGTTATAGATAGGCTGTCATTAGCTCCTGTTATTCACACTGTTAGCCAGGAGTTTTAGACATTTACATTACATGTTTTTGGCAGACATTTTTGCACTTGGGAATTAAACTCATGACCTTGTTGATACCACCATACCAACTGACCCACAGAACATATAATATATGACATTTCTTGTGCACTTTAATGCTATACAGGATGATTGCAATAATATAAAATAAAGAGGTAAATAGGGCATATGAATTATTGAAAAATGAAAACCCAACCCAGTCTCACGGCAGTTTGTGACAATCCCGAATGAGAGTATGTGTATATATGTGTGTGAAAGAGAGAGAGAGAGAGAGCACTGATACATCTGCACCACCAACAGCTGCTCTCTTTGAGTTTGATGGACACATGAGCTCGGCTCTACAAATGATTGACCAGAGGCTCTTAAAGGTCACCACCATTAATTTAAGTTCAAGCTATTAAACAGACCATGTTTTCAGTTTAATGTTGTGTGATTAATGAATGGATTTGCTATTAGCTGTGGTGATCTAGACCTCAAGCCAATTGGCTTGAGGTCTAGATCACCACAGCTAATAGCAAATTGACTGGGTGATTGATAGCAAATAGCAAAGGGTGGTAAAATTATAGGTTAAGAATGGGAATGTAAACTTCTTTATTGAAAAATACAAAAAAATCGTTTGCTCATGTCGTTCCAAACCTGTGCCCTTTTTTGGATTCAGTCAAACATAAAAGAAGTGATACAGCTCATTTCATACAGTACTGTTTCTTCCATATAGTAAAAGTTGGACAGGATTGGGACTTAATGGGATAGTTTACCCAAAAATGAATTTTCTGTCATTATTTACTCATCCTCATGTTGTTTTAAACCTGTACAAGTTTCTTTAGTCTGTTGAGCACAAGAGAAGATATTTTAATAAGTGATGGTAAGCACACAGTAGATAGTACACACTGGGCCCTATCAGCAATGCGAAAGCCACAGTGTTTCTAGTTTTAGTGTGACACAGTTATCATTTTCATGTCAAGCACCATGTTGTTTAAATAGCAAATGCACTTGCACCCATCTCTTCACCAATGCTTTTGGATGGTTATTTGCTACAATTGTGCCATTAACCAAATAAAATCTGGTATAAAGTCAATGGCGCAGTCATTTTAAAACATATTTAGGTGAACGTGATTTCACCATTTAAGATGTGATCCTGGATCAACACTATTGTTAGTCCTGAATCAACATGTTCCTTGATCCTGAATCAAATGTTTTTGTTGGTCCTGGATCAACGTTTTAATCAATGAAACCTTGAACTCAAACCCTAACCATTTTTACCCCTCAAGTGTGAAATAATAGTTTGAGAATAATTTTTTAAAAGCCCCTAACCCAATCCTAAACCTAAATCTAACATACACCCCAATCCTAATCCTGCAATCTAAATAGTTAATGAAAATGATGATCCAGGACTAACAAAGGTGTTGATCCAGGATCACATACTTGGTGAAATCAAGTTCACCGCAGCTATTTGAAGTACTGAAGAATGAGATTAGTTCCTCTCTGGAGACATTGTAAATAGCAAATCCGTCATGGTGCAAGTGCAACTGGCTTTTAAAGGGAATGGGAGATAAAACTCTGATCTGCTTGAAATAAGGAAAACTGTTTCTGGGTTATATATAAAACAGTAGCTTGGAAATATGGCTATTCAAGAGATCATATAAAACATTTAAAATTACATTTAAATTCAGTGTTAGGGTTTCTCTTCCATTGCTTTTTTGTTAAAACATTCTGCAAATTATCACTTAAGATGGAAGATGCTTTAAATGGAACCGAATTAAGTCACTTTATATGAACAAAGTAAAAGACTTGTGATATTAAAGAAGGGAACATTATTACAAGACCGGATTAATTTTACTTTCAGTGCCACATCTATTAGTCTTCCTGTCAGCCCTTCAGTCTATTAAAAACCATTGTGTGTGGTGTGTGTGCTTTTCATTGTAAAACTTGATTAAGTGACTTACAGAGAACAGAGGTGTACTTGGATTTTAGCACCTTAATTTGTAAGGAAGTGGTTCATAAAATGGGGGCCCTAATATGGGGCCAGGGGGTCCCAGTTTTATGAAATTTTATAAAATACATTAATTTACCATACATTTTGTTTAATTAAACCTCAGAAAAATAAAAAAAATGTATTACTTTGTTTAATTCAAATTTTAAGTTTTGGAATGTTTGGAATGTCATACATTTTGTTTGGGGGGGTGGCATGAAGGGATGCACTGTACACAAGGGGAGCCACATGCCGAAAAAGTTTAAAAACCACTGGTGTAAGAAACGCTTTCTTGACAGGCAGATGACAAAAAGTTAAATCCTTAAATGAAAGGACCGAAATATCATTGAGACATTTTTTGGCTCTCATAAAAAGCAACCACCAAGAAACCCTTAGCAACCGTATAGCAATGTCCAATATATCCATCTATAGCATCCAAATGTCATTGCAGTGCAGTCACTCAGTTTAATTCTATTTTATAACATTTAGGTTATTATACATCATCTTATTGCTGAAGATTATGATTTATATTTTGATACATTACACAGTTTTAGACCTTTAAGTGTAAATACTGCAACAAAACCATTTCAGTCAGTACAGTTCATTAGATCCATTTATAACCAAAGGCTCACATCCTAAATTGTTGACTTACTGTCCTATCTGGACTCAAGCCCAAATGAAGCAATTTTCCGGGCCACTTGGAGCCATGCCACTGTGTTTATCATATGCTGAATGCCGTTTTATGATTAATGGCTTTTGTTTAATGCCTTGGTGTTGGCTCTGTCCCATAATCCTCTCTCTCTCTCACAGAAGCTATTACATTTCCTTACTGATTCTTTCATCATTTACGACACACTGTTTACCCAGAGATCATGGCTGCTGTCATGCCTACAGTGGATTCAGTATTATATAGGCAATGGCATTTATCTGGTGATATTTGCTATTTTCCGACTAGATGTCCACTGAGAGCAATAGTGAGATTGTATGTGACCATATTGTCTAAAAATCCAGGCTAAAGTCTTATAATCTAAAAAGAAAATTAGGAATATCAAAGACTGATTTCAGTCTTTGGCATGATCTTACTCAGTCAATCAAGGTTATATATAAAATGTTCTTTACATTATGCATTATGATTTTATGTAGAAAACAGTATTGAAAAAAAATATTTTATCTGGGTTTTCACTAACAAGGCAAACTCTCAAATATCTTGTGTCCAGTCTTGGTATCAGTAAGGTAGCACAAACTTTAATGAATATTTAACCTCTTTTTCCACTTTTAAAGAGACTGTTGGGTTTTTTAATCTGCAGGCTTGTTTGCGGACGTTATCAACGTGGACAGCAAATCCATTTTCTGATGTTGTAAAGGTCACAATCCAAAGCCATTATTTTACTTATAAACAATTCAAGACAAGCACCTTATCTGTTATACACCTCCTATCTTAAGCAGTGGAAATGAATGTAAGTAATTGCTTTCTAAATTCATATTCGATATCTAATCACAAAACGTCACTACAAAAACATAAAGTTGAGAAGTGGTCTTGCTAACATTCAATTGTTTTTTAAAGATAATAGCTAATCTCTACTGCAATACAATTATGTGCTTATAGCCAAAAGGCATTATGAGCAAAATATGAAATGCACAAATGAATCAGAGAGGCTTGTTTCTTATTTTTGCATGTTAAGATGTAATACATTGCAAAAAAGTGTATTATTAAAAAAGTATAAGTTATGACAACTCATCTTTAGTCAAGATAAATAATATTAAGTTAAAATGACTTGTAAAATACAGTTGACTTATTATATTTTATAAGTTATGACAACTCATCTCTAGTCAAGATAAATAATATTAAGTTAAAATGACTTGTAAAATACAGTTGACTTATTATATTTTATAAGTTATGACAACTCATCTCTAGTCAAGATAAATAATATTAAGTTAAAATGACTTGTAAAATAAAGTTGACTTATTATATTTTATAAGTTATGACAACTCATCTCTAGTCAAGATAAATAATATTAAGTTAAAATGACTTGTAAAATACAGTTGACTTATTATATTTTATAAGTTATGACAACTCATCTCTAGTCAAGATAAATAATATTAAGTTAAAATGACATATAAAATGAAGTTGACTTACTATATTTTTTATAAGTTATAACAACTCATCTCTAGTCAAGATAAATAATATTAAGTTAAAATGACTTGTAAAATAAAGTTGACTTATTATATTTTATAAGTTATGACAACTCATCTCTAGTCAAGATAAATAATATTAAGTTAAAATGACTTATAAAATGAAGTTGACTTACTATATTTTTTATAAGTTATAACAACTCATCTCTAGTCAAGATAAATAATATTAAGTTAAAATGACTTGTAAAATACAGTTGACTTATTATATTTTATAAGTTATGACAACTCATCTCTAGTCAAGATAAATAATATTAAGTTAAAATGACTTGTAAAATACAGTTGACTTATTATATTTTATAAGTTATGACAACTCATCTCTAGTCAAGATAAATAATATTAAGTTAAAATGACTTGTAAAATAAAGTTGACTTATTATATTTTATAAGTTATGACAACTCATCTCTAGTCAAGATAAATAATATTAAGTTAAAATGACTTGTAAAATACAGTTGACTTATTATATTTTATAAGTTATGACAACTCATCTCTAGTCAAGATAAATAATATTAAGTTAAAATGACATATAAAATGAAGTTGACTTACTATATTTTTTATAAGTTATAACAACTCATCTCTAGTCAAGATAAATAATATTAAGTTAAAATGACTTGTAAAATAAAGTTGACTTATTATATTTTATAAGTTATGACAACTCATCTCTAGTCAAGATAAATAATATTAAGTTAAAATGACTTGTAAAATAAAGTTGACTTACTATATTTTTTATAAGTTATAACAACTCATCTCTAGTCAAGATAAATAATATTAAGTTAAAATGACTTGTAAAATAAAGTTGACTTATTATATTTTATAAGTTATGACAACTCATCTCTAGTCAAGATAAATAATATTAAGTTAAAATGACTTATAAAATGAAGTTGACTTACTATATTTTTTATAAGTTATAACAACTCATCTCTAGTCAAGATAAATAATATTAAGTTAAAATGACTTGTAAAATAAAGTTGACTTATTATATTTTATAAGTTATGACAACTCATCTCTAGTCAAGATAAATAATATTAAGTTAAAATGACTTGTAAAATAAAGTTGACTTACTATATTTTTTATAAGTTATAACAACTCATCTCTAGTCAAGATAAATAATATTAAGTTAAAATGACTTGTAAAATAAAGTTGACTTACTATATTTTTTATAAGTTATGACAACTCATCTCTAGTCAAGATAAATAATATTAAGTTAAAATGACATATAAAATGAAGTTGACTTACTATATTTTATATAAGTTATAACAACTCATCTCTAGTCAAGATAAATAATATTAAGTTAAAATGACTTGTAAAATAAAGTTGACTTATTATATTTTATAAGTTATGACAACTCGTCTCTAGTTAAGATAAATAATATTAAATTAAAATGACACATAAAATGAAGTTGACTTACTATATTTTTTATAAGTTATAACAACTCATCTCTAGTCAAGATAAATAATATTAAGTTAAAATGACTTGTAAAATAAAGTTGACTTATTATATTTTATAAGTTATGACAACTCGTCTCTAGTTAAGATAAATAATATTAAATTAAAATGACACATAAAATGAAGTTGACTTACTATATTTTTTATAAGTTATAACAACTCATCTCTAGTCAAGATAAATAATATTAAGTTAAAATGACATATAAAATGAAGTTGACTTAATATATTTTTATAAGTTATAACAACTCATCTCTAGTCAAGATAAATAATATTAAGTTAAAATGACTTGTAAAATAAAGTTGACTTATTATATTTTTTACAAGTTATAACAACTCATCTCTAGTCAAGATAAATAATATTAAGTTAAAATGACTTATTATATTTGACTTATTATATTTTATAAGTTATATACCAACTCATCTCTAGTCAAGATAAAAAATATTAAGTTAAAATGACTTGTAAAATGAAGTTGACTTATTATATTTTATAAGTTATGACAACTCATCTCTAGTCAAGATAAATAATATTAAGTTAAAATGACTTGTAAAATGAAGTTGACTTATTATATTTTTTATAAGTTATAACAACTCATCTCTAGTCAAGATAAATAATATTAAGTTATAATGACTTGTAAAATAAAGCTTACTTACTATATATTTTACAAGTTATAACAACTCATCTCTAGTCAAGATAAATAATATTAAGTTAAAATGACTGGTAAAATAAAGTTGACTTATTATATTTTATAAGTTATATATCAACTCATCTCTAGTCAAGATAAATAATATTAAGTTAAAATGACTTGTAAAATAAAGTTGACTTATTATATTTTAATAAGTTATAACAACTCATCTCTAGTCAAGATAAATAATATTAAGTTAAAAGACTTGCAAAATGAAGTTGATTAAACAAAACATTTTAAGGCAGCAAAGATTTTTTTACAGTGTTTTATTCAAACAAAATACAGCAACAAATGCTGGGTTGTTTCAAGCTATTTTTTTTTATTCTTTTTCATGAGACTGTCACGAAATTCCGCGTTTTTCGTCATCCTATCATGAATTTCTGTTTATGTTATGGCCATGTATTGGTTACTCAACTGCTTTTTCCTATTTTCAAACCTTTGTCACTTTGAATTTGGTGTTTGCGTTAGGATGTCACTTTAAGTATTGGTTTATACAATTTTTTCAGATTTTTTTTATCATTTCTGATTTCTAAACCAATTTCCTGGCGTTAGGGTTACAGTTGGGTTTGGGTAAGGATATCATTTGATGTAAATCTAACCCTAAACCGAAGCCACAATGGTAAGAAAACAGGACAAAACAGTTGAGTAACCAATACCTAACAATCACACAAACGAAAAACAGGAAAATTCGTGACAGTATTATGAAAAAGAATAAAAAATACGTGACTATTAGGTCAGATATAGACATTTTCTAGGTTCATTTAAATCAGGGTTGGGAAAGTCCATACACTCTAAAAAAAAAGTTGGCCCAACTGAAAAGGTTAGTTACCTGGTTGGCTTCCAATTTTGAGTTAATTAAACTTAAAAATATTAGTTGACAACAATTTTTCAGTCAACTAATATTTTTTAAGTTGAATGAACTCAAAACTTGAAGGCAGGTTATTTACCATTTTAAATTGAACAAACAAATCTTTTTTTACAGTATATCTTAAATATTTCATACACTGTAAAAAAGTTAAATTTGGGTCAACTTAAAAAATGACTTCAATTGGTAACGCTTCGGTAAAGTTTTCTCACTTTTAGATGTTACAAATTTAAAGCGTAACTAAACCCCTGGTCAGAGCCTGACTCCACCCACTGCAATATTTGAAAAATGCAAGAAAAGTGGGCAGATCCCAACGGAGATAGAGGGGACGAACTAAGTGTGTGGTGAGATCGTAACAAGGGCGTGGTGAGCTTGAACCTGCTTACGTCACGAGTCATTTTTTGGACCCAACATCCAATAGGAAAATTCAAATGCAGTAGCCACCGTTCAACCTGAAGAGGGCAGCACTTAGACGTTTTTACACCATATATTGTAGTATTCAAACACTTTATAATCAACTGTCAAAAAACTTACTAAAATCAATGAACAGCACTAATAAAGCCTCATTTTTATAGATTATTAACTAAAAAAAGTTGGTTTAGGGTTTAGTTACTCTTTAAAGGTGCAGTGTGTAAATTTTAGCAGCATCTAGTGGTGAGGTTGCGAATTGCAACCAACGGCTCAGTCCACTGCTCACCCCTCATGTCATCGTCGGAGACAACTTAGTAAAAAAGTTTGTCCATTAAGGGCTTCTGTAGAAAAATGGCGTCACAAAATGGCGACTTCCACGTAAGGGGACCCTCTGTGTATGTAGATAAAAACGTCTCATTCTAAGGTAATAAAAACATAACGGTTCATTATAAAAACGTCTTTATACACCCCTGATAATATAGTTTTGTATATTATTTTGCATTTCTGTCAAGAGATCCTTCTAAAAATTACACACTGCACCTTTAAGTAATTGAACAAAAAAGTCACCTTCAATTTTCCCTTAAAGTGTAAAAACTTAAGTTGAAAAAACTTCTCATTTTAGGTGTTATGTTGAAACAACCTCATATGTTTAGTGTACAGGTACTGCCTAACAAGAAAGATTTAATTTACTGAATACAACATGAGTTTTTTACTACAGTGTATGGGGTAATGTCACAAAGAAACCTTTTTTTTGGTTTTTGAAGAGTTTAGGCAGTAAAACTGTTATGAAGCACAAACCATTTTATTAAATGTTAAATGCAAACGTTTAAGTACAAAATATCAAATTATTGTTTCTGGAAATACATTTTGTAGTTAGTAAGCTGACTGTATTATTACTGTATTACAAAATATGGTGATTCTGCTATTTTAGTTTGGTGGACAGACTACACAAAATATATTCAAATAGATGTAAGAAAGCAACATTAAAAGCATTTGGGAAGTGAATATGTAAAGTACAACAGTGCCCCCTGCAGGTGGAGTTTGTATTTGACTCACATCCTTTTAGCAACTCCAATATATAATAAAATACAATTAAACCAATTAATAACAAATCTTCTAATGCAGGTTTCTATATTAAACACCTCAGCTTACACGCAGAAAACGCCTACACTTCTACAAAAATATCACAGAGTGCCTGTGAAGTCATTTTGCAAAACTACAGCTTGATGACTGACCTTTAGGAAATAACACACACACATCAATTTCTCCACACCGTTGTATATTTTCTTTGTCAGCAGCCTTTTCAACAAACTCCTGAATTTGAAGAAAACGCAAAGGCAGAAGAGATTTGTCTCATTCAGCATATTTGGGCCACAGATTGACAAGTAAAACTGCACATAAAGATGAAATAGATCAGACATCTATCACATCATCTCATCGCAGTTTCACGTAAGTCACTATGACATTCACTGAAGCTAATAAATATATATTCTCTCTATTTTTTGTTTCTTTCTTCCTTTCATCCATCAGCCCGACTGCTTTAATAGGAAACGCATGCATTATCCTGTCTGACAGCAGACAATGTGGTAGGACACAACAGAGACTCAAAAATACTCTGAATCTATTTAAACAAACAATATAAATATATCTGGTTGAAGTAGGGTACAGTACATCACCCTGCCTGTTTCTACATAAAATCATCTTCGACATGAAGACATCAAAAACATGAATGTGGTCATGAAGCAGAATTAGGAAATAACCTTGGCCTGCGCATCTTTTATCAAATGTGGTGGAGTGTATCTAATCCTTTCTAAATAAAGGAAATTGATATTGGAGTTTATAAGGAAGCTGTAATAAGGAGAAACAGGGATATTGCAACACATTTTTAGTTGACTGAATGGGCCAGCTGGAAGTGTGAGTATAATTGGCAGTGTCACGAGTATCGATTGGTGCAATAGATGCGGCAGGAGGCTCATCGAGCTGCTGGGCTCCCTGAGCCATTCCTAAAACACTTCACAATCAATTGCCCTCTAAATTAGAAATAGGAGGAGAGGGTGGAGATGATATGTCAATAGCAAAACACTAAACAAGCTTTCTAATCAGAGACCAATTAAAAAGCACATGAATATTTTATTTGAGGTACAATGAGAGTCGCCGATGGCCTCGGCTGACCACCGCTTTTGTTCTGTGTCCATTCAAGTGGAGTTAAAAATGTGGAAACTACATACAGTAATACAGAGACTACAGAATATAAATGCTGTTAAAATATATTGAATAAGACAACTTTAAAATAAGTGACCACAAATAAGTCAGAAGGTGACTTTTCCGAGACATTTTCTAAATATTTTTTATAGTGGATGAAGTTACCCCTTAAATTAACCATGTAGGCTACAGTAGCAGAGTAATTACAAGTAGGCTACAGTCCATTACTTTAACTCTTTAACTGCTTTTAAGAGAAAACACTTCCCTGCCAATGACGAGTATTTCCGGCTTTCCGCAATATGGCTATTATCCACCAGGCTGGAAGTATCGCCTTAGGGCAAACAGCTGTATGTCCATGTAAGTTTTGAGGATCGCTCCGAATCTGATCTCTATCAAAGTCCTTCACAAAAATGGAATAATCTCAGCTTTTTGCTCATTTTTTTTTTTTTTTAAGAAAGCTACCCATATTTGAGAGGTAATTAAAAGAAAACAAACGAGGGAAGGATGAAACGTTTTTTTTTTAAAGCAGAGTGTATGTTTTTTCATTTGATATATTGTATGTTTATACAGTATATTTAAAGAAGAAAAATTTCTGGAAGGCATTTAACTTTTGTGAATACATGAAAAATGCTGGCACTGGCTGGCAACCTTTTTAAAAAACACTGGCGGGCATAAGGTACCTCTAGAGCAGTAATTCTCAAAGTGTGGTCAGTGGTCCGCCAAACCCCCTCAGTGGTCCGGCAAAAGATGACCTAAATTAGGCAAGTGTTTATACAATCGTCACTTATTTAAGTAGATTTTTAATGCACTTGTAAAACTGTGATATCAGTTCTTGCCATTTTGTTTTAATAACATAAAATGGATCGGTGGCTAAACCAAAGAGGAGTCAAAAGAAAAGATCAAGCGTCAACTGAAAACAACTAAAATCCACAGATCCATTAGTTTTGTAATGTACTAGTTTTGTTTCATGTGTAAAATCCCTGTAATTTCAGTGATTTTGGACATTAAGGAGAATTTTTTTTCAGCATTATATTGTTACCATAGAAACAACCATAAACTTCACATACCCACCACCTCAGTTTTAAACTAAGGGCTGTTTGGAATGACATTAAGTGGGACCTAGGCTGTTACAGAATGTTTAATTGCAGTTTTTTCACATGTGCATTTTGTTGTTCATATTAAGTTGCAACTCATTTCACATTTACTTTTTCAAATGAAATAAAATTCATATAATAATTTCTGAACATAGCATCACATTTGTGTTTAAAAAATTTGTTTTTGACTTAAAACAGTTGCATATTAAACTTAAATTTAGCTTATCCTTCCTATTTTGTTGTTTTTTGGGGGGCATGTTAGAGTCAGATTCTGTTAGGTGGTCCACAATAAAAATATTGGAAGATGAAGTGGTCCTTGGGCTGAAAAAGTTTGAGAAACACTGCTCTAGAGGAACTTACTGGTACCTCAAATGAACATATCTGTACCTAAACGGTACCACCGTCCCAGTGACAAAAGAACCAAATTGTTTACCTTTTTTTGAGAGTGTACAGTATATAAATAGTAGTGTTGGGCAAAGATTAATCGTGGTTAATCGCATACAAAATAAAAGTTAATTTTTGCATAATATATGTGTGTGCGGTGTGTAATTATTATGTATATTTAAACACACACCCACATATATACACATACACCTACACCTACACACCTACACACCTACACACCTACACACACACACACACACACACACACACACACACACACACACACACACACACACACACACACACACACACACACACACACACTTCAGGAATGTTTTATTTATATTTTCTAAATGTATTAAATATATACAAATATAAATAAATATATATACACATGTAAATGTTTCTTAAATACATACATGAATGTGTGTGTGTGTGTGTGTGTGTGTGTGTGTGTGTGTGTAGCATTTATGAAAATGAAAGAGCATGAATCAGACTGTTCCCTTTCAGTCGGTCACTACGACGTCACGTCGTGACCGACGAATTGGGAACTCGCTTAGAGAGACCAATCTGCTTCGTATACTACTAAAACGCCAATGAACTTGGCATTGAGATATTTGCATAATGCTGGCGCCGCCCCGCCAGGTGCCTTTATAAGCAGCAGGTGCAAATAGGGAAATTAGCTTTTTCGCTTCGAAAGCCGGCTTTATCTGCTACTGAGAAGCTACTTTACTCTGTTGGGATTTGATTGCTGAAGTTGGTTGAACTAGCAGTATCACAGCGGACGCTTCGCTTATTCCACGGCTCTACATCTGTTTATTGTTTTGAGTTTAGTGTGTGCGTTGCCTTCCTGTGCGCTCATCAACTAAGCATCTGAGTGAATTTCCCTAAAAGAGTGATACGAGAGAGCTTTGTGCCTTGTTAAAGGCAGCCACTCTCTCGTATATGCGGAGATCAGCGTCCTTTTCAGGATAGCTTTTCGCCCGTGCGATCTTGGATGCGAGAAGTATAAGGGTTCCAGTGACGGTCACGAGCGCTGTCTTCGTGCTCAGGCATCGAGCACTCCGGGGCTGCGTTCGTGGAGAGTTTCTGTTCTCTCTGTGAGAGCATAACCCTCTTGGATTGCGGAGACGACTGTCGTTTCTACGGGAACGCTGTCCGCGCCTTTGCAGTGCTGACGCCGCCATGGTGCGGCTGTCAAGCGCTCGCAGGGCGCCCTTCGCCTCACTACGCTGAGTAGGACGGAGGATGCGTCCTCCACCTACCGGCCTTCTCATCCTCAGCCGGTTGAGGCTCCAATGGAGACTGCAGAGTCGTGTTCTACGATGTCTGCCGAATCCATTGGACCTCCTTCTGGTCCCGTCACTTCTGCAGCATCAGAGGGGTGTCCATTTTTCCTCCGAGGCAGAGTCGTTCCGGAGATGGCGGCCGTGCCCGCTCGAGCGGCGGAGACGGTAGAGTTGGAAAGGTTAACCCCTCTCCGCCCGAACCGTCCCGCCCACATGATTGGTACTTCGGAGCTGCTCGGGCCTCTCGGTCCTCTCCTCCTGTGCCTTTCTTTCCCGACGGCACGAAGAGCTGACGTGATTTGCGGCCGTCCGGCCGTTCAGCTTTCACCCCTCACCTCCCTCACCAACGGAGCCGCTAAGGGCGGGGACCCCTTCAGTGGAGCGGGATGCGTTCCTGGAGGGACCACCCAACCCTTCCCTCCCGTGTTTGTAGACAGTCGTCCGGTTACGGACGCTGCCCATCAGGCATGCCGGAGAGGCGGCTTCGGCCCTGCACGCAATAACGTTGCTGCAGGCTCACCAAGGATTTACGAGGGAAACCGCGACCTTCAGTCGTGCGATGTCCACCACAGTGGTTCAAGATCGCCACCTTTGGCTGTGTCTGGCTGACATGACGGACGCAGGCGAGAACAACTTCTTTAATGCTCCTGTCTCACAGACCGGCCTCTTCAGCGAGGCCGTGGAGTCGTACAGCTCCGCTGCGCAGACTGAGGCGATCTCCTAGGTCATGCCCCGGCGAAGGAAAGCTGCCCTTGGTCCACCACGCCGGCTCCTCAGTCTGCCTCTCGCCGTCGGCGTCCTGCGGCGACCACCTCCGTTCCCCTCCTCGGACCCCATCTCGGCAGCGCAGGGGAACCGGTCGTCAGCAGCTCGCCCCGCCCGCTTAGCCGCTTCCCGTGAAATTCGGGAGTTTAAGTGGCCAGTGAAGGGCGACCCGGATTGGCAGAGGATCACTCTTCAGGAGATGGAGCTCCTTCCCCCGATAGAGGGTCGGGTGGAAAATCCTTGGTTTGCCTATGTTCCACCGGCTGTTCGGCCGGTACCCACTTAACCACACATAAGAGTGCATTCCTCTTCCCTCTCTAGGTCTCCGGAGGATCGAGAGAGCCGTGAGCGGGTCCACACCAGCTCCCCTACCTCTCCTCTATCGCCAGCGGGTGACCTGAGGAGTCCGAGCTCTCCGCTGAGGAGACCGGACCACCAGCACCCTCATCGGAGTCTGCGCTCTCCGTAGAGGAGACCAGATGACCGTTACCCTCAGCGGGCTCAGGTCAGTGTCACACACACATACTGTAGATGTTTATGCTGTCACAGCAGACGCACCGGCAGTCCCACCTGTCTCGCTTCGCTGCCCCACCGCGGGTACTTCGGTAGTGTCGTTATTTCTCCTCGTACGGTGCCTGGGTGCTTGGCTTCAGTTCCCAGCCCGTTTCGTTGGGTTTTACGCACGATCCGCCTCGGTTACGAATCCGGCACACCCCAAAATTCGGGCTTTCGTTTCACTGTAGTGAAAGCGTCCGATGCACATGTTTGCCCCGTGCAGAGGATCCTTTTTCTCAGTATGGAAATAAGACTCGATCGACTAATTGGCGTGTTTAACAAGAGCGCGCAACCAGTCAGTTCTGACTTGCCTCGCTTTAATTCGAGGGAAGTACGCGGTCCCTCTGAAACAATTTCAGAAGCTCCTGGACATATGACAGCATGCTGCGGCTGTGACGCCGCCCGAGCTGCTTCATATGAGACCGCTTCAGCATTGGCTTACGATCGAGTCTCGAGGAGAGCGTGGCACACCGACATACACCGTGTAAACATTGCACCTGCGTGTCATTTAAATTTTTCCCTGTGGTAGACCCGGCATTTCCGATAGAAGATATGCCCCTGAGGGGTCTCCTGGCATTCTGTATATTGCAATGCCCTCAGCACGGGATGATCAGCCACGTATGACGGGCTTGCAGTCTCAGGGGTGTGCATAGCACCCCAACTGCCGCGAGCGGTGCGCTGTATATCTAACACACTTGTACGCTCCGCTATGGAGATGCGAGGGAAGGATGTATTAGCCGACACCAATAACATTGCGACTGTTGCGTTATTTACCGTTAAGGCTGTTTTGCGCTCTCGTCACCTGTCGCATCTCGCTCGTCATCTCCTCCTTTGGAGTCAGAAGCATCTGAGGTCCCTTCGTGCCATTTACATCCCGGGTTCGCTCAATACAGCGGCAGACGCGCTTCCCGAGCTGCGCCCCCGGCGAATGGCGACTCCACCTCCAGACGGTCCAGCTAATTTGGAAGAAGTTCGGTTGTGCGTAGATAGATCTGTTTGCGTCGCCGGACGATACTCACTGTCGCCTATTTTATTCACTAACCGAGGGCAGCCTCGGCGTGGATGCGTTGGCACACAGCTGGCCGCGGGGGGTGCGTAAATACGCATTCCTTCCAGTGAGCTTTATTGCGCAGACACTGTGCAAAGTCAGGCAGGACGAGGAGAGCCTTTTATTAGTCGCCCCGTACTGGACTACCAGGAATTGGGTTTCAGAGTTAATGCTCCTCGCGACAGCCCCTCCCTGACGATTTCCCCTGAGGAAGGACTTTCTTTCTCAAGGAAGGGGCACATTATGGCACCCGCGCCCCGACCTGTGGGATTTCCATGTATGGTCGTTGAGTGCGCGCAAGGTTTAGGTGATTTATCGCAAGCGGTATCTAACACCATCGACGCGGTTCGAGCACCGTCCACAAGACAGGCTTACGCGCTTAAAGAAACCTTTCTCGTCACCCGGTGCTCTTCGCAACGCGAGGACCCCAGAGAATGCCCATTAACATTGTGCTTTTATATCTTTAACATAGGTTAGATGGTAGGCTGTCCCTCCGCCATTAAAGTTGATATCGCCGCTATTTCTGCTCTTCACTCTCTTATCAACGGCAGATCAGTTGGCCAGCATGATTTAATTATTACATTTAAGAGGCGCTCGCAGGCTAAACCCCTCGCGCCCTCCCTCTTTCCTCCTGAGACCTGTCCATGGTGCTGAAGCCTTCAGGTCTCCCTTTTGAGCCTTTGCAGTCTACGAGTCTGATGTTTTTATCAATGAAAACTCTGACCCTGATAGCATTGGCCTCCATGAAGAGAGTAGGGGATTTACATGCATTCTCTGTTGACGATTCGTGCTTTTAGTTTGGTCCTGCTGTCTCACTGAGACCCAGACCAGGCTACGTGCCCAAAGCTCCCACCACTCCCTTCAGAGATAAGGTGGTGAGCTTGCAAGCGCTGCCCCCGGAGGACGCAGACCCAACCATGGCTTTGTTGTGCCCCGTACGCGCACTGCGACTCTACGTGGATCGCACGCAAAGCCTCAGGACCTCAGACGAGCTCTTTGTTTGTTATGGTGGCCAGCAGAAAGGGAAAGCTGTCACTAAGCAGAGGATGTCTCATTGGATAGTTGATACTATCGCCCTGGCTATAATCTTCAGGGTATTCCTTGCCCCTTTAATTTGAGAGCGCACTCCACACGGAGTGTTGCCTCATCTTGGGCTTTAGCTCGTGGTTCCTCGCTAACAGACATCTGTAGAGCTGCTGGTTGGGCGACACCTAATACGTTCACTAGATTTTACAGTGTTCGTATCGAGCCTGTATCCTCTCGTGTTCTTTCCTCACCAGGGGGAGCACGGAGAGCAGTCTCGCAGGTCGGCTTGCAGCCTCCAACTGATGCTTCATAACTGTGTCAGTATGGAAGGCCTTCAGAACAAAAATGCGTAATGGTTTGAATTGTTCTTCCTCCGCTGCCTTGGCAGCCTTTGTTGCGGAGCATTGGCTGTCAGCCTTCACTAGCTGCATCCTCGCGAACCTACGTGTTGGCTCGGGCTCCACATTGTGTCCCACCGGGTTCCTTTGTGAGTATTTTTCCGTGGGGTTAATCCTACCAGCCCACGTTTCCCTTAGCAGAGCACTGCTTTGCTTACACAGCCACGGCTGTCCTTATTCCTCAACTACGGTTGACTTCGCCCACCATTAGCCCTTAAGACGGGCGGTGGCTTCCGCAGCGTTCCTATCCCGCTCAGGTAGGGCGCTTCCCAGTCGCTGGCACTTCTGTGGGGTTAAAGGAACATCTAGTGCCCGGCCTTCTGCCTTAAAACCTATCTCCTCCTCCTTAAGTGGAACCGGAGGGCTTTACGCAGACACTGGAAGAGGTCAGCCCCTAGTGGCGTTTTGGTAGGGATTCCCAATTCGTCGGTCACGACGTGACGTCGTAGTGACCGACTGAAAGGGAACGTCTCGGTTACGGATGTAACCCTCGTTCCCTGAAGGAGAGAACGGAGACGTCACGTCCCGTCGCCACAGGGCTGCTCCCTGCTGTTTATCGACCGGTCACTTTTTCCCGGCTTTCTCAGAGAAAAGAAGCTAATTTCCCTATTTGCACCTGCTGCTTATAAAGGCACCTGGCGGGGCGGCGCCAGCATTATGCAAATATCTCAATGCCAAGTTCATTGGCGTTTTAGTAGTATACGAAGCAAATTGGTCTCTCTAAGCGAGTTCCCAATTCGTCGGTCACGACGTGACGTCTCCGTTCCCTCCTTCAGGGAACGAGGGTTACATCCGTAACCGAGACGTTTCCAAGTCTCTAATAGAAAGAAAGGGCTTCATCTTCGCGATGAGTCTCATGTTAAAAAAAAACAAGATTTGACCACAGAATTAATCTGCTTATCAAATTTAAATTCTGGGTCAAATAGTACTCCTACATTTTTCACCAGTGGTTTACTATACTTGACCAAAGGGCCAAGAATAGAATTTATGGTACCATATTTCCCATCAGAGCCAAAAAATATAATCTGGGTTTTACTTTCATAAAATTTAAAAAAATGTAATGCCATCCAGTCCCTAATGTCAGCTAAGCAGTTCAGCAAATGAGAGATATCTGATCCTGTATCTTTTCTAAGTGGCAGATAAATCTGTGAGTAGTCTGCATAAAAATGAAACGAGACACCATGCTTCCTAAATATTGTTCCCAAAGGGAGCAAATACATAGAAAACAAAAGGGGGGCAAGAATTGACCCTTGTGGAACACCACACGTAAGTGGAGCTGAAGTTGACATGCATTCACACCCAGTTTCACCGCAAAAGTCCTGTCAACCAGATAAGACCTAAACCATTTAAGGGCTGTAACACATAACCCAACATGGTTTTCCAATCAGGAAACCATAATATTATGATCGACTGTATCAAACACTGCACTAAGGTCGAGCAGCATTAAGATCGAAGGGGTTCCAGACCAGTATCAGCATTTAAAAGTATGTCATTCTGAACCCTCAAAAGAGCTGTTTCCGTGCTGTGTTTTTGCCTTAAACCTGACTGAAAGACTGAGTTATTTTCTAAAAATGATTGTAATTGAGTGAAAACTACCTTCTCCAAGACCTTAGAAAGAAAAGGCAATTTTGAAATAGGTCTGAAGTTGGCTAGGTAAGGTTGACTTATTTCAACTATTTTTATAAGTTATAACAACTCATTTTCAGTTTAGATAAATAATAGTAAGTTAAAATGACTTGTAAATCTGAGTTAAACAAAAAAAAAATTGCTGCTTTTTTATAAAAAAAAAATAACATCACATAGGTTCATGTGTTAAATCATATGTTAGTGCTAGGCAAAGATTAATCGTGATTAATTGCATACAATATAAAAGTGATTTTTAGCATAAAATACAAGTGTGTGCTGTGTTTAATTATTATGTATACACACATGCACACACGCACCCCCCCCCACACACACACACGCACGCACGCGCACGCACACACACGCGCACACATGTACACACATTCATGTATGTATTTAAGAAACATTTACATGTGTATATATATTTATTTATATTTCTAAATATTTTACATTATATATAAATAAAATAAAATAAATGTATTATATACATAATAATTACACACAGCACACAAACATCTATTATGCAAAAAATTACTTTTATTTTGTATGCAATTAATCATGATTAATCTTTGCCCAACACTAATATTATATATTTATGTATTGTACACTTTCAACAAAAAAGGTTCAAAAGTTGGTTGTTTTGTCACTGGGACGGTGGTACCATTTAGGTACAGATATGTACATTTGGGTACCAGTAAGTTCCTCTAGAGCTACCTTTTAGGTACAAAAGTATACTTTTTGAATATCGTATCGCACTTAAAAAGTGAAGTACGAGTATAATATATATATATATATATATATATATATATATATATATATATATATATATATATATATATATATATATATATATATATATATATAAATAGGCGATATATATATTATTTTACCTTATACCGTTAATTGGTATTGGTAGCTATCTACCTGACATAAAACTGTATTTCTGGCTTTATTTAAAATTGGGAGAAACTACAAGAATGAATATTGATTTAGACATCACACTTATTAAAATCAACCATGGTTTTACTACAAAAAGCTATGGGTACTGTACATTATAAAACAATACTTTTGTAATACACTTTTTAAGTCCAATCAGCTTGGTTTTACAAACTGTATTTTTACAGCATAGTGAAACCTTGGTTTTGACAATGGGAATTAAAAACAATGGTTAATTTTTGTGTGGGTCTGCATGAGTTTGAAGCATGTCTTTCACAAGAACCAATCTAAAGTTAAATTTAACACATTTTAAAAGGTGGTAAATTCGCATTAATTTGTACAACCAAATAGATTTGTTTTTGTACGATTTGCTCCCCCCTGTGGCATTGGGGCTATGGGTGTTTTTTTTTTATTTTTTGAATAATCAAGTGTTTTTGTACGATTCGTTTTTTACAAATTCGTACGAATTAGGCAAATCGTAAAACAAGTACAAACTCCCATCAAAATCCATCTGGTAGATAAATAAAACAACAATGCATCTATAAAAGTTTTGACATTTTTTTATTAACACCCATCTCTACTCCACTATGTTAGAAAGCAACACTGAGCGTCACTCCACTATACTTCTATGTAGTTGATTTGTAAGGCCTTAAAAAATCAATACATAATCCTTTAAAAATCAGACAGGACACAGGTCACATTGTATCTGTCATGTAGTCTCTGTGAAATTCCCCACACGTCTCAATTCACCTTTCTTTTTAATAATTTTTATTTTTTTGAAAAGAAACAGTATACAAGGCATTTCCTATACAGCTGAGGAGAAGGAGGAGGCATTAAAGGATATAGTATGACATCATTAAGCACTTGTAATCCATATACAGAACAAAATAAGAAAAATCAAACCAAATAAATGGTTTAAAGAAGGAATATATACTGTCTGGACAATAATACGACACGATGCCATTGACACTGACAAGTACCACGGACACAAAATGTCATTTTTAGCATTTTAAAGAGAAAAAAAAATGCAGAGTAAACAAATCAAATATATACAGTGAGGTAAAAACACATTGGTCTGCAGAGGAGGTATTTTTTTACTTTTTGACCTTTTCAAAACGCATTGAAATTAAATCATTTTTTTCGTCTTGAAATATACATTTAAAAAAAGAAAAGGTGATGCAACCATAAGAAATAATCCCATGCAGTGCACCTTTCTAAGTGGAATATAAAAACAAAGACATAGTCAAACTTAGGCACCAAATACAACACGATAAAGCTTTCCTTTACCATTCCACGAACCACACACTTACCGAGTGAAATGCACCATGGGTAACTTGAGCTCATTGCTGCCCTTAATTGACCCAGACATCTCTCTTGTACTTCATGTTCCCGTTTTTATCAAATCCTAGCAGCCCTACTGTAACTGTACTTTATACGAGATAGACGATTTTTGGTGTAGCCGGGCCACCGTCCATCAAAAGCCTTCCTCACAGTGTCCGGATATTGGCATAGCTGTACAATCAAACTAGAAATAAAGCGATTGCTCGTGGAGAGCCTGAGGTCCGCGTGACCCTATGAATTTGCATAAAGAAGTGTAAGACCCGTGTATTTTCAAACACCCCCTTAAAACGGCATATGGGTGACCTTGATAGAAATTATGCAAATTGTGCTGTTGTTGGCGGCACGTTGCGGGAATGCTGAGCTATTAACATTCACGTCTGTCACATTAGGGTTAGACATTTACACCCAGCCAGTCGCGATTACATTTATTAGTCTTCCTGAAATGGCGCAATATGTAATGAAACAAGTTTGTGCGTGAAACTTTTGCATAATTTGCCATTGAACGATCACAGGCTGAGAATTTTGACCAAAAGGTGTCTGGGTCAAGTAAGGGGACCTGATGCGACCTTCCGGGCTACTGAAAACATGCTGAAATCTCCATAAACTAATGCTGACTAGTGCCCAATGCTGCAAATGTGTTTGGAGGAGGCACTGAAGTTCAAGTGAGATGTTAGCTGCTAGAGGACGAGACTTCAAGGGGGCAGTCTTCTCAAATAGTCCATTCTCAAAATTTAGAAAAACAGCTACACTAAAAATGAATGGTCTGTTTGAAAGACGCCTTGGGGTCTCGCCCATTCATGTGAAACCAGAGGTGCAATGGTATGGTTTTTCTGTCAAGTTATACATAGCTGGTGTGGCCTGGCCTTTATAGCCAATAGGAAAACTGCGTGTTATAATAGAACGTATGTTAACGTTACTATGTTTGAAAGTGAAACAAAAGGCGATATAAAATGTAAAACCAACATCATAATGACTGACGTGGCGTGAAGCTTAACTGCACTTCCCTGAAACAACCGTAGTAACATCCAAAATTAATTTTCCCTTTTGCTAACGTCTTCCTCTGGCGTTCGTTGCTCTTTTGTAAAATTGTGTAATTTACTCTTTAATTTCATTTTTCGGTAACAGACTGTACAAGGCGTAGAGCCGCCAGCCAGACACACAAACATACATATTTATATACATTTACACATTATTTATAGACAATACTTCCTATCCACGCAATAAAAAGTACTTCATTCAGGAATTTAGCATTTTTAACATATAGCAGGAGTCATTCATTCATTCACTGTATATCAACCCAATCTTAAGGCATTTCGTGGTATATTCAGGAAAAAATATTTATTTGTGTTTGTGAACACCATTTCCCTCTTTTTTTGTAAATTGTTCTTTTTCATGTCTTTTTATGTATCCTTTTTCCAATTTTTTTACTATTGTCAGCTTTTTAAAGCAACAATGGTTTACACATAGAAAAACAAATACATAAAATGACACAAAAAAAAGAAAGTCGTCCTCAGTGACATTAAAAACAATTTACAGAAATTCGTCAATTAAACGAAAAATAAAGTTTGGCTCAGGGACACAAAAAACTATTTATAGAAATTCGTCAATGACACGAAAAAGAAAGTCGTGCTCAGGGACACGAAAATCTATTTAGAGAAATTATTTCAATTAAACGAAAAAGAAAGTCGTGCTCAGGGACACGAAAAACTATTTAGAGAAATTATTTCAATTAAACGAAAAAGAAAGTCTTGCTCAGGGACACGAAAAACTATTTATACAAATTCATCAATTCCACGAAAAAGAAAGTTGTTCTTAGGGACACGAAAAACTATTAATAGAAATTCGTCAATAACACGAAAAAGAAAGTCATTCTCAGGGTCACGAAAAACTATTTATAGAAATTCGTCAATGACACGAAAAAGAAAGTCGTTCTCAGGGACATAAAAAACGATTTATATAAATTCGTCAATTACACGAAAAAGAGAGTCTTGCTCAGGCACACAAAAAAACAATTTATATAAATTCGTCAATGACACGAGAAAGAAAGTCGTGCTCAGGCACACGAAAAACTATTTATATAAGTTTGTCAATTACGCGAAGAAGAAAGTCGTGCTCAGGCACACAAAAAACTATTTATATAAATTCGTCAATGACACGAAAAAGAAAGTCGTTCTCAGGGACAGGAAAAACTAATTATATAAATTCATCAATTACACGAAAAAGAGTCTTGCTCAGGCACACGAAAAACTATTTATAGAAATTCGTCAATGACACGAAAAAGAAAGTCGTTCTCAGGGACACAAAAAACTATTTATAGAAATGTGTCAATGACACAGAAAAGTCGTGCTCAGGGACACAAAAAACGATTTATAGAAATTCATCAATTACACGAAAAAGAAAGTCGTGCTCAGGGACACGAAAATGTATTTATAGAAATTCGTCAATAACACGAAAAAGAAAGTCGTTCTCAAGGACACGGAAAACTATTTATAGAAATTCGTCAATTACACGAAAAAGAAAGTCGTGCTCAGGGACACAAAAAACTATTTATATAAATTCGTCAATTACACGAAAAAGAAAGTCATGCTCAGGGACACAAAAAACTATTTATATAAATTCGTCAATGACGCAAAAAAGAAAGTCGTGCTCAGGGACACGAAAAACTATTTATAAAAATTTGTTAATTAGGCCAAAAAAAAAAAAGTCGTGCTCAGGCACACGAAAAACTATTTATAGAAATTCGCCAATGACATGAAAAAGAAAGTCGTTCTCAGGGACACGAACAACTATTTATAGAAATTCGCCAATGACATGAAAAAGAAAGTCGTTCTCAGGGACACGAAAAACTATTTATAGAAATTCGCCAATGACATGAAAAAGAAAGTCGTTCTTAGGGACACGAAAAACTATTTATAGAAATTCTTCAATGACACGAAAAAGAAACTTGTTCTCAGGAACACGAAAAACTATTTATATAAATTCGTCAATGACAAGAAAAAGAAAGTCGTTCTCAGGGACACAATAAACTATTTATAGAAATTAGTCAATGACACGAAAAAGAAAGTCGTTCTTAGGGACACGAAAAACTATTAATAGAAATTCATCAATTATACGAAAAAGAAAGTCGGTCTTAAGACATGAAAAACTATTTATAGAAAATCTTCAATGACACGAAAAAGAAATGTCGTTCTCAGGGGCACAAAAACTATTTATAGAAATTCGTCAATGACACGAAAAAGAAAGTCGTTCTCAGGGACACAAAAAACTATTTATAGAAATTCGCCAATGACACGAAAAAGAAAGTCGTTCTCAGGGACACGAAAAACTATTTATAGAAATTTGCCAATGACATGACAAAAAATCGCTCTCAGGGACACGAAAAAATATAGAAATTTGTCAATTACACTAAAAAGAAAGTCGTTCTCAGGGACACGAAAAAGTATTTATAGAAATTCTTCAATGACACGAAAAAGAAAGTCGTTCTCAAGGACACAAAAAACTATTTATTTAAATTTGTCAATTACACGAAAAAGAAAGTCGTTCTCAGGGACACGAAAAACTATTTATAGAAATTCGTCAATTACACTAAAAAGAAAGTCGTTCTCAGGGACACAAAAAGTATTTATAGAAATTCTTCAATGACACGAAAAAGAAAGTCGTTCTCAAGGACACGAAAAACTATTTATTTAAATTTGTCAATTACACGAAAAAGAAAGTCGTTCTCAGGGACACGAAAAACTATTTATAGAAATTCGTCAATTACACTAAAAAGAAAGTCGTTCTCAGGGACACAAAAAGTATTTATAGAAATTCTTCAATGACACGAAAAAGAAAGTCGTTCTCAAGGACACGAAAAACTATTTATATAAATTTGTCAATTACACGAAAAAGAAAGTCGTGCTCAGTCACACGAAATACTATTTATAGAAATTCGGCAATGACATGAAAAAGAAAGTCGTTCTCAAGGACACGAAAAACTATTTATAGAAATTCGTCAATGAAACGAATATAACAATACGCAATATAACAATGACATGAAAAAGAAAGTCGTTCTCAGGGACAAAAAAAACTATTTATAGAAATTCGTCAATTACAAGAAAAAAAAGTCGTTCTCAGGCACACGAAAAACTATTAAGATAAATTCGTCAATGACACAAAAAAGAAAGTATTGCTTAAGGACATGAAAAACTATTTATAGAAATTCATCAATTACACAAAAAAGAAAGTTTTTCTCAGGGACACAAAAAACTTTTTAATGAAATTCGTCAATGACACGAAAAAGAGGAAAATCATGTCCATGAACATGAATAAATAAATCAAATATTTTGTGACTATAACATTTAATGCCTTGAGGTAGGGTTGCAACGTCTACGCATATAACAGCTCACTGGGTCTCTGGGTGACACGTCCAACGATCAAGAAGTTACAGACTTTAATAATACTTTTAATTCGAGTGACTGGCACAGATTTGTGTACTGAAATACAGATTCATTTACCTAATGCAGATTCAAACAAACTCTTAAACTCATAACACATAGTTGTGTTTATTTTGAAACACTTAATAATCTTAATTACTACATCAATGGTTTATTAAAAATGAAAATAAATATACCAGCAAAGATTTGGGCTTCTTTTGGTACTGTGAACTACCGTGTCTTTACCTGCTCCAGCAAAGAGACTCATAATGCATAGCAGCAATGTTATTCACAGACGCATGACCAAAAACTTGACCAGCAGAGCAAAGCAAACAACATGCTTGAACTGCAGTTATTGCTAAACCAATGAAAACATTCAATAATAAAAAAAAAAACTAAAGGACTTATTAATCACTGAAATTGTCACTGGCGATTTCTAGTATATAAAGTGTTGCAGGGATATTACAAATCAAAAATCTCAAGTTACATGGTTAAAAAAGCTCTTAAAGTTCAGAAATTGATACCTTGAGAAAATAAAGTCGACAGAAACTTGTTTAGTCAAGTTTAGAGCGCCGTTTCAGTCTCTATGAATGCAACTATGTAACACAACGCTATTGAATATCATCCGGCTTTGATACTGGAGACAGTAAGCTTGTCTGGGTGGCAACACGGTTGGTTCACCTCCATAGAGACACTAAACTGCAAGAACTGGTGCTACATTTATGTATTCTGTTACATATTGTATTGACCTTACTATTATAATAGTCCATTCACACATAGCTTTTTACAACAAAACCAATTGGTCCCTTAAGTCTAGCTCGAAATGCAGAATTTATTTATCTTTTATAAATTCTGTTAGAAAAAGTTGCCACAAAATGTTGGAAAACCTATGGCTTGGTGAATATCCATTTGTTATGTTTATCTGCATGTACTGTACCATTTTATACAATGAAAACGGAATCGTCTAATATTCTTATCGTAGGGCAACTTCATTTATTCATTTTATAATGCAATCGTTTTTTTTTTTTAAACATCCATTCGATGCCACCAGTGGCCATAGCTAGTCACTCACCTCCTCTTTATTTTTTGTACCAAGTGACAAATACCAAGTCCTTGATGTAGTACTTTTCACAAACTGGCCCGTTGACCCACGTTAGCTTTCACGGATTCCCCTCTCCGACCAATCGAACGAGAGAATAAAGACAGGTGTCCAATCACAGCACCAACAGGGTAGTCGGGTCAGTCATTGGCGTACCAATGTGCAGCTATTGCCCCGAATAGAGTACATATTGTCCGAAAAACAGAAGCCATAAAATGAGAAGAGGTCTGGATCGTTGTTACATCCCTCATTGCTGCATCGATGAAGATGATGAAGAGGCAGAAATGATAAAGAATGGCACCAGCGAGATTCGAGTGTGGTGGCCCCTTTTGCTCCTTGTGCATAAGAGACGCCTGAAGAACCTTTATGAAAAATCTTTACGGTTTCCTGACCGAAGGGGCCGGCTCACACCGTGAGGGTGGGTTGGTTCAAAGCAGTGGCACTTTCTGGTAACACCTGGCTTGGAAGGCATGGTTGTCATTGGAGTTGAAGTTGTTGTAGCAGAGCAGTAAAAATATAAAGTAGCTTTTATCTATATTGCATATGTCACAGCATGTTCGCCAAGACTGAATGAGGTCGTGTCCAGTTTTGTTTTTGCAAAAAAGAAAAAAAAAACGCACAAGTTGCACTGACCTGAAGAACAGCAGTGAAAAAAAGGAAAATCAAGGTGCAAAAATAAGGTCCCACAGAAATCAGTCAACCGTAAACAGTCAGCCATCCATGAGTGAAAAAAAACAGTTGTATAAATACAAAATAAATCCTTCTTTTCTTTCATTTACCCAGCACCCGTATCTGCCATGCTCATATGTTGGAAACCGATATCCCGTAATCCTCAGGGTCCGCCTATCAATAAAAGCAGATGGACGTTCCCCTACAAGAAGATATGGGTTATTTCATCACGGGTGCAGGGCTGGGAAGAGTACATATTCTCTAATCCTCGTAGGGCCACGGCAAAGTCCACGCGCGACGATAAGACGGTCGGAAAAAACAAATGCAAAACTTCATTCAAAGTGCTCACGTCCTCCCTTGAGAACAGAGTGTGATGCGATAATAAAGGATAGTGATAAAGGTAACGATAACTAGTGTAATAGTGTCAGTTTTTGAAACGGTGCCAACTGGCCTACATTTTAATTCCCTCCTGCTGGCTGAGTTGGGACAGGGTCTTTTTGATGCGCAGGGCGGTGAGGCGAGCGGCTCCATTGGCGTACCAGCATTCCCTCATGATCTTGGCCATGACCCGTAGAGCCTGAAATGCAAGACAGATGAAGAAATTGTCAGTTGAAGCTTAAAGCAACACTATGTAGTTTTTTTTACCTTTAAATAATGTCTCTAAAATTATTTCAGTGATAGAACAACTTTTAACTGGACAAATTGTACTGTTGCTGCAACCTGAGCAGCCTCCTAGCTGCTACAAGCACACTCTGAAAGTGGCGGTGGAGGGTAGAGCACACAGCCCCACCCCTCCCCCTGCCTGCAGAAGAGTGTCTGATACCAGGCACTGTTGCGCTTTTCAACCACATGGGGGAGCTGTAAGTCATTTTACATGGAAACTACATAGTGTTGCTTTAACAGGTAGAGCTTTGCACAAGCTACCTAAAGGTTATAGATTTGATTCACTGAATGGTCCAAACCATCGCAACAAACACATATTTTGAAAACGCAAGCAACACACGACACACCGAAAACTTATTTTGAATTAGCGCCCCCTTGGATGAGCAGTCACGAGCCGCCACTGCCTTGTAATGTACTATAAGCCACTGTGGGTAAATGCATTAAATGCATAAATGTAAATGCACTATATAGTTTATATACAATGTGCATCTACATTATGCAGAAAGCATTTGGTTGCCAAAGTTAACACATTATCAGTCTATGTTCAATACACCCCATAAATATCGCACAGATGGACTGTCAATGATAAATAAATGATGAATAAATGGTTTCTAAATGCCTACTTTGTAAGTGCAATCCAGATGGGGCTTTTAACAGTTCAGCAATTTCAATTACTATATCATTAAAACCCAAGTCTGCAACACATCACTTACAAATGGCAAAATGCTGTGCGACACAACACAATAACGGCTAGTTTAAGAAAACATTTGACAATAACAGCTATATTGAGCGGGATTATGGACTGATGAGATATCCTGTAGTCATGACTGGTTGGGATTAAAGGTTAGAATTTACAGATGAGATATATATAAAATGTATATAAAAATGTAACAAAAACAAATGTAGATCTGTCTTTTTTGTATTTGACAGTAGAAAAAGCTATTTATTTGGACGTTGCCTTTGAGTTGTTGTAGTGAATCATTTTTTAGCAAGCTGTTAAGTGTCTCAATATTCCACTGTACGGTTCATGTCAGCCAACAGATACTAATACGACATTATTGCCCTCTTCCCATTATTTGCACATCAGCTCCTGACAAAAGTCCTCTTCTAAGTGCTCTTAATAAAGTGAAGCTTTCGAGAGCTTTTGACGGAGCGCGGCTTTAACAGATTTTCTCATTGCTGGGACTTTTATTGGATACAAATTACACCCAGCAAAAGAGCTTTTAAAGCTCGGCACACTGTTAACGGCGTACAAAATGCACAACACTCTCAAAAGAGATTTGAGCTCTCTTAGGGGTAATTACTAACACCCACAGTCTATTCGCGATGTGAACGTACACCACAGCATTCAAATCAAATTATTTTTGTTTTCGCCTCAGCCTTGAAAAGACAGAGCAATCTTACAAACGTGCTTTGAGACTTATTGCATTCATCTGCTTGAAATCTCAGTTTATGCTCAGCAAATCAAACCAATTGAGCTGTTACAGAAGGTTTATATTCCTAGCTAGAAAACAAAGCCTTTTAGAAAGTTACTTTATTCACTCGTGTCTATAAAATCTGATGCTAGTCTTTCAAGGTATCACTAAAGAGAGGCCTGCTGTGAATTGGCTCGTTATGAAAGTCAGATCATTTAGGAATCGGGAACAGTTCTGGATTTGTCTAAACCAGTTACACTGAATGAATACTAGAATACTATTGATTGTCTTAGCCTGTAGCACAATATTACTCTTTAAATTAAAAAAGATGGATGGATGGATGGATGGATGGATGGGTAGGTAGTTAGGTAGGTTGATAGGTAGGTGGATAGATAGGGTGAATAGGTAAATTGATAGGTGGGTGGTTAGGTAGGTGGATAGATAGGTAGTTAAGTAGGCTTAGGCTAGGTTGATAGGTAGGCTGATAGATAGGGTGGATATGTAAATGGATAGGTGGGTAGTTAGGTAGGTGGATGGATTAGTATGTGGATGGAAAGGTGGATGGATTAGTATTTGGATGGAAAGGTGGATAGATAGGGTGGATAGGTAGGTGGTTAGGTAGGTAGATAGGTGGATGGGTAGGAAGATAGATATGTAGTTAGGTAGGTAGGTTGTTAGGTGGATGGATAGGTGGACATATAGGGTGGATAGGTTGGTGGTTAGGTAGGTGGATAGGTGGATAGGCAGGTTGTTAGGCAGGTGGATAGATAAGTGGACTGATAGGTGGATAGATAGGGTGGATAGGTAGGTGGTTAGGTAGGTAGATAGGTGGGTGTTAGGTAGGTTGTTAGGTGGATAGTTGGTGGATATGTAGCTTGTTAGGTAGGTGGATAGATAGGTGGATAGATAGGGTGGATGGTAGATAGATATGTGATTAGGTAGGTTGATAGGTAGGTGGTTAGGTAGATAGGTAGGTGGATAGATACGGTGGATAGGAAGGTGGTTAAGTAGGTACGTAGATAGATATGTGATTAGGTAGCTTGATAGGTAGGTGGTTAGCTAGGTTGTTAGGTGGATAGGTAGGTGGATAGATACGGTGGATAGGAAGGTGGTTAGGTAGGTAGGTAGATAGATATGTGATTAGGTAGCTTGATAGGTAGGTGGTTAGGTAGGTTGTTAGGTGGATAGTTGGTGGATAGGTAGGTGGATAGATACGGTGGATAGGAAGGTGGTTAGGTAGGTAGGTAGATAGATTGATAGGTAGATAGATATGTGATTATAGGTTAATAGGTAGGTGGTTAGGTAGATAGTAGGGGTGGCACGGTTCACAAAACCCTCGGTTCGGTTCGTATCACGATTCTATGGTCACGGTTCACGGTTCAGTACGTTTCTTGTTGTTATTTTTTCTTTAAATTTTTAACACTCCAGAAATGTATTATCTTATTAATGTATTAATTATCCATAATGTAGGATACAGTATTAAAAAAAGTTATATCATGTTATCATGCACAAACTGAATTTGACTTTAAGCACATTGGACCATCTCTGAGGAAAGCCAGGTGAGATTTTGATAGAGCAAGAGGGAAGACATTGATGATTTCAACATGCTTTTCATTTATTTGGCAAAAAAGAGAATGTGTATTGACATCTACATAAACTTTACGTGCATTTTTAGCACACAAAGATAACTTGCATTTATTAAAATGCCAACTTCAGTGTAGCTCTTAGATTTATCACTGAGAGGCTGCTTTAATACTGAGAATTTATGTGGACGAGAGAGAAACATAACCTTTGCACCTGTAATATTAAAATCTCTTTAAGTCTCTTTTGTCCACTTTTGACCACTTCTGTCCTGATTACTTTGAGGGGCAATTTCTGAAATAAGATTGCGCAACTTTCACACGCTAGCAAAATGAAACTACGCGGAAATCAGCCGCTTTAATTTTATCAATGAAAGGCTAAAAATAGCGCTGAATACGAAAAGACGTAAAACATTGTTGTCAGTACCTCAGATTAGATAAATGGTCGGAGAGAAGGCGATCTCCTGTGGCTGTTTGAGCATATTCAACCCATAGACTGCAGTTCTATCTATTGTTTTATTTCCGCTGTCATCATAAGTAACATGAAATAAAAATATGTTTCCACACACCAAACTTATACGACACTGGCGCATCCTCCAACTGCGGGCAGACTTCCTTTTCTCTCCCACTTGCCATTTCTACACGTAACATAACCTGCAGTACTTATACTCCAAACCAGTCACCTCTTCTTTCGCGCGAAAGGGAAACACGCTATCTGAGGTCACATACAGGGCATGAGACTACATTGCGCATGCCATGAACCGTTGAACCGTGCGGTACACACGCGCTGCGAACCGAGACAAGCGAACCGAACGGTTCGGATTTTTTTCATGGACCGTGCCAGGTAGGTAGGTGGATAGATATGGTGGATAGGAAGGTGGTTAAGTAGGTACGTAGATAGATATGTGATTAGGTAGCTTGATAGGTAGGTGGTTAGGTAGGTTGTTAGGTGGATAGTTGGTGGATAGGTAGGTGGATAGATACGGTGGATAGGAAGGTGGTTAGGTAGGTAGGTAGATAGATATGTGATTAGGTAGGTTGATAGGTAGGTGGTTAGGTAGGTTGTTAGGTGGATAGTTGGTGGATAGGTAGGTGGATAGATACGGTGGATAGGAAGGTGGTTAGGTAGGTAGGTAGATAGATATGTGAGGTAGGTTGATATGTAGGTTGTTAGGTAGATTTGTAGGCTTTTAGGTGGGTGGATATGTAGGTAGATAGATATGTGTGTAGGTTTAGGTAGGTTGATAGGTAGGTGGTTAGGTAGGTAGGTTGTTAGGTGGATATGTAGGTTGTCAGATACTTGTATAGGTAAATAGATAGGGTGCATAGGAAAGTGGTTAACTAATAGAAAGATAGGTAGGTAGATAGATATGTGATTAGGTAGGTTAATAATAGGTAAGTGGATAGGTAATTGGATAGGCAGCTGGATAGATATGTGGTTAGGTAGGTGGTTAGGTAGGTGGATAGAAAGATAGAATGCTCAGTGGGATTAAGGTGAAGTAATTTTTGTGGGCACTTCTTCGGCTTACTACTACTAGTTTTAAAATAACCACCCACCATGCACTTTTTGTTTCAACTAACTTGGGGGAGATTAAAACCTCAAACAAGCCCACTATTTATACAATGATACAATCTCAGGCTTTACACTGCTCTGACAAGGGTGAACATACTGCAACCCAAACACAAACATCCCCTGCATTCAAAGGCTAACCTGTAAACGAGAGCAGAATGCAGAAATAGCATCTACTCAAAATGCCGTACACTAAATGTCACTTGAACCACGGGCTGAGTCACACACTAACAACGCAGTCCTCCGGCACCAGTCGGGAAGAAGAAACGTCAGCCACTGTATCTATTTATGAGAACGCAAGACAAGATGAAGTGACACACGTCTCTATTTCACAGCAGGATTCGCCGAAACGGAGTTTGGCAGTCTTCATACGCTAGAGAACGATTAGATTACGGGCCTGTGTTATCGAGGATCAAATCCAATCAAATTGTATCACGTCCCAAGCAAGAAAGAGTAAACCGCCGGGTGATCGTTTGATGAACGGTTGGCAATACAGAAGGGAAACCCGAAACCCGAAACCTGTGAAAATACCACGGTACTTCTCCAACGCCGCTTCTCTGGGGACTGTGATTCACTCAGACGGAGGATCGAAGCGTCTCCGATAACAGCAGAGCGCACGGACGTGGGATTTTAAACGGAAGAGTAGCACCATTAAGATTCAGTAATGCTTCATCAGCTGCCGGTGGGGCCGCTGTGATGTGATTATCCCGAAAGAGAAGGCAGATCTGTGTACGATGTAATGAAATGCTGGAGAATTACCTTTATTGATCTACAAGAAGAAATTAAAATTCTTCTGTCCAAATGAAAAGGATGCATTTTATGCAAGGATTTAAAGTGGCCCCAAGATGCTTTTTGATACTTGAGCCGAACTTTAGTGAAATTGCATTAGGTTAACATAATATTAAACTAAGAGGCATTTGAATTAAAGAAAGACAAGATTTTATGAATTATGAAACAAAAGAAAAACTGTACATATGAACATATTTAGATTCAGTATTTAGATTTTCGGTTAAAAATTGTTTATAAAGTGAAATTTTTTGCAGATGCCACTTGGTTTGATATTTTGTTTTTATAATGCAATAACATTTATTTTTAAATGTACCCATTTATTTAGAAAAAAATTTTTTTGTGGTGGGCAAGCGATTAATTGCATATAAAAACAATTGTGTTTGCACAATATATGTGTGTGCACTGTGTGTAATTGTTATTTTCTATTATATATATATATATATATATATATAATTTTTTTCTTAATGTATGTGTGTATTTAAATATACATAATAATTACATACAGTACACACACATATATTATGCAAACACAAACTTTTCTTTTTTATGCGATTAATCGCGATTAATCATTTGCCACCACAGTTTTTTATTCATTAAAAGGTTTGCTCACCTCACAGCTCTGCCACCTGTTTGGAATGTTAGGCCGTAATTTCTGTTCGCACACGACTTTCCTCATGTCCTCTACTGAAGGGTCCGACTGCACCAGATCATAGTACGGCAGCTGGTAGTCTTCATGAATACCTGCAGAGAAACTTGTTAAAGGTTCACCAGAACAAAGGCACAAAATACAACACATTGCAGACTTGTTAAAGGTCTGTTGGCTTGCTTAGCCGAGACTGCTGACATAAGCTTAGTTTAGCATTGTGTCATTTATTATAACTGTTCCGCTACAGTCCTAAAGATGTTTCATTTGTGACACCAGATGTGTGGTGTCAGGATATACTTATGTATGTTTCTACCATTTTATTGGGCTATAATCTATTCATAAAGACAATACATTAGTAATAATAACATTTATTATTTTACATATACTATATGGGGTGGTTTCCTGGACATGGATTAGCTTAAGCCAGGACCAGACTGATGTATTTTAAGATAAAGTGCAAATTGTTTTCAGTTTGGAGAGTTTTTACATTTATTTTAGTCTAGGAATAGTCTAATCCCTGTCCGGGAAACTGTCCCATAATGTATTAATTTCCCTAGGGATGCACCGAAAGGAAAATTCTTGTCCGAAGCCGAATAAAATGAAAAACCTAGCCGAAGGCAGAAAACTGAATTATTATTTTTAAAAATTTCCTGATTATTTTGCCATTTACTCACCATCGCACAAGTTACTTTTCAGAATGTCCTTGTTACTATATTTATTTCAAATTACTTAACAGTGCACATTTTATTTAACATTGCAGCAGTCATTATAGGGCCTTTTTACACCTGGTCACTTCTCTGATCCGATAGCTCTAGATAGACTTGTTAAAACTGTTCCACATACATGTGTCTTGGCTAAACAGATATTAAACTGAATGCACAAAATGCAAATAACCTATTTATTACTCTGCCTTAAGAAACGGTCAAGCAAGAGCATAGGGAGAGAGACCGAGGCAAAATTGACGAACATGACAGAGAAAAAAAAAAAACGCTCAACAAAGCGTTCTAACAAAAAGAGCTTATTGTTAATACAATTTTTATTTCTCGTTTAATATAGGTGTGTTTGTCATTGTAGGACTTTTCTGGTTCTAGGAAGTTTTTATTACATACTGCTGACGCTCTTCGTCGTTCTATGACATGAGATGAAGAGCTAAAGTCTTCTTCATGCTTGTGCATTTAGCAGACAAATACCCAGGATCAACGCCACCGTGTCTCTCTCATACGCTGCATGGTGTTCAGGATATCTTTTTTTAAAATCATAAATAAAAAATTGTAGTACTGTATGCTTTTTAGGGATGTTCATATCAGTTAAGATCATATCAGCGTCTCCGTTCAGCTTCCAAACACGCCCACAAATGATTTCTCATACAAATTATTACTTTATTGTCAGGGCAGCAGTAATTTGTGTCATGTTCAGGACATTCACAAATTAACTCTTTCACCGCCAGCTTTTTAAAAAAAAGTTGCCAGCCAGCGCCAGCGTTTTTCATGATTTTCACCAAAGTTTAATGCCTTCCAGAAAATGTTCTTCTTTAAATATATAAACATACAATATACCAAATGAAAGAACAGACCCTCTGCTTTCAAACAAAAAAAAACGTTTCATCCTACCTTTAGTGGTTCTTTTGCAATCAGCTTTTGAATATGGGTAGGTTTTTGCAAAAACACCATATTTTGAGCAAAAAGCAGAGATAATTCCATTTTTATAACAGAATTTTCATAGAGATCCCATTCAGAGCAATCTTTAAAACAGACACGGACATGCAGCAGCTTGCCATAGGGCAGTACTTCCGGTTTTAAAAAGTTGCGGAAGGGCGCCACCTGGTGGATAATAGCGGTATTGCGGAAAGACGGAAAATCTCGTCATTGGCGGGGAAGCGTTTTCTCTTAATTGACGAGATATCTCGTCAATGGCGGGGAAAGAGTTAAAGATAGAAAAGTGGCGAAATGTCTGTCGGCTCATGAAGACACGCACCGTGCGTTAACAATTTTTTTCTTTTAACTGATAATCTTAATCGGTCATAAATTCTTACCTTCGGTTAACGGTTAAACGGTCAATGTGAACATCCCTAATGCTTATTCATCTTTCTCAGACTTCCACCAACATTTCATCAAAGTCCTCATTGTTCGGTAAAATTTATTTAGTCTTTTCACTTGTTCGGCCAAACACCGAAAATTCGTTTTTTGCTATTTTCGGCTGAACATTCGAATATCCCATTTTCTGTTTTTTTTCTTTATATTTTTTGTAAAGCTTTTTGAAACAATGACACATTGTAAACACTTGACGTGTAATTCTACTCTTAAAGGGGACAGAGAATGAAAAACCATTTTTACCTTGTCTTTGTTGAATAATGGTAGTCTACCCGCATTCACGAACATACAAAAAGTGCTAGACATGCTAAACATCTCAGTCTCATAGAAATTCCTCTCTTAGAAATGTCATCCAGAAAGCGGCCCAATCTGAAAAACTGATGCTTATGACATCACAGGCATCTAACTGCCCCTCCACTTTAAAATAATTGGCTAAATTTTTTGAGTGGCAGCAAAGTCAGCCAATCAGTAATGAGATTGCAAGTTAAGCCAGTAGGGGGAGCCAAATAGGTGCAAAACCACTTGTTTAAAATCCCCCATCCTAATAGAGATATCTGAGAGAGGTTTTTAGGAAGCTTCTAAGGCATTACAGACCCAAACAAAAAAAAATTGTCTACATGTCACATCACAGAACAAGGATAAATACTCCGTTCAATCATTCTATGTCACCTTTAAGTGTTTATTATGTTTTTAAACCTCTGATAAAACTGAAAAGCTAAACGGGAAAGAAAGCAGAAAACTAGGATAATGTCATCCAGGTATTTGTTTAGCTTGTAGCGAAACACAATCTAAACTAATAGTTATTGAAATAATCCACTTTACCTCCCATAGAACATCTGCTGGCAATTTCCCAAAAGACCAAGCCCATGGCGTAGATGTCTGCCCTCTTAAAAGGCTCAAAATGCTTCATATTTATCGAATCATCCAGCACCTCTGGAGCCATATACCTGTCGAAAGAGTCAATTAAACAAGCAGAGTTGTTTAACTTTGTTCAAACAAAGAAAAATGATTTACTGTATTCAGCAATTGTACAGGTGTGTGTATAAGAGAAATGAAACATAGTTTCCTCAAGGACCGAGATGTGCAACACAGCACAACACAAAAAAAAACTGCCTCTGGAAAAGAAGGAAATCAGCAGAATTTGGGAAGTATGTAAAAAATAAGAATCAATAAATAACTTCAACTAATAAGGACATTCAAAGCCTTCACTTCTGCACACTGCAGTAAAACCACATCTGGGGTTTTTATTTCTAGTTTAATTGAAATTAAAACTTTATCTTAAATCAAATTAGCCACAATAATATCCCAGCAAGCACAAACCTTTAACAATGGTGCACTGCATTATGCAACATTACAGTAACCACATCTAAAAAAATGATGTAACCAAGGTATGCTGTATTTTGGTTGCAGAAAACAAGTAATAAATTGCATCTTATCACATATATTGCAGATGTTCAGAAAAAAAAAGGTGCAAAACTGTAAATTTTCTGTCACTGGGGTGGTACCCTCAAAGGTAATTTTTTGTAACTTAATGGGTATACAACACATTAAAATGTTGTACCTTTTTGGGTAAAGACGTATTGTGTACCTTAAGGAACAATTTATATCAATTCAATTTTAGGGGTACAAAACAGTTAACTGTTCCTCTAAAAGGTACAAAATTGATCCTTAAGATCCAAAAGATACAACATTGTATTATGTTCAGTATACATGTAAAGATTCCCTAAGGGTCCCAACTCCTGCGACAAATTTTTTTACAGTTTTGTACCTTTCTTTCTGACAGTACATATGCTTCTGGAAACATTTTAATGGGTACATATTTTTTTAGTTTGTGGGAACATATACTTAATAATGTACTTTGAATGTTATCCTCTAAATATGCTATGAAATATGTTCATTTATATAATGTATGTTAATCACAACCAACAAAAAATTACATCTTTTTACAATTTGAAACCAATAATGCGACACCAGGTTGTAGACTCGGAATAAAACGTTTTCCCGATCTCCGTTTATGACCTATATGGCTGAGAAATTGAACAAAAGTCTCAAAGGTAAAGCCTTTCAACAGATGCTGTGATGCGTCATGCTGCTATCATGCCAAGAGGGGGCGAATAACACGACTCGGTCGGTGTGTTACTGTGAAGTGTTGCACAGGAAGTAAGGGTGTTAGAAAGACTAATCTCCAAAACATTTTGCAGGGTGAAGTCATTTTTTTGATCCTGATTAATCCGTACAAATTCATGGGCCTGGTAGGGTGGAGTCCTGGCTGTGAGCCCAGATAGTAGCTGGGTTATCCAAGATCTAGATCTAAACTCAATGCCAGACCCCCTGTTGGCCTTTGGGAAGAGCACTTTTCAGTGTGCATGTCTAGACACAGTGGAAAACACACCAACTTCATGCTACTCATTTGAATCAATTATATTGTCAAGGCAAATGAGTTAAGATTGTATCTATTTTAATGTGTTCATTTAAATTGTGCAATTTTAATTATAAAATGCTAATTTAATGCGCACCAGTGCAATTTACATTTATTCAGAGCATAAGCGTTTCGCAGAGTTAAAAATTAGAAAACAAGTGATTATTTTTTAAGAATTACAAATAATTATACAATACTCATATCCCACGTTTGTTGTATGAGCTAGATTAAAGGGACATTCCACTTTTTTGGAAAATATGCTAATTTTCCAGCTCCCCTAGTTAAACATTTGATTCTTATCGTTTTGGAATCCATTCAGCTGATCTCCGGGTCTGGCGGTACCACTTTTAGCATAGCTTAGCATAATTCATTGAATCTGATTAGACCATTAGCATCGCGCTAAAAAATAACCAAAGAGTTTCGATATTTTTCCTATTTAAAACTTGACTCTGCTGTAGTTACATCGTGTACTAAGACTGACAGAAAATTAAAAGTTGTGATTTTCTAGGCGATATGGCTAGGAACTATACTCTCATTCTGGCGTAATAATCAAGGACTTTGCTGCTGTAACATGACTGCAGGAGGCAATGATATTACGCACTGCCCGAAAATAGTCCCCTTAGTATCTTTCAATGGCAGGGGACTATTTTTGGGCAACTTTTTGGTTATTTTTTAGCATGATGCTAATGATCAAATCAGATTCGATGGATTATGCTAAGCTATGCTAAAAGTGGTAGCGCCAGACCCGGAGATCAGCTGAATTGATTCCAAAACCGTAAAAATCTCATTTTAATTTTAGGGGAACTGGAAAATGAGCATATTTCAAAAAAAGTGCAATGTCCCTTTAATACACAACACACTTTTGATATCTATATAGAAATGTACTATCCATATGTGTGGCTAACAGGAATTACAGGACTTTGTCTCCTCTGGATGACGAAGTGAACTGGATTGGGTTTTACAATGAACGTCATGCAAAGCAAGCAGATGATGCTGGATGAATCACAGAGAAAATAAGACACAATTTCTTCCATCAACACCCATGAAATCAGCTTACTAATATATTTATGAAGATATACATATTCCACAAATGTTTTCTTTAATAAACACTCTGAATAGGAAAACCTTATCCAAGGTTGTCCGGTCCAGCTCTCTGAAAGATCTTCGGATCTAAAAATATTTGGCACAGTCATACAGTAGCTGGATCTCTGTAACATTTAATTCATAGTTTGGCAGGACATATCCTTCTTATCACTCATCTCCTTCTTCACATGGTGTGAGCAGTATACTATCCCACTTAAGCCTGGCATGATGAAGGTGCACCCACAACACATCACATATTACCAACTAGCAAAGCTTTCCCAGAGGCTTGCCTGAACTGCAGCCACATCACCCCCTATAAATCACAGCCTGTAGCCGAAACATGAAGCAGTTAAGTGAACACAAGGAAAAGCAGAAGATGTCTTTCGGACGGATAAAATTACCTTTTGGTGCCCACTCTGTGATTGGGGGCAATGTCGATGGTATCTGTGGCTGAGTCGTGGCGCACGGCCAAGCCCAGGTCGGCGATACAGCATGTGCCGTTCTTCTTGACTAAGATGTTCTTTGATTTTAAATCCCTGTGGGCGATAGCAGGCTTGCCTGGAATCAAATGAAGGAACGCAGAATTAGAGGAAACGCTGATCATTTAAGGTGTTAAAGTAGTCAATGTTTTGTGATTTTTGGGCATGCATAAAGTATTTTGGTGTCATGGTGATACCATGTTGTTGTGGATTTCTACTATGGGGGTACCATGTTTTTTTGGGGGGGGGCTTGTAGTATGGTAATACTGTAGGTCTAAGTCTACCATTTATGCATTTGGTAGACAATTAATCCAAAGTGACTTGCAGTGCATACAAGGTATATATTTGATCAGTGTGGTACTACCAGATTTTTTTTAACCTGATCTCATAAATTTCTGTGGTGTAGTCACGGAATATTTTGCTTATTTATCCGTGTCATTGTCACGGATCTCCGCATTTTTCTGTGTCTGTAACACAGACTTTCTTTTCTGTGTCAGTTTCACGTATTGGTTACTCAATTGTTTTTCCTATTTTTGAACCATTTTAGCGTAGGTTTGGGGTTAGATTTGGTTTATACAATTTTTTTTCCAGATTTTTAAACAATTGTCGCCTGATGTTAGTGTTATGCTGCGTTTACACCAACCGCGGTAGAGGCGTGAAGCGCGAGTGATTTCAATGTTAAGTCAATGTGAAGACGCGTTGACGCGTGTCAGGAGGTCCCGCAGCGCGGAAGAGGCAATCAGTTTCCGCCTTGTTTGTGCGTAAAGCTCGTGCGAAAGGCGCGAATTGAGCGCTGTGTGCGGTACGCGCGAATGGTGCTTTTTGTGCATTTTGCGGTTCACGCGAATTTGCGGCTGACGCCCGAGTTGAAAAATGTGACCTTTAGCGGAATTTCGCGCCGCGTTAACCAATCAGGAGCCTGCTCGCTCCTGTGGTGGCAGCCCCGCCCGGAGTCACTCATTCAACCAACGCTTGATATTGTCCGTAAGCAGTCACTCGGAGCTATACGACACAAGATCTTATTTCGATAGAGGAGACAGGACAATAAAGGACCTCGCTTGGAAGATTGTCAGTGAGGACATTGGGCAACCTGGTAAGTTGTAATACACATTTCACTTTTGAGTCACGTGACGTTTATTGACCCGCGTCGTTTATTTTCCCCCTATAGTAAGGTTACCAAAAACAAACTGGTAACTCTCTCGATAAATTATGGTAGAGAAATTTTGAGTGTTTTATCTTAAGCTTAGTATAAATGTTTTATATAAAGTATACTTTTAATGTGTTAATGTGAGGTCTAAATTAATTAAGTTGTCTCTCTGATGCTTGCACATGACAGTGTTTTTCCACAGCTAGGCCTGGATGGGGGACGTGTGGCCTTGGTAAGAATAGCAAGATAGCTTTATGACGCATTAGAAAACAAAGGCATTGTGTTTAACCAGCAATGGCTGTCTTTTTGTGTAGCAACTTAAAGGTCGCAAAGATACAGGCACGTTACAAACAGATTGTTCGAATGGGAGGGCTACTAAAACGGGGGCACTATTTAAATCACTGAAATACTCAGAACGGGGTCATTGTCATAGTCATTGTCATCATCATTTTACCAATGCAGGTGTATACACCACCCTATGACCAGTATTGTGTTTCAAGCTGTCTGACACAATTCTTTAATAAAATACTTTGAAGAGAATTTTACATCTCAACCGTCTCTGATTCTCCTGAAAAAATCCACGACAAAATGCACAATCAACATCAGTCTTCTTGCAAATAGACAACCGCATAGCACTTGCCCCTCCCACAAGAAGCGGAGTTTGCCTCTGACACGCGTCAAATGCTTGCTTTTTCCACGTGTCTACTCCGCTCTACACGCGCGAATGCATCCAAATTGTTCAATTGTTCAAACCACGCGCTCTAGACGCGATTTTGACGCCTGAAACGCGGTTGGTGTAAACTCAGCATTAGAGTTGGGTTTGGGTTAGGATGTCATTTTATGCTACAGAAAGTCGTTCTACCACAAACCCACGCGAAAATGGTAAGAAAATAGGAAAAACTATTGAGTAACCAATGTGTGAAACGGACACAGATACGAAAGTCCGTGGTACGGACACGGAAAAATGAGGAGATCCGTGACAATAGCACAGATAAATGAGCAAAATATTCTGTGACTATAACACTGAAATTCGTGAGATCAGGTTGTATTTTTTCTTAAATCGACTATGCCACTACGATCCTTCAAAGATATAACCAAATTATACAACCATGGTATTTTTTATGGTATTTTGACATGTACCATTTTTGATACATGTACAATGTCTATAAGGAGTAATTGAGCCATTGACTTATTCGAAAATAATGCACACACTAGGGCTGTCACAATGGTTAAATAATCGTCTCATCGCGATTGTTTGACCTTATCGTGATGATTTCAGATCACCGCAATGATTGCACATATCTCTAAAAAAACACAAGGGGGAGCTGCAGCCCCTGAACAAACAAAACAATATTGAATTACTTTTAAATATGTGTTATGCGTATTAATATTTTCTGCCAGGTAAACCTTGCAAAAAGATTTAATTTAAATTATCACAACAATGTGCGAAAATTATTTTATGCACAAAGAAAAAATTATGAGAATTAAATGTCAGAGCAATAAAATAGACAATTAATCGTCATAATCGTCAAGCCTTTAAACAGGCAATTACTCGTCATAATTTATCAGACAATTAACCATCAGCCAAATTTCATAACCATGACAGCCATAGCACACACATTATTTTCAAATAATTTAAAGGACCGTAGTCAATTTTTCCGCTTATACCACGGTTACCACAGACATTGCTCTGGTGGTTATTTTAAGACATTTGACAGGTTAGGTGGTGTGCGTTTATCAAACAATAATGCATACTAATGGGACATTTCTCAACCAATCAGAATAAAGTATTCAACAGCCCTGTGGTTTAAAAAGCAATAATGCACTATGGGGCGGTCTCCCGGACAGGGCTTATCCTAGTCTCAGATAAAAATGCATGTTTGAGCTGCTTTTATTAAAAAACGTCTTGTCCTGTTTAATTTGAACATATTTCATTGACATTGTTTTGTCTTAAGATGCACCCCGTAGTGTTTTTGTAAGGAATGTTTGTAAAAACGTCTTAAATTACCTAATATAAGGCCTAGTCCTGGATTATCCTAAACTCTGTCCGTGAAACCGGGCCTATATAAATAAACTTGAATTGAACTGAATGTACCATGGTATTTTTGAAAGATATACTACATTATTTTCAGCGGTAGAGTTTTGTTTTTACAATTTCATGGCTTTGTGGACATATCCAATGCAATTCTGTACCATGTATTAACAGCTCACAGTCAAACACACACACAATAATGCGCACACAGTCATGTATTCGTACTGTACACCGTATCTTGAATGCACATTAACACACACGCACTGTGCTCCCTGGGGAAGCATTTTACAGTACTCCACGAGTTAAATAAATGGTTTCATTATTCGCAGCTCACAGTCGCTGATGGTTTAATGCTGCCTCAGCATGTATCTGCTGCACGTTGCTGCTCCCAACCTTCAAGTTCATAAGGGAAATAAGCAATACCGTTTGACAGGAAGACTATCGTGCTACCCTCCATGCCTAGAAATACACAAAGATTAGAGTCATGTAGATCGCAAAGAAAATCCTGACTGCCGTATCAAAGCATAATGCGTTCGTCCTGACATAACCCGCCTTGATTTTCAGGTTTTGTGACAAAAACGCCTGCCTGTGCAAAAGCTACGTTTCAGGTGGGCGCTATTGAATTGCTGTGTCAAGTCAAACGTATTTTTATAGCGCTTTTGTACAATGTTGCATTGTTTCAAAGCAGCTTTACATACAATACGAAGAAAAATTATTAAATATATACCATATACAATTGAATATATATGGCGTTATTGCAAACTATATTTTCCTCCTAAATAGATTATAGTATACTTTTTCGCACATTTAGTCAATTAACATAATAAGTAATAAATGTCATATTTAACTAGACATGCCTTACATGGAAATGGCTATTAAAAGAGGAAAGTATTATATAAAAGTAAGAGTTTTACATTACATAAAGAATTTAAAATAATTTGATTAAGAGCAGTGTAAAAAGCAACAACTGAATTGCTTTGTGGTGCCAAGGTGTCCCTAAGCAGTACGTTGCCAAGTGTTTAATAAAGTGTCCTGGGTGGCTTTCTATGACAAGGATTTAGATTAATCCAGGACTATGCCTTAGTTATTTAGGTTTTTCTAAACATACCTTACAAAAGTAATACTGGTGTGCATCTTGAGACAAAACAATGGCACTGATATATGTTAAGATATGTCACAATGTGTTTTTAAATTAAGGCAGCTCAAACATGCATTTTAATCTAGGACTAGGATAAGCCCTGTCCGGGAAACCGCCCCATATGACATTATGGTGCCTAAATATTGTTATACACTTTTGTTACTAGAAATAAATCTGATCCCTTAAAAAAGTACTTACACATCTCATCTCAACAAAAACTTGTAGCCCTAAGCCAAAGCTACACTTAAAGGCGGGGTGCATGATTTTTAAAAAAACACTTTGGAAAAGGGAGTCGGGCCGAGTACCAAAACACACTTGTAGCCAATCAGCAGTAAGGGGCGTGTCTACTAACCAACATCCTTGCCTGGGTTGCGTATCTGTGGGGTGGGTCTATCAAAAGAAGGTCCAGATTTTATTGGGGTAGGGACATGTTTGTTTACGTGATTTCAAATATCAACATTGACTTTTAGAGATCATGCACCCCGCCTTTAACACATCAATAAAACATCACTTTTCAGTAGACATGAAAAATAAAAACAGCTTTGTTATACAATTTACACTACAATATGCAGTGTTAAAGGGATAGTTTACCAAAAATGAAAATTCTGTCTTCATTTACTCTCCCTCATGTTGTTACAAACCTGTAAGGTTTTTTTTTATTCTGTTGAACACAACAAACGATAATTTAATAAATGATGGTAACTTCACCATTGAAGGTACCCATAGACCTTAATAGTAGGAAAAACAAATACTATGCACTCAACTGTGTGCTTACCATCATTTATCAAAATATCTTATTTTGTGTTCAACAAAAGAATGTGTAAATGAAAACATAACTTTCATTTTTGGGTGAACTATTCCTTTAAATTGATCCTTAAAGGCTTCATTGAAACACTCTCTCCATACGTAATGGGGCATTATGTCTCAATTATACGAATGTAATAAAGTTGCTGTGGCGTTAAATGAAGCTTGCCACGACAACAAACACTTCCGCTGATGACATAATTATTTACAAAAGACCATTTCATATTGTAAGTACTAAGACTTTAGATTTGGATTTATAAACAGTGATTCAAACTACTATTTTAAACAAAAATGTTGAGTTAATAAGGAGGGCCTTAAATATGAAGAATTGATCTGGCATAAATTGTAGGAAATCAGCACAGCCTGTCTAAAGATGAATTAGCAGCTCACTTTAAATGAGCAAATGAATTAACATCTGCTATGCCTCATGTTGTGACAGCATCCTACACACAAGCAGGTTGATGCCTCCCAGGAAACCAACAATCAGCCAAAAGATGCTTTATTAATGCCCTACTCAGGTGATGGATGTGTCAATCTTTTGACATGCTTAAATTCAAGGCTTTGAAATATTAGGTCCTGTATAGAGTTTTACCACGTTTATGGCACAAATTCAATTAGTTTTAAGATGGTACCATAGTAAGGTAATAGTTTCTGAAGGTAATACTTAAAGGCAGGGTGCATGATTTTTGAAAAACACTTTGGAAAAGAGAATCGGGCCGACTACCAAAACACATTTGTAGCCAATCAGCAGTAATGGGCGTGTCTCCTAACCCAGTGGTTTTCAAACTGGGGGCCGCGAGATGATGCCAGGGGGGCCCCAGTTTTATGACATTATATGAAATACATTAATTTATCATGAAGTCTGTGTAATTGAACCTAAAAAAATAAGACTACTAACCAAAAGCAGTACTTTTTGTATAATTTAATGTTTTTTAATTAAAATGTTGAGTATTAGAAAAAATTTTGTCACAAATTTTCTTTGGGGGGCCACAAAGGAAGGCACTGTACACAAGGGGGGCCGCACGCTGAAAAAGTTTGGGAACCACTGTACTAACCGACATTGTTGCCAGGTCCAGATTCTTTTGGGGTAGGGGCGTGTTTCTTTAGGTGATTTCAAATGTCAACATTGGCTTTAAGAGATCGTGACGTGCACCCCGCCTTTAATAGTACTATTAAATTACAAAATGTCTCGATAGGACACAACTTTTTAAATGTATGCCCCATTAAAAAAAATGAATTTGTTAAATTTAAAACATATAACATGTTCCCTGTTAAACTGATAGAGCATTGTATTAGCAGTGCAAAGGTTTTGGGGTTCAATTCCCAGGGATAACACATACTAATAAAATTTATATATTGAAATCATAGGAATATCGCAAATGTGTATAGAGCAAAGCTTGCATACAGCACTTGTCCCGTCAATTTCGTACATCCATAAAAGTCACTTTAGATAAAAGTGTCTGCAAAAAATATAAAAGTAATGTACACAGAATACTAAAATCATTGTTTGTATAAATAACATACATAAATCTGAAAGATGCTGCTACTTTTTGGTACTTCTTTATTTGTGATTTAACACTAACAACACCGAAAAAAATTATTCATTCGATTTACTTAATTTTTTAAGGTAAGTGGTTGCAATCAATTTATTTAAGCTACATTTAAACAAACAAAAAAAATAGAAAAGCAAAACAAAACAAAAAACATTTGTTTAAATGTAGCTTAAATAAATTGATTGCAACCACTTACCTTAAAAATATTGAGTAAATTGAATGAATCATTTTTTTAAGTGAACAATGATACCAAAATTCTCCCTGAAAATGATCAAAGGTAGACGTTATATGTAACATGCAATGTGCAATATGTTAAATGTGTAACACAATTGCCCTGTGATGTGCAACATTTCATTCCTGTATGTCTGTAGATATAGAAATGACAATTAACCCTAACTTGAACTTGAATGTACTGGCAAAATAGACACTCGTTACATCCACCACAGGTGTGAACGCAACTATTATGCAAACTGTTTCCTGGACTATATGTGAGCAGATAAATACCTTGTGTTCCCACAATCTCCATGTGCAAGTGAGCCAGGCCGCTGGCAGTGGACAGAGACAGCTTGATCATGCCCTCCACGGTCACTGTATACCGATTCAGGTAGTCGAATAGTGAGCCGTGCTCGTGGTAGTCTGAAACCAACCACAGCTGGGTCCATGTCCCATTGTCTGAAAGAGCAAAGAAACCACGGATCAGATAGCAAACAGCAAAGAGATCTCCAGATGGCTGGTAAGATCTCACATCAGCTGTGCGGACTTTATCAACTGTTCAATGTAAACACAAATGCAAACATGACCATCATGCTTCATCTGTTCTGCAAAAAATCTGTTCTGCAAAAATGTGAAATACATCTTTGTTGTCCCCAGAGTATATTTGTGAAGTTTTAGCTTAAAAATCATATAGATCATTTATTATATCATGTTAAAATTGACACTTTGTAGGTGTGAGCAAAAATGTGCTGTTTTGGGTGTGTCTTTTAAAATGCAAATGCACTGATCTCTGCACTAAATGGCAGTGCTGTGGTTGGATAGTGCAGATTAAGAGGCAGTATTATCCCCTTCTGACATCACAAGGGGAGCAAAATTTCAATGACCTATTTTTTCCACATGCTTGCAGAGAATAGTTTACCAAAACTAAGTTACTGGGTTGATCTTTTTCACATTTTTTAGGTTGAAAAAAGCACTGGGGACCAAATTATAACGCTTAAACAGAGAAAAAGTCCGATTTTCATGATGTGTCCCCTTTAAAGAAACCAGTTTTTATCCGGCCATTGTCCTAAAAACAAATAGATCAGTGACCATATGTTTTTTCATGAATATAGCAGATCCAAAAAAAAAAACATATTTTTCCCATTTCAAACAGTACTCTTTATTTGTATGTCAAGTTTCAAAAGTAATAAACAGTTAAAGGAGTCAATTTTCTTAAAAAAAAAAAAAAAAATCCAGATAATTTACTCACCACCAGGTCATCCAAAATGTTGATGTCTTTCTTTGTTCAGTCGAGAGGAAATTATGTTTTTTGAGAAAAACATTCCAGGATTTTTCTCATTTTAATGGACTTTAATGGACCCCAACACTTAACACTTAACTGAACACTTAACAGTTTTTTTCAACAGAGTTTCGAAGGACTCCAAACGATCTCAAACTAGGCATAAGGGTCTTATCTAGCGAAACGATTGTCATTTTTGACAAGAAAGATAAAAATATGCACTTTTCAACCACAACTTCTCGCCTATCTCCGATCCTGAAAAGCGCCAGCGCGACCTCACGCAATACGTCATGTGTGGAGAAAGAGGACCATTCGACGTTGTTGTATGTCGAATGATACTAATTAATGTCTTTGTGTCAGTTTATTGTTTAAAATGGTCCGCAAATGTGCGTTTCATATATGTAACACGTGAACTTTCTACGTCACTACGCATTTACGTGAGGTCGCGCTGACACTTTTTGGGACCGGAGATAGACGAGAAGTTGTGGTTTAAAAGTGCATATTTTTATTTTTATTGTCAAAAATGACAATCGTTTCGCTAGAAGTGTTGAGTTAACTGTTAAGTGTTGGGTTCTATTAAAGTCCATTAAAATGAGAAAAATCCTGGAATGTTTTCCTCAAAAAACATAATTTCTTCTCGACTCAACAAAGAAAGACATCAACATTTTGGATGACATGGTGGTGAGTAAATTATCTGGATTTTTTTTAAGAAAATTGACTAATCCTTTAAGCATCTTATAATATACACAAGCATGTACACTCTTAGAAAGGATGTGTACATTTTTTACACATCTTTTTGTGTTAAGCTTTTAACACATTATGTGTGTCTTTAACACATTATGGGCCCTATCTTGCACCCAGCGCAATTGACTTTGTCAGTGACGCATGTATCATTCGTATTTTGCACCGGCGCACAGCGGGTTTTTCCCTCCACAGACGCACGTCTACAAACTAGGGAATGAACTTGCGCTCCCTGGGCAAAAAAGGAGGCGTGTTCCGGGGCGAACCATCTCTGATGCTATTCTGCAGTTTCAAAAAACAATTGCGCCACTGACCAAAAAAAACTAGTCTAAAGTCAGTGGCGCGTTGTGCGTTGTTCATTATGCTATTTTAAGGGCGCATGCTTGATCATAATGTATAGCGTGCACAACGTTATTTTTGCAAATCATAAATTTTTACAATAAAAAATATTAACACATGAGATAAGGGGAATCATAGTGGTGAGCATTGTGGTGATAGTTTTTATTTATTGTGTGGCTGCGTTAAAAAATTCTCATGCAAATAACAATTAAAATATTTTCATAAGTTTGTTGTGTGGCTGTATTACGTTTATTTTATGTAAATAATAATTAAAATGTTTTCATAAGAAACCTTAATGTATATGAACTTGATTTGTAAGAGTACTTTGGGGTTGGACCTTGCTTGCGTTTCTTGGGTCCGATTTCAAAGCCCCCAAACCCTTTCAGCGGTGAGGGTGGACGCAGCGATGTCCTCTGCTGGCGTCTGTGTAGAGGCAGATCCACCTCCCGTTACACAGCGTGCCCTATTAAGCTGGCAAGCTTGGGATTCCCCCGTCTCCTGACATCATTGTAGCGCTTGGGGCAACAATGGGTATGGCAGCTGATGAGACTGTGGCTATTTCCTCTCACGCCTGTTTAACCTACACTGATTTGGGCGGGTTTCTCCTATCCCCATACAAAACAACTTCTCTGTCGTTGACTGCTCTTACAAGAACGTCGGTCTCCTCGGCTGTGAACAGCTCCTGGCATGCGCCTGGTAAATCCGTCATAATAATAGCAACCCGCCATGGAACTTGCACCCTTGCGTTTAAAGGGAATGTTGGATAGCGTTCTGATTGGTTTATTTGACGTCTCCCGCCGGGGAAATAGCAACAGCCCCCAAGATCTGCCCACAAAGTCACTTGCACATTGCGCTTCGCACTTGCGCTTCAGATCGTTAAAATAGGGCCCTATGTGTCATTTTGTGTTAAAATTAAACACAAATTGTGTTACAAAATGTGTTGTTTTAATGATAACACAGAGATGGGTGGATTCTGGGACAACAGGTTTGTTGTTTTTAACACACCCGTTCTAAGAGTGTAAGTTGGATGAAAGTTTTATTATAAAAATTAATATAATTTAATATAAAAACATAGATTTATATAGCAGCCATAGCAAAATATCTATTAGCTGTCATCATGTACATCCCTTTAAACAATAACAGTATTGATCTGAGCTAACCTTCCTTATAAAGTTAAACAGTCCTATGCATACACACACCAGGGAGTCCATTTCCTGGACAGGTTATAGATTAATCCAGGACTAGGCCTTAGTTATTTTAGGACATTCAAGTAGTGGCATTGATATTGTAAGATGTTCTTAAAATTAATGCAGCTCAAACATGCATTTTAGTCTGAGACCGACCCAGGTTTAAAATATTTAAGTATTTTTGTAAATCTACTTGTAAAATAGATGTAATTCTCTATCCAGTATTAATAAAGCAGATGTGGTGACCACATTAAAACAAGCCATAAACAAGGTGAGCCGAATAACAAATCCCAGCATGCATCAGTGCTGCTAACCTTTGTTGTCAGCGGCGATGAAGCCCAGAATATTCTCATGGCGGAGCATCACGGTCTGGTAGATCTCCGCCTCCCGAAACCAGGACCGTTCCTCTCTGGAGGAGAAGATCTTGACTGCCACCTCCTCTCCTCTCCACTTCCCTCGCCACACCTCTCCAAAGCGGCCCTTGCCGATACTTTCCTGTAGGATAATGGTTCTTGCTATGGTCCTCTGCACAAGGAGAGGCAAACCTACAAAAGATAAGACAAATTATTTAAAAGAAGAAAATGAAAGCACATGACGCTTATAAACAAATCACTCTTCTGTTTTTAACTTGGAAACACTTTGTAAAAGCTTTTTTTCTCTGCCTTTGGCACTCGCCGAGCACTACAAAGCATTTCGTGCATCAACCCTCCCAAATGGCCCAAAAACTCGCTACATATTAAGCAACACAACAACTTTGTGTGTTTTTTTAGGTGAATCAGCAGGGGCTGACATTAATTAGATACATTTGTGTGCATCGAGATATTTTTTAATTGATATGCTGTTTTTCTTTCATCTGCAGAGGACATCTGTGCACATTTGCACATTTAAAATCTAGGTTTGGTTTTGGCTGAAAAGAAATGATCGAGTTTGTATTCATCTAGTGCACTTAATGGCTGGCACTAAATGATGGTCAATCTTCTTTTCTCCAGATACTGAAGGATATTTTGATGAAAATTTTAGATGTTTGGAGTATGAAACATTGATTTATTGCAATAAATCTGTTATATATCAACATAAAATAAATCATATTTTAAAGCAATCAGTAATAAATATGTATTTCCAACATTGCACACAACACGGTAACAGTTCTCAGACTATCAAATATAATGACTTGGTTTAATGATCGACTCCGACAGCAGGCGAATTTGATTCAAATCGATTCAGACCATAATTTAGACCAGATGCTATTGATTAAGACCATGACTCACTACAACCGATGAATTAAAAAGAATCAGCTCGAAGAAACCACTGCGCTGGTTGTGCACAACAGCAAAATTAATACATTAACTCAGACCACACATGAGCAAATTGAAATCTCTATTTATTATTTGGCACTGCACGGTCTTTCTCCAACGTCACATTCAATTCAGACTGCAAGCTTACCTTTAAAATGGAGATGAAATAGAAAATTGTTTTACCGTGGGGAAATAGATTCAGCAGCGAACACCTGCGTTAAGATGCTCACTAGATTTAAATATTAAGACCTAGCTTACATCAGCTATGCTCCCCCGAGAACCAAGTATATAAAGTAACAATTTCACAAATTAACCATAACATCAGAAATGATCATTTGAAGCTTATTTAGAGATTCCCAGCAGATGAGTGTTGTGTGGCTCTTACTGTAGTTCACACGTGCCGTACGTTATATAAACGCCAGCTATGTTTTAATGTATAAATTAGTAATCATGTCACACACACACGCACGCACGCACACACACACATATGTATGTATATATGTATATATATATATATATATACATTTTAGTGAAAATGATACAAATCATACAAGGAGATGGAATGTGTGTGTAAATGTGAGTGTGTTGATAAGTAACAAATCAAAAGCAGTTAACCTCAATGTCAAATCTAGAGGTTTAAGTTCTCTATCAACATTACAGGGAGTTATTTTATACTAAAGCCTTCAGGGATGGGCTCAGAGTACTGGTATCACTTCAAAAATAGAAGGGCGGGTCATTAGGAGCTAAATGGAGCGTGTTTTGTATGGGGACGGTGAGAAGCCATGGAGACAGCGGATGGGTCAGAATCAGCCAATCTATGTTAAACCAAATGTGACTATGCCACTAAAATCTTACCGATCCGTCCAATAATCTAATAGAGGACAAGACCATTTTGTAGGGGCTAAATTATTCAGAGTAGATGGTGTGTTTGAACGAATGGACCCAAGCTAATACTGGCTTCAAACCAGTCAAATTTCTGACTTTTTCAATAAACAAAGATGGCAACAACCTCCTTTAACAAATGACTAACTAGGGCCTCAACAACTAATCAATGAAATTGAGAATAATTGATTATGAAAAAAGTTGTTAATGAATTTCCTTTATACATCACATACTTGTCCGTCGTTTTGGACAGCATACATGCATCCGCTTCCCCTTTATTTAGGGACTAATCCACTTTCTTAAAAAAAATCCTAAAAATGTACTAATTTCCATGTTCAAAATGTTGATGTCTTTCTTTGTTAAGTCGAGAAGAAATTAAGTTTTTTGATGAAAACATTCTAGATGTTTTCTCAGTTTAATAGACTTTATTGGACCCCAACAGTTTAATGCAGTTTAAAATCGCCATTTCAACACAGTTTCAAATGTCTCTAAACAGTCCCAAACAAGGCATAAGGGTCTTATCTAGCAAAACGATTGCTATTTTTGCAAGATAAATAAAAAACATGCACTTTTAAAACTCAACTTCTTGTCTTGCACCAGCCGCGTGACCCCACGTAATGCGTTATGACATCGAAAGGTCATGCGTTACATATGTGAAACACACATTTGCGGATCATTTTAACTCTTTCACCGCCATTGACGAGATATCACGTCAATCAAGAGAAAACGCTTCCCTGCCAATGACGAGTATTTCCGGCTTTCCACAATATCGCTATTATCCACCAGGTGGTGCCCTTCCGCAACTTTTTAAACCCGGAAGTATTGCCCTATGGCAAGCGGCTGCATGTCCGTGTCTGTTTTAAAGATCGCTCTGAATGGGATCTCTATGAAAAGACCGTCACAAAAATTGAATTATCTCTGCTTTTTGCTTAAAATGTGGTGTTTTTGCAGAAATCTACCCATATTCAAAAGCTGATTACAAAAGAACTACTGAAGGTAGGATGAAACGTTTTTTTTTTTTTTTTTTTGAAAGCAGAGGGTCTGTTCTTTCATTTGGTATATTGTATGTTTATATATTTAAAGAAGAACATTTTCTGGAAGGCATTACAATTTTGTGAAAATCATGAAAAACGCTGGCGTTGGCTGGCAACTTTTTTAAAAAATGCTGGCGGCAAAAGAGTTAAACAATAACACAAAGACATTAATTAGTATTATTCCACATACAACAACATCGAAATGACATCTTGAGTCGGCGCAGTAGCATTTCAGGACCTGCGCAGTAGTAAGCAGAAAGTAAAGCCGCAAAATCAAGGCCCCGCCCTCACATAATGCGCATATCACAGCTGTCAATCATGACGTCGCACCACCGTTTTTATAGCATTAAATAACTAACTAAAAACAAACTTATTTTAAAAACAAACACTTGAATTTACATAAGCGTGATAAAAACTACAGTAAATGACAAAAAACAGCTTCAGAAAAAATATATCTGAAGTGTAATTAAATTGTTTAATTGGTCTCAAGTCCCATTGAATAACATGGGGGAGGCAGGCATTACGACCAATACTAGGACCAGTCACTGGGGGCTGATCGAGATATTTTGGCTTCACTTTTCAGGGCTTGTGCGGCAAGCTCGGTTGCAACTCTAAACATAACAACGTTTTTATCAGAATAAAAACTAGTGAGCTATAACCACAAAATAGTGAAAGTGCTAGCTACAATACGTATCACTGTAAACACACCACGCTAAGTAAATATTATTGTTAAAGTAAAATAGGCTGAAATTAACACATATTCACTAAATTAAAAGACATTTTTGTCAAAACACAAAAACTAAGACAAAAAAACATGAAAAGAAAAAAAATTAATGCATTTGGTTGGCTAAATAAAGACAGTGAATGGTTTTCATTCACCATCTTCATACAGTATAACCGACCAGATGTCTAATGCTCAGAACATGAAAACAGGTTGAAAACAATGAAAACAGTAAGGGAGTGGGAGAATGTGTGGGTTTGACCTTCTCAGTAATACATGCTTCAAACCACTGATTCAATTTGCCTATGACAAGGACAGCAAGGTCAGAAAGACAGGCAGAGAAACTCAGAGACAGCGAACGGTGCCGTGGAACATAAGGCGTACAGACAAAACCAACAGAGGAAGATGGTGGAAAAAAAGCACGTCTACAGTGTGATTCACTGGTGAGGTTATGTCACATCCAGACGCAGACAGAAATGTATGATGAGTTAGTGGTCCAACTTCAAACCAGACCTAAAGACTGAAACCAGTGGCTAAGGAAGTCTAACAGACAGTGAATAAACAAATATGATAACAGAAACTGAAAGAAAATGGCTCTTTCATTTTATTTAAAACCATAAAGGTGAAGGTTAAATTTTTTCCAATTTAAAATTATAATACTTCTTTCCTTTCCAGCTTATAGTGAAGATGAAATCGACATTTCTAATGCTCGTACCTGGTTTTGTTATGAACCAGACCTTCATTATTCAACAGAAAAATATATCTGTCTTTGCAATGTTTTAGTAACAGCTTGCTTTGCTCTGAACCAACTTCCAGATGAATTCCTGTCCTACGTTTTTCATCATTAAACATCACATATCACTTTAACATGGCAATGTGCACACCTGCAATATTCACATCGCTGAACATGCAGAGCACTTTATTGAAAGGAAAACTATTTTGGATGCCAGAGTTACACTATATAAGATTTTTTTTAAAGAGAGACAAATCACAGATTCATAACACTTTTGGCAATTAATATGCAAATACAACAAATGTAAAAGTAATTTGTAGGTTCAAAATGTAGTTTATATTCGGCCTCAGAAAGTAGGTGTGTTTGAGTTCATGCAGCGCTGCGCAAACCGATTGGCGAGGTTTGCCATCTGCAGTCGAGGGAGGAGTTGAAAACAGAGCCATCAATTCGGACACCTGCTGCTTGCAGTAATAACGTGTGCGCCGTGTTTCTTTTTTTATTGTGATTAGATGGTGCATTTGTCAAAAAATAAAACTTAATAAAACGTTGCAACCAGAAACCCTTTGAATATTTGAATTGCTGCTTATACTGTATGTCCAAAAATAACAGAAAACATAAGCTTACATTATTAAAATACCAATATAGTATACAACATTTTTATTTTATTACATACCATTACAAACATACCATTATCTGCATTATTATACTTTTTTTATTATGTCAATTCGTAATGGCAAATACGTAAATATTTCAGATACCATGTCAAGAAATAATAATATAATCTAAAATAAGAAACTTAATTAAAATGGCAATAAAACATACATTAAAATTTTGAATTTGCGTTTTTTATGTATTTAATATTTAAAATGTTTACAAACGTTTAGTTAACCAGCATCTTAATTTATATACATATATATTAGGGTGGTCCTTATTTTTCAACTTTTAAAAGTTCATGCTCTCACCCCACCAATATGTTTGAATAAATAAATAAAAAACTGGGCAATTTTTTTTCAATATTAATGAATATTTAGAGGTTGCTCAAGACCTTTGAAGTTTAACACATTCGCATATTATGTGCTAGGATGTATAATTGTTTAATAATATATACGTATGGCAGCAATTGACCATGCTCCATGCAATTAAAACTCCTGTTTTAGTTGTGATATGTCTTTTAAAGCATGAAAGTTCAATGTGAATGAAGTCCAATAGACAATATACACTGAGACAATGGCTGAAGCAACCAAAGCAAGTCCACTATATGGTTACTTGGATCAGAAGAGACTGAAATAAATGGAACAAAGTCATCCTCCCAGAAGCAAGTTTTATGCGTGTTGTGCGTTTTTTAAATGGCACAGTTTTGGCAACAATATGTGATTTCGGAAATATTCAAAGGCTTTGTGCAACCACTAGATATTGTAGGAACAATTCAAAATTCAGCACAGTGTGTTTTTATTGATATCCTAACACATTTAGGGGGTGAGAGTTAAACATAAAAATAAAAAATTGACCCATTATAAGGACCACCCTAATATATATGAAGAATCTCGTTGCAAAACGAGTTTTTTAGAAATCGTTTGAAATCTCGTTGCAAATTTTTTTTCAGAAATCTCGTTTTTTGGTTGTGCATTCCAATTAATATCAATTCAACTGCAGTTGGTTTGTTTTGATTTAAACTTTCATAACTTAAAAATACAGCTAAGTAGCACCATAAAACAAAATAATAACATGATAACATAATAATAAACATGTTTTTGACAAAAATGTTAAAAAAGAATTTATCTCGTTTTCCAACGAAACTCTTCATATGAACATATGCCGCACAATCCCTGAAAAGTGAAACCAAAATGTCTCGATCGCCCCCCAGTGACTGGTCCCAGTATAGGTCATAAACCCCGCCTCCCCCATGTTATTCAATGGGACTTGAGACCAACTAAACTATTTAATTACACTTCAATAATTTTTTTTCCGAATGTGGTTTCTGTCATTTACTGTTGTTTTTATCACAGCTGTGATATGCGCAATTTGCGAGACCAAGAGCGGGGCCTTGCTTTCACGGAAATCGCTACTGCGCAGACTCAAGACCCAAGATGTCAGCGCCGTATCAGGACAATGGAGAATTCACTTTTCACCAATGGAAGAGAGTCTATAGTTAAGACGCTGTTAAAACTTGTTGTGCATAGCAGTTGTGCGTAGCACTTCCTTCCTCCACCTATTTTTTTGCTGCAATGACTTCTGGGGCGTAAAGCGATTTCAGCGCGCAAGTCTGCACTCGATGCATCCTCAAGAACACATCCGGGTATTTTCATGCATCCTCTGTACTTGCGTTCTTGAGAATTGGAATTTAACTTCGACGGTTAATGATGATGTAGAGCGAGAACACAAGGACGCAAGATCGCTGAAGAATGCATATTGAGAAACAGCCCTAGTGACTTAAGATTAGGGCGGGACTTCCTGTTTATCCAAAATTAAAAGCTGGTGGGTGGGGCAGAAGGGCAGTTTGAGCAGTTTTGCAATTCCGATTGGTGCAGTAAATGGCAAAGAAATCACACTTGGCCTTCAAATAAAAATAAAATTGGCTAAGGGTGTGGGAAGACTGACTTCTTTTGAGGTAATATTTTTCATTTAATTTCTAATTAAAATTGCAGCGTGTCCTTGAACATGTTCAGTTTCAACCACCTCCACATACGCTTTACTTGGCTTTTAAGAAAGTGAAGATCATTTAACAGTACAAATCAAGCATCGATATCTGGTAATATGTGACCTTAACCACAGCCTACGGGTTTGTTGGACTTCTTTCCAGTTGTGATGCGCTTCATAAGACTTTGGGAAGCACCGAGAACGAGGCTTTGTTTACACTCCTCACAAATCTGATACGGTTTTTCATTTAAAAATCATGAAATCTGATCCGTCTGTTCAGACATATTATATTAATAGTGTAAGCATTTGTCATAATGTTTTGATGCGGTACTGAACTTACAAAACATATGAGAGACCATAAGACAAAGAGGGCACAATATACATTCATAAACGTGGGTGATAGCAAAGTGTAAACAGACACAGCAATATTGCATTATGCTTTGCATAACCCAACAGTCAAATCTGATCAAACCAAAGCCTAAGTATTGTTGCTCATGCACTGGTTTTCATTTGCAAATCTGATTTAGATCAGGTTCTTAAATGCCAGATTTCATTTCAAACAGGTAATTATACAGGCCGATAAATGCATAAATAAAGCAGGAATAACAAGAAAAGCTTCCAGTGAATCAGATATGGGTGTAAAGACGAGACGGGATCTGACACCCGAAACGGGCATTAGCCAAAAGGGACATGAACTAAACAAGACGTACCGGAGCCCGAGCCTGATGTGGTCATGTCGTAGATGAGGTCTTTAAGCGTGGCTCCCACGGTGATGAAGGGGTGGTCCAACGAGGGATCTTCCTCATTAGGCACACGGTGATGGATCACCGAGCGGCTGTGGCAGATGTAAAACACGGTAACCATCATGAAGCACACCACGCACACGGGGCCCGCGATCAGGGCCGCAAATGCTACGGGTCCCAACACCTGTGGCTTCTGTGTTGGCACTGTGAGAGGAAACAATAAAGGGATGGTTTGAAAACATAAACAGATGTATCATTATTTAAATTAATCATTTTTGATATTTAATTTCTGATTCAAATAAAACAAAAACAAGAAAATTGAGGTAAAGCAATTATTGGGCAATTAAAATATAAATTGCGTACTGCTGGACTGATGCTTCACTACTTTGACACCATGTAGCCTATTGCAACACTTATTTAATAAAAAGGTTAAAGAAATGCATGTTTGCAAAGTCACTGAGTAATCGTGTTAAATAACCGTGATTAGGATTTTACAAAAAAATTTAATAATAATAATCGTGATAATGCCCATAATCGAGCATCCCTACATAAAGGGAATGAGAGGGAGATAGTAATGAACTTTTAGTGACATTGCTTATTTTTGCAATCGACTAATAGGTTGTATTTCGTATAGCCTATAATTGTGTTTTTATAGTAGCCATTCACACTTGCTAAATAAGATCGGATGCAATCGGATATGTAGAAAAATCGGATATGAGTCTTGGGGATTTGGGTCTTTCCTCTTTGAATAGATATGATCTGTAGTTATCAGTTTAGTATAATATTATTATTCACTTGTACTGAATTTATTAAAGTGAATTTACTTGTCTTTAAGGGCACAGACATTATTAAAAAAGGCACACCAAATACTAAACAAAAATGATGCATAAATAACATTTAATTACACAAAACTATCACAATTCCCACAAATAAACGAAATTACCCATAATAGCAGGAGCATTATTAAAAGCAGACAGTCTGAGGTTCGGCTGGGAATTTGTTACATAAGCAGCACTTTGAGTGCTAAAGTGCAGTGCTTTAAAGTGGATGATTAAAAATTGCAACATCAACTACTAGACGGTCAACAAATGTCTCTAAATGCTTTCTCATTTCCACTAATATAAATATTAGGTCTACAAAAATGACGGTAAAATAATTTAAAACGAGTTAACTTTCTCCCCTATAAGGAATATAACTCCTTAAAGGAACACGCCCACATTTTGGGACTTTAGCTTATTCACCGTATCCCCCAGAGTTAGATAACTCCATACATGCCTTCTCATCTCTGTGCATGCTGTGACCGTGTCCGACGCAGCCCCTGCTAGCTTAGCTTAGCACAAAGACTGGAAGTGAATGGTTCCAGCTAGCATACTGCTCCCAATAAGTGACAAAATAACACAAACATTGATCTATTTATGTGTTGTGATTTGTATAGTCACACCGTGTACCGTTTGGCGGAGTGATTTGCACAAACTGACCGAACTCTTCGCTCCTCACCAGGGGGCTTCTGGGGTGCTGCAAGCAAATCACTCCCCCCAAGTAGCAGTGCTTCATCTTCTGAGATTATAGTTCCCAGTATATATACTGTTAAAAGATGGCTGTGTCTCATATCACCTTGTTATTTGTACACGGTGTGGTCTAACTCTGGGGTACATGGTGAATAAGCTAAATTTCCAAAATGTGGGCGTGTTCCTTTAAATTCACAATTTATATAAAATGTTTTATCTAAATGATGTCACAGGTGTGTATATCAGCTATTTTACAGGGGCTATTAATTTAACTCAGCCTTTTTTTTAAGTCGACCACCTGCATTTTTTGTGGTTTTCATAAAGGTTTCACAAAATGCCTTCCATGAAAATTTTCTTCTATAAATATAAACAAACAAATATATCAAATGAAAAAAACAGACCCTCAAACAAAAAAAACAAAAACAAAAAAAACGTGAAAAAATGTCATCCTATCTTCATTTGTTCTTTTTTATAACCTCTTAAATATGGGTAGGTTTCTTCAAAAAGAGCAAAAGCTGAAATAATTGCATTTTTGTAAAGGAATTGTGTTAGAGATCAGATTCAGAGTGCCTATCAAAACATACACAGAGTTTAAATTTAATTTAATTTGTTTCTGCTTCAGTTTTTTTATAAGTTTTTTTTGTGGATAATAGCGGAATTACAAATTACCGTAAAAACTTGTCAAGGAAGCGTCGTTGGCAGGGAAATGTTTTCTCTTAAGGCCGATTTATAGTCGTTCGTAAACTCCACGCCGTAGCCTGTGCGTAGCTCTGCATAGCATGACGCAACATTTTAAACAGCACGTCAGTTCTACGCAGACCGCAAGCAGTGTGATTGGTCCACAAAAAACCCTCCCGTCAGGTAAAAAAACTGCGTCATAGGTATTTCCATTTGCGACGGTGAAAACAAAGATAAGCCAAGTTGAGGAGTGATTTAACTCAAACTGCAACAACAGTTGCTGTTTATTTACTTTCATCCTTGCTGGTCTTCTCAAATCATACACAACAAGTAGCTTTATCTTCTTCGTTTGTGGGCTAACTTGCCAAGCTTCTTCTTCTTTGACGGTCCCGCTGCTACTGTGGTTACACGCGTTGATACTGCCTACCAGCGGTCTGCGTGTGTGTTTGCACGGACGATGACGCAAAAATATAAATGAAAACCGACGTGGTACCTACGCCGTCGTGGCTACGTCACGTGTGTGTTTGCACGGACGACGACGCAAAAATATAAATGAAAACCGACGTGGTACCTACGCCTTCGCGGCTACGTCGCGTGTGTGTTTGCACGGACGACGACGCAAAAATATAAATGAAAACCGACGTGGTACCTACGCCGTCGCGGCTACGCCATAGGACCTACGCACAACTATAACTAGCCCTTTAATTGACGAGATAACTCATTGGCGGGGAAAGAGTTAATAATGTGTTACGTTTTTTTTTATTATGAAAGCATAACAAATTTATTTAGTAATTTGTAGATAGAAACATATTTAAATAAAATAGATAGCAGCTGTTTAGTTTGCCAAACATCTTGCAAGAATGCAAACCATATGTATCCATCATTCATTCACTAGCCAAGTAATTGCTATTCATCAGGAAGCTAATGTCACTTACTGTATATGTGCTTCAGACAGTTTATAAACAATAAATGCTTGTGTAGACCTGTTGAGTCTGTCTGTGTATGTGAGTAACAATTAACCTTTATGAACTGGACTGATGTTTTTTTTTAAATAACATGCAAATTACCCCTTATAAAATAGTGTGTGTGTGTGTGTGTGTGTGTGTGTGTATTTAAATACACTGTAAGATGGTTAGCCACATTGCATAATAATTGCTTCATGTATCAATATACTGAATATATTACTTTATATTATATATTACAATATACAGTATATTACTTTAGTTTGTACAGTGTAAAAATCATCTTGGTTTTACAAGTCAATTCAACCTATTATTTTAAGTTTTGATTCTTGTTAATATAACTTATAAAAACAAGTTGTAAATGTTTCACTTGATTTGTTAATTTAAAGTAAAAAAAGTTAATTTGATAATTTAGAGCCAATGAGAACTTTGAATCACCTGAGAGACTATGTAGCCTACATTACAGAGTAAGAAGACACAATGGAGCATTGTTAAAAAAATAATAATTCACTACGTTTACAAAATAATACCAGACTGTGAGTGGCTGCTTTCAAGAAAATATGAGTAAGACTCAATTGTGCAAGCCTAACATTTTATGTAAGTATAGTTTAGTTTTAGTGGCTTTACAATAAAAAAATAGACAATGAGTATGTTTATCACCAACTAAAACATTTAAAGTGAATCATCTTCATAATTATCACTTTAATAATACTACTGATTATGTAGGACTACACATGCAGTACAACATAAGAACATCTTTTTGGTATGATGTTGAATAAAGGGAATTTGAGATAAGTTTTTGGGGTAAAGACAAAACATACTGCCACAGGCGACCGTCTAGACTTTTGTAAGGCCATCCATTTCAAGGACATTACACTAATATGAGTCGCCTCATATACAGATTTTAATAATGTTCATAAAAACAATTACATAAAAAGGAAAATAATGCAAAACAGCAGGAAGGCAGAGAAAAAAGGGTGATCCATACAGGCTGAGGCAACAAACAGCACGGGTGGGACCATCTGCTCCGAGTGACTTTCCTTTGTTTACATGGAAGTCTGTGGCTCAGGACTAAGGCAAGACGTCTTTATATCAAATTCCTTTCGAGAAGAAAATCATTTTAAGAAGCCAAGTGAAATGTGAATGCAAGGGCGTGTGTGTGAAAGAAATGAAGCAGGATTTTAAAACCCTCCACCAACAGTTTCTGGGAAACATTTTCTGGTTAATGGGTGGAGTTTTATGATGGAAATACTAACTAGCGAAACTTGAGATTTTTTGCTCCGCCATCCATATAATAACTTAATAACAGAGAAGTCCTGGAGGTATTCATAGTCAGACTGTGTGTCAGAGCATGTGTGCGCATTAAAGTCCTCTACACACTCATAATTTGTACTTTATTAATTTGTTTCGATAATCTTCATAGTCATACAAGACTAAATACAGTTTTGTATTTTTAATTTAAGCAGATTTTCCTGCTCTGAAATTAAATGCTGTCATGTTCAAATGCAAGACTAATTTTGGAAATGGCTTATTTGGTTAAAACCTAACACCTTATTGAATGAAGTTTATTAAATGGCAGTGTGGGTGATTTTTACAGAAACATTTTTTTGATATATTGGTTGAAAGTCTTTGTTTGATCCGAATGTAGTAAAAGATGTGTTTCTTTACCTTGCTCACACAGACAATCTTCCATCATCAGCAGTGTTGCCAAGTCCACAGTTTTACTGCAGATTTGTGCTAACTCTTGCATCTGGGTCATTCTCCTTTGCAGACCCCTTAATCATTTAATTTGACCCAATAATCCCATCATAGTTACATTTAATAAATATAGACTGTCCTTAAAATGATAAGAGAGTTTATTTATTTAATTTTCTTTTTTTTCCTTTTTTTAAACTTTTTTTTAAAATGTCTGGTCCTAAAAATTTCCCTGTCCCTTTGATCATACATGGAAGTTGAACTGTGTACTTATTATTTAAAACCATGTTTTTTATAAAACAAATCTAATTTACATTTTCCTTTAACCCTGTATGAATTTACTACAACACTGAAATGGTAAAAATACACTATTAATATGAATAGTATCAAATAAATATTTGTACACAAAATGTATGTCATTGGTGTTACCCTACCCAAAGCACTTTTATTTTGAAACAATGCATCAGCTCTTTGAAGTTTTTCATGGGTCGAGAGGTCAGTGGAAGAAGTGCAGTTGAGGAAGGCAAAAGGTTTGTGAGATGTCTTACCTTATTTGTCTAATATATCATGATATATCTAAGAATTTTGAGATAAGATTTTTTTGGATGTTATTAGTGTTACTCTTTTTTTATAGCTGGGACTGTTAATATCTTTAAAAAAAATACATTATACTGAATAAGTATGTGATTGTTACATCTCTGATAAAATAGCAAATGACTAATGGCAGCCATTTTGTTAAAATGTTATTTTTTTCTGTAAATTGTCATTGGTGTTACCTTCATTGGTGTTCTCTAATGAGTACTTCCTAAGCACTATTCCTTTAACTGACCAACATAAAAGCATAAAAACAAAACAAGATGGAAATTGGAATGGAAAAATTGAATGTTTATACGTTTTATCATATTCATTATCTATTATTATATTCTAATTTTGTCATTGGTGTTACATTGTGTCATTGGTGTTTAACCAAGTTTTGTTGTTATGGATGTATTTTCTTGTACTTTCTAGTAATATTTTGTTGTTGATATGGGATGTAAGACATTGTTGATATTTCAGTCTTTGCAGCAAAGCCTTTTCGGTTGAATATTTTTGTTTTTGTTGGTTTTAAAGAAAAAAGTCAAACTGAGAATTAAATAATTTCATACAATGCTGGGTAAAGAAAATATTAATAATCAATTATTTTTCTTGTTGTTATCATTCCTCTACTCAACCTTTAACTAAATACACAAGCTGTAATGAGAAAAAATATTTAGTATCAACATTAATGTTGTTTAAATCACAGGTAACACTAATGACAAATAAATGAATCATGGATTCTTTATTAAAATGTATAAAAAAGTTAAAAATAGATTAAGCTCCCCGTTTTGCGGATTCATAGATTTGACAAGTTAATTAATGCTATTAAAGAAGTTTTGGGTATGTTGAGTTTTGGGTAAGTTCATTTAAGCAGATTTCCATCACCCGAATTCCTCCTTTTCTGTAAAATGACCCATCTGGTTGTTGTTTTTGTATAGGTTTAAAGTAGAAGGATTTTGTTAATTAGCTGTAAATCTTCAGGTTTTATTAATGAAAGTAAAGTTTTTGTATTTGGGCTCGGGTAATTGAACAAGTTTTAATCGGCTGGTATTGTTTGGCAGATCTGGCAACCATGGTCATGGAGACCGAGGGAGAATGGAAAGTGTAAGGGTGGGATCTTAACCTTTCATAGCTAGCTTGCTTTCGCTAGCATCTCCAAATGGCTTACTCTACCTTTAATCAGAGAAAATAAAAAAATGTTTTTAAACAAGCTACCCCACTATTCTGCATGGCATCTAGTGGTTCTTACCTGGGATTAATGTGAGGTCTGGGTTCTTGTTGCACCAGTCTGTGTCACAGCACATTGGGAAAATCCCAGTGTCGTCCTTTGTGGAAGGCGCGCAGACAAAGGGCCGGTCGCGTGGGATAAGCTCCGTCTCGCTGATGCACCAGCTCTGTTGCGTGGTGACGCTGCCCGATTTGGTGATAGACACGTAGCACAGACCGTCTGTGGCACAGGTGTGGTTCGGGCACCGATGACAGTAGCATTGTAAGGCTGAAAAGAGGCAGAAAAATACTATGAATCTTTCAGAATTACTAGAAGACCGTTTCCAACTATACAAACAGTACGGATGCCAAATAAAACAAATGTTTGTCACTTTTGGCATTGAGCATATCTCTTTTCAAAGTCATTACAGTGAAAATTTCACAAAGACATCAAACAGTGGCCCTGATTGCTGTAAGCTTTTAAATTTAGCTTTCCTGAAAAGACAGGGGTTTTTTGTTTGAAATGCGTCATTTCGCAAAAGAAAATTACACAACCTGGCGCCAACAGCTTGGCATTAGCATTTGTGCTGTCTGAGTTTGGTTGCGCCATACTGACCGCCTGTCTTCCTCATCTACAAACATATGATGGATGGTATCCAATATCAGCTGTCCATCTGTACCTATTTGGTCATTTCACTCAATATTCAATCAAAGATGAAGGGCAAGGCGACGGTTTGTCGAAAAAGCAGACGTGTACAAATAGATTTATGCATCATGAACAAAAATTTAAAAATGTACTACAGTTTAAAAGTCTTGGGAGAGTTTAAAATAAAAAAAGTAATATTTACACTCCTAATAAAAGGTTTAAATATAATGGTGACATAAACAATTCAATCTAAATAGTAATCTAATTATAGGCAAAGTGTAGCAAAAAAATTAATAAACGTGATACAATTCTTCTGAACCGGATGCTTCATGCATCAGTCTTACAAGCAAAGCTAGATTTTTAAAAACTATGCACTCGCTGAACTTGTTTGCTCTGACTTTCTCATAAGTCTGCTATTTATACTGGCATAGCAACATGACACAGAAGAGGTGCAGACAGGTAACTCTAAACACACAAATATTTCCACCACTGTCTGTGACAGACACGCAAACGCGCCATGTAATTTGTATGCTGCATAGACGAGGTTCAAGCAAGGTGACTCGCGCTACTGATAAATATTTCAGTCCTATTCTGTCAGACAGGAAAAAAATTCACTTGAACTCGAGCCAGCGCGTCATGGTGCCGCATGCTGAAGACGAGCAGCATGTTTACACTTACACAGCCGTGAGATGCCACAAATATCAGCCGGTTGACTCGAGCTGTCTGACAAGGTCAATGTTAGGGAACAAGTGTAGGGTGGAAAGAGACATATGAGACATTGGCTGGGGACAAACCAAGTAATAAAGCACTGTCATGAAAAAACTGTCACAAAGAGTACAAATGTGTGGGCAGCACGGGCTGAAGTTTAAACGGACTGCAATAAAAGTGTCTTTACGGTTTTATACCTGTGAGACAAGGATAGATTTTGGGACATTTAAGGGGTCATTGTAGTTGTGCATAAGTCCTACAGTGTAGCCTCGACGCCGTAGACTACGTGTCGGTTTTTTACATATGTTTCTGTGTCGCCGTCAACGTGCAATTACACATGCAGACCGCTAGTAGGCAGAGCGATGCTAAACATCTAATCAGATTCTAGGGCTGTCAACTTTAGTCGTTTAGTCAACTAATCGGTCGATGCCGTCTTTGTCGACTGACATTTTCATTGGTCAACCAGTTGCATAATTTATTTATTTTTACCAATAAAGATATTTCCATTGATTTACTCCTTGATATTTATTCCTTTATAGCAGTTAAATATTACTGTATTCTAAATATAATTAGCCTATGTTTTATCCTCAACTTTAATAGTGTATTTATTCAGTTCAAACGCTACCTGTTTTGGCTTTAGTCTGCAAAATGTCCAAGAAATCTAAATCTTTTGTCTGGCTGCATTTTACAAAAAAAGGTCACGGAGTTTGAGTTTGCCAGCTCGCAAAGTTTGCGAAAACTAAATGGTACAGTCTATTTTTTTGTGAATTCTTTCATTCGAATAGTAAATAAAATACAGTAATAAAATTATTAAAATGAAAGTCTCTCCTGATTGTGTTCCAAATTATTAACATTTAAGTCTTTTAGGCTATAAGTAAATTGCAGATTAACTTTTGTTTTTGTAAATCCTCAGACATTATTTTTACCACTTAATTAAGTTTTGCTTTATAGAAAGCATTTCTTTAAAGTGAATTTCGTTTTGTATAAATTGTTTTTTAATTTTAATAAATGTTTCATCAACCAACTGCATGTATTTAATAAATAAAAAGCAAATATAGCAGACAATATAAGAACCGCGCATGGAGGTGCCGGCACGGCGCGTTCACTTGCATTGCATTGTTAACTAGAACGCATATCATCATAAATTAATAAAACCCAGCGTATGCCTTTATGCCTCATACATTAGCATTAAATATCTTTGCTGCATTCGTTCTAGAAGATGACAAGGGCTTTCTCACACACAGTGAGTTAGACCCACCTTGGTTGGTGCGTCTTTTACGCATTCTTAAGGTGCCTATTGTATCCGTTAGTTTTATCGTGATGCAGTCTATTCTGCAACATTCCACATATGACGGGCTTAGATTTGGAAATATATTACATCTACATTTCAGTGGTAACAGATACGGTGATGATGATCATCTTCTTTCTTTATTGTAGCACTACCTCAAACTAAAGCGGAGTCTCTTCGGAGCTGTCATTTTCTTAAATGAGCTGCGGCAATGTTTCAAATGAGCTTCTAACGCTAGACAAACGCCTTTATTTTCAACACGATCACCTTGTTCCCAAACCATTTCGAAACTAAGGAGCCATATGTCCTCCAATTCGGTGTTTGCTGGACTTATGTTTTTGTTTTTATTTGTACAGTTGACGCGTTTGAAAATAGCCTAAATAATGTAACAAAACAAAAATAAACCTATAGGCCATCCTACTATATAGCCTATTATTATTAGGATTGTTTTAGGCAATTTTTTTGTGTGTGTGTTTGTTTTAAAATGTCTAGATAGCTTCAAAAGTAAATAGGAATATACAGCCTGTATAAACGAGAGCTTTTGTTTTAGGATTTTTCATTATTTGGCAGTTTTAGCAGACAGTTATATTTTTTTGTAGCGTGCGGGTGTGGTCAGGTGCGCGATTGTGACTGTCACTATAGACCTAGTACAGAGCTCCTCACTTTGCAGTTTAAAAAGAAATCACTTAATTTTCAAAGAATTGTATTATTATTATAGTTTTATGTATTATTATTGATGTTTTTTCGTAATTGTTTGATAAATGTTCAATCAAAATGCTAAACATTGCATCTTTTTTTAACTTTAGTCGACTAATCGATGCGCAGGACAGGACTTTGGTCGAATAAGCATTTCTTTGGTTGACTACAGCCCTATCGGATTCAATGGATTGTGCTAAGCTATGCTAAAAGTGGTAAAAGTCTAAGAGAGGCTGAAGTATGGTCCATTTTTTACATGTACGCAAGGGTGCGCATAATAAAAACAGACTATACTCTGGTTTTAAAGAAAAAATTTATAGGGTTGTGACAATATTGACGATTGTCAGACATATCGCCAATAGCAAGCTTTCATGATGATAGTTGGCGATGGTTATTAATATTATCATCATAGTTTTGCATGTTAATTGCTTCTTTTTTGTCGACCAATCAAGTGACTTGTTATAAATGAGTAAAAAATGAACAAATAAATGAGTAAACTACTGTCCCAACAGACAGACAGAAGGAAAGTCGAGATGTGGGGTATTTCTCAGAAAACAAACAACCACATGCAAGTCATCATGTTATATTTGAAGGTCTAGACAGTTTCAGAGCATATCATTTCCCCTTTCGAAAATCAAGATGAAATTAAGAGGAATTTCATAAGCATTTTACAAAAACAAAAGTAAAACTGGACATTGTTCGAAACCCATCATGTCTGGTGTTTGAAAAATTCCTCAATAAAAAAAATGGCAAACCTGACGCAGCTAAAGTTCCCCTGACTGAAATTCAAGATGGCTGACCTTACAGAGACCCTTCAGTGACTGAATCACGATTTCAAGGGAATAAGCTCCCATGAAACCTGCCCTGTCTTTCAAAAACAGCGCTCACCAGATCCAGAATTTACGAAGGAAAAATATTGAACCATCTACATTTTATAAAAAAACAGTCACAACTCACCACAATGCCCAAAGACCCATACTAATTAAAAGCATTCAATCTCACCTGTTTTTCCACAAATAACCATCTGTCGCTTTGTCTAACATGCGTAAACAAAGCTGCAGGTTTCAACTGTTACCCATCAACTGTTCTCAAGAAATGTTTCAGATGCCATTTTTAATAACAAAAAATTTTATTTGATTTCTCAACAAGCTGCTAAAATAGCCTTGAGATCTAAACAAACATATTTGTGCAACAAAGGCTGAATTCAAGGCCATATGACAAACAATGCATTAATAAATAGATGTGAGGAGGTGTAGCTGTGAAAAATAATACAGTTGCATCTCATAATACAAAGATAGACATTCAAGGTCACCTGTATACTCTAATTTGCATGGCATTTCAGACTCGTCTGCCCCCGAACATCACAAAAAGGTTGTTTAATCCTGAATAAAAAGTCTTAGGTCTGCTATGCTCTTTTAAAACAGTGCCCGGCCAGCACCCATAGAAATCGTATGTGTACTAATGGCTTCACTCGAGCGCTGAATTCTGTTATGCAATTCTCCTTCAGTGCCTAGAGGGTAAGAGCTTGTTCACAGCTGACTGAGCAGTACACACCAGTCTGATGAGGAGAGATGCTTCCCTGTCTATCTCTTTTCTTCCTCCTAAATCTTCCAGCTCCATAACCCCTCACCTTTTCCCAGAACCTCATGTTCTTTACAACTCTCCTTTTCTGTACTTGTCGTCCTTCTGGTTTCAAAAGAGGATGCAGAAAGCAACATTGTTTCTAAATCAACTGGTCGGTCGGGACTAGTCAAAGAAACCGTGCATGTTCAGGCTGGTTGTGGATTCGTCTGACCTTAATCATCATATGAGATTCTAAGAGCATTCTTCATTCATCCAAAAAAATATATGTATTCTGTTGGAACTGAAAAATTGTGACTCACGAGACCAGACACAAAAAAATTACAAATCTAAAATTACATTACTAATCAACTAGTTGACCAATCCCAGATGTTCAGGACCCATGTGGGTGATTCTTGCAAAATTAGACTTATGAGGTGTCATGAAACATTTTGATAAAAAAAGTAAATGCAAAGTAAGAGTATCAAAATAAGAAGCATACAGTTACAAACATCTCTTCATGTAGTATTTTGCACATGATTTCAAATGACATCATACAAACCAATTTTGTTGTTTTTTCCACATTTAAGGGAAATTTTTCATTACCGCAACGTGTCCATGACTGGATTTGAGTTCTTTGACATGGAAAAAATTTATAATTAAAAAATCTAAAAAATAAAACGGTTCAGTGCAAGTTATACTATAAACATTTACAGTAAAGAAACATGTGGTATTTGGTGATCATCGGTAAATGTAGAGACAATAATAAGGAATATAAATGTGTCCAAGACCAATTTTCTCATCCTCCGCAACAATTTTAATCATTGTTTAAGCCCTCAAGGAATTAACATTTTCAAAAAAAAAAAAAAAATTGTTGGAAAGGGACATAATTGACTGTGACACTCAAGATGGCTACCAAGTAAGCAGTTCTTATTTTTTCTCTCCAGATAAAAGTTTAAATTTTGTTTGTTATAGTACCTAGACAACTTTTTAGTTCTCATTACCGAAACACGAGTTTGTAAATGCATATATTTAATGTAATATCATGTTGCGACAATGAACATTTTTGATAATGATAATCTAAAAAATGTAAATAATTCTATAGGAAATATTTTTAAAATCCTCTAAAAATAATGGTTATAATAAGTTTAGAGCTTAATCTAATATGTGCAAAAAATTGGCTTCAATGGCTTTTTAAAAAAAATTCTGATGCTGGACACTTTCAAAGTCTGGATTGCGTGAGAATCACCCATGTGTGCGTGTTGTTCACAAGATTCTTGGTCATGCAAGACAAAATATAAGAAATAAATTGATGTTGACTGAATTATCTCATAACAGCTTTAATGTGGAAAATACCCAAACAGACGCATCCACATATACAGGACCACGAATCCAGAATAATTCCCCTGGGAACGCTGCACATAATAAATGTACTTTAGTCCATTATTAGTTCAGTAGTGAAAAGCTATTATAAAAAACAGATACTTAAACAAAATGATTCTGGTATTCAATCTTGTCATTTGCATGGATATTATCTTCACATCCTAAATAAAGCCTTGAAAAGGTTCTTAAATATCTCTTTATAAAAACCAATAACTCCTTGCACTTAATCTCTTGGGATGACTAAAAATAATACTGCTTGCAGGGTTTAAGAATGCCGTAGTACAAAGTCTTCGGATATTGAGGAATTGGTGTAATTGAGGGTCGTTGACAGCAAAGTAATGGTTCAGAATTACGCATTGACAAATCTAAGAAAATAAAGGTTGACTTGAGCCCCACCCTAATGCAAAGCTGGCACATAAACCCTTCGGCTACGGCACAATTTCGAGGCTTAGAGCCGTAGCTAAGCAACAGTCAAACAATGCATAGCTGTCAGTAGTGGTATGGGGCTAATCGGGGGGTTTCTGTCGGATTCCCACCGAGAAAGATGCAGGAACAGAGAAAAGGAACAAAAGGCGTGGACTGATAAGCAGACAAAAAAAGTCGATGTCGTGCAAAGAGTGAGGCGGTTGCATGGTGCATTGGCCATGCAGCTGTGGTCTCAATGCATTATGTTTGAATTAGCAATGTGGACGGCTGGGATTATCCTTGTCTAAATGCACGAAACGGGTACAATATCTGAATTTACCACGACTTGCTGCAGCTCTCCAAAAGGGTGAATACCATTTTGTGTACAAGGTTGTTCCACTGTGTCAGCCTTGAAAAGTGAGAGCTCTTTATCTAATCATTTAAACGCAATGTTTGGTTGAACAAGAAGGGAAATGGAGATCTGAATGTATGCAATTTACCGGCACTGTTAGCAGTAAACAATCTATAGGAAATCGACTATAAACACCCTACTTTAGCAATTTTGTATTAATAATTTTGTGCTTAAATGAATATTTGAACTGAAACATTAATCGTTTTATCCTAAGGGATCTGCTAGGTTTTTAGAGCATAATGCTTTGGTTAAGTGTGATAAATGTCTACAATGCTAAACTCAAGTCATATTGGAAAGATATGAATGTATAAATAAGGTAAATACTGGTGGGACATGATCAAATATTTAGGAATTTTCTTTGTGCTTCATATTTTGATGAAGTCAATTGGTGTGACTTAAAATAATGGTTTAATTGTGAATTAAAATTGGGTCCTGACTTTTTTACAGATGGTTTAGTTTTTTTATGCATTTTGTGTACTGCATTCATATTAACATAAATGCATTTTGCAGACACTTTTAAAGCAACATGTACAGTATTTAAGCAAAATGTATCAATTGGAATCAAACATATTTTCAAGTGTTGCGCATATTTAGTTAAGTTTCAGGAAAATGGGGGGGGTGTATTGTTAAAGAAATACTAACAAACAGCAAAAGAATGCATAGATAAAGCGTAAGTTACAAAGCTATTGCGCGTCCTTTAGTGTACACTCAGGTGTGTGGTTGGCATCGGGCAAGGCGGGGATGCTTTTTGATAGCCATTTTAATCAGATTGCAATGTTTAGGGTGCATGTAAACGGTATCGTTGTAACCTTCAAATCAGTCAGATTTACAAAATTTTGTGCATGTAAACATAGCAATTTTGTTAAGATTGGCTTTGTATTGGCAAAATTTGGCCCGTGGTAAAACTAATTAAGGAACCTTGTGCTGTGCCCACAAAGTCAAGTGGCATATTCTTATCTGAGACTTCAGTTAATATTTCAGATTCAGAAGCTGAAGTTTATAGATATTTCACTTGAGCAAATATTTGTATTGATGATTGTTATTTTATGTGTTATTTGTGTTTTGATAGATGTTTTGTCTCAATATTCTACATTAAAACGAATGTATTTTTTATCCAGGCTACTTGCATTCATTTCGGGCTACCAGGGTTTTTAAAGAGCACCAATTATGCTAATAAATTAGCACGTTAGCACGTTATTGTAATATCCCATAGTACATACATGTTATTAAAACTTGAACTAATGCACTGTGAGTCTTATAAATTGCTTACATACCTCACCGATTTCTGCATGTCTGGAAAACGCTCGGATTTAGTTCCTGTCTCCGCCTCCCAAAATGTCTAGTGTATTCGGATTGGTCAGATGACTACTCAACTGTTATTGGTCAACTGGGTTCGGCGTGTGTTTGAAAGGTTACGCCCCTGACTACGCGGGGTTTTCCGGTTCTGACTGAGAGTCACAGGCAACGTAAACAAGCGCTATATTTCTCTATAAACGATGGTGTCTGTACTGCCTTACCACTTCGAGCTCGATCCAGAGAGTTCAGACGGCCGTTACGATGTAAACGATCTCCGTCAATGAACGCGATTGGATTTAACTTTTTTAGGTGTCCTTAGCTCTGCCAGAATGCTAAACGAAGACGAAAATGTGTTGCAAAGACATCCAAAAGGTAATTATAACGTACTACATTACTTTGCAAACTATATGGAAACACCAAATGTAGCACATAGAAGGTTTTATTTGAAATGATTATAAAACTATTTCACTTATTAACATTATTTTACTATAGTAAACTTTATTATAAAAGACCGCTTACATACTATATTACTGTGCAAACTATATGGAAACACCAAATGTAGCACATAGAAAGTATTTGTTGAAATGATTATAAAACTATTTCACTTATTAACATTATTTTACTATTGTAAACTTTATTATAAAAGACTGTTACATACTATATCACTGTGCAAACTATATGGAAACTATATGAAAGACTGCTTACTTATAAGTGCTATGTTTTTACTTATTAGGTTTTAAGGAGAATGCAACATGTTCCAGGGCCTCTTACCTGCGTGATTCATCATCCAGGTTTTGCACAAATTGTCTAAATCCCTACACACAGAACATTTATTGTACCGACTATAAGCCTTTGAGGTGCAGGACTAGAGTAAGTTTTATTAAATTTTTAAACCAATAACACTAAAGTATCATTATAGTAACAAAGTACCCAAAAGAACAAAAGATGCAACTTTAAAGAAAATATAATAGTCAGTCAAAAGTTTTTTTTATTTATTACAAATATATATTTAAATGTTAAACAATATACAAATAAACATACTTTAGTAACCATATTGTGCTCTTGTTTCAAAAATTGTTCAATTCATTTCTTACAGCTATCTATTCAGATAAATGGCACAGCAAAGCTTTGTCAGCTGGTGCTATTTAAGACGACACTATAAGGTTATCATCCTGTCGTGTGTTGTTCTCCAGATACGCTTGGAGCTTCCTGATCAGATCGGTCACAATTTTGGCTTTCGACGACCCCTGCACTGAAGATGGAATGCAATCACGTCCTCCTTTGAAGGTCTCTCAAACTGTGATGCCAGGTCCATTGGAATCGGGGTTTCCTTCAGCTTCTCTTCAAATACCTCATCAAACACAAGCCTGATCACATCCTCCACATAACTGTAGAAATATTGCAGTCAATAAATCTTTTGTTTTGATCATTTAATTCCCTGCTTCATACATTAAGTTTTTAATTATGAATGTATTTGAAATAAAACATTACTGCTTACGGTATGTCATTTGTGTTTTGGGAACATAGCCTTGTACTTTTCCTCTCCTGCTTTTGTTACGGCTTGGTGACATTGTAATGGATTGCTGCAAGGTACAAATACCTGTAAAATATAAACAAGCAATTAATTTATTGTAAAAGTAAATACTACTTTATTTAACACAGTTACTAAAATACTTAAATACCTGCACAGCATTCCAATAAATGAGAAAATCAATTTTTTTGCTGCAAATCTGAAATCTCAGGCTACGGATGGCAAAGGCATCCACTGATGATGGTGATGGAAACATTGTGAAACGATGCTACTGCCTGGGTTCCTATTATTATGCAGAGAAAAAAAACTTTGTCATCATCAGTTATACATTTAAGACTGGTAGTGGTTTCACTAGCTAAATACATAATATGTGTTAAACACCTTTGCTCCTCATATGCCAGTCTGACTCCTTGTCCTGTGTGTTATGATGTTGCATGTTTGCATACAGTGTAGAAGGATGTGTACAGCTGCGAATCTAGGATATAGACAAATAAAACAAACATGTATTCAGTCAAAAAGAAATATTATAACAATAGAGTACAACGACTATAAATCGTTAGACTATTCATTAAAACGTTAATGTATTACATATTACATGGCCCAACATTAGCAACACACATTACGTGTTTACTTCGTTTCAAAATCTAAGAAAGCTTCAAGTAAATACAACAGTAAAATACATATAACTTTAAACAAATCATCTGTACTTAGAGTTTCTTGAGTTTGATCATGAGAACAAATTTTACCGGTAACAGTTTAGCTGGCATTTGTATTTGTATTTATCTTAGCAACTTAGCAAGTTTGTAAACATGTCTAAACCAACATCGATAAAAAAACGAAAGCCTGCATAATTCAACATACACGTGTGTAAATATGGTACGTTGTTTATGAAATAACGTTACAGTATTAATTTACAACACAAAACAATTAGCTTGCAAGCTTAGCTCTACACGCACATTATGTTAATCTCCGGTTACCGGTTACGTAATGTACAGTTAAAGGCAAATAATAAACATGAATACTTACAGTCTGTGATCCAGAAGTGCACAGTAATCAAACTTTCAAGAGGAGACGTCGCGCAAATCCAGCTTCGGTTCATGAGAAGCAGTTATTGTGAAAACTCCGTGAACAACTTCTGACTGGATTTTTCCGGAACCGTATTAAACATGATGTCCTCTGTGGAAGTCCATAAAGTGCTATTTTGCCCTCGCATCTAAAGAGACAGCGTCTACTCGAGAGATTTAATCGCTTAAACAATGAAACAAGAGTTTGCAAACAGAGTCAAAGCAGGGACTCCCAACCTCCGCCATTTTAGCTCTCTTCTGACTCGGCGCTCCCCACCCCACCCCCGTCTTTGAGGGCGTACCCAAGCAAAGCAGAGAGGGCTGAACTATGATAATGTTGGTCTTATGCTGCGTTCCAGGCAACCCGTAACCCGTAACTCACGAGTTCAAAACCACGCCTCACGACTCTGAACTGGGAGTACATCGATCTAGTACGAGTTCACGGGTGGGAAGTCACGGGTTTGACTGCCGTTCCAGTGCACTTTCACCGGTAGAAGGTTGTAAAAACACGAGTTACGGGCTGCCTGGAACGCATAAGGTCGTGAGTCGTGGTTTTGAAGTCGTAACTCACGGGTTTAAAAACCTGCCTGGAACGCACCATTATCTACGTCACTAATCCCAGGAAGTAAACTGTTGCCTACAATCCGAGTGTTTTTTGTAGTCCTCGAACGTTAGAGACGATAACTCGCGTCATCGTTTTCTTTGAGGTATGTACTTTTTGAATATCGTTAGCATGTACTAATGCACACTTACACACAAAAGGATGTTTAAAAACGTGTATCCCATAATAGGTGCTCTTTAAACTTTTGCAAGCCCTGGCATCATTGTGATGACGACTAGTTTATTCCAAAGATCGATTAATTGTTAACATTCCTATTTTGAAAGTACTAAAAAAGTACAATTTAAATAAGTGGTTGACCGATTTTCAGTCTGGGGTGCGTTTCCAGAAAGCAGCTATGGTCGCAAGTTCTGTCATTACTAATAGAGTTCAACGACCGCAGTTAGCTAATGATGCTTTAGGAAACGCAGCCCTGGCTGATTATTGTTGCCGATATTAAGCTGTTTTCTGGTTATCTGTCATTTTTAATACCGATTTGCCAATAAAATTTTATTTACTTAAGTTAAGAATTTGCTTAGTGGTACAGTAAACCCACTCAAATGGTTACAGTTCAAAGTCAAGTTCGAAACAAGCTTTTTCTTTTGTCTATCTCTGCTTTCATACTCACCTTTGTTTCGACAAGTCTACCACAGGAAAGGAACAAACAAGTACACATAACCTTTATAGACCAGCTTTGCACACATTTCCTTTGCAGGTAAACACAGACAGGTCACCGGGTACAGAGAAAATAATCGTATTAAAACAATTCATAATATATTTATACAACCAAGCACCCGGACTGTCATGAGAGCAAAGACATTTCTAATTCATTAGATACGTTTACTTTATTGGCAATCCTCTGAGGTGGAGAAGTGCTGCTTGCTGCTATTGCTCAATACTTGCCAACAACACTGAGGACGCAAGGCAATCAACTATCCCTCTCTACATGTACATTACAGTTTGAGGACAAAGTGTACTAGCACAGCAATATCAAACTGAATCTTTTATTGATGGGATGAAGAGGATATTTTGTCTAGTGATAATACACAACAGGTTTGCATTTGCACAAGGTGATCCATTTTACAAGATTTACCCTGTGGTGGGAAAAGAAAATATTTAATGGTTCAGTGCTAAGCTGAACTAAGTTAAAGGAATAGTCTATCCTTTTGCCATATTAAACTACCAACCTAGACAAATTAATACATACCTATTAGTGATGCACCGATGTATCGGCCTCCGATATTTATCGGCCGATTTTTGATTAATTTGAAACCATCGGCATATCGGCAATAGCACGAGAAAGGCCGATACCGATTGTTTATTAATTAACTGCATAAAGAAATCCATTATATGTAAAAAAAAAAAAAATGAGTTAATGTTGTTAATGAAAGAAAGCTGAATAGCAAAAACCTCCTTTACAGGTTGTCATGTTGTCTTTTTATATTTGTTTAAGCTTAATTTGTGCCTCTCTTATTATGCTGGTCACTTGAATGTTAATTAGATCAAATCCATGTTCAGTAAAAATTATTTGATGCAGAAATAAACTAGCTAATAGACCAACTGTATAGTATTGTATACAAGTGTTTAATATCGGTATCGGCATCGGTATCGGCCAGAAGTTGACTGTTTAAATCGGTATCGGCATCGGCCCAAAAAAATCCTATCGGTGCATCCCTAATACCTATCTTTTTTCAATGCGTGCACTGTACAGAGCATTGTGAATGTGTTAGCATTTAGCCTAGCCCCATTCATTCCTATGGTACCAAAAAAGTTTTATTTTGTGGCACCATACTTACTGGTATAACTCCTCATGTAACAGTCTTTAAATAGGGAAAACATGGAAGTGTTTGGTGGCTTCCCTGTTTGGTACCATAGGAATGAATGGGTCTAGGCTAAATGCTAACACATTCACGACGCGCTGTACAGTGCACGCATTGAAAAAGATAGATATGTATTAATTTGTCTAAGTTGAGGTAATAACATAGTTTAATATGGCAAAAGGGTAGACAATTCCTTTAAAGTCAACATGACCTGATATTTCCAGCATTATATCATATTTGAGTCAATCGGAAATTTCATGCATGTGTTTTTGTGTAGTAGTTTTAGAGGTATTGAGGTATATTTAATCAAGCTGGCACAATATAAACATTTTTTATCATTTTAACAAAATATAACTACAGTATATTTTCCTGTATTTGCACAATTAGATATTGGTTAATATTATATAAAAATGTGTAAAAAAAACAACAACAAAAAATAAACATTAACTCTTCCCCACCAGCGTTTTTATAAAAGTTGCCAGCCAACCCCAGCATTTTTTATGATTTTCACAAAAGTTTAATGCCTTCCATAAAATGCTCTTCTTTAAATATATTAACATACAATATATCAAATGAAAGAACAGACCCTCTTTCTTCAAATTACCAAATTTTGAGCAAAAGCCGAGATAACTGCGTTTTTGTGAAGAACTAAAAAAAGAACCTCAAAACATACACAGAGTTTGAAGTGTTTGCCCTAAGTGAGTACTTCTGGGTTTTATAAGTTGGCTAAGAGCACCACCTGATGGATAATAGCTGAAATATGGATTGCTGGAAAAAGTCGTCATTAGCAGGGAAGCGGTTTCTCTTAAAGTAACACTTTGTAGTTTTTCAACCTTCATAATATATTTTCAAGACCCTTGTAATGGTACATCGACTTAAAATAGATTGAATAACATGTATACCATAGCATGATGGGGTCTGTATCGCTTTTACTCGTAGTTTTAAACTTCGTGTAGTAATCCGAGCACAAGAAGAACTACAAAATTCGACTGCTTTACGGCATACGTCACTTCCTCCACTTCCTCAAATTCGGATGTGAGAGCGCAACTGTTTATTTTCCTGATGTTTTTATAATGGCCAAAGTAGCAACTTAGAAAAAGAAACCCAAGGTTTTGTTGGAGTAGACCAGAAAGGGAAAACGGGAGGGTAACAGTATAAAAGGAAGGGCGAGGATCAAAATTGGGCCAGCGTTTGCTCGCTGGCGTGAATTAAAGGAGGAGAAGGGGTTCCTGACCGATGCTGACTTGGTCGTCATGCAGTAAGAAATGTTATGTTGCTTGCATACATAAGTCCTGTTTGGCACCCAAGCACAATTTTTTTTTTATGTGAATTTTGCTGGAGGCTACTTAGTTAGTGTGGAGAGTTACATCTATCACATGACTCTTTGGCGTCTTGGTAGTGTCACGGCCCTACGACATGGGCAACCCGGGTTTGATTCCTCTTAAAGGCGAATTTTTTTTATATAATCTATAACCACGCAACCACCGTCACAACTGGCGTGTAAACGTGAGCTACGCTATCTTTTGGTGTTCGAAAAAAATAAAACCCATGAAATTATATTCGGGTGATTCTCACCAAACCATTGAAACACCACGGCACTAATGATTTTAGCTATAAAATGTGTAATATAGTAATATTAAAAAGCATCAGAATTAACACAATACTGTGTTCTACATTGCACAATGTGTAATTTCAACATAAGAATTTATAATTTGTCAATTTTATCTCATTTTCTGCTGAAATTCTCATTACCGCAATGTGTCCGGCTGTGTTTGAACATGCGTTATGTTGTAATTTAATCAAATTAACACAAAAATATTTAGAAAACAAATAAATGGATATTTTGCTGGACTACTTTAGATGACAGAAAAAATATTTACTAAATATTCATGTATAATAATAATGAAGAAAAATTAGGAAAATGATGTGTCCATGCCTGATGTTCTCATCCACCGCAACACTTTTTGAGAACAGTTTAAGCACACATACAGAATTTTAATAAAGTTTGATTTTGAGTGACCAAGCACATGGACCAGTTACTTCAAGATGGCTACCAGGTAAGATAATTTTTTTACAGTTAACATTAAATATTGTCTTGTCAGAATGCTTACACGACATTTTGATTATCATTACCGCAACAGATGCTTATTAAATGTTAATTTAATTAATAGAAGCATAATACTTTGATTTTAAATGCATGTGCAGAATCTCCAAATTATGTTCTTTCAGGTTTGTCATGTCATTTTGAAAATATGTCAGTGTTGATGTTTTCTGACTGTTGCGGTAATGAGATTTTTTAGGACTAATTTTTTAAATTATGTTACAAAAAGTGTTAAATGATAAGTAAAAGTGTTTAAATTAATGTTCCCATTTACTCCAAACTTTGTTTTTCAATGTCTGGTGGGAAAAAAAGTAAATTTAAGCAATTTTTACATTTTCATGCTTGACATTTTTAAAACCAAGTTTTCGTGAGAATCACCCATTCATAAGACTTGCTGAAAGGCACACCGCAGACTTTGTGACCTAAAGAGTTGTCTTCTTTTCCTTTGCAACAGTGCTGCGGTGCTTGTGGCCTCTAGGGGCGCTAGACGTAAAAAATAAATGTCTAGCGCCCCCTAGTGGCCACAAAGTTATGCAGTGAGCCTTTAATTGACGAGTTAACCCAGCAATGGCGGGGAAAGAGTTAACTGATTATTATCAGTAGACAATACTCTATCATCCATCAGCACAACCCTAGAATCAGTCATAATAAGGACATGTAATAGGATTTATTTAGTCTTCACTGCTCTTGGGAACACATTGTCTGCAATGTAGTGCAAAATGTAGTTACAATCTGAGCAGAACAATTATGTAATAAGAAAAGAGTTTAAAAAGAATGTAATGTGATGTGACCCAGCTAGAGGCAAAGTGGACAATGAAAAAATCTACAGGCCTTGAACAAAACAAAAGCAGCATGCGACTGGTTTCCAAGCCACTTCCGCAAGGCCGTACGTATCAGAAGTAAACATTAGTGGAGTTGAGTTCTGGGTCTCTAATGGCGCTCCATTTTTAGCATTGCAGCCCAAATGGATCTTTTCCCTGCTAAAAATCATGCTGGTCACAAAGGAGAGAGAGTAAAGAAATGTGTAAATATTGACTCAGCTCTTGGCTGAGAAAGGGTCTGGCTTGGTCACGACGTGGTGCAGCAAACACGCCTGAATCTGTAGGGACTAAGGAGGACAGAGTTTTAAGCCAAAACTATTTTGAGGAGGGTCAGACAACCGAGATAGGTGCTGTTGTGAGGTGGAGTGGGCAGATTTATACCACAAAAACAAAAAGTACAGCCAAACCCAGCCAGGCCTTCTGGATTCTGTATTGTCTGATAATGCACTGCTAATGTGTCCGGCACCAATTCAAACATAAAGGGAGAAAATGCATTTCCTAAAACTAAGTAGTAGTCTATGTAGTGGTTTCCCAGAGAGGGTTTATGTCTAGTCCCAGACTAAAATGCAGGACTGAAAACAACTTGCACTGACATATCTTAAAATACACCAGTGCCATTATTTTGTTTCAAGATGAAAGCTAGTATTGTTTGTAAAAAACTACTTAAAGGGACATTCCACTTTTTTCTAAAATAGGCTCATTTTCCAGCTCCTCTAGATTTAAACATTTGATTCTTACCATTTTGGAATCCATTTAGCATAGCTTAGCACAATCCATTGAATCTGATTAGACCATTAGCATCGCATGCTAAAAATAACCAAAGACTTTTGATTTTTTTCCTATTTAAAACTTGACTCTCCTGTAGTTACATTGTGTATTAAGAACGACGGAAAATTAAAAGTTGTGATTATCTAGGCAGATATGGTTAGGAACTATACTCTCATTTTGGCGTAATAATCAAGGACTTTGCTGCTGTAACATGGCTGCAGCAGGTGTAGTGATATTACGCACTGCCCGATAGGGCTGTGACGGTTGCAGTTTTTTACCACAGCGGTGGTAATGTACAAATTTACAGCGGTTGTGCAGTGGTTAATGCATACATATATTTTGAAATATAAAAATGTAAAACTTGGTTAGATATACAGTTCTTAACAAACGTGGGTGTTTATAGGCGCCAAATTCTTTCTCCGCCGATGGGTGCTCCTCACAGTGTCAAGCAATGCTTAGGTTACTTAGCAACGAAAGACCCTCTGAAGGGCACCCGCACTTTGAAGAGGAGGAAACCGGTGCGGTCACGTTTTCCGCATGGTTTTACACGCGACATGTGAAGTAAATGTTAAGCAACTGTGCGTATGTGCTTGGCAATTGCGGTGGCTGCTTGAGCCGAGCCCCGGAGCACCCAGGGGTTCGGCGCATATCTGCGTGTTTATTGTAGCACTTTCACTCATGAAACAACACGTGAGAAACCTTTTTGGGGTTATAATATTTCCAGCCGCGCTGAAAACGCGTTCTGATGGTGTACTGGTAGCACAGATGGATACTTTTTCGTGACCAACAGAGAACAGCCGTTTCTCAAACCGAAGGCTGCACCCCCCAGAGTTCGCATATGCAGGCTGTATATGTCATCAAGCTTAGTTTATTATTTTTTTTAGACATTTGCAATGTATAAGCATATTACAACAATGTATGAATAACAAAGAATAATAGTCACTTTATAATTGTTAATGCTATAAGACGTGACGTATGCAGCTTGCAAATGCGACCTCCGGAAGCTACAGTCTTCGGATTGAGAACGGCCAAAATCTTGCCAGCGGGTTATCAATGATATCAGTTGCCTTCCCTTGCAAATAGCGCATTAACTCCGCGTATGCTGGCTGTTTGCGTTAACACGAACCTGAAGAGATCTCACTCTCGGTGGTGCGGTGGTAATTACAACCGTCTCAGCTCTACTGCCCGAAAATAGTCCTCTGCTATTGAAATAACCAAGGGGACTATTTTCGGGCAGTGCGTAATATCACCTTCAGCTGTGACTTATGCTGCATACATCCAAAACGCAAAGCTTCGCTCTACATTACTCGTGGGACTTAACTTCGTGTCATGCAAATTTTTCGCTTCGCAAATATTTTCAACATGCGCGAAGACGCATTTGAGACGAAAAGTGCGTGTTTTGCAGCAATCGCAGCACCCAATTGGCGTCATTCACATTCCCCCACGAGATGACTTTGTATGTAATTTACTCAAGCAAATCGTTGAATTCGCGTTTGGTGTGAACGCCCCATTATTCATTATATAGCACCAGCCTTAAGTATTGCATTTTTTAAAACAGTTACCACACAATACAAATATTAAAGAAAAAGCATCATATTTGGAAATTTCATGAAGCACCCCACTTAAAGCTTTCCTTTCACTAAGAAAATGATTCACTGTAAAATAAAACAGCTATTCCAAGGACTCAAGCTAAATTCGTAGGAATTTATATGATGTGAAACGTACAAAAATGAACAATTGACAGAATAAAAGCAAGAAAGGAGCTTCATCCCTAACTCAAAATCACTGAGGCGAAAGCAGATCATATTAAAATGTAAGAATGAGGTCGTACAAATTCATACACATCCGCCACCTTGGAAAGTAGTTACCAACTGCCATGACATTGTGTTTGACATTTAAATCCTGTTGGTCAGACATCTTTTGGTTATACAAATTTGCTGTAAGGTGCAGCCTCCTCCTGACTTTAACTCTGTCTGATACCAAAGTCCACACAAGTAAAAAGAGAGAATACTGAAGCATTTGACATATACTTCTCCACAGTGAGATCTTAACACAAGATTTCCTTCATCATCGCTGTAGCACTGTGATATCTTAAACTCAGTTGAGGTCTACAAAGCTGAGCCTGTTGAACACAGCATGCTTGCTTTTCACACAGTCTAAAGATGTGATTTTAACACAGCGACTTGTCCTGTCTTTTATGTAATTTTTCCCATTCAGCCTGAGATAGTGACATCGCTATTACTTCATTTCTGTCTGTTTTGTCTATTAAGAAAAGAACAAAAACACCCACAGACAAACTTAGCAGCATTGGAGCCACATACGAGCTACAGCCACGCCATTCCAGTCTGTTACTTTAAAGCTGGCAGGCTGCGGGCAATCTTTTTGACCATGAATATCCTTTTATTAAGGGCACCTTTAAACTGGAATTTCCCATGAAATATTGTTTAATAGCCAGCTTACATTCCCATGGAATCACATGTTGACCTGGTTAATCCTATGTAAATCCTTATAGATTCATTTCTTGCATGCATATGTCACTTTGAAGCACAGCAACTTTTGATTGGTTATCCATTCATTCTTTTTGAATATATTTCAAAGTGGCATTTACTAGTGATTTTCATACCTTTCAATAAATAAACCCTAACCGTGAAGTAAAAAAAAAATGAAATATGCTGAAATATTTGCTGAAATATTTAAAAACGTCCCTTGAAGCAGCCTAACTGGAATGTTTTAATTACGTTCCGGACGGTTGCCCCATTTTTGCGTAACTTTTGCGGTTTATGAAAAGCATGCAATTTCGAGTCTCTCAATAATGCTTTCAATTAACCTAATTCCATTGTGCGCTATTTGATTAGGACCCACTAAGCCATTTTATAATGGATGAGAAAAGAGATTGAGGATGTTGGGGTTCGGCATCGCACCACTGTGTCTCAAATGTCTGTGGTATTTCAGGTCTCCAGAGTGGCTGCAAATAAAATGAATGGAAGCAAAAAGTAAGAACGAAAAAATCTCTCAAGACAATAAAGGCCGAGTTTGAGAATCAATGTCAATCGAATTTAACATCGTTGGAGCCTTCGGCTTCGCTCTCTAATGTAGTAATTTAATTATCCGCCATTAAAAAGAGAAGTGCCGTTCCAATGTATTTTCGTCAGAGAGACGAAAAGCAAACGAAAGCACTTGCATGCTTTTTGCAGCATGCAGACGCCAAGGCAATCTTATGGCGTAACCCAAGCATGCTGTGGAGTTAAATGAATAGCTGTGCAATTTGTTCACAATCCCTTCACTTGCCTGAACAGTGGACGGGAGATCAATTGAAAAGTGTGTCGAGTTTTCAGTGCCAAGCTAATTAATCTTCATCTTGAGGTAGATTGGTAAAGCGCTCGGGTGGATTGGTCAGCATGCATTTTAAAGTAAATCTCATTTAAACTCATTTGAAAAGATGCTTAGAAGCAAAGCAATGCAGGTGGATTCCAAGATCAGGTGGTAGCAGCATATCAGAGGTGCAGATGCAAAATCCTTTATGTGCATCATGAGCATTTTTTTAATCTGGCTCTTATGTTTAGGTTTAGTACTTTCACTATAATGGCAATGAAAAGATTATTAATCAGGCATTAAAATGCCTTATTTGCACAAATTATAATTTAGTCTTCTTATGCAGGGTTCACAGCAGACGCGGTAGACCTGGCAAGCGTGAGTGATTTACATGTTAAGTCAATGCAAAGATGCGCTTAGGCATCCTGGGAAGCGGTACATGCAGTAAGCGCGGATGGTGCGTTGCCGCGGGAAACACCCGAGTTGAAAAATCTGAACTTCGGCAGAATTTCATGCCATGTTAACCACTCAGGACCTTGCTGAAGTAGTGACATGATTACAGGAAGCGAGTGGAGTGGCAGTGTCTTAGCGGAGTCCCAGAAGCCCCTGCCATGACGTAAATGTCTCGAATGACTAGAATTTCACGTGCAAATTAACTCAAATGTTCAAGCGTCCAACGACGCGCAAACAGCGCATTTTTGCCGCCTCTACCGCGGCTGGTGGGAATGTCCATTATTGGTATCTAACAAATTTAACTGTATTTCACTGCAAAACCCTCTAAGTGCATGCAAGCTTTTTTGGCAAAAAAACTGGATTAAGCGGATTTAAAGCGAAGGCATTTGATGAACATATTATAGATGCTGAGAGCATTCGGTTAAAATCATCATCTCATTTTTGACAAAGGTGGTATTTAGCGGCTTTGCATCTGAGCTCCTCATATACTCCCAACAACTATGGCCTTTATATACTGTTAAAATGGCATTGTAAAAAATCAATCTTATTATTCATCAAATGTCAAAATAAAAACATAGCAATACCATTGTAGGTTTCTGTACTTTTTGTTAGCACCGAGAGATCTGTGCTAATATCTGTTAGTGATTTAAGATAGCAAAGTTGAACCAGTACGATTCTGACCTTTTCTGGAAGTAAAAGAGCACTGCGGACATCTAAACAAATCATCTGAGAAGCCCCGAACTGATAGTAAATCACAAAACACTTACAAAGCAACTTGGCACAGCTGCATGAAAAATGTTTTAAAGCTTATAATCCAGCGTTATATTTCCCTTTATTATGGAATATATTTCAAACCCTTAAAAGACAGAGAAGAGTGGTCTTAGCCTAAAGCCAGACTATGCATAAACTAAACATGCAATAAAACTGCAGACCAGAGTGAAATCAATGGTGACGCAAGTAGCTTTGTTCCAACAACAGCCCATAAGAAAACATGCTGAGTTTAGGATCAGCATGAATTTCAAGGTTTCTTGGAGTGCTTTTGATCATTGTTGTAACACAAGGATATAATACTTACGCTACAGTCACACAGAAACAGTTCTCAGTCTGTTTTAGACTGTTTTGTGATGTATTCATGCTGTGTGCATGGTGTAAAAAGGAGTGGCAACTGAATTAGAGGCCAAATTGGAAGTCAACTGAATTGGAAGCCATTTGGTGCAGTGGATTGGTGTTTATTGTATTGTAAATAGTGTGAGATGTTTTCGTAAATGTGAGAAATAGTACATTGTGAGATGCAATGCAAGAAAGATTTTTGAAAGAATTCCAACAATAAAAGTGAAAATGGAACTAGTTGGTTTCTGAAAACCAATGGACTAGTCTCCTTTAACAAATGATCTCCTTTCCCATCCAATCTTAGTTCATTAGCAGGTTTTAATGGCTAACCATACTTAATAACACTAATTAACTTATTTAGTATTCTGTTCAATCATTTAAGATCCTTTTAAAAGCTTGACAACATTGCATCCGTGCTTGGTTTCCAAGAAGCACATAAGAAAACTACAGAGCGGGTTGTAGGGATTTAACAGGGAAGAGAAGGAAAACGGGCTTTGCATCACGTGAGCTCTTCATCAAAGAAAGCCACTCGGCACAACTCCTCGCGCTCACCTTTCGTGTGCAGTGGAATTAATTACATCCCGTTTCCTGGCAACCGAAATCCCAGCGCTGGTTCATACATCATCACTTTGAGAGGAGGGTGCATGCACGTCACATATGAGGAGAGGTTCAGGAATGAAGGCGCAGCTCATGCGCAGACTCCATACATACATACACAAAGCATGGGTCCCTGCAACAGATTCCCTTCCCCCCGTTTTCATTGCCATGGAGCTGTGGAACCTTTTCTCATCAAGTAAGAGATCCCAAAGTCATTTCCATAGGTCACCACTCCGGCCCCTAACCCATTTCCACTCATTATTGCGCGCCTTTTGTCAGCGACAGATGTGGGTTTGGGTGTGAGGACTCAGATGGACCCTTTCAACCTTAACCTCCCCCACAAAGCCTTATGCTATATGTGCTTTTGTCTCCATAAACAAATGATAAAAAATCATCGTCCTGGTCGTGGTTTTAGAAGGACCTATCCCAGCAACTCTTCTTACTAAACTACAGACCAAATCTAAAACATGGCAAAACGTAGAATTGGTTACAAATGGTCGAGTGAACCATTGTATCCATCTGTCTATCCATACATCCATGTATATATCTGTATGTATATGATTCCCCTTGTACAACCTGCAGTGTGCAACTATATGGACGCATTTCATTTTTTTGCATGTGTAAAGTAGAAATTGTTTTATAGATATTTATACTATAAAGATGTATTTCTCAAAGGTGGAACTTTAAATAGATTTTTCAGTTGGAAATAATCCAACTCCATGAACTTGCCATGCCCATTGTGTCTGTGCACTGACAGCAACAGTTTCCCATTGAAAGCAATGGAGTTCCCAGCTCGTCTACAATCTTACCGTGCGTTTACACCAGCCGCGGTAGAGGCGGCAAAAATGCGATATTCTCGCGTAGTTGGACGCTTGAACATTTGAGTTCACTCGCTTCATTCTCGCGTGAAAGCCGCACATGAAATTCTACTCATTCGAGATATTCACGCGGAAATTTGCGTCATGGGAGGGGATTCTGCAACTCCGCTGAGACTCTGCTTGCTTCCTGTAATCATGTCACTAATACAGCAGGGTCCTGATTGGTTAACACGGCGCGGAAATCCGCAGAAGTTCAGATTCTTGAACTCGCGTATTTCCCGTGGCAACACTCAATTCGCGCAAAATGCCCGGAACACAAAAGAGATCCTCATTTGCATAAAGTTCAACTTTTCTTAACTTTCTCACTTCGCTGGACTCGCCTGTCCAGTGGCCAACGGTCACTTTTGCTTGTGTCGCCGGAAGTCATCAAGCTTCCATTAAAATGAATGAAATTGCGTTGCTCTATTATAGACATAAACAAGCGGCTTTCGTGGTCCACACGTAACTTCCGGTAAACTCCGCTAAGAATAAATAACAACAAGTAATAAAATAAAAAACACAATTATAAATAAACTTAGTTTATTTATATAACAAACAAAATAAACAACACGTAGATTACCTAGGAAACCAAAATATTTGTTATTTTCGACGAGGTATTTGTTTAAGAGTTCAATTTAGCAACTAGTCAGCCCATTATAAAATATGAAACCAGAAGTAAAGTTCGAACCAGACGCGTATCGCGTCACCGCACGTGCGTCCGATTAAACCGTCTATTGCTAGTTGCTGGCGGTCTGAATGGGGTTTAAGGGTAATCCTGGTGTCTTCATAGTGACGTGAAGGCATTTGACCATGCATCGGTTTTTGACACCTAAGAATGGGCTGATATATCTTCTATACACATACAAACATATACATTTTGTAATAATATGTGTATATTTATACACATTGATTAATGTATAAATAAGCAGGATAAATATATGGTTAAACTACATGTAATAACACATTTCTTCACAAACAGTCCAAATATTTCTATGAGCATACTTCACAAACTAAGTCATGGTTTAACAAGCCCCCTCTATAAAGACTTTTTGGAAAGCCACTTGGACACAGATGCTACTGTTTATTCATAAGAAGAAACTGACAGTTATTTAGTATGTTGTCTTGATAGTGCCTGAAGGTGGTACATGACATGACAACAAGAAATTTTGTAGCTGGTAAAACAAAACAGTCCTGCCAAGCAAGGTAGACAGCTGCAAGATGACATGAAAAACTCGGACCAGACAGACATTTTCGCTTTGACAGTGACCTAGTTCCTAGCGACTGGCTATAATACTGGAATGTCTGGATGTCATTAAAGTTCTCTGGTTTGTGCCTTCCTGCTGAGCCCTCGCACGAAAGATGTTAACAGAGCTAGTATGCCGTTTCACAAGTTTCTGGGGACATCTTCCCTGCGTGCTGTCATGGAGTAACCGTACTCTGTGGGCGTATTGTTTCCAAGCAAGTGTTAGCCCGAGACAGATTTTCTAGGACACACCAAAACACGGCACTTCAAAACTGACTTTTCACGTCCGCTGCGTTCTTCAACCTGTCGCACTAATAAGCCTTCGGAGAGAAAAGGGGCAGTCAAAAGTACGCTCTCTTCTACACTTAAATCCAAACTTTTCAGCTTTCTCGATGCCCGAGGCTCTGCTAATTGCTGGTGTGCAGAGCACATGACGGACTTCTTTATAAATACCCGACGCTTTAGGCGGCCTTTGAGCCACGCAGGGATCATAAAACTGCCCTCTCTCTTTGCCGATTGGATAAGGACAGTATCCATTTGAGGTAACTAGCTCCAAGAGGAAGAGGAAAGCTGTAAAACCGGCAAAGCTCCCTTTCAAATCAGCCAGTAAAACAAATGACTCAAATAAAGGGCACGACTCCAGCACTTCGTTGGCATAAAAGGGTGCCGCATGCCAATGTCTTCTGGCTCGTGTGTTAAAAGGGACAGTTTATGTTCTTTTACACCTGTCTGAGTATTTTTTTTATGTTGAATACAATTCAAAATGTATCATACAATGAAAGTCACTTAAACTTATTCCTGATCTCAGCTCATGGTTCTGATCCCAAGATCACACAAAATGTATAGCTTGAATTAGGACTGCACAATTAATCGTAAAACTAATTAAGATTACAATTACAGGTGAACAATTACAAAATCTGCAAATTACAGCTGTCCATCTGTGCTCATTTCTATGCATTTCGGCAGTATGTATGGGCATATTTATTTAGTTTGAGATGTTTAGAATTTACCATGCAGCTGCTTCACAGAAAGTTGTAAAACATTTCAAAACTTTAATGTAAAGTCTTATTAATCTACAATAATGATCATGATTACAATATAAAGGTGAAAAATCACCAATTAAAAATAGATTTTTGTCATAATTGTGCAGCCCTAGCTTGAATTCACTATATGTCGCTTTGGATAAAAGCATCCGCCAAATGCAGAAATATAAATTCCAAAAACAACTAACAAGCATCTCATCACCATTCATATTACTATATTGAAGACATGTCTGTGTTGTCTGATTTACATTTTACATTTCCTTTGGAGTGTAAAGCCCGATTTATAGTCGTGCGTTAGCTCTACACCGTAGCTACACCATAGGTTATCCGTATCCAAGTTGAGGAGTCATTTAACTCAAACTGCAACAAAAGTCGCTGTTTATTTACTTCCATCATTGCTGGTCTTCTCAAATCATACACAACAAGACGCTTTTTCTTTTTCGTTTGTGGGTTAACTTGCCGAAGCTTCTTCTTCTTTGACGGTCATGCTGCTACTGTGGTTACATGCGCGTGGATACTGCCTACCAGCGGTCTGCGCATGTGTTTGCACGTCGAGTTATCGTCTCCAACGTAAATCTCTTTTCTTGGACTACAACAAACACACCGATTGTAGGCAACACTTTCCTTCCTGGGATTGGTGATGTGGACAAGAAAGACATAATTCATAATTCCATAATTCTATCATAAATTCTCCTGCTTAAGACTCACAGCCTGTAAGTTAACTCCTGTTAGCATTGCATTGTGACCGAATCTTTCAAACATCACTGCAAAAAAAATCAGTAGAAATTACAATGTTATTGCAGCTGGGTTGCCGGTAATTTACCGTAGATTTAAATTTATGTTATTTACTGGCAAGAGTTTGTTAAAAGTTAAATAATTTTTTTATATTAACAAGTCTTTATGTTTACAGAATAAAACTATACAATAACAGCCTCATGCAAAGCATTCTGGGAACCAGAAATCATCATCAACCTTTAATGTTCATTTAACTTTGAACAAAATGATGCCAAGTAAAAAACATACAATTAAATCTACGATACATTACCGGCAACCCAGCTGCAATTTCTACAGAATTTTTTTACAGTGATGGTAAGCAGCGTCACATTTCCTGCTGACGTCAGAGGTATTCAGGCCAATCACAACATACAGATTAGCTGCAATCAGAGACACATAGCTTTTAAAATCTGTGTGTTTCAGTAAGAGAGTGAAATCTGGAGCTACAAAAATGTACGGTATGTGGAAAATAATGTGTTTTTTAATCATAAACCACGCAAACACATTGTATTATACCAAATACACAAAATAACATTGTTTTTAGCAATGAAATAGGTGCTTTTTCGGAGGTAGCTAATTCGTATGGGTTTGTACAAACTTATTTGTACATTTGAGTTTAGGGGTGGACCCTCTTTTTGTGATAATCAAATGTTTTTGTATCACTCGCATTGTACAAAGTTATACAAAATTGGCATACGCTTTCCCATGAGATCGGGTTAAGAAGTCCGCACGACTTTTGCGTAATAGTACTTTGCTCATTTTCATTGTATTGAAAAGCGATGACAATTCCATTGATTGAAAAAAAACATAAATACAAGTTTTTGTACAAGATAAGGGTGAATAAACGATTACTGACTTTTAGGTGAACTATACTTTTTAAGCTGTGTTGGGTATGCCTTTTTTCCATGTATAAAATGTTGATAGTGCAAGGCAAGCTGCAAAAACACACAAGTTTATCTTTTGCCACAGCCTATTAATCATGTCACAGTCTCATATTGCTCCAAACCACAAACCCCAAAGTCTAAACAGCCGTATAAAATGCTCTGAAGTGATATGAGATCCTCCAACGAGCACCAAGCAGGATCGAATACAGAAAAATGAGACTGCTCTCGTCCACAGAGAAAACCTCAAAAAGAGCTCTGTTTGGTCCTAAAAGAAGCAAGATTTTGAAAAGTCAGATGATTTTATGGTAAATGATTATATGAATGTTATATCCTGTATTGAGTAGGGGACGGCTTACGTTTGTGCATCCGAAGAGGGCACTTAACCCGAAATTGTTTCAGCAAACACAGACGACAAATAGATTGTATGAAAGCAACTCTTATCGTTTTTTTGTTAAGTCGACAGCAGCTCAATGGTTTATGGAACCGCCAGAGAGTCTTGTGTTTGCAGTGGCATCAATTTGAATCATGCTATTCATCTAAAAGAAGTTGCAAATGTGGCCAAGCTATTAACTGTGGAAAGTGTGAAAACTACTATATTCAACTCTGCAAGAGACAGGCAAATGAAAAGATTGCTTTTTGAAACAAAACTAGACTGTCACTTAAAGAACTCTAACATAAAAAGGAATAGTCTAGTCTCAACGCTTCAATACCAAAGCCTCCGAGGCTGTCTGAATGCACCGCAACCTCAGAATACATTTAAGTTGGCACTAATGCAACTTTTCAAATTAGGTTTGGTTCTTTACGCCAGGACAACAGGAAGTTTGAGGGTCACACGAATACTTCAGATTCTACATCCCAAAGGCAACATTACTGTATTGACCATGTATCAAATGCTCACTCTAAAGAGAAGCCTCTGAGGGACAATGTAGGGGCTTCGGCCTGAACTCCGGTTTAAATCACGCTCCCTAGAGTGTCTCGGGATATGCCTGCATATACATCCAAATCGACAAGGCCTCACTCGTGTATTAGTCATGCATCTGGCAGCTTAGCTGTAAACAGTGCATCAATTACGAGGTACTAAGGTACTCTTCTTTAAATGTACGCACAACAATGCATATGTTAGTGAGAATGCTGTTATTAAGTAGCATGTAACGTGCATTAGCCCACAATAAAGCAGACAAATGCACACAGGTCAGTTTGTAATATTTAATGCCTGAGGAAATACTTGTAACAAACTCTGGGATTGTCATTCCAGAATTTGAATTAAAAACTTAGAAGCATAAATGGTGATGGTCTGAGATGCTCAAAGTAAATTTTCAAGACTGTTACACCGTCAGCATCGCAGCCATTCTACACCTTTGTGTTTTTTAAGACACTTGCAATCCATGTTTTAGTATTTCATCAGCTCACTGTTTAAAGCAACTGTCATGGCAAAAGGTCACGAGGTGTCATGAATAATTGGGCACTGCTAAGTCACAAGACATCCATTAACTTACTGCTATTTCATGTCGTCATTTCGTTCCTGAAAGAACAAAATGCCAGAGAGGACATAAGATCAACTGCTTTCAAAATTATAAGCAACAGTGTTTCAGGTCCCTTTAAGCATCAGTTCTCTCCTTACATTCAGATTTCAAGGACATCCGTGATTCAAATATAGTGCAAATGATGCAACCGTCACTGATTTATTTAAGATGACACAAATTCATGAAATGCCTAAGACAACAACCGCACATCTCTCTGCCCATCAGACAAAACAGAAGAAGGATTATTAAACCCAATGTGACATGCTGTCGAGCCTGTAGTCATTTCCATCATAAAATTGCATGTGACAAAAGTGATTAAGACCCAACAAAACCAGCACTGGGGAAAAAATGTGTAGGCAGAGCGTTTCCAACCCTAGCATGCTAACTAAATAGAGAGCATATTGCCATGTTCAATACATTACATAAATATACTATGGCAGTACAGTGGTAAAAATATTGTGTAATAATATAATATTGTGGGTTTCTTATCCACATAAAAAATACTGTAGTATACTTTAGTAACCGTAGTAAAATTTGAATTAAATCTTTTTAGTAGCCTATACTACATATTTACTACAGTTTATCAATTCACTATAGCTAATAATACTACATATAAAACAAACTTTAGTAAACAAAGGTGTAATAAATAATATAATACTACAGTATACTAATTTACCACAGTTTTTTTTTAATACTAAAGTAAGTTATATTACAGAATTTGTTTCATGTGGTCTGTGGTATGACAAGGCTGCTGGTACCCGTCACATGGTTTGGTGCCCAAAATTGCGGTCAAGGTAGGAAAAACTGCTGTTTGATGCACAACCTACAGCTCACAATATTGTCTATATACAAAAACTAGTCAAATACCTGTCACTTACCTGTTTACATGACTATAAATACGATTATTGTTCATGTTTATCGATGTCACGCGAGTGCCCGTTATAAACAGTAGCATTAAAGTAACAGGTATGACCTGTAACAATGCATTAAAAGCGCTTTGTTAAACGCTATTTACAAACACAAACCGGGACACAGTTAACTGGCTTTCTCGTGCAATCCATTTAAACGTTATTTGCGTTTTACGAAGATTTAACAGTTAGACGAGTTAAGTTAGCCTAACAGCTAACGGCTAATCTACCGTATAGCCTACAAACGTCTAAGGAGTTGACGTAACACATAACTTTGTATATAACGTTATATTTAATATACGTTACGTTTAATGTCAAACATAACCCATTGAAGTAGCGTCATATGTCAAATTCACACTATAATATAATTTATTGAAAGTCTACAAACAGTTAAAGCGCAGATTTTAACAGTTACTGGATAGTTAGCCCTATTCAGTTAGCGAATGTAAATAACTGCATGCCGGATGTATTAATGCTTTTATTTGAGTTTAAAGAGCAAAACAGTCTGTTATTTTGCAAAAGAAAGAGTTACGAGTTGCCCGACTGTTCGGGCATATTAAAAAAGTTTTACGTGTGTTTCAAAAGACTGGATTATAAAACAACCATTTAAAATGTATACTAAATAAAATAAGTAGTGTTAGTAAACAAAGTGTGTAAACGTTATAGTTGACAGTGATGAAAGGAGTGTAACAGTCTGTCCTGAGAGAGACTTTATCATAATAATAAACACGATCACACAATAGTCAAACTTTAACAAGATATTTTTTCAGACAATTCTTCAACATGAATTATGTAATGTTAAACATTCGTTGGCTTTGCATGTGATTTTTTTTTAGTCTGGTCCTGGGTCAGTTATCGTCAATCAGGTGTGATAAGATGGAATTTTAATCGTACTCTCCGCATTTCCGCAATTTTTTCTCAGACACGAATGAATAAAACAACAAACATTTAACAGACATTAGTTTGTTGTTTTATCTTTCTTTCTTTTTCTTTCCTCTCTATATCTTTCTGTCTCGCTCTGACCTGCGCCATCTTTGCAGAAAGACGCTCTTTGGAGCTGCAGTTGCTTGCAAACAAAGAGCAAACCCTCCGAGCGGCCCCACAATAACAGTATTCACTCCACAAAAACACACGAACGGAGTTATGAAAAATAATGCATGCAACATGCAGACGTGACCACATCGCCCGTACCTTCTGTGTGCTGGATCCTGGCTCCAAAAAAGAGGGCTAAAAACACGAGACGACACGGCATTGCATCCATCATCATCCTCCAGCTCACGCGAGCTCACACACACTTATGCTAGACTGAAGTTCTACAGGCAGACTGTGTGCGCTGCCGAGAGAGAGAGAGAGAGAGAGAGAGAGAGAGAGAGAGAGAGAGAGAGAGAGAGAGAGTGAGAGAGAGAGAGAGAGAGAGAGAGAGAGAGAGAGAGAGAGAGAGAGGAAAAACACGTCTAATCATTGGCTAGGACGGACCAACACCGATCCCCGCCCAGTCGGAGTAAAACCCAAATTTTCTCTCTCTCTTTCCCTTTCCTCTTCTCTCTTTCTCTCTCTCTCTCTCGACCTCAGCTGGACTCCACGTTATTGCATAATAACACATTCCGTGTTCCCCTTTCGTCTGATTTGTTTTGGCCGTGGCTTTTTATGCATGCACGAAATAATTTTTGTCTTGGTGATATTAAAGTTGATATATAATTTAGTTACAGCTATAGTTTCAAGTTTTCTATATTTATTATTTCTTTTAATAAGCAGGTTTCTTTTAATAATAAATGCTTGTTTGTATAGCCTACTGTTGATCCCTAACTAACTGAACATAAATACAAAACAATTACTATGTAATATCATGGTTATTGACATGGTATCATGGTAAATAGTAATGTATAATGCTAATTATGCTATGTTTAAAATTACATAGGAGTATGTATCATAATATCTGAATAATGTTATCACTCTTTATAATCATTGTTGCCAGGATAATAAAGATAAAAATCACATTATTCTCATTACACCATTTATAAATTTTTATCAAGCTAAATGTATGCAATACAGAGATGAATAACATACACATCTAAAATAAATGTAGGACTATATAAAATATTAACCTAATAGTAAACAACAAGATAATCTTGTTGGAGATGGCGTTTTTGTGCAGATCAAGCTGGGGTTTATGCTTCTCAGCCATCCTCTGCATACATTTATCCATAAGGACAAAGCATCTGACCTCACAAACCCTCCATCCCCCAAACCCACGGCCAGTGACAGAGATTGATGATTGCTTATTGTTTAATCTCTATCTTGGCCTTGTAGGTCTAGGATGCAGGGTTTGCTTACTAAGATGCCCATCCCCCTTCTCCGTACTCCAGTTTACCCCAATGCCCCAAAAGTGTTTTGGATGTCGTAACAGAGATGTTCACGTAACCCATTTGCAAATTGTCACCTTAGTGACAGCAAACCTATAGTGTTCTATTGATATTTTATATGATATACTTATTTTTGGTTGGTGTGATGGGGTCAAAATGACATCCCCCCTCACAACAACATGGATTGTGGCCATGGTGCTGTGTCATCATCACAAGAACTCATTGGTACTGACTTGGCAGTGCAAGCTCAGGAAAAGCTTTTACCAAAAATAAAACAATTCTGTTTGAATTATTGGAAATGACAGGTGTTTGTGTGTCTGCTGAAAGTTCCAGTTTAGGGAACTTGTCTGTTCTTTAAGGATGTGGCTCAATAGATACAGTAAATGAGGACAGTCGACGGTCTGCTAGACTAGCAAGTTAATCATAATTGTGGTCACATGAATGTCTGTCTGCTTTGCAAAAACACCCATATAGCCACAGTTTCCAGTCATATCAATTATACATTTGTAATATGCCTGTGGTCATGAGTTTAGCTTTGGATGGGGATGTAAAGAGTTTTGATCATAATTACTACAATATACTTTACTCAGTATTTTTAAAACAACATACTGACACCTTTACTTGGTGAGGTTTCTAAAGGAAAAGGCACTTAGTTCTTACAATTTCATGCAGACTTTTAAAGCCACAAATATAGTCATTAAATGTTTTTAAGGCTTAAATACAAAATTGCACGGCAAACCTATACATATATTATATTGAGGTATTAAATCATTGCAAAATCTCCGATTTTAAATTTTAAAAGCTACATGCAATACAACTTTGCATGTTGTCACACATACACATGCATGTAATGATTTTTTTTAAATCTTGCCAATTTTAAAAAGTTGCATGACATAGAAAATAACACATAGCGTTATTACAAATTTGGGTGTTCAGATTTGAACCTGACCTGTATTTGCCTGAAGACGGGTGTGGTTTTGACCTTGAACGAGAATACACGAAATGGGTCTTGTGGCACACCTAATTAAATGCCTAAAATTCAGAAACAGATTAATTTACACTTCACAACAGTGTTATTCTAAAAAAGGGATCTGTGACTATTAAGCAGTAATGGGGTTAGCCAAAAGTAGGGCAAACAAAAAATGTGTTCACTTAAGGGAATATTTTGGTCCACAGAGTAATTCTTCAACAAAGTACATGTTCAAAAAAGATGACAGTATTTTTGTACTAATTAGGCAAATAAAGGAGGTTCATTGTATTGAATAATGCCCCTATGTCATTAAGCCTCTAAAAATCAAAAGTAGCTTAAAACAAGAAAATGGAAGTTGCACATGCCTTTGCAAAATACAATGATGTGAATGGTTGCAAGAACGTTGTTATGCGGCTTTGCTAAGGTTTTCTGAGTGGTTCAACTCTCTAAAGGAACCTATACTTAACTTTTTTAACCATTTTGTTAGACAGGTGAAAATTGTAGATCTAATCTAAAAACTGTCTGCTCAGACAAATGATACACCACTCCACAAGTCACATTATCATTCAAGTACAAAGGGTGTAAAACAAATAATGCACTAAACTTTAATATTTTATTAGGTTTATTGAAACACAGAAGGACTGGGAATTTTCTTTTTGCACAAACCCCAAGCTCTGTTTTTGCTGTTAGTGCTAATAAAGGCCATTTTAATCTAAAAATGTAAGTGTGGTGCTAAAAACCAGTGGTGGCCGGTGACTTCTTTTTTCGAGGGTGCTCGATGCGAAGTTTGTCACAGCATGTATGTAGCCCGTCGTGTGTGGTTCGTAATTTCAAATAGGGTGACCATATGTGCCATTCTTCCCGGATGCATCCCGTCCAGAATTTCGGTGCATCTTCCGGAAGTCGTATTTGTTGACCGCATACGCCATTCAGTTAAAAACATAAGATATACAATCGTAGTTTCATTCTTACCTTAAAATGTAACGGTTGCTTTTCTGTAATAATAATAATAATCCTCTATGACGTATGCGGTCGACAAATACGACTTCCGGAAGACGGACACAAAATCCTGGACGGGATGCGTCCGGGAAGAACGGCAGGTATGGTCACCCTCAAAATATGTGTCTTGTGCGTTGAGAGATCCTGTGTATATCAAGATAAGTGTCTTGTCAAAATAAATGACTGCTGCAGATGCGTCTAAAGGGATTATGATAAAAGACACGCTCGGGTTTGCCAGATACTCACATAATCTTATGCGTAATCAGAGTTTACTGTTAAGGGAGTGTCTTGCGTGTATTTTTTCCGAACGTGAGCGTCTCTTTTATCATCAATGATTTTGACGCGTGTGCAGCAGGCACTTATTTTGACAAAACACGTAATGCACATGGTTCACATGATCCAGCAAACACATATTTTGAAAACCCAAGCAACACACGACACTTCGAACACATATTATGAATTTGCGCCCCTTGGATTTTGTAGGAATTTGTACGTATTTTATGAGTTGGCTGATTCAACGAAGTGATGTGAGAAAAATGTACAATTATTAGTAAAAAAAAAAAAAAAACGATAATGAAAACCCCAACGTCATGGGATGAAAGCACTTCCTACAAAAACGTATGAATGTGATTGTACGAAGAAATAATTTTAACAATTTTAAATACGCTTTAATGCATACGAATTGCCATGAGACTGTGTTGCATCGGCAGTACATACTCTGTAAAAATCTGTAACTGTTGTGCCAACACTGTCTCTTTTGTAATTTTGTTTGACTAACTTTGACTTTAATGAGAAATATTGAGTTAACTTCCCTTTCTTAAGATTTTTCTGCTGAAGAACCCTTACCAGTTAAAGCAAAAAGTTAGTGTGTGTTTTAAAGATGTGGCTCAATAGATACATGTGATTAAGGACCGTCAACGTCTGCTAGACTAGCAAGTGAATCATAATTGTGGTCACATGAATCCCCACGTGTCGTGTCTGCTTTGCAAAAGCACTCATAGTCGTGCGCCTCTCTCGCAGGATACTGTGGGTCACACATCATTTATCTTTAATTAGTCTTATGCCACAGGTTCGAACATGTGCTCTCATTTGGGCCTTTATGGAAGGAGACACCAGCGAGATGAATACATCTCAAACTGCCCTGAGATAGCCCTTGGTGTTTTATTTTTAGTCTACCAAGGCACACATTCTCATTAGCATTGCTCATACTTACGGTAGGGATTTGTTCTACAGTAAACACTGGCATTGAAACTGGAGAAAATATTCTCGTAGATTTACAATGAAGGATGGACCCGAGCAATGTCTAGGAAGCAAAATATCACAGAGGTCTCTTGTGTGCCGGAAAGTAAATCAACCACCCAGAACACCATAGCAACTCCCTAGCACTGCTCATTGTCAAAAAAATTGTCAAAATATGTACCCCCGCTGCCACTGGGGCCGTACCCTTTTAAAAAGTACTGCTTTGGACCTGAAGAGTTCATATTAGTACATCAAAGGTTCCACATGTATACATATATGTACCTATGGTACCTACAGTATAAGGACCTTTTTAAAGGGTACTGCCAAAGTGAGAGCAACCACAAAGCAATACCCGAGCAACTGCTACTTGAGTTTTGCATGATCCTAACAAACACTTTTTTGTAATCAGAGTCTATTATTTTTCTCTCTCTCTCATCTCCCTGTTTGCTGACATACAGTAGGCTGCCAGGGCCCGCCCGGTGCTCAGGTGACAGAAGCAGACCTCTCTTTAAGTGTTAATGGGACGTCAACAGCTGTCCGCACAGGTAGATCCAGAGTCCTGCTCCGTGCCATCTGTGCATCCTCCATCATTACTGTCTCTAAACAGCACGAGTAGGAAGAGGAGAGATAGAAAAAAATAATAGAACAAGGTGTCCATATCTTGAAAAAATGACACAGAAGGAGGGATTAAAGAGAAAAGAGATAATGAGAAATAGTTGGGGCGCTCCCTGTGGAATACACCCCAGCTGTCATTCACTGCCCCCCACCACCTGGGCTTTTTTCCCACACTCAGATCTGATCTGCCCCTAATCTTGTGATGCAATGCAAATTTCATTCAGCCGCTGTAAGGCTGATCTAGGATCAGAGATCTCGTGTTAAGCTAAGTCATTATTCATGGAAGGCTTAAGCTCACTGCAAGTCAGCAGTATTGCTTTTATGGAGATGTTTATGTGTTTATGATTAAAATAAGTGTCTTGCAAAGAAAATTACATTTGCGCATTTTATTTAGACTAACAGCGGTTACAATAAAATTGAAAGCAAGCATAGCTCATTATGACAAGTTGCTTCCACAGGGCTGCAAAATTTAATATAATTCAGTTTATTTGTATTGTGCACTTTTCATGATACAAATCTTTCTAAAGCGTCTTTAAACAGAAATGTGCCGTGTAAACCCCATGCCGAAGGCAACAGTGTTGGGTAAACAATTGGTGATTGATTAAAACACCAGGGAAATTACTTTCAGACTGTAAATACTTTATCATGGATAATTAATCATAATTGTTAATTGAGGTGAAGAGATTAATTCTCGCAACCGAATAATAATGCATTTAATAAATATTATTATGCTAAAATATCAATGAAAATTAAACACTTATGTAGTAGCACGGTACTTTAAAAGGGCATCAAAACACTTAGCTCTTATTCTACTGGAAATTTAAAAGACCTCATTTATAAAAGCTAAATAAGTCTGAGTTAACCAGAAAATAAATCAGGGCTTTAATAGCAGGAATATGTGAACAAACATTTTTTATTTGATAATATAATCAAATGCAATACAATACATAATGTGACTCATGATGACAGGTCATTATATTTTGAAGGATTAAATATATGCATACATTAACAATTCTTATATTGTACATTTACATTAGACTCAGAAAAACTAAATATGACCATGTAAGGGGTTACAGAATAATATATGAAAGTCTTACTTTGTAAAAGCCAGATTGATATTAGAGACCATCCGTTTAATGTAAAAATCAAAACATTACTCTGTGACACTCACGATAAATCTCTCTGATGCCCTCTTGAGGAATGAATATGTAACACACATGCCAACATGCTTTGTCTTCAGTAGTAGTCATACTTTTTATAAATTCACTCAGTATGTACATATATTCAGCTGTTTTTGGTGCCAATAATTCACCATTATTAATAACATTTCAATCCTTCTTTCCATTTATATTCCATTTTTTTTCATTCACAGATGTAACATTAAAATTTATTACAAAAAATGAATGACAAAACAAGCAATAAAGAGCCTCTCAAAGGTTTATTTAATATTCATTATTTTATGGGCAATGCAGCACAAGATTGTGTAAAAATAATGCTTTCTTTGTAACAGTTAGGGTTGTGTTATTTCCATCCCAGTAATATCAACAGCGTGCATGCGTTAATCTTGACTTTAACGATTCAGTTGTGTTGTACAACTTGAGCTGAACATAAATGACTTTCTCACATTGACAATGTCAGACATACTGGAAATATCAGTACCTGGATGTACAGTTTAATTTCATTTCTGATACATACAGTCCTACACATCAAAATGCTTCATGTTATAAGTATGCACACATTATATAGCATATGATCAAATTTTTAAATTCCTTAAAATACATTTTTTATTTAAATAATCATGAACAAAATAATTAAAACAAATAATACAGTACAATTAATGTTAAATAAAGAAACAGAATAGAAATAAGAAAAAAAATGTTATGTAGTTTTCACGTTCACATATTCTGGTTCCATTTGAAGCTAGAAGACAAAAAAGATTATTAATACAAATATTTTTAAGAGAGTTTAGCAAACAATGCTGTTTTGTAAAATAAAAATGACACAACTAATATATTAAATGAATATGATTTACCACATGAACTGGTGTGTTTAACTAGTGTATAAAAAACAAAAGGGAAAATGTCTGTACCTTACTGTTACTTTCAAGTCCAGTCATATTTTCATATTCCCAAGCTTCTGTACAGCCAGTAGACTGTAATATCACACAAAACACAGAGAAAAAAATTATAATTTCTTAAATTATCACAGAAATGATTTTGCACTGAACCCTGAAATTTTGAAAAGACAACTGAACCATATATATATATATATATATATATATATATATATATATATATATATATAAAAAATAATATTTTAAAACAAAATTATAGTTTTCTAATAACAGAAATTAATCTGTTTGGCACACGTATAGTTTTTTCTTCAATCGTAATTTCATGCATTTAGCCATACACCTTTAGATTAAAAGATTTTTAAAATCATAGTTAACATTTTAGTCAAGTGTGTCCAAACCTTTGGCCTGTACTGTACATATACAAACATACATACATCATACATACTGTACATACATTGTTTATTTAATAGATTCATTTCTATGAAAAGGTATATTTTGTAACACATAAAAGTAGTAAATATTTAGTAAAAAATAAATAAAAGTAGTAATGAAAATAAAATATAACATTTATTTTATTTGAGAACAGTTTTTTTACATATGAATAGTATAAAGCACTCATTAGATCAGTTTTACAAGAACACTGTGTGTACTGTATGTACATTTATATACTTTATACAAAGTGACTAAAAGTAACTTCAAGTCGAAAAGTATCAAGGAAAAGTCAAAAAGTAGGTTTAAAGGTTAAAAAAAAAAAATTAGCATATTTTTCAGAAATGTCAAAGTAGCTTTGGGGTCAATTTGACATAATAAGAAGGTTAAAGTATTTTTCACTTAAACATACAAGTTAAAAAAAAATTGCTAGGTTTTACCAATTGAAATATTTTTTTTTAAGTTGATCCAACTTTTTCCCTTTACAGTGGTCATAAAATCTGATGTAATTGTTTCTCTGGTATAGATCTCTCTTAGCCAAATAAATGCAAAAATAATGCTGAATTGTTGCATAATCTTATGTTGCTTTTGTAGGAATGATGCATTGTTTATGTACTTACGCGAGATGACCTTTTCCTGTGCATTGTAACATACTGACCGTCTTCTGCTTCTCTATTCCTAGGCTGTGAATATCCTAAAAACGTTGGTTACAACATATTACAACAGTGATGCACTGTGACTGTACATTAATTTTTTCACACAGTGTGATTTTAGATTATCACTTACTTTCTCTACATATTTTAAACAGTCTCAAAGCTGCATAAATTATTAAAACCAAGAGGATTTCCAGAATGATAGGCAACAGAAACAGAACAGCAGTCCTGAAATACAACAGAATAGAGAAGACATTTCAATACTGAATAATACCTTAAGTCTTACCAACATCATGAAATATGTCCCCTACTTCACTGATCGTGTCACAGCAATTTCTTAAAATGATCAAAACATGAAATACCTCTTCCGACCGGTCTGAGGTAAACTTGTAGTTGTCAGGCTCCTCTTCTGTTTCACAGTAATATGGACAGGCATCTGTAGGTCTCCTGATGAGCACCAATACCATCCTGTGTTCTCCAGCTTTAGTTTGTTCATGGTCACAGTCATGTTTGTCTGATAATATCTGATCCGGACAGAGGCTCCATCTAAGGTTCCATATGTCGGCAAACATTGGCCCCCAAACTTGCACCATTTTACATTAGCTTGGACATGATGATAACATGTAACATTAATTATATTGTTCTCAGATCCGATCAGATTTTGATTGCTCACATGAAGCCTTGAAGGGCCTGTAAGGATGTCAAATTGTGTCATACTTAAAAGTAATGAAATTACTTGAGGAAATTAGACAGAAGGATTATCTTACCCATTGTGACTTCCAAGGCAAATCTCACTTGTTTTTCAAAACCAGAAGGTGCACGGACGGCACACACGTAATCTCCAGACTCCTGAACATTGTCCATGCGTATAGTGAAGATTTGATGTGTTTTGTCATCAGACAAAAATACTATTTTGGGATTATTTGGGGGTGAGAGCTTTGTATAGCCATTTAAAAAACGATGGCATTCAGCGCTCAAGAAATTATTGAAAAATGCATCATCCTGTTTAAATAAGAAAGGAATTAAGATAGACTGTCCCTTCTGAACAGATATTTTGTTGACTGTGGTGACATCTTGAGTACCTTGAACAGAGAGTAAATTGAAATATAAAAACGTAAATATTATTGTATACAATCAAAGACCTCTAGTTGCAAATTTAATAAAGAGACGTCAATAAAATTCAGTTTTACACGGTTAAAAATTGTGCATTTTTTGTAAAATCAACATATATTTTTATGTTACTTTAACTCAAATTAAGTTTAACAATTGTAACTTGTTTTTATAAGTTATTTAAAATAATTCAACATTTAAAATAATAGGTTAAATTGACCAAGTTGTTTTAACCTCATGCTGCATTTTTCTAAAGTGTATTATAAATGTAATTTCGCATTTTTTTCCTTTGCAATTCATTTCAATACGTTTATATTGATACATACACATCATATAACACTTATTCGCTCAATGGTATCTTATTTATATTTCAAATGAGAATTAAAACAATGCTCCAGTTATCCATCAGTTTAAAGATAGTCATAAGGATGCATTTATATTATACACACCTGAGAGTTTTATCAACAAGAGGATGAAAACATGTAGATGGCTAAGCAGATCCATCGCTGTGTCATTGTGAAGATGCTTGTTAGAGATCCGTGAGAAATATTTGTCCATTACATCTACAGTTCCTTATTTAGGCAACTCAGACTGCCACTATTTTGTAAGAGCTTTGTGGATATGTGTGATGCAACTGTGAAATTAATCATATCTTTTGGCACATCATTTTTGTTTTCATGTGACACAGATCTAATCTACTCCCACCCAATTTATACAGAAAACAGCATTCAAATAATAAAGCAATCGATGAGTGATTTGTTGGTGTTACAAAATTAAACAAACACATATGAAATTTTTCACAGTTTGTGGTTTTGTGGTCGGACAGAATTATAAATCGTGAGAAAAGATACAAGCAGACAGCACTGTCAGCTTAAAGGGGTTTTCCCTACTTCAGCTCATGGGAGCTCCAGCACTCACTGTGACCCCAAAAATATGAGTAGTGTACAGAAAAGAGCATCTATTTATATAGTTTCTCTAAACCTAAAAACTATGGATGATAGAGTTTGTATGTCTATGTGCCGTTTTTAATATGTTTTAATAGAAACCAATTCATCATTTAACACCATTGCTGAGTATTTTCTCTATAAAATTGGATACAGTCTCATTCCCGCGTTTTAAAATCATCTGTTTCCAACACCACAAACATGTAACCAATGAAATAATCACAGTTGAATGCGTGTATCAGTAGTTTGAGTCATATACAATGTGTCTGAATATGGCATCTATATATGGTCAGGAGGTGCAAAAGAGTGAAGGCGGGACTAATTTGCATATTCATAGATCCACATATACTAAATGAGGCATGGGTATAGAGCTGTTTTAAAGCATGAAGAAATTACTGTGACTGGTAACTTTTATATATGCTATGATGCTCAAAGATTAGTTAACTGCCACACCAAGAAAAAGGCATTTGAAAAAAATGTTTGTTTGCATTTCTTATCTCCGTATGTTGCTAGTTAACACACTCAATGTGTTTTTTCAACACAACCCATCATTTTTTTAATATCGGCCTCTACCAAATGGTTGATATGACACGGAATTCATACACATGGAAATCTGAAAATATGAACTATAATACAATTTTTTTTTAAACATAATCAAAATAAAATAGTTTTGTATATTAAATCTTATTTATTTATTAAAGTATAAAATATTAGAATATTTTAGGTGTTCATTTTAACACAGGAAATGTAATGTTTTCTTGTTTTTTTTGACAAAAATATATAAATAACTAAAAGTAACAAAAATAAAGACATTACATTACGGTCTCGAGAACTAAAACACTAGTAAACCGTGTGAAAAATACAGTGTTTTTAACACGTGAAACATGAACACATGTTATATTGCATACTGTAAACGCAATCAAAGCTTCAAAAACACAGAAAGAACGGAACGGGACCTTTAAATGATAAAATTCTTAACTCTTTTATTTAACTCTTTCCCCGCCATTGACGAGTTATCTCTTAAATAAAGACAAAACGCTTCCCTGCCAATGACGCCTCCCTGGCGAGTTTTTACGTTAATCTATAATTCCGCTTTTAATCTATTATCCACTAGGTGGTGCTCTTACCCAAATTTTAAAATAATTCAAGAACATAGAAAAGCTTTCTGCCCCAAATTTGGTATTTTTGAAGAAATTTACCCAGCTTTTTTCCCCGTTTTGTTTGTTTGTTTGAAGCGGAATCTGTTGAAAGTCTGTTCTTTCATTTATTTATATATTTGTATGTTTATATATTTATAGAAGTACATTTTCTTGGAAGGATTTTTGTGAAAATCACAAAAAATGCTGGGTTAAATAGTTAGATGTAATTGTTACATCCCATTTTAGTGGTTTTGTTGTGTGTTACATGTTGTATTGCAGTCTTGAGTCCAAAAAAAGTTACCTGAACAGGACAATAAAGTATAACTCTAACTCTTTAACTTTAAAAAATGCTGGGTTATTTTTAACCAGTTGGGTCAAAAAGGGATGAACCCAACCTACACTGGCTTGTAATTTAGCCTATGCTGGGTTGTTTTAACCCTTTGTTGGGTCAAATATAAACTTTTTGTTTGGGTTAATTTAACCCAACAGCTGTGTTTGTCCCTTTTTGACCCAACGCTGGGTTGAAAATAATAATAATAATGAACAAAAAATGTTTTTATTATTTTTTTATTGATTTATTTATTTGAACATAACAAATTACAGATAGTACAAATAAAACTTAATCATCTCTCTATTTATTATTTTTTACCATAGAAGCATATATGTTTTGTTATCCTATACACCACCATAACACAAACGCACACAAACAGACACACAAAGAAGAATGTTATTAGTATATGAAATGGATGAATATGATGTAAATTAAAAATGTGTAAATGTGTAGAAGCGTAACTGAAGCGTGCTACATCTCTGCACAGCGTTTCATTATTGTAGATTCACAATATTTCACAAATAAAAAATACCTCAGGGATGTTTTTGATCCTAGACCCAGTCATAACTTCATAGGGGTTTTCACGTTCAACCACACCACTATTTTCCTATGAAAGCAGATAAAGACAAGACTACAGTATGTGCTTGCAAACTCGAAAGCTCAGCATTTAAAAAAATATCAATTATCAACATTTTCAGACTGCAGTATGTCTGTTTTGTAAAGTCAAATATTGCATCAAGAAGATTGAAGTTTCCTACTTTAGGTAATTGTTTCCTTTTCATGGATACATAGACATCTGTATCAGCTGCTTTCGGTTCTGCAAAGATACAACCACACGTATTGTAAATATAATCTCACATGAAGCTGTTATCATTTCACACTTTTTCTGATCAAAGAATGAAATCACTTACTTATTTTTATGAAGTTTAGCAATTTCACAACTCCACAGATTATTATTGGCAGCAAAATGAGAAGCCATAGAAAGTGTATAGAAACACTAGACCTGAAATCCAGTTACAGAATAACAATGACTGAAAGCGTAATTAACTATACACACAAATGAATATTTGGACTTAATTTGCATATCTGCTTACGTTGTTTGATAGAGTGTTATATCAGAGAAGTCATTTGAATATTGGGGCTTTTTCACGTGAATATAAAGAGGCATTTGTGATTCCCCATCAGAACAGAAGTACCAACCAGCATCCTCCATCTGCAGTCCTCTAAAAGTCACATCCAGGACTTTGTCATCACCGCTTATATCCACTATTGGTTTACTTAAGGTTCCTCTATTTTCTTCAATGCACTCTCTTCCGATCTTACACAGTTTTGATGCTCCATGACACTGGATGGTTATACTTTCACCCTCATAGCCTGTTACATTTTGACTAGAGACGGAAAGCTTTGTGTTGCCTAAAACATGAGAAAGAAAAGGTCACAGACAAAAGCCAAACTCCTACCCGTCTGCTCACTGACTTTCTGATAAATGTTGTAACCCAAAATAGCATGCATTGGTTAAATTCATAGTTCCAAGTCATAAAATGTGTAACAATAAGTAGCAAAGGTGGCATGTCTTTTAGTTGTCAAGCATTGCGTTTGCAGCGCAGAAGGGCATTCTGCCTAAAGGGTGCACATTACAATAATACTTCAAAGGAACATACCCCCACCCCGATAAAAATGTTGTTACTTTTTACCGAGTTTTAGGTGAAAAAGGAATGAACCCAACCCACTGGGTTATAATTTAACATTTAGGTTATTTCGACCCAAAATGCTGTGTTGGGTCAAATATTAACATTTTCTGGATAAGTTTATTTAACCCAATAGGTTGAGTTTGTTCCTTTTGATCCAATGCTGGATTGTAAATAACCCAACATTTTAAAAAGTGTATCTGTACCTAAATTAGGAGATTTTTAAAAGGTACCATTCCAGTGACCATATTTTACTTCAGATATGTATCCTAGGATGTTATAATAAATAGTATTTTTTTTACTCAAACAGTTCCACTTAAAATTAAATAAATATTCTGTATTTAAAAAATTGCACCCCCAACTTTTTCTCTGTGGTGTTTAAACAATGGTTGTCAAGAGACTTAACTTCCTGTGTGTAGTGGTTATTGTGCTGGTTGATGTTGAAGTCATTCTTCTAATTTCTGACACATTTCATGTTTTATATTTTATTACTGTTGTTTATTAGGCGATAAACTGATTATTTGCGAATTAGAATAAATTTGGAGTGTCATTAATAGTTTTTATATGTCCCCTGATCTTAAACTGATCATGACAGCAACTTCCATTTTAGAAAAGTCTACATTTATGCTGTACTGTTTGTGGTGTCATTGCATTTCCTGGTAACACCACAGACTTAAACATTTGTGTTATGAGTATTTGAAAATGACTTTCAAACCAAAATGCATTTAAGCTTTCATTTTACTGCATAAAATACATTTTATTAATGAAAAACAAGCCTTTTACTCTCTCTTCAATTGAAGAATGACCCATAAGAGCAAGTAGAGTACTCCACATACTCCACTTCTTGGCACACTTTATTATTTTAGTTTACACCAGTAGTTCTCCAAATTTTCTGCGCGCCCCCCTCCCTTTGTGTAGGGTGCATCCCTTTATGCCCCCCCCCCAAAGAAAATATATTTATAAAATGTCATAAAACTGGAACCCCCGGCAACATCTTGCACCCAACGTTTGAGAACCACTACTTTACACACATCAAGAAATTTCAATATTCAAAATAAAATTTAAAGAGCAAGAATATTAAACATCGCTCAAAAACAAATCTTACCTTCTATGACCTCTAAATGAAGGCTTGTGGCATGATCACTTCCAGGTTGTTGCACACCACACCAGTAATAACCACTGTCACTAACTTTAGCATCCGTTAGTATCGCTGTGAAAATGTTTTCTGTTTTGTAATCCAAAATCGATATTCTCTCACGTACATAATGACTGAAAATGAAATAATAACCAGAACTCAGGTACTTTGGGGAACTAGCATATTTAGGCTCATAGAAACAAGGGATTATAATAGTTTGTTCTTTTTGAACAGAAATTTTACTGATTATGTGAACTTCTTCAGATCCTGTGGAGAAAAAACACATTGATAAACTTTCCAAGATCATATCAGAGTCAACTGTTTTCATGCATACATTTTCTAAATAAGGAGGGAGCCATATTTTTGGATGGGCAAGCAGACACTCCAGCCTAAACCCATGCCATTTGAAAGCTATAATGCTGGTGTTGATGCTCAAACTACAACAGCGTTGCACAAAAGTGCTTAAACTGTTCGAGGTAATTTGCCAACAAATGGCCTAGTTGCACACATTAAACCGAAATGATGTTATTAGACATCAGGGATGACTTCTTAAACAGAATTTTTAATGGTGAATGGAAAAATTGTACCGGTGATGTATTTACTGAAACAACCCAATAAAACACTGCCCAATTGATTGCCTACAGTAGTCCTACTTCTAGATTTTTCAGCCTGATCTCAGGAATTGTTGTACGTATTTTACGAGTTGGCAAATCGTTATGAATTCAAACAACGTGAATAGTATAAAAACATCCAAATTATTGAAAAACAAAAGAAAAAAATAATGAAACCCCAAAGGTGCGAATGCAAATCATACAAAAATGAGTGTGGTTGTATGAATTATCAAAATAGCAGTAAACTCGGAGAGAAAGCAGAAGTTACCTGTGGTGCGCGGCCGGTGAGCTCAGTGTTGTATTTGTAAACAATGGCGGGTTATGAGTTCATATCTGCGATCTGTATTTTTTGTTGTTTTCACATTGCTCGTGACCAAACAACATTGCATTAGGCGACATCAAAAGGAACCTAGGTTTGAACATTTGGCTTCACACAGGATGTGCTAAGGACGTCAGCAATTTGGCAAATAGATGGTAAGCTGTTTTAAACAACTTTGGTGAAGAAATGTGGATGTTAACTTCAGGTGCACTCGACTTTCAATCAGCGTGCATGTGGAAACGTCCGTAAACAGTGCGGGGGTAAACGTATCATCTTCATCAAAACTTTATGATTGGCCCAAAGCTGTCAGTGCGGTCTGACGTCGTCCGTTCTAAATGCCGGTAATCTATTTTTTGTTCATAGCGCTTACCGGTAAATTGGCAGCATTGATTAACCAGATAGATTCTGTTAACACATGACCTGTTAACTGCAATTTACCAGTAAATTACCAGTAAAGACTGTATGTGTGAAAGGGACTAATGATGCTTACCTGATGAGTTTTTACAGTAATCTGTAATTCCACTATTATCCATTAGATGGCCACCCAATTTACAAAAAACTGAAGCAAACTTAACAACATTTTAAACTCTGTGTATGTTTTGAACAAAATTCCTTTACATAAATGCAATTATCTCAGCTTTTTGCTCAAAATTTTTTATTTTTGAAGAAACCTCCCCATATTTAAGAGGTGATAGAAAGAGAACAACTGAAAATAAGAAAAAACCATAAAAAAAATCATGTTTCTTTTAAGCAGATGGTCTGTTCTTCTGTAAGTAAACAACGTAAAGAATAAGCCTAAAATGAATATTTAATTCTCGAAATTTTACGACTTTATTCTCATTAAATAATGACTTTATTCTTGTTAAATAACGATTTTATTCTTGTTAAATAACGACTTTATTCTCGTTAAATAACGACTTTATTCTTGTTAAATAAAGACTTTATTGTCGATAAATAAAGATTTTATTCTCATTAAATAACAACTTTATTCTCGTTAATTAACGACTTTATTTTCGTTAAATAATGACTTTATTTTCGTTAAATAACTATTTTATTCTTGTTAAATAATGACTTTATTTTCATTAAATAACGACTTTATTCTTGTTAAATAATGACTTTATTTTCGTTAAATAACGACTTTATTTTTGTTAAATAATGACTTTATTCTTGTTAAATAACGACTTTATTCTTGTTAAATAACTACTTTTTACCTCGTAAAATAACGACTTTATCCTCGTTAAATAACGACTTTATTCTTGTTAAATTACGACTTTATTTTCGTTAAATATTGACTTTATTATCGCATTTTAATGACTTTAATCTTGAGATGGTTTTATTATTTTATTTTAGCTTGGCCCTAATCCTCCTTCGTAGTTCTTTCACTTGATATATTTGTATGATAATCTTTTATTTATAGAAAAAAAATTCCTGGAGGCATTATGTGAAACTTTGTGAAAATCACAAAAAATGCCGGCGGACAAAAAAGGCTGACTGGGAATGAGTTAAATAAAAAAGGGGGAAAAACAATAAATGTTGGCAACAAACTTCATTAAAAATGACAAAAAATGTGTTCTGAAGACAAATGTGACTTGGTGGTTTAGAACTAGGTAAGTAATGTATGATAATATAAAAATTTGGGGGAACCTAACCCTTTAATACGAATTAGCCAACTTGTAAAATATGAATACATTTCTAGGAGATTGCGTTGATATTTTCACTTATTAAAAAACCTAAATCATCAGTTCTTTTTTAAAATTCTGAAACCCTTTGTTAGTATTATACAATAGGATCATGTTGTAGAAAGCATGAATTGCCATAACCGCTGACAAAAGACATTTATTGAATGTTCCCAGGGTGATCTATAGGCTAATGTTAGAAGAAATTGGCAAAATATGTACCCCAGTTGTCACTGGGGCGCTACCCTTTTAAAAAGTACAGCTTTGGACCTAAAGAGTTCATACTAGGACCTCAAAAATACAGATTAGTATTTCAAAGTTACAAATTTGTACCAAATCTACACATATATATACCTAATGGCACATTTTAGGACCTTTTTAAATGGTACTGCCCCACCAGTGACAGCTGGAGTACATATTTTGACTATTTTTTCTAACAGCGTACAGAAATTTAAAAAGAAGAGAATTTAGTTTAGTCTTACCTGAGAAGTCTGTTAGGAGAAACACAAGCAGTAGACTAGTTATCATCATGTCTGTCTGAGAATGCTTGATAAGGGTCGTGGTCACAGCATTTCTAAGCTATTGATAGTTATCAGTCATGTGACTTACAGTTTCAGGGGGTTTATTAGGTGGGCAAGAAAGCTGCAGTTTACATTGAGCTCTGCATATAGACAATTTCAAAAGATGTAAACAACACTGGTCCAGAAGCACTTCCTGTTTCAGTTTTTTAACACTAGATAAACGTTGGGATAAAATAAACCAACAAAACATATAGAACTGAATTAACTGAAGTTAAACAAACATCTTAAAGATAATGATGATATATGTGAAATAATAAAAAACAGTCACAAACTGAAACAGGAAGTGTTTCTGGACCAGTGTTGTTTACATCATTTGAAATGGTCTATAGAGGCAGCACAAGCTCGTCAATTATCCATCTATTTCAAGTCACGACTACTTAAATAACCTCTTAACAGAATTAAGATATGAACAAAAACTACAAGTTTTGGACACGATTATAACAGCATCCATATTATATGGTCGCCAAAACTCATAATTTAATGTCTACTTTGGTGATGTTGACATATATTTTGTGAAAAATTCCTCGAATTATACTGCGGCCAGGATTATATTAATATTATATAGTATTGCTTTGTATTATAATATATTAGATCATATTAATGAAAACAATAAAATTCAGTCTGATCACAAGATTAATCCTCTTAGTAAAACAAATGATCTAAAAGCGTAAAAGGATTTGCAAACATTGCATTTTCACCCTTCTCACATCACTTTCGCATTTCCATATGACAATTCTTTAGCTACTGTAACTTTTATAGTTCTTGTGTTTATTGTTTTCCTAATTTGTTTTGCTTACCGCATCAGCTGAGCTTGTACATGGCCCTGCAAATGTGCCATTTCCTTTGTTACCCACAGACTCACTTTATGACCCACTTGTTTGATTTGCATAAATAATTAACTGAATCGGGCAATAAAGCAACGCAAAATGTTATGCAGCCAATTTTATCCAAAGCGACAGTACACTTTTAAAAGGTCCTAATTATGTGTACTATTTAGCTACAGATATGCATATACACTCACCTACAGGATTATTAGGAACACCTGTTCAATTTCTCATTAATGCAATTATCTAATCAACCAATCACATGGCAGTTGCTTTAATGCATTTGGGGTGTGGTCCTGGTTAAGACAATCTCCTGAACTCCAAACTGAATGTCATAAGAAAGGTGATTTAAGCAATTTTGAGTGTGGCATGGTTGTTGGTGCCAGATGGGCCAGGCTGGTTTACAAAGAATGGTGTGAAAAGGGAAAAACATCCAGTATGCTGCAGTCCTGTGGGTGAAAATGCCTTGTTGATGCTAGAGGTCAGAGGAGAATGGGTCGACTGATTCAAGCTGATAGAAGAACAACTTTAACTGAAATAACCACTCGTTACAACCGAAGTATGCAGCAAAGCATTTGTGAAGCCACAACACGCAAAACCTTGAAGCGACCTTGGGCTACAACAGCAGAAGACCCCATCAGGTACCACTCTTCTCCACTACAAATTGGAAAAAGAGGCTACAATTTGCACAAGCTCACCAAAATTGGACAGTTGAAGACTGGAAAAATGTTGCCTGGTCTGATGAGTCTCGATTTCTGTTGAGACATTCAGATGGTAGAGTCAGAATTTGTTGTAAACAGAATGAGAACATGGTTCCATCATGCCTTCTTACCACTGTGCAGGCTGGTGGTTGTGGTTTAATGGTTTTCTTGGCACACTTTAGGCCCCTTAGGGCCAATTGGTTATCATTTAAATGCCACGGCCTACCTGAGCATTGTTTCTGACCATGTCCATCCCTTTATGACCACCATGTACCCATCCTCTGATGGCTACTTCCAGCAGGATAATGCACCATGTCACAAAGCTCGAATCATTTCAAATTGGTTTCTTGAACATGACATTGAGTTCAAAATGGCCCCCACAGTCACCAGATCTCAACCCAATAGAGCATCTTTGGGATGTGGTGGAACGGGAGCTTTGTGCGCTGGATGTGCATCCCACAAATCTCCATCAACTGCTAGATGCTATCCTATCAATATGAGCCAACATTTCTAAAGAATGCTTTCAGCACCTTGTTGTATCAATGCCATGTAGAATTAAGGCAGTTCTGGAGGCGAAAGGGGGTCAAACACAGTATTAGTATGGTGTTCCTAATAATCCTTTAGGTGCGTGTATTTGGTAGCAATATGTACCTTTGAGGTACTAATATGCACCCTTTAAAGATGCAATTTGTAAAATCTGCACCACTAGAGGGCGCACAATTAAAACAATAACACTGATGTAGATTATTGAAGTACTTTTTAAAACAGTACTGCCCCAGCTTTTGGACACTTTTTCAGAGAGCATTTTTCAACCATCACTTGAGCTATGCAAATAAATGCCATTAAATCAGCAGGTACTTTGAATTGTTAGTGAAATCAACAACAAAGATCAACGATAAGTCACTCAAATGTGGTGAATGCCCCATAAGTGCTGATGTCAGTTCACATGCGTCTATTTATATCGTCTGTATATCTTCTCGATGATGACAGCAGATGGCAACACCTCCATGTTCAGTTCCTGTCTTGATAATGCCTAATCTGTGATCTCATGATCTAGAGAGATATGAAGGCCAGTCACAATGAAATACAGTATAGTTGATTCTTAAAGGGATAGTTCACCTCAAAAATGAAAAAGCTGTTATCATTTACTCACCCTCATGTCGATCTAAACCTGTATGAGTTTCTGTTTATTATATATTGATTAATGATTATAACCACTCAGTTAGAAGCAGTGGTGGTAATAACGGTGTTATAAATAAACGGCGTTACTTACAGCGTTATTTTTTTAGTAATGAGTAATCAAATAAATTACTTTTTCCTCCGTTACAGTAGCCAGAAAAGAGACTCTGGGTGTGCATCTGAAAATCTGTGTGTGCCAAATTTATTGTCATATTGCCTACTGTGCAAAATGATTAACCATAAGCATGTAAGTTAACCATGCTATAACAATAATGTTATGAGCGAGAAGGCAGAGGCAGATCCAAATGCAACAATTTATTAGACAAGAAATAACAGGCAAAGGTCAGTATCGGAATCAGAACATAGACCGTAAAAAAGATGGACGACGCCTGTTCGCTCTCTTCCATTGGTGAAAAGTGAAGCCGCCAGTGTCCCGATACGGTGCTGACATTTTGGGTCTTGAGTCTGGGCAGTAGCGAGCAGAGTAGGTAAAGCCACGAAATCAAGACCACGCCCTCGTTCTCGGGGAATGCACATGTCATGCGCTATCACAGCTGTCAATCATGACGTGACACCACTGTTTTATATCTTTAAATAACTAACTAAACACAAACCTATTTTAAAAACAAACATTTGAATTTACATCAGCGTGATAAAAACTACAGTAAATGACAGAAACCAGCTTTGGAAAAAAGATAATTGAAGTGTAATTAAATTTTTTAGTTGGTCTCAAGTCCCAATGAATAACATGGGGAGGCGGGGTTTATGACCTATACTGGGACCAGTCACTGGGGGGCGATCAAGACATTTTGGCTTCACTGTTCAGGGCTTGTGCGGCACGCTTGAATCAGAAATATTCAAACTGATTTTTGCAACTTGATTAAAGCAACACTATGTAGTTTCCATGTAAAAATGACTTACAGCTCTCCCATGTGGTTGAAAAGCGCAACAGTGCCTGGTATCAGACACTCTTCTGCAATTTGTCCAGTTAAAAGTTGTTCTATCACTGAAATAATTTTAGAGACTTTATTTAAAGGTAAAAAAACTACATAGTGTTGCTTTAAATGCATAAATCTATTTAAATGTCATTTGCCAACGTGTTTTATTCATAAATCAGACACACATAGCGGAACTATAAAGTCTAAAGATACTCTATTCTTTTCCCAGTTCAACAGCCAGTTACTTTCATGTATTTCTCTGAACAGCAGCACTCATCTTGTTATAAATCAAGATAATTTATAAAAGTTTTTAAATGAAGAATCAGAATATCAGATAGTTGACATGGTAAGCAAGTTAGGGAATATTTTAATAAAAAAGGAAAAACTAAATAAAGTTAGTTATTGTGGCTGCGGTGTGTCACATGACAATCATGACGCGTCGCCATGGACACAAGGGTTCAGTTAAAATATTTTTAACTTACGCGTGAAAGGGTTAATTTAAAAAATGTATAAAACAACAATAGCACAAGTTTTGTAAACATTTTTATTGAGACTATAAAAAAATTATTCTGCATCCATTTTTAGGTGTGCCATCTGCCACTGTGGGTGGCACTGGCACACCCTGGCATACCCGTGGCTACGTCACTGCCCCATTATAACCCCGTTACTGACAGTAAATGCTGGGCATTACTATAATTAATCTCACTGAAGTGATTTTCACCAGAGAAGGTCCTCTTATCCAGACGAGCAATGTTTTTTTTTCTCTAGTGTGTGAAAACACATAACTGATGATGATTGGTGTGTGTGTGTGTTAGAGGGGGTGAGACAACCACATAACCGATGATGATTGGCTTACTTTCCATCGTTAGCCAACCAGAAGCAGCCAGAGTTCATACACAAACACATGCACAGTCCGGTCCGAGCAGTGCAGTGTTGCCAACTTGGTGACTTTGTCGCTAGATTTAACAACTTTCTAAACCCCTTCAACAACTATATTTACAAAAAGCAACTAGGACAAATCTAGCAATCTTTTCTGGCATGGTTGGAGACTGACGCAAGAGCATGTATCGCTCTCTCTTCTGAACAAGCAGCGGGTGCTGCTGCTAGCCACTCACAGGCAGCCTGGTCCTGGCGCTGCAGTCCGTCCAAGTCGCACACACCCACAAACGATGGCGATGGCAAGTACAAAAAACTAAAACATAACAGCAAACACAAAGTATAAAAAGCCGTACTTTTCCATCATTGAGGTGAAAGGCAAGAATGTTTATGTAATGTGCAACTTATTCCGAGTAACTGTGCATTCCCACCAACCACGGTAGAGGCGGCAAAAATGCGCTATTCGCGCGTAGTTGGACGCTTACTGTGGGTTCACACCAGATGCGAGTCCAACGATTTGCGTGAGTAGATTACATACAAAGTCAATGCAAAGACGCGAAAACATGCGCTATTCCTCTCAAACGCGTCTTCGCCCAAGTTGAAAATATTCAACTCGTGCGAAAAATTTGCATGACACAAAGTTAAATCCTGCAAGTAATCTAGAGCGAGTAATGTGATGCCTCGCGTTTGGTGTGTACGTAGCATTAAACATTTGAGTTCACTCACTTCATTCGCGCATGAAAGCCACTCGTGAAATTCTAGTCATTCGAGACATTCACGCGGAATTTTGCATCATGGGAGGGGCTTCTGTGACTCTGCTAAGACTCCGCCGAGACTCCGCCACTCCGCTTGCTTCCTGTAATCACGTCACTACTACAGCAAGGTCCTGATTGGATAACACGGCGCGGAAATCTGACGAAGTTCGCCATTCGCACCGTGCGTACCGCGTTGCAGGATGTCTAATCGCGTCTTTGCATTGACTTAACCCATGCTTGCCGCCTCTACCGCGGCTGGTGTAAACCAGCATAAGAAAAAGTCTCTTCACATCTGTAATTCTGAGTTTATGAAGCACTTCACATCATCACATGCTGCCACAAAATTTGTGGTTTCTCTTTAGTGTCCAATTCATTCGTTTAACACATTTAATATTGGGGGCATCCAAATTATTTTAAATATTTGAACTTTTTTAAGTAACGCAATAGTTACTTTGCCTGGTAATTATAATAATGGTAACTATTTTTGAGAAGTAACTAGTAACTATAACTAATTACTTTTTTAAAGTAACGTTGCCAACACTGGTTAGAAGTACCCATTGACTTCCATAGTAGGAAAAACAAATACTATTGAAGTCAATGGGTATGCTTCCCATCATTCATCACCAGGCCCGGGGTGGGTAATCGGGAAAACTGAGAGAATTCCCGGGGGGCCGCTTCACTTTTGGGCCGGTCGAGGTTTTTGTTTTTAGTGACAAATCTATCTTCTCTTAAATAACACTACACACGTTCTGCATTATGACACTGCAGCAGAAGTGCTAAACAGTTGCTTCATTTATACAATTTGGCACAAGTGCTAATTTGGAATTCCACCATGGAAAAAGTGGGCCGGCCTTGGGCCTGAAAAGTGGCCCAAGACCGGCCCTGTTTATCACAATATCTTTATTTGTGTTCAGCAGAATAAAGAAACTCATACAGGTTTTAAAAAACATAAGGGGAGTTAGTGATGACAGACTTTTCATTTGTGTGTGAACTATTGCTTTAATGCATAATTTTGTAATCCAGCATCTATTGCAGTAAGTGATAATGATATGTCAATGTTTGTGTTTGTTTGATTCAAAAGTTAATCTGTTTACCCTTTTAATGCTGTATAAATGAAACTGTAGCGTAGATTAATTCATCTTCATCAGGAGCTGCCTGTAATATTAGATAAATATGAAATTCTGCATCAGTCCATATAAATGCAAACATTTAATGTAAACACAAGGACAAAGAAAATGTCTGTTTTCAAAACTATGTTAAAGTGTGCCTATTTTTTAGTTTCAACCATTGTTTAGTGCACTGTTTTGAGGTTTTTGAAAACAGTATGTGTACCTGTGCCAGTTGTTTTTCACACGATCTGAACTTTTCTTCACTGACAGTGTTTGACTGCTTTGACAACACAGCAAAAATGTTAAACCACAAAACATCATGAGCTCAGAGCAATTGTATCAACTTTGCAGGTTGTGTAGGAATGCATGCAGCAGATGTGATGATTTTTTCACGACTCACTTGGTTTTTTAGGCTGTTTTGTCTTTGCGGTTTACGCTCTGTTGATTTGTAGATTTTTAAAATAGAAAAAAATATGCAGATTGTGATTCTGTGAATTTGTATCTGCTTTATACATTTACTGTACTTTACACTTTGTCTATTCAATCAGACCATTTTTAAGGGATGACACAAGAGAACACCATAACAGACTTACTCCTTTTGAACAAAATCCCTGCAGCACAGCTTAATATCACTAGAAGCAGTAAAATGATCCACAATATTATTAACCATGATAAGGTTGGTGTTTCACTGTGGCTGAAAAAAAAATCAAATGTAAAACAATATGTTTTGAAAATAATTTGACAATTGTTACCTGTGGTTGATTTAAAACTGTAATCATAAACTACAATGGCAATGCTGTACACTGTAAAAAGTTGGACCAACTTAAAAAAAACACCTATATAAAATTATGTTATGAAAAAAACAAATTTAAATTTTTAATAGTGTATCATGTACAATACTGTAATTGCAAAGCAGAATATAAAATGGTTTTTTTATGTTGATATTTCTCTACATTTGTTATCTTAATTTTTCAGTTCAAAGTGAGCAAATAGACATAGCCAAAAAAAAATCTGTTGTTGTTTGGTTTATCTAGTAGTATGAGTTGTATAGTTGTATAATAAATGGTATTTTTTGGTGTAAACAGAAAACACCAATATTGTAAATAGTACTTTAAATCATACACTGTAAAAAAAAATACTTTGCTGCTAGGTAAAAATACTAGGTGAGTTGTTATAACCTAAAAAATTAAGTTGACTTTTCTCAACTATATTTTATAAGTTGTGACAACTCATCTTTGTTGACAAGACTTGTAAATCTGAGTTGATTCAACAAAAAATTTTAAGGCAGCAAAGTATTTTTTACAGTGTATGTTTATGAGCATGGGAAAGGCGCTATAGAAAATAAACATATTATTATTATTATTATTATTATTATTATTATTAATGTTGGTTGATGTTGAAAAACAATGGTAATGGTTAAAATCTACACATCACATAATTTCAAACAAACAAACAAACACCCACATATAAACAAGTAATGGTAGACCTACTTTAGAGTTTGAGTTGTGAAGGTTTCTGAAGGCTGTACAGTGCTGGGTGACCTGCAGGATTATTCAAAGCTGAGATGAGACAAAGCCAACGATTTCCACAAGGTTTATTTCATTTTCATATCTTACCTAGGTGGCTGAGATGTCATCTCTTTAGTGGTAGTGATGATGGTTTCTCTTTTATATACAGTGATATGAACAGGGATTTGTAAATCCTTTACAGAGCACCAGTACCATCCTGTGTTCTCTGTCTTCAGTTTGTTTATGGTTACAAGCATTAATCCTGGTGAATATCTGATCGTAACAGCTTCTCTGTTTAAAGATTGCACTGAAATGTTTATGCAGTCACCACCCAGTTTACACCACTTCTCATCTCTTTTATCGGGTGGATGATGATGATGATGATGGCAAGAGATGTTTACACTACCAGACTCAAACCCTGACAACATCTGATTCCTAACATAGAGCCCAGAAATACCTAAACAGGAAGTACAATCATATTTTTAATAATCCCCTCTTTTGTTTGTGCTGGTAACAGCAAAGTTATGGGTTTGGTCAACAAGAAACACATATGCTGATGTGTACCTGTTCTGAGTCACTTTGGATAGTGTCAACCAAAATAATAACATAATGTAATAAACAAAGAATGTTATCAGTTTTAATTAATTGGAGAATCTACATTTGTTTTAAGTAACCTGTGGCTGTGTAACGTCTTTACACTTTCAGAAAAAAGGACAAATGCTGTCACTGTCACCTTTTAAAAAGTTCACCTTTGTGCATACAGTATAAGAAGGTACATATTGGTACCAAATGTATACATATCTAGCTAAGTATAATAGGACCTTATTAATGAGTAATGCCCCAAGGACAGCTTTTATACAATGTTTCCAAAATTGTACTGTATATACAAATGTTAACATATAGTCTATATAATTTTTCATATTTTGTTTATTGCTAATGTATGTTGCTCTGTTGCTGTATAACTAATGTTGTGCACTGCACTGTCCTTACAAATACATAACATTTATTTTAACATTTATTAACTTAATATTAAGCAGTTAGTGATAATTTCACCTGTGGTGACATGTAAATAGAACTTTGCTCCAATACGGTGTCCATGAAGTTCAATCCCACACCAGTGTGTACCAGTCTGAGTCTTATGAACGCTCCTCATTTCCACAATCAGGATATTTAAAGTTTTATCATCCGATAAAGAAATGCTGTTGTGTTTCACTTCTCCATTTGATTTTGTAACATATTCACTATCATCCAAAGACAGTCCGAGGCTCAAGTATTTTACGTTATTTACATAAATTTGCTTATACCAACAAGGGATTATGATGGAGTTTCCTTCCTGCACTGACACTCGACTGACAGTATGAACATCTTGCGCACCTAAAGTGATGAAATTCATTTTATTAAAGTGAGTCGGTTCATTCATTTCAAATTGAAAATTAAAGTATATAAATATGCATTTTAAAGTCATTTAGGTGTAAATCAGACATAGGAAAACTCAAAAATGCCTCACCTGAGATGTTGAATAGCATGAACATAAGAAGATGCAGAATCATTGTTGTGAATATGTGAGAGTCTGAGACCACCAACAGTTTTTTACCACCTGCATTTCCTTCTTTACACATCGGAAAATTACGCCCCCGCTTTTTTATATTTGTTATTGGGTGAGTCATATTGTATCAGTGTTTCTATGCGATTTGATATTTTGTTGACATCAATAGATTACAGAATTACATTACTTCACTTGATAGACATCATCCTCTTCCCAGTATGGCATGTATAAAATCCAAAATTAATTTAAAAATTAATTTTCAAGGATGGATTTATCTGTAAAAATTCAGTTTCAGTTCAATAATAAGTATCTCTGTTTTATTGGAGTTTGGCATGACTAAGTTATTTGCCATTCAGTCACTGATATTGCCAATGCAGTCTGTTAGCTTAGAAAAGTGGTGGGTTTCGCTAGGATGTAAGAATATGTAAAGCTGGGTATCACCTGCATAGCAGTGGAAACTTAAATTATGTTTCCTGATAACGTCTCCTAGAGATAACATATATAACCAGAACAGGATAGGACCTAGAACTGATCCCTGCGGTATGCCATATTTAACCGGAGAGTGACATGATGTTTCCTCATTTAAATAAAAAAAGTGATAGCAGTTAGTTAAATACGATTTAAACCAGGCTAATGCCTGTCCACTGATGCCAACATAGTTTTCTAGTCTACTGAGTAAAATTATGTTGTCTTTTGTGTCAAACGCTGCACTAAGGTCTAGTAATATAAGAATTGAGATTTCACCACGATCGGATGTTAAAAGGAGGTCATTTGTAACTCTAAGCAATGCTGTCTCTGTGCTATGGGGCCTAAATCCTGATTGGAACTTTTCATACAAAGGTACAAATTAGTACCAAAGGTATACATAACTGTACCTTAATGGTACATATTAGGACTATATTGCAGTGCATTGTTTTTCAGTATTCAGTAACAGTCTATTTCTTTTTAATGTTATTAAACTAAACCCCATACATATGCTAAGCTTCTAGCATAACTGAGTGATATTCAGTGCCTTGCCTGTTGGTTCTGTGTGGATTAGAGGTAGATGGATGATTATTCTAAATGATTATTTTTTTCTGCAATTAAAATAATCTTGTGTTTATTGTTTGCCTAGTTTGTTTTGCTCACAGCAACGGCTGAGCTTATGCTGGCCCTCCAAAGACAGCATTTCCTTTGTAACCCCCCAGCATCATTATTTTAAAACCCACTTGTTTGTTTACAAAAATACTTTACTGATTTGGACAATAAAAGAATGTTATGCATGTGGCAAGAATTTATCCAAAACAACTTTACATTTTATCACATGCACTACTCTAACCCATATGACCTTGGTGTTTCTACAGTTTCAGAAAAAAATACAAAAGCTGTCACTGGGACAGTTTTAAAAGTGTCCTTTGTGTACTATTTGGTTACAAATATGCATATATATATATATATATATATATATATATATATATATATATATATATATATATATATATATATATATATATATATATATATATATATAGTTAATTCAACAACAAAGATCAACAAAAATAAGTAAGTTAATTGTGGTGAAGACTACTTTAATGATGATGTCATGTGTCTGTTTGTATTTAGTACATCATGTGCAAAGTTTATTCAGGAAGATAAGAAGTCGATGATGGCAGTAAACTTATGTTATGTCTCCTAGAGGTAATATATATAACGAGAACAGGATAGGACCTAGAACTGATTCCTGCGGTATGCCATATTTAACCGGAGAGTGACATGACTACTTATTTACATAAACAAAGTGATAGTGATAGTGATTATTCAGGAAGATAAGAAGTCGATGATGGCAGTAGATGGTAACATCTCCATGTTCAGTTCCTGTCTTGATAATGCCTAATCTGTATTTCATGATCTAAAGACATATGAAGGTCAGTCTTAATGCAATTTACAAGTGCAGTATATTTTTTTTCTTAATCTATCATCTTTTAATTCAACAAATATATTGTAGTAAGTGCAAAGAGTCTGTTTACCTGGTATGTGGTCTAAAGTAAACTGTGGTTAAGATCATTTCATCTCCAGGAACTTTCTGTAATATAAGATGAATAGGAAATTGTGCATCAATCCCTATAAATGCAAACTTTTCATGTAAACACAAGGACAAACACAAAGTTTGTTTCCAAAACTGTGTTAAATTATGTTTATTGTTTGGCTTTGAACCTTTTACTGATTATCAAACACATGGATTGTTTTGTAGAGTAAGCTTTGAGGCTTTTGAAAACAATAAAGTACCTGTGCCAGTTTACTTTCACATGTTCTGAAGTGTATTTCTTCACATGACTGCTTTGACAACAAAACAAAAATATTTAACCACAAAACATCATGAGCTCAGAGCAAATGTATCAAGTTTGCAGGTTGTGTAGGAAGGAATGCATCGCAGAGGAAATAATTTTAACAAGTTTTCATGACTCACTTGAGTGGTCTGTCTTGGTAGTTTTTTCTCTGTTGATTTGTTGTTCAAAATAAATAAATAAAAGATTATTATGAACATTGCATCTATTATTGTCAACAGTAATTTTATTTCATATGTGTATTTTGTATTTGTATTTTATTTTTACTTTTTTAATTTACCTCACACTTTGTCTATTCTTGCATATATTTGAAATAAATGACACAAGAGTACAGCAGACTTACTCCTTTTTAACAATATCCCCACAGTGCAGCTTAATATCAATAATATCAGAAAAGTGATCCACAATATTATTAACCATACTAAGCCTCGTGTTTCACTGTGGCTGAAAGAAAAAAAATGAAAGAAAAAATATATCAACAGTAAAAAAGCAAACACAATTTACACTAGCTCCACCCACCAATGTCTGGTTGGGGCACGAATGTTTAATAACGACGTGTTGAATTATTTATAGGGTTAGGGATCGGTGTAGGGTGAGTTTTTATTCACCCGATAATGCAGCATGCATTTAATAATTTTAATAAGTATAGTATTTTACACATTTTTTAATATTGCGTCATGTTGAAGTACAAATAGTCTCTGCCAAAATATAGCATCTAATTACCATTTACACTTACACTAAATAAAACTTATTTTCACCTGTAAATAACAAATCCCTATAAAATGCTGATATTGTCGCTTAGTGTAAATAGAAAATATAAAATCTTTTATTATGTCTTTTAATATATAATAATTTTTAAGTCCTATACACATTTTCAGCTCAAAGTAAGCAAATCAATGTGAAAAATAAGGCTCGGTTTCACAGACAAGGATTAGCCTTAAGCCAGGGCTATGCCTTCGATAAATTAAGTTACACTTATAACACCTTGGGAAATACATTACTGGTGTGCATCTTGAGACAAAATAATGGCACAGATACACTTTAAGATATGTCAGAGCAAATGATATTCAGTAAAGACAGCTCAAACATTATAGTCTGGGACTAGACTTAATCCTTGTTTGTGAAACCAGACATAAATCAACCCTTTAAATAAAGGTGTTCATGCCATGGACAAATCCTTTTTGGTTGAATGGTTTCATAAATAACCTTTAACATTTCTCAGATTATTAAAAAAAGTAAGAAAGAAATTATTTAGTGTAGTGTAAACCTGTCTTGGCTTCCCAGCCTGCTGCAGTGCCCCCTCCGTCTCGTCCCCGTCTCAGCCCCTCTGCCAGTTGCGGCACGCTCCACTGCTGGGTGCAGTGCCCCCGGTCCCTGCACTCTCTGCCTTGGTCCCTGTCTAACATCCACTGTCAGCTGCAGCATCTCCTATCTTGGTCCATGTCCCGTCTCTGCTGCCAGCTGCAGCGCCCCCTGTCTCAGTCCCTGTCTCATCTCTGCTGCCAGCTGTGGCACCCCCTGTCTCAGTCCCTGTCCCATCTCTGCTGCCAGCTGTGGCACCCCCTGTCTCGGTTCCTGTCTCGTTTGTCCCCCTGTCTCGTCGGTTCTGTCAGCTGCTTCCTCCCATGCACCATTATGGCCTGTTCGTCTGCCTGGTTCCCTGCTACTGTCTCCATGTCTTCCCTGGACTGTTTTACCTATCCTATCAGCCCTGGTTCACCCCATCCAGCTCCCATGCCTGCGCCCTTTGCCTCATGGAACCCTACCTTGTTCCCGTTTGTTTCCCCTGTCACTCCTGCTTCTATCTTGCCACCTTGTCCTCAGGTCACAGGTTTTTAAGTCTGATGCATTGTCCACACGGACACGGGTCTTTAGGCGATTCGGCCGTTCGTCCACACGGAAACGCAGTATGACGTCACTGAAACCAAACTTTTTTGAAAACCCATGCCAGGGTAAGGATTTTCAACACGCCGGATGCAGTGTTGTTGTGTAGACATCAAAACCTGAGTTTTTGCTTCTGATTGGCCAACGTGGCTTTACGATAAGGGTTATATCACTGCCTGCTGGTGTGGCATGCTCTTGACAGCGCGTGATAGCGTGTTTTGGGGTTTTCATGTAGGTGGAGATTTCTTTTAAACCGAGCATTATGTGGAAGGGATTTTTTCTAAACCGCAGGAGGAAAAACGTCTCGGTTACGGATGTAACCCTCGTTCCCTGAAGGAGGGAACGGAGACGTCACGTCGTGACCGACGAATTGGGAACTCGCTTAGAGAGACCAATCTGCTTCGTATACTACTAAAACGCCAATGAACTTGGCATTGAGATATTTGCATAATGCTGGCGCCGCCCCGCCAGGTGCCTTTATAAGCAGCAGGTGCAAATAGGGAAATTAGCTTCTTTTCGCTGAGAAAGCCGGGAAAATGAGACCGGCCGATAAACAGCAGGTGGCAGCACCTGTGGCGACGGGATGTGACGTCTCCGTTCCCTCCTTCAGGGAACGAGGGTTACATCCGTAACCGAGACGTTCCCTTTCAGTCGGTCACTACGACGTCACGTCGTGACCGACGAATTGGGAATCCCTACCAAAACGCCACTAGGGGCTGACCTCTTCCAGTGTCTGCGTAAAGCCCTCCGGTTCCACTTAAGGAGGAGGAGATAGGTTTTAAGGCAGAAGGCCGGGCACTAGATGTTCCTTTAACCCCACAGAAGTGCCAGCGACTGGGAAGAGGGAAGAGCCCTACCTGAGCGGGATAGGAACGCTGCGGAAGCCACCGCCCGTCTTAAGGGCTAATGGTGGGCGAAGTCAACCGTAGTTGAGGAATAAAGACAGCCGTGGCTGTGTAAGCAAAGCAGTGCTCTGCTAAGGGAAACGTGGGCTGGTAGGATTAACCCCACGGAAAAATACTCACAAAGGAACCCGGTGGGACACAATGTGGAGCCCGAGCCAGACACGTAGGTTCGCGAGGATACAGCTCGTGAAAGGCTGACAGCCAATGCTCCGCAACAAAGGCTGCCAAGGCAGCGGAAGAAGAACAATTCAAACCATTACGCATTTTTGTTCTGAAGGCCTTCCATACTGACACAGTTATGAAGCATCAGTTGGAGGCTGCAAGCCGACCTGCGAGACTGCTCTCCGTGCTCCCCCTGGTGAGGAAAGAACACGAGAGGATACAGGCTCGATACGAACACTGTAAAATCTAGTGAACGTATTAGGTGTCGCCCAACCAGCAGCTCTACAGATGTCTGTTAGCGAGGAACCACGAGCTAAAGCCCAAGATGAGGCAACACTCCGTGTGGAGTGCGCTCTCAAATTAAAGGGGCAAGGAATACCCTGAAGATTATAAGCCAGGGCGATAGTATCAACTATCCAATGAGACATCCTCTGCTTAGTGACAGCTTTCCCTTTCTGCTGGCCACCATAACAAACAAAGAGCTGGTCTGAGGTCCTGAGGCTTTGCGTGCGATCCACGTAGAGTCGCAGTGCGCGTACGGGGCACAACAAAGCCATGGTTGGGTCTGCGTCCTCCGGGGGCAGCGCTTGCAAGCTCACCACCTTATCTCTGAAGGGAGTGGTGGGAACTTTGGGCACGTAGCCTGGTCTGGGTCTCAGTGAGACAGCAGGACCAAACTAAAAGCACGAATCGTCAACAGAGAATGCATGTAAATCCCCTACTCTCTTCATGGAGGCCAATGCTATCAGGGTCAGAGTTTTCATTGATAAAAACTAGGGCCGGGACTCGATTAAAAAAATTAATCTAATTAATTAGAGGCTTTGTAATTAATTAATCTAAATTAATCGCATTTTAATCACATATAAATATTTGACCTGAGAACATTAAGAAGTAATTTTTTTACATGGATTTTTAGTATACACTCTTAGAAATGATGTGTTAATTTTATACACATCATTGTGCGGTAAGCTTTTAACACATTATGTGTAATTTTAAGACATTATGTGTCATTTTGTGTTGATTTTGTGTTCAAGTATAAAACATGTTGTGTTAAAAGTAACACAAAATGTGTTGTTTCAATAATAACACAGAGATGGGTGGATTCCAGGATGACGCAGTTTGTTGTCCCAGAATCAACACTAATGTGTTGTTTTGACTGTCTGTGTTCCGGTACCTATTTGCGCGGATCCCCCACCTCACGTATAAAAACAACAAAACATAATATACTATATAGCCTATATTAAAATTAAAATATAAAAAATATATTATGCACATTTTTAAGTTGCACATCGTTTATAGTTTTCTTAAGTGGGATTCAGATGTGAAAAGCGCTGCGTAATGTACGCGCTTTTAGTCTTACCATTGAAACTTAACAAAATTAAAAAATAAGAGGTGATATATAGCTTTAGCCTACATAAATGCTTGTTTCTTTAATGTTGCAAGATCCTCTTCAGGTTTTCTTGCTGTTATGTTTATAATAGTTCATTGTTCAGAGTTCATATTGATGATCTTATAGTCCATTTAAAAATGTTCTTACAAACTGACTCTATTCGTCAGAAAAACACCATTTAACTTTTTTCCTTTACCTGCCGTCGCTATTCTCTGTGCGTGTCCTCCGTCAAAGTAGCCTATTAAAATTAATATGAAGTTGATTTTTGAAAGTCTTAAGCACACCGCAAATCAAACGTGCTGCTATATGCTCTAAATGCGCGTGTAAATGTAATTTCTGGGGACTGCCAAGCTGATTTTTAAGTGATATAGGCTACTCATTGCATGTTTTGGCATTCGGTAGCATATGCATCAATGAGATGCACGGTGTTGCTTTTAATGTTCTTTTTAATTTATATTCACAAAACCTAACAACAAAACATTGTTTATAATTAGTAGACAAATTATTTGAAACGAAATTCATTTTAAAGTAGCAAACAAAACTTAAATTAAACTCGCAATAAGCTAATTAAATTGAAACAAAACAACATTACAACAATATTTAAACCCAGCAATACTCAAACATTAACATATAACAGACATTAGGATACATGTTAAAATAATCTGTAGTTTGTTGGTAGATGTTTATTGGGCAAAACCTCCGTTGCAAACCTCCATTTACCAGAATAAATAATTTTTACTTTGAAACTGATGCGTTGTCCCGTTAAAATCAGCTGTTCGTTTAGGTTCCGTCTACTTTTATTTAAACTGCAGCACAACTCCGGAGTTCTCGAACTAAAACAGGGTCTGCAGCATTTACGAATGACTCCGTTAATAAGTGCGATTAAAATGCGTTAAAATGTTTAACGCGTTATTTTTTGTGTAATTAATTAATCTTAATTAACGCGTTAAAGTCCCGGCCCTAATAAAAACATCAGACTCGTAGACTGCAAAGGCTCAAAAGGGAGACCTGAAGGCTTCAGCACCATGGACAGGTCTCAGGAGGAAAGAGGGAGGGCGCGAGGGGTTTAGCCTGCGAGCGCCTCTTAAAATGTAATAATTAAATCATGCTGGCCAACTGATCTGCCGTTGATAAGAGAGTGATGAGCAGAAATAGCGGCGATATCAACTTTAATGGCGGAGGGACAGCCTACCATCTAACCTATGTTAAAGATATAAAAGCACAATGTTAATGGGCATTCTCTGGGGTCCTCGCGTTGCGAAGAGCACCGGGTGACGAAAAAGGTTTCTTTAAGAGCGTAAGCCCGTCTTGTGGACGGTGCTCGAACCGCGTCGATGGTGTTAGATACCGCCTGCGATAAATCACCTAAACCTTGCGCGCGCTCAACGACCATACATGGAAATCCCACAGGTCGGGGCGCGGGTGCCATAATGTGCCCCTTCCTTGAGAAAGAAAGTCTTTCCTCAGGGGAAATCGTCAGGGAGGGGCTGTCGCGAGGAGCATTAACTATGAAAACCAATCCAGTACGGGGCGACTAATAAAAGGCTCTCCTCGTCCTGCCTGACTTTGCACAGTGTCTGCGCAATAAAGCTCACTGGAAGGAATGCGTATTTACGCACCCCCCGCGGCCAGCTGTGTGCCAACGCATCCACGCCGAGGCTGCCCTCGGTTAGTGAATAAAATAGGCGACAGTGGGTATCGTCCGGCGACGCAAACAGATCTATCTACGCACAACCGAACTTCTTCCAAATTAGCTGGACCGTCTGGAGGTGGAGTCGCCATTCGCCGGGGGCGCAGCTCGGGAAGCGCGTCTGCCGCTGTATTGAGCGAACCCGGGATGTAAATGGCACGAAGGGACCTCAGATGCTTCTGACTCCAAAGGAGGAGATGACGAGCGAGATGCGACAGGTGACGAGAGCGCAAAACCGCCTTAACGGTAAATAACGCAACAGTCGCAATGTTATTGGTGTCGGCTAATACATCCTTCCCTCGCATCTCCATAGCGGAGCGTACAAGTCCCAGATATACAGCGCACCGCTCGCGGCAGTTGGGGTGCTATGCACACCCCTGAGACTGCAAGCCCGTCATACGTGGCTGGTCATCCCGTGCTGAGGGCATTGCAATATACAGAATGCCAGGAGACCCCTCAGGGGCATATCTTCTATCGGAAATGCCGGGTCTACCACAGGGAAAAATTTAAATGACACGCAGGTGCAATGTTTACACGGTGTATGTCGGTGTGCCACGCTCTCCTCGAGACTCGATCGTAAGCCAATGCTGAAGCGGTCTCATATGAAGCAGCTCGGGCGGCGTCACAGCCGCGGCATGCTGTCATATGTCCAGGAGCTTCTGAAATTGTTTCAGAGGGACCGCGTACTTCCCTCGAATTAAACCGAGGCAAGTCAGAACTGACTGGTTGCGCGCTCTTGTTAAACACGCCAATTAGTCGATCGAGTCTTATTTCCATACTGAGAAAAAGGATCCTCTGCACGGGGCAAAGTTGCTCTTTCCCAGTCGACCTGAAGACTTAAACGAGCGAGATGCCGAAGCATTAACTCTCTGTGTTCGCGCACGTCTGCCAAGAACGGGCTATTATAAGTCGACGTAGAAAAAAGCAGAATGCGAACAACGCTCTCTCTCTGACATTTTAATGCCGTGACTACACATGGAGACACGGAGAGAGAGAGAGACAGCTCGAATGGTGTACTTAGTATTAATATGCCCACCCCACGACGCAGAGCGAAAAAACGGTCTAAAGCGAGGGGAGATGGACACATAAGTACATGTCTTACAGGTCTAAGGCTGCAAACCGATCTGAATATTGAAATACGAGCCTCAGCGTTATCATCCAAAAAGAACACCTTCGTAGAGCCGGTGCGTAAATCAAATCGATCGTAACCCGCCGCGTATTTTGGGTACTATGAGATAAAGGCTGGAAAAACCCTATCATCATCATCTCGGTAAGAGGGACCGGCTCGAACATCCTTCGCCAACAGGATATCGATTTTTGCACGCAGTACATGTGCATCGGACGCTTTCACTACAGTGAAACGAAAGCCCGAATTTTGGGGTGTGCCGGATTCGTAACCGAGGCGGATCGTGCGTAAAACCCAACGAAACGGGCTGGGAACTGAAGCCAAGCACCCAGGCACCGTACGAGGAGAAATAACGACACTACCGAAGTACCCGCGGTGGGGCAGCGAAGCGAGACAGGTGGGACTGCCAGTGCGTCTGCTGTGACAGCATAAACATCTACAGTATGTGTGTGTGACACTGATCTGAGCCCGCTGAGGGTAACGGTCGTCTGGTCTCCTCTACGGAGAGCGCAGACTCCGATGAGGGTGCTGGTGGTCCGGTCTCCTCAGCGGAGAGCTCGGACTCCTCAGGTCACCCGCTGGCGATAGAGGAGAGGTAGGGGAGCTGGTGTGTACCCGCTCACGGCTCTCTCGATCCTCCGGAGACCTAGAGAGGGAAGAGGAATGCACTCTTATGTGTGGTTAAGTGGGTACCGGCCGAACAGCCGGTGGAACATATGCAAACCAAGGATTTTCCACCCGACCCTCTATCGGGGGAAGGAGCTCCATCTCCTGAAGAGTGATCCTCTGCCAATCCGGGTCGCCCTTCACTGGCCACTTAAACTCCCGAATTTCACGGGAAGCGGCTAATCGGGCGGGGCGAGCTGCTGACGACCGGTTTCCCTGCGCTGCCGAGATGGGGTCCGAGGAGGGGAACGGAGGTGGTCGCCGCAGGACGCCGACGGAGAGAGGCAGACTGAGGAGCCGGCGTGGTGGACCAAGGGCAGCTCTCATCCGCCGGGGCATGACCTAGGAGATCGCCTCAGTCTGCGCAGCGGAGCTGTACGACTCCCCTGGCTCGCCGAAGAGGCCGGTCTGTGAGACAGGAGCATTCAAGTTGTTCTCGTCTGCGTCCGTCATGTCAGCCAGACACAGCCAAAGGTGGCGATCTTGAACCACTGTGGTGGACATCGCACGACTGAAGGTCGCGGGCTCCCTCGTAAATCCTTGTGAGCCTGCAGCAACGTTATTGCGTGCAGGGCCGAAGCCGCCTCTCCGGCATGCCTGATGGGCAGCGTCCGTAACCGGGCGACTGTCTACAAACACGGGAGGGAAGGGTTGGGTGGTCCCTCCAGGAACGCATCCCGCTCCACTGAAGGGGTCCCCGCCCTTAGCGGCTCCGTTGGTGAGGGAGGTGAGGGGTGAAGCTGAACGGCCGGACGGCCGCAAATCACGTCAGCTCTTCGTGCCGTCGGGAAAGAAAGGCACAGGAGGAGAGGACCGAGAGGCCCGAGCAGCTCCGAAGTACCAATCATGTGGGCGGGACGGTTCGGGCGGAGAGGGGTTAACCTTTCCAACTCTACCGTCTCCGCCGCTCGCGGGCACGGCCGCCATCTCCGGAACGACTCTGCTTCGGAGGAAAAATGGACACCCCTCTGATGCTGCAGAAGTGACGGGACCAGAAGGAGGTCCAATGGATTCGGCAGACATCGTAGAACACGACTCTGCAGTCTCCACCGGAGCCTCAACCGGCTGAGGATGAGAAGGCCGGTAGGTGGAGGACGCATCCTCCGTCCTACTCAGCGTAGTGACGCGAAGGGCGCCCTGCGAGCGCTTGACAGCCGCACCATGGCGGCGTCAGCACTGCAAAGGCGCGGACAGCGTTCCCGTAGAAACGACAGTCGTCTCCGCAATCCAAGAGGGTTATGCTCTCACAGAGAGAACAGAAACTCTCCACGAACGCAGCCCCGGAGTGCTCGATGCCTGAGCACGAAGACAGCGCTCGTGACCGTCACTGGAACCCTTATACTTCTCGCATCCAAGATCGCACGGGCGAAAAGCTATCCTGAAAAGGACGCTGATCTCCGCATATACGAGAGAGTGGCTGCCTTTAACAAGGCACAAAGCTCTCTCGTATCACTCTTTTAGGGAAATTCACTCAGATGCTTAGTTGATGAGCGCACAGGAAGGCAACGCACACACTAAACTCAAAACAATAAACAGATGTAGAGCCGTGGAATAAGCGAAGCGTCCGCTGTGATACTGCTAGTTCAACCAACTTCAGCAATCAAATCCCAACAGAGTAAAGTAGCTTCTCAGTAGCAGATAAAGCCGGCTTTCGAAGCGAAAAAGCTAATTTCCCTATTTGCACCTGCTGCTTATAAAGGCACCTGGCGGGGCGGCGCCGGCATTATGCAAATATCTCAATGCCAAGTTCATTGGCGTTTTAGTAGTATACGAAGCAGATTGGTCTCTCTAAGCGAGTTCCCAATTCGTCGGTCACGACGTGACGTCGTAGTGACCGACTGAAAGGGAACTCTGGTTATAAAAATACCCGTGTCCATGTTGACTAGGCCTTAGTGACAGGATCATGGCAGTCCCATGTTTTGTGTGAAGGCATTGGCTTTGTTTATTCAGGCAATATGCCTTCTGTCTCGTCCCCTGACCCCGTGCCACTCTTCGTTAATCAACTTGTTATTGTTTGATTCATGTCGCCTGTTACCCTCTTGATTTGTTCCCTTATTTAATGCCCGTGTTTGCTGTCCTGTGCTTGTTAGTTTTGTAAAGGAACATGTCTTTGTAAATGTTTGCCATGTATTGTATGCTAGTTTATTTAGGAAAACCTTGTCCTAGTCAAGTGATTCATTGTTAAGTTTTAGTCAAATTTATTGTAAGACTTTGGTCAATTAGTCTAGTCTATTTGGGGTTTTGTTTAAAAGGTATTGTTGTTTTCCCCCCTCGTGGGTCTTTGTTTTCTTGTTTAGTGTTCAATTAAAGTCTTTGTGTTCACCTACCACCTGCATCAGGGTTCTGTCCTTGAACATTCATAAAAAAAAGGTACAAAACTTGTCACTGGGGTGGTTTCTTTTCAAAAAGTACATTTTTGTACCTTAAAGGTAAACTGACGTTGTCATACTCAAAATTCTAGTCAGAATTTGAGTCTGATACCGCTCCATTGGACTGTGATTATGGGGCGTGTTTCAACCGATGCAGCCTGACCTGAACTGCTAGTTATTTTGCTACAATGAGACTAACATTATGATTGTACGAAGTCTGAGTTAGCGAATGTACATCGACATCTACTATGTTTACGACATTTCATTCATATCACGACATTGTGAGTTATTTACTAAGTCATACTGTCAGACTATCTCTTTGTAAGTTAGATGAACTTCATCCACGGGCTTCTGGAAAGGAGCTGCAATGACTGCTAGTTATATCCACGTCGTCGTGAGTGTTGTCAATATCTTCTAGAACAGAATCTTCGCATCTCAATTCTCCAGCGGCAGCCATGTTTGTTGTAAATGGATTCAACACAAGCGCTTTTTGTTGACGTGATTGATTACGTTACAGTTGATCATCTGTCCATCATCGTATAAAGCCCTCCCTGACAATTTGAATTGTTCGATCAGCTTTCGGTCGCGCATAGTAGCGCCACAACGGAGCGACTCCAGACCGAACTTCTCGACCTGAAAAGTTTTGGGCGGGGCTAAGTTCGGCTGGCACCCATGCTACCTAAAAGGTGCATATTGCTTTCTCAAAGGTAAACATTACTTAGAGGTACATACTGGTACCTCAAAGGTACATATCTGTACCAAAAAGCTATTAGGACATTTTAAAATACCAGTGTATGGCATGTACTACAGTATATGAAATTCAAATTTATTTTCAATAAGGATGTATTTATTTATATAAATAGACTTTACAGTGCCTTCATAACGCATACTGCATAATGTAAAGAGCATTCTGTAAAAAAATATAATCTTGAAATATTTAAAGTGACACTTTGTAGTTTTTCAGCCTTCATAATATTTTCAAGACCCTTGTGATGGTACATGGACTTAAAATAGGTTAAATGACATGTCCACCATAGCCTGACGGGTCTGTATCGCTTTTACTCGTACTTTTAAACTTGGGGTTTAGGGTAGTAATCCGAGCACAAAACAAAGAACTACAAAAATCTGCTTTACGGCATACGTCACTTCCTCCACTTCCTTAAATTCGGACGTGAGAGCGCAACTATTTATTTTCCTGATGTTTTTGTCATGGCCGAAGCAGCAACTAAGAAAAAGAAACCCAAGATTTTGTCGGAGGAGACCAGATAGAGAAAACAGGAGAGTGACAGAATTAAAAGAAGGGCGAGGATCAATTATATTGGGGAGGGTTTCTGACTGATGCTGATCTGGCCCTCATGCTTTTGTACTAGTAAGTAATGTTATATTGCTTGCATATATACAGTAAGTCCTGTCTGGTGCCTGAACACTATTTTTTTATGTGATTTTTACTGGAAGCTACTTGGAGAGTTTAGAGAGAGGCTTATATCACGTGACATTGTGACGCTGTGTTGGCGTCATGGACCTACGACACGGGGTGATCCAGGTTTGATTCCCCTTTAAGGCAATTTTTTAAATATAAACTTTAACCAAGCGACAACCGTTACAACTGGCTTGTAAATGTGAGCTACGCGATCTTTTGGCTTGAAAAAAGAAACCCATGAAATTATATTATATGACACATGACATGTTGGAAGGCACACTTTGTGACCTAAAGAGTTGTCTTCTTTTCCTTTGCGACAGTGCTGCGGCGCTTGTGGCCTCTAGAGGCGCTAGACGTGAAAAATACATGTCTATCACCCCCTAGTGGCCAAAAAGTTCCATGGTGTGCCTTTAAGTTACAGTTAATTTTTATGACGTGTTTCTGAAAGGACTTCACTGAGGGAGAGAGAACAAAACGCGCATCATGTTTATTTTCTTAATTTTGCGAAAAGCACAACATGCTGTTTTTATTGGGAGTGGACAGAAAAAAACTAGACAATTTAACGTTTTAAATGATGTATAAATCATATCTGTATGTCAAAAATCAGCAGAGTTATCTAAGTCTCTTTGGGGAGTGATCGAAAAATAAAGAGTTTGCGGCGCCCGCGCCGCAGCCGACCCCAGAGTGTTAATATCGACTAAGTAAAGTCATGGCAAGATTCAAATCAATGCTAAATCCAAGAATAAAATGTAGTGCTCTCGATCTCCTCATTAGATTATGAGGCTTCAGCCTGAATTTTACAGACAGTGTAACATTTACAGTAAATGATCACTGCCCTGGAAACCACAGACGCGCTACCGTTGGGTGACTACTGCATGAGAAACAACAATTGTTACATCCTGTACATGTTAGATGCTTTATGACAAAAGAAAGAAACACCATCCCTACATTAGTGTTGCTCGTATTGTCATAAGCATTTGACATTTCACACATCATGTACTTTATACTCAAAACATCATACTGTACCTAAAATTGGGTCTACATTAAATACATTTATGTAGCTTGTATAATTAGAATGCATTTACAAAGAATTGTCTGTTCACCAACGGTCCCTATCCAACCGATCTTGAGAGGATTTGCTAAGAAGAATGTCCAAAAATACCCCAGTCCGGGTCCCATGCTCGTTGCATCATCCATATCATTGTTTTCACTACTGAGTAAAGAGTCTGAATACTTAATGTGACATTTTTTCTTTGTAATAAATGTACAAACACTTTTAAAATTCAGTTTTTATTTTGTTATTAGGGGGCACTGAGTGTAAATAAATGAGAAAAAGATTAATTGTAGTATCAGACATAACAAAATCAAAAAAGTGAATGGTGTTTGAATATTTTCTAAATGCACTGTATGTTTTAGTGACAAATCCACTATTAGAGAAATGAATAAAAATGCTAATTTCATTGACTTAAATGCCTATGACTTTACATGGTTTCTTAGTTTTACCTATGAATTCTTTATTGTTGGTGGTGATCTGCTTTTGATGTAAGAGTTTACGCCTCACTTGAGGTTCAGGCGTTATTGAGCATCTTGATGGCCGGGGGTTCAGATGTCTTTTTTATGTATGTACTATGACACATTTACACTCGTATATAACCATTCCAGGAAATGACTGCATGTGTCTCTGAAAACACAGAGAGGTACACACAATTTCACCAATGTGTAACATGTCTGCCATGTTCAGAAGATCTATTGTAAATAAGTACTTTAATTTCCAATGTGTGTTCCTTAGCTATTTAAAAAGCAAATATTACAGTCAGTCTTGTTTTATTTTTTTTAAACTACATTTCCGAAAAGTCCCACCAAACCTATTCTTAAATCAATGATGCTGTGAGCTGAAACATTGTTATTGCTTACGCACTAAATATGACAAATTGTGTTCAAAGTAAACATATGCACATAATTCACATTTTTGCTTTTCAATTTTTATACAGGTATATTTCATAAATGAATCTCCATTCAGGTAAAAGTCAGTATGGTCCAATTTTGCATATCCATTTCTTCCCCATGTGTGCAAAAGTATTTGTTGTGATGGTGTTCAGGAAAGTCAGTAGTATTTATTACAATGTGTTCAATGTGACAGTAAAACCCAAAGGCTCTTTGGCACCCTTTATTAATATATCAACTGTAAAAACGTGCTTTGTCTATAAAGGATACAAAGGTTTCTGAGGGTTTCTCACCTTACGGTATGTGTGAGTAGCAATGTCACATTTGATTTTTTAAAAATGCTTTCATGTTTTTTTCAAAGCTGCATAACCCTGTGAAGAGTACCATTAGACACAGATATGTATACATTTAATACTAACATATATCTTTGAGGTACTAATAGGCGCTCTAATATGTACCTCTGAGGTACTAACATGAACTCTTTTTGGTGCAAAGCTGTACTTTTTGAAAGGGTACAGCCCCAGTGCACACAAAGTGAACCTATTAGCACCTACACTGTAAAAAGTGAATTAACAAAAATTTGATTTTTGAACTTAAAAACACCTAAAAACCTGAATTAATTTCAACTTTAATTTGACCACTTTAAGTGAACAATTTAAGTCAATAAAGTATATTTTGAATTAAAGTAATTTTTTAAAGTAGATTCTACTTTTTACAGTGTATAAAACAGCTCAAACCAATAAATACAAGAAATAATGTTTGTTTTGTTTGTATCTGGTTATTAAAAAAAATTATTTCTAAAATCTGTGTCAGACAGCTTGTTAAAATCTGGTCACACACCCCTGGGTTTTCACACCTGTGCAGGTTGCCAAGTGAGAGTTAAAGCTGGATGATGAAAGATCTTCACTATAAGTGCAAAAAAAGTTACTGCAGTGCTGGTGATACGATCCCAGACTTCATCTCTCAAACTTTTCTCCAGAAGCATCCTCAGGTTTCTTAAAGAAGGTTGTCTTGATACAAAGTGTATTTTGCATGAACACCCACCTAATATTTGTCCACGCATAGATAAGAGTCACTTTTCTTGTTAAATATCATGTTTCACACATGAAATAAGTTGTTTATGTTGACTGTCAGATGCCTAAATGCAACTGATTTATCATTCTACTAAACCTCTGCTGATCTACAGAGAATATTGATACCCTTCATTGTGTTGTCAACAAGTACTGAAATATTTGGCAAGCAAAACATTTTAGAAGTGCCTGGAATCGATTAAAAGCGAAAGCACTGGGTAATAATCTATACCGGCCTTAAAGGCAATTTCACAGCATTGTGTTATGTCTACCACTTCCTGCATACGTTCTATAGGAGCTATTTCACCTTTTCTGTCCAAAAAGGGGCTTTTGTATGTTGTCTGATCATAAACTATGAATTAAATGTAGAAAAGCATTGCATTATCAGCGCAAAGGTCATGGGTTCAAAACACACATACTGAAAAAATGTGCACTGTGACTATATATACAGTATATATATATATATATATATATATATATATATATATATATATATATATATATATATATATATATATATATATATATATATATATACAAATTGTGAGTGCGTTTTTGAGGATTAAAGGAAAGACAAGGAATCGTAATTTAGTTTAATCATCTTGGTTACACTTGGCCTATTCTAACAAGTTTCCTATTTCCTTAAATATTACTAACATATTGACTGTTTATTAGTACTTATAAAGCACATATTAATGCATGACCATATTCTGCATCCCTTAATCCTACACCATACCAAACAACTATACTTAGACTCTTACAAAGGATCTAAACATCTTTGTGCGTTAAGCTTTTAACATGTGTAATTTAAACACATTATGTGTCATTTTGTGTTAAAATATAACACAAGTTGTGTTAAAACTAACACAAAATGTGTTGTTTTAATAATAACACAGAGATGGATGGATTCTGGGACAATGCATTTAGTGTTATGTCCCAGAATCAACACTAATGTGATGTTTTTAACACATCCGTTCTAAGAGTGTAAGTTTTAATAAGCAGTAAATTAGGGGTTTATTGGGGCAAAATCTGTAGTTAATTGTGAATACCTATATATATAGTTTTCTTTGATAAGCAAAATGGCTGTGAAAATGCCTTTATTAATTAACCTTTTGATATTTTGCTCAAAATATATAAAAACTTTGCCATCATTAAATCAGACAATTTCAAACACATCAGTTTTATAAAACAAAATCTTATATAAACTTTTTTTTTTAAAGTGCACCTATTTCATTGTTAAAAACAACTTTATTTTGTGTATTTGGTATAATACATTGGGTTCTCGTGGTTTATGGTTAAAAACCTTTCCCTCTCTTCCTGAAAATGGTACTGATTTGGTACAAAACTCATCGATTTGAAAAGCGCTGTGTCCCTGATTGGCCAGCTAATCTGTACGTTGTGATTGGCCTGAATACCTTTGACGTCAGCCGGAAATGTGACGCTCCTTACCATGTTTGAAAGATTCAATCACAATGCAAAGTCAGAGCAGGATGAAATATGATAATGTCGGTCTTTTCTACATCACCAATCCCAGGAAGTAAACTGTTGCCTATAATCCGTGTGTTTGTTGTAGTCCAAGAAAAGAGATTCACGTTGGAGATGATAACTCGCGTCATCGTTTACTTTGGGGTTTGTACCTTTTGCATATCGTTAACATGTACTAATACACACTTACACACCAAAGGAAATGTAAAAACGTTTATCGGACAATAGGTGCTAAATATATGTGTGGTACAAATATAATTCACATAGAAAAATATTTTTGAAGTATATTCACACACACATGTATATTTATTTTAGTTCACCTGGGTGACTAGAAAATTCTTCCATTATGACTTCCTGTTTCCATGGGTATAAATATGAGGTCACACATAGGCCAAACTCACTTAGTCATTTATCACATGGGTAAGACCAAAGAACGTCTCGGTTACATATGTAACCCTCGTTCCCTGAAGGAAGGGAACGGAGACGTCACGTCGTGACCGACGAATTGGGAACCGCTTCGCGGGTGACCTATCTGCTTCGAGAAACCTTTAAAACGCCAATGAACTTGGCATGCAGATAATTGCATCTGCCGGCGCCGCCCCGCCGCACAGGAATTTAATGAGCGGCAGGTGCAGTTATCAAATCAGCTATTTTTTGCTGAGAAAGCTGGCCAGAAGGAAAAATGTCCGGCCGATATCAGCAGTGGAACAGCAAACTGTGGCGACGGGACGTGACGTCTCCGTTCCCTTCCTTCAGGGAACGAGGGTTACATATGTAACCGAGAGGTTCCCTTTCAGTCGGTCACTACGACGTCACGTCGTGACCGACGAATTGGGAATCCCTACCAAAGCGCCACTGAAGCTGACCCTTCCAGTGCCTGCGTAAACCCTCCGACTCTCCTCTTTAAGGGAACGGAAAAGGGGTTGAAGCAGAGGCCGGTCACTACTTGTTCCTTAACCCACGATAGTGACTAGGCGAACTGGGAAGCGAACTCGTCAGGCGGGACTAAGATCGCTGCGGAAAGAAAACCCTCTAGGGGTCTACCACTAAGGTGATGGACAAAAAGACACGAGGTCTATAAAAAATACACTCTCTTAGCAACACTAGAGAGGCGCGGGACGAACTCCGCTAAGGGAAACATGGTAAATCAGAAACTTTCCACGGAAATACTTCACAAAGAAACCACTAGGGGGCGCAATGTGGGCGCTAGCCTCACCCAGATAGTCAAGGATACATCTAGTGAGAGGCTGGCAGCCGATGCTCCGCAACATCGGCCACCAAGCGGTGGAGAAGACAAAAAACATTTTTTGTAACGTTTTTGCCTTGATGGCCTTCCATAATGGTGCGGTTTTTGCGCAGCACCAAAAAGAAAGGCACCAAGCCGACACAGGAGCCGTTCCTCGATGTTCTCACTGATCTGACGAGAGAACTCGAGAGGATACCGGCTCAACACGAACACTGTAAAATCTAGTGAACGTATTAGGTGTCGCCCAGCCAGCAGCTCTACAAATATCTGCAAGTGAGGAACCACGAGCCAAAGCCCAAGATGAAGCCACGCTTCTGGTTGAATGGGCTCTCAAACCAAAGGGGCAAGGAATGCCCTGTTTCTCATACGCCAGGGCGATTGTGTCTACAATCCAATGAGACATCCTCTGTTTAGTGACAGCTTTCCCTTTCTGCTGACCACCATAGCAGACAAAGAGCTGTTCTGAGGTCCGAAAGCTTTGAGTACGATCCACATACACACGTAGTGCACGAACAGGACATAACAAAGCCATGGCTGGGTCTGCCTGCGAAGGCAGCGCTTGTAAATTCACCACCTGATCTCTAAAGGGAGTGGTGGGAATTTTAGGCACGTAGCCCGGCCGGGGTCTCAGTGTAACGCTGGATTCAGCCGGCCCGAACTGAAGGCACGAATCGTTGACCGAAAATGCATGAAGATCCCCTACCCTTTTAATAGAAGCCAGTGCGAGGAGCGTCAAAGTTTTCATAGTGAGAAACTTGACGCTCACCGTCAGCAGAGGCTCGAAAGGGCAGTGCTGAAGGGCTTTCAGCACCATGGACAAGTCCCACGGAGGAATAGAGGGAGGGCGCGAAGGATTCAGCCTCCGCGCACCTCTTAAAAACCTAATGACCAGATCGTGCTGACCTACAGATCCACCGTCTATGGGTGCGTGATGCGCGGATATTGCCGCGATATCTACTTTAATAGTAGATGGTGACAGCCTCTTCTCCAAGCGGTGCTGGAGATATGAAAGCACAATACTGATCGAGCATTCTCGGGGGTCCTCTCGTTGAGAGGTACACCACACAACAAACAGGTTCCATTTCAGCATATACGCCTGTCTCGTAGACGGCGCTCGCGCTGCAGCTATGGTGTTAGATACCGCCTGGGGTAAATCACCTAGAACCTCCGCGCCCCGTCCAGAGACCACACATGGAGGTTCCACAGATCGGGACGGGGGTGCCATAATGTGCCCCCTTCTTGAGACAGAAGGTCCCTCTTCAGGGGAATCCTCCAGGGAGGGGCTGTCGCGAGAAGAGTGAGCTCTGGAAACCAACTCCTGGTGGCCCAATATGGAGCAACTAAAATAATTTTCTCCTCGTCCTCCCTGACTTTGCACAATGTTTGCGCAATGAGGCTCACTGGGGGAAATGCGTATTTGCGAAGACCTCTCGGCCAGCTGTGTGCCAATGCATCCACGCTGAGTGTTCCCTCGTTCAGTGAATAGAATAGGCGACAGTGGGTTGTTTCTGGAGATGCAAACAGATCTATCTGCGCTCTGCCGAAACGTCTCCAAATCAGCTGGACCGACTGAGGGTGGAGTCGCCACTCGCCGGGGCGCGCTGCTCGAGAAAGCGCGTCTGCCGCTGCGTTGAGCGACCCCGGGATGTGAATGGCACGAAGAGACCTCAGATTCTTCTGACTCCAAAAGAGGAGATGGCGGGCGAGATGCGACATGTGACGAGAGCGCACTCCGCCTTGGCGATTGATATACGCAACAGTCGCAATGTTGTCTGTGCGAACTAACACATCTTTGCCTCTCAACTCGCTGCTGAAGCGGACGAGCGCAAGATATACAGCCCACAGTTCTCGGCAATTTATGTGCCAGTGCAGCTGGGGTGATGTCCACACTCCTGAAGCTGCAAGCTCGCCGTACGTGGCTCCCCACCCCGTGTTGGAGGCATCTGTGCATACTATTGCATGTCTGGAGACCTGTCTCAGTGGCACCCCCGCCCTGAGAAAAGTTGGGTCTGACCACGGGGAGAAAGTGAGACGGCATTTCGGTGTGATCGTGACACGGTGAAAGCCGGTGAGCCACGCTCTCCTCGGGACTCGGTCGTGAAGCCAATGCTGAAGCGGTCTCATATGTAGCAAACCGAGCGGTGTTACAGCCGCGGCTGCTGCCATATGCCCCAGTAATTTCTGAAATTGTTTCAGAGGGACCGCAGTCTTGCCCGAGAACGTATTCAAGCAAGCCAGAATCGACTGGACGCGCGCCTCCGTGAGACGTGCTGTAAGATTGACCGAATCCAATTCCATGCCGAGAAAAGAAATCTTCTGTGTAGGGCACAGTTTGCTCTTTTCTCGGTTGACCTGAAGACCGAGACGGACGAGGTGTTTGAGCACCCGATCTAGATGAGTGCAAAGCATTTGACGCGACTGTGCTATAATGAGCCAATCGTCGAGATATGCCAAAATGCGAACACCGCTCTCTCTGAGGGGCTTCAAAGCCCCCTCTGCGACTTTCGTGAAGACGCGGGGAGAGAGAGAGAGCCCGAACGGTAAGACTTTGTACTGATATGCTCGACCCTCGAACGCAAAGCGGAGAAACGGCCTGTGTCGGGGAAGTATTGAGACATGAAAGTACGCGTCCTTCAGGTCGATGGCTGCAAACCAATCCTGTGGGCGAATGCATTGAAATATACTCTTCTGCGTAAGCATTTTGAACGGCATCTTGTGAAGTGCTCGATTCAGAACGCGCAGATCCAGGATCGGTCGCAACCCGCCGCTTTTCTTGGGTACAATAAAGTAAGGGCTGTAAAAACCTGCCCTCATCTCGGCTGGAGGAACCGGCTCGATCGCGTCTTTCGCCAATAAGACAGCAATCTCTGCACGTAATACGTGCGCATCTGCGGGTTTCACTACAGTGAAACGAATGCTCGTAAATTTGGGAGGTCGCCGGGCGAATTGTATCGCATAGCCGAGACGGATCGTGCGTAAAAGCCAACGCGACGGACTGGGAAGTTGCTGCCAAGCTTCCAGATACCGAGCGAGGGGAACTAACGGCACAATCGTAGTACCCGCGGCGAGCGGAACAGCGGTGCTCGATGACGCGCTCTCTTGGGCTGCGTTGATATGTGTATTGTGTGAATGAGCACTCACCTGAGTCCGCTGACGGATGGCTGCGCGGGGAAGACTCTGATGAAGATGTCTCGGTGCGCTCGACACATCCGCTGGCGAGAGAGGAGAGGGAGGACGTAGGGTTATGAGCCCATCCGTCACACCCGGCTGCCTCTGAAGACCTGGAGGAGGAAAAGGAATTCGCTCTTTTTGTGGTTCTGTGGGTGCCGGCTGAAAAGCCGGCGGAACGGAAATTAAAGAAAACCAAGGATTCCCCACCCGGTCCTCCTCCGGGGGGGGGAGTGGTGCGTTCACCATCTCCCGAAGAGCGATCCCCTCCACCTCCAGGTCGCCCGTCTCAGGGCCGCTTAGATTTATGCTTTCCACCAGGCTTAGCGGGCTGAGCGGGCGGGGCGGGCTGCTGACGGCCGGTTCCTCGCTTCCTAGGACGGCCCCGATGAGGAACGGAGGCGGCCGTCGCCGCAGGACGCCCTCGGCGAGGGGCAGACTGAGGTGCCGACGTCGACGGGGCAGGTGTTGGTTTCTTTCGACGTGGCATGATGTTGGCAAGGGCCTCAGTCTGTTTCTGGGTGGCGGAGACCTGTTGTGCGAAGTCTTCCACCGCCTCGCCGAACAGGCCGGCCTGGGACACCGGGGCATTTAAAAGCCGGGTTTTATCGGCATCCCGCATGTCCGCAAGGCACAGCCAGAGGTGGCGCTCCTGGACCACCAAGGTGGACATAGCACGACCGACGGCTTGTGCGGTGGTCTTGGTCGCACGTAGCGCCAGATCCGTAGCCGCACGTAGGTCTTTAAAGACCGCCGAATCGTGACCTCCCTCGTGCAGGTCCTTCAGAGCCTTAGCCTGATGGACCTGCAACAAAGCCATGGCATGTATGGCTGAGGCCGCCTCCCCACAAGCCCGGTATGCAGACTCCGTCAGAGCTGACGAATGCCTGCAGGCCTGTGAGGGAAGGGTAGGACGGTCCTTCCAGTAGGAGACGCCGGCAGGACACAACTGCATCGCTACCGAACGCTCCACTGTCGGGATACCGGCATACCCTTTAGCGGCCCCCCCATCGAGGGAGGTGAGGGGTGATGGCTGATGCGGACGGTTCCGGGAGGAAAACGGGGTTTTCCACGTCCGAGTCAGCTCATCATGCACCTCGGGAAAGAAAGGCACTGGTGGGGAAGACTGTGAAGCCCGTGCAGCCCCAAAGTACCAATCGTCTAGGCGGGACGGTACGGGAGGGGGAGGAGCTCTCCACTCCAACCCGACCGCCTCCGCAGCCCGAGCGAGCATGGCCGTCATCTCCGGGTCGAGATCGGGAACCGCAGCCCTTCCAGAAGGAGGGAGAGGATCCGGATCCACGTCCGAAAATGACGGCCCCCCCTCCGATGTTACGACCGATACCGAATCCTCGGGAGGTCCGACAGAGGCAGAAAGCGACGCAGAACGCGCGCTCTCCGTCTCCATCGGAACCTCAGATGGTTGCGGATCCGGTGGCTGAGAGCCGCTGGACGAACCAGCTTGCCGATTCAGCACCGTGAGGCGGAGGTCGTCTCTCCGTAGCTTCACAGCCGCCTTCTTAGCGGTGATCAGCAACGGAGGGCGGCGTTCCCGGAGAAACGCCACACGACCCCGCAGATCCGCAAGAGTCAGGCTCTCGCACGCGGAGCATGTCCCTCCCACGAAAGCAGCCTCAGCATGCTGGAGACCCAGACATGAGAGACAGCGATCGTGTCCATCGCGAGGACCCATGTATTTGCCGCATCCAGAAGTCGAACACGGACGAAAAGACATCTTTAAAAAGACGCTTTAACGCCCGTGAGCAGTGAACGGCTGTCTTTAAAAAGACACAAGTTCAACTGCAGCTCTTTTAGGGGAAATCACTCTTTTAGCTGTGTAGTTGATGAAGCACACAGGGAGGAGAACGCACACACTCAAATAAAAGAGAGTGAAAAAGGTGGAACACTCCGCGAACCTCGCTGTGGTGCCTTCGCCCAATCAACTAAGCACGCAGAGATCTATCCAGAGAGGTAAGAGCAGCTTCTCGTGAGCAGTGTTTGTCTGCCAGCTTTCGAAGCTAAAAAGCTGATTTGATAACTGCACCTGCCGCTCATTAAATACCTGTGCGGCGGGGCGGCGCCGGCAGATGCAATTATCTGCATGCCAAGTTCATTGGCGTTTTAAAGGTTTCTCGAAGCAGATAGGTCACCCGCGAAGCGGTTCCCAATTCGTCGGTCACGACGTGACGTCGTAGTGACCGACTGAAAGGGAACATAGTACTACTTGTGATGTGGAGAAAATTGGGAAGTGGTTATAGAAAATAGCAAAAACATTAAAAATGCCACCATCAGGGCAGTAATTACGAAATTCCAGTGAACTACACATGTTATGAATCAGCCTTAAAAAAGGACACGAGTCTATTTTCTCCCAATGCACTGTCAAGAGTTCGAGTGGCCAAAAAATCTCAGGACTTCTCCAAAACTACAGTCTGACGTCACCTCATCACCACAAAAAGCCTCTACTCTCATTCAGAAACAAACTCAAGTGACTTCAAAAATGATTTGTTGGTTCAAGTTAAAAAAGTCAGTTACCTGGTTGCCTTATTTTATTTGGTAACTCAAAAAAGTTATATTAAAATTGTTGTGTCAACTCAAAATTTTAAGGCAACCAGGTAACTTTTTTAAGTTGAACCAACGTATCTACAGTGTGGAACTCAAATTGGAACGGCTTCCATAGTTAATTGAAACCAAAACAGCTGCTTGGCAATACTGTTGAGGTAACCATACAGAAAAGTAGCTTCCTCATGCCCACAGTTAAATGTGCTGTTGGGTTTTTAAGGTTTTGGGGCTTTTTATCTGCCAGAGGACCTGGGCATCTTGTAAGGATGTATCATGGACTCAACAAATATTAAATGAACACCTGATTTCCTCTACCAGAAAGCTTAAAATGCCATGGTTGGAGACGATGATGCAAAAAGCAACACAAAAATGATATTCTGACTACAAAATCAAGGACTTGACCTGGCCATCCCAGTCCACTAACTTGAATCCCATAGAAAACCTTGTAGTGTAGTGAAGAGGAGAAACCACCAGTGTGGACCTTGACATCTGAAGGGATTCTGTATGGATGAATGGTTTCAGATCATGTTTTCTCCAATCTCATCAGCCATTATAGACTCAGAGCTGATATCTTGGCAAAGGGAGGCACCACAAAGTATTTACTTAAAGGGTGCCAATAATTGTTTTAATAAAACTGTGTTGTGCTTGGAATTGTTGTTTTTTTGCATTTTTTTAAACAAAATAATTTTTTCACAGCCTTATATTTACCAAGAGTGCCAATATTAGTGGAGGGCACTAATTCTTACGTATGTGTTCCCCGTACTAAAGTGTTATCATAATCTGATAAGGTTTATTTAATTCTAGTATCATTAAATCTTTATGCAGTAGTAGTTTTTTTTTTTTTAGAAGACAAGCCATTCGTAAGGCAGAAACAAACTACAGAAATTATGAATGCTTTTAAATTATCATTGATGTCTGTCATTATGTCTTAGCAGCCAAGAGGTGATAAAATAAAAAAATGAAATAAATGAGACTGATACACTATGGCTAAATAACTTAACTTACTTTAACTAAAACCTGCGATTATTCTAACTAAATATAAAAACAAATAAACAAACAAACCGGAAGCAGTCTGTAAATTTGCGATATCAAATGTATGAATATATGCTTATGCTTAAACTTGTCAAAATTGGGCGGCACAGTGGGTAGTACTGTTGCCTCACAGCAAGAAGGTCCCCGGTTCAAGCCCTGGGTAGGTCAGGTGGCCTTTCTGTGGAGTTTGGATGCTCTCTTTGCCCTATATGGCACTTAGAGGCGCTTTCCCAGACAGGGCTTAGATTAATCCAGGACTAGACCTTAGTTATATTAGGACATTCATATATTTTTTTTTACTAAAACACCTTAGAAAAAACAATACTGGTGTGCATCTTGAGACAAAACAATGGTACTTAATATATGTTAAGATATGTCAGTACAAGGTATTTTTAAATTAAGGCAGCTGAAACATGCATTTTAGTTTGGGACTAGAATAAACCCTGTCCGGAAAACTGCAACATAAGATTTTTTTTTTGTGGTTTCTCAACAAATGTACCATTAAATCAGTAGAAATGATAAAGTGAAAGTAAAAGTGCAATGAAAGAACGCAAACCCCACATGATTTCATTATTAAATTGTGCAACCAATGCATCATTCTGATGAAATCCTTAGGCAATATGATCACATTTATTATTATTATTATTATATAAAAAATATATGTGAAAAGGGTAACACACACATGACAGACAAACAGACAGACAGGACACAATAAGACCCCTCTCATGGTACACAGCTGCCTAAGCAAAATAATACTGATGGGAAAAGGTGGCCCTTTATGTGCCATAAGCATATACACAACACTTCCTGCAGAAAAACATGACAACACATTCTGTAAAAAACACTTCAGTATTGTCATCATGCAAACATAAGCATTTCAAATGGCACATTGTGACGTTATCATCTCAAAATAAAACATTTGCTTTTCTTATGAACATAAAGGTTTTGTTTTGCAATACTTCATATTTAAAAAAAAAATCTATACACACATACATATATATATATATTTATAAACTTTAAGCAAGGCATATTGTTGTGTTTACCACTTTATAGATAAGTAGTACGATTGTCATATTTGTATACATGGCTGAGTTCCTCTTTTTCACTGCAAAAAAATATATAAGTTCTTCAGTTTTGTTTTCCAGTAAAATTATCTAAACATCCTTAAAAAATAAAAACGGATCTGAAAAATAATTGCGTGAGAAAGCATTTGTTTACAGAGAATAGATGTTGAATTTTATTTAAAAGGAGATTTTTCTTAACCCAAATAGCAAACAATTTTTTTTCCTTAAAAAAGGATTTGTTGGTTCAACTTAAAATTTTTTATTTTTTTAGTTATTTCAACTTAAAAATATTAGTTGATTTTTGCACAACTTATTTTTACTTTTGAAATTGTACCAACTAACGGTTTTTCTTTTTTACAATGTGTAGTTAAGTTTTTAAGAATCATAAGGCTAATAAAATGTAACGAAATAAACAATGGGATAAAAAATACAAAAGAGAAATTTCTTTAATGTAAAAAAAAAGATCTTGTTTTTAGGATGTTTAGATATATTCACCACATGACAAAACCACAATAATACTGATTAAGACATTTTTGGCAGTGTGTCTGTTAAAATTTATCGAAAAGAAAGGAACAATAAAACATTTTTTATATATTTTAGCTCTGTATGAAAGATCGTTTTTCTTGATTTCATGATTTCAGGTTTTTGCTACTAAGGTAGAACAATATTTTGTAAGCTGATATGTGCATGAGTATTTAGATCAGTGAGACATCTAAAAGCAGCAAATCTTTTGCATCTAAACCATAAGAACGTTTTTTTCCGCTGTTCAGGTGTCTTTCATTTCCTTTTTTCCCGTGACCGTCTCCAAAGCTTACGTATTGGCTTTGCAAGACGTTTCTATTCGAGGAAGTCCTTAATTGGTAAAAGAAAAAGTTATTTCTTAAAGTCCAAACTCTTCCGTGGTCAGAATTTGATTGTCCTTATCAGTTTGCAGTGTCATGATTGTCGACTGATACGTCTTCCTGATGTGACCTCTGAAGTTTAGAGGTCAAACAGGAGATGATGTTGCTTGGCAACAGCAGTTATGAAGAAAATGGTGTTCCTGTTATAAAAAGTAGGAGAGGGAAAAGAAACAGAAAGAGACAGAGAGGCCGTAGGGTCGTAGCAGCCGAGCTTACGGTGGAAAGTTTGACTTCAGAGTTGAGGAAGGCAGACAGAGGAACGTGCGACACCAGCGTGGGGCTTCCCGAGTTTATGAGCGAGTCGATCTTCTCTGCCTCTTTACTGCAGGCTTCAATCTGTGGTCGCACAAGAAATAGCAACAGATCATTAAGGTGTACTCTCTAAGGCTAAGCAGAAATAGGCCATTAAGTCCATGTAGACAGCTTTAATATTTTTAGGGAAATTTAAGGAACATCTGGAACATGATGCAATCGCAAGAAACCATGCGCTGGGGAGCGCCAGAGACACTGCGATTTCTCAGAGCTGCAGTGTCTTAATGTGCTCTGCTCGCTTGTCTGGGAATGCAGACGCTACATTAAACTACAGGTGATAATTCATTATTTCATGACTGAATTAGCACATGAAACAACAACAACCACTACTGTACATAATATTAACTCATTCCCTGCCAGCCTTTTTTTAAATGTTGCCCGCCAGCAATTTTTTGTGATTTTCACAAAATGCCTTGCAGGAAAATTTTCTTCTATAAATATATAAACATACAAATATATCAAATGAAAGAACAGACCCTCTGCTTTCAAACAAACAATAAACAAACAAACAAAAGGGGAAAAAAACATTCATCCTATCTATATTTTTTCTCTGTTTATAAACTCTTAAATATGGGTATTTTTCTTCAAAAAAAAAAATTGCATTTTTGTGAAGGAATTTTCTTAAAGATCAGATTCAGAATGATTATCAAAACATACACTGAGTGTAAAATTAACAAATCATTTTTTGCTTCAGTTTTTTGGGTAAGTGGATAATCACGATACTACAGATTACCATAAAAACTCATCAGGAACATAATTTTGTTCATGCAAATGTTTTCTCTTAATTGACGAGATAAATTGTCAATGGCGGGGAAAGAGTTAATGAATAAATTTGTTGTTGGAAAATACATTCCTTTAAATCCACAACTTTTACATTTTGAAAGCATGAGTGCCCATATGGAATGTTTTTTTGGTCTTTTTTAAATTAATTAATTAAATTGTAAAATAATTAATTCAATTATAAAATAAAAAATAAAATCGCAAAATATGTCCCAAATTTGAAAATTAAATGCTAAAATAAAAATTAAAACATTATATTAAATTATTTCATTTTCATTTTTAACGTGACGAAGCATCATTCCGGCCAAATTAAAAAATAAAATAAAATTGATGATTTGACATTTCATTTTCAATATAATCTTGAGTCAAGACTGTCAATATTAAAATAAAAAGGCAAGCTTGAAAAGGAATCTGTCAATAATTTTTTTTTAAAGGCTTTTTATTCATGCCCAAGCAATAATAGGGACAAAATTAAAATGTAAAGTTCAGTTTTAATTTTATGTTCTGTTTAAATTATTTGTTTTCATTTTCTTTTTCGTTTTCGTTTTCATTTTCATTTTCAACTTGTATGCAAATTCAATGTTAATCAATGGGTGGCGTTTACTTGCTTAAAAAAAGGGGATTGGCTGAAGCAGCGTAGCCAACTGTTGCTAAAATAGCGACTTTATTGCTACATCTAGCGACTTTTAGGCCCATTTAGACAAAATTAGTGAATGTCTGGATGAATCTTAGCTTCACATCTGTACAGATAGGCTACTGTGTCGCTTGTACTGGCCAACGAGTGCCGGGTGGCGCTGTCCCGGTGAAATGTGCGTCTGGTGTCTCTGTGCATGGAGCTGGGCAGTGTAGGAGCTGACGCGTGGATGGGATTCGCGTACATTGTTTACATTTCAAAGGAGGAACAAACAATAAAAAGTGGCTGGTCCGCTGTTATATATGTGCGTATTTTCACACATCTGGTCCGGTGAGGCGTTAGTTTAACGAGCTGATACACCGACCAGTCACTTACTTTTAAATGAACATTATCTGCACTGTTAACGATTTCCCTGTATTTTTACAGTACGGTACTGGCAGCACGGTTGCCAGTAAGTTACTGTATTTTGGGTTTACAGTACTGTACTGTAATACCATTTTACAGTACACAAACTAGTACTGTATAGTTACAAAGCAGTACTGTACTGTAATTTTACAATATTTTATTACAGTAGTCTATTTTTACAGTAATTTACTGTAATGTCTATATTGACCCATAAATACTATTTATTACTTATTACAGTTAATACAATAATATTATATAAAATAGATATAGATTTAAACCTAAATCTCTAGTTATTAATATGGTAAAAATGCTATCCTTGACATGACATAATGAATTAAAAGGCAATCCAAGCAATGTTTGTATCAAAATTTTATTTAAAAAAACATTTAATTGAAACAAAACATTTAAAACAAGATTTTAAACAATAATAAACATATAATCAAGTAACATAAAATAAAATCAACAAGTATAAACAAGTTTGGAGACCCCTGCTGTAACATATTTAACTCTGGCAAATAGAACACTGGTCCATAGTTTGAAGTTTTCAGTTTAAAGTCCATCATCGACTAAAAGGTAACATTTCACTGTGGTAAAAAGAACACTGGCCCATAGTTTTAAATATTCTACTTGAATTTCATTGAACACTAAAAATAAATTAAAAATTAAAGTCGCAATGAAATTGAAATGAAAAACTATATATGTATTTTTAATAGTGTGGTATTATTAACAAATGACTTATCTGTGAGCTTCATTATTTTTTAAAAATTCGTGTGTGCTCATAATCTTTAATCAAAAATGCAAATCTCCTCCCCTCCTCAAAACGATCTCTCTTCACTTCCGGTCAAAAGTATGGCAGGTGGGCGGGGTCCGGGAGAAGATCGCAGTGATTAGCAATTAGCAACACGACCCAACTTCAAACGATCCAATCAGATCTCGATGGACAAATTCAAATCCAGCCCTGCCTTATTTCATCTCAAAAGCCGTTTCATTCGGATATACGTCACCACGGGGAAAATAAGGCAATCGCTACTTCCGTTTCATGGCGACTTTAAACTGTGGCAGACAGACCACAGTGGCCTTTACTTTGAAGTCGTCCATTCGAACTCAATCAGGGACTGCATGAAGCTGTTCACATGGGGGTTAATGGCCACAGCTTTTCTCTGCACCAAGTTCCTTGTCTTTTTGCTTGCTCCTTGTCTGGATGTGCACTTTTTCCCATCTTTGGAATTAATTCTATCCAGAAACCTGTTAGAAATATCATAAACATTAAGTCAACAAATATAAGATAGAAAAAGATTCTTAAAAAAACTAAACTCAGCCTTGAATTTACTCCTATTCTGAAACCTTTTGCTCTTATTCTACTGTTCCACGCCTAATTACATTAAAATACAGAAGATTCACTTACCTCTGAACAAACTCTTTCCTCAATGGACAGCATCCACCTGGATCCTGTCATGATTGAATGTCCTGAACAGAAAGTACAATTGTTACTGATTTGGACACTTATTCTGAAAACAAAATCTTTTGTCAATAAAGTCCAGGGACACCTCTGCTAAATAAATACAATTATTAAATTAAATTTCTTATAACCAAAGTCTGAATATTTCTGTTTGTATATTTCTACATGGCAAACTAAGACAATTGTGTACATGTTGTGTATGGTCGTGTTACAGTGTTGTGTGTGGGAATTGTGAATGAGTGTATACATGGGTATTTAAAGAAACTGTAGTGGTAAAGTGCAAACTTACCGAACATAATGTGCTTGGTGTGTGTCTGGTGTCACCCGTTGTGCCTCCACATCTGCCTTAACTCCTGAAAAGTGCAATGACACTCATGTAAACTACAAATAAAAAGTGATTAGCCACATTCCCTTTGTACTTTTACATGTGACGTGGTGAAAGCATTTAATATTGCAGTCGAAAAAATACATGACTTGTAACTGTACATCATGTACTTGCCTGGTGCCTTTAAAGATTATCCATCTTACCCAATCCAGCTTACAAGCAATGGTAAGACTGTAAAAAAGACAAATGTTACAAAATCTGTTAGCCATAGAAATAAGTAGACATTGTGAAGGAAATGGTAAAAGAAAATTTAGTAACACTTTACTATAAGAGTTTATTCCTTAACATTTGGTAATGCCTTAGCTAATATGAACTAATAATGAACAATATATTTTACAACATTAATAATATTTGATAATGTTCATTGTGCAGAGACAAAGTGATTGATTTAAAAATGTATTAAGTGTTTAAATCTAATATCATGCTATGCTAACAAATAAAACATTACTGTAAGTGTTAAGTCAGTTGTAAAACAAATATATATATATATATATATATATATATATATATATATATATATATATATATATATATATATATATATATATATATATATTAGTTGTTATAATATATATTATATATAAATATCTAAATAAGTCTTTTTTAAATTATTATTATTCTATAACATCTTGTCTACAGAAAATCTCTGAAAATGTCTCGTTTACTGCAGAAAATAGCGATTTATAGTGACAAGGTAAAAAGACTGTCCCTTTAATGTTTTACCCGGACGGCTGCGGTGTAACACTATTACACGCAAAGTTTTTTAACAAGTTAGTAGCTAGCTGCTCACTTTAAAGATAAACATGATCGCCTAAATCTGAGCAATCCTGGTGATGCCAGTTTCCTACACGATGTTATAATGGATTATTTTACATCCAGAGATGAAGGGTCAGATGACAGAGACGAGAAGACAAAGGTACGTAAATGCGGAGCCCATTCTCTTTTCGTGCATTGATTTGATGTGTTTTGGAAACTTATATATACAGCGTGTAATGCATCTGAAGTGGTGGAAACAATATGCCATAAAAATGTATTGGACAACTTACTGGGCGTGTAAAACGCTTAAGAGAAGATATTCTCTGCTTTTGCGGATATAAGTTACCGTAATATAATAACAACAACAACAATAAGCGCGGCAATCCCTTTCGTTCATCTGATATTAAGATGAGCCCAGGTCTGAATTATATTTGGTCGAAGTTAAAGCTGCGATGAGTTCGATGCATGTATCCAGTTAAATATGAGGTTTCTTGTTTTCACTTCTGTGGAGGAGTTCGGTACTACAGTATGCTGTGTACGGGGTGTCAAGTCCTATCAGTTTACAACCACGAGTCAGCCTTGCCAAACAGTCGAACTTAATACTTTTCTCTGACGCTAACTGAACGGATGAAACGCCGAGATAAACGACCGTTATGCTGGGACCGCAAGACCGCGCTGGCGGGTTGTCTTTGTCCATTTCGTTAAAAAATAGTTTCATTGTCACCACACTTTCAACACAATATAAACTCACCAAACCGTCATAATTTAGTTAAAACAACCCTATATTCATTTAAAAAGGTGTAAAGCGAGTTAAAGCAGCGGTAGACATCTGTGTGTAACGTTTACGTTAGCTTACTTTCTGAGGGAGATTGAAACTTTGTTGGCGACCGTTTTTCTCTCTCATTGCACGTTTAAAACAATATTGTGACAAACTATTGACAACATTCTTAAACTAAAAATTAAGTTTTCATGAAACAGAAATATTTCAAACTTACCGAACTGCCAGAAATCAATCGTCCTCCTTCAGCTGCAGCCAAGAGTTGTGCTCTCCCTCTGTCTGTGTGATTTGACGTTGGCGCACTTTCACTGATTATTGCAAGTACACCTGGCACATTACAGCAATGGCTACAGCAAGGTTACATCAAGACCAAAATATACTGTAAAATTTTCCCGCTCAAACAAATTTACCCAGAATGCATTATGAACTGCAGTACTGTACTGTAATGTACACATACAGTATAGTACTGTGGATTTTTACAGTACAGTGCTGCTAAATCTACAGCGACATCTAACAGTGTGTTTATTTAGTCTATGTGTTGTCTGTACAAGTATCAGAACTTGCGTCCTCTGTGAAATGCTCTCGGAGTCTCTCGGAGTCTTCTGTGTACACTGCACTGGACACAACATACAGTTCTTCTGACCATAGCTGAAGCGTGGAAGACGAGCTACGCACATAAGGGCTGTGACGATATCACAGTAATACTGCATCACTGCTGTAATAAGATGCCAGCTGCGGTGATGTCACGGCCGCAACCTTATAAAGCGCGTCATGCCCAAGTGCTCTGATTTCTTGAACTGAACCAACTCACTCCCTGGTTTTAAACCCCTGCGCGAATAACAACATATTTGCAAGGAAATGTCAGAGCCATGCCCATGAAAGTTCATGTGCAAGGAGTCCGAGCCACGCACATATTAAGCTTTCTCATTCAAGGAGAAGCAGGCACTTACTGGTGATGATAATGATAGCATAATAATAATTTAAAACTATAATGGGCAACCATGACAACTATGAAGGCAGGAGCGCGTATACTGACAGCACAACTCATTATTTGGTTGAATGCTGTGCTAATATCTGTAGCTACTGTAAGCGAATTTCTGAAAGCAATGATTGGAGTATCCATAAGTTTTGCGCAGTTATTTACGTAATGATGCAATTGTCGATTTCGTTTTGTATCCACTTTGAGAAAATCTAATTAAACATACTAACAATAATAACATTAAATAATATTTATTTTCGATATCTTTTGAGTTTAATATCAATTATGGAACAGTTTTTGTCATTGTTTGTAACCCATTTTTTGTACAATAAATTATTAAGAGTTTCAACATGTTTGGAGAAGTGTTTCTATTCACGGAGAGTTTACCGAAAATGAATGTCTAAAGAAATAGGAATCAGGTTTTGCACAACTCATCCGAAACAATCTTAAACTCTGCATGTTCTTTCTGCAGGTTTTCAGGTTGTTATTCTATGAAATATATTGTATAAAATGGGTTATAAACGATGACATAAAAGGTCTATAAATCATAGTATTTTCAAAAGATATAAAAAACAAAAGTTAACATATAGAAATACATATTATTTCACATTGTTATTGCTAATATAATTTGTTGTTTTAATAATATGGAGTGGGTTGTTGTGCTAACAGTCTAACCGCGTGATTCTGTTGCTTCTTCACAACGGTAAAATAAAATCCCGTACGGTCACAGCCCTACTCACAAAATCAGCGTTACAAATGAGGACCACTTACAAATATGCCACAAAGGCTGAAGGTCTGCTCTGCCAGTGTGCCCGCTGCAAAAGTAAGTGACTGGTCACTGTATGTCCATTTTCATGAAATGCATACAAATAACACGCAGTGTGATTATAGTGCTATATATACGCCAATTTTGCGAGCATATGATACTCCAGTCCTTCACGGATTTTGGCATAATTATGTATTGCACGATAATCACACTGTGCTATGTGTATGCATTTGATGAGAATGGCTGACGCCTCACCGGATCAGATGTGTGAAAATACGCACATATATAACAGCGGACCAGCCACTTTTTATTGTTTGTTCCTCCTTTGAAATGTAAACAATGAACGCGAATCTCATCCACGCGTCAGCTCCTACACTGCCCAGCTTCATGCACAGAGACACCAGACGCACATTTCACCGGGACAGCGCCACCCGGCACTCGTGGGCCAGTACAAGCGACACAGTAGCCTATCTGTACAGATGTGAAGCTAACATTCATCCAAACATTCGCTAAGTTTGTCTAAAAGTCGCTAGATGTAGCAATAAAGTCGCTATTTTAGCAACACAGTCGCTGAGTTGGCAACGCAGCGTTAGCCAATCCCCCTTTTTGAGCAAGTAAATAAACGCCACCCACTGATTAACATTAAATTTGCATACAAGTTGAAAATGAAAATGAAAACGAAAAAGAAAATGAAAACAAATAATTTAAAGAGAACATAAAATTAAAACTGAACTATACATTTTAATTTTGTCCCTATTATTCCTTGGGTATGAATAAAAACCCTTTTAAAAATGTATTTACAGATTCCTTTTCAAGCTTGACTTTTTATTTTAATATTGTCAGGCTTGACTCAAGATTATATTGAAAATGAAATGTCAAATCATCAATTTAATTTTCTTTTTTAATTTGGCCAGAATGATGCTTCATCACGTTAAAAATGAAAATGAAATAATTTAATATAATGTTTTAATTTTTATTTTAGCATTTAATTTTCAAATTTGGGACATATTTTGCGATTTCATTTTTTATTTTATAATTTAATTAATTATTTTATAATTTAATTTAATTAATTTAAAAAAGACCAAAAAAAACTTCCATATGCCCATTGATGACAACTACAAAGCAATTCAAATTTAAAATATATAAAATATAAATAAATAAATAAATATACATATAAATAAGAAAATGAGTGCCGATATTTCTTAATACTTACAATAAGGACTGTGTTATATGTGACTCTGTCCGTGAAAACCAAGCTACATTTTTTTATTGCAATATGTTTGTGTGATTTACAAAAAACAAAATGAAATCATCCTACATAATGTAAAGAACATGCTGTGAAATATAACCTTGATATCTTTAATATTGACTGAGTAAGATCATGTCAAAGATTGAAATCAATGTGAAATCAAACTTTACATTATAATTAGTGCTGGGCAAAGATTAATCGCGATTAATCGCATACAAAATAAAAGTAAATTTTTGCCTCATACATGTGGCTGTACTGTGTGTAATTTTTATGTATATTTAAACACATACATATATTCATTTCAGAACATTTTTATTTGTATATCCATTTTTATTGTTAATATATAATATAGAAAAATATAAATACATATATATACACATGTAAATGTTTCTTAAATACATACATGAATGTGTGTGTATTTATATATACATAATAATTACATACAGCGCACACTTATATATTATGCAAAAAAAATACTTTTATTTTGTATGCGATTAATCGCGATAAATTTTTACACATAGTGCACACTTAAAAATTATGCAAAAAATAACTTTTATTTTTTATGCGATTAATCGCGATTAATGTTTGCTCAGCACTAATTATAATCTAATAATAACTTCACATTTAGATTATAAGATTTTGTACTGGATTTCACAGGAAGGGTCACACATTGTAAATAGCAATACACATCTATATTTAAAATATTGATTATATGACAAGCCCTCATACGTTATTATTTTAATAATTGTAACATGATTTATTTTAAAATGACATGAAATCTAAACGTCTTTATTAATGAATTACTGTCCACACAGAAATATAATGAAGACAACACACAGACCTGCAGAGGTGTAGGCTGCTGATCAACAGGAACTATAAGGATGATAATGTCCGAATCGATGCTCAGGTACCCAAAGATGTCACACTGAGGAACAGAGATGTGCAGCCGTAGGGTTTTCAGGATGTTGTGAACCGTCACGGGATTATTCCTGTTCAGCTGAAAACACACGCAAACATAGGCAGGGTTGTAATGAGAGGTGACAAATGTGTGCCGTTTCACATCATTCATCTCATGACAAATAATTAAGCTATAAAAATAATGAATAAGAAGCAGACGGTTTTCTTAAGCTGCATAAAATTAATCACCAAAAAAATAAAACCCAGTATGTTGATATTTTCTGAAAGAAATGTGAGTAATTCTTGGCATTCTAAAAGCTAGGCATGAGTTGTATGGGTGGCTGCCAGGATGCTGCTTTGTGGCTACCAAACGTGTTTTGACTGTTTTAATGTGGTTGTGCTGGGCGGTGGCTAAGTTGTTGCTTTCTGTTGAAAAGAGGTCACCCTCAAATTAGGTCTATGATATTCTGGTCTCTAGATTTGACTCAAATCACTCATGTTGTGAAAACAACAACAAGCCAAATGATTCAAGGTATTTGTGTCTTCAGCACAAACTGAGTTACTGAACATCTCAAACTGTAATACATGGATTCAAGGTTTGTTAAAATCTCTAACTACTGTACTGTACTGTACTATACACCCCTAAGCTTTTAAATGCAAAAATTAAAAATGTAATTAATGCTTACGTTTACTTCTAGACTGAAACCAATTCCTATGTAATACGGCTCACTGTTTGAAAACTATATAATGTAAGCAATAGCCTATTATTAAAAATAAAACACTACTTAAGAGCAGCATGTGAGTCTATTGTGCTCAAAGGGTAAAGAGTGGGTGATGTAAAGCATGCGGCTCGGGTGTAATGAGGTTTTTATTTGAAAATAATTAGGTGGTGCTTGTTGCAGCTATGCTCCCAACATGCTCACGTACATGCTGCCCCCTGCAGGCTGTCTGGTGTAATGATAATATATTTATAAATTATGGTGACAAATAATGTCATCTCTAAATAAAAAAAATAAAAAAGGGTATGGGATGCAGAATGAATATAAAATGGTGTGAAATGATTACCTTGGCAAACATATTCATCTGTGCTTTGTTCCACAGGATCTGTAGCATACCTGCACACACGGGACAGCATGCGCCTGCAAAGAAGACAGATAAGATGGTAAATGTTGATGATAACATGAAAAAATTACATTTCAAGAAGCCTTAAACAGCAATTTCTCTACATCTACGGTGTCTGTATACAGTAGAAAGTGAGTCTGTGACAGTGAAGAGTAAGATTGACAACAGTACTAACCAGGCGGGGTGACAGGATTGCAGCCCTTTGTGGAAAGAGGAGGGCAGGGCACAGCGTTACACCCCGAGTCTGATGTGAACTCCGACACGGTCCCGACTGCGTGACAGCGACCCTGATAGTCCACAGCAACACGGTCAGAGAAAGCTTCACACACTGTGCTGTAGGTTTCACCATTGTGTCCGCACACCTCTCTGGGCCTCCTGCACGAATCCTAAAGCAAAAAACAAAATTTTGTTAAATAAATACAGTGTGTGAAGTTGTGTACAGTGGTTTTATCATGTTTAACATTTATTAAATAAACTATTTAATTTACTTTATTTAACAGGGATCATGCTACAACATTGCTGTAATTTCAAGCAGCCGATGCTCCACACACACTGAAAATAATGATTCATTTAATTTAATTTTTTAATTTAATTTTTTTAAGGTAAGTAGTTGCAATCAATTTATTTAAGCTACATTTAAACAAAAAAGATTAGTAAAATAAAATAAAAAACTTTTGTTGAAATGTAGCTTAAATAAATTGATTGCAACCACTTACCTTAAAAAATTGAGTAAATTGAATGAATCATTTTTTTTTTCAGTGCATAACTAGCCAAAGGCTAATTTGCAGCCCAGTCCCTGGTTAGGCTTTTTTAACAACAGTAAAACAATAAATCATATCATAAATAATGTGATGACGATGATGATATGTTATTGTCAAACAAAGTTTGGTTTAGAGGAAATATTACTGACCAGCCTTACAAGGTTTTTATGACTGGATAACTTATGGGGCGGTTTCCCGGACAGGAATTAGACTAGTCCTAGACTAAAATAAATATAAGAACTGTTTTAAGTAAGACATGTTTTGTTAAAACTAGTTATATTTTCTAATTAAACTAAGGCTTAGTTCTGGCTTATAAAATAATCCCTGTCTGGGAGACCGCCCCCATAAACTTCTTATATTTCCTATATTGTTATTAATCATAATAATAATAATAATGCAAAGTGGGTGCTTGGTAAATAGTTGGTTTATTTTGCAATAATGACTAGAGGAAAAATAAACTTTTTCCCAAATTTAAAAATAAATTATTTTCTTATGTATAACATTTTCTATATTTTATATATATATATATATATATATATATATATATATATATATATATATATATATATTTATTATTTATAAAAAGTGGAAAACAATATAATATGTGAAGGGAGTAACTTTAAACCATGTAGGAAAGTAAACAAAATATACATGCACCTTAAAATTAATATAACTGGCATTTTTTTAGTCTAGAAGTCTAATTTTGGTCTTGTTTTAAAGTCGTCAAGTTTTTTACAGAAGTGTCTGGAGGTAAAAAAATATTTTTTATAGCAGTTTACATTTATTTGTAATAAATAAAAAATGCAATATAGTATTATTTTTGATACATACAATTATCAAAAAACTGAGGTTTGTGTTGGTTTGCTGCATACTCTTGTCACAAATTAATAAATGACAGTTACTGCATTATTATTACTGCTAAAAGGTTTTAAAATATGAAAACGAGACAGCACTAGTTAACAGGTCAAAGCTCTAGTCACTGTGGTCACCACTGACCGCTCAGTTAGGGATTAAGCTAAAAGCTTGATCTTACAGTACAGGTATATGGCTCCCCCTGGAGTCCATTTGTGATAATAGCCCATTTACCAATTCTGAATTCATATATTACAACAAAATGTTATCATACTGTGTAGTATGTATACTGGGCAAATTTTCTAAATGCACAGCAAATTTGTTCGCAAATGCACACGTAGGATAGCCGGATGACCTACATATAGTGTTTCTTAAGCTACTATTGGATTTGACAGTATAGCCAAGAACACTGTTCACTGAGTGAAGAGGTCAAAGCTGTTTTCCAAATTGTCTTCTTTCAAATGCAAATGTGATACTACTTCAGAAAAAAACATCTGACCTCAATAAAGGCACATACGCTTAGACTGCTATAAACCACATGACAAAATATCCAGCATGTGATGAAAATACAAAGTGCATCGATGCCACATCACAGAAAACTGAATGCGTACATATAAAATATAAAGGTCTACTACTGTATGTAGTGGGAGAAATGTCAACATGCAACAACATCTAAAAAACCCATTTGACAAAGGTCACGCTCACCCTCAAGGGCATCTCAACAATGTTCAAATCTGTTCTGCTATTATT